>OX276343.1:9022770-10272770 GCA_946251885.1 Cosmia pyralina
CGCACAAACACACAAATATACCCTCGCGCAAAATTAGAAATTAGAATCGTTATTACGTATCATAAAACTTTGTGTGCTTTTTTATTACGGGAGGACACTGGCTCCTGCAACACAGTTTTAACTAGTGCAGGAGTCAGAGAATTCCATATCTGGTGTACCATCTGTTTTATGACAATAAATAATTTTGTTTTTTTTTTTTTTTATATCGAAAGTGAAACACAGTAAGTATGCCGGGACCGTTTATAGAAATACGCCTCACGCACACATTTATATCATAGTATGCTGACCGGCCGCCATTACGTGACACGACGGGTCTATGTCAAATCACGCACATATAGATCGGTACGGTTCTTCACTTTCCATACGCGTGGCGCGGAGTCCTTCTTTTTTTTGTAGTCCGTGATTTTACCACATTTGAGTAGAAATAAGATGATCTGTAGTAGTAAAGTTGTGGTACGTTTTTTTTTTTTTTTTTTGTTAACCTGATAGTGTCCCACTGCTGGGCAAAGGCCTCCCCTTTTTTGGTTCAAACCTCCTTGTCTTGTGCGATTTCCGGCCATGTTGGCCCTGCAAATCTTGTCAGATCGTCACATCACCTTCGCCGTGGTCTGCCCTGACGGCGATGTCCTATCTGGCGTCCATTGCCAGTGAGTGACGATATTGCCCATCTCTCCGGGTGCTGGCTGTTTTTTCCTACTTGCGTGCTACTATGGAGCGTAGGGTGGTGTTTCTAACTCGGTCTGTACATACGCTTGACACCTATTATGCTGCGCTCCATTGCCCGTTGGCAAATTTTGAGTTTGGATTTCTGTTGTTCAGTAAGTAACTTTGTGGACCATAGGTTAGGATGGACCTAAGAACAAGGGTTTAAAAACAAGCATAGAGGATGGACTCACAAGTCAATTTAACTTAACAAATTGTACAATATTTTGGTTGCCGTTTAAAACTGACTATGTCTTATTCAGTTTTCTTACACAGGTAATTTGATTTACTCCTTGCAAGGAGAGGTCGATTCATATTCCTTTGATTTTTATACTTAAGCCTGGCCAATTTGCCCAAGTTTCTTTCATCTAAATTCTAATTTAAAAATACTACTTAACGTTTGCTTTGTGCCATGTGCACGCCCCAATTAATTCCAGTTTGTACACTGTGCTTGAGAAATTACAGAGTTGTATACATATATGTCACACAGCTATACCTCCGTAAAAATATCCTACTCCTATTTTCTAAACAGACAAAGTATAGAAAACCTCTTTCTGTTTAACCTCTTTTTGTTATTAATTTTGCGTTCGTGCCCAACTCAAATCAGGAAAAGTCTAGTCATAAGGCGTTAGACGTTTTTTAATAGCGGTAAGATTGAATAGGCTGCTGGTAACAGTAATAAACAGAGTTTATTACTATTACTTCGAGAGAGAAGTTTATACACCAACTCTTAACTTAACTAACTTAGTTAACTCGGTGTACAGGTACACCGAGTTAACAGCTAGGATAATTTATATTAAGAAGCACTCTAATGTGCCCACCCTCCTCTAGTATGCTCATTAGTGCTTATTTTTAGAACTTTAAACACAACACCGGGTTTTGTTTTTATACTTTTGTTTCACCCACGTGTATGTAATTTTAGTCTTGATCTGACCAAAATTTTTGGAGCCTGGAACTCTTCAATGGATGAAATCCCCTGCGATTGCTGCATAGTATGTAGCCTCCAGTAATATGTCCATCTTTGAGAATATTACATCTCTAAGCTCTAAGCATTATAATTTCCAAAATACCAATTTATAATACTAACGCGACAAATAATAACAATGCATCAAGTTAAAGGATGTGTAAAATACGAAGGAAAATGCCGTAGTACATAGATATATGAAAGAAGGAGATATGCCCGGTAGTTGAAAATGTATCAGAACCCGATGTCGCTAGGTTGGCCCCACCACCGCGCCACTACTACACATGTAGTTCAATAAAAGCAATAGATACAAAGTCGCGCACACACTTGCAATTCATAAATCAGAACATACTACACAATCAATTATAAACCTTAACTCGTCACACACAGCGTGCATTTACCATGCACCGTACAACTTACTCACACAAAAACATCTGGCGCTATTATTGTGTTGTGCAAAAAGCAATTTATTTTACATATACGCTAGTGATTGACTAAATCGGAAAGTTATCGATACTTCCATTTATTACTGTACAAGAAAAATTTGGGGTCCTGAAAATAAAATAAAAAATGATATGTCCAGAAAGTATTATATATTTTAAATTAAAAAAAAATGTATATTAAAAAAAAAACACGAATCAATAAATTAAAACAATCCGGTTAAGTTGGTTTAGGCTGTGAAACCATAGGAATTGTTGAACCCTGTTATGATGTGTTTACTCACTGACCTGTAAAGTGGAGGTATTTGTTCAGTACTTGACGTACTCTTAATTTTGGGATTGCCCATTCAAAAAGCCTGCGAGTTTTCTTTAGAGGCTGGAACATTTCTGCCTTAAAGTGAATTGAGCATATGGTGCTACATTTTGTTGGGAACCAGTTAGGTGGCCTTCCTGTGGCATCAATCCATTATTTTTTTGTATTTGTATCTTTTGGGAAACTAAAAAGGTACTTTATGAACTTATTTATCATTTACATAATAAGTATCTTAAGCTATAGTCTATATAGTCTATAGGAACTAGTTGGCCGCTGAGACAGGGGTGAGGCGGCGGTTCGCAACGCACGTACTGAGTAATGCGCCCCCGCTCCTCCATCCCACCGGTCACATACCTAAGGCGCGATCAACTAGTTCCGCGCGGTCTATACTTCTTAACCTCACGATGAGTAAGCAGGTAGCAGGCAACAGGCGAATAGGCTTTTGTTATTAAAAAAAAACCCTTAGTTAAGAAATAGTTAAATATATGAAAACAAACACATGCCATACTCATGCAAAACAAATAAATAGCATGAATATGTTGACTTATTTTAAGCAAAAATCACTAATATTTTATCTGAACCATACCGATTACTACAACGCATTCGAATCTTGTGGTGCATAGTTAAAGACTTTAGCGGAAGTAAAATACCAAAACCAAAAAAAAGTAAGGAAATAGCACGAAGATGCTCAAAAACAGTAAAAAAGATTATTTTACATTCTCTAAGGTTTTCCAACCGTACTTAAACGTCATCTTTTCAAGTGTTCCAACCGGGCTAAAACGGTTGACAAATTGAAAAATAAACTATAATAGCAATATAATATTCGCTGGGCAATCGACATTATTATCGATAGCCTACTTTAGTGGATCTTAACCTCATCACTATCTCGCCGCAAGACTCAGCGGCTGTACTATGCGACGCTCCGCGTAAATAAAGTATCGTTTTGTTATTTTTACATTGCTTGTCCAGTCGCTTAGCGACATACTTAAGGTAGTGGTTAAGGAGCAATGTATTTGCTGCAAAAATAGTACAGCCGCTGCGATATTTGAAAACAAAAATAACGTAGTAAAAGCAAGAAATATTTTACGATTTGTTGTTTTTTATGATTTTAAAGATAAATACAGTAAAATACTTTTAATTACATATGGTAAGTGATTCCGTGAGATACGAAGTTTTTAATATCACTTCGGTTTTTGCAGGAAACCACTGAAGAACACGGCATTTTTATAATTTATCGTGACCACGGTCGAAAGCGTACTAGTTCGCGGAGACGGCCATTTGGCGAGTAAAGGCACAGCGTGCGCATAACGCGTGGACACAAACACGCCCCCATGCCACTTCTCCTGTTTTTTATATTTCTATGCCGTAGTAGTATCATATTGACGGAATTTTATTACGAGATGAGAATCCGTTCTTGGAAAAAAATGTGTAAATAGTAGTCTGTGAGGTTGTAACCTTGACCATTGAAATCTTGACAAACTTTAATGTTTAAGTACTTCCAACTTTTCTTAGTACGAGTAACTCGTATTTTGCAGTTTCATGTTGCAGGACTGTCAACTGTATTAGCTTTTCCTAAAATAAAGTTGTCGCACCGTGGTATTTTGTAAGGTTTACCACCTCCCCTTGCATAATACAGAATAAAGAATTGTTCAAAGTTTGAAGAAAAGAAAATAGTTTTCAATGACTGTGAGAAAAGTTTTTTCCTTCAGAACTGTTTTTGGTGTTTATCCTTATTACTTTTGGGCAAGTTCTTTCCCCAAAAAATAAGTTTTTTATTCTTAATAGTAACTAAAAATGTAGGTATTGGTATAATACCTGTAGTAATAAGCGTCGGAGTTGGTCCAGCTGGGTCCCGAACTTCCGAATTTATTCATTCTAATTGATATGCAATGGTCTCTGTTGCACCATGTAGCATGTGGCAGTGTGGCAACAGGGGCTAGAATCTTTGGGTCCATTCGAGTAATCGAGTGTGGTGTAACCACGCTGGCGACGCTGGCGTCGGTGCATTTCATTCATTCTATTATTTTTGTCTTATAGAGAGATCTGCCCTCTTGCAGTCTCATCTTGTCATTGTGATATAAGTAACGTGCGTGTTTCGCAAAACTGCTTTTGCAGTTGTGGATGTACCTATTTAATTTAAATGATTATTTATTCAAAGGAGGATATACAGTTGTGGACATATAATTAGGAACGACTGATACCAGTCACATTTCGATAAACCAGTTGCTGATATTTTTGTATCATAACATAAATTTTAATAGGCTATTATAATACGCGTACAAGATAATTATGCAATATTGTTGGACTTCTATTAATAATTTAAATACATTTGAACTACCTATTCGAAATTAATCGAAACTTCTTAGATGTGGACAAATAATTAAGAACGGGTAAAATGAGTTCATTTAAAACGAAATGAAACGATATCAGAATTGTTTTATGAAATTAACAATAAGTAGTTATAGTCCAAGTTCCCAGAGCCGCCAGATCTTACTTATTTTCTGGTTAACAAAATGTATGGGATAGAATAGTGTTAGTATGTACGTTTGACCCTGTTAGTCATGGCTTTTGTTTTTTTAGACCGATTCATCGCAAGTCCAACCTTGAGGCTTGCCGTGCTTAAGTCTTGAAGCATAGTGTCAGAGCTGTGGGGGCAAAAAGGACTATGTCGTCGGCAAATCGGAATTTTGTCAACCTCCTGCGGCCGACTTCATTGCCCTTGGTCGTCCATGAGGCTTCCAGTGTTCTAAATATCTCCTCGAGAGTGCTTTTGACTGATTTCGGAGGGAGTGGGTCACCCTGCTTGACACCCTTTTGTATCCTAAATGAAGGTCCTGTAGTATTCAATTTGATATTTGCGGTGCTGTTGTGGTACATATATATATTTCTTAAGAGGTATATATTGCTGTTCCAGTTCTTGGTTTTCTTATGATTTGAATATTTCGGAGTGGTTAATGCTGTCGAAGGCCTTCGTATAATCTACGAAGGCTAAGTAGAGTGGTTTATTAAATTCTGAGTATTTTTCTAGTACCTGGTTCAAGGTCTGTACGTGGTCGGTTGTTGAGGAGCTAGGGCGAAATCCGGTTTGATATTCTTAAGGGAAAAATAGAAAAGACTGCGAGAGGAGAGTGAAATTACCCCGAACCAGTTTGGGTTTATGCCAGGTCGAGGAACAACGGACGCCACTTTTGCACTCCGCCAATTGTGCGAGAAGTACAGACGTGCACACAAGAACTTGCACATGGTGTTCATTGATCTGGAGAAAGCGTATGATAGGGTACCTCGGGATGTGTTGTGGTGGGCCTTGAAAGAGAAAGGTTTGCCCGGGAAGTATGTAGAGTTAATTCGTGCTATGTACAGTCAATCTCGTACCTACGTCCGGTCGGCTGCAGGGAATACCAACGAGTTCAATGTGCCTGTTGGCTTGCACCAAGGGTCGGCTTTAAGTCCTTACCTCTTCCTGTTGATTATGGATGCTCTGACGTCGAAACTACAGGAAGAGGCACCCTGGTGCATGCTGTTTGCCGATGACATTGTTCTTGTCGGTGAAGATTTACCTGAGATTCGGAGCAGATTGGAGAAATGGCAACAGAAACTGGAGAATGTTGGCTTGAAAATCAGCAGAACCAAAACTGAATATATGTTCTGCGATTTCGGCGGTATCTCCAGTTCTGGAGGCATAGCGCTTGATGGCGCGCTTCTCCCAGTCTGCTCCGACTTTCGGTATCTCGGTTCACTCGTGCAAAGCGATGGCGAAGTAGATCGGACGGTTAAGCATAGGATTAACACTGGATGGATGAAATGGCGGCAGGTCACGGGGACAATCTGCGACTCCCGCATTCCCCTTAAACTTAAGGGGAAGATATATAAAACAATGGTTAGACCTGCTGTCTTGTATGGATCAGAATGTTGGGCCACAAAAGGGATAAATGAAAAGCAGTTGCATGCAGCTGAGATGAGAATGCTAAGAGGGATGTGTGGTGTTACACGAATGGATAGAATAAGAAATGAGTACATAAGAGGAAGTCTAAAAGTGGCACCGGTGACTGAAAAGCTGTGCAGAAATCGGCTGTCATGGTATGGGCATGTGATGCGGAGGAGTGAGGAAAATGTCGTAAGGAAAGTTTTGGGTATGAATGTCGATGGCTATAAGGGTAGGGGAAGACCAAAGAAACGATGGATGGATTGTGTGAAAGATGACATGGCTAGAAAGGGGGTCACTACCGAGATGACGAATAATAGAGAAGTATGGAAAAAAGGACATGTTGCGCCGACCCCAAATAGATTGGGATAAGGGCAGGAGAATGATGATTCTTAAGGGAAAAAATATCACATACCTACCTATCTCAAAGGATTTATTTTCCTACGTAGTTACCAGTAGAATGTGAAACCCCTAGACCACGAAAAACATGTTTTTCTGGAACTATGGTTTTCACGTTTTCTCGCGACACTAAAATATTACTTTGAATGTAAAAATTCTTTATTTATATGCGTACCATTTATGTTATCACTCTTTAATACGTATTAAATTAATATTAATTATTTAAATCTACGCTATGCGTCACACATACCACCACATCTGATGACCTAATACATATTTTTATATGTGGCTATCATACGGTCATTGACTATTAATACTGAATAATTTAATATTAAAATTTCCTAGTAATCTCTTCCTCTAACTACAGGATAAGCTAATCAAGGCAACTCCGCGGTTATTCCAAAATCGGCCTCGGCGGTGTTTCCCGTCTTACGTAATAGATGGCGCTATCTATTTCATTGCAGTACAAATGTATAAAACAGTACAATAATTATACTTATTTAACATTATTATACAGTATGAAGATAATATTATGCAGGGTGCATAACAACATTATTCTGGATGATTTTTTAAGTTGAGCTGTATATGCAAAATATTAGTTAAGTACTAGATATGGTTCATATGGTTGTACCTACTGAATGGAAAAAAATCTGTTAAAAAAAACGAAGATATGAGTAGTATATGGTTTATGAGTTCCGTGAGTGACATGATATTGAGATGACTTTCAAAAACAACTTCGAAAAACTTTTTTACAAAAAAATAGTTGACTTCCAAAAAAAAAACCGGCAAAGTGCGTATCGGACCACGCACAATGAAGGGTGCCGTAGTTGGGATGAATTTATCCCAAGAACAAACTTAATATTGAGTTGAAAAACATGTTCTCCGATAAATTCCAACTGTTTGTACTAATAATATTAAGAGTTATACCATGTTATTTTAAGACCACAGACTTCTTAAAGGTTTTCCTGTAATCTACAGGTAAAGAACTATTTTCTGAATTTTATTTTTAAATTGGGGGGTAATGGTAAATTTTCGACTATTTTCTTAAATAACTTTAAAATAATTTATTTTAAAATTATAATTAAAAATATATATTTGAGACCCTCATAGTAAGCCCTTTCATTTGATAAGTTACATACACGATACAATTTGCAAAACTTTTTTTTAAATTTTCTTATTTGCCCCCAAAAGTGACCACCATATTCAGAATTCATTTATTTATTTTACCCGTCCTTGTTTGGTTCACAGAAATTCATAAATGTGTACCAAATTTCAACTTAATCGGTCCATTAGATTCGGAGCAGATTGTCTGTGACAGACGGGCAGACAGACTGACACACGAGTGATCCTATATGGGTTCCGTTTTTTCTTTTGAGGTACGGAACCCTAAAAACACTACACAGTGAAAAATAACTTTAATTTTGGAAGTCGGTGTCTGTCTATGGTTTTGTTTTTTTCGCTTTTTGCCACCGACTTCCGAAATTAAAGTTATTTTTCACTTTGTATTGTTTTTTTTTTGGAAGTCGGTGGTTTTTTATTTTTCACTTTTTAGTTGTGGTACAACCCCACACAAAATCGAATACCACTACCTGCAAAACAAATTAGTACATCATCCATAAAAAGTGGGAAAAATACGTATTATTGAATCTAACTCGAAAACTACCAAAGCAAAGTTAATAAATTTTACATGGGGACCAACTTCGAGGTATAGGTACCCTCCCGAATAAAACAAGAATCTTTCAAATCGGACTACTCTGCAAACAGTTATGCGTGGTCATACACGACTTGAGAACCTCTTTTTTTTTCGTCGGTTAAAAAAGGAAGAAAACATGTTTTGATATTCATTGTAGGTAGGGTTAGGGATAGTACTTTGGATTATACATAATAGTATGTTTAGTGGCATTTTTGTAGAAGCAGTGTCTTAACTATGTATGTAAGTGTACGAAGAAATATTCAGCCAGTAATTTATATTCAAGAAAACGAGGCCGCACACTGGATCGAAAATGGCGTTTCGAAGACATAGAGCTTCGTAATTTTAAGTATCGTTTTTTGGGCTTGAAATGGTTTCTATTTAGTATTACTGTTCTCAAATATGTCACATGAAGTAATTTGGCTTGAGAACTGAGGACTTATATTTTTAAAAAAAAAAGTATGGAGCTGGTATATGTAAATAATCAGGATATCTCTGGAACTGCAAAATCTCCCGTTATACTAAATAAATAGATAGAATACTCTTTATTATGTACCTACACCATAAAAACTTCACATATAAATGAAGAAATAGAAACCATTTCAAGCCCAGAAAACGACACTTAAAACTTCGAAGTTCTGTCTTTGAAACGCGATTTTCGATCCAGTGTGGGTCAGGGAAAATATGCAGCTATATATTGAAGTGAAAACTTCTTTGGGCGCTAAGAGCAATTTTTGGTAGGGGGAAATCTTACGGGTTCGCGTCATCGCGACACCGCGACATGCTATGCATAGTTTTACATCTCAGTTTTCACGTCTGTCGGCAGTCCTCATGACTGCCAATTTTTTTATTCAGGTTTTAGTACATTATACATCTTTAAAAAATAATTGGTACCCCATTAGGCGATAGAAAATTCTGTCAGCTGCTCACTTAAGGGTCGAAACTTAAGTATAGAACGAGCAGATGGGGCTAAGTCCAAGACGGCATTAAAATACTTTGAAATGTCGAATAAATTCTGTAACCCTGATCCGTGAACCAAACAATAAGGGGTGAAACCGGTATCGCGTGCGTGACATTGATTTTTAGTAAGTCTTTTTAGGCCACGGTCGCTGTAAATCGTGAATTAAAAATACTATGTTGTCGCTTCTTTCGTTTCCTATTATAGTGTATATAATTTGCGTTGATTTTAAATCGGCACGTTTTGCTCACTATTGTTTTATTATTAAGATTTACACATTAATGTTGCCGTGTGATAATTAGTTTTTGTCTCTTCGTCTTTGTCAACTTTATAATTATGATCTAAAAAATTTTTGTTCCAAATAATTAATAATAATTATTTGGAACAAAAATTTGTTGTTTGTTTGTTTGTTATAAAAGCAGTGGCAATATTATAGGCTTTATTCTTAATGTTATTTTTTAGTATTCAATACACATAACAATAAAACAGAGATGACAATGACACAAGGTTCAATGTTTTTAAAAAATGTATTATTGCTATTGATACTTTTCAGTTTGTATAGAATTTTAATCATATTCAATCCCTTTTACAGCTATGTCAGCGTATCAAAAGTTCTACGCCCTGGAGCCCGATAACTGGAAGGACCCACTGTTCCTTTATGGATTGGGGCTCTGCTATTATCACTATAACGCTTTTGAGTGGTAAGTGTATAAACTAACCGAACTACTGAAAATTTACTAAAAAGTAATAAGTTAAGGTTTTTGAGGGAGACCCCCTTGCCCAGCAGTGGGAAAGTAAATTAAAAAAAAAAAAAACAAAAGGTTTTTGGAGAGCAAGAGTTTAAATATCGCGGTTGTTGTTGCAGAATGTTATTTATAGAGACATTGTTTACGTGTATTAAATAGGGAACCTTACTGCCAATTGCTCCCGCTAGACTTTTTAATAATTTTAAATTAAAAATAATTTTAATATTAAATTTACTTTTGGAGACCTTTCCTAATGATATTTAGGTAATGAAACCTGTATAATTATAAGGGAGATAAATAAATAAATAACGTAAACAGAAAAACATGAAGTTTAGGAATCTTCTATCATTTATGGTTATAAAAAAAATATATCTATGGTTAGGCGACTGATATTGAAAAATTCGGTGTGTTTACAATCTTTTGATATATTATTTTAGTGATAGACTTCGTCAAGAATAATTTGTAATAAGTAATGCATCAGTCAGTGAATCAGTGTTGTGCCATTAAACTAGCTACAAAATAATGGGTCCCTTTTGACAGCCCATATCGTTTCATATGCCAAAGAGAGACAAACATAGCGGGACAAAGAGGGACACCCTCATGTCAAATCGGACTTCGTAGATTGACCAAACTAGGTAGTATATGCAGGAACAAAGGTGTTCATTAATTCACCAACAACGAATAATTTCGCAAGCAATGGTAAATTGCAACGTTGCAAGCATTTTATAGTCACAACACATTAAAGGTTGTGTCTGATAATTTTAGAGCTTTTTTTGGTTTTTTTTTTTAAATTGGTTCGTTTTTTTTTACTTTAAGAATGAAGGATTTTTTACAGGTCAGAGTATTTAAAACCTAATGTAATAAATTTGCATTATAAAAGAAGTAAAAACCGACTTCAAAACCTAAAACGATTAAAATAATTTTCATAAAAAACTTAACAGTTTCTGTCGGTCAGTTTAAGTCGGTGTCAAGCTAAGGTGCATTGAAGAATGGAAGACACCTAGTTCAGAAGCTGTTAAGTTTTTTATGAAAATTATTTTAATCGTTTTAGGTTTTGAAGTCGGTTTTTACTTTTTTTAAAGTAAATTTATTTTTCCATTTTTAGTTGAATATACAATTAGGACAATTACATGAGCCCAAGACGAACGAAACGAAGAATCGTTAAAAAATCCGCTTAGAAATGTCGGAGATACAGTACATTTATGCATATAACTTCGTACATAAGAATAATTACCTAATGTATTATATACTAAAACCTTCCTGAAAGTATGTAGATTACGGTAGTGAAAAAATCATCAAAATTGGTTCATTCGTTTTTGAGAAAATCGCGGACAAACAGACATACATACATACCACATCCATACATACATACATGCATACATACATACATAATACATACGGGTCGAATACAGAACCTCCTTTTTTGAAGTCGGTTAAAAACACAATATTTTTAGTGCTACTTACTTGACTGTAACGCATGTTAAAAGTACGTTGAAATTATTCTTATATGCATGTTTTTGATCTTTTGGTATTATTTTAACCTACAATTTAGTAACAAGGATGAAATAATATTGAAAAAAGTCGAAAAGAAATTCCGCGTGCCTTTGACAGTTTGCTTTATTTTTTTATTATTAAGCCTTTATTGCTGAAACTAAACATTATACATTTTTAGGCCTCTTCCAACTGTTTCCATTCTTCTCTATTATTAGCTTTCCTTGACCAGATTGTCCCTCCAATAATCTTGATATCATCTGTCCATCTTTTAGCTTGTCTGCCTCTTTTTCTTTTGCCATCATGTGGTTGCCATTTCGTTATGATTTTCGTCCATTTTATCCTGCTGTCCCTTGTCATGTGTCCTGTCCATCGCCATTTCAACTGTCTTATTTTCTTTAGTATGTCTTCCAACTTTGTTGTAGATCTAATATCTTCTGCTCTTTTCGGTCTTTTAACGATACGGTCAACATACTTCTTTCAATTCCCCTTTGGCACGTTCTTAGTTTCAGAAGATGTTTCTGAGTCAACGCCTAAGTTTGACATCCATACGTAAGACATTTTTAAGATACACGAGTTGAACGCTTTTCTCTTGGCTGTCATAGGACAGTGATTACTTTTGAATATCTCTTTATTAAGGGACTAGTATCTTTTCCAAGCACAGGCCACTCTTCTTTCTACTTCCATGTCTGTTTGATCTTTGAATGCCATAAGTATGTGTACCGTAATTTCTAACTTATTCAATATTATCATTATCTCTTCTCTGTTTGTGTTTTTGATTTATTCATAGCAAGACCAACTACTCTGCCTGTCTGCATCAACTGTTGTAGCATATGTAAATGTTGGAGCGCATTAGCGTTGTCAGTTATTAGGACTAAGTCATCCGCGAATCTTAAATGGTTAAGTTGCCTGTCGTTTATATTTATGCCAAAACTGTCCCATTCAAGATCCCAAAATACGATTTCCAAGATTGCAGTGAAAAGTTCTGGGGACAGCGGATCTCCTTGCCTCACACCTCTTATCACATCTAGCTATTGGGAATTCTTCGCCGGCTGATTCTAATTTTACTAGTGCTATGCTATTTGAATTATACGTATATATATTTTTTGACACTCCTTGCTAGATTAGAGGCCTTCAAAGCGAATCATGTTTTATAGAATCAAAAGCTTTACTATATCCACAAATGCGGATTTACCGTATTCTTGGCATTTTTCTATTAGCTGATTTATGACATGCGTATGATCAGTGGTTGAAAACCCCGCTCTGAAACTAACGGTTCTATAGGTTGTTGTTCGTCCATTATCCTTGTTATTCTGTTTAATATCAATTTAGAGAATACTTCAATGATGTTCCTATCTACTTTTTTGTGTAATAGTATAATTAACGCGACTCTTGGTCCATTGAGATGGTATACATTCCGTGCTTAAAGAGTATATTTCCGTGAGTTTTCTTAGGTTTTCCGTTTTGCTTTGTTACCCCCGTGTCAGTGGCACCATCTGCTGTCTCAGTTTTGCGTAATTATATTACTACTTAGGTACTGTTGTAAGGATTGATTACTACTAATACTATTTAATCAACTCAAAATAGAGAACGCGTGATCGATGGTTTTAGCAACTACAATCAATTCTGCAATCAAATATTATACTCATCTAAATCTACGCCTTCACCATTTTTTAAATTATTATTTAAAGATAATCTTCGGTTTTATGAGAAGAATATTGAACTAGTGCATGTAGCGTATAGACCATTCCAAAACAAAATATTATAAAAGTTTGATTTGTTGCTGCGCTACTTTCTAAAAACGCTACAATGCTTTCAGTACCATGTTTGATATTCGGTCAATGGCAATCATTAATCATACAAACTCTTCCAATTTATAAATAAAGTTTTATAAATGTACCGTAAATGAAACGAATCCCGTAATTCTAGAATTAAAAAAAATATGTTTACGTAACATATTTTTTTTATTCTAGGAGAGTTAACGAGCTTTGCGTGTTTCGTTTCATCTTCTGTATTCTGAGGTTCAATAATAATTTCGGTCGGAGCAAAAGCACTGCAAGCTGGCTGTGGCCCGTCTTGTCGACATTGTGAGTCGTGTTGTGGTGTCGTGATTCACCGGACGTAGGACGAGCGCGCGAGGAGGCGCGGCGCGCGGGGAGCCGCGCTAGGGCCGGCGCGGGGGGCACGGCGATACGTGCGCGAGCTCGCGAGGGGCGCAGGGCGCGGCGGCGTGGCGGCGCGCGGTGCGGGACGGTGCACGCTGCAGCGCGAGGTCGTCGTTCGCTCGCTCGCGGCGTTTCTGCCAGTCGGGAGCGGGATGCGGTGACGTAAACTGCATCGGCGCGGGCCGCGGAACCGTAGTGTAGGACGGGACGAATCGTGTTCGTATGTACCGTGTGCGTGCTGAACCACCCTGTGTGAACGTGTGCTTGTGCTGTTTTCGCTGACGACGTCTCCGCTCTTCACTACGTGGGCCGCTGCGGCCGCACCGAACAACAACGGATCCGAAGATCCCCGAAATGGTGAGTGCGGTCGAAGCTCCCAGCTCGCGGTTTGTTTACGTCGGCCCTCGTGCCGACTCTCTCTCTCTACCTGCCGCCCGTATCCCTGCGTCGCGTTCGTACGCGACTCTTTCTATTGTGTTTTGTTTCCGAAATGCAGACACCAACGTCGACGGCTCCGGGCCCTGATCCCGTCGAGAGGTCGCGTTTTTGTTCGTTGTATGGTTTTTGCATGTTTTTTGTAGTGTTTTCGCAGGTAGCTGTTTGATGCAATTCTTCTCAATCTCATTCATCTGGAGACTCAATATGAACAAGAAGGGTTAATAAAATTAAATGACGGGGGTGGTCAGTACGTGCGTTTGCTGCTAGTAAATAATGAGTGAGTCGCCGCGCTGCATAAAATGTAGGTCGGTGGAGTGTGGCCGCAACAGTGCCGCACGCGATGCCTCGCCTCACCTCACCCTACATCAGGCCAAAGCTAACCCATTGTATATATTGCCAAGAGCTCATCAATCACTTGCCATTGCGTACCTACATCTACATGATATCTACTCTCAATTTTGTTTAAATAAACTGCCTGTCATGAATATGCCTGTTCTTAGAACAGGCATATTGATGACAGGCTGCCAGGCTTTGTTTTGGTTTTGGCTGTCTGATGACTTTGATACAAAGCGTTAATCAAAATTCACTTTGATGACTACAAATGGTTGCATGGCCTACTTGCTGGGCTATCTTCACGTTACCATTGGACGTACGTATTTGTCTGATGAGTAACCCTTCATTGCCGTGTTATACAATTAAAATGATTTGTAGAGGGAAATCTGTGAGTCATGATTACCGACTAGAATCCGTTGCCCGATAGCTATATCAGGCAGAATTCGCGCACTTTTGTCTTGCGTCATTGGTCATTGGACCGGTAGCAGTGGCGACACTACTCGGATATTTAATGAGGCAACCTAAGACTAGAGTACTTCTATACATAGGAAAACCACTCCACGTTGGATTGTTCCGCTTGAAGAACTTAGTAATTCTAAATTCCTGGTAAATGAGTTTCACTTAACCAATAAATTAATTTCCAAAAGGAAAATTTATTTTATCCTTAAATGTTAGCCACGAGCCTACCTACCTAAAAATCCAAAATAACCAACTCAAAATATTGTTTTGGGAATTGTGAACTAGCTCTACACGTATTATTAAAACGATAGACTTTCGTTTTTGGTTTTTAGGGACCCTATTACTACGACTCCGCTGTCCGTCCGTCTGTCACCAGGCTGTATCTCATGTACCGTGATAGTTAGACAGTTCTAATTTACACCGATGATGTATTTCTGTTGCCACTATAACAACAAATACTAAAAACAGAATAAAATAAATATTTAAGGGGGCTCCCATACAACATTTTTTTGCCGTTTTTATAGATAATGGTACGGAGCCCTTCGTGCGCGAGTCCGACTCGCACTTGGCCGGTTTTTATAAAACATTCGACATTCATATCACAATATTATATTATAATGTCAGAATGACGCAGAGTACCTACCTACAATCCTTACGTTCATATCGTTGATATCTAGTTACTATGTTTTTATCTCATTCATCAGCGGTATCGTAATAGTTATCACGAATCATATTGGCTATCAGTCGCGGACCGGTCCGCGCATTATCTACGCAACGCCCGCCGCTAACCGCTTCTAGTAACGGTATTCCACTCTCTGGAGTCCTCTAGCGACTAGACTTGCTAGGCCCGTTTCGTAAACTTGTTCATCGATATGCTCGCCTAGTCCTTTTTTGTAGATCCCCGGAAGTGAGTTTGCTGATTTAAAGAAGTCGAAGCTTCTTTGATTTGAAGAGACATTGAATAAGTTGATTTAACATTCCTAATTATGACAAAAAGCTTTTCGCAATTTTTAAAGACAATTTTTGGGCAATTACCTATACAAAGTTTATCAGTTTTATCCCAGGTTTTTATGCTGAATAAAATATCAGTCAAAGCATAGGTTTTTCCGATTTTGCACAGATTGTTTAGTGCAGAATTGATTAAGCTACGTTCTAGCAGGTTTTGCACAGTCTTTAAGTAAGTAAGTAGAAATTGACCGAGCCAAAATTGTAGCAGATTTTGAACTTACAAACCCAAGCCATGAGTTTTAAGCAGATTTTGGTCAAGAAGATTTTCCCCGTGTCGTTCTTAACTTGAAAAGCAGTGTTAAAATAAAAGAAGCCAAGTAAGCTGAGAGGAGGCAACGTAGAGTAATATTATAATCGGCCAATGTTTTCAACAAATACAATAAAATTGCAATTCGGAGACCACCAAGAGTTAAATCATTATAAAATTAAGTCTGTTTTGTTTTCCGAGGGCGCATTATCATTCATTTATTCTTATGGATATGACGACGCGTGGCCGATTTTATAAAGTATCGAAGATTCTACAGACTTTTACATATATTTAATGTTAAATAACTTTGGTTCTTGAAGTTTATAAGTAGACAGGCAACTTACATCCATCCCTGCTGGGTTGTTAAATAATTCATTACATCATGTAACGAATGGAAGTCAGCTGCTAGGGAATGTCAGGCTTGTAGCTAGGTAATGTCAGGTCGTTTAGTATCGATTGTGATGTAGTAATGAATGCTATGTAATTGTTAGAGCAGCTTGCGGTGGCGCGTGCCAGGCAGGTGCCTGCCGGCTGCTACCACACCTGTCACGACATCAGCTGCTCCTTGAACTAGTTATTATATTGTTTAGCTACTCACGACTATGAGTATCCGTCTTTACACACAAAGAAGTTCCGAGTTTCTTTTTCATTACAAATCGTCAATGTTTTTATTATTACCTAACTGTCACTGTGTTCAGCTTACACGTGCTAAACGTTCCTGAGTTCAATGAGATATTTGTGCAGATAAAACTGCTTGGTCAGTACAATGTAAGAATAAAAATCCAATGTTATAGCGCTGAATTAGCAACACACACGATGCAAATATCAACGTAACTTGGTGTGCTGATAATATTGTTAGGTTTTACTACGCATTTTGTAGTAAATAAACAGACTGTGCGTAGAAAGCGATAAAATTTCTCGACATGTTTGCCTGCTCGCTACTTTGCACAGTAATTGCATTCGCTGGTTAATTTTCACCATTACCGGCAAACTTCCCGTAGTTCGGATCGTATCCTGTCCCTGAGAGGATTTCAAGTAAAATGTTGCTGTCTAGATACTTAGGCTCAAGTTACATTGCCGCGGAACGGAATGGAAGCAATTTTTTTTTTGTACAAAGCATAATAAACTTTATGTCATTACTTCATTAGTGGAAAGCAAAAAGTAGATACCTACGAGCCAAATAACAGGTCGCGCATCTGCTGGAGAATTCTCGCGCATTCTCTGAATTCCCGCAGTAACAAGCTCGTATCTAGTTTGTACTTTAGACAATTGACATAAAGTTAATTTTGCCATGTACAATACCGATTTGCTTCCACCCCGTTCCGCGGCAATATAAATTGAGCCTTAGAAACAGAGTTAGGTAAACTACCAGCACTACAATGTAACCATGTAGGTATAGATAGTTTTAGCGTAGAGGAAGTCTTATTAGGGCCAGTTGTACACAGCCGTTAGCATTAACAGGCGCGCTCAGCATGTAAGTACCGTTTGAATCTTTGAATGCATGATGAAAATTGCAGGCTTCCAATCATCTGTGTTAACGTATAAAACAGCTTGATGTCTTATCGTATAACTTCGTCTCTCAGTGTCAAATAGGTAAAATTAATGTATTGGTATACATAAAACATCATAACAGATGCCCTGAAGGTTTCTTATATTCGACATTTTTACTTGACTCTTTCGGAACCCATAAGATTTAAAATATTATTTGTTACTAAGAGACTTTAAATTATTCCTACAATAAATACATTTTTTACCACATGAACATTATTACGTCAAAACGACTGTGTTATTATTCGTGCATAATATCATGTGGGAGTCAGCGGGTTTGTTGAATGCCGAATGCCGCCTAGCAACATCATAGAACGGAGAAACCGGAATTTGACAGCGTTTCTCATGCTAGCTAGTGGTGTTACTGCCAACGAAAATAGCGGTACAATGCATGTAGTTTTATCTATATAAATTGGCTCGCAGCAGGACTAACAAGTATTAGGTGCGCAGTAGAGAACGCGGTCTCCGACCCTAGGCTACGAGGGCATCTAAGCTGTTTTAGAGATGTGCGGGCGGGGCGCAGGCTCTTCGCCCTTCGTCCCGCACCGTGCGGCGCGTCACGTACGCTCGGGCCCTTCACGCACAGGGAGGGTACCACTAGCGAGGGGCCGCGCGCGCACCGACAACAAGCCGACTATCGAGTTGCCGAAAACCGTATGCATTATAAGCTCTCCCCCTTCACCCGTCCTTATCCGGGCCCTACCGTCCGGCCACCCGGCCCGATTTAGAAAGCTCCTCGACACCCTGCCCTCTCATCCCCCTAACCTTTGCGGTGGGAACGACTTTTCGATTTAAGTAACACCGCGCCCTTTTCCCCTGATGTAACGATTGAGTATAATTGTTTTTTTTTTTTAATCTAGGTCATGGCTCAGCTAAGAGCAGGGTGAATGTAGTGATGTCGGCGCGCGGTCGTCGACACTAACGGATCGCTATTTATACCTGGTGCGTAGTGCACCGGAACTCGCTCGCTGCACTCGCTGCATCCGCGCCACCCGCCTCCGCCCTGTCAATGACCCCATCTCCACGAACATTCGGTTCCTAAATCACAGTGGCCTAACTAAACATTCAATCTTACATTAAACAGTCGAAGCGAGCTCGTGTATCATGGCAGCTAGATGTCCAAACGTTCATAATTCTCTTACAACAGTCGTAGGACTCATAGGGCGAGCGTTGCGAAAGGCTCTGTAGCAAGCGGGTGCCCTTCGGCTTTGTCTGAGTTACGTAAGTAGACCCGCCCACATCTGTAGGGCAACCACCCACGCAGGGCATGAACTGTGTCAAGCAGCCTGTCCTAGTTTCTATAAGTTTACTATTTTTGTTTTCTGTTTACGCGTGCAAAAGGTAAACCATGGGCGGGCCCTGGTTTGCTGAATCTAAGGGGAGAGAATGATTTTTTGTAAAAAAAAATCAACGCCGGAAACAATTATTTACGATTTGGATTCTTATAAGTACCTAGTTAACTAGTTTTTTTGTTTTGTATTTTTCAACTTTTAATTGTACAAAATTACATAATTGTACACTCATTCATACATAAGTAGGTACCTACCGTCTGATAATCTCATTCATTTTCGCGAATCAGCGAATCTGACGTAAAACATAATTAATTTACAACAAAATCTACTAATTTACCTGCTGGCACTCAACAACTGGCTGGCAACGATTCGTATGGGAATTATTAATTACCAGGATAAAGTATAGCTACATGTGATTCGTAGAAAATTGTTGTTCAGAATTTATTTTCCTCGTTACCAAACTCTACATTTCCTCTATATTATATTAATTCATTTTAGGATTGTCACCATTCGGAAAAATATAAATAAAAAACACAACTCTGTTACTGTTTTTACTGTGGAGTCGAGTGTCGTTGCTAGGTCCGTGTCAAGTCAATTCGCAATCTCCGCGAGCGATGTCCGCGGTGGAATTTCCGCGAAAAAAGCCATACGTCACATCACAGCACGTCACGACAGCAGGCGGGCCGCGTAACGTCACGCCAAGCAAGGCCGCGGCTGAGTAAGCACCACTGTAAGCTTTTTTGTTTACACCAGTACTGACTAATATGGTCGTGTGATGTAATACGTCTTCATACCTATTGCATTCCTTTTAAGAAAATCATTGCTCTATTTTTTAACTCGTATTATTTTTATTGCTAGGTAGGTACTTATTTTTAGCTCTAGCTTAACCCGATTGCACCGAAGACTTTTATTTATTATTATTATATTTTATTTATTTCAGAGCAATACTCCATATTTTTACATAAAATTAGCAGACAAAAGAACATAAAATCATAATTTAATCTTTGCAGGCCCGATATTATATTTGAACTTTTGAAGAGATGTGATCAGAAACTTAATCCAGAAACGTAGTTTGTACGTCCTGCACTAAAAATTCCTGATAATTCACAATATTACGGCTTTTCCGAGTAATTTGGACAGCCGGTTGTCATTATGTATGTCGATCACGTATATAGTAAATGATGATTCGCATGAACTAACGTGCGTTACGTAAATTACTTGCGTACATCACACTTGGCATATTATGTACAGATAACAACTGTGAATTGGGCTTATTAACAATGTCATCACGACTCAGGGCCTGTTTCACCATCTACGATTAAGTCCCTTACTTGACAGATAATTTCATAAAAATTCTGTTCCTTTTTTGAATTTATTCGGTAAGTAGTGGTTATTCGGACATCGTGAAATAGGCTTTTACTGTACTAGTGTTTGGTTAGTTCATAACGTCGGTTTAGTCTCATCTCGGCACTCATGAATTTATTGGGAATTTTTTGTGAGCATGATAAATACATCTACATCATACATCAATCATGAGAGATGGTAAGGAGCCGAGATGGGACTATACCATAACGTCCGCACTCTGAGTTCAGGCATACACGTATTATTATTAACACTGACCCAACAGCATTGTTAATGTTGATTGTTACTGACTCAAAGTACCTAATTAAACTAATTATGCGGTGGTTTATTAGTTATTACCATAGAAATATAAAAAACAGGTAACATTTATTTATGTGTAGGTACTTCTTATTGTCACAGCTTCATCCACGTTACGGTTTTGCTACAAGAAAAAATAATTCGAATTAATACTATAAAAGATGAATGTTGATTCAGCTTGACAATATTCATAAACTTTCTAAACTGGCGTGGCGTATCGTATCCAATTGCCAGAAAGTGTTTCTTCTTGCACCTATGTGTGCATTCTGAACATCGCATCGCTGTAATTTTTGGACAATTTCTATACATTTACATCAGCAATATTTTCTTTAGTACGACGGGCCTCTTCATGATTTTGACCAGATCTAATTGGTATTTCACAAGCTAATGAAGACGGCAAACACTAGAGTTAGCTTGAACAACAGCCACAGACTGGAAGTCTAAACGTCTGCATCTTGTGTGCAAAATATCAGAACAAGCTAAGTAATTGACTTCCTGGGTTCTACATGCGTCGGTATATTACCTATATGTCTTATATTACGAGCACGCATAATTATGGAGCAGCGGAGCTATTCTCACGGATGTCGATCTGTACTTACAATTTAGCCGTCACTTTGTACGCACAATGGGCATTAGAATTAGAAAGCGACCGGTGACCGCAAAAAGGTAGCATTCGAAAGGGCTTGGAACTTGCAAGATTGTGTTACGTCACTATTGAACGAACACCAATGTTCGAGTTCCCCCTGTGCCGCATAGCCAAGCTAGGGGAGGGCTTGCCATCTAATGTGTAGTTGTGTAAGTATACGTCGCCGTCGTGCGTGTCGCACCGATTCTACCATGCACGTATGTGCTACTGCCCTCGCTTTTGTCCTAACAACAATCTATGACGTCGATGAAGGCTTAAAAATTTTGTTCTCAAAGGTTCAACCCTTCTAAACTGTAATGTTAGGGATGGGGCTCATTTTTAATTCTGCTGCATGTAAATAAGCATTGTACTTGTTGGAACACTTGTGAGCTGTGTGAATCGTATGGGGTAGTTATCAAGGGCACTCCGTCGAATGTAATGTAATAATAGTGCAGAATGGTCTGTTCTTTTTATTTTTATGTTAGGGGGAAGCTCGCTTTGCATGTTTGTGAGTGCGCATCAGATTTGAATTTTAAAATATTATAGTTTTAGTTCGGTTTATGCACGTTATACGGAAATAAAGGATATAATATTATTATGCGTGTTTAATATTATTGATTGGTACGATATTCTACAGGTTAAGAGCGCTATCACAATTTCTCTTGTATTTGAGCGTTTGACTCGAGTTTTGATATGCGATTGTGGTTTTGTTAGAGCCACAAAATTAAAAAAAAACATATGCCCAAGAAAGCTTGATTATTTCTCTTGGGAGTGTTCTAAATAAATATTTCAATTTGTTTACAAAAATCAGTAAAAACCTTGTCTCTGCAGAGGATGTTTCATAAAATTTTACTTTTGGACATGTTTTGATGCTTTGTTACATCGAAGATATAATAATTTAATCATTTAAAAAAATGTCCTTGAAACAACTGTATCTTCAACTTTGGAGTGCTCAATTCAGTTTTTTATGTTTCATACAGTAATACACCAAAAATAATTCCGTAAACCAGAGAGTTACTGACAATTTTTCGTCTGTACGAATGTATAAACCAAATTCATACAAAATGTATTTCATAAATAAGGTTACTATGTTACCTTGCTTGATAAAAAAAATTAGTCTATTTAAAAGTAAAATAATATGTTTAATTAATTATTGTATGCAGTGCTAAAAATCATTGTAAATCTCGGGACACGCGGTCTTTAGCTTTAGACGCCGACGCATCGCATTATGTAGCAAATTAGCAGTTGTGATTACGTTTATTTTGAGTCATATAATAATTATTTTTTTGTTTATAGTGTGCAATTTCAATTTATGAAAAAATCACGGTCAAAATGTAATAGCGCCCTTAACGGGGGGTTATCCGAATTTTACCTGTTTTAGAATCAATTTTAAATGGTCAAATTATTGTATTAAGGTCCTGAAAAAAATATATGGCAGAGATACATCCTTGCTTTAGGGAAATTAACGGTTCAAAACACGATAAGTTGTAATTTCCTCGATGAAAAAAAAATCCGAAACATGGTCGATTTCAAAACCATTTTCCGTTTCATTTCCTAATTACAGCATAAAATTATATGAAAATTGCATGTACCATTAGGTAATCGTATTTCAGAGGGAATTTAACGGTTGGATTTTTGAGTTTAATAGATTTTTTTAAAATAAACTCAAAATTAGTAAATTTGGCTAAATCCGCTCTCGCTCAGAGTCCTGCGGGACGTCATCGAGGTTGGACCTGTGTCAAAATTTTTAAAAATTCTCTCTTCCTGCAGTTGTTCAAAAAAATTCAAACAAAAGACGAACACATTAGATATGAAATTGCGACAGCTCAGAAAAAATATCTCGTAATTATATTATAGTTTTAATTCATAATATCGTTTTCGAAAATGTGATTATTTATATGTGGTATGATGACGTTTAATTGTCATTTTACGATAGTGTTAAGACACATTGCAAATTATTATCGATAAAATTATAGTCAAGCTCGAGTAGTTTATAATTTTTTATCGTGGTCCTTTATGAAGAAGTTTTAAAACACATTTTTCTAAGATTTTTCATCAGATTCATCCACATTAGTATTTTCACTCTCCATCGAACTGTCTTCACTACTAGTCTACTACCATATCCTACATAAATTACACATAATATAAATACAATGTGTCCGGTTGTCGGTTGGATACTAATAATAATCAACTTTCACTCTGGCAACAACAGTGAAAATTAGAAAAAAATAAAAATGTGCGGTCGGGGACCACCGTCAGGAATGAAGTTTCTTATAACGTATGATTTAAAACACAAACACAAAATTTTCACATCCGCCATCTTGAATTTTCATTTTGACTTCACTACTGGCTTTGGCTCCCTCGAAAACCATAAAAACGACACCCCATGATCAGTTTTGAGCACAAAAAGTCACAGCATACGATAAAATATCGTATTCTATACATTCGAAAAATAGCGCTTTGTGAACGTAGCCATGGTTAGGCGGTAACCGTATCACTCAGTGCCCATGTTCTAAAGCAAGTTCGTCGATGACGTATCCTATTGTTGGTTTGTAACTTTTAACATATTGATACTTGCACTTTTGTTTAGGTAAATAGTCCTATGGGACGGCAATCCCACATGAGCGGGGCCGGTTAGACAATATACTAAATTAATTTTGATGTCTTAGAATAGTAGATTCGATAAATTATAGCTGTAGCAGTAGGTACATCCCTTGATAATAAAGTACGGCAATTGTTCCTTCATATGTAGTTGTCAATAATTACTGATCTTCATGAGCAGTGGTCAACATCAAAAACAAAAGAATATGTTTGCAGCATAAGCAAAACAGTACGACCATTCTAAAAAAAAATTTTTTTTTATTCCGTCACTAATGGGGTTATAGGGGATACAAGTTAGACACACAATATACTAAAACAACAGCCACATTTTATAAAACTTTCCTTTTCAGTACGTTTGTAGTTGTGGTCTCTCTCAGCAGCCAAAATACACAGAGAGTTAGGACTGGTGACGCGGGAGCAAGCGACCGACGACGAAGCAGCTTGTCTTGAGGTCGAAACGCGCAGCCTTCAGTAGCAATTTCCCACTGCTTGCGAAGTTTTTCGTTTTTAGTGGATAAATAAACAAACCGTAATACCTAATGGCATAACACGAATACACTGAGTGATTCTTACAGATTATTTCTGACGAACCCGGCTATCGCTAAAAAATATAACAGTAGATTGTGCACACGGGATTTCTCATTAACTGTCAGCTAACCATTGATATTTATTTTTATTATAAATATAGATGGTATAAGAGGCCTAAATTTCATGTTTTCTGTGTACGTTATGCGAACTATCAAATAACAGTAGGTATATAACAAAATATAAAAAAAAGAATCGAAAAAAATATAACAGTTGAGAATCAAACTTTTAACCACGGGTTTGCAAAGCAGTCGTCGAACCGTTAAGCTATTTGGTTTAATGAAAGTTTACTAAAATAGCCGTTTAAAGGTTCAATCTGTAACTATCTGCTATATTCGTTTCCTACTCAGCCCAATGAAGTAATGGAATAATTCGCTTTTACATTGTGTTTTAATGTCACATATATCGTCGTAGACAACGACCGATACCGATTATCAGCATTCTCCTGCCTTTATCCCAATTTTTTTTGGGGTCGATGCAACTTGTTTTTATCTTCCATACTTCTCTATTAGTCATCATCTCGATAGTCATTCCCTTTCTAGCCACATCATCTTTCACACAGATCATCCATCGTTTCTTTGGTATTTCCCTTACTCTTATAGTCATCCAGATTCATAACCAAAACATTCCAGACGACATTTTCTTCATTTCTCCGCATCACATGCCCATACCATGATAACCGATTTCCACACACACCGATACCGATATCGGCACGATATCTACCGGCGAAGACAGTGCGGGGTGAGAGTAGCGGGCATTCTTTCAATTGAGCAAACTTTTTCAAACTGCCGCCGACTTAGTAGTGTGGTTGTTTGTCGTGTGGCGATGGTCATCGATATTCACCAATATCATGGGGCTGATAATAATTGTACCTATTGTTATCGAATCGTGTTGGTATAGTTATCTGATAATGTGAAAACAAAACGACATTTTATGTAATAATCTTAGTTCACTCCACCGTAGACACCATAAAATGTAAACCTAAGGAAAAAAAAAATCGACCTAAGAAAAACTAATTAAGTTGATCAACTGCAAATATTTTACACTGTAGCATAGATTTTCCGCGAAATCGTCGGCAGAGCGTCGTAAATAAACACGTCGCGCTACATTTGGGGGAGGCGGAGGTAACGTTTCAAAGGCCTACAGGCCCGAACAACCTAGCCTTAAGTAGAAACAACTGACTTGTATTATAAGAAATTTTTAGTTAAGTGTGCAAAATGTGCAAATAAAACAAAGTTCAATAATGAAGTCGCATAATTTTGCTGAGCCACGAAGCCCACGAAGCCCCGAACATCTGATTTTATGTACGTGCTGAATATAAAGTATTCAAGTCATGTGTGAGTAAGACGCGATGTGCAGCTGTGACTGGCTCACTTCCGCGTCCATGACTTGGTATCTGTTTACGCGTCTCATTTTATAAAATCAATATTAGCGCACAATATTGTTCTGTGGTGCAAATATACTATCGTTGCAACATTATCCGTAATCAAGGCCGCACTTACAATGTGCCCGTTAATGTTAATTATAATTAGTGGCTAAAACGGTACTCGTACAAGTATCGTGTAGAATTATTGCGTATACAGGGTGTCCAGTAAATAGCACGACATACTGCAGGAGGTGATAGCTTGGGTCAATACCTATCAAAACAACACAATATTATGTTCAGCAAAATCTTATGGATTTTTTTTCACCACTGTAGGTTAAAGTTATGCGAAAAGAAAATCGTTATGTGAAAATTTAAACAAAAAATACTATTTCTTGAAAACATTCTTGTTTTTGATAGAAAAAAGACTTATCAATGAGTAAAGTAACTATTCACGAATAATTTGATGTAAAAAAAATAATAGAAAAGGAATTTTTCATTACGAGATGCTTAAAAATCTGTTTCAAGGTAGAGATTTTTCGATATTTCGGAAAATTTTGTAAAACTGTAAATCCGTAAGATTTTGCTGAACATAATATATTGTGTTGTTTTGGTAGGTATTGACCCCAGCTATCACCCCCTGCAGTATGTCGTGCTATTTACTGGACACCCTGTATGTCTGCCACATTGTATAGTCGTTGGGGATTAAAACAGATAATTTAAATAGTAATATAATTCCTAATATCGTAATGAACTTTATTCGTATCGTGCGGGTCTTGCGACGTGTTTGCGTACAATTACAATACCTACTCATGATGGGTAGTCAGGAGTGTGATCATAGGAATATAAATTGCGAACATAATGCAATAATATTTTAACCGCTGCGCCGCGCCAGCTTAGGTCTCAGGTACCGTAAGCATAACCTCTAACTGGCGTCTTTATAACTACCTTGTACAGTACGGTATAGAATAACAGGCTTATCTATACCTACTTTGTCTTTATGTGTTAGGTTTAGCATTGAAATCGATAATACGGCTTTAATATCACAGTTGTTGATAAAGAGAACTAACCTTATTTCGTCATCCGGTATTTGAACATGTTTTATTTGTTCCGAATTTTTTTTTTCTTTTTTGTGGTAGTAGTTTCTATTTGAAGTCTGGTACCAAACTGGTAGACATAAAAGTTTCATAGGCGGCTGGAATTGTCGGCAGCGCGACTTGATTCATTTTCAAACTAATTTCGCTGAATAGAATTTTCTCGCCTGTAAATATAGACGACCCACATTTTCATTTGGCCTTAGAATAAAATAGAATTGGATATGAATTGCTCCAACTTTATGAGCACTCAATTTAAATTTTGTATAGTGAATTGCGCCGTTACTGAAAATAGCCGGCACATATCTGAAATATCGCGTTCATGAGATCATTTGTGAGTAGGTTACCTACTGAATGTGTTTAAGTGGTATCGAATGGGACCAAAGTAGGTCAACTAGAATGACGTCGGCGATAAGCGAGCCCTCGTTCATTATCAATTATGTGCATGTACGGCACGTATGTACTTACGTTTCCCAAACTAGCTAAATTTATGCCCTAACGACAGAAACCTTGATATCGCAATGCTACGTCTGCACAGCGTACGCCATCATGTCGCCAGATCCCTTTCGAAAGTTTAAACCGCAAAATAGTACCTCCGCTGATCCACCAAGTAATGTTCAACTAATAATCCAACTTATTGTAGCATTTAAGAGTACAACATTGAGTGTAGCTCGTCAGCTGTAAGCTACATGATACCATTGTGTTTGCGAACTCTATTGAAAGGAGGTAATCCTACAATCGGCGAGGTGTGGCTTGGTTATCGTTGCTATAATGTATAATTCATCAGGTGGCATATGTTATGAAGGAAGTAATATTTTATATTTTATATTTTTATTTTATTTGGATCTCCAACAAAGAATACACCTTACATGCAATATAATAAAAGACACGAACAGAAGTCTATGTGCTCCCTCAATTAAAGGAGACCACATCATTCAATAGAAACAAACACAAAATTATAAATTATTATTAAAAGCTACACTAATATATTATATTAATTAATGGTGACCATTTGAATCTAAATTAAATAAAAATAAAGAGTAAAAAGCAAAGAAAACATAGATAAATAAATATAGCAAACAATACATTATTAGACAGGCAGTTCAACACTCACATATCATTTAATTGTGCACGGATTAATGACTTATATTTACCAAGAGTATTAGAAAAGATGTCTAAGTCTTCTGATGTACATATTAAGGCATTGTACTGCTGGGTCATCCTGGAAACCGGTGAATGTTTACCCAGATTTGTTCGGCATCGTGGGGCTTTGAGTAACGGGCGAGGATAACGCGGAATTCTGACAGGGACACTAATAAAATCATGCATGTCATTGTGTTCATAATACATACTACGTTTCGTTGCCATACGACTTCGCTACGAGTATCTAGTTATATAGTGCATACAATTGCAGTTTGTATTGCATTCTGTTGCCGTGGAGCCAAGGCCGTGATGCAATAAGTACAGTCAGGTGAATTGTACGTTCATGTTGAATGCATCACATGATTGCGTATGGTCACGGGAACTACTTATTGTATAAAATGGCACTATCGATTAGTTGTTCTTTTTAACCGACTTCAAAAAGGAGGAGGTTCTCAATATGTATGTTCCCCGATTACTCGAAGATGGCTGGACCGATTTGGATTTTTTTTTTGTTTTATTCGAGAGGGTTCATCACAGTTGGTCCCATATAAAATTGATTAACTTTGCTTTGGTAGTTTTTGATTTAGCCTCAATAATACGTATTTTTTGCCCACTTTTATATGGATGATGTTCTAGTTTGTTTTGCAGATAGTGGTATTAGAATTTGTGTGGGGTAGGTACACAACTAAAAGTGAAAAATAAAAACTTTTTTACAAAAAAATACAACCGACTTCCAAAAACAACACTACAAAGTGAAAAAAAAATTTAATTTCGGAAGTCGGTGGCAAAAAACGAAAATACATTTAACTAGACACCGACTTCCGAAATTAAAGTTATTTTTCACTTTGTAGTGTTGTTTTTGGAAGTCTGTTGTATTTTTTTTGTAAAAAAGTTTTTTTTTTTAAAGCTTTTGCATCTGCTGTTTTCATGAAGCATTTCGTCTACGGTCCTTGTATAGGTACTTAGTATCTATCTAGGATCCAGATTAAAACAGATACGTAATTAAATCAAACATGTAGGTCTATTTAGGATATTCAATTTCATCCATTTGACAAAGACATAATATAACTTCTCTTTATGGTGTACTGCCCAACCTCGTTTCGTCTTAGTAATTTTAATTACTTAATTGATGATTTCCGGTTGTAATCAGGATTAGTGACTTGACTTTGACCTTATTTCTCAGCACCACGTGTGCCCTATTCAATCCTGAGCATCCCTCGTTAAATAGGTTTATTATTGTGCGTATGTTCCCCGAGGTCGACAGTTCCGTGGGAAAGTATTGCGAGTTCATTATGTGCAGCCGGATCACGTGTCGCGACCGCGAGGCACCTAGTGACTGCTTACTTCAGTTATGTAAAGTGAGTGCTATGACGACCGACGAATGAACTCTATAAATAGCGGTCGATCCGTCCTTGAGCCGCCGCGACTGCAGAACTAGGTCAAGCCGAGCTGCCTCATGCCAGTGTCCTCTCCCCGCGCCCACCAGCACACCCGCC
Source organism: Cosmia pyralina (assembly GCA_946251885.1). NCBI lineage: Eukaryota > Metazoa > Arthropoda > Insecta > Lepidoptera > Noctuidae > Cosmia > Cosmia pyralina. The sequence goes on from OX276343.1 coordinate 9,052,452, forward strand.
TGAGCATTGCTCGCTGTTCACCGCGTCGAGTGTGTCGCCAAACACCTCGAATACCGAACACATTCCATGCTTCCTGGTTGTTTCTTTTAGTTTTACTATTGTGCAGGAATAACTACAGACGTCATTGGCTGAAACTATTCAGCTTATTCCTGCGTTTGGTTTTTGTCTGAAAGTTACTTTACTTTGTGGTGGCTCTAAAATCCTTACATTGAATGTAACATAACAACTCACCAGATGTTTGTTCATTCAGTAAATTAAAAATTTCATTTGAATAGGCGCAATAATTTCGTTTGTTTAGTAGGGTTTTATACAATCCCCTTACCCGAGTGAATTGATAATGGCCAAGGTTGGGCCCGGGCAGGTAGCGAACCGGATTATAATCGATCCAGTCGTTTACTCAGGATATTTATTTTTCCATACCATCATGTGGTTCGTGTATTGTATAAATGTAAACAGATGTACACATGAAAAATCTACAGGAAAGCTATAAAAAGCGTGAATTTATTTGAGGAGTCGATTTTTTGTCCATGTCAGACAGCGAATAATTGAACGTGTGTTTCTATATATGTATGTAAAGCTACATAAGTAAAATACATAATACAATATGTAGGTATGTAACTCGCTATGTTCGTAGATATCAGCACATTGGCTCTCCGTACTTCTACAAACGCTAACATATATATTTTCATTGTTTTCATCAATATTGTTAGCATGACAGTCGTATACATGACATGTCATATTATTATCGTAGCGCGTGGGTGGGTGTGAAGTAGTTAGTGAACCATAAACCCAGTCGGCGATATCGCACAAAGACCGTGTGTTATCTATGTATAGGGGCACATTGGGCACTCGCTGCCCTGTTATACAATGCCTTATCGTCTATTCTATATTATAGGGACGATAAATTTATACTACTTCGACGCGCTATGGATAGTGAAATTGTAGATTGTTGAAATGTTAATGTACTTAATTAACATTTTTTATCATATCCGTCGCCAAAACACCGACAAGGTCACAGTATGATGTAATTTGTTAATTGGAAATTACGTAGGATGAAGTCTGAAAATACGTAATTAAGTGAGAACTCGTTCAAATTTTTTCATGAAACTTGTTCGAGACAGATTCAATTCTTATTTCCTTTCATAAGTCTCAATTTGCTTGTATTCAGTCTACATGAATGTGAGGTGTGAATTTTGAGCATCGCGTGACAACCGGCAATCATAGCTCATTCCGAGGAACAATGAATGTGAATAAGAAGTTATGTGAAATATAATATTATTATGTATGTCGAGCATCGCCAGCGGCGACACGGCCGGTGAAAGCTCTCTATGGCCCACCACACCGACGGTTGTGTGTGTGCGTATAATCGTCATTTAATTTTACTCGTGGGTTTCGGGGTGGACTCGGCTCAGCACCTGTCTCACTCCTTTGTTTCGGCTCCCAAATGTCAGCGGAGGTCATCTAAATACAGGCAGGCGTTAAAGGCATCGGATTCGGACGACGACGATCGCTGTCTAGACGTTGTGTTGCATCGTCCGATCGATTGCACGACCGAGCCTCAGACGGTCATCGACCCCGCGGGCGCATCGGTGACGTTACGCTTCGGTGATGCGCTCCTCAATAACCTACGGATATTATGGTTCAATTACGTGTTTTATATCTTACGCACCGTGATGCCTTCATCGCATTCTGCATCCTCTTGTATTCTACGAAACGCATTATACGCTCGTTTTTTACATTCTCATTCTTAGTTCTGTAAGTAGATACCTACCTAGGTGAGGTAGGTTTATTTCTGTTCCAAAGATGAGTTCTTTTCATTGAATCCGAAATGCGTGATATTAACCAAAAAAATAAAAGCAGTACGCTTTGAATGTGTACGTACGGATAGATTTTAAGAAAAAAGAAGAGAAAAACAGCAGCATTGTCGTTTCATCCGTTCGTTTCAAAAGTTTTCTAAAGGTCTTTTGAAGATTTATTTCACAAAAAGTGAAATTTAAAGTCCGCATTAAGTTTTTGCTTTTTGTTCTCATGTTTGGCATCTGTGTAGGTACCTACACGGAGTTGTTATGATAACTGTACTCATTCTTTATACTATTATTTACAATTCGTCTGACCTTGTACGCCAGTCAAGTGCAGGCTGTAACTTTGACATTGTTTTCTAGTCGGTTGGCAGAAAACAAAGTCCTTTGTACAGCTTTTCAAATGTAAACAGTTTCGGTTTATTGCTTGCAATCTTTTGTTTACCAATTGACTTGACAGGATTCTGCTTAACAATAGTCCGCACTCCGCAATAAAACTCTTGTTCTCCGTCGTAATATGTATTGATGGGGAGGTTTAGGTACACGTTTTGAATGGCAGGGCGACGAAGGCGTTGCAAATGGCCCTGTACGTGTCGCCGGGGTTCACCCGCGCGTCGGACGCGCACCTGCGCCTGGCGCTGATGTTCAAGGCGCGGCGGCACTGGTCCGTCGCAGCCGTGCACTTCCGCCGAGCGCGCCTCGCGCCACACCAGGACGCCACGTTCACGCGCCTCGAGCTCAGCTTCCACGCCGCACATCTATTCGAAGCCAGAGGACTGAGGAAATCCGCCAGAGATGCCTACGAAAGATTACTAAAGGAACCTAAGCTGTCCTCCACTCTGAAAGCAGACGTCTGCAGACAATTAGGTGAGTTGAGGAGTTGACAGCCTGATATGCGTTGCGTTTTAGTTGAAATACTCAAAATATGACCTGATCCATCATTATTGAAAATGTATGATGGTATGTAGGATGGCTGTACCACCGCTGCGTGTCGCTGGGCGAGCCGGCGGCGCGCGCGCGTGCTGCTATCTGGTGCCTGCAGCGCGCCGTGTCCGCGGAGCCCGAGTCAGGCGCAGGACTGTATCTGCTCGGACGATGCTTCGCGGCGCAAGGGAAAGTGCACGACGCCTTCATTGCGTATAGGAACTCCGTAGAAAAGTCAGAAGGAAATGCTGACACTTGGTGCTCTATAGGGTGAGAAAGAAGACATTAGATAAAAAATTGCTTGTTTACTGTTATTTGAGAAGAATCCTATTTTACAAATAATCGTTATTTGTTTTTTAGTGTATTATATCAGCAACAAAACCAGCCGATGGACGCGTTACAAGCGTACATATGCGCAGTACAGCTAGACAAGGGTCACTCCGCGGCGTGGACCAACCTCGGCAGTTTGTATGAAAGCTGTCAGATGCCCAGAGACGCATTCGCTTGTTACACGAACGGAGGGGCAGCTGCGACCGCGTCGCACTCCGCGCTCAGACAGAGGCTCTCCTTCCTGAGAGCACACCTGGCGCATGCGCCTATGCCTTCTGTTACTGGAAAGTAAGTGGCGACCTTGTTATTTTATTTGCTTAAATAAATATTTGCTAAACCTGTTGTTGTTGTGGATTTGATTACCAGTTTAAAATATTTATATTCAGCCGTATCTGTTCAGCCTGAAAAATATCTAATTTCATAAATTCCCGTAGACGTCGCCAGCTACCATCGATCGAGGAGGCCTGGAACCTGCCCATATCCGCGGAGATGTCGTCCCGAGCGCCCAAGTCCGCTCCGCCGCCGTACCCGGGCAAGCGGCCGGAGGAGCCCCCACAACTCACACAGCATCAGCTGCAGACTCTCCAGTACCTACAGAAGAACTCCAACAATCTGTCACCACAGCAACAAGTACTAACCTCATGTTCTTGAATTAAATTTTAAGCTGATTCCCGAACACGTTGAGACGACTGAGCAACAATGATGCTGATAAGACGAGATAACCGGTCTCAACTCAACCTCCACCCTTTAGTACTGTGCCTTAAAATTGTAATGACCACCAAAAGAAATCGGTCTTTAGGTTAAGTTTAGTATGCTTCCGTGAATTGTCTAATAGCTTTAGTTAATATTCTATCGTACTACGAAATTGTAGTAACGATCGTAATATTCTTTTTCAGGCTTTGATGCAACAACTACTGACGCAGTATCGTCAAGCGCAGGCGGCGCGTGCGCGTACGGTTTGTACTAACTTAATTTCCCTTGTTTGTACTGACGCGGGCGGCAGGAATTAGAATTATCGGTAGGGTTCCTAAAAGTTTAGTTCGTGGTGCTAATGTGATGTTTGTTTTACAGGTGACGAAAAGCGAAGGTAACGCCACCGGCGGCGACAACGCTGAGTCGCTCGCCGAAGATCTGTTGAAGAGGTTCTCAGATACGCAGCCCGAAGTTAAGAAGGAGCCTGTTAGCAGTAAGTAATTTTTTTTGTTATATATGGCCTACCTAAGTAGTCATTCTTCAGGCTCAAATTGAATTAGCTGGCGAAACTCCGATGATGATGATGATGTGATGGGTATCGATAACTAAACACGACAAAAACATCTTTTTGGGTCAATGTCGCTATGGTGTGACGCTATTTATCATAAGAAAGTTATTGTTTTTCTCGGGAACAGTACTTTTTTCGGGATGATAGGTACCCTGTGTCCGTTTCTGTACACCTGACAACGTATATGCAAAATTTCAGGATGATCGGTTCAGTGGTTTAGGCGGTAACAAACAAACAAATTTACTTTCGCATTTATAATATTAGTTACGAAGTTAGGCTACTTTCTAAAACGTGTTAATCCTAGTTTGAAGGGCAGGGTCTTACTCATTTGTAGCCACACCCATCCTTTATTGAAACAACACTAATTTTGGTAAATAAATTATTACTTACATTGTATTACGTATCTCTTTTTGGTCTTCTTACACGCAAGGGAGAAAGGTAGCGATTTTTTTTTACTTCATAAGATTGAGCCACGAACTCCTAAGCGTTTGATCCAATATACTCTTCTACTGTCTGTAACAAGACAATACGTTTATGTACGAGGGGGGGTCAAAAAGTTCGCGGAATGAAAGAGAAGGGGGGTGAAATTAAACATGAAATTATATTTCCTTTTCAATATATCTCGCTAATACACTTGAGACCTTTCAAATAATTTGTTTATACCTTCGAAAAAAAAAAAAATGATTTGTCAAGGCCTTTAGATTAAGCAGAAATTGCTGACTTCAACTTCTTCACCATCCGTAACTTTCCAAAAATCTCTTTTTTTGGAACAAATAACAATCAGAAGGGGCCAAATCTGGACTATAGGGAGAGTGGTTTAAAGTTCCGAAGCCGCACTTCGTAAGGCAGCCATCATATAGCAACATGACTCTTGGGTGCGTTGTCATGCAAAAGGAGCACCTCGAGACCATTTTCACCTTCCCTTTTATATAATTGCGTAATTCTTCGAGTAGCATAGCGTAGTATTGCCCCGTGATATTGACACCTTTATCTTTATAATCGATCAGTAGAATACCATCCCAAAAAACTGTAGCCATAATCTCGATCCGAGTGCTGATCATCTTCAATTGAGTCTCTGCCTTGCTTGAAAAGACTATCCCACTTGTAAATCATTGTTTATCCAGGGCAAGAGTCCCCGTAAACGGATGACATTAATTCTTCCACATGTTATGTTCTGAAGCATTTTTCTTTGGCACGATAATCGTTTTTCTCCATACTTTATATTTTCTTCCCGATTGACTGTTTATCCAGCGATATCTCAAAGGTTAATGAACCGATTGGGGTGAATCTTATTTATAATAACAGGTAAAAATAACTACCCCCTCTCTAACCCCTCCATTCCGCGAACTTTTTGACCCGCCCTCGTACATTTATAAACAGCTTAGTAAAAACTTAAAAAGTGACCAAGGACAACATAAATTCCACCGAAAATTCTTTTGTATCTCGGCCGGGAGAAATGTTTAAACTCCTTTCTAGCTCTTGTTCGTTTTTGTAGCCGCTTACCTTGGATTTTGAATTAGACGTCGCTCTGGATTAATTCAAACAAAATGACGCGTCATTTTGTTTGAATTCATTCAGTGCATATCGTGTAGTATTACTTGACTCCTACATACAGATAAAACTTAAGTACCAAACAGATCTACAACGAACTTTCAGTAAAATATCCGCTAAATAAATTGAATTGAGAAATCAACAGCCATATACAACCTTCGTCCCAAAAATGAGGGACGAAGGTCCTTCCTACCTGACCTGCTGCCTAATCTGTGCAAAAAACGTTCGTCCGGATCCGCGCATCTGTTAAGGCCACATTTTCGCCTAAACTCTCATAAAAGCTAAACGCTCAACGGACAAAGCCGTGTAGAAGCTCGCGGTTCACAAAAGCCTCAGGTCGTTTTACGAATGATTGAGCGCCTTTGTTATCCTTCAAAACATCTATGCTTTATAAAGGAAATGCATTACAGTTTTTGTTCCGAAATTATAGAAAATAAATGAGTTCTTGTTGTTGTAATAATGCAGTAGACTGAATGTCAATGATGAATGAGGATAAATGGGATAAATAAACGAAATCTCATTCTGTCTACGGAATGAATTTTGACGAGAAAAGACAGGTTAAAAATCTTTAGAGCAGTTAAAATATCCGTGTATGTAAAACTCGTTATTATGGAAGGCTATTTTTTCTGGATATATATTTTTTAATTTCGAGTAAAACATCGCTGTCAATCAATGTCAAAATCATCAAAAGATTTGTTCAAAATCTGTGTACCTATTTGTTTTCTTTGTAATTATTCATAATATGAAAAATAATTAAAGCAAGAAAAATGAAGAATAAAAATAAAAGTCAGTGCAATAGCCTTTATCGGTTCAAGTATTGACCAATGCAATAATTTCAATATAGCCAATTTTGCACATATGCTCAGTATTTGATATTTTTTTGAAGGACTATGAACCCGATTTAGCATTACAGCCCAGCGATTTAAAACGTTACTGCCAAAATTTAATTCCTTTGATTACCTTTGCCAGATTTTCCAACAATATACCTGAGTCGAAAATTTTATTGCAACTCTAATCGCTTACCTGCATACAACATGAAATTACCAATCTGAATTACGATTTCTACGTTATGTGACCTAGGCTGCGTTAACATTTAAGCATAGGCGTGGCGTTGTGTATTACTTTTTCATAGATTTCATACAGTATTTTTTTTTAAATCGAGACATTCAATATTTTATTTTGTTTTTAGTGGACACTACTAGTAATGCAGGCAGTAGCAGCGAGACCGTGCTGGGCGGGCGGCAGCCAGTCGTGAAGCTAGAGCCTCTCAAGACGGACCCACTCAAGCCTGTCACTTACCACATCGGCATGAGCTCCAAGCAGATTATGGATGTTTGCAAGTAAGTCTCGCGTCTTTACTCTGACTAGGCTTTAACGTCGTCAGTTCGTAGTCACTAACGCAATGTTTGACGCTTCAGGGACAACGCGGGGCCGCCCACAGCGTGGTCGGTGCTGGGAGACGGCGCTGGGCCGCCCGAGCCGCCCGCCGTGCCACCGCCGCGCCTGTCGCCCGAGCAGCTGGCGCCGCCTGCGCCCTTCGTGTACGTGGAGTCTAAGCGCGACGCCTTCTCGCCGCAACTGCAGGACTTCTGCCTCAAGCACCCCATTGCCGTGGTGCGCGGCCTCACCGCCGCGCTCAAGCTTGACCTCGGACTGTTCTCCACCAAGACGCTGGTGGAGGCGTGGCCCGACCACGCCGTCGAGGTGCGCACGCAGCTCATGCAGTCCGCCGACGAGAACTGGGACCCCACGGGCAGGCGGCGCGTGTGGGCGTGCGCCTCGCACCGCTCGCACACCACCGTGCGCAAGTACGCGCAGTACCAGGCCGGTTCCTTCCAAGAGTCGCTGCGCGAGGAGCGTGAGCGAGGCGGCGCCAATACCGCGACCGGCGGCGCGCTGTCCGACTCGGACGGCCGCGAGTCCGGCTCGGGACCCGTCAAGCGGCGTCGAGCCGCGCGCATGCTGCGCTTCGGAACCAACGTTGATCTGTCTGACGAGCGGAAGTGGCGTCCTCAGCTCACGGAATTACAAAAGCTGCCAGCTTTCGCACGCGTTGCCTCCGCCGCCAATATGTTGTCACACGTAGGTCACGTGATCCTGGGCATGAACACTGTCCAGCTGTACATGAAAGTGCCCGGTAGCCGTACGCCCGGCCATCAAGAGAACAACAACTTCTGTTCAATCAATATTAACATCGGACCTGGTGACTGCGAGTGGTTCGGCGTGCCTGATGCGTACTGGGGTGGCGTGCGCGATCTTTGCGAGAGACACGGGCTGTCGTACTTGCACGGCTCTTGGTGGCCCGACCCGGAGGAGCTGCGCCAGCACGGCGTGCCCGTGTACCGCTTCACGCAGCGGCCCGGTGACCTCGTGTGGGTGAACGCGGGCTGCGTGCACTGGGTGCAGGCCACCGGCTGGTGCAACAACATCGCGTGGAACGTGGGCCCGCTGACCGCGCGTCAGTACTCGCTCGCGCTGGACCGGTACGAGTGGAACAAGGTGCAGAACTTCAAGTCGATCGTACCCATGGTGCACCTGTCGTGGAACCTGGCGCGCAACATCCGCGTGTCGGACCCGCGCCTGCACCGCGCCATGCGCACGTGCCTCATGCAGACGCTGCGCGCGGCAGGCGGCACGCTGAGCGTGGTGCGCGCGCGCGGCGTGCCGGTGCGCTTCCATGGGCGCGCGCGCGGCGAGGCGTCGCACTACTGCGGCGCGTGCGAGCGTGAGGTGTGGCACGCGCTGCTGGTGCGCGAACACGAGAAGCGCCACGTGGTGCACTGCTTGGCGTGCGCTCGCCGCGCCTCGCCCACCCTGGCCGGCTTCCTGTGCCTGGAGGAGCACCACATGGACGAGCTGGCGCAGGTGTACGACGCCTTCACACTGCACCGGCCCGCGCCGCCCGCGCCCCCTGCGCTCCCCGCGCACGCGCCCTCGCTCGTGCCCATCCCGGACTGAGCGCGCGGGGCGTGGCCAGGCGGTTAGTTTCGTTCACAGTCGGCCCGCCAGCTCGGCTGTTGTCGGCATCGGCACTTCGTTCACTTCTCCGAGCTGCGTCGCGGGCGACCTGAGTGACGACGGCGTACCTGTATTTATTATGTGTGAGAGTGTATGATAATTATGGTTTATGACGAGGTAGTTTTTATAAATCCAGGTTTAGTTTCCGTGCGGATGGAGATCGGGTACGCGAGGATTCGAGACGAAAGCGTACTCGATCGGCTCTTCACAGTTTCGACCCAGTATTAGATGCTAGCTAATTCCGATGATTATATAGGTAATTATTGACGACACGGTGTCATTATTGACCAAGTAAAATTGTAACCGATGCACGTGATCTATTTTTTATTAAGATGCGCCCGAGTTTAAAATTGTTGCATGATGATGACTTGACGAAATATTTTTGGTGATAAAAGTAATTTTGTAATACGGGAACTTATACAGTTTACACACTCCTCGATCACTTTTGTAATTGTGCGAGATATTTGATATATAAGAAGTCAATTGTCGGCGACGACTAGCCGGTGTTCTAGCTTGTACGTATAATGTAATCGTTGGCGCGGGCGGCCTCGGCGCGTAGAATGATAACGTAGACAAGTAGCTAGGAATGTTCGCAGGATAGCAGGCCGGCCCGCTGAGCTCTCAAGTGCTCTCGTGTTCACCATCATATAAATGTGTTATTTTTGTATAGAGGCGTATTTATTTATTTTTATCGTACTGTGACCTTAGTTTGATTTTTAGACAGTCTTAGCAAATAGTAGTATTAAGTATAATTAATTGCACGTAAGGAGACCCTACGTTTTAGTAGGGTCTGGAGAATAGTGCTGCGATGTCCCAAAGAATGTTTTAATGTACACGTGTAGGCAAATGGAAGTTGCATTATCAATTTATTGATATTAATATCGACATTTCTTGAATATTTCTGACACATTTGGGATCTGAAGTTTTAAATTAATTTTATTTTAGCAAGTTGACTTATTATTATTTTATAAAATTGGACTGTATTCAAATTAAATATAATTAAAATGTTGTTTCTTGGATTGATGTAAATTAGGATGGATTAGGCAAGTAAGCTCTGGTTGGCAGTACGCAGGACAACTCGCCTCTGACACTTGTCTGTTTGTTGTTTCTCTTGGAGCTTTATTGATGTGTTTGTAACTTTTCAACGTTAAATATTAATTTTTAAGTGTCAAAGGCGAGTATAGGTGTTGAGGATTGGAAGTGTTCGTCGGACTATGTGTAGTGATGCCGATATATTTATAAGTACCTAATAATAACATCACTGCCATGTATGACCTTACTGTTTATACTATAAATTACATTTTTAATAAAGAACTTTAAGTACGATATTTTGTAGTTTTGTAATTCCCTCACATAGCTATAGGCAGACTTGGTGACAGGACCAACCTACTCATTATTTATACGCCATATTTTTTCATGGGCCGAATCACTAGGTGACGCATCTTTACAAAATGTAAGTACCTACCTTATGAAAACCTCGCATAGGGGTTTTGGCCGGGTATAGTTAGCACGAGGCTTCAACATTTCTAACTACTAAATATACCAGAGTTGGAGTATCGCTCAGGTATATTTAGGACCTAGTATTGCGTGACTACAAAGTACTAAATATCTCTCCGGCCAGCGAAAGCGTCTGTAATGAATAAAATTATAAAGATAACCTTTTACCTAAGCGTAGTCTAGTAAGGCATACTCGAGGAGCCACTCTTAGCGGGGCTCAAGGTGGACTGACACTGGCTTGGCCACCATCAGGGATTTTAATTTTTAACCGACTTCAAAAAAAGAAGCGAGGTTCTCAATTAAGTTATATTTTTTTGTTATGTTTGTTACCGTCATCATCAGAACTCCGTCATTTATAAACCGATTTGGAAAATTATTTTTTTATTTGAAAGGATATACTTCCAGATTGGTCGATTTTGGTATTTTCATCAACAAATCAAGCATTTGCATTCAGAAAGTAGCATTTGGTGAAGTGGAACTGATGAAGAAGACCAAAAAATGCCACGGGAACTTCCCAACCATAATAAGTATTTCACGGGTGGCGATAAGATATGTCGATTAAGATAGTTAAGCGACTATGACGAAGCTTTTAAATAAATGGTTCTGATGAAAATGGTACCGTCGAACCGATCTGATGAAGAAGCCGGAAGGTAGGCACCGGAACTCGGTAATAAAACAACGTATTCTAGCCGTGTTTGGGCTTATTGGAATTTTCATCAGGTGCACTCTGGCTATAAATGATTTTAATGGTAGGTTACCTAATTAAATACCGCTTCAAATTGTGCTACTTGAGTTGTATGTTATGTGTGGCCTTGATTGTCAGAAGTCAGATTTCGTAGCCTCGTTATCTCCGTCAACATAAAACTACGCCTTCCAAACTTCTGACACGGCTTAGCGGGACGTATATTTGCCTTTTTGCAAAGTTTTTATTTAAGATGGTTGCATATAAATATCTTCAAGTTCTGATAAGTGGCTTTTGAGTTAGCTTCAATAATTTAATACGTATTTTCCCACATAGTCTATGCAAATGATGCACTAATTTACTTTGCAGAGTGGTATTCGAATTTGTGTGGGGTAGGCACCACTAAAAAGTGAAAAATAAAAACTTTTTACAAAAAAAAAAAAAACAACCGACTCCCACAAAAAAACACTACAAAGTGAAAAATAACTTTAATTTCGGAAGCCGGTGGCAAAAACTCTAAAAAACGCCAAAGACCGACTTCCGAAATTAAAGTTATTTTTCACTTTGTAGTGTTTTTTTGGGAGTCGATTGTTTTTTTTTTTTGTATAAAGTTTTTTCAAATTCAAATTAATTTTTTTTTTATTTCAGACCATAGATCCATATAGTGTTAGTACAGCCTTAGCCTAAATGTTAGTAATTATTTAAAACAAATTAATTAGTGACATGGACCCACCCAGTGCCTGATAAACGGCCCATCTATTTTGTCCGCCAGTGTAGCAAGGATGTTGTTAGGACTACCTCTGAACCGCCGCAGCATAGACGCACATCTCTTGCGCATGACGGCATAGAAGTCGTCCAGCCTCGCTTCCGCAAACATATGTGACGCACTGCAAAATCGAGGCAGCCCCAACAACATCCTCAACGCATTGTTATACTGAACGCGCAGAGCGTTGTAAGCCTTCTGGGTATACTTAACCCACAAGCTCTGAATAGAGACAGTTTTACCTCTAGTACACCGTGCAAACCTGCGGGCAAGCATATTGCATCTGGCTGGCAACGCCCTGCGCTCTGTATCAATATCCTGGTCATCCGAGAGACAATCCGTGACCACATGGCCGAGGTACTTAAATTGAGTGACTACCTGTAACGAAGTACCTCGCAACTTCACAGGTGGGATATTTGCAGGTGTGTTATTACGCACTAAACACTATAACTACACTCTTTGTTGCATTATACCTCAAGCCACGAGCCTTCGCATAGCCCTCACAAATGGCCAACAGCTTCCTTACACCACAGATTGATGGACTGAGTAGCACCATATCATCAGCGTAACTGAGGTTATTGATCATCTTTCCATCAATAGAGCATCCGACCAAGGTGCGACTCAGTTCACCAACCAGCCGGCCCATATACAGGTTAAACAGACTAGGTGAAGTTAAACCCCCCTGCCTCACACCACAATCTAGCCAGTACGATGCTGAATGGGCATCCGCCCACCTAACAGAATTTTTCTGGTTTTTGTACCAGTAGGTACTTAAACAAATTAATAATCTCAATTGGTAAGTCTGTATCATCCGACAATTTTTGCCACAGAATGTCATAATTTACTGCACTTAGCACTTTCAGTAGACAACAAACCGGTTCTAAAACCAAACTGCGCGTCGTGCAATTTAATGTGCATCTTCAACTGCCTCTCAAGCAGACTGTCCAGCACCTTGCCAATGACTGTACCCAGCGAAATAGGCCTATAATTGTTTTTGTCAGATGAGTCACCTGTCTTATTTTTCACTACTGGAACTACGATAGTTTTTACAAGATCCTCAGGCAAGTAGAGGTGGGTACAGACTGCTGCAACGCAACATGCAATGCAACACGAAACGAGCATTGCATCAGTGTAGACGCGGGGCGCGCACAACGTGCGCACGAACCGCGCATGTACCTACTCACATCTGTTTCCGAGATGCGCGCGAACGGATCGCTCAGTCTGCAAAAGAACACGCAAAGGAATGGATCGTGACGACCAATTGCGGGCTCTGATGATAGTCAGTGCTTCATTATTAATAGTGAATCATGTGATAAAACGCAGAAGACATCGACGTTGGTGGCGTACAGAGTTGTATAGTCAGAGAGCTGGTGCAAAACTAATGGCCGATATGAGATTAACTGGACAATTTCAAAATTTCTTAAGGATGAGTCCAACGACATTTGAAGATCTACTCAGATTAGTCGGACCAAGAATTTTTCGGAATCGCACACAGTTAAGGGCTCCAATTTCAATCCAAGACAGACTGGCAATAACACTTCGTTTTTTAGCTAGTGGTGACTCTTACACAAGTTTACAGTATACCTTCAGAGTATCAAAACAAGCCATAAGTGGCATTATTACAGAAGTATGCTCCGCCATAATTGAGGAATTAAAAGATTATATCAAGGTAAGTTTTATTCTTAATAAGTCAATTAAAGAACAGTATTATCACATCAAATCATTAAAGTCGTCATAGGATTGGTTAGATTCTAGTGACGTTACAGACGATGGCTGTTGGTTCATATATTCTTCGTTCCTTGCCGTGCTATAGCCATAGCGTCCGGCTTGATTTGTATCTGGAGTTTGCGCGGAAGGCGAGGGACGATTAAATCCGGAAGTTCCAGGACGATTAACATATCCGGTCAGATCCACATAATCTTGTCCTTTCTTCTGTGATGCATAATAGGATTCTTGGTATGAACTGGGGTAGTTATCCTGCTGTCGATATGATGATTCATAATAACCTCTGTCAGCCTTCATCAAAATTTCAAAAATTCCATGTTCGACCGAATTCCTGGTTTGAAGGGAATAAGTATTCATTTTAGCTGATATATAGGAAGCGAAAGTTGTAGTTAAATCTGGAGCGCCTGAATTTCCCAACTTATTGGCAGTAGTTTGTAATATGCCCACTACATCGGCCAGTACACTGCTGCTTTCATCTTTTTTTGCTTGTTTAGCTCGCGTAGGTTCATACCGTGTACGTGGAGTAGCAAATTCGTTCTGCAGATTTTCTTCATTAATCGGTTGTTGAACCGCCTCCTGAAAAACATAAAAATAATTTATAACTGTAGGTCCCATCTCTTGATATAAACTACTAGATAGTAGATATAACTCTCCAGGAAGGTAGGTATCGTGGCACCGATGGACAAATGTCGAAACGACTAAATATTTAGTTCGTTTTTTAGTCTAGTTCAATATAGCTAGCAATAAAATCAAGAGATGCTCACTATAATGGCACCTCAAAAATTGTCACCAGCGAGTGTTGGGCTACTAAGTACAATGACTGTCTCGTAGCCATAAATTAAATAAAAGTTTTTTGTTTTAGCTTCCAACGACAGAAGAAACTTGGTTGAACATAAGCAAACAGTTTGAAGAGAAGTGGAATTTTCCACACTGTTTAGGGGCACTGGACGGAAAACATGTTGTGCTTGAGGCACCTATCAAAAGTGGAACTGAATTCTACAACTATAAAAACTTCTTTAGCATCGTTCTTTTTGCTTTGGTTGACGCCGATTATAATTTTCTATTTGTAGATGTGGGATGCCAAGGAAGGATTTCAGATGGTGGCATCTTTAAAGATACAAAACTCTGTGAAATGATAGAAGATCGTACAATAAACCTTCCATCACCTGATTCACTCCCACGGAGACATATTCCAATACCATATTTCTTTGTGGGTGATAGTGCCTTTGCTTTAAGTGAAAATCTGATGAAACCATATGCTGGGGCACATCCAAAAGGCACTTCAAAGAGAGTATTCAACTACAGGCTAAGCAGAGCCAGAAGAACTGTTGAAAATGCATTTGGTATCATATCGTCTGTCTTTAGAGTTCTCAGAAAACCAATGCTTTTACAGCCTGATAAAGCTGAGCTAGTGGTTATGGCAATTGTCCTTTTACATAATTATTTGAGACGTCACTCTAGAAATACATATATGAATGACACTGAAGATGAAGTTACGAATGAAGACACACGTAGGCAAAATAATGAAGATATGAGATCACTACTACCTATGAGAAATATTCCTCGACGATCGCCTGCACATTTGAATGCGTTAAGAGATGAGCTCTCCGATTATTTTATGAAAGAAGGGAAGGTTCATTGGCAAGACAGATGTTCGTAAAAGAATCAATCCAGTTTTACTTACCGTGTTCGTTCTCTTTCTCGGTTTGTTACGGTTGTCCAAGAACTTCAAAGAATCAAAGGCAAACCATCGACTTTTGTATGTCTCCGAGGCACCTGAAAAAATAAAATAATAATCATGAAAAAAATTAAATAAAAAACATAATTCAGTCAGTTTTAAACATAGTTGTTTTTAAGTAAACTTGACTAATAATAATTAATAATATTTAATAATTAATTTGTGATTTCAATCCATTAAAATATTGTAGTTGTTGTCAAAGTTGTCATTTTGTAGAGAAAAAAGCCAATTTCAATATTAGTCGGCTATGCCAATTTACATTTCAATACACAAACATTTTTGCGGTTTCCAACCTACGATTGTACTAAGAATAAAGTATATGAATAAATAATAAATAGTAAATTATTATTATTTATTTACCTTTTCCTGTTCCTTTCGATTTCTTTTCCTTCGCTTTTTCACGACGGTAGGATGATAAAATACTAATCATTTTACTGTAACATTTTTCTTGTGTTGTTTCCATCAAATTAGCAATTTCCATCCATGCATCCTCTTTAAAATGTTTTTTATAAAAATTCTCATGTTGTGGATTCCACAAAATTTCCTTTGATCTGTACACTTCAATTAATTGAAGCACTTTTTCTTCACTCCACGTAAATGTAACCGCCTCCTCCGCCGCAGTAGCGTCGTCTTGTTCCATGTTCGCGCGCGTCTAGCCGTACACACCACACAACCTGTCCACACTGACGCTCCGCGCATACTGCGCGCCTCTTTGTGTTCGGGGAAAAAACCGACAAATTTCGGGTCGCTACGCGCAAGAGTTGCAACAATCTGTTCGTGCGCGTAGTAGACGCGGTTCGTGCGCGCAAGGCGTCTACACTATGGGAATTCTGTTACCTACATGATACATTGCAGCAATGTGGACGTCAAATTCTTGCATTGCATGTTGCATTACATGTTACATTGCACCAATGTGTACCCGGCTTTAAATGCTCAACACTCAGACCATCATGCCCTGGTGACCTACCTCGCTTCGTATTGTTCAAGACGGCTTTATTTTCCTTGACTGGGAATCTTAAGTGCAGGTCACCCTCACACAGTGTCTGAATATCTCCCATATGTGCATTCGTACCTATCGGAGCAACCTTAAAGTTATTCATGAACATGTTGGCTATATCACTATTACGTGACAGGCCATCATACATTCGCAGGCAGGCTCGGCCGGGGATTCAAAGAGTTGGTTTGTTTCCAAAATGAACTAAATTTTTTTTCCTCGTGGAGTGTAGCAATTATATCCATTTTAATCTGGCTTCCATTGTTCTGACACCATCCACCAATTTATTCTTAAATCTTTGTCTCGATACTTTCATGTCATTATATATCTCTCCCG
Source organism: Cosmia pyralina (assembly GCA_946251885.1). Classification (NCBI taxonomy): domain Eukaryota; kingdom Metazoa; phylum Arthropoda; class Insecta; order Lepidoptera; family Noctuidae; genus Cosmia; species Cosmia pyralina. The sequence goes on from OX276343.1 coordinate 9,069,070, forward strand.
ATGTAGGTTTTCCATGTACGACCCACCTTTGAAGCCCCTGTCGTGCCATCACATGAGCCTGTTTCACGTTTGTTCCATCCAGTTACATATCGATGATTTTTCTTAACCAATGTATTACCTATGACTTGAAATAGCAGACGCTTGTAAAACACATACAATCTGTCTGTAGATAAGATCAATTAGTAATTTATGTTGTTCATTGTTACATATTTTATCACTACATTCAGTAAACAGACTAGGAAAATCAATATCACGGAGCGCTTTATAACAAAGTTGAGAGTAGTGTTGTATTTGGCCCGAACTTCTAGTTCCCCAAATGACTTTATTTGGCACTACTTTTTTATCGCTGTATTTTGCCACCAATACATTAAAATTACAAGTTATCTCCAAAGGAAAATGATCAGACCACGGCACATCATTAATGACATCTATTTTAACAATAGAACATTTGGTAACAGTAGTTACCAAACAGTGGTCCAACCATCTAACATAAGAAATTTGTCGAAATTTACCGCCAAATATCAGAATTTGTCGGTCACTGATTCAAAAGTTCTAAGGGTTCATAAGTGGCCAAATTTAGTCGCAATTTTTCGCCCAAGTCACAGATTTAGTCGGGTCTTGGTTTAGAAGATATAATGAGTTCAATTTTTAAGTATAGTCCAAGAGCTAGATCAAAGATTTTATCGTAAACTCTTCGATCTCGCTCTTGGACTATACTTAAATTACTTTGACTTTAGAGCTAGATCGAAGAGTTTACGATAAAATCTTCGATCTAGCTCTTGGACTATACTTAAAAATTGAACTCATTATATCTTCTAACTAAGACCAAACTAAATCTGTGACTTGGCGAAAAGATCTCCCTCCCTAATTATCACTTTTAAAACCACATTGGAAAAGTCTGACTGCCATCGCCAACCCCCTTATCGCGGCCGTAAGACAGAGCGATGACAGCGGGTTGGCGATCCACGCCGCAGTGTACAGCGACTTGAATTAGGGGCAATAACTTCCCAGTCGCAGGCAACTGCAAATTTTATTCCCGATTGCCGCCTGTGGCAATCCATGTGGGGGCGACTGGGAATATTCGAATACTAACATTAACTCAAAAGCGTTGTTACGTTTTTCTGCGCAACGTAATACAAAAAGAAAGCCTTAACACCTTAAAGTTACTTTTTGTATAGCACTGATTTATTAAAGAAACCCTGCCCCTATGGTCCTCTGTTTTCGTCCAACAATAGAAAGTCGGAACGTCACAAAAAACCGGAGTTTTTTATGATGGAGAGACTGACTAATATTATACTATTATTTATGTTAGTTCGTTGAACGTACACCGAAAAACATGAAGTTTTTAGGCCTTTTATGGTTATAATAAAAAATAAATAACTCAATTCAACTATTAACTCAACTAAAATAAAAAAAAAATAAAAAATAAAAAAGCCTTTTATTCTACCATAAATACATATAAAAAAAAGCATTATTAATTATTTTATCCTGTCACATGTATATTGTTACCTATTACACATTTCATTAAATATCATTTTAATTGTCTTTGACTTATCTCAGGACCCTGGGGTCCCGGACCTTTGGAAGGCGTACGAGGGGCCGAAGCCAACTCGCAGAGGCCCCTTAGAAAATTTCAAATGACGAGGAGGCACCAGCCGACGATTATCCCTGTATGCACTATGCAAGTGCACCCAAGGATAACCCCCGGTTGGTGCAGGACTATTGCAGAACATGGAAACAAAACACATTGGGCTTATGGGTTTGGGTGGCTACATGGATTGGGTACCTTGAACTATGGAAGAACTATGTCCCCTACCTGACCAATGTTATATAATATACACAGATAAATTGGCAGGGGGTGACTTGCACACACAATAATAATTTAATTATTATTGTTGAGTTAAATTCCTAATTTTATTATTATAAATGTTGGCATGCACGTGAAATTATTAATTTATGGAAGTCGCCTCTATGGCGTAGGCCTCCCCCAACTTTCTCCATTTTTCCCTATCTCTGGCTTGTCTCCTCCAGTCTGGTCCACATATTTCCTGTATATCTTCCCAATCATAGAGTGGGTACCTATAGAGACGGAAAAAGAAAACGAGGAAGGCCGCGGAAGCGTTGGGAAGATTATATTAACTCAACTAGGTAACTTCAATTCTGTACTTGCGTCCCACTACCCCATTTACCGTAGGAGTAAACAAGCTCTATCAGTGTTGTGCCATTAGGTAGGGCTGTAGCATATCTCATTTCAATTCAAAAAGCACGGTGCGGGCCGCCTGTATTGTGCGGTAACGACCGCACAATACAAATGTAAGTTATGTAAGTATTCTCAGGCCAACGATACGAGATAAATAAATAAAATTGCAACTTTCAACGGACCATTTGCCATCAGAGCATCAAATAGAATAGACTTCAGACGTTACTCGTTCGTTTAGATTGAATATGAGATCACTCTTGCCTAGGCATCATGATTTAGAACCACCTGTTCGAAATCATGTTGCCTAGATAAAAGTTACCTATTATTTAAATATATTATGTTACGACTCATTTTTGTTTTAGTAGATAAATGGCTATCAACATCGTGAGGAAACGGCATGTCCTAGAACCAAAAATTCGAAGACATGTGACCTACCAAACCACACTGGGCCCGCGTGGTGGGTTACGGCCCACTCCCTCTCACCGAGAGGAGGCCTGTGTGTCCCAGCAGTGGGAACATTATAGGCTGATGATGATGATAAGATAAATGGCGATTGATTTTCCAAAATAGTTTATTTAAATCACATAGTACATTATTTTAAATACATCACTTTTAATAATTATGATAGTTCGATAACATTATTTGCATAAACTATATTTTATGATGATTTATAACATTATATGTCAATGGAATATTGCATTATGAATACATTTAATTCTAATCAGTGATATACAAGCAGATAATTTAGATTAGTGCTGGAAAATCCTAATGTGTTCCTCATCATTTCAACAGGACCATTGTGTTACTGTACCAGCATGATCTACGACGTAGATTCTACGTTGTTCATTATCTAATAAAATCGGTTAATATACGAGTACTGGCTGTAATTTTATCCATCGTTATCCTCTTAATTCTTATTCCCGAAAAGAAATCAGCTGTTCCCACGTTTTGACGAGTTATGCGATATGTTCGCAATTTAATGTAGGGAACAGCTGATTTTTTTTTCGCAATTTCAAGTTTGGTCCCATAGTAAAAATTGTTCATAATTATGAGTACAATGACCCCTTAAGAGGATAACGGTGATTAAAATAACACCCTGTGTTATGTACTTTTCTAGTTAGTCCATTTAAAAAATCAGTCTAGCGTAGAGATGATCAACTCCATAGTCGTTGTGAGGTTGAACCTCATTGGAGTTGATGTGCTCCGCTTCTTCAATCAATCGAGTCCGTCGATTATAATCTGCCCAACCATTTATTATACTTTTGACATAAGCACGCCTATGAATTTCATTATTTATTGACAGGCAACCATAGACGAAAAAATACAATACTTCATGGACGCTGTTTTTTCTTTGAACGTTGAGCAAAAATAAAATATTAATGTGTTAAATTGATAAAAGCTTCTTCATAAATAAAGTCGATTGTTATAAGAAATCGAATCGGTAACGCATTAGGACATCACTAATTGACTATAGTACTCGGATGCAGTTGAATACCAGTATTTTACATGGAGCGATTGCCAATCTGACCTCCACAACCCAGTAACTGGGTAATACGATACCTTTGGTAAGACTGGGTGTCGGACTTTCGGGCTTCTGACTACCCATAACGACTGTCAAAGATCCACGAATGACAGCCGGGACCAACGGCTTAACGTGCTTTCCGAGGCACGGAGGACGAGACTCCTCCGTGCCGTATGTAAAGATGGTCACCCATCCACGGACCAACCCCGGCAAGCGTAGCTTAACCTGATGGAAGACACGTGCAGCTTTTATTACTTAGCCACAAGCTCCTCTTAATTAATTAGTGTTTGTGCTGTCAAAGGAAGGGTATAAATGGTTGGTAAGATTATAATGAATTGTCTAATCAATGGCATACAGATCGTGAATATGGTAATAACACCCTTTTTCTCCCCTTACTGGGGTACCAACCACATACTTTTGTGCATTTTGTGTCACTACAAATAAACTCTCACTACTGAGAGGAATATTTTAAAGCATCAAACATTTTTTTTATCACTTAACTCAGTAAAAGATTCGAGTCTAACGTAACAGTCTTAATTAATGCAGTGTACGATTCACAGATGATGTGTATGTGATGCTGTATGTACAGTTTCAATTTTATAAAATTACACGACTACGTTAAAATTTAAAACTATTTAAGTAAGCCATCATAGCACCTATCTGTTATTACTTTATTGTAAACGTATAATAAAACATTAAACAATAACGCAGAGAGCTCAATGTATTTTTGTGCGACGTTGAATGCATGCTCTGGCATTAAATGTATATGAAATTTTAGCAAAATACATTTTAATATAAAAATAAGACTCCTGTGTCTCGACTACAGTTTGGCATGGTCAATTGCACAGCAACATTATTGTTATAATTAATAAAATATTAACTAATCTCATGCTTAAAACTCACTAAAACAAGATAGCGGCCTTCACTCCTAAATAAAGATTTGGTGAAGACTAGTATTATACAGGGTCCAATTAAATTAGCTAGCGAAACTCGGCAGACGTGATGGTATCGATATCTCAACACGATAAAATAGATTTTATCAACTCACACTTGAAGTAACAACACTACCAGCGGTCATTGACCCAAAAAAAAATCATCAAATATTTTGTCGTGTTTAGATATCAATACCCATCACGTCTGGCGAGTTTCGCTAGCTAATTTAATTTGACCCTGTATATAATTTTATAAACTATAATAAGTTTATTGGAAAAAATCACAATTTTTGCAATAGCATTCCAACCAAAACATGACTTTGGTACTTAATTACAATTATTCTATCACTTTTATTGCGGATAAATCAATACAAAAAAAAAATCGTTATAAAAGTGGGTACTTGCGGAATAACTTATGCTATGTTACGGTAAAACCAAGTTACCGGGGTTCGTCGAATTAGTAATGAACAAAATTAATTGTACCTATACTTACTCCATTTACAATAATATTAGACATCTAAACAAACCTTTTTTACAGTTCGTTTAACCGATTTTGACTTCTATTCCGTAGGCTTAAGGATGGCATTAAAGGCAAAATAGTAGTTACAATACCAACTGTTTACTGCAGCTGCCATTTGTCATGCCACCAACGCAATAGAGGTCAAAATCGGTTAAACGGACTGTAAAAAAAGGTTTTTTTAAATGTCGTAATCTTATTGCAAATGGAGTATAGTCGATATTTGACAAATAGAATATACAGGTGTTTGGAAGCTGGGTGCAAAGCTTCAAAGCGAAAGCGCCAGGGTAGCCCGCTAAATTCAAATTTACTTACGTTTTTTGCAATTTGCAAGTCAGTATTAGGTTTTATGTTGATCAAAATTATGATTCGCGACCGTAACAATTATGTATTTCCAGAATTATAAAAATTTAAGTAGTCAATACAACTCTTTAATACCAGGTAATCCTAATGAATGACTATTTCATGAAATTGTAACATTTGAGAATTATACTAACTTAAAGAGTTGTATTAAGAGTTGTGTTGCTTTTGCCCGCGGCTTCGCCCGCGTGGATGTCGGAAAATATCCCACGGGAACGTACTACCGGGAAATCCTTCCTTATTCCATGCCTACATTATAATGGGAACCTCTGTGCAAAATTTCAGCTTTCCAGGTTCAAGGGTTTGGGCTGGGCGTTGATGAGTCAGTCAGTCAGGACTTTTCTTTTTCGTCGTCGTGAATCATACTTTAATCAACTATTAAACTGACTTGCAAATTGCAAAAAACGTAAGAAAATTTGAATTTGCGGGCTACCCTGGTGCTTTCCAATTAAGGGGGTGATGAAATATTTTTATTTTTTATTTTTAACAGCAATCTTTTAGTTTTTTTTTAAATAACCCAATTTCTGTTATTTTGAGCCATACATGTCTCAGACGAAGACATGTATGGATCAAAATGGTGTCGACTATCACCCCCTAAAGCTTTGCACTCAGCTTCCTATCACCCTGTATACTTTTCAACAACAAGAGAGCAGAAAATCAGCTGAAACCCGGTATGTAGGTGACCGTGTCAGTAGGAGGCGGTGTTGTCCCTGGGGGACTATATGGAAGCGAATTTTCAATTCAAGCGTTATCAATTCCTACAGATCTTATTGCAGTGAAACGGCAATGTTTTATCAGTCGTAAATAAAAGCTTGGAGTATTGTATATGCTGTGTAGTCGTGCGTAATGCTCCTCATGACGCACCGTCACGCAGCACAGGTTTGCGCAGAAGCAGCGCAGAGTCAGCCGATACGATTGGCAGCTCATTGCTGCAGTGGTACTTTATGAGATGCGGCACGCTTTCAAACACCCGGTCCTTAGTTCGCACCTAGAGAGAATTAAAAAAATATTTTAGTGTGTGATAGGAAAACCATCACTGCTATGTTTTGGGTAGACGTATTCTGAGTTAAACATTTCGATTGCCTCAAATGGCTTATAATCTTTCCAACCATTTATTTAATTTTAGCGTCCATGAAGTATTGCATTTTTCGTCTATGGTTGCCTAGCAATAAATAAGGTACTTCATAGGCGTGCTTATGTCAAAAGTAAAGTAAAGTAAAATAAATGGTTGGAAAGAGTAGGTAGAGTGGTTGAATGCACAGGCGTCGGCCAGATTAGAACAGAAACCCTCGGGTCACCCAGATCTTTTGCAGATGTTCTCAACAGACCAGGAGATGTAATTCAACTTTTGGAGGGAGGTAGGCTGGTTGATAAATTACTCACAGACGGCCGCCATGGCTCACGCACAATGGTCCACTTGAAGGCTTGACACTGTTATTTGTTTATTATTATTATTATTTTTTTTTGTTGTTTCTATATTGTAATTTGACAAACAGATTTTGACATTTCCAGATTATGTAAAGATTATAACTAGTATTAATTGTGATTGTCGTTTGTGATTTGGATTATTTTGACATTTAGCTTCTTAACATTACACATTGCGACATACATATATTTTTCATTTTATGATTTGCGAGAGATTTATATTTAATTAATTGATTATTTTGATTATTATTGTTATTATTATTTATTTTTTTTTTATTTTTTTTTTTGCTTTAGTCTGATCTGTATATTAAATTTGACTTGGCTAATAATATTTGTATCAAGAGCTGTTGTATCTATAGTGCTATTCAATTCAAACCTAATATGTTGCATGCCGTAAGGTAAAATGTATCGGGACATTTAACAATTATTCCAACTTATATGTATACCTACATTATCAGCAAATAAATGATTTCTTTCTTTCTTTCTTTCATAACATAGAACATAGTACAGTGGTTGGTACGCAACGAGATATAAGATTTTATGTTTGTAAATAAGTTTGATTTCGACTAGCGGGGGATTTAATAAAACGTTACAAGCGTAGCAAACAAACAGACAGCGGACCTGAAGCTAGACCACTACCTACCTCTTAAAGCAGTATTATTTTAATCTAATTTGAGTGTGGGCAAGAGACATCCTGTAGTTCCATCTCTTTCTCACACTGAAGTAACATTAAAATAATATTGTTTATAATCTTTCCAACCATTAATTTTACTCTTGACAGCTTGAGTACTAATCAAATAGTGATGTGCTAATGCGTTACCGATTCGATTTCTTGTAACAATCGAGTTTATTTATGAAGAAGTTTTAATTGAATTAGCACATTGATATATATTATTTTACAGAAAAATGTAAAGAAAAAACAGCATCCATGATGTATTGTATTTTTTCGTCTATGGTTGCACGTCACTATGTAGGGAACTTCATAGGCGTGCTTATGTCAAAAGTGAAGTAAATGATTGGAAAGAGTATAAGAGGGTGTGGTTGGACCCCTGATGGTCACCGCCACCTACACAAATCTGCAACACCAGAGGTGCGTAGTTAGTGTAAGGCCCACTTGCACCATAAAACACTAACCGTATTACCACAAAACTATGTTTATCAGTTGTTTACGCTAAACAACTTTTAACAGATATTTATGTATGGAGTTTGACATAAGGCTGACATTAGACACGCGTCGAACAAGTGTCAAAGTTTTTGTGGTAAGACCCTGTCTGTCTTGCTACAAAAGATTTACCCACACTCTTCATACAGGAAAACAGCAAATTTGCGTAGCGGGTGATATAGGTGATACCTTTTACCAGGACAAGCTCCTATACAAAGACAACAGCTTCTGTTTAATTGCAGAAACTGTAATTAAATATAAAGAAACATACCACTCCGTTGGGGTCGACGAGTAGCAGATGCTTGTGGCTGCCTTTCCTGGCTCCCGTCAGTACGAACTGCCCCGGACACGCCGCTGACTCGCGCACCAGAAACTCTCCATCTTCCACGACCAACTGAAACAACAATTAAAATTATTAGATTATATATTTTTGAATTAGGGCCTAAATTGATTAGATTTTATATTTTTGAATTAGGGCACAAAATGAATAGAATTTTGAAATACGGCTTAACATAGGAGCAGTAGGAGTCTGATTAGTCGCATTTGCCACACTAGACCAGGGCCGCAGAAATTTTCGATATAAAAAACATAATCATTCTCTTGCCCTTATTCCGATTTATTTAGGGGCGGCGCAGCATGTCTTCAGTAGTGTAAAACGTCGTCATTATAAAACAGTGTTGGTTGAGGGGGCTCAGTCTAATTTTGGACATGGGCTCATGCAGAGAAAGCGAGACGATTGATTTAGACAGTACAACTCAGACAAGTGGAAAGACGCCTTTTTTTTTTTTTTTGTGGATGGGAAATCATCAAATGACTTCTCCCGCTCCGGGCAGAGCGGGAGGGTGTGTCAGACTTTTACTGACTAAAACCCACCCGTGTTCCTTCAGTTGCCCGTGCCAGGGCCACGGTATCTCTTTCGAACTACCCGCGACCCCGGCGGCTTCGGCCCTGTTGGACCCCGTCACTGCTGACATCTCTTTGAGGCGCGCGTGGAACACAACGCGCCGTCGACCCGGGCCTGGTCCTTACCGGACGGTGAGCTGCCCATTACTCGTCGTCCGCAAGCCCGCGCCTACGGTGGCCGGGAATCGGCGATAGATTCCCGCCGCCCAGGGCGTCTCCTACGGCGGCTAGGGGCGCGAGGGCGCGGCTGTTGCCTCTCCCTCTCGCGTCCCGCCTCCTCCTTTGCGAGCATTACTGCTTCGCAGAAGGAGGTGACGGCCTCCCATGCACTCTCGCTCCGCACCATGGCCTGGACCAAGTTTGGACGCGAGAGATCGCCGCCGCCGATCGCCTCCGTGAGAACACGGCGGTGCTCCGCCCAAGCCGGGCAGACCTCCACTGTATGCTCCACCGTGTCCTCCGGGCGATCTACACAATGGTGACACCCGGGCGTTTCCTCCCGCCTTATCCGAAACAGGAACCTCCCGAAACAACCGTGTCCGGTGAGGACCTGCGTCAGGCGGAAGGTGAGGACGCCGTGGCGCCTCTCCAACCACTCCTCAAAGAGGGGACTTATCGCCGCAATTGTGGCGTGCCCAGCGCTGGGTTGCGACAATCGCACTCTCCATGTCGCCATGAGATCCCGCCGGAGCTCTGTCCGCTGTACCGTGATTTCTCGCGGCAGCGGAGTTACGCCGTGGAAAGACGCCTTAGCTCCGTATTTTTTGTAAATGCCGCTTCAATCAGTTATTTTTTCTGGGTAAATTATGATTTTCATCATGTTATTAATCCGAAACAAGTTAAACGATATCAGCAAAAACTAAATTCAAAGAATCATAAACCCCAACTGCAACTAAAAAGTTCAAAACTTTCATTTTTCGTGAGCTCGTTTTGAACTTTTTAGTAGCAGTCGTGGTTTTTGATGTTTTTTTTTATTAAACGTTTTAGTGTGTTATATTTTTGGAATCATCTCCTGAAGCTCTTTATTTTGATACACCAATCACGGCAATAAAAAAATCAAGTCATCACGTATTGACGTCTAAAATTCGCCATTTTGATTTTATAAAAACAAAACCTAGCCTCTAGCCATCGGGTGACCTAGACGAGTCGATGGACTCATCTAATAATATAACCCATCCAGCCGATAGAATGCTTCGAGGGTATAAAGAATCTCACATACAAAGATATGTGTAAAAAACATAAGCGTCTTTGCTGTCGCGCACTCGCCTAAAAAGCTACCTTTTCAGCAGTAATCCTAGAGATAGGTCCATGGAACCAGGGCTCGCGCGCCAGTAAAGCAGCCTGTGCCTGTGCCGACAGCGGCTCGGCCGGTACGTCGCCCGGAGATGACGCCGAGGCTGATGATGATGACGCAGCCGATGATGACGTCATCGGCGCAGCGGTGAATGGTTCTGTAATGAGGAATTGTAATTATTTCAAATGATCAGCTATTTAATTCAATCATCCATACTAATCCTAAATAATATTATAATGCGAAAGTGAGTTTGTTGGTTTGTTTATTACGTTTTCACGCTAAAACGGCTGAACGGATTTGGAAGACATTTGGCACATGGGTAGACCTGGGTTAGGACATAAGCTACTTTTCATTCTGGATAGCAGACGAAGTCGCGGCCAACAGCTAGTATGTATTATAAATGCAAAAGTAACTCAGTCTATAAGTCAGTTACCTTTTCACGCTTAAACCACTGAACTGATCGTTATGAAATTTGACAGATAGGTACACAGATAGGATAGGACAGGACATAGGATAATTTTCATTCTTGGTATTTGTATAAAAAAATTATGAAATACAAAAATACAAAATAGAAATGTTTTGCATTAAAACAAAACAGTTATTATGTTATGAAAAACACAATAATACTCGTAGAAGAAAGCATCTCAATTATTGCCTTAACTGAACATATACTATAAATAGTTAAGATATACGTACTTACATTCCCTTTTAGTTACCTGTGTTCTTTCAACATGTAAGAAATCTTGCGGTGACTATGGTCTTAGCGAGCTAGAGTTGTCACTGTCAAGTGTCATTCATAGAAGTCTTCAAAATTCAACAGCAAGCGCCTTACTCGAGTATTATTGTGTTTTTCATAACATAATAACTGTTTTGTTTTAATGCAAAACATTTCTATTATGTTTCTTTCAAAACACAATAATACTCGTAGAAGACCTGTTTGATATCTGCTGGTGAAAGAATACCTGAAGGATGTAGACGCTATGTGAATTATAATATTATAATGGAATGATCGAATATTTCGGTCTGTAGGTATTCATTAAATATTCAAATAAATAATTAAGAGTTTTCCATCTATTTATCCTAGAAACTGCAAAAATGAACAAATCCCATGAAATGTTATAGAAACGTTCAACTGTCATGCTATGAGACACAATTTAATCACTATATTGTTGTTACCAACCTCTATGAGGTTGGTCGACAGTTGAATCAAATCTATTTAAGTACCTTATTTAAGGTGAACATGAATTATCAAGCTTTAATGATAATCCAAAATCAATAAGATCTAAAACTGAATTAAAATCATAATCTCATTACTAAAGGATAATTGGATCACTCATATACTTAATTAACACAAGTTAGGTAATGTTGGATATGAGTACTTGGAAGTTATGAGATCAATCAACAAATATTTCTGAATCTCATAATCTTATAAAGATGTGGAAAAACAAAATCAATGTCATTCATGCATGACACAGTTAAAATTCCATTGAAACTAAAATATATTTAGGACCCTTCTTTACACTAAGTAGGTACTTTGGTCAACAGATTAGTCTAAGTAGTAGACGCATGTAAATGATCTAAGAAGGAATTCTAATATAAGTCTCTTCATTTATCAATTAAAATGTCTTGAAATGTGAATCATGTACCTCTACACAAATATATTTAATAAATATTATAAATATTTTCATAGGGAATTAATAATTATCATAATGATAAACCCTATTCTCTCACAGAGAGGTGACCTTTGTCCCAAAAGTGGGAATCTTATAGGCTGGGCATTCTAAATTATCTTGAGAGGTAACCATCTCCTTTACTACTTTACAAAAGTAATAATTCTGTAAGCCTAGTGGCTCTTCCAGTTTGATTTCATTTGATGAACTATTCTCCAGTCAGCCTCCCGAAGGCTACCACAGACTACTTTATGTACCTCCAGAAGGCTTTTCGTAACTTAGTCTGTTTAAAAATATTTCAAGCAAGCTTAGCCACACACGTTATTGTAAATCAAAATCAACAACGATTATGGTAGATTTTAAGTAAACTTCTTGATTGAACCACACCTTGGTCGCACTGTTATTCAACATTTAAAAGCTGTGACTTACAATATTAGAGTATGTAAAACTCTTCTGGCAGCCTCATCATTCTGGAATTAATTTCATTTCATGACTTTCTGGGTAGTGGTTTAGCTAAGGATAATGCTTTTGAAACAATGGACACAAAACTGTTTAGATCTAACATCTGTTGGTTGGTACCATAATTATGTGCTTTATGCGTAAATATAAATAAATTGGGATCAAATTATTTAGGACTAATGCCATGCACTCTACACTATGACATTCACCTCTGAATAGGAGCTTTATAAGTAATTACTGTAGATTATCTCCAATTACACTTTAGCAAGGTTCTTGTCTACCAAGCCTTGCAACCTGATTGCTCCCCTCCCCCCCAACTTTCCAGGGTAGGAGTTGCAGCTTATCAGGTCTAAGACGATCTTACATAGATCTTATACTGGTACTGACTCTCCGAGGCCTCGTCTCCAAATACGGGAGCCAGTCACACTGGGTTCAGTATGGGGCGATTTCTACATAGTACGTCCCCGTCCCATTTCCGAGTTCACATGACTGAGCACTCTCTCTTAAGTCGGGCGAAGAAAAACCCATGCTAGTTGATGCTGTCACCTCTGACTGAAAGCATCGCAGAAGCTTGCCAAGCCATTATTTGAGTCCCATATGACGTACTGTCGCACAAACGGCCGACTTATCTGACGTGAAAACGTCGACGCCGGAGACGCCCCACTTTGTAACATGGCCTCCGAGGCCTGGGGCCTGGAGCAACAGGAGCCACTTCTGCTGGTCTGTTCCTAGATAAGCGGTCGGCTAACCCGTTGTTACACTTTTAACCTCCCCGGGAGGTAAACCGCTAACAGAGTGTTCAGCTAATCTGCTAACTTCCATCTTGCAAATTAGGTTCAGAAACGCTAGGGGACGTATCCCTCGCTCATCTTAAATGTGCGACAAATGGTCTGTTGTCGGATTGAACTCTGAATCTAATATGTGCACTCTGAAAACTGGCTTTTTGGCAATACTGCATATATGGCAAACATCTCTCGCAAGTTCAAGTACAATTTTTTCTGGTTTGGTCAAGTTCCTGACTAGAGTAGGATATAATAGAATATTCTTTATTATGTACACCTTACCACTAGGGTGACACAATGGGCAGTCTTATCACTAAAAGCGATATTTTAAAGACATCCTTTGGACTCCCTTTGCATGAATATATTAGCCCGTTCATGTAGGCTCCTTACCCTTCCTCCACGGAAAGTGTGGACAGGAAGTGGGTTACTCTACCCCTGTGTAAGTGAACTGAGCTGTGGTCTATCAGTAGCCTCTGGCCACCACATTAACTCTATGCAAACCAGCGGGGCAACCTTTTTCCATTTGTCCTGGTCTGCCCTTCTCAAATATTTGTCTGGCAACAAGCATTCCCATACAGGGATAACAACATTTTTGTGTTAATGAACTATGAACTTGTTTCAGGGAACAAAGTGTTGATATTATTATCTTCCTTTCAACCTTGCCTGCAGGCCGGGCCTTGTGATTGGTAGCAGTGCTCAAAAGAAGGCCTACCTATTGTAGCTCCTGATTGAGGTTTAGAATTGACTTAGGGAATTCACTCGTCACCCAAGCTTTGTTAGGACCCAGAGTCTCCGGGACAGAAATCAAAAATGTATCTTTTCCTAGTGGACCAGTAGGAAATTATCTAAACTAAATAAACAAGAATGCAGATACCACAGGCTCTCAAATTCTCTGTCATTCAGTTGCCCACCGCTTCACATAACCAGGGCACTGAAGAAATGTCAAAAGGGTGTTCTGTCAACTCGTGTGAACAATTTCCCTTCATTAACATATCATTGCTTCCGTCTTACTTTTTAGTAATAACAGAGTGTAAACAATAGGCTATTTGATTATGATCATAATCTTAGATTTCTGCATGGACTATTATAGATTTAATTTGTATTAATTATTTTAACTAGTAGCTTTATTACTTAATATATATAGCTCAAAGTAGAATTGTATTGAATGTTAATATTTTCAGTATTTCATTTCCTGTTATGATCTTCAGGAACAGAAACAGGTTTGCAGTCTTTCATTCCCAAGCTTTTACATGGTTCCTTAGGCAGCCTGAATCTTGTCAAAATTATGAATCTTGGCCTAGTTATTGTTGCTATGATCCAATTTATCATGTTTTTAAAATAATCAAAGAACTATTCCTGCTCTAAATAATATCTTGTCAGTTTTAAATTGTTTGGTGGCTGTATTTGTTCCATTTCTAATTTTGATAGAGCACTTATGATCCTGCTCATAATTATAAGATTTCCATAATTATTACAAAATATAGAAAAAATATACAGCATACCATTTTAAATTATATTTTTTTTTTTTTTTATTTAGTACTGCTTATTAGTTAAGTACCTATAAAACTTGATGTAAACTTTATTTAGTAGTATTTTAATGTTCTAATTGCAGATTAGAGTTTATAAGAGGTGCTGAACCTCTTTCATTAATTAATTTATTTATATATAGGTACTCCAACAACTTATGCATTAATAACATATTACAAAAGAACTTTATTTTATTAGTGTGGTGAGTTTGTCACTTAAAAAGTACACAGCTTAACCAGAAATAGTAAATATATACAAATAATTATTTTAAAGTGATTTAAAAAACTAACTTATCTTTTGTTACAATGAAAGTAACAATTGCATACCACCTGCAAGCATAAACAATAAAATTGTAATTTAAATACACTTCTCGATGGGAGTGTTTGGACTTCCGAAAGGGAAAGTAGGATACAATTGTAGTGGGTAGGTTGCTGCCCAAATAACAAGTCCCTGTAGACCTTACTTTAGCAGCTAGCTCTGCCTGCTCTAGACCTACATTAGAAATCCCAGCCAAAACTCCCTCCGCGGGGGCTAAATAGTAGGATTTAGTTTTGTTGAGTGGCATAAGTACTCATTTACTTCTAATGCACTGTGTGAAACACATGGGGTGAGTGAGCATAAATGTAAGGTTTTCTTATGACGGATTATAACTTTTCATGGTTGAATGTCAAAAACTGCTTGAATAGCTTTAGCTCCTCTAGACATTCTGCATTTGCTTTAGGAATTACTACCTAATTATCATAATTTGCACTGAAATCTTTAAGTTGTAATATTTCTGTCTATTTAGTTAGACACAACCGGGTTGTTTAGAAAACAACAATGCGCTTCTAATGTAAATAATAGCAAGAAGCAGGTTAGAAGTTTATTGATAATGTGTCTGAGTAAGGTCAGTGGGTCGTCTTAGTAAGGTTTGGTGATATAATGTGGAAATTGTGTCATGTTAGCAGAAACTTAACACTTACTTGGCTACTCTTAGTACTCATTCGGTTGTAGGTAAGTGCATAGAGTAGGTCGGTCTTACAGGAAATCATTTCGATCTCATTACCCTGGTTTTAGCCGGTGGGAAGAGCGTTCTTCCCCATTGCAGCACTTAGGAGAATCGAAATACAAACGGTTGCTCTCCAAAGGCACTGGCGACCATGTATATTTTTTGAGGTATCGATCTCCACTTCGGCACTTCGCTGACTCACGATCAGCGTAACACTATATATCACTTACCACAAGCACTATTCTTATTCACTTTTAATAAAGTTTTAACTGAAACTTTACTCATTTTCGATTAAAATTATCGAGCGAAAATATTTTACGTATACATTGGCGGCAAAAATTTAGACGCTATGAATGACACTTGACAGTGACAACTCTAGCTCGCTAAGACCATAGTCACCGCAAGATTTCTTACATGTTGAAAGAACACAGGTAACTAAAAGGGAATGTAAGTACGTATATCTTAACTATTTATAGTATATAAGGCAATAATTGAGATGCTTTCTTCTACGAGTATTATTGTGTTTTGAAAGAAACATAATACACTTAGTTATATACAGGGTGGCAGGGACATCGAAGCGCAAACTGTAATCATGAATTCAGCACATGATTCTAGGACCCCTATTCTTTTCATAGAAAAGTAAAAAACCTATGCGGTCAAAATGTATGGAACGCCAATTTTTTTTTTAAAGTCCACGTACAATTTCAACGCAGAGGGGGTCCAGAATCATATACTAAATCCATGGTAACAGGTTGCGCGTCAATGTCCCTGCCACCTTGTATAGTTAGTTATACTTTAATTTATTTACCTTAGATACAAGCCATCCAGATTTTGACGTCACCAATGAGCAGGAAAGAGTTGCGGTGACCGGAGCGAGGTCATTAAATAAAACTTTATATTCTACTAGCCTTTGGCCGCGGCTGCTCCCGCGTTGAAGTCCGAATTTATACTAGTAGTAGGCTAGCCAATTTTTTTTTTTTGTAGTTGGGAAATCATCAAATGACTTCTCCCGCTCTGGTAGGAGCGGGAGGGCGTGTCAGAGTTTTACTGACTAAAACCCACCCGTGTTCCTTCAGTTGCCTGTGCCAGGGCCACGGTGTCTCTTTCGAACAACCCGCGACCCCGGCAGCTAGTAGGCTACCCTAATATCAAGATAAAAGTGTCCTATGTACCCAGGTCATAGTCTGTGTGCCAAAAAATCAGTTCAGTCTTGGGGGGCGTTCATTATCTACGTGAGGCGTTTAGGAGGGGGTCGAGCCGAATCTCACTCGATCTCACGTAGGGGAGATGGGGGGTCTCGGCAAAAATATCACGTAGGTAATTTTTTTTCGCGTGTAAAATTGCGAGAAAACTGGGTAATTGCTATAAAAAATAAGTATGATAAAAATAATTAAACAAATTGTTTATTTACATAAATCTAACGCAATCAAGCACATATTAGCGCACAATCAAACACAGATTAACGTATTTACATCACTAAAATAAGCATTTTGAAAAATCTCACGTGAGGATAGTGGGGGGATGGGGCCGAGATAAATCTCACGACATCTCACCGCCTCCCGTAATTAATGGTAACAGATAGACGGAGTTACTTTTGCATTTTAAGTAGGTATGGAAGTTTCGATGCAGTTTACTAATGTGAATTTATTGGTAAACTCTCACTCACAGTAGGAAATTTTATTTAACATCTTCGCGGCCACTATTGTTATGATGTCAGTCATCTATCCGTCTCATTGTGTATCCGGATAATAATTAATGTTATGCCTAATACTCACGCATGTCAAAGATGTCAGTGTGATGGTTGGGCAGCAGCGCTGTAGGGGGAGTGCGCGGCGGCGGAGTCTGGTTCACGTAGTGTCGTACGCTTTCCTCGCATCTGGAAAAATCAAATGATACACGTATATACAAACTATCCCCAGTAAGATGATAGTTCTATCCGGATTTTTAGTTGCTATCCGGAGGATACTGAATAATAGTCTTTACGGGCGGTCCCACGTTATTTAAAGCAAGGAAAACCGGCTCAGGTAAATATTCATAGGCGACCCCAGCCTGGAGTGCAATGGCCAAGTAGCTAAGTAAAACAAAAACCCGATCACAGTTTAGAGAACTTCACAAGGTGATAAATCTTTGAACACATTGTTATGTTTTTAGCCAAGAGTTGCGAGAAAGTATATATCATAATCATTTTATTATCAGGCACCTAGGCCCATAGATAAAATACACAAAATTATCTTAAAAACAATAATAATAAACTAATACATAATAATAAATCTTATTTTATCTATAATTATACACGTATCGTCGGCGTCGTGTTTCGCTGCGTGGTGTCGCGTAACCGTCCTCGGAAACGTCGAAATATGAAACCTTTCGGCCAAAAGTCCTCTTTTAAAAAGGTCTCTAGATGGTGCGTTGGAACTCGTACCACGAACGAAGTAAAGTTGATATTGTGACGCGACTCCAACCTTTCGACCCTCAGAGTTCAGTCGGTACCTTCAAATACTGCACCACTTCCTCAATCCTTGTGGAGTGATACAGACGCGAAATGTACAGCTGCGTCGTAGGCACAGCAGGGCGTAGCAGTATGTTGGGTCCACTTGGTGCGGCACCACACTGGTTACGAGAACAGGGCTTCTTCTTCTTTTCTACTTTAGTGAAACCCATATATAATAGGTCTTTAGCTATGAAATTGCCGATTTGTATGAAAAAATTTAAACGAATTTTTTTCATGCATTTTTTATTTGTATTAATCGAAGTAATCTCCCATGCAATCAATGCATCTTTGCCAACGCAGTGGCAGTTTATTGATGCCCTTCTTAAAGAAATCAGCTGGACGGGAGGCAACAAATTCTTCAAAGGCATTTTGTACTGCCTCTCGGGTATTGAATTTTTTTCCCGCCAAGAAGTTATCCAAATTCTGGAAAAAGTAGTAGTCTGTAGGCGCAAGGTCTGGTGAGTAGGGCGGATGACGGAGAGCTTCCAACCCCAGTTCTTGGAACTTGGAGACCGTCTGCTGTGCAGTATGAGGTCGCGCGTTGTCGTGCAGGAGCAGCGGAGACGAGCGATTGACCAATGCTGGTTGGAGATGTGCCAGCTTCTCCATCATTGTGTTCAGTTCTTCACAGTACACATCTGAAGTAATGCTCACCCCGTTTGGTAAGAAGCTGTGATGAATCACACCGGCGCTAGACCACCAAACAGTGACCATCACTTTTCTAGGGGTAAGTTTTCGTTTAGGGCATTGTTTAGGTGCTGAACCAGGATCCAACCAACTTGCTGAGCGCTTGCGGTTATCAAACAGAATCCATTTTTCATCGCAGGTAACAATGCGGTTCAAAATTCATTTGTGTGTCTGTTGAGCAGTGCAAGGCACGTCTCGACGCGTACTTCGCGCTGGCGATCATTGAGTTCGTGGGGCACCCATTTGTCAAGCTTTTTTACCTTGCCAATTTGACGCAAATGGACCAATATTGTTTTGACGCTAACGTCGAAAGCTGCTGCTAATTCAGCCGTAGATTGTGTATCATCAGCTTCCACAATCGCCTTTAATTCGTCATTGTCGACCAAAGTCTTCGGACGACCGCGAGGTTCTTTTTTCAGGTCGAAATTTCCAGAACGGAAGCGAGCAAACCAATAACAAGTGGTGCGTTGGTTTGTAGTGTTAGCTCCGTAAACGTCGTTGATGTTGCGTGCCGCTTGTGCCGCGTTGCTGCCACGACGGTACTCATATTCCATAATTACTCGAATTTTTAACGTATCCATGATGACGAAAAAGATTGAAATGCAATGAAAATGTAATACTAACCAATAAACAAATGACTACTTTTGGAAAAAAAAAAACCATGTTTTTAAAATAAAATTAATTTGAAATTAGAATTCTTAGTCAAACAAAAATTATTTTGATTTGAAATGGCCAGTACTGCAGAACGGCAATTTCATAGGTAAAGACCTAATATATGCATACTATACTACATAGGCTGCACTAAAAGTATCGGGAATAGAATATTTCCATTGTTCCTGTTATATTAAAATCTTTTTAATTGAAAACTCCTTGGTTTTAAAAATCGAATACCATTTATTTATTTAAAAAAAGATTCTCGGTCTTGTCACAAGGTTTTGTCAAACTTGTTTAGTCGTTGAGAAAATGGAATTGACTCGAAAAAATTCAAGAGCGATGATTTATTATGACTTTCGAAGTGGTTTAACACAAAAACAGTGTGTTGACCGGATAATTTCTGCATTTAAATAAATAAATAAATAAATATGTTTGGACATACCACACAACGCCATCTAGCCCCAAGCTAAGCAACCTAATGCTTGTGTTATGGTAACGAGATGGCTGATAAACTACTTATATACATTTTTTTTTTTTTTTTTTTTGTAAATACATACATATTATAGATAGAAAAACACCCAGACTCGGAACAAATACTTGTAGGTCGTACAAATATTTGTTCCGTGCGGGAATCGAACCCGCGACATGCTGCGCAGCAGTCAATCGCTCAACAACCGTGTCGTCGTATTTGGTGATGAAGCCCCATCCAAAACCACAATTTATCGCTGGTTTGCTGAATTTCAACGTGGACGTGTCAAGCTCAGTGATGATCCCCGTCAAGGTCGTCCAAAAACTGCAGTCACCCAAGAAAACGTTGATGCTGTGCGTAAGCTGATTGAGGAAGATCGACATGTGACATACCGCGAAATTCAGGCAACTTTAGACATTGGCATGAGTCAAATACAAATAATCTTGCATGAACAATTAGGTGTAAAAAAGGTGTTTTCCCGATGGATACCGCATTCGCTCTGTGAAGAGCAAAAAGCGGCTCGCGTTACTTGGTGCGTCAGAACTCTCGAAAGATTCCACGCAGGATCCTCAAATGCTGTATACACCATCGTATCAGGTGACGAATCCTGGATATACGCGTACGAACCCGAAACAAAAAACCAGTCACGAGTTTGGGTGTTCGAAAATGAGTTAAAGCCAACAAAAATTGGTCGTTCACGGAGTGTTGCAAAAAAAATGGTGGCCACGTTTGTCTCCAAAACCGGCCGTGTTGCGACTATTCCTCTTGAGGGACAAAGAACGGTTAATGCAGAATGGTATGCTAGCATTTGTTTGCCACAGGTCGTTTCTGAACTCCGTAAAGAGAACTGCAACCGCCGCATCATCCTCCATCACGACAATGCGAGTTCTCACACTGCGCACAGAACAAAAGAGTTTTTAGAACAAGAAAACATAGAATTATTAGACCATCCGCCGTACAGCCCCGACCTAAGCCCTAATGATTTCTATACTTTCCCTAAAATAAAGAATAAATTGCGTGGTCAGAGATTTTCATCACCTGAAGAAGCTGTGGACGCCTACAAAACGGCCATTTTGGAGACCCCAACTTCCGAATGGAATGGTTGCTTCAATGATTGGTTCCATCGTATGGAAAAATGTGTCAAATTTCGCGGAGAATACTTCGAAAAGCAATAAATACATTTTTAAATAGTAATGTTGTGTCACTTCCTTGATTCCCGAAATTTTCAGTGCCGCCCTCGTATTTATAGTCTATCGGTACTTTCGGCCAGATCGGTGACTCGTTTCCTTATTGATTATACCTCTACGTGGGGCGTTAACCTTCATCCGACATGGCACTACCAGGTAAACAATACTGACTCACAATGTGTTTGTTTCCAAGAAAGTGAATCAATATTTATTTCATTGTGATTAGATATTTTTAAGATAAAACGCAAGGTGATTCATATGCTTAGAAAGTGCAAAATATTTGTCTACATCCTCTTTTTATCAACGCACTATAACTAAGGCGTATTAAACCGAATTGCTCGTAGTTAAACTGCTGAATATCCGTCCAATTTACAGAGTGATCATCATCTGTATTATGGACTGTAATCAAGATTATTTGAATTTAATCGAATTGGATATTCAGGAATCCGACCCTCGATTATCTATGCCAGAGTTCGGTTCCTTCAGTACTGAACAATGAAGGCTCAGCAATCAGAAACTTCTCTAATGTGTCCATATGGTCGAAATCACCGTTAATTTACGTACTACACACACACTGCACAGGCTGACTGTGCTGTCACAGGTGTATAACATTAGCAGAAAAACAATTAAAAACGTCCATAAAGTGAAGTAATATTTGACTAGTCGGATGAAAGTGAAATTGTATCACGAAGAATTAGTATCGAGTTACATAGCATGAGATTGAAGAGGCCTATGACTAGCAGTAAACTGCTATAAGCTGACGATGATGTTGATCTGTTTACGAAGATATTGCAAAGAACACTTACGAAGATATAGGAGCCAGGTTGGCGAGTGTAGCCAGCGGTGGCGGCGGTGGGTGTCTATATGAAGGGATAGTATCCGGCGGCGTCTTGTCCGGCATGTCGTTGTAGTACTCGCGTTCGTCCGGCGGGATGCTGCTGGCGGCGCTACATAGAGACCGTGCTCCTCCGTTTAGATTTAACCTGAAATTTAAAAATATTTATTTTATTAATGACTGCCTCGTTGGTATCATTACTTCCAAAGGTTCACCATTATGACTATCATAAAGTTATTATGTCTGAAACATAACAGTTATTCAACTTTATCTTGCTAGACATAATATAAAATGATCAACTATCATGTATGAACTCAAAATATTTAATTGAAGAAGATAAATCAAACCAAGAATAAATTAACGAATCATTGCTCTTGTTTAGTTTACTTTGGTATAACTCTGCATTCATTGACATTTTAATATTGCTGTATTTACGTGAATTGAAATAGGACTTGTATTTATAAAGGATGTGATAATCCAGTTGGATTAACACGTCCTTTATACTAACTGTAGTCAGACAAAATTCGTGGATTATTTTAATGATTACGGACTTAGTATTGTGCGCGCGTAAGCGCTAGTCACCGCCTGAGGTATGTGAGCAATTCCCTGTCTCACCGCTCATATACCTCAGGCGGTGACTAGCGCTTGCGCGCGCACTATACACTGCGGTCCGCGACACGTTTTTAAGATTTTACTTCTGTCGGCCTCGGCAGCCCCCATGATAGCCTATTTTTTTAACCTCAATAGGGAAGCTCTATTAGAAAAGAAATATTTTATTGCTTAATGTTCCGATTTATGCAGGTATTTAGGTCAGCAGGACAAAATAATGACTTTTCCTGTTACTAAGTATTGTAGTAGAGTTACATAATAATGTTGTTTTGTAAGTTTAATATTTGTACCCATAAGAGTGAGTGGTTTAATGATTCACGAGTATGAGGACAACTTACTTTCAATATAATATTTTTACTAAAGTATTTATTTTATTCATAATTAAATAAACATTTATGCACACACATCAGGGTGTCCCGTAATTAATGGATAACCTCTTAAGGGGCCAATCAATCTGCTTAGCCTTTTCCCAACTATGTTGGGGTCGGCTTCCAGTCTAACCGGATGCAGCTGAATACCAGTATTTTACATGGAGCGACTGCCTATCTGACCTCCACAACCCAGTAATTGGGTAATACGATACCCCTTGGTAAGACTGGTTGTCAGACTTTCGGGCTTCTGACGACCCGTAACGACTGTCAAATATCCACGAATGACAGCCGGGACCAGCGGCTTAACGTGCTTTCCGAGGCACGGAGGACTCTTGGTATGCAAAGATGGCCCATCCCATCCACGGACAACCGCGGCAAGCGTAGTTTAACCTGATGGATCGACCCATGCGGCTGTTATTACTTAGCCACAAGCTCCTCTTAAGGGGCCATTGTACCCATAATTATGAACAACTTTTACTATGGGACTAAAAAAACGTGAAATCGTGAAAAAAAAAATCTGCTATTATTAACACAAACGGGATAGTTACCATGTTTACTGTTAAATTCGAGTTCCCGATTTGATAATGTTAGTGACAATAACAGTTTAAAAACTTATAAAATACATACAAAGGTGATGCTTATTATTGGTATAAATTTGTCATTGGGTGGTATTGTTAACACTATAAGGAAATGCGGGTTGGTTTTTATAAATATCAAAAATTCTAGAATAATAAGGATAGTTCCATACTTACGATGAGGGTTTCGTCAAAAATTCTTTAAAACGGAGTTCAAAAGCTTGTCCTATAGTTGCTATAACGTCTTGTGCTAATCTGCCGCCGCATTCTAGTACATAACATGCTCTCCATTCAGCTGGAGGCACTGACTTTGCTACATATGCTACAAAGTCTAAGGAGTCCGTATCTCCTCCAGATGCAAATGAGACTCGTGGCATGTCATGGCGGGCTATTGTCTCCCCGCCTTCGAGAGCTGCTAGGGTTATAGCTTTAGATGAGATTGTCAGGGCTACATTGGCTCCAGAATGTGCCATCCGTGGCCGAGCAGCGAGAGCACGGACTGCAGCTTGGCAAACTCTGCGCTTCTTGTCAGCTGATCTTAAACCAGCTGCTGCACATACTCTGGCAATGCATTCTCTGTAATAAAATATAAGTGTTTTTTTAAATTTATGTCTGTCATTCTATAACAAGCTTTGAATATAACTTACTTGCACTGTACACGCAAAGTTACTGTTATAAATTATGTCATTCATAATGGGCATTGTAAAATAATGTGAGATATAAGTATTCAAAGAAGATATATCAAGGCTCATCATCATCATTCTCCTGCCCTTATCCCAATTTATTTGGGTTGGTGCAACATGTGTTTTACTTCCATACTTCTCTATTAGTCATTATCTTGGTAGCCACCCCCTTTTAAGTCATATCATTTTTCACACAGCCCATCCATCTTTTCTTTGGTTTTCCCCTACTCTTATAGCCATCCACAATATCAAGGCTCATATTACTTAATTCAATGTACCTAACCAAAATGAAGAAACAATGATTATTCATAATAATTATTTAAATGTCTTCTTGGAACCTTAAATATCAGCGAAGCTGAAACTTACTTTGCTACTTGAGATCTTGTTTCAAAGTCGAGCTTCTTCATAGATGTTAAAACCTCCATACAGCCAATATACTGTAAAACAAATGTATTAAAAAAAAATTAACTGTGTTCATAGTTTTCTAATTCAGTTGACATGTTTAAAAATAGCATCACTCAGTATTCCCCATGGGGGTATGGTGAGGTCCCTAAAACACTCTTATTTATAATTGCTAGCCACAAAGGTCCCGTGTAATAGAGGGCTCAATTCCAGACTAAATAGCATCAAACTCAAAGCATTTACTTAAATTAAACAAATTACAGGCACTTTTGAATTGCCTGAGGGTTGGTCAGTCAGAAAGATGAAGCTAGTTGCCCATAGAGCTAGTAGGATCCTATAGAGAGAAGAACAGGGAAGATACTCCAACCTGAAGACCACATTCAGCAGTGGTGCTTCTGACTACTACACAGTGAGGCAGCCTTAGGACACAGTGATTACTTTTCACTATAGTTATGTTAAAGAAAGAGATATAGTGTCTAGGGGCTCCTGGCTAAGTAATCACAGCCGCACGGTTTGATTGATCAGGTTAAGCTACGCTTGCTGTGGTTGGTCCGTGGATTGGTGACCAGGTTTACATACAGAGACCCCTCCTAGGCCTCGGATAGCATGTATAGCCATTGGAGCCAGCTTCTTCCTTCCTTCCGGTAAGTGCATTCTTGGATCTTCCACAGTCCTTACAGGTTGTTAGAAGCCCAAAAGTCTGACAACCACTCTTACCAAGGGGTATTGTGTTACACAGTAAGTGGGTTCTATGTTAGAGGATTTGGTTTCCGCACTTAGTCCTTCATGTGGACCATTGTGCGTGGGCCATGGCGGCCGTCGGGGGTTTATTCCACCCAGCCCACCTCCCTCCAGAAGTTAATCAAATCTCCAGGTTTGTTAAGAACATCTGTGAAAGATCGGGATATTCCGAGAGTTTCTGTTCTAATCTGGGTGACGCCTGTGCATTCAAAAAGCACGGCCCGATAGGCAGTTGCTCCATGGAAAATACAGGTATTCAGCTGCATCCCGTTAAGACTGGAAGCCGAACCCAACATAGTTGGGAAACACTAGGTAGATTGATTGAAAGAGATGTAATGTAAGTAACTACCATAATATGTAACAATAATTGCCTATTCAGCTATACAATGGTGGCAAAAGGTAGTGTATCAACATAAATTATTACTGATTGTGACAGTTTTCATAACATTAGTACATACTGAAACAAAGTTACAATTTGTGTGTAAAATTATGCCTTGCTCTCCATGCTTGTCAACATTTTAAAAATATTCTAGGTATAGGTACATCATGATATTAAATTGAAAACGACAAAACTATTTTATTTGCATGAGCATGATCCATGTAAGTTGTTTAGAACAAACCAACTGTTCTGCATTAATTTGAATGTATTACTTACAATTTCCTGTCATTGATCCCTTACACTGGTATACAATTTTACACACAAGTACTATTCTTTTTTTTGAATGCCAGTAATGTGCCTGTAGCAAATGCTTACCCTGACTGCGTATGTGATCCCATCGCTGGCGAGGACAGAGTCGGGGTGCAGCCAGCCCCTCGCCGGCTTCGCGACGAAAGTGCTGTCCGTCATCTCACACGCGACAGTAACGCACCGCGACGTACGATTCAATGTTATTCTTCACACTTCACCTACTTTCAGTTATTTAAAAGGCGCTTTCATTGTGATTCAGCTGATTAATTCACCACTGTCGATGTAAGTCACCAGTTATCTCAAAAATTTTGTCGTTAAGTCACAACTGATTTCTTTAATAGTCACTGTAATTAATTGCTTGATTGTTATTGCTTTCAGTAAATAAGTAAGAGCGTGAGAATACAGCTCGATAATAAACTAAAAAACATTACGTTTTATCACCAAGCAAAGTTACAACTTTTTTGACTTAAGTGAACGAAGAACGAAACGGACAGATGAGAGAAGAGATTCTGCATTGGCGAATGATTGAACGGAAAGAACATTGAATGAGCTGAGAACGGTATAGCACAGACTATAATAAATTACGAATGGTTTAAATAATTCGCACTGTTTTGAATGCGACTCGAGCAGTAATAAAAAAATACTACAAAACAGTCCCTCCCTATCAGGCGCGGTCCGAGGGGGGGGGGGGGGGTCAATGTGGTCATGAACCCCCCCAAACTCACCTGTATTTTGACCAGAGAGTATTGAGTCACTACTCACTATGGTCAAAATACAGGTTTAAGTCATCAGTCATCAGGCAAATCATCAAGTCATCAGGTCATCATCATGTCATCAGGTCGTCATCAAATCGTCAAGTCATCAGGTCATCAGGTTTAAGTCAATATGGTCAAAATACTTTTTTGTATGTTACATACAAAAAAGTAAAATCAAAAACCCGACTGCGTGAAAAGTGAACTTTATAAAAGATGGAAACAAGATGACCTAACCTCATACAGTCGGAGGCAATAGGTCTTTAATTTTGAGAAGATATAAAGAAGACGCTTCCGACTGCATGAGATGTCATCTTGTTTCCAATTCCATCTCTTTTAAAGTTCACTTTTTAAGCAGTCGGGTTTTACCTATTCTTTTTTAACCGACTTCAAAAAAGGAGGTTTCTCAATTCGACCGTATATATATAAATACTAGCGTTTGCCCGCGGCTTCTCCCGTGTGGATGTCGGGAAATATCCCACGGGAACGTGCTACCGGGAATTCCTTCCTTATTCCTTGTCTAATTGTTAAAATTTCAGCTTTCTAGGTCCAAGGGTTAGGGCTGGGCGTTGATGAGTCAGTCAATCAGTCAGTCAGACTTCTCTTTTTATTATAGATAGATAGCTTCTGCCAAAATTCTGAAATTCCTTGCTGCTGATGCATTGCCTGCCCACGCTATTATTTCGTTTTTGCTTAGCGTTCTTTCACACTTTTTTTCTTTTTGCTCGGCACCATAAGAGTCCTAGAGTGATGTTAAATGTGCCTATAGTCTTCCTTAAGAATTAAGCAATCAAATGCAAAAATAATTATTAAAGTCCGCCTGGTAGTTCCAGAGATTAGCGCGTTCAAACAAAAAAAAAAGTGTGTGTCAGCTCCGACGCAGCCTGGAGTTTACTCCTGTTTTTTGTGCCGACTTTCTTTTTTCGGTCATGTCTGTCGGGCAGGGTTTCTTCAGTGCATCAATGCTATACAAAAAGCAACTTTAAAGTATAAAGGCACTCGTCATCCCTCCTCGTCTCCCTCTAAGCCCCCTCTCACCCCTCCTCCTCTCCCTCTAATCCTCCTCTCACCCCCCTCCCCTTCCCACCCCTCTCACCCTCATCTATCATCCCCTCACCGCCCCCACTCACTCCCTTACCCACCCCATCCCCTCCCGCTAACCACCCCCTCCCCCTTTTACACACGCCCTTCACCGCTTTCCCCTCCACATCTACCCTCGCCAACTCCTCCCCGCCTCACTCACCTCACCCTCTCTCCATACCCTCCCCACTCACTACAACCTCTTATCCCTCTCCACCTCTTCCCGCTCTCCAATCAATCAGTCAGTCTCAACTCAAGCTCTCTTCAATGTATCAGTGCTATACGAAAAGCAACTTTAAGGTCTAAAGGCACGTCGGTTCCCCCCCTCACCCTTCCCCCTCTCCCTCTAATCCCCCTCTCACGCTTACTCCTCTCCCTCTAACCCCTCTCACCCATCTCTCCTTCCCACTTCTCACCCCTTTCAACCCCCGCACCGCCCCCTCTCACCCCCTCACCCTCCGCATCCACATCCCCCTCTCCCTCTTACCCCCCTCACCACATCCCCTTCCCGCTAACCTCCCCCTGCACTGGTTTCCTCTCTCCCTCTACCCTCAACAACTCCTCTTCTGCCCCTCTTCCCCCTCTCCACCTCCTTCCCTCTCATACCCTCCTATCCCTCTCCCCCTCCCTTGATCATCCTCCCCTTCTCCCTTCTCACCACATCCTCCCCTTCCTCCTTGCATGCTCTCCTCAGTACCCCCCTCCCCTTCCCCCTTCCCTCCTCACCACCCACTCCCCTGCTCCCCTCACCCTCTACCCTTCCCTCTGGAGGAAAAACTATGAATGACAAATTTTATTTACTTGCATAGGCAAGTATTTGTAGTAAGTTTCAAGTTAATTAACTAAATGAATAAGATATTTCATATAAACCTTATTCACTGTTTTCACCCCCACAAGGGTGGAATTTAAAAAACCCGCTTGGGATATTTCCGTAACTTGACTGAAATATTATTGCCACCAATTTTCGAGTTAATCAAGCACCCACAGTAAAACTTGCCCTGTAAAATTGACTACCCATCTTCACCCCCTTAGGGGTAGATTTTCAAAAAACCGTGATATACGTTATTTTTAACCGACGAAACAAAAAGGAGGAGGTTCTCAATTCGACACGTATATTTTTTTTGATCTCAAGTATAAATACTGAATTACTAGTTAATCGACCGCGCGTTAAAATTACTCCATAAAAACTTTGACACCCCCTATATCTCTTTTTAGGGGGTAGTTTTGGAAAACTAAAAATGACAAACTTTATAATTTACTTAGATAAATATTCGTGCCAAGTTTCATGTCTATTAATTCAAGGAATAAGATTTTTCATACAAACTTACTACCCCCGTTTCACCCCCTTAGAGGGTGAATTTTGAAAAATCCTTTCTTAGTGCACCCCTACAGCTCATAAGAAACCAACATGCCAAATTTGGAATCTCTAGAACTAGCGGTCAGTCAGTCAGTCAGTCAGTCAGTCAGTCAGTCAGTCAGTCAGTCAGTCAGTCAGTCAGTCAGTCAGTCAGTCAGTCAGTCAGTCAGTCAGTCAGTCAGTCAGTCAGTCAGTCAGTCAGTCAGTCAGTCAGTCAGTCAGTCAGTCAGTCAGTCAGTCAGTCAGTCAGTCAGTCAGTCAGTCAGTCAGTCAGTCAGTCAGTCAGTCAGTCAGTATTATTAGGTATTTATTGTAGTATTATTGTTATTAGGTATTTTTTATAGTAACTGGTGCATTTGCTCCCCCGGAAAGCATCATTTGGTGAGGTGCAACTGATGAGGAAGACCACAGATAGCCATCAGAACTACTCAGTAATACTCGTACGTATTTCACGGGTTGCGATTTGATTATTGCTAAGCAATTTATGCTCGTCACAATGCATACGTTGAAGTGGAGTTGATGGTGACTGCACCATCAGTTCCAGTTCTCCTGGTTTCTTACTGGGAGAACTCTTCAACAATTAACGTCCTTGTATCGGGAAAAGCAATATTTTGTAAAAGGTGATGAGCATTGACATTAGGCTATTGTAACTTAGCTATATTACAGACTGACCCACTAAAAAGTGAAAAATAAAAAACTTTTTTACAAAAAAAACAACCGACTTCCAAAAAAATACTACAAAGTGAAAACTTTGATTTCGGAAGTCGGTGGCAAAAAACTAAAATACAGATCTAAAGTTATTTTTCACTTTGTAATATTTTTTTGGAAGCCGGTTGTTTTTTTTTTTTGTAAAAAAGTTTTTTAAAGTTCGGATTATTTTTCTCTCCGTAATGCTTTAATTTTAACGGTCGTTAAAATTATCTTTCAAAGCCATTGATGTATAAATTAGGTTCAAAGCAGTAAAATTCTGGGTTTGTCACCCGATTTTAAGAATTATAATAGGTCTTTACCTATGAAATTGCCGTTTTGTATGAAAAAAATTAAACGAATTTTTTTTATGCATTTTTTATTTGTATTAATCGAAGTAATCAATGCAATCAATGCATCTTTGCCAACGCAGTGGCAGTTTATTGATGCCCTTCTTAAAGAAATCAGCTGGACGGGAGGCAACAAATTCTTCAAAGGCATTTTGTACTGCCTCTCGGGTATTGAATTTTTTTCCCGCCAAGAAGTTATCCAAATTCTGGAAAAAGTAGTAGTCTGTAGGCGCAAGGTCTGGTGAGTAGGGCGGATAACGGAGAGCTTCCAACCCCAGTTCTTGCAACTTGGAGACCGTCTGCTGTGCAGTATGAGGTCGCGCGTTGTCGTGCAGGAGCAGCGGAGACGAGCGATTGACCAATGCTGGTTGGAGATGTGCCAGCTTCTCCATCATTGTGTTCAGTTCTTCACAGTACACATCTGAAGTAATGCTCACCCCGTTTGGTAAGAAGCTGTGATGAATCACACCGGCGCTAGACCACCAAACAGTGACCATCACTTTTCTAGGGGTAAGTTTTCGTTTAGGGCATTGTTTAGGTGCTGAACCAGGATCCAACCAACTTGCTGAGCGCTTGCGGTTATCAAACAGAATCCATTTTTCATCGCAGGTAACAATGCGGTTCAAAATTCCTTCATTTGTGTGTCTGTTGAGCAGTGCAAGGCACGTCTCGACGCGTACTTCGCGCTGGCGATCATTGAGTTCGTGGGGCACCCATTTGTCAAGCTTTTTTACCTTGCCAATTTGACGCAAATGGACCAATATTGTTTTGACGCTAACGTCGAAAGCTGCTGCTAATTCAGCCGTAGATTGTGTATCATCAGCTTCCACAATCGCCTTTAATTCGTCATTGTCGACCAAAGTCTTCGGACGACCGCGAGGTTCATTTTTCAGGTTGAAATTTCCAGAACGGAAGCGAGCAAACCAATAACAAGTGGTGCGTTGGTTTGTAGTGTTAGCTCCGTAAACGTCGTTGATGTTGCGTGCCGCTTGTGCCGCGTTGCTGCCACGACGGTACTCATATTCCATAATTACTCGAATTTTTAACGTATCCATTATGACGAAAAAGATTGAAATGCGATGAAAATGTAACACTAATCAATAAACAAATGACTATTTTTGGAAAAAAAAACCATGTTTTTAAAATAAAATTAATTTGAAATTAGAATTCTTAGCCAAACAAAAATTATTTTGATTTGAAATGGCCAGTACTGCAGAACGGCAATTTCATAGGTAAAGACCTAATATTTATAGTGAATTATTTAATAATTATTATTTTTCACTTAAGACCTATTATGTACACCTAAGAATTTTACACAGCTTTAATAAAAGTTCTGAATTTAGTGAGATAAAAATCTACTACTAACCATGATGATTTTTAAAGACCTATCCACAATTTACATCAGTTCAGGTTCTGGAATCTGGTCTTACAGATAGCCTTTCGAACTTTACGTACAG
The DNA here is from genome assembly GCA_946251885.1 of Cosmia pyralina. Lineage (NCBI taxonomy): Eukaryota > Metazoa > Arthropoda > Insecta > Lepidoptera > Noctuidae > Cosmia > Cosmia pyralina. Next base: position 9,100,886 of record OX276343.1, read on the forward strand.
GTACGAGCGGGGTACCCAAATTTCCGAGTTTGCTCCGCTCGCTCTTGCATCACCGTGCCTAAAGAAGTTTGAAGTGAAAACTTCTTTTGGCATGTTGAGCAATTTTTGGTAGAGGAAAATCTTAAGGGTCGCGAACCCTTAATTAGGGAATTAGGGACAATTATCTGTAGCTACTCGTATGAGTACCTATGACGTGTTGCGCTTGTTGTTGCTCGGACTGCCGATAGATGTGAAAACCAGACTAATGTAAATACTTAATTTAAATTTACAAATTATTACACTTATTTTTGATACTGAGCCCAGTTGTGTTCCAGTCATTTGGATTTGTTTCGACAAGTATCATATGTAGCTACGTTAGCCCAAGGTGTAGTCTGATGATAGTGCCGGAGCATAAAAAGATACTTCTTTGCAAATCTCAAGTGTGAGATGTACACGCCGTTGATGTTAATGCTACGTCTTTCCCAGTTTGAGAATAATTTCTAGGAAATTACGTTCCCTGTCTCTTCCCTCGACGCAGGGGGATATGTTCATTTCGCTGATCCTGAGTATGGACAGCTATTATCGCGTTTTCATAGCATCAGCACTTGGATGTATCGCTAGTCGACTTGGCATCGCTGCAGAGACTCCAAAACAGAAAGCCTTCTCGTGGTCCACAAACGCAAGACATAGGGGCCAATTAATACTCCTCGGACTTCTGTGTGTTGATGTGGTCTATGGTGCTGCAAACTGCTGTATCCTCTTCGAAACTCGGCCTGCAGTGGCTGAAACTTTTGCTGACGATTCGTAACGAGTACGACTCTTGAAAACAACTTATTATAATGTCACAGTATAATTTATAAACTTCGCTAGTTGAAATATTTATTTATTCAACAAACTTATCAAATAGTAGAAATATTTTTTAACGTAAATGACTAACTAACTAACTATACAAATAAATATAATACAAAACAAAAGGACACTTAGGAGTCGAAGTACTCGTCCGCATCGATGTCATCCGGAAACGTGCCCAGAAGACTGGCAGCATTGCCACGTTGAATGGCAATGCTAATTCTTTGGCCAAAGAACGAGCCAGCCCTCTGGTCACGTGAAGCCTCGACCAGTCGGCGAGAAATTTCCTTAAAAAGTAGACGCGCACTCGGGCCCCATGACCCGAGCGCTAGTTTATTTATAATCTATCGGCATTATTTCCGTTAGTTAGTAAACTGTCGAAAAATTGTAAATTGCTAATTGCCATTTACAATTTGACGCATTATTTTTCGAAATAGACTACCCATGGGAAACCGATAAATTGTGAACTGGTATCAAACTTGCTTGCGACGTAACGTAGCGCACCTTGCTCTAGCCTGCGAGCAATTTGGAACTAGCGTTTATAGACTAGTATATGAGAGTATACGCTACCGCGGAACAGTTTGCGGTTGGTCACAGTTCTAAACTAACCTAACCCATTTCACACACAGTTTAAAATCTAACGGACATAATACCGATAGATTATAAACACAGAACAGATAAATCTTTTCTGTGATTACCTATAAATTAACGGTTCTCACAATCTTACGGTGACATATTATACAAACTAGCTGCGCTCCGCGGTTTGACCCGCGTAGACTGGGATAAAAAGTAATCTAGGATATAAGCTATCTACATACCAAATTTCATCCAAATCGGTCCAGCCGTTTGAGCGCGAAGAAGTAACAAACATACACACACCCACACCCTCACACACACACAAATGTCGTCTTTATATTATTAGTGTGATACATGGCTAAGAAGCAAAATGGGTCTGATATTCTTTAAAAGGGTCTTGTCACCCTTTTTAAAGAAGTGAACGAGCACACTCATTCGCCACGCTTCTGGAGTTCTCCAAGAGAACAGGACAGAGCTGAAGAGCTCTTGAAGCTCTTTCAGTACAGGACTTCGTTGATAAAAAGAAATGACAGCTTTATTATTTTTAAACATTAGGTAGATGGAATTACCTATAGGTATTAGGTCTAAGTCTACTGTGAAAGTGTAGTTTCATAGACGCGTTTCGTTATTATACGCTAAGGGTACCTTTTTTTTTTTTTTTTTTTGTGGATGGGAAATCATAAAATGACTTCTCTCGCTTTGGGCAGAGCGGGAGGGCGTGTCAGACTTTCACTGACTAAAACCCACCCATGTTCCTTCAGTTGCCCGTGCCAGGGCCACGGTATCTCTTTCGAACAACCCGCGACCCCGGCGGCGGCACGCTTGGGGTACCTACGCTTAGCTGCACTTTTAGAACTTACTAATCTTACCTCTCCTTGGGTGTTTATATTATAGGAGCTGTTGCTTCATTCATAAAAAAAAAAAAAAATTAAAAATTATTTATTGTCATAAAACAGATGTTACATTAGATATGGAATTCTCTGACTCCTGCACTAGTTAAAACTGTGTTGCAGGAGCCAGTGTCCTCCCGTAATTAAAAAGCACACAAGGTTTTATGATACATTTCTAATTTCTAATTTTGCGCGAGGGTATACTTGTATGTTTGTGCGCGAGAGTATCTGAGTGTGTGCGCTGTGTGTGTGTGTGTTGTGTGTGTGTGCATGTGTGTTGTGTGTGTGTGTGATATGTTTGTGTGTAATCTGTGTATGTGTGTGTGTGAGCTGTGTTTGTATAATGTGAGTTGGCTTGCCTGAATTCCGTGACACTATAAATCAGATCTAAAAATAGCAGATTAGCAATTTGATTCAAGACGAATCAAATTTGAATTTGTGTTACGCAATGGTGGTGGTGTTTGTGTGTGCAATAAGAGGGAAGATTCTGACTTTTCTATGTCTTGTTATGTATCAGAATGGGCTTGGCTGACAGCGCTTCGCCTCTTGCGAAGTCTTAGCCGTTAGACTACTAATTGCCGTCTAACTTTTTCCAATAACCTAATAATTATCGTGTCTCATCGAGCATTATTAGGTAGGGACCTAATATATACTTACGTACTCAATTTATAGTAGCTACAGTTTTCCTTAACTGCGTCTTGGAATCTATGCTGGCCTATGCTACGATCTCAAACAGGATTTTTGTTTTATCTTTTCGATAGGCACGGCTGAATAAAGAAGGCTGCTAGAGATATACAAAAAACAGGAGACGGATAGCAGCGAGACCTCAGACGATGATTTTGGTAATAACAACGTATAATACAGCATAGCTGTGACATAAAGAGTCAAAAACGAAGTTTAACCGGCAAAAGATTCACCGGAGAAGCTGGACTTGAAGCAACACGGCAGCAACATCATAAAAAAGCCCATCCACATTATATCACCCGTCTCTCCACTATTCCAAGGCTTACTTTACGGTGCATACTGGGTATGGCTCTTTATCCCCTCCATATCCTAAGGGCATGTCTTCCCTACCATTACCGCGCCCCCCGGTCTACTCACTAATATGCAATGGTCTCTGTTGCACCATGTAACATGAGGCAACAGGGGCTAGTGTGAATCTCTGGGTTCATTCGAGCAATCGAGTCTGGTTAAACCACGCTGGGGTCGATGCAATTCATTCATTCATTCATTCATATTTTGTGCCGAAAACAGGAAAGGGGGCCATTCACAGACTACTTAGGTGGGGCCATTGCTTTCTCGCTTTTCCTGAGTTTTGATACTCGGTCCTTCCTTTTCTTCATCCTTCTTCATCTACTTTGAAATAACACCTTAAATATGTTATGTAGTAGTTTTCGAAAGATGCTTTTGAGTTATGTACCTATGGGTATGATTAATTCACCCAGCACTGCAGTCGTGTTGGTAGGCCGGTCTTTGATTTTAGAAGGGAAAACAGCTTCTAAAGATCCGAATCAACCTTTATGATTTTTTTTTAATTCGTATCCTGATTTAAGTTTTCTTCGGCAGCGTATTCTAGGTTCTTTGTAAATAACTATCCACGGAAGTAGGATCAGTTTTGTGATACATTATTTTTCTACTTCCACAACGACCCGTAGCCGCGTAGCTTAGAAAGTATCTAGGACTTACCCACCTAGGTAAATAACCGCTGTAGGGAAGTGGCAAATGATAAATGATTTATTTCTGTAAGTATGTTTGTACAAACACTTTTACACGTCAGTGGCCATAGTATATATCAAGTCAGTACCTAAATATTATTTTACTTTTATGACTCTGTGGCTTCATGCACTACCGTCGTCGAACATAGGCAGTTTGTTCGACGACACTACTTTCCGCCTCGCTGCTTCACTGCGACTAGGAACTCCTCCTTGTTCTCCTCATCGCTGTCACTGTGGTGAAGTTGTCAACAGCCTCGGACACCACGGCCTGTCTTGCAGCCGAAGTGCGGGTCGCTTAGCGCGGCACGCGAACATCAATGACATCATCCGACGAGCTCTTGTTACCGTCGGCGTTCCAGCTGTATTAGAACCCAATGGCTTGGCACGCGACGATGGCAAGAGACCGGACGGCATGTCTTTATTTCCATGGAAGGTGGGAAGGCCTTTAGTGTGGGACGCAACGTGCGTCGATACTCTTGCGCCATCCCATCATCCTGGCTCGGCGTGCTGTGCTGGCACTGCTGCTGCGGCTGCGGAAAACCTCAAGCGGCGAAAGTATAATAACCTTATCGGCAATTATATTTTCGAGCCGTTTGGGGTTGAAACTCTTGGGCCGTGGGGTCCGAGTGCTCATGGTTTATTCAACGAAATCTCTAAGCGGCTGGTTGACACTTCCCTTGACCCAAGGGCTGGCTTTTACCTTGGCCAGAGGCGTACGTACGTCGTACGAGGCATTGCCATACAACGTGGCAATGCCGCCAGTCTCTACTTTACCAGTCGACAACTATGCGGAGGAATTTTTCGATGCCATATTTTAGTTTTTTAATAGTTTTAGTTATGTTAGGATATAATTTTGTTATCTTTATGACATTACAAACGGTTGGACCCACTAAACTATTTGGAATATCAAAAAATGTTAAGTAGGTACCTAAACAGCTCTACCGCATCGTTCAAAATCCTAACTATGCCTAAAATGAAAGCACATCAAAGCAGGCTCCCTGTTTCCGGCAGTTAGTTATTCACAACAGACATTCCTGACCTATCTACTTTTATACATAGTAGGTAGGTATATAGGCGTATACCGGGTACCCGTTTGTTTACACTATGTACGTGTAGGGAGTAAATAAACCTGCATCTCTCAAGGAGGAAGCTCTTCTTTCAGCTCGTGACCTGTCTAGGGTGTGCGTGCACGAAATTAATACGCCTACACTACTCTGAAAGCTACACTACTTACTTATTTATTAACACTTCTTTCCACCTCAATTTTAAGGCAAAGTTTCCAGAATTCACTCAAAAGTCCCCGAGTAATTTATGACTTAAACTAAGTAAAAAAAGGTCAGCGGGAATCTGTTGCTTTAATATCGTTACATGAATAACAAAGATACGTCGTTTAGGAGTTTTGTCGTCCCGATGGGCGGTGGGTAAATGTTTATTTTTATTGTTCAAATCTACCCCCGGACATTAACTTAATAGCCGCCGCGAGAATTTGAGCTACGGCCTGCCCCGACGTTACTTACACCGAAATATACATGCGATGTAAATTGTACGCGTAAGCTCTTTCACAACTAAAACAATAAATAATAATAGTGTCGACCAGAAACACTACGAAAACCTACTTTATTAAAGGATTTAGTTATACATTAATCATCAAAATATTAACAGGGAACTTTAATGAATTTACAGTTTACATCCCCTGAATTAGAAAAGCTCTACGAACGGTGCAAACGCGCCCTTCGTAGCAGCGGCGTAGCGGGTGTCGTAGGCCGAGCGCCGCGCGTGCGTGCGTCAGTCGGCAGGAGCCGCGCGTAGCCGCTCCACGCCCGGCATGCGCTCCCGTGCTGCCCGCGGCCCCCTTGTAACATATACACACCACCGCGCGCCCCTGTAAGTACACTTTTTCAATATAAGTAGCAAGTAGGAAGTATATTTTCAAGTTTTAAGCACTTTTTCATTCAAAAACTGTCATGCGGAAATAGTGATTTCCGCACGTGGATCCATATTTAGCCGGCAGTGCCTTCCCGACGCACAGTTACAAATGAGCGGTACGTTCGATAGCCCACTGCCCCTGTGAGAGGCTTCCAAGTGAGCCCTTCCTTCAAGGGTTGTTCTGTATTCTGATTAAAACGTTTTGTTTTGAATGTAGATCAAGATTCAACTGTCACGTTTTGATGAGCATTTGGGGTTAGTTTATGAATATTTTATTGTGTTTGTAGTTGTGTGGATTCGCACGTGGATTATGATAATGTTGTAGGTAAATAGACCGGAAACGTGAATAAGATTTTTCTTTCAGAGAGGCAACAACTTTTTGTACTTGAATTCTACTTTGTGTGAACAACTTTATCAAAATACTTAGGAAAAATAAGGAAAAACAAATGTATAAATTAAGTACCTAGATATTTATTTTAAGTCCATCAAATTTTAAAACATGATGGCTTAGATTCCCTCTAAACCACTTGATAACGCAACAGAATTCTCAAAACACTTCTTTTTCAGCACACCATGTAAAAAAAAAGGATTCTTGTAATAAGGAAGTGCATATGTATGTGAGTAGTGTAGGCTCGCAGTGTAGCAGACTGCTCATTTAAAACGTGGTGGCTCGTCGTCGGATTCGACAAACAATTGCCGCTCGTCTGGCGCGCCCGGCAGCCGGCTCAAGCCTTTCAGTCTTTTTTAGTTTGTCTACAATTCCGTGAGGCCTCGCCGAGACAGCTTGAAAGCGGCCCGCAATTAGCCCGAGTCTGGCAAGCTATTGCTTCGTTTTATATCTATACCTACAGATTCGTTTTAGAGACGACGGAAGTAATCTGCATGGTTGGACGGTTCTCTGTAGTCTTCTTCGTTTTTAGGATTTCGTACCGGAAGGGTCCAAATGGAGCCCTATTGCTGTCACCAAGTGTCCGCCTGTCCGTTGTCTGTCAGAGACAGGTTTTACAGTCAGACGGTTGGAGCTACAGTCTTCAAATTTTCACAGTATAAGCATCTTGTTGATCCACAACCACAAAAATTGACAAAAAATAATTATAAATGATTCTAAGGGGGGCTCCCACACAGCACAAGAAGGGCGCGAAAAAAAAATTTAACCTAATCCATCGAGTGGGGTTTAGAACTCGTTATGGCAATAAATATTGTAATTTTTGTTTTAAAAAATGTTGGAATGAGAAGCCACAAAAGTCAGCTTTTTTACAAAATTTTGTTCCGAAGGATTTTTTAACTTCCCATTGACCTATGAACTTGAAATTTGGTGATAATGTTTATTATTACGTAGGTATATTTTACTAACAAATACCAATATGTTGATAAACCAGTTTTGGTACGGAACCCTAAATGTGTGAAGACCGACACGCACTTGCCCGGTTTTATATTTATTCAGTCGTCGTGTTGAAAATGTAGGTATCAATGATAGTAAATTTAAATTACTTACATCTCTATAGTATGCTCCACCAAGTTTTTCAGTCAGAAGATTTAAAAGTGAACTTACATTTATACAAAATCAAGACCAAACACGTGTACATAACATGGGCATCAACCCTCAACCTTCTTAGTAAAACAACCGTTACATCATGTAAACTTAAATTAATTTCAAATACTTTGTTAATTACAAATGTCTGCAGAACAATTTCCGTGCTCAGTTTGAACAATAGCAATGTAAATACACATGCCATGCGCTTAAGTACACACTTAGTTGTTTTACATTTAAATGATAAGACAAGCCGAGCTGTGTTCTACGTCTGCCTTCATAATTACAAGATTGATGCTGAGATTAACGCAATTACAGTGCTGGAGGGGAACACAGATTTTCATCTTGAGCAAAACTGAATAATTTGTTAGAGAAAATATTTCGTACAAGAGAATTAGGTTAACCATAGATATATGAAAGAAGGAGATATGCCCGGTAGTTGAAAATGTATCAGAACCCGATGTCGCTAGGTTGGCCCCACCACCGCGCCACTACTACACATGTAGTTCACTAAAAGCAATAGATACAAAGTCGCGCACACACTTGCAATTCATAAATCAGAACATACTACACAATCAATTATAAACCTTAACCCGTCACACACAGCGTGCATTTACCATGCACCGTACAACTTACTCACACAAAAACATCTGGCGCTATTATTGTGTTGTGCAAAAAGCAATTTATTTTACATATACGCTAGTGATTGACTAAATCGGAAAGTTATCGATACTTCCATTTATTACTGTACAAGAAAAATTTGGGGTCCTGAAAATAAAATAAAAAATGATATGTCCAGAAAGTATTATATATTTTAAATTAAAAAAAAATGTATATTAAAAAAAAAAAAAACACGAATCAATAAATTAAAACAATCCGGTTAAGTTGGTTTAGGCTGTGAAACCATAGGAATTGTTGAACCCTGTTATGATGTGTTTACTCACTGACCTGTAAAGTGGAGGTATTTGTTCAGTACTTGACGTACTCTTAATTTTGGGATTGCCCATTCAAAAAGCCTGCGAGTTTTCTTTAGAGGCTGGAACATTTCTGCCTTAAAGTGAATTGAGCATATGGTGCTACATTTTGTTGGGAACCAGTTAGGTGGCCTTCCTGTGGCATCAATCCATTATTTTTTTGTATTTGTATCTTTTGGGAAGCTAAAAAGGTACTTTATGAACTTATTTATCATTTACATAATAAGTATCTTAAGCTATAGTCTATATAGTCTATAGGAACTAGTTGGCCGCTGAGACAGGGGTGAGGCGGCGGTTCGCAACGCACGTACTGAGTAATGCGCCCCCGCTCCTCCATCCCACCGCTCACATACCTAAGGCGCGATCAACTAGTTCCGCGCGGTCTATACTTCTTAACCTCACGATGAGTAAGCAGGTAGCAGGCAACAGGCGAATAGGCTTTTGTTATTAAAAAAAAACCCTTAGTTAAGAAATAGTTAAATATATGAAAACAAACACATGCCATACTCATGCATAACAAATAAATAGCATGAATATGTTGACTTATTTTAAGCAAAAATCACTAATATTTTATCTGAACCATACCGATTACTACAACGCATTAAAATCTTGTGGTGCATAGTTAAAGACTTTAGCGGAAGTAAAATACCAAAACCAAAAAAAAGTAAGGAAATAGCACGAAGATGCGATAATTTAAACCCTAAAACACTCCACCTAAACATTAATAAACTTACTTTACGACCGTTGGTTATGCATTTCTCAACTAGGTAAAATAATCAAAAACAGTAAAAAAGATTATTTTACATTCTCAAAGGTTTTCCAACCGTACTTAAACGTCATCTTACCGGGCTAAAACGGTTGACAAATTGAAAAATAAACTATAATAGCAATATAATATTCGCTGGGCAATCGACATTATTATCGATAGCCTACTTTAGTGGATCTTAACCTCATCACTATCTCGCCGCAAGACACAGCGGCTGTACTATGCGACGCTCCGCGTAAATAAAGTATCGTTTTGTTATTTTTACATTGCTTGTCCAGTCGCTTAGCGACATACTTAAGGTAGTGGTTAAGGAGCAATGTATTTGCTACAAAAATAGTACAGCCGCTGCGATATTTGAAAACAAAAATAACGTAGTAAAAGCAAGAAATATTTTACGATTTGTTGTTTTTTATGATTTTAAAGATAAATACAGTAAAATACTTTTAATTACATATGGTAAGTGATTCCGTGAGATACGAAGTTTTTAATATCACTTCGGTTTTTGCAGGAAACCACTGAAGAACACGGCATTTTTATAATTTATCGTGACCACGGTCGAAAGCGTACTAGTTCGCGGAGACGGCCATTTGGCGAGTAAAGGCACAGCGTGCGCATAACGCGTGGACACAAACACGCCCCCATGCCACTTCTCCTGTTTTTTATATTTCTATGAGGTTAACAAAATACTCTGTTAGACCTCCGAGATTGTAGGAGGCGTCAATTAATCTGACGTAGCGAAATTGATGCTGCCTCAAGACTCGAGATGTATAAGGCTTTAAGGCGAGTAGTGCAGCCAACTAACGCCACCGTTGAGAAAAAAAAATAATAAGTCTGGAGATATGGAATATTTTTCATACAACAAAAACGGCCTTTTTTGGCGTTAACTGCCAAGCGAACTTAGGTTTAGTGTTGATTTTTTTATGCAAAAAATTCTACCTCATCTGACAAAAAATGTGAGCATAGGAAATTTCTAAATGAAAAAAAAAATAATAAGTCTGGAGATATGGAATATTTTTCATACAACAAAAACGGCCTGTTTTGGCGTTAACTGCCAAGCGAACTTAGGTTTAGTGTTGATTTTTTGATGCAAAAAATTCTACCTCATCTGACAAAAAATGTGAGCATAGGAAATTTCTAAATATTCCATATCTCCAGACTTATTATTATTTTCTCAATGGTGGCGCTAGTTGGCAGCACTATTCGCCCTAATATAATTTCACCGATGTTGTCTTAGGACGTGGGTAGTGATCCCAGTTCCATAATATAATAACTATTGGGCTTCAACAATGCCGTGGAGCTATCATCATTTATGAGTCGGATTCATGCGGCAACGGGCGATACCAGGAATGTTGTTAATATTAAGGGAACGATAATGCAGTTATAGCCAATTTGGCACAAGCTCACAGAAACTAGTGTATTCTGTTCATTCCAGAGATTTCTCGGGTTCCGTGGATTGATTGTGACCTAAATAAAAACCTAATTACTATAGCCTTAAGACTTCGTTCCGGACATATTCCATCAAATAAGTTTTATTACTTAATGAGGAAGGCTTTGTCTCCAAATTGTGAAGACTGTGGAGTGGTTGATGATGTCTTTCATATTTTGATGGAGTGTGTCCGGAATGAAAATATTAGAATTCATGTTTTCGGACGGTGTAAAAGATATGATATTGGCTTTTGTAATACCATCCTTGCTTTTCCAGTGTCCAATAAGGCTAAACAATTGTATAAGTTAGTTATAAGGTAGATTTTAATAAATAATTTTGTGTTTTGCTGCACTGGGCGATGTGGTCGCTAAGCGACAAAGCCCTTTAAATAAATAAAAAAAAAAAAAAAAATTAATCTCTATTATCTACCCGTATTGCATAAACGTCTACAGCTAAATGACGAAAGGTCTTGTATTATACCTACACATATATAGATAGACTAGCTTTTGCCCGCGGCTTCGCTCGCGTTAAGTATTATTATTAATTAGGTATATTTTTTGCGGCTTTACTTTTGTTTAGCGTGAGTAAAAAATTAGGGCCTACAAAACTTCTTTGTACACAATATTCTTAACTAATCTGTCATTAGGCGCTAAAACTATCAAGCTATTGGGTAAACTTACTCGTGAGCAAGCAACATAAAACTGTCCATGAGAGAAGCAATGTTCTCTCAAGTCAATACCATTAGGTACCTACTTATAGTTCAAACTAATTCATTTACATCCTCCATCATCCCTTATTTTATCCCCATGGGGGTAGAATTTATCAAAATCCTATTTAAACGGACGTCTTCATCATAGTAGCTCCAATCTTTAATTTCAGTTCAATCAGTCGAAAATCTAAGAAGATTTATACAAACTTTCATCCCCTATTTTATCCCCTTGGGGGTAGAATTTATCAAAATCCTTTCTTAGGGGATGCTTACGTCATAGTAGCTATATGCATGCAAAGTCCCAGCCCGATCGGTTTAAAATTTACAAAGTTTCATACAAACTTTCATCCCCTATTTTATCCCCTTGGGGGTAGAATTTATCAAAATCCTTTCTTAGCGAATGCCTACGTCATAACATCTACCTGCATGCCAAATTTCAGCCCGATCGGTTTAAAATTGACAAAGCTTCATACAAACTTTCATCCCCTATTTTATCCTCTTGGGGGTAGAACTTATCAAAATCCTTTCTCAGCGGATGCTTACGTCATAACATCTACTTGCATGCCAAATTTCAGCCCGATCCCTCCAGTGGTTTGGGCTGTGCGTTGATAGATCACTATGCCAGTCAGTCACCTTTGAGTTTTATATATTTAGATTAAGCGGACGTCTTCATCATAGTAGCACCAATCTTTAATTTCAGTTCAATCAGTCGAAAATCGAAGAAGATTTATACAAACTTTCATCCCCTATTTTATCCCCTTGGGGGTAGAATTTATCAAAATCCTTTCTTAGGGGATGCTTACGTCATAGTAGCTATATGCATGCAAAGTCCCAGCCCGATCGGTTTAAAATTTACAAACTTTCATCCCCTATTTTATCCCCTTGGGGGTAGAAATTAACAAAATCCATTCTTAGTGGATGCCTACGTCATAACATCTACCTGCATGCCAAATTTCAGCCCGATCGGTTTAAAATTGACAAAGCTTCATACAAACTTTCATCTCCTATTTTATCCCCTTGGGGGTAGAAATTAACAAAATCCATTCTTAGTGGATGCCTACGTCATAACATCTACCTGCATGCCAAATTTCAGACCGATCGGTTTAAAATTGACAAAGCTTCATACAAACTTTCATCCCCTATTTTATCCCCTTGGGGGTAGAAATTAACAAAATCCATTCTTAGTGGATGCCTACGTCATAACATCTACCTGCATGCCAAATTTCAGCCCGATCGGTTTAAAATTGACAAAGCTTCATACAAACTTTCATCTCCTATTTTATCCCCTTGGGGGTAGAAATTAACAAAATCCATTCTTAGTGGATGCCCACGTCATAACATCTACCTGCATGCCAAATTTCAGCCCGTTCGGTTTAAAATTGACAAAGCTTCATACAAACTTTCATCCCCTATTTTATCCTCTTGGGGGTAGAACTTATCAAAATCCTTTCTCAGCGGATGCTTACGTCATAACATCTACTTGCATGCCAAATTTCAGCCCGATCCCTCCAGTGGTTTGGGCTGTGCGTTGATAGATCACTATGCCAGTCAGTCACCTTTGAGTTTTATATATTTAGATTAAGCGGACGTCTTCATCATAGTAGCACCAATCTTTAATTTCAGTTCAATCAGTCGAAAATCGAAGAAGATTTATACAAACTTTCATCCCCTATTTTATCCCCTTGGGGGTAGAATTTATCAAAATCCTTTCTTAGGGGATGCTTACGTCATAGTAGCTATATGCATGCAAAGTCCCAGCCCGATCGGTTTAAAATTTACAAAGTTTCATACAAACTTTCATCCCCTATTTTATCCCCTTGGGGGTAGAATTTATCAAAATCCTTTCTTAGCGAATGCCTACGTCATAACATCTACCTGCATGCCAAATTTCAGCCCGATCGGTTTAAAATTGACAAAGCTTCATACAAACTTTCATCCCCTATTTTATCCTCTTGGGGGTAGAACTTATCAAAATCCTTTCTCAGCGGATGCTTACGTCATAACATCTACTTGCATGCCAAATTTCAGCCCGATCCCTCCAGTGGTTTGGGCTGTGCGTTGATAGATCACTATGCCAGTCAGTCACCTTTGAGTTTTATATATTTAGATTAAGCGGACGTCTTCATCATAGTAGCACCAATCTTTAATTTCAGTTCAATCAGTCGAAAATCGAAGAAGATTTATACAAACTTTCATCCCCTATTTTATCCCCTTGGGGGTAGAATTTATCAAAATCCTTTCTTAGGGGATGCTTACGTCATAGTAGCTATATGCATGCAAAGTCCCAGCCCGATCGGTTTAAAATTTACAAACTTTCATCCCCTATTTTATCCCCTTGGGGGTAGAAATTAACAAAATCCATTCTTAGTGGATGCCTACGTCATAACATCTACCTGCATGCCAAATTTCAGCCCGATCGGTTTAAAATTGACAAAGCTTCATACAAACTTTCATCTCCTATTTTATCCCCTTGGGGGTAGAAATTAACAAAATCCATTCTTAGTGGATGCCTACGTCATAACATCTACCTGCATGCCAAATTTCAGACCGATCGGTTTAAAATTGACAAAGCTTCATACAAACTTTCATCCCCTATTTTATCCCCTTGGGGGTAGAAATTAACAAAATCCATTCTTAGTGGATGCCTACGTCATAACATCTACCTGCATGCCAAATTTCAGCCCGATCGGTTTAAAATTGACAAAGCTTCATACAAACTTTCATCTCCTATTTTATCCCCTTGGGGGTAGAAATTAACAAAATCCATTCTTAGTGGATGCCCACGTCATAACATCTACCTGCATGCCAAATTTCAGCCCGTTCGGTTTAAAATTGACAAAGCTTCATACAAACTTTCATCCCCTATTTTATCCCCTTGGGGGTAGAAATTAACAAAATCCATTCTTAGTGGATGCCTACGTCATAACATCTACCTGCATGCTAAATTTCATCCCGATCGGTTTAAAATTGACAAAGCTTCATACAAACTTTCATCCCCTATTTTATCCCCTTGGGGGTAGAAATTAACAAAATCCATTCTTAGCGCATGCCTACGTCATAACATCTACCTGCATGCCAAATTTCAGCCCGATCGGTTTAAAATTGACAAAGCTTCATACAAACTTTCATCCCCTATTTTATCCCCTTGGGGTTAGAAATTAACAAAATCCATTCTTAGTGGATGCCAACGTCATAACATCTACCTGCATGCCAAATTTCAGCGCGATCGGTTTAAAATTGACAAAGCTTCATACAAACTTTCATCCCCTATTTTATCCCCTTGGGGGTAGAACTTATCAAAATCCTTTCTTAGCGGATGCCTACGTCATAACATCTACCTGCATGCCAAATTTCAGCCCGATCCCTCCCGTGGTTTGGGCTGTGCGTTGATAGATCACTATGTCAGTCAGTCACCTTTGAGTTTTATATATTTAGATGCCAAATTTCAGCCCGATCCCTCCCGTGGTTTGGGCTGTGCGTTGATAGATCACTATGTCAGTCAGTCACCTTTGAGTTTTATATATTTAGATTAAGCGGACGTCTTCATCATAGTAGCACCAATCTTTAATTTCAGTTCAATCAGTCGAAAATCGAAGAAGATTTATACAAACTTTCATCCCCTATTTTATCCCCTTGGGGGTAGAATTTATCAAAATCCTTTCTTAGGGGATGCTTACGTCATAGTAGCTATATGCATGCAAAGTCCCAGCCCGATCGGTTTAAAATTTACAAACTTTCATCCCCTATTTTATCCCCTTGGGGGTAGAAATTAACAAAATCCATTCTTAGTGGATGCCTACGTCATAACATCTACCTGCATGCCAAATTTCAGCCCGATCGGTTTAAAATTGACAAAGCTTCATACAAACTTTCATCTCCTATTTTATCCCCTTGGGGGTAGAAATTAACAAAATCCATTCTTAGTGGATGCCTACGTCATAACATCTACCTGCATGCCAAATTTCAGACCGATCGGTTTAAAATTGACAAAGCTTCATACAAACTTTCATCCCCTATTTTATCCCCTTGGGGGTAGAAATTAACAAAATCCATTCTTAGTGGATGCCTACGTCATAACATCTACCTGCATGCCAAATTTCAGCCCGATCGGTTTAAAATTGACAAAGCTTCATACAAACTTTCATCTCCTATTTTATCCCCTTGGGGGTAGAAATTAACAAAATCCATTCTTAGTGGATGCCCACGTCATAACATCTACCTGCATGCCAAATTTCAGCCCGTTCGGTTTAAAATTGACAAAGCTTCATACAAACTTTCATCCCCTATTTTATCCCCTTGGGGGTAGAAATTAACAAAATCCATTCTTAGTGGATGCCTACGTCATAACATCTACCTGCATGCTAAATTTCATCCCGATCGGTTTAAAATTGACAAAGCTTCATACAAACTTTCATCCCCTATTTTATCCCCTTGGGGGTAGAAATTAACAAAATCCATTCTTAGCGCATGCCTACGTCATAACATCTACCTGCATGCCAAATTTCAGCCCGATCGGTTTAAAATTGACAAAGCTTCATACAAACTTTCATCCCCTATTTTATCCCCTTGGGGTTAGAAATTAACAAAATCCATTCTTAGTGGATGCCAACGTCATAACATCTACCTGCATGCCAAATTTCAGCGCGATCGGTTTAAAATTGACAAAGCTTCATACAAACTTTCATCCCCTATTTTATCCCCTTGGGGGTAGAACTTATCAAAATCCTTTCTTAGCGGATGCCTACGTCATAACATCTACCTGCATGCCAAATTTCAGCCCGATCCCTCCCGTGGTTTGGGCTGTGCGTTGATAGATCACTATGTCAGTCAGTCACCTTTGAGTTTTATATATTTAGATGCCTACACAAGATGGTACAAAAACACATACTTATATCAAGAAATGTCTTCTCAAATCATATGTAGGAAAAGTTAGAGATAAATTTAATTGAATGTCATGTCGAATGATTGGGACTCGATATTTTCTCGATACGTCGGTATTTCACGCCTCGTGAAACTGTGACGATTTTCGGATATTGGAAATTTCCCTGTTCGCATCGAAGTCTCATCTTTATAATAAACTGCAGGATTGTTTTAGAAATTTCATATTCATTCCATCCTGTTTAAATTGCATTTATAATAAATTAGGCATAAATATAGGTAGGTAGGTACTTAAATGATTATTTAGTGAATAAATTGCAAATGCGTACTACTTCCGTATTTACATTGATTAACTGACGAAAAAAAAAGGAGGACGTTCTCAATTCGACACGTATATTTTTAAAATTTTTTTTTATGTATGACCACGCATAACTTTTTACAGTCGCCCGATTTGAAAAGTTTTATTCGAGAGGGTATACATCAAAGTTGCTCCCATATAAAATTGATCAAATTTGTTTGGGTAGTTTTTGAGTTAGCTTCAATAATACGTATTTTTTCCCCACGTTTATATGGATGATGTTCTAGTTTGTTTTGCAGGTAGTGGTATTAGAATTTGTGTGGAGTAGGTACCACAACTAAAAAGTGAAAAATAAAAACTTTTTTATAAAAAACCGGCTAAGTGCGTGTCGGACCACGCACAATGAAGGGTTCCGTAGTTGGGATGAATTTATCTTAAGAAAAAACTTAACATTGTAGTTGAAAAACATGTTCTCCCATACATTCCAACTGTAAATGTAAGTTTGTACTCACAATATTGATAGATTTACCATGTTATTTTAAGACCACAGACTTCTTATAGGTTTTCCTGTAATCTACAGGTAAAGATCTATTTTCTGTATTTTTTTTTTAAATTTTAGGCTCAGTAGTTTCGGAGATAAGGGGGGGAATGGTCAATTTTCGTCTATTTTCTTAAATAACTTCAAAACAATTTATTTTAAAATTATAAAAAAAATATATTTGAGACCTTTCATTTGACATGCCACATGGTGTAGTTTGCAAAACTTTTTTTTTAATTTTCTAATTTGCTCCCCAAAAGTGACCTCTATATTCAAAATTCATTTATTTACTTTAACCGTCCGTGTTTGGGTCACAGAAATTCATATGTGTACCAAATTCCAACTTAATCGGTCCATTAGATTCGGAGCTAATTGGCTGTGACAGACGGACAGACAGACAGACAGACGGACAGACAGACAGACAGACACACGAGTGATCCTATAAGGGTTCCTTTTTTTCCTTTTGAGGTACGGAACCCTAAAAAATACAACCGACTTCCAAAAACAACACTACAAAGTGAAAAATAACTTTAATTTCGGAAGTCGGTGGCAAAAAACGAAAATACATTTATCCAGACACCGACTTCCGAAATTAAAGTTATTTTTCACTTTGTAGTGTTGTTTTTCGAAGTCGGTTGTATTTTTTTGTAAAAAACTTTTTTTATGATCAAAACAGTTCGGAACATCTTACTTAGTTTCATATTATAATATTCTATGTTTATATCATATACTTATTATAGTTTTACTAAGTAAGTAGGTATGTGTATACCGTTGTATACATTCTAAAACCACGACACATAGTAAATATACAAACACAAAAATAATCAATCACTGCACAATGTTAATCGCAAAACAACAGCGGTTGGCTGGCAACATTTTAAAATGAAGGAGACACAAGAATAGCTTGAGTCTGCTATTGTTGCGATCCTCCCCTGCATTATCAGGGACGCCCTGAATAAATGAATATTTGATTTGCTAATTAAGCTACGTCAGAGGCAGGCGGCAGTGCACCTTTATTTTTTACGTGACTAAAAAGATAGAAAAGGCTTTGTTATCTAATTTTTTGAAAATGATTTGAATAGAGTCGAGTTAAATCCTTTGTGATATTCAGAGTCAGATAAAGCTACTAAGTAGCTATACCTAATCTTTCCAATAATTTATTTTATTTAACAGAAAAATTATGAACAGATAAATTATCTGTTTTGTGGTGGTTGCCGTCAATAAATAAAAAGATCTTCTTAACTTCGTAAGCGTGTTTATGTCAAAAGTAAAATAGATGGTTGGAAAGTGTAGGTATAAATAAGCTTGTTAAAACATTAAGATGTTTTGGTTAATTATTCAAAGTTAACAAAGACAGACTGATGTTTTAATTATCTTTATGTAGATGGTACTTCTAATTGTATCGAGTCGCGTCTTGAATTCGGGCCTACAAGTTTTAAGTTCTCTCAAGAACTTTGCGTTGTTGATGTTCACTTTAAGTTTTGAATAAATAATTTGTACAAAACTTTGGCAAAATGAAAATTAGTCTTCATAAACAATTTATTTTCAGCGACTCTACGGAGCCTATACGGTCCCGTTGTTTCAGATTTAAACGAGAACAAGCAAACCCCAATTTTCAATGTTTTTAATACCGAATTCAAAAATGCAAACCAAATATTTGAGGAGATGCTATAGTGGGCCTATTTTCGCCCGCAAATATTGATACAACGTAACCTAATTCCCCTCTTAGCCGCCGTCATACATTTTACTCATATTTCAGTTCCATTCGATTGTATTTCGGGACAATAGACGTCGAACCTTGTTCAATTTCCAATAACTATGGGTTACCTTAATGTAACGTTCATTCATTCAACGTTGCCTTCGACATTGACGGTATTCCAATTTAGTTTTGGTTGGAAGAATTGTTCGCTTGCAATTCGTTTGTATAGCAGTAATGGTGGACGTATTATTGGAAGTTCTATGAAAAGAGTAGGTAAAGTATCATGACGTCATTTCGGTGATGGGATCGCAATCGAATGAAAATTTGTTTTATTCATTCTCGAAATAGGTAATATTTCGAATAATAGAACCTGTTTCCGAAATGGAAAACTTTTGAGAGTATTTTTTACGCTATTGTCCTATGGCAGAAAACATACTCGTAGACATAAAGTAAGCTGTTGTTAATTCTGTCTCTTAAGATACAGGTTTCTTCCTAGGTTAAGAGACAGGGTTCACTATTTTTTGTATGCATAGACCTTTTTTGCAAACCTAAAAAAAAAAAAAAAAGCTTGGAAAAGTTCTATAATAATGTTATTTTGCCGGACACAATAGGACCATTCGAAAACTTATTCGAATCTATTGAGCAAGATCAGTAATTCAGTACCTACTAGGTAGGTTCCTTCCGAAAATAGTTTGACTATAAAAACCCCAATAAGATAACAAAAAGGACAGTTCAGTTCAGACTTTCAGCTGGTCGAAAACTGAAAGATTTTTCTTCTGGGTACTATTTACATGTATACGGTGACAGTTTTATCGATAAGGCGATTCCCTTTCCCGCCAACTTCACATTTGTTTAAGTTGTTTCGATAGAAAAAGGGATCTGCGGCGAACTGCGGAGTTGGGATACTTTGTCCCGAAGCCACAATTTATTAGTTTGCTTTCGATTCATTACTCAGCTTGAGCCCAGGGTTCGTAAAACATCTTATTGGAAGAATGTGTAGGTTTATTGTCCCTTTTATTGGATGCTACAAGTGTGCTCACAAATAGTTTATGTAGATTTTTTACAGTCGTGTTTTATATGTGTAATTAAAGACTTCATTTTAGTGGTTCAGTCTCATACATAAGTGATCGTTCAGTTTTCTTACCAATCTCGGAAAGTTCCTTAAATATTTTGGGTTCAAAATACCAAATCAAAAACATTAGGAACTGGCTATACCACTATCAGTATTCCCTAAGCAATATATTTTGGATTGTTCTGAATCTCACGCCCAGCCAGTAGCAGCGTTAGGGCAGTGCGCGATTGGGCGACCACGCTGGTTCCCGTCTTGTCTGTCTCGAATGCATTGAGTTTTGAGTTAAAACGATTAAGCTCCTGATCGTAATGCTAAATATAAAGCATAGGGAACAAAAATTTTCGTGCTCGCTTCACTCGCTCTCGCACCCTAAATTCTCTTATTTCTCTAACTTTTGTGCACAAGTCGAAAAAGTTACTCCTATTTCTATATGAATGGCCAAAAGAAAACATAGCCGAGGCAGGATGCCAACAATTTTTGAACTCGCTTCGCTCGCTTTGGCATTCTACGATCTCGTGAGTTCTTAAACTTTTCTGCTTAAGTCAACAAATTAGGTACCTATATTCTGTAAGAATGGTCAAAAGAAAACCTAAGCTTTCCGTGACGGGGTCCAAAATTTTTCTAGCACGCTTCTCTCGGCCTTGTATCCTGCATTCATCCTTTTCTGCATAAGTTGACAAAGATCTCTTATTGAACTAGGTATATTATGCAGAGGAACAAAGATTAAACACTTCAGATACTCTCCAATAGTATTGTAGGGGTGCCGGTAATGCTAAAATCGGCTCTGCGCTCAGCATCATTCTAACATTTACATAAATCAGCTATTAATCGTGAAACGTGTATCGTTAAGAGGTTCAATCAATATTTCATTAGCGGTGAGCTATCGAGCGTATAGTTCCGAGTGCGGACGGATAGTTAAATAAACTTTCCAACTGCAGCCGCCCTGTAATGGATTGCTAATATTAGCTAAATCTCGTAAGTTTACACCCCCCTCTGAACTGGATAAGTCGGTTCCATCCGTCTTTTATCCGGCGATTCGTTTCCCACAGCCCTGGGAGGGTGGCTGCCGTGGCAGGGCGTCGAAACGTTAGTTAAGTACTAGCAGCGGCAGCGTGTACCTATATGGGTAGCACAGTGAGTAATAGGTTTTTGAATGAAGGATATTGATAATTGATTGCGATCGAAGTAGATTGTATTGGAGGGTCAGTCATTTTTTAGTTGGATTTTGCTGACGTAGGCTTAATAATTCGCCTTATGGAAGAGAAATTGCATGGATTGCGTACAAGGCATATCTATCGGTGTAACTTCGGTGTACTTATTGTTTTAGAGTTTTCAGACTCCATTCCTTTACTTTTTCTAATAACACTTTGTCTAAGTATTATCTTTATCTATAATACTTTGTTTATTGGAAATCTCTACTCCAGTTGATTAAATATATCGTGACAATAGATAATGGAATAAAACTTTCTTTTTTATAAGATGTGCCATTGATGGAAATGAAGAGGGTGCTGACTGCGCCCTTTTTTACGAGCGTCGCTACTGTCGCTAGACTTTCTTGAAACATGATACGGCGAGGGCTCGCACTCCCACCAGACACAGTATTGTGGTTCCCCGTTAACGGCCTTTTCCTCGCAATGAAATGACGACACGATAAAACATTTTATGTCACTACTTTTGTTTACTCCAAAGCGTGAGTTTTGATGACAGGAAAATGTAGAGCAGCCGTTGTTGGGGTGACAATTGTCTCACTCGTCGACGAGCGTTTGATGTATTTTCCTAAAACCTTTGTTCAAGTGTCGCGAACGAAAATGTTTTCCTCGTGTATCGAGGCGTGAACGTCTCGCTGTGCGTACAATGTTCACGTCACGGTGAGCTATCCTTTCAGTAAAGTGATGTTTGATTTTCCCTTTAATCTTTGGTTATGGAGTTCGATGACAACGTGTTCGTGCTTTGGAAATATTGGTTAGAGCTTTAGCTTTTAGCATAAAATCGAAAGAAATAATGTATTTGCGTCGTAAATTGTGAGCGTGCAAGAAGTAGATTGACATAGACTCTGTTATAGGTGCCGTCGTCGTCGGCATGCTGGGCGCGCGGCTCAAATCATGGATGGAGGCGCAGCTGGGGCGGGCCAAGAAGCGTAAGCAGAAGCAGACGAGGCAGACAACGGCGACGGCGACAACGGGGCCTTTGCCACCTCCTCACCTGTCCTCCCCTGAAAGCGCGTACAGTACTGGGTATTCCACGGATGGTACCTCGCCAGGGACCGCCCCCGCCCCGCTCGCCGCTCCGCTCGTGGCCCCCCCGCCTCCGCCCGCGCCTCCGACCACACATCTCTACCATGAACCAGCCAAGGTATGTTTACGTTTAGTCATAAAGTACTTTCTGATGGCGACCGAAAGCTGCGCATATCCCTGAAACGAGAGTTTGAACAGTATGGTAAACAGTGTGGGAGGTACCGTGCGCCTAATCTGCGTTATAGGCTCTTTTCGTACTGGAATAAGGACAGAGAGCCTTTTGAAAATAGATTAGTGGTAGCAGTAGGGAGACCTTATTCAAAATTGGTGTAGAGTTTACCTACTATACTATACTATAGAAACTTATTTAATTAGGTACTTAGTGTTTCTTATTAAGGGGGATGCGCTAATGTAGCCCGCGAAATTCAAATTTTCTTACGTTTTTTGCAATTTACAGGTCAGTGTTTGCAGGTTGTATGTTGATTAAAATATGATTCACGGCCGTAACTAATAAGGCTTTACAAAAAAAGCAAAAGTTAGAATTGACCTCAAATCTGGCGTTTTCATGAAATCATGAGGTTTGAGGTCAATTCTAACTCATGGAGTTGTATTGCTGATTCTAATGATTATAATTCTGTAAAGCCATATTAGTTACGGCCGCGATCAACATACAACCTGACACTGACCTGCAAATTGCAGAAAACGTAAGAAAATTTGAATTTCGCGGAAGGCACTATGATTTAGTTAGTAAGGGATGGACAGTAAGGGGCCAGATAATGTACGTATATCACTTAGCTTAGCTGTATATGTTCTGTGTAAGTGGCACTAGTAAAAGTAGTCATACAGTGCAGTAGCACAAATTGGATACGGAAAAAAGTCTTGGAAATGGAATATTCCACTGGGCAATAAAATATACCTGATTTGATTTACTAAGGTTTATTGGATCAACTGTTTTCACGTGACGTCACCATAACTCGGAGGCAATACAAACAGAACGGAAAATCATCCTCGAAATAAAAGGCAGTCGTAAAGTTTGGTGAGCTGAACACAAACATATTTTTTGAAGTGAAAACTTCTTTTCGACGTCGAGCGATTTTTGGTACGGGAAAATCTTATGGATTCGCATCACCGCGTTATCGCGACACCTCGACACCGCGACATGCTATGCATACGACATTTTCACTTCTGGTCAGCGGTCCCCATGACTGCCAATTATTTTTGCGGTAGGTACAGTCAGCAACAAAAGTCGATTAACACTTGCAGTTTTTTAATCTTAATTAAGCGAAATATTTAATTCAAACTGGAATAGAAGTACTTAATTAAAATTTTAAGAACTTAACTTAACTTTACTCTTAAACGAAAAAAAGCAGTTTATCGAATCATTTTGTGGCAGTGTTAGATAACCGACTTCTGTTGCTGACCGTACTATGTCGATCTATCTAGTAACTAAGTTTCGTTTTCAATCTCCTATGGAAAATCAATATCGATGGTGGTTCCACGATCCTACATCATAACGTCAATAATCGGATATCTACACTTTCTGAATTGGTATTAAATAATATACAATATTCTACCCCAGACGATTACAATTCCGAGTTTACACCACAAATCCGATGTGATCATTGAATTCAGTGATCAGATAAAACAAATGGATGACATCCTACTTACACCTGATATAAATAAAATGTGAAAGTTTGTAAGTATGTTTAGATGTTTGTTACTCAATCACGCAAAAACGGCTGAACGTATTTGGATGAGTTTGGGCACACAGATAGTTTATAACCTGGATTAACACATAAGATACTTTTTATCCCGGTAGTAGGTTCCCGTGGGATAATTTCCAACATCCACGCGGGCGAAACCGCGGGCAAAAGCTAGTATTTAATAAATTATTCAGGCACGGTTTTCAATTAGCCACACAGTTAATCCATGTTCAGCCGTCTGACATTAAGCCAATAGCCGTCATAATTAACTTAATAAGACCGTACCTACACATCAATCAATCTGTCTAGCCTTTTCCCAACTATATGTTGGGGTCGGCTTCCAGTCTAACCGGATGCAGCTGAATACCATTATTTTACATGGAGCGACTGCCTATCTGACCTCCACAACCCCGTTACGGGTAATGCGATACCCCTTGGTAAGACTGATTGTCAGACTTTCGGGCTTCTGACGACCCGTAACGACTGTTAAAGATCCACGAATGACAGCCGGGACCAACGGCTTAACGTGCTTTCCGAGGCACGGAGGAGTCTCGGTATGTAAAGATGGTCACCCATCCACGGACCAACGCAACCCCGGCAAGCGTAGCTTAACCTGATGGATCGACCCGTGCGGCTTTTATTACTTAGCCACGAGCTGCTCAAGGCCTCAAGACCGTACCTACACATACAAACTGAATAATGTACGTACAGTGGCACACGCGCTTATATGAGCTCCCGGCGTAATTATTAATTAAGTAGACCGTACTAATTGAAGGGTGGACCTCCAGGGCTATTTAAAGTCTGTTGGCCTACCATCGGTTTCAATTAGGTACAGCGTTACTTGTTTGCTTGGTACGTAGGTACTCCTAAATGTCACGTGTTTGCTTAGATAAGCACGTTAAGGGGGATTCGCTGTTGGTAGCCCGCGAAATTATTTTTTTTTTTGGGTTTTTGCAATTCGCAGGTCCGTGTCAGGTTGTATCTTGATCAAAATATGATACGCGGCAATAAAACATATGTATTTATATAATTTTAACCATGAAAATCATCAATACATCAGATTCAGTGCAGATTCGTCGAACGACTCTGCACGAAATCTAACTTAGATAAGGATGAACTTATTGATGATTTTTATGGTTAAAGTTATGTAAATACATATGTTTTATTGTCGCGTATCATATTTTGATCAAGATACAACCTGACATGGACCTGTAAATTTCATAAAACGCAAGAACATTTGAATTTTGCGGGCTACCACAACGCATCCTCCTTAAGGCGAGTATCGCTGCTAACCGGCAGCGCCACCTTTGAAAAATTAATAAGTCAGGAGATAAGGTACATTTAGAAAGAAGAATGCGCAAAATTGTCCCAGCCCCGGCGCAAAAGGATCCCAGATCCCAGATTTTTGTACCTTTTATGTATATAAAAAATACATGTATGTGATCTCCCTAATCAGTGACCAACATAGACAAAAATTGCCTTGATGTTGCACACTTTATGTTGTTCATAATGATGAGTACAATGACCTCTTTTCGGCTTTAGGGTAAACAAAAAATAAGGTCATATATATTACTAATAAATATAGAAATGTATATATTGTATTGGTATTGTTGTATTGTATATTTAACAAATAATATTTAAAGAATTTCTCAGTAGCAGACCGCAGTCTGGTTTTGTGACCGGTTGATGGCAATATATGCTCGCCTCTGTTACATAGGACTAAAACATAACTAGCGAGATGTGGGTGTACTGCACACCTCTGACTATCCCTTTGGGGATTCAGGCGTGATATTATGTACGTAATATACATGTGTGTGTAGTATATATATATATATTATATATGTATATACAGTAATAGAGGCAATTATATGCCAGCATGGATGGCATATTGATCGCCTACCGTCGAATGGCACCTACAAAAAGCAAAAGAAACGTTATGAAATGGCTCAGTGGCTTTGAGTTCTATAATGTGTATCGACACATAAACTAGTTTAACATGTAATGGATGTGTATGTCGCAGCCAGAGCTTAGAATTAATCATTTCATGAAGTGTTTGACCATTTCATGAAATGGTTGTATTTCATGAAATAGAACATCCTTCGTTGGTCACATCATGATGTGGTCAGGCCAGATCATTGAATTCTCAACGTTTGACGATATGAACAGTTAAACGCATGACTACTTACTTCATGATGTAGCCAAACATTAGTGATTTTATCGAAAAATAGTTAGATTATCCACTGGTAGAGGCGTTGAGGTCGCTTTGTTGTTGTTGTTCATCGGTCCTAAAAATACTAAATAGCCAAGTAATTGCGACCAACTTGGATGTAGCACTCGCCAGTCTTTGTTGTGGCACCAGTCGCTCAGCTCGCGTGTGGTTGGTCACACTCACAGTTGTAACTCACAGTTGTGCCACTAGCGGCGTGAAATGCAAATACTTTGTGATATACCCAGTGGTCAGCTGGGAATGTCAATAAATAGGTTGCTTTCGTCACGGTATGGCCATTTCTAGGATCGGACCACGACAGATGTAACCCTACATTAATGATAATGGCCAAACGTCGTCTGACATATCATTAAACGTTGACGTTTAAACGATATGGCCAATTTTAGCTGGCCATTTCATGAAATGATCAATTCTTAGATCTAGCCACTACTCTGCTCTCTCTATTAAAACGAAAAGAGCGAGTCGGCAATAGCAGCGATCTACTATAATATATGCGAGTCGCATCACGTTTGCAGCTGCAAGCAATAAAATGTATTATTTTTTGGAACAATCAAAATGGTATGCAATTTTGTATTTAAAAACAAAAATAAGTTTCAAGTACATAAATATAATATATACTTTTATGACCGCCTAGAATTGAAATGTAAGTGATTCTGTAGCCATTATTTCATATTTTACTCAATTTTTACTAATATCGTGTAATAAAATTCAAGGCCATTTTTTCTATGTAAGCCATTGATTGGGGAGATCACATAATTATATTTATTTTTTATACACATGAAATGTACAAACATTGGTTCCTTTTGCGCCAGAGCTGTGTTAATTTTCTACGAAATTTGCGCATTCTCCTTTCCTATGCTCACAATTTTATATTCTTTTTTCTCAATGGAGGCACTGTTAGCAGCTATATTCACCTTAAGCCCTAGGTATACCTAATTTAATGTGTACTGCATGCTATAAGTTAACCAAGATGTAAATCTAAATATTT
The DNA here is from genome assembly GCA_946251885.1 of Cosmia pyralina. NCBI lineage: Eukaryota > Metazoa > Arthropoda > Insecta > Lepidoptera > Noctuidae > Cosmia > Cosmia pyralina. The sequence continues at coordinate 9,127,864 of OX276343.1, forward strand.
GTACGGCTGAAATGTCGAGTATAGTGAAACCCATGAGATATTACTCGTAAGAACTTATGTACCTACCTACTCGTATATTCTTGCAAATAAATATCATTCATTCATTCATTAATTTAGTAGGAAATAAACAATAGGTGGTACCATGTCATGCTCAGAGACCTATGAAAAACAAAATAAAGTAGGTACCTACCTAGCATTTGTATAAAAAGCGGATCAGTTTTCAGAAATTAATTAATTAAATATTTAACTAATTACGTTTAAGTACTTTAGGTAACGTACCTAGATACCTAACTCATCATATGCCTAGCCTTTTCGCAACTATGTTGGGGACTACTTCCAGTCTAACCGGATACAGGCTCTGAATTTTACATGGAGCGACTGCGTAACTGACCTCCACAACCCAGTTACTGGATAATACGATACTCCTTGGTAAGACTGTTTGACAGACTTTCGGGTTTCTGACGACTCGTAACGACTGTCAAAGGTCCACGATCCACGAATGAACAGGTTAACATTGAGGTAATATGTAGTGCGTTAGTACAAATTACCTCAATGCAGGATAAATTTTTACACAATTTAAGAAAACAATGAAATTGTTCTTAACTGATAAATGTTATTACACTATTGATGAATTCTTAAATGACGAATTAATTTAGAATTGCAATTATTATTAGTGACATCAAATAATTTTGACATTTTAATTATTTTGAAATAGATATTTTTTTTTTTTTTGACATTTTAATAATTCCTCATTTAAGGTCCGACATAACACAGGACACAGGTGGCACGGGCAACTGAAGGAACATGGGTGGGTTTTAGTCAGTAAAAGTCTGACACGCCCTCCCGCTCTGCCTAGAGCGGGAGAAGTCATTTGATGATTTCCCATCCACAAAAAAAAAAAAAAAAAAAAAGGTCCGACATAATTTGAGTATTAAATAATATGTAATTGTTCAATTTATTTTCTAATTTAATACCATAATTATGCATGTTTCTTGTTTTTTTCAATTATTTTTAATAGATTTTAATTTATAATATTATGCTAGATTTGCAAACCATATTTGTACGCCTCCTGGCATAACATAGCGCTCTGTTAATCAAACATAAGATCTTTATTTTTTTTTTTTTTTACCTATGTTAACAAATAAAATAAATGAATAAATAAACAAATACTAACACGAATTCTAAGTAATGAACAACACGTAAATTTAATAAAAGCAATGAATTTTACGGTAAAAAACAAAGAAAAAATCGAAACAAACGTACCTACGTAAAAACTTTTCAGAACGCATTGAGCTCTGGCGCGATCTTCCAAATTCATAACTAGATGGCGTTGGCGTCGAGTTGAATCGCGCTATCGTTTGCTTACAGCCGTTTGGCCAGTGTCGGCGGTCGCGCAGTATTATACAACTTTCCTTGTCTCGGGGAGCATAGTGCGCAGTGATCGTAAAGTGAGAGCACTGATGCTGACACCCACAAGTTAATCTTGTATACCCGCGCCCGGCTGCCGTAAGGGAGTCCGAGCGCAATTTTTGTAAAGCCCTCTTACTTACAGAGGGCATGGAGGGTAGAATAGTTGAATATTATTCATGGGTCGTACTTGTAAAATCGAGTACCAGGGCTTCCAAGTACGTCCACCTTTAGACGCCAGCGCCAAAAACGATTGCTCGAGATACTTTCAAGTATTTTCCTTCAGCATCGAAAATTGAACAAAGTTTTTACTGGTTTCAGAAGTCGAAAACATGGACGAAAATTTTCAGAACTTGTTGTTTTAAATTACTAGAGACCCTCTTGTAATTCTCTTGATTGAAGAGGTATGAGATATCTGTTTTGCTGACCCATATTATAATTCCATGATCTTCAATTAAACAATACCATTTATCTCTAATTTCAGCGTCGCTCTTCCAATGTGGTGGTCCGCCGCTGTATTCCGGAGCCAACCCCTATTGCCGTGGTGGTATGCGCGACACCATCTCCCCGACCACGGTGCCGTATCAGGACCAACCCGTGGATGGGCGCGACCTCACCCAACAGAAGGAGGCCTTCAAACATAGTGCACCAGCACTCGCTGCAGTGTCCTCCCACGCAGCCGCAGCTGCATCACGCTCCGTACTCACTTGATTCTCATGTCAAGTATAGTTCCAGGTGAGTTGTCTTTACTCAATAGTATGCAAAAAATGTTCAGCTAGCAATTTTATTGCGAAACATATTTTGCGCTGCCCGACAAGTCCACAAACATACTCGCAGTAGTTGCAAAACTGTCAAATGTTTATGTATTAAAAATATAATATAGTTACACCAAATCGCTTATAGGTACTCGTATGCTAAAAGAGAAGATAATTTAATAGAGAGAATTAAGAAGTTAATTATTGTTTACTTTTTAATTTTTGATTGTAAAACATATTTAAGTTAATTTTGTATAAGGTTAAGTTGTATCGTTTTAGTTATCAGTAATTTTGTATTAATGTACTAGTGTGTAATTGTTAGTAATGTAAGGTTATTTTAAATAGTTAATAATTATTACAAGTAGTCTTAGCTATCGCATTAGGTTTGTAACCTGTAATGATAGTATAAGTTTTAAATAAATAAATAAATAAGATATTTAGACAATAGATACAATTTAATAGAAGTCGACAACGATGCGGAGGAATATATCGATGCCATATTTTAGTTTTTTAATAGTTTTAGTTATGTTAGGATATAATTTTGTTATTTTTAGGTTATGTTTATATTACATTTAAATAAAAACTCATAGAGAGAGGAATAAAACTTTGGTCGGTAACAAACGCAAACTCAACAATGATTCTTGCAGCTGAAAGTAGCCGTTATAAAATTCGACCAAAATTAAATCATGACTAATAATTACTAGTCTAGACTACTAATAATCTAGAGACTACTAATAATCACGACGTAATTTAATTTAATAATAATAAGATTATTAACATAGTAAATATCAATTCGACACTACGGTGCGGTGTAGCAGGTAGAATTAATGAATTAAGTTAAGTAGCACTGAAGAGCACCGACATAAGTAGGTTAGTGGGTGGGACTGTGATTGTTCAACGAAGTTAGATGATAATTCAATTACATCGCTGCCTACTCTATATTTAGGTGTATATTTGCATTTATTTGGTATTCATGTGGTTGTAACTTGTAATCAAGTGTTTGCTATATAAAAAAGTTTGTGGTTTGTATACGCTAACTGACCCATGCCCGGCAGCAAAAAAACATAGAATAATGTATGCTCTTCATCTGGCTTTAGAAATGCAAAGTTGAAAGGTTTTAGTACTTACTTAACCTAGTAAAGTATTTCAATATACCAACTTGCCAACCAAGTCTTACGAGATTTCAAGTAGATAACTTGATATCAATTTTAAATTCTTATAAACGAATCGTGAGCTTTGCAGCAGTCAGTAGCTTTTATCCAAGACTTATTCTAAGTTGTGTCAAATTTCGTCTCAGGCTTTCGCATCTAATTGTAAAAATATTTATAGTCCTCAAAATTATTACAATGCTTTTCCAAATTCCAGATCACCACATATGTCGCCCCATTTATCACCGGAACCTCACAGATCGCCTTACTACCGGGGCGGGGCTTCCAGCGACGAAGAATGCCGAGGAATGCGAACAAGAGGCCGGGAGACGGCCATATTGTCTGATGCTGACTTCGACTCAGACGGAGATACAGGACTGGATGGAGGAGACGAAGATGATGATGAGACTGCATCGCCGGGGAGACGGAGGGCCAGGAGAAGGAGGCCGCCGCGACGACCACCGCGATCTGCAGGTGAGATGACTACTACTGCTACCATAATGTGGTAGTAATTGGCAGTTCACAAGGTATTGTCACAAAATGAACCCTAAGTTGTAAGGTGAGCTACAAGGTTCAGGCGGTTTCGTGTACGTATCTATGTGACCAGTGCATTTGCCTTACTTCAAGAACATACAAAATTCATATGATGTACGGGATTAGGATCCATATAAAAGATTCCATTTCTGATAATATTTTTACAAATAACTACGTGGCTTTAATTGTTAGCTTTAATTTCAGGAGCTACTCCACCTCGCATGCGACGTCGCAACCACGCGCCGTCAGCCCCTCCGGTCCGTGAGAGGGATCCTCTTTTGGAGGCTGACAGGGAAGCAGAGAGGAAGTACAGGGAGCTCATCAGAGAGGCGGAGAAGTTGCTCGTCACCGTGTCACGAGCACCGCTTGAACCGCCACACAACCCGAGAGTTAGGGAGCTCAGGGCAACTGAGGTAAGACAGGACACTGTTTGTGACTGACACTGATATAATATTCTTCCTCTACCAGATCATGGTGACTTTGGAAACCAGGTCCTAGTGTTATGATAAAATTACCCAAATCATATTTATACATAAATAAGAGTTGAAGAGATGAAAAGAGTGTTTTAGAGCATAGATTCTATTCTATACTTTGAATTTAAATACAAAGCCTTGCCTTTCTGGAGAATCTTTTTCTCTGCATGATGCACATTAACTTACTATTTCATTTCGTTTCGCAACGTAACCCTAGCACTAAAACAGCCCAAAACCATGTGTTGCCAGGTGGAAGCCCCCCGTAGAAGTCCGGAGCGCACTCATATCACGAACTTCATGCGCGCGAACTCTCCCGAGCCCGTGCGGCGTCTGTCCCCGGTGGCGCGGCGCTCCCCGTTGGCCGCACCGCCCCCACCTCCCGTGGCAAGGCGCCTCACCCCCCCTTCGCCCACTGATAGACCCCACTCCGAGCCCCCCAAGAGGAAGGCTTATGCTCGGGATGAGGTTAGTCTTCCATGCATGTATGGACTTGGATGATATCCGTTTTCTCCCTCTATTAGAGCAGAAACTATGTTGATCTTGTAAGTAATTCGGATTATTATTTTGCCTTACTTTCACCACCTTATCTATCAGATCTTTCCAGATCAGGGTACAGAGATAACTGAAGACAAATTTATCTTCTCGTATCGTATTTAAACGCACGTCAAAAATTACCAATTTTTCCCGACAGAATTCAAAACATCAAAAATACATTTAAACTTAACGTCAGGTCGACGGATCCCAGCTGTGCAGCGGGCTCCCATTTCTGTCTGCAGAGCGGGTTTAAAGGAACCTAACCAAACCGTATCTCTGGGTGCCCAATAATTATAATTTGTACAAGTTTTGATATTCAATTAGTTAACTAGTACAATAAGTTTATTAGATGCTCATTTTGTATTTTTGATGAACAGTATTTTTGATATATAATTAATGGCCAAAAATAGTGCTTTACATTTCCTTATAGACAACCTATATTAATAGCTAGCTTGACATTTAAAAAAATTAAACGCAAAGGAAGCATTTTTCTTATGAACTCCATACTAGGTCGAGCCTGGAGACTTTGTTGACGAACATCTACATCAAATAATTTCTCACAAGAACTTAGGTAACAGTTCCCTTATAATGAGACGAGTGCTTACATCTAAGTAATCATAATAAATTATCATATTTGCCTCTGATTTGTTGGTGACGTTACGGGGTCTTAAAACAAATGTTACTAACGTCATTTCTATTATCAGGTCCTGCAGACCTTGGAAGGACTCCGCAAGAGTCTGCAGCAGCAATCAGCTCTGCTAGCGGTGCAGCGGACGCGCCTGGACTCCCTATAGCCGCCAAACTGTCCCCTTCCCGTCCCGCACTCCTAGGTATTAGACCTCCTTTAGATATCAAGTAGTCAAGGCCGGTTCACGCAAAACGATGCCAAATTTTTTTAAAGATTAATTTATTATAGGTAGATCATTTTTGGTGGTTAACGCACTGCTCTCGTTGATTTCTTACTTCTGTAAAAGGTAAGGAAAGACAATAATAGGAATGTAGAGTACAAGGCTTTCTCCTAATCTCTATAACTTCTTCTCAATTAATGTGGATAGAGTAAAAGTTTGGACTGTCAACGGGTTCTAGCAAATACCTACTAACAGTTACTCTTTGACTCTTGGACCGGTTCATGGTTAGAACCTTTATTTATCCGTTTTACCCTGTCAATATATTCGTTTTAACCCTTTCCAATTTTAATCGGAAATAGAGAGCAGAGTGATCCACACTAGTAAATTATAATAAATTGTAATAAGTACGAGTATCTGTTGTTTGTTGACAGTTTTTTTATAATGCTTGTTGAAAAGGTTTAATTTTTTTTTAAATATAACTTAATGCTTCTTTAAACTGTTGTTTATTGCAGGTCAATATCATGCTCGTTCGTTTTCCCCCCTTTATATTTCGTTTGTCAGCATGATAAATTGTCTTCAGTTTTTGTATTTTTTACCGTAGGTACGTACCTTAGGCAGATAAGTTTTTATTGTTTGTTTACATTTGTCAATTATTTCGTGATTTACGGGTTCGCACATGGTGGTACACCTGGTAGGGTCGTTTTGACGTCACAAGCCTCTTAACAGAGAGCAGTGACACTAAACATTATTCAATTTATAAAGAAAATGGGTGGAATCAGTAAGTTACACTGTCCATTTTTTGGTCATAGCTAAGCATAGGAAGCATTGAAGAACCTTAGCGGAATTTTGTGGTGAGCTAAAAATGTGTGCAAGAAATCAAGGACACATTATAATAGGGATGATGCCTGGGTAAAAAAAAGAAATTGTATTTAGTCCGTCAGATAATAAAAAAAATATTGGATTGGATACGTATTTTTTCACTAATTTTCACTAATTAAATTTGGGGAGTGGGGGGCTCGCTACGTCACAACTATAACAAACTACTTACGTATAAAATCTAGCAAGGAGTGACGTCATGCCACATTTTAACTCAATGTATCGCCGTAATCTTTTGATTACGTAAAAAAAGAGAAAATACGTGTCCATGACCTACATGACGGACAAAATAAAATTTTAGTCATCATCCCTATTTTGAGTTCTTAGATGTAAGAAAGCGTTTTATACACATGGAGGTTTAACCCTTTGAGTTCAACCTTTCTGCTATATTTTGCTGTTTTTAGTCATTGTGTACCTAAGAGCGTGAACGGTAAGTAGTTGTTCCAAATACTCCTTTTCTCTAGTCCCTCCATAAGTTCTAGTCAGTTAGCCTGTCGGGTAGTTAGTGTAGCGTTGTTATGTCCGAGTAGGCGAGGCCACTTTCATTATCTTCCATAATACTTGTAGCGTCATTTTATTAGTAGTAGGTACTTAGATTAGATGGTAATTGACGTCGGTCTGTAGCTCTACTGAATCTCTGAACAACTGTAAAATGTGTGGACCTGAAAAATTACACCTTATTAGCCTTTTCTTAGGATAAATATCTCATCATCACCCTGAAAGTAGATTTTGTAAGTTTTGTAGTGAATTTCAGAATAGGGGTCAATGTTTTGCAAATGTTCATAAGAATAAGCAATATTATCAATAATATTATGAATTAGTGCCATATCTCTCAGTAGTGCTACAGCGATGATCGCACATACAGGTTAGATGTTCTGGGGTAGGTAGTGACGGAAAGTAGAAAATAAATGGAGTGCCATATAGAATTAGTCCCACATGATTTTGTAAGCATACCTATATATGGAAGTATCACCAGACGCGACGTTATTTTGTCTCAAAGTTAGTCTTTTACTTAGTTGAATTTCATTGAGCGTGTTGTGGACTGTACGCGTTAGCACTCCATTTATTATCTACTCTGTGGGTAGCGTACGTATCGAGTAGCGCCGTAGTATAGACTAGAGCGGTCTCACTAGGGTAAGGGCGACCAGTGGCCACGGCGTACTAAGACTGCGTTATTACTTATTATATATCTTATAATAATTAACTTATACAATGTTTACTCGTTATACTGTGTTCGTTCGGTGGCTGGGTGAGATGTCCACTTGTTCAAATCGTCGTTTTCGATGATAGCAAATCCTCTGGGCATTTGTTTACTCCGTGGTATTAAGGTTTGTGTTTCAAGATTCTCTTGAGTTATACCTCCAGGTGCTGTACGAAAAATGCTTACAGTTGACGAAATGCAAATCTGCTTGTAACCTACCTAATTACTGCAGTTTTCTCGCGCTTGGTTGAGTATTTTAAACCTGAGTTACCAAAAGCTTTTTCCATATTTGGACAAAGCAGTTGAATTTAAGTCATAGTGTTAAGATTTTCCTAAGTCGCAGATAATATAATCCTAAGTAGGTAATGAGTTAAATTTGGTGTAATCTTCAATTTAAGAGTTTACTTACTGTATTTCACATTTTGGTTAAACCTATAGCTAATTTAATAGGAAAATATAATTTCCTCATTTTTACGTGGAGATTTAGTGTCAGTTTTGTATTTGGAATTCAAATGTAACGCGACTCTATAAACATTCAAGAGAGAAGGATAACAAAGACTTTTAGGAAAATTATGCTACCTATTGATACCTAGTTACCTAAACGTGTTAACTGATTTAGAATGGCATTTTATCTTTTGCATTTACCTATATGTAATTTTTAATGATTTTGTTTTGTCTGCAAATAAGTACCAACGAGAGGAAAAACGTTTTCTACTCGTTTTATGTCTTATAGTAAAACCATGAGATTGCCTTGAATTTTAATATTTTTCTTCATACATACATATTATAATAAGTTTCAACCAGCTACCGAACGAGGAGGAAGTCTATAAGGGCTTCTATATTTTTGTTAGTGCAATTTTGGGGGGATCGGCTATATGTGCGAACATCCCCCCAGCTAAATGTAAATATTTATCCACTTTACTTGTTCATTGTAAGTATAAATAAGATTTATACGTTTAGTTGAATTTTCATTAAAATATTATTCCAAGAATACTTATGGTTTCATTTTGTATTTCTTCTTTTTAGGGTAAGGAAAGAACGGAACCCTTAGAGCAAGCATTCCCAAACTATTTTGGGCAAGAGACCCCTTTTCCAAAATGAACTGATACCTCAGACCCACATAGCCAAATTACTTTAAAAATCACATCTCTAGTTTTTTGCAAGTCAAAACGTGCCTGAAAGACTTGTACGCTCGAACACATTATCTTGCACGAACTTGTCCACGCTTATTGACTTGCCGAGTTTTTCATCTTGTACGAACTTTGTGCACGCTTATCGACTTGTTAAGATTTTTAAAAGTACTGGTGCCGATTCTCTTGTGAACGCACTAAACTAAAATTAGAGAATCGCTATCTTTTACTAACAGGCAGCGCGAGAAAAGGACGGCTATAGCTATGAACTAAGTTGGAGATGTCAAACTAGTTCACGCCTTGCGCTTCACCGTGTTTTTAGTCGACATGTTTTTACGTGTCGTCTAAATGTCTATGGAAAAATTAGTTCTAATGACAGCTCTAATTTACTTCCGTCTCTTTCTTATCATAATAGAGAGAAAAAGTTAGCAATAGCCTAAATTAAGTTTAGTTTGTGCACAACAGAATCGGCACCAATGATACTTCCTACTAAAATATTAGTCATTCTTATAACAAGTTGCTACACGTAACACAACTTATACAGTATCTTGAAAGTGTCAAATAAGAACTTTAGGCGTCGATTTTTAGACCTTGTCAACCCCCAAAATCAGTTTTCATTTATGTCGACCCCTGGAAAACCGATTTCGACCCCAAGGGGTCGATATCTACCACTTTGTGAATCCCTGCCTTAGAGGATCACTCGTGTGTCTGACGGTCTGTCCGTCTGTCAGTCAATTTGCTCCGAATCTAAGAGACCGAGACCCAAACACGGACGGGTAAAGTAAATAAATGAATTATGAATATGGGGGTCACGGACAAATAAGAAAATTAAAAAAAAAAGTTTTGCAAACTATGCCGTGTGACATATCAAATGAAAGGGCTTACTAAGAGGGTATCAAACATATTTTTTTATAATTTTAAAATAGTTTTAAAGTTACTTTCTCCGAAACTACTGAGCTTGAAATTAAAAAAATAGTACAGAAATAGTTCTTTACCTGTAGATTATAGAAAAACCTATAAGAAGTCCGTTTTCTTAAAATAACATGGTAGACCTCTCAATTTTGTGAGCACAATCTTAGATTTACCGTTGGAATGTATGGGAGAACATGTTTTCAACTACAATGTTAAGTTTAAACTTTTTAAACTTTCGCGATTTGTACACATTATAAAACAACATCGAGACCATCGTAAAAAGGATAAGACCCGTTCTCGATGTTTTCTTGGGATAAATTCATCCCAACTACGAAACCCTTCGTTGTGCGTGGTCCGACACGCACTTGGCCGGTTTTTTACCCTTTTGCAGGATTCTGCTTATAATAAACAAAAAAGAAACGGTTACCTATCTCTTGTTGACTTTGCTAAATAGTTCATTTGCAAAGTTAACAAAATAATTATTAACTCTGCCTACCCTTTTTCCGTACATTCTGTGCTTGATGTTATAGTTACTTCATATTATAATAGATGGCGCTGTGTTCAAAGTTTGATATAGTGCTTTTCTTACACATCGCGATAGATGGCGTTACCAGTTTGTAACACTAGCCAAGTCGATGAAGGTTTCTATTGAAAATGATGCAATTTTTTTCTAAATAAAACAGTAATCGTTCAGGTAATAATAAATTACCCGCAATTAGCGCTACAAGTGTATTTAATTGCACAAACAGAAACAAATGTTGATCGTATAGTACCTAGTTTTTCTATAAATAAGGTCGTTGAACTGAAAATAAAGAATTATGACATACTTACTTAATACTTTTATTTGGTGTAAAAATTCAGCATTAAAAAAAATATTTTTCTATCTTTTATTTTCTTAAGCTGAAACGTTTGTTACATAATCAATAGCGTTTACCAAAAATTACAATCCGATGAATCAACATTCGATTGTAATGTAACTGCGGTTGCAAAAAGAGAATTTGGAGATGCTGGGATTTGAACCCAGGACTTTCAGCATGCGAAGCAGACACTCTACCACTGAGTTACATCCCCGATGAATAACGAGGCTAAAATTGCTATATGGGGTCTACAACACAGAGGAGTCGACCCGAAGTCCCGAGCTACTTTTTCTAGATACCTCCCTAATTGTTTTGCCGGAATAACTAGAAAATGGACTATCCATAGTATTTTATTATCTGTGCCGGGAGGATCCATGTTACGGCGACGACAGTCTCACCAACGACAGTAATTCGTTTACCTGTATAAGATTTACGAGTTTAGTTTGTTAAAAGTTCACGTAAGTCGTGTATTACCTACAAGAAGATAATGTTGTTATCACAAATCTGTAGGTATTTGCCAACAAACTCCGTATACAGGGTTAGTTTTCAATGACCAGCCAAATTTTCTCAGGGCGTTCTACCCGTGAATATTAACAACTTTTACTATGGGACCAACTTTAAAATCACGAAAAAAAAACTGCTGTTTCATACAAAAGTTCAATACCTACTCGACCAAAATGTATGAAACAGCCGATTTAATTTTCGTGATTTCAAAGTTGGTCCCATAGTGAAAGTTGTTCATAATCATGGGTAGAACACCCTGTGAAAATTTGGCTGGTCACTGAAAACTAACCCTGCTATAAAAATATCTGCCACGGCTGCAACGGGAGACAGTATTGTGTATATAGATTATGATAGTGAAGATAAATTATTGATCTTATGTCATAAATTTTTTCATACAAAAAAATGTGCGTATAAATTTGAATTGATTTGTTTATATGAAATCGTCCCGTAGTAATAAGTGTTCATTCCCAGAACACTTAGAAAGAGGTAGCAATTGTTTTCATTAACGAAGCGACACATCGCGCGTAGTTTGTGAACCACGTTATGCAGATTAAAGTAAATGTTTATTTAAATACTTTATTTTCTCAAATTGGTTTAACTATTCCGGGGTACGAAATTTCTTCACTATTATAATCTATATACACAATACTATCTCCCATTGAAGCCGTGGCAGATATTTTTATAGCACCTTATATATGACGTACTTATTACTACCAAAGGAGTCAAAAGCTTCCGTTCCTTTAGTACTTATGTACTAATTAAATTAGTAATGTTACGCCAGTAGCACGTTGTAGGCCGGATATTCGACAAATTGGGCAATGATATCGATGTCAATTTGTAATTAATGTTACCAAGACAATGCCGGGCAAAGTGACTTGTGAGCATTATGTTACGTAACGTCTTCCTGTCCCTACTCGAGGAACAGTCAAAGTACAAACCGATACTGATTTTACTTAGCATAGGTACGGAGGCCAGCACATCAAGCTACCCCAATCTGTCAAATTTTCCTAATTGAATATGAACCTTATTCCTTTGCAGTAAAGTTGAAAATCTATCAAAGAAATTTGACAGATTGGCGTAGCTTGATGTGCTGGCCTCTACATTGTAGATACAATATCATCCATCATCGTCCTTCCCTCATCCCAGTATATTTGGGGTAGGCACAAAATGTTACTGTGTCGTCAATAAGATTGAAAACCTCCTCATTTTTTTTCGTCGGTTAAAAACAAAAGGAGGAGGTTTTCAAGTCGAGGAGTATTACGCATAACTTTTTACAGAGTAGTCCGATTTGAACGATTCTTGTTTTATTCGGGAGGGTATACCTCGAAGTTGGTCCCATGTTGCTTGGGTAGTTTTTGAGTTAGCTTTGCAGGTAGTGCGTATTCGAATTTATGTCGGGTAGACTAAGAAGTGAAAAATAAAAACTTTTTTTCGGAAGTTGGTATCTTTGCTTTTGTATTTACGTTTTTGCCACCGACTTCCGAAATTAAAGTTATTTTTCACTTTAATTTCGGAAGTCGTAAGTTTTGGAAGTCGGTTGTTTTTTTTTTTTGTGAAAAAGTTTTTATTTATTACGCTTATATATCTCTTAAACGTGTCAACAATTATTAAGCTGATAAGCGCGTTACTACAGTAACGATTAAGGTGCACTGATGGACTTTCAACGCTCGACTCAGCTCAAAAAGTTAAAAAATCCAATATAGGTACTATATTTAGGCATTACATTTAGATATTGCCTAGTATTAGTGAACACGGGCACTACTTGCATTGATTGACAGTCATATTTCTTCAGACAGGCATTTTTGACAAATGTATTGCGGTAGACCGATAGTCGCCAATCAACTTGTCATCAAGCATAGGAGTGAGTGTGTGAAGGGGCAAACGATGCGTAAGTTAGCAGGTCATTGGTCCATCGCCCTGCACCCTAATTGCGTAACACGTTATCAATCGGAGTTGGTTTCAATTTGACAGTTCAACAACATTCATTGTGTTATTTACGTTGTCAAGCAGACAAATTTTTCGAACATATGAAGTAATGAATTAGCAATTTGTTTGAAAATGAAACCAACTCCGATCGATAATGTGTTACGCAACTGGTTTACTTGCTGACCTATATACCCCATACAAATATATCTAGAAGAGGGGTATTGCCCACGAGCACTTGTAATCTTTTGAATTATTCAAAAACTTCTCTCACATTTCTGTAATTTAGATAAATTAAATCACCTTTAGCCATTATTACCTAGTTCTTGTATCTAAAAATCAATCAGCCTAGCCTTTTCCCAACTATGTAGGGGTCATCTTCCAGTCTACCGGATGCAGCTGTATTACCAGTATTTTACATGGAGCAACTGCCAATGTGACCGTCATTCGTGGATCTTTGACAGTCATTACGGGTCGTCAGAAGCCCGAAAGTCTGACAACCAGTCTTACCAAGGGGTATCGTATTACCCGTTACTGGGTTGTGGAGGTCAGATAGGCAGTCGCTCCATGTAAAATACTGGTATTCAGTTGCATCCGGTTAGACTGGAAGCTGACCCCTACATAGTTGGGAAAAGGCTAGGCAGATGATGAAGTGCCTAAATAATGAAATTAAGCAATGTTAGGCTTACTTAGTTTTATGTACAGAATGGATAGAAATTGTCTATGTGTGATAGGTCTTTTTAAACATAATAAATTCTCATACAGCGTAAAGGCTCGTGCAGATAAGCGCGACACGCAATTCTATACAAAGGCACCGCGTGTCGCGCGAGGAGCGGTGCCTATCCGACGTACGCACGGACGATTTTATTTCACGCACTGGATTTTCAACGCTCTGCTTAGCGCCGAGAGTTGAAAATCCAACAGTGTGTTTTTTCGTCACGCTCTAGAATGCATTCTGTTGTTGTTAGGTTGGATTCTTAATGCTCGGCTCAACAATTAGAGTTGAAAATCCAATGCGCAATAAAATCCCGCCGCGATATTTTTACGTCCGTGCGAACGTGGGCTAAGTGTCGCGCGCGATTCGTGTCGCGTTGTGCGCCTGTGACACTTATTGCTGACGCGGCGCTCGGTTACAAGTTCACAACCTCGACACTCAATAATCCGTCAATCAGGAAGAAGGTTACGGGTGAAAATACTATAAATAAAAATAAAATAAATTACAAAAAAATGTGTTAATTTGCAAGGAAGTGCGGAAATAATTATATATATAGTTCCAATGGTTCCGGTTTATGTCAGAAAGTCAAGACAAGGTGGTCATCTAGACCGGCATTAACTTATGATTAAAGTTCATTGCACAGTTAACTGTTATTATGTTCATCGTATCGTATTATTATGGCGCGGGATGGGATAGGTATGGGATCGGAGGAGTTTTTTTTTCAACAACATACGTCTACAGTGCTCTCCAAGTTAGTTGACATTTTTCCCCTTCAGCTGCAATGCCACTGTAAGATACCATAACTGAAACAAGGTTATAAAAAAAAATCAGGTAATCCCTTATTAGGTAGTAACCCACGTAGTTGAATTACGGTGAATTGGACCAGACGTTATCTTCGAATAAATTATGAATTTTTGGAAGTTTCTCCATACAAAAATTGTCAGTCGTCAGTTTTATTACACGGATAAAAGATATCCGACTTTAATCAATTTAGCCCGTCAATAAAATTGTTATAGTGTACGATCGCGGACCTTTGCGGTGAACCACATCAATGGGTAGTACAGTGGGCTGCATCAACTGGGTACCCCAACAACAACAACAACAACAACATACAACAACAACAACAACATACAACAACAACAACAACATACAACAACAACAACAACATACAACTGGGGTACCCAATTGATGCAGCCCACTGTACATCAAACATTTGAAATTTTGAATTTGAAATGTGGGATTCAGTACAGCTGAAGTGGAACAACCATAGATATAAGAAAGAAGTTTTTATATTTCTATACAGTACAGGCATAATCGTCTGTTGGTGCAATTCATTGACAGCGTTAACGGGCCTCAGCGCGTTCGCTTCGACCCCTCGCGCCTCGTACCCTTCCCACAGAGCACTTTATAATACTGCTCCTTCCAAAGGTCCGGGACCCCAGAGTCCCGAGATATGTCAAAGACAAAAAATAACAATAATAATTATACCATTTATTTCACACAGGCCTATAGGAAAACACCTTTTTTTTTTTTTTTTTTTTTTTTTTTTGTTGCCGGGGTGGAAAATCCTCATGGATATCCCCCGCCCTGGGGTGAGCGGAGGGGTCTGTCAGACTCTTACTGACTTAAAACCACCCCGGTGTTCCCTTCCCACACCTGGACCTGGGATCATGGGAACTTGGGCGCCTTCCACGATCCCCGGCCAGTGCCGGCCCGCCTTTGCGGGCCTCCTCAGGCCTGCGAGGGGAGTGAGGTGTAGGACTCCCCCCGCAACGTCCAATAGGGGCGCGCGCGGAACACTACGCGCCGCCGCCTCGGGTCCAGCTGGATGGGGGCCGGCGGACGTCCCCGAGTCCACCGTCCCTCCGGACCTGTTTACGGGGGCTGGAAGAGGGCGTTGTCCGCCCTCCGCCGACGCCCGGGCCGCCTTCTGCGGGTCGGGAGAGTCGTCTCGATCTCCCTCTCCCTTTCCGCAGCCTCCTTCCGCGAAATGACGGTTTCACAGAAAGAGATCACCGCATCCCACGACTCGGCGCTCCCGACCATCGAACGAGCGACGGCCAGCAGCGACAGGTCGGCTCCGACCTCTGCCACGAGGGCACGGCGCGGTCCCTCCCATGCGGCACACTCTGCCACTGTATGCCACGCCGTGTCCTCCCGACAGTGGACGCAGTGATGGCACCGAGCGTCCGGCTCCCTGTTTAATAGGAAAATACCTTACCTAACCTAAACATCCATATTTTTATGATCAAAATCATGTTAATTAATATGGATTAAGACTATGTTAGTAGCTCTGTTGCATGTTATTGTCACATAAATGTTTTCTAAAACACTGGCTGAAAGGTGAATGGATAAGGTCATGGGGTACTTTTTTTTTTTTTTTTTGTGGATGGGAAATCATCAAATGACTTCCCCTGCTTCGGGCAGAGCGGGAGGGTGTGTCAGACTTTTACTGACTAAAACCGACCCGTGTTCCTTCAGTTGCCCGTGCCAGGGCCACGGTATCTCTTTCGAACTACCCGCGACCCTGGCGGCTTCGGCCCTATTGGACCCCGTCACTGCTGACATCTCTTTGAGGCGCGCGTGGAACACAACGCGCCGTCGACCCAGGCCTGGTCCTTACCGGACGGCGAGCTGCCCATTACTCGTCGTCCGCAAGCCCGCGCCTACGGTGGCCGGGAATCGGCGATAGATTCCCGCCACCCAGGGCGTCTCCTGCGGCGGCTAGGGGCGCGAGGGCGCGGCTGTTGCCTCTCCCTCTCGCGTTCCGCCTCCTCCTTTGCGAGCATTACTGCTTCGCAGAAGGAGGTGACGGCCTCCCATGCACTCTCGCTCCGCACCATAGCCTGGACCAAGTTTGGACGCGAGAGATCGCCGCCGCCGATCAAGGTCATGGGGTACTACAAATCTAAACGGAAAGGGCATTACGGGAACATGCATTACTGCCGGGTGGTCTATGCCACAGATTACCCAATACAATTCAGCACCATGTTTGCGTACACATTATCAATCGGAGTTGGTTTCATTTTGGCAGTTCAACAACATTCATTGCATTATTTACGTTGTCGAGCTGACAAATTTTTCGAACATATGAAGCAATGGATTAGCAATTTGTTTCAAAATGAAACCAACTCCGATCGATAATGTGTTACGCAATTAGGGTGCAGGTTAAAAATAATTTAAACTCTTCAATATAAAATAGAACTAAATGCTTGCGAAATATCTAACAATGTGTCTCCTACATTCAAAATACTTGAATGATAAAGAGAACAGGAAACGGCCGGTCATGTCATTAAATAAAATATAACCGAGTCTAGCTATTCAAAGGTAATTCTAACCTCCTTCGACCCGTCTTTGTTGTGTATGTAAAATAAGTAAATTCTGTTGTTTTGAAACTAATCTACCTTTTGGACTTCGTTCGTAAGTACATACACTTCTGGACACATCTTTTGGCCCACCTTGTATTTTCAGTTTCGTTTGGTCCTAGCTAAAATTTTATATTAGGTCGAGCAAAAAGTTTTTATGCAGTTTTGAACCTGGCACATTCACAATTTCATTCAATAGTCTTGTTTTGAATTTCGAACACAGAATTTAAAGAAACAAAAGACAATTTGGAGCCTGTTTGTTGATATCAAACAATCGAATACTAAGAAAACTTGGTTTTATTGGTTTACTTGGATTTAATTCTTGAAAAAGTGATTGATATCTTTGGTTTTGCAACAAACATTACTTATTCTTAACATTAAGGTGAGGTTCTATCAATAATCTATGGATACTTTACCTGAAATCGCCGCCCAAGCTGTGGCACTTATTCAGGCCGGACACAGCCAAAGAAACGTGAGTGCTCAACTTAATTTAAGTCGATCTGCGGTCCGAAATGTTTATCGGAGGTACCTAGAGACTGGCGGCTTTGTTCGTCGCCAAGGAAGGCCACGATCTCGGGTCACAACTGAAAGGCAGGATCGATTCATCGTGACGACCAGCTTGAGAAATCGTCACCTTACCTCCATTGAGATACAAAACCAACTTCGCGACTTCCACGGAGTATCTGTGAGCGCTCGAACTGTTCGGAGAAGGTTAAAAGAACGCGATATGGTACCACACAAGCCAGCTAATGGCCCCAAACTAACGCGAGCCCACCGAACAGCGCGCCTTCATTTCGCACGCAGTCATTTAAATTGGACACAGCAAGATTGGAGCCGTGTACTCTTTTCTGACGAGTCTAAAATTGTGTTACATGGCAATGATGGAAGGAAGAAGGTCTACCGACGTAAGGGAGAGCGTTTCGCACAATGCTGCTTTGAAGAGAGGGTTGCTTATGGCGGTGGCTCATGGACTGTCTGGGGCGGTATATCCGCGAGCGGCAAAACTCAACTTGAGGTTGTTACAGGACCACGGCTGCCAACATTAAATGCTGAAAGGTACATTCGTGAGTGCTTAGAACCTCACGTGATACCATACGCGGACTATGTGGGCCCAAATTTCCTTTTTATGCATGATAATGCAAGAGCCCATGCGGCCGGCATCGTCAGGGAATATCTTCGGGATGTGAACATCACAGTTATGGACTGGCCAGCCAGAAGCCCAGACATGAACCCCATTGAGCACATGTGGGACGAGCTAAAAAGACGTGTTAGGGCTCGTCAGCCAGTTGCCCAGACGATGCAGGAGTTGAAAACTGCCATAGAAGAGGAATGGGAGATGATCCCTCAAAATTTCATAGAGCGGTTGATAAACTCTATGCCTAATCATATGAGAGCTGTGGTAGATGCCCATGGAGGCAACACGCGTTATTAAATTAAACCTTTATTTCATAAAACATGTTTTTTATTCAAAAATCAATTGCCTTTAACAAGGCGCATATCCGACTTGTTAGGCGTAGCTCCATGTCGTATGGTATTCTGAATTCAAATTTAAAACAATACGATCGAAAAAGATGGTAAAATGTATCAGGTTTAAAACTGCATCAACTGTTTTTGTTCAATCTAGCAATCATATTTCGGTAGGGGCCATCGAAACCTAAACTCTAAGGTGGGCCAATAGATGTGTCCAGAAGTGTATATAGGTACTTATTATGCTAAGCTAAATATTAGCTTGTGTAAACACTTTACTTATGAATTAACTTATTAGTATTTTTTAAATGACGTAGTACTGCCCCTGGTAAATAAGCAAAAGGAGTGCTAATGTGGTCGCTAAGATTCCAGATGATCAAAAATTATGTCTGTTTGTATGTGTGTAGGGATGATGAAAAAATTTTTTTTGTCCGACATATTTTTTCTTTTTTTTACTAATGTAAAGATTACGTCGATACATTGAGTTATAATGTGGCATGACGTCACTCCTTGCTAGATTTTATACGTAGTTTGTTATAGTTGTGACGTAGCGAGCCTCCACGCCTGCGTTTTATCTAAGTAATTTTTAATTAATATGATAAAGCAAAAAATACGTGTCTAATATTTTTTTTATTATGATCTGACTGACGGGCTAAATACAATTTCTTTGTTTTACCCAGGCATCATCCCTATTATGGGGCGATTAATATCGTGTCCAGCGTGTACTGCTGTCTGTACGCTACAGGAGCTGATGGATGCTACTGAAGGTGCCAAGCTTGTAGCCAAATTCTGGGCTGACTGATTGCCGTCGACACGCTAAGAAGAAGATATTTTTTTGCAGAAATACTCGAGTGGCAAAGAAGTCAGGAATCATCCCATCCATGATCCAGTGAAAGACGCTCCCGCGAATATGTCTGGTATTGCCATTTTACAAAATGGAAAACAATATGGGTATGGCACTCTGGTTTGTTAACTACTCCGTGGTACCTACCTATTATGAATATGACGTAGGTAGTGTTTTACGATTGTTTGCTATTCGATATTGCCTCTCATGTTGATTTGTGGCGTAGATGGATGTGCGAACTGTGACTTGTCAGCTATCAAAAAAGCTGAATGGAGGAGAAATATCTTTAGACAACAAACCTTTTTAATGTCATTGATGTCCAAAATAGTTTCGTTTCTCGTTTCAGTTATACATGATTTAAATACTTTCATCGAAGTTCTGATAGTCTCTGAAACTGATTAAGAAACCGATGTGGCATCGCAAAGAAGTAACCAATACCTATGGTATCATAATACCTTTATTAAACCTATTAAAACTAAATAAGTACAATTAATGTGTGCGAGAAACAACTTGCAATCGTATATGTAGGATTGTAGGCTAATCGAGACCGGTATGTCTGTACTCGCAGTAGGTACCTACCTACTTGTCGGGTTTCTATGTATTATGGTACACTTGCGAGAGATTAAAGCTGTTGTATAACACCAAACTAATTTTTTACTCAATCACCAGATCACCAGAGTTTTGTAAGTCGACGTTCGCACGGAGGTAAAAATATCGCGCCGGGATTTTATCGCGCACTGGACTTTCAACTCTCATTATTGAGCCGAGTGTTGAGAATCCAACAGAGTGCGTGCATTCTAGCGCGTCGAAAAGACACACTGTTGGATTTTCAACTCTCGGCGCTAAGCAGAGCGTTGAAAATACAATGCGCGAAATAAAATCGCCGCGATATTTTTACGTCCGTGCGAACGTCGACTGTTGGTTTTATTCGTGACTTCTGTATAGCGTTGAGTCACTATAGCATGTAAACTACTGGCTTATCACACTAATATTATAAAGGCGAAAGTTTGTGTGTGTGTGTATATGTGTGTTTGTACGTTTGTTACTTCTTCACGCTCAAACGGCTGGACCGATTTGGATGAAAATTGGTATGTAGATAGCTTATACCCTGAATTAACACATAGGCCACTTTTCATTCCGGTCTACGCGGGTGAAACCGCGGGGCGCAGCTAGTAATATCTAAGTACAACATTTATCATCATCATCAGCCTATAGCAGTCCACTGCTGGACTTAGGCCTATCCTACTGCACGCCATTCAACTCGATTCTCGGCAACTGTCATCCAGCTGCTACCAGCCACCCTGCGAAGATCGTCGCTCCACCTAACCTGAGGGCGTCCTACCTTATGTGCCGATTCGCGGTCCCCACTCAAGAACCCGTCTAACTCTACCCTAACGGTCATCGGTTTTACGTCTAATATTATGGCCGACCGATAGATAGGTACGACTCGTACCTATCTATCGGTCGGCCCGTACGAGTATAAGTTTTATATTTCTATGGGCCGGCCCCATAGAAATATAATATCTATGGCCGGCCCAATTGCCACTTCAGCTTGCTACAACATTAGTTCTTGTTTATCTTATTCCTAAAGTGGTCATTGTATGTAGATATACAGGGTGTAGATATACAGAGTCTAGGTACCAGAAAGATGTGGTCAAATTTAAGGGTGTGGTACAGACAGGCAAGCCAAATATACGCACATATCGAATACAATTATTTTCAGAGACTTACGTGGGACTGTGTACATTTTTTATGTCATTAACTTGGCTATTATGTTGTAACAACGACATTATGTATTTACGCACGAGA
The DNA here is from genome assembly GCA_946251885.1 of Cosmia pyralina. Classification (NCBI taxonomy): domain Eukaryota; kingdom Metazoa; phylum Arthropoda; class Insecta; order Lepidoptera; family Noctuidae; genus Cosmia; species Cosmia pyralina. The sequence goes on from OX276343.1 coordinate 9,149,166, forward strand.
ATTACATAATGTACATAACAATAAATCTAACTTCAATGTAAACAGTGTAATAAAGTAATATTATGTGGAAGTCAACACATGGGTTTATTGTAACCGTGAGTCGCTTACTGAATACATAATAGTAAACCAAAGTTGTACATAAATTCATGTTAAGTATTTGTAATTTTTCACCTAATTAGATATGGAAAACCGTATAATTTAAATATAATACTTATTCGAAAACGAATGAATTTATTGTTTGAAGATTAACAATTATAAATTTATAATAAAGTTTATTACGAACCATCAAACTGAACAACTTTTTCCATGGGACCAACATCGTAATCGCGGAAAAATAATCAGCTATCCCACATATTTGCGTCGAGTAGATATGTAGTGAAGTATTCTATGAGACAGTTAGAAAGAAAAGAAAGAAAAACTTTTTTTATTTGTTCAGGTTTATTCACGTGTTCAGTTTGATAGTCTGTACCACATCCTTGAAGACCACACTTTTCTGGTACAACCTGTAGATACTCACTCATCCATATGAACGACTTTTATTATAGGACCAACCCTTTTTTTTGTGGTTGGGAAATCATCAATGACTTCTCCCGCTCTGGGCGGAGCGGGAGGGCGTGTCAGTCTTTTACTGACTAAAACCCACCCGCGTTCCTTCAGTTGCCTGTACCAGGGCCACGGTATCTCTTTCGAACAACTCGCGACCCTGGCAGGCATCGGCCCTATCAGACCCCATCACTGCTGACATCTCTTTGAGGCGCGCGTGGAACACAACGCGCCGTCGACCTAGGCCTGGTCCTTACCGGACGGCGAGCTACCCATTGCTCGCCGTCCGCAAGCCCGCGCCTACGGTGGCCGGGAATCGGCTATCAATTCCCGCCGCCCAGGGCATCTCCTGCGGTGACTAGGGGCGTGAGGGCGCAAAGGTTGCCTCTCCCTCACGCGTTCCGCCTCCTCCTTCGCGAGCATTACTGCTTCGCAGAAGGAGGTGACGGTCTCCCATGCACTCTCGCTCCGTACCATGGCCTGGACCAGGTTTGGAAGCGAGAGATCGCCGCCGCCGATCGCCTTCGCGAGGACACGGCGGTGCTCCGCCCAAGCTGGGCTGACCTCTACTATGGGCCAACCCTGAAATCGTGATTTCATGTCCCATAGTAAAAGTAATGTTTATGATTTTCCTTAAAACGCTGCCTGTTAGATACCTTTATAACAGCCTTTACATCATATGTTTCACATGTTTTTATACTGTGCCTTTATTAAAAATTTCTAACAGCGTGTGTTTAATTTTGATTTATTTATACTTACTTACTTATTTGAGCAGCTGCTTTACCTATAATGCAAATATTTGCCACAGCCGTATATTATTACCTGTATGAGGATGTGTCGTCACGTTAACAAAATCCATTTTGTTTGCTTCTCCATTGTTAGCAATAACATTGCTAATTAAATACTTACCTACGTAATTTTCACCAATGATTCTATTTCCAGAAGCTTCTAATTGTATTATTTTTATGTTGATGTTTTTTTAATAATTTAATTTTAATTTAATTGTTAGCTGAACTAATAAACGTTATCTACTATATTTATGAAAAATAAATTAACCCGTCATTTCAAAAAAGAAAAAAGAGCTCGAGTCACACTGAAAAAGGCATTAGTCCAAAAATTTTTAATTCAAAATATCTTTATGAAAAATTACTATTTTTAGGGTTCCGTACCTCAAAAGAAAGAAAAGGGTTCCGGCCTTATAGGATCACTTCGTTGTCTGTCTGTCAATCTGTCAAGACCCTCTTTCTTAGGAACGCATGTAGGTAGGTACTTATCACGTTAAAATTAATATCAAATACGTAGGCTTATGTCTCTTTGGAGCTCTAAAAAAATCAAGCTTCTAAGTCTACGTAAAAAGAAAATACGGCCATCTATGCAACATATTTTGATATTCGCAAATAAATCAAAACCTTGATACTTCCGGTTAACCTAGAATCATGAAATTTGGCAAGAAGCAAGGTCTCACAGCACAAGTAAAGGAAAAAGTCCGAAAATTCTTAATTTGTAATTTTATCACATAACAAATTGTTTTTTGCGTTTAGGTGCTATCTTAAAGCAGTTGCGAGAATTGACCGTGACGTATAACAATGTATGGGAGAACATGTGTTTCAACTACAATGTTAAGTTTGTTTTTGGATAAATTCTTTTCAACTACGGAACCCTTCATTGTGCGTGGTCCGACACGCGCTTGGCCGGTTTTTTTTAATAAATAAATATCGCAAAAATCATGTTATGTTTTTTATTTATCAACGGGATCAACCTCTATACTACGAGTACACCTTATTTTCGTTGATTCTGAAAAGTTTTAATTAAGTAATTGACTCCCCTTTTCGAAATGACGGGTTCAAATAACTTCTGTTTTTAGACATAGTGTAAATAATGGATTTTGCTTGATCGGCAACAAATGTGTTGCTCCGATCATCAGCACCTTTTTAGGGTTCCGTAGTCAACAAGGAAACCTTATAGTTTCGCTATGTTCGTCCGTCTGTCCGTCCGCAGCTTAGCTCAGAGACTCTTAGTACTAGAAAGCTATAATTTGGCATGGTTACACATATTCATCACGCCGACAAAGTGGAAAAATAAGATCACGAAAAAAAAATTTTTTGGGGTACCTTCTGTACATGTAAAGTGGGGATGTTTTTTTTTCTCGTCTACCCCATGGTGTGGGGTATGGTTGGATGGGTTTTTCAAAAATATTATGGGTTTGTTAAAACAATTTTTCGATTTCGGGATCCGTTTCTGAAATATTAAGCTTTAAATGCTAATTTTTGTTAGAGTCGAGTGTAACTAAACGGTTAGTTTTGGATGGGTGAAAAAATTCACGGCAGTAGTATATAATATGTTACGGTTAATGTGATTAATTTAAAATTATTAATAATTATCCATCATTATTAATAATTACCTACTGATTTGGTAAATGTGAATATAAAATTGAAGTTCATTACTTTTAGCAGTTGTTATTAATAATTCATTACATTCGTCGGTAAAAGTAATAAAATAAAATAAGACTCGAAGTTATTTGTCCAGTAGGTATTTATTTACAATACCACAGTACTTAAAAATACATAACTAAAAGAAACTTACATGCAAAATCGTTTATTCTTTGGTTTTGCTTAAAAATTTAAGTACAATCATAGAATCCGTAAAATCAACATTAAAAATTAAAATCTTTCTTCTAGTACTTTGTTCAATAGGTATATATTGATAATACCTACCACAATACTTACAGGTACTGAACTAAAATACTAAATAAACCTTGAAAATTATTACATTTATCGGTACTAAGGTTACATTTTATAATCACCGGTAAATGTGATTAATTTCTTACTTTTATCTCGACTTTCGGTAATTATAAATAATCAATCTGCCTAGCCTTTTCCCAACTATGTTGGGGTCGGCTTCCAGTCTAACCGGATGCAGCTGAATACCATTATTTTACATGGAGTGACTGCCTATCTGACCTCCACAACCCATTAACTGGGTAATACGATACCCCTTGGTAAGACTGATTGTCAGACTTTCGGGCTTCTGACGACCCGTAACGACTGTCAAAGATCCACAAATGACAGCCGGGACCAACGGCTTAACGTGCTTTCCGAGGCACGGAGGAGTCTCGGTATGTAAAGATGGTCACCCATCCACGGACCAACCCTGGCAAGCGTAGCTTAAACTGATGGATCGACCCGTGCGGCTGTTATTACTTAGCCACGAGCTCCTCTCGTTCGGTAATTATAAATAATGATAGACAAATATTAATCATTTTCAAATAATCACACTTACCGTAACATATACAACGAAGTTAAAAGGAAAACTATCACAGCTAAGTAGGCTTTCCAAGTTTACGAGTAATAGTCAACCAACTTACATTTGTAGTTGGAATGTATGGGAGACCATGTTTTTCAACTACAGTGTTAAGTTTGTTCTTGGCATAAATTCATTCCAGCTACGGAACCCTTCATTGTGCGTGGTCCGACACGCACTTGGCCGGTTTTTTTTCATCATAATACACTATTCCCTTGCGATGTTCCATATTCCACTTTTGAATAATTATAACACTGCTAACGAGTTTAGGATTAGCTATTGCAAGCCACCCTTGCTTGTCAGTCAAAATAGGTGAAGAGACTGAGCCTGTTCTTAGCTGGGAACTTCACCGATCAAAAGCTTGGACAGCACAAAATCATAGTGTGTTACGCACTAACACACTATGATGTGTGGAGGAGATGGAGTTATTTTGTGTTGTCATAGGTACGCACTAACACAGTATGTGTGGAGATGGAGTTATTTTGGTTGTCCAAGCTTGTGCTTTTTGTTTGCACTTACACTGGAACGTAACTGTGAACCTACTTAGGTTATGATGAAGACCAACACTAAAAAGGCTTCCGCAGACAGGAGCGACATGACTCCGGTAGAACAATTTCCATGAAGTTGGAACGTAACAAAATGAAAAAACAAATGTAACACACACGTTGAAACAAATTCGCCTACAATTGTTATGTTACATTACATGTTGCTTTGGAAAATTAAGATGGCTAATTTGTGTTAGGCAATGGTATACATTTCACAAATCTATTAGACAAGTACCTTGAGGGCTGGATGGAGACGTCGCACCTGGCAAAGAGCACCTGGAATAACTTCACTGGAAGGCCTTTGCCCAGCAGTGGGACAGCAACGACTAGAAAAAAACCGCTAGGACTCCCGCAGACAGGCGCGACGCGACAGCGCGACGCGACTCTAGTAGAACAGTTTCTATGAAAACTTCATGGAGATTACTCTACCAGAATCGTGTCGCATAGTCGCATCGCGACGCGCTGTCTGCGGAAGTCTATAATGTAATGTACTAAGGTAGGTGCTTTTAAAAATTTATCAGCAGTCTTCGTCTTTTTAATAAATTTCGTAATAGGTATACTCATAAGATTTAAAATATAATACAAAGCAGAGTACCTATGTATAAAATAATTATATGATAATCAGATAATATATATAAATAAAAGATTATATCTTTAAAAAGGTATCTTGTCTATAAAAAATTAAAAACGTGACAGCCGGAAATTAAACACAATTTACGAAAGTTCATCTCTTTTTTCGTACGACGTTCATCGTTTTAAACAAAATTCCTCGGAAAATCCTACGTCATTCATAAGGAAGTTTTAAAGAACTACAAACAAATGGCACTGTATTATAGTAATTCGTATGTAAATGCGTTCTAATGGAGTAAGCTGATTGGAAACCCTGGTCAGCATAACAAATTATCGCTCAATTATGACTATTTATCGCGATAAACACGTCATAGCTAATGAAAACTTTCCGTGAATGAAATCAATGCGTGGTTCATTGTACGAGCAAAAAATCGAACAAACAAATATTTAGTTGGAGCTCATTAACACTGGAGTAACAAATCCTAGTTCAGGATTGTAGCAGTGTGTGTGATCATCAGGTGATCGTATAGTCAGTACCTCTACGTAAACACATGGCGAAAAAAAAAAGAAAAGTTTGTCTCTGATTTTCCGGACATAATAATCATAAAAATATTAAATTGTCGTGAGCCCACCGTTAGTAAATAAATTGATTAAAATTCGTCATCCGAAAAAAAATATATAGGTTTATTTATTTATTTGTTTTACTTTAACTTATCACGGTTAATTACACTAATATGATGACAAATCAAAGATCATCCTAGTGTTACCAACACCAACCACACCTGTTAGTTATTTTGAGTTTTTAGTATCACTATAGTCTATGATGCCTCCTTTTTTGCGAGTCGTTATTATGAAACCATCTATATGTAAGTTCCTACCTTCACCACCTACGATTAAGTTCTTATTAACTTACTTAACAGATAATTTCATACAAAATCTGTTCCATTTTTGAATTTATTCGGTGAGTAGTGGCTATTCCATAGATATTTTATATTTCTATGGGCTATTCGGACATTGTGAAATAGGCCCTACACTCCTACCAACTTATCTGTGAAATGGCGAAAATTGGAATTACGGCCGTCATTTTGAAATGTCATTCGATTGTGCCGACGCATCGACGGTAGCGTCCTCTTTCAATTCACAGATAAGTTGGTAGGACAGAGTAGGACTGTAAGTCATACTCATAATCATAACCATAGATATATTTTATATTTCTATGCTCATAAACTCACAAGTCATAACTCATAACATCCGGTGGGTACTAATGTGATCTCGGCAAAATCTGTGAAAGATTTTGTCATGTTTATTATTGGATGGATTCACGTGTTTTGACATGCTTAAAATGCACATGTTTCAAAATACATTTCAGGCGAATAAGTATTATTGACATAATATTTGATTGTTTATTTTCTATTTTGAATTACACAATACATAATTGATTGGACGCTGTAATTGAATATTGAATGGTAAGTACTTAAGATCTCCCTTTATCTGTAAATCATGTACTAATTTATGAACCCCATAGGTTCACAAATCACAACTACTGTAAGCCCGCGGTCGCCATCGGATGATGTTTTTTACGTTTATATTTATTTATTGATTTCTAAGGCACTTCAACGACATACACACTAAAACATACAAAAACATAAATAACATACAGTTTTAGGTATTGTGAGTTCGTCACTTACAGAAGTGCACATCACTGGCATTGAAACGATTAAGGGACGTGTAAGATACCGTTAGTTGAGTTGGTTCATGTTACAATGGAAAGTATTTAACAAAAATAGCAAAACAAAATAAATACTGAAAAAGAAGGAAATGGAAGTGGATACAAATTTTATAAAAATACATTAACAGGCGGTTCGTGTCGCACAGAGGTCTTGAGACTTCGAGCTGCTTAAAAGTCTCGTACGAAGCGTATATATTGATATACGCTTATATACATATTATATAGAGAATTTATTATTCTGCACACATGGGGTGCGTTTGGCAGGTAAGGGGTACACGCTGGCTGCCATACGAATATACTCGTAGTAACAGTATACTCGTAGGTTGGCAGTCAACGTGTTAATTAAACTAAACTCTTATAACGGACTTTCTGATATTAATACACACAGTCAGAGAATGTTAAAAATCAGCAAGTTCAAAATCACAGTTGACAGTGAATTGAGTGGCGCGAGCGACGCTCATTGTATGCACAATATATAATTTCGTAACAGGAAAGAACTGTGATGTAACATCGCGCGACATCGTACGACTGTCCAGTCAGGACGAAGGCACTAAACAAATGAGAAGACCCACTCCCAGGAATATAATAATCATCTTACTTCTTACTAATAATTGATGTTTGTTACCATATTGTTACTCAATCACGTCAGAACGGTTGAACGGATCTGGATGAGATTGGCACAGAGATAGATTATACTCTGGAATAGCACATAGGCAATTTTTTATTGCAGAAAAATTACCGACATCCACGCGGTCGAAGCCGCTGGCAAAAACTAGTATAGGTACAAGTATACATCATTTAAGATACTTTTCAATAGCTTACGTAGGTCAAAATCAATCTGCGTAGCTTTTTCATCGTTGGGGTCGGCAACTGGATGTAGCTGAATACCAGTATTTTACATAGAGTGAATGCCTATCTGACACAACCCAGTTACTGGGTAACACGACAACCCTTAGTATGAATGTAAATAAAATATTGTCCCAGACGGTTGATTTCATCACTGGCCTAGCTAGTCCCATCATAGAACCATTTCACTTCTCACCGGTCACCTTGGACGAAGTTAAAAAGATCATCCTGTCCATAAAATCCAAGGCTGTGGGCTATGACGGCATCAGTCGTAGTATGGTCATTTGGATCCTTGATATCCTTCTCCCTCCGATTACCCATATCATCAACTTTTCTCTTGATTCTGGACAATTCCCATCCCTGTGGCGTATGGCCCATGTCCGCCCACTCCCTAAAATTTCAAATCCCTCCCTACCCTGTCACTATCGACCCATTTCCATTCTTCCATTCCTATCTAAAGTGCTTGAGGCCTGCGTACACAAGCAGTTTGCGGGGTTTGTTCACCGGAACAACCTTGTTAGCTCTTTTCAGTCTGGATTCAGGCCTGGACACAGTACAGCCTCCGCTCTCCTTAAAGTGACTGGTGACGTTAGAGAAGCGATGGAGGATACAAGGTTACTAACAAGGTTTTGGTATTAATTGATTTCTCCAATGCCTTTAATGCCGTCAGTCACGACATTCTCCTTTCTATCCTCTCTCATCTTATGGTTTCGTCCGAAGCTTTGGAATGGTTCTCTTCTTATCTTCGGGGACGTCAGCAGTCGGTTCGCGTTGATGAGAGCTCGTCGAGTTGGCGTGACCTGGATGCTGGTGTTCCACAAGGCGGTATTCTTTCTCCATTGTTATTCTCCATCTTCATTAATTTCATAACTCACTATCTTCAGTGTTCGTATCATCTTTACGCTGATGATCTTCAATTGTATACTGCTGCGCGGGTAGAAGGTTTATCGGACGCTATAGCAGATGTAAACCGAGACTTAGATGCTGTCAGAAAGTGGTCTGATAGTTTTGGGGTGTCAGTAAACCAGTTAAAGTGTCAGGCCATTATAATTGGAAGCTCACGCATGTTGAGTAGGGTGACACTTAACTCTCTTCCTCCTCTTATTTTCAATGGTACCGTCATACCCATTACCCCTAACGTGAAAGATCTCGGTTTGCATCTTGACTCGACACTTAGCTGGCAACGTCAGGTCTCTAGTGTTAGTCAAAGGGTCAATGGTACTCTGCGGTCACTGTATCGTCTGAGAAACTTTTTGCCCGCTAAGACGAAAACTATGCTTGTGCAGACTTTGATTTTCCCTATCATCGACTATGGTGACGTGTGCTACTTTGACTTGAATGCGGTTTTGCTCAATAAGCTCGATAGACTGCTCAATAATTGTATCCGGTTCATATTCAACCTCAGAAAATATGACCATGTGTCTCGCTATAGATCTGAGCTGAAATGGATGTCCATTCGTCAAAGAAGAAGTTTACGTGCTTTGACCACGCTTTTCGCCCTTCTCAACTCTCCCACTCCTCCTTCTTATCTTGTGGCTCACTTCCAATATCTATGTTCTTCACACGCAAGGAATCTGCGTTCTTCTAACAATCTTCTCCTACTCTGTCCTTCTCATACTTCTGACTTTGTTCATTCTTCCTTTCATATTCAGTCCATTCTTCTTTGGAATGCGCTTCCTCTTGATATCAGGACGGCCACCAGTCGGTATGCATTTAAGCGGAAATTGCAGAGTTATTTTCTAAACAAATAGTGTAGAGTTATTTCAACACCTCTCTCTCTCTCTTGAATTTGTATATAATATGTATTGTAATATATATATATATTATAGGTATATCTTATAGTAAGTGTATGTATGTGTATTATTAGTTTATAACCTATTTATGTGCTTGTATAAAGTCTATTTATAATTAATTAAGATATATTTTTAGTGTTCTTTATATAAGTATTCCTCTCATACTGAGCACCTGCCATCTAATCTCTTCACCACCCTTGGTTGACTGGTAGAGAATGCCTAAGGCATTAAGTCCGCCTTTGTACGTTTTGTGTGCGAAAAGGTTAAATAAATAAATAAATAAATAAATGGTTGTCAGACTTTTGGGCTTCTGACTACGCGTAACGACTGTCGAGGATCTACAAATGACAGCCGGGAACAACGGCTTAACCGACCACGGCAAGCGTAGCTTAACCTTTGGTCAACCCGTTTGTATTTAGCCACAAGCACCCTAGCTAACGAGGCAATAGCTTACGTAAGTACCTATATTAAATCGCATATAAATTATATTGTCAATTTAGATTGAGACAGCTGTATACTTACATCATCAGTGTCAATATGGCCGTCCTGCTGGCGTCTCCGTAAAGTTACTGAAATATACTTTATGTCATTCACCATAGGTGAAACATTGCTTAAAAATATGTCCCCATGATTGTTTCAAAGTCAACCTCAAAGCATTTATTTCACTTAATCCAATTACAGGCACTTTTGAATTGTCAAACTGTCGGTCAGTTATTCAGAAAGTTGAAGCTAGTTGCCCATTCGAAAACGTAGATCTCTATGGAGAAGATCTGACAAGAAACTCCAAGGACACTCTTTTAAATTAAGATATTACGAAATCCTGGGTAGGTACATTTTCTTGTTGCTTCTATAATATATGTGAGAACAATTCAAAGAAATAAGCCCTAGCAGTTAGAGATGACCAGTCTCAACTAACGGGCGTTCAAACATGACGTGTGGATCAGCAACATCCAGCTCACAGAAGAGACTTGTTCTGTGATCCAGCACAACCATTTTGTAGCGAATGATCCAACACGCGCCACCATCAGCGAGACGTCATGACATTTAGTTTCCGACTGAACTTAGAAGAGGAAGCAGTCTGTTCTGTATTGATCGCAATGAACAATATGTTCCATGCGTATCTAAAAGGTTTCATCGTCATCAAGTAGTTGATCTTCGGTAGTTTCTTGTTCAGTGGCGTCTGTATTGTCCGAGTCTGGGCTGACTTGACCGGGGGCGTTCCAGTCACATGGTGTGTAAAGATCTTTATTGGATCTAATCTGCAACAACATATAATGCATTTAGTTCTTTCTAGTGTTGTCTTTATTTTTAGGCACTCTTTGTGAGAACAAAATACTTCTTGACTTTGTAAAAGTAGGAGCTTAGGAAGTCACAGAAAATCATCAACTATCATTAGCACTAGCAACTTTCAGTAGGTACTACAATTGAGTAGTCTAGCAGATGTAATCTCATTCCTTATTGCGACAAGTCTAATAAATGATCAAGTTCATCTCTAGAACGAGCTTATGTTCTATATCAATATAGAATATGGAAAACAGTAAGTACAAAGCCACAGTGTCTTGCCACCTGCAAAAGCAAGCAAAAGAATTGTAAATAAATGAGTATACATGAAACGGTTAAATACGGACGGATACTTTATAAGTAATTAAGTGAAAATTAAGTGTCCGCACTAATAAGAAACCTTTTGTAATACCGTTTGTTCCGTTTCTAATGAATTGTAAATAAAGTAGTATAAAGGTAGAATTTACATGAAACGGTTAAATGAATAAACAAAAGGCTTCAGTGTAAATTTATTACGTTAAGGAAGGAAAAACTGCACAAAGAAAAGTTTTTCATTCAGCAAGAATGAATGAAACGCATATTGTAGTAATAGTCAAGGAAGGAATAGTAAATTATATTACTATGTGATAGGTCGCGGTACCTAGTAATTAAGAGTGACTTTAACCCCACCTCATTATTTCTGTTGAAACAGATTCTATGGTTATTATAATGATATCAGGGTCATCAGGCCATTGCGTATTTACAACGTCTTATTGTTTCTAGTCTGTAGTCTTTTTTGTATCCGCTTTATTAAGGTGGGAAGGAAAATGTATAATCGCCACTTCCTTTCTTACTATTCCTACATTTTCTTTTCTGTCATTTGCATTAGATATACTTATTATTTTATTACTGTTGAAATGGGTATGCGGGACGCAACGAGCTCCGATCTTTCTAGGTGATTCTTAGTCTTTGCTACAGCAGATAATGGTGGCTCATGAGCCTGTACGAGTATTCCTACCTTTTCGCCTTCATGTATCCTAAAAATACCCATGCTGCGTTAGTGCTTCCTCTAATTTTCCAATCTAGTGCTCATCGCATGATCGCAACCAAGCGATATGATACGATATGACCGGATCGAAAGTTCTGGAGGCCTTCCAATTCGACCAACGTTGGCCCAACAGAAACTAGGCCATGAAATGAGCGTGGCATTGTGCCGTGGGAAGTGGAGATTATAGGCGCTGCTAATAGGGATGTGGATGCTCCTTTTGTGTGCATCGTATGATGCGGGCGACAGTTTACTGTCAATAATAAATTGAATCACGAACGTTCTCGAATGATGCCACAGTTTTTCTAAAGGAGTGGGCGGAGATTCAATTGCATGGATTGGTGACGTTTCGGATGTAATAAGATACTTCATGGTATGGATGTATGTATTTTAAAACTAAAAGCACATTGGAATTTGCGGCTTAAGAATGCTGATATTGATATATATCTCGACCCTGCACCAAATCTTCTTGTCTTCAGCCAAACTGTCGGGTACTCGGATTCGGCTTCTTTTTACCATAGTTAGTTACTGCCGAAGCTGTAACAAGGAACTTTGAGTGTTCTCACAGAAGCACTTATGATTCCTTGACAAAAGCCAGGCACCACAGGATCACCCAATTAAAATTCACAATTTTCGCGATCTTTGTAGTGTCATTAGGTAAGCAAGGAGCCCCTCATTAAAACAAGTATCATTATGAAATAAGTAGTAACAACACTATCTAATTAATGACTTCAATGATGTAAATGACAGGTATTTATTCAAATTACTCTTTGACACGCCATTATTCACGCGAAAACAATAAATAAGTAATAATCGCTACGATGCTAATATCTAGGAAAGGAAAGGCATAGTGGCATAGATTTTGATAAGTCTAAATAATACTCGTACTGGTAGGTAGATATGGGTGATTCTTCGAGGCCCCGATTTTCGATGTCCGGGGGCTTATTTCAATGAACTTTTTGGTTTAGAAGGTTGTTTTTTTTTAGAGGTAGCTAATATTCATATTAGTTAGGATATAGTTAGGTATCGGGTTCTTGTATAACTGATTCTAATTATTTATAAAAAAATAATGAAGCCCATGATTCTTCTTACTGTGTCGTGTCCGTTCTCCATTTTCATGAAAACATATAATAATAATATGTTAAAATCAGTCAACTTTATCAATATTTTGAGTGACCACATCAAAAGAGAATTAGTTATTACATTAGCAAAATTTGACAAATAATTTTTACCTACAATATTATTTTATATACCTGAGGAAATAAGATGTGTCCGCCATAAAATTCTTATTACTCTGGAGCGCACTTCTATCAGTTGTATTAGATAAAGTTTTTTATATTTACTTATATGTTGTATCATAAAACATAAGGAACTGGCGATAAACTCCCACGCGGGTGGTTTTTAGTCGCGTTCCGATGATGTGTCTGAACAAATCTACTTTCGTGGGAGCATACATGTTTTTGTCAAATAAGTAAAAAAAATACGACAGAGTAATAAGACAAAAAGTTGAGAGGTGTCAAGGGACACCCGGATGGAACGAAGTTCCTTTCGATTAATTAGTGAAGGAATTGTAATATTTTTTTTATTTTTTTTAGTTTTTTTTTTTTTTTTTTTTTTGTTATATCTGGCTTGCTTTCTATAAGAGAGAGAGAGAGAGACAGACAGAGAAACATGCGCACGTCGCACAGCTTACAATAGCTTACTATAGCAAAAAGTGTCGTTACAACTTTTCGTGAGAATTTTTTCCGTCTAGCCCCCTTTCACAACGCGCGATAAGGAACTTCGTTCCAAAAATTGCAACCTCGAAGAATCACCCAAATCTTATCGAATATAGGTATTACCTGCTTATTATCATCTCTCAGTTAAAGCAGACATCGAACCGAAACATGAAAATGAAAGTTGTAATTTTTCAAACAAACTTTTGTAATGGGCAAGCCTTGTTCAGATTTTTGTTCGATGTACAATATAGAAATATATAATACAGAAAAGCGAGGTACTCTTTTCTACTATGCAATAGTTAATGTTACAATGTTTTGTTGAGATATAATTTTATTTTTTCCTTATCTTTTGAGTGTTTCAAATAAATGGCCACCTGTTTCACCTCACCTAATTTGAATAAGTTTTTGTTTGACAAATAAAACTACGTTTCTTGATGTTACACTATTGTAGAGACTGATACTATGCAATGTTTGACTAGACAGGATGACACTAAACTATATGTATATTGTGTGGAATATGCTAATGATTGTTGTTGTACGATATATGATCGTGTGTCTAACTAACTCACGGAAATTTCGCTTAGATTGGGATTAGTTTATTTTATAGTAGGTAGACTTCAACAGATCTTGCTTACGATCTTCTGTAGGCAGTTACCAGCTGGGTTGTGGAGATAAGTTAGCTGTAGCTTTGTCTTAACTGTTATTCAGTCGCATTATTTTGGCAAAATTCAAAAGTGATGTAGGTACTTAATTTTAATTTGTGATGAGGCTTGCTAGGATGATAACAATGTCCTTGTAGCTATAGTGTTTCATTTGGAATTTCGTTCGAAAATTTTAATAAAAATTGTAAGTAGGTCATTTTAAGTACGATATCAACAATAAAATTAACAAAACAAATTACCTACATAACAATAGTAATTGTCGGGTCTCGGGTCACAATTTCGAACGATCAATGCCACCGAGTTAAGGATCGTTTATTTACAAACAATCCTCGGTACAAGTCCTGCATTGAGTCGGTGTCTACATGGAGGGGCACGACCTCTGCGCACGCGCATCCGAAGTTGCGCCACCGATCACAGCGACCCTCGGGCGCACCCAGCGTTTGAGTTGTGGGGACGATTCACTTTATGTGATCTGGGTTTCAATTTGCTTGATGTAGGATTTATTTTGATAGGACGGATTAAGGTGCGGTAAGACGCAAATCTTCAAGGTTAGGTAGTAAATCGTAAAGGTATACAAATACGGTTGAAAATGGCAATGCGTTTGATTTTATTTGAATCTCGTGTCCGCCAATATGATGGCTATTTCGCAGTTTTAATTTAATAAAAAAAAATACAACAATAAGTTAAAACTTTTTGACATACTTCTCTAGTTGATTAAAATTCCTTTTATAGAGTTACAAAAAAAAAAAAATAGTTGTCACTCAAAATATTGAGCATTTCGAGACGAAAAAGTTTTTTCATCTCCTTTTTTGCCATTTTTATGTTCAAGATGCTAAAGCTTTGTATAAGTCTTATTTTTATACACTTCACTATACCTACACTGTATTTTTTTCGGCTTGTAATATAATAGCAATACGGCTGTGCGACGAAAAGTGGACGTTTTACGGTGTCCCGATTAGGGCAACGCCGCGCGCCGTGGCTCAGGCGGTGGTTAAGAGTTGCCTTCTAGGTTTAAAACCAGGCAGGGGAAAATATAACAGTTATCTGCGGGAAGTAGGGTACCACAGAAATATAGAACTTCTTTCTTATATCTGTGTAGGGACTGGTCATGTTTCGCGCGACTGCTCTTCAGATTGCAACACTGGACATCTACATTAAGGCTTGTTTTCCCGTAAAATCGCGGTCACTCTCGGTGACTTCGTCTTGGGCGACCTTGAATCTCACGCTGCACTCAGGATTCTTGTCTTAACTTCACTTTGCTCGGGAGTTGAACTCTAAACTAACGCTAGAATCCTTCGTTTTGCTCGGGATTTAATACAGTGCCCACTACATAAGACACTACTTTATCGCCTTAGTGCAAAACCTACTATTAGTTATCATCCCTTCTACCCCGTCGGGAGCATACTCCTTGGCCTGCACCAACTTTGACAAAAAAAGAGCAATCTCCAAAGCCTTGATTGACGTATGAAACTGATTATTTTGGCGGTCAAGGTCTAGCAAAAATAAATTAATGTAACCTACTTTTGTGTTTTTTTCGTGAATCACATGTCATGTTCTCTCGTTCACTTCGGTTCAAATAAACATACCTACATAATAATATGTATATTGGATAAAACATTTGGCAGAACTTGACAGAAACCACTAGCGTAAGCTATCCAGGGATTTGGAATAAAATAACACTTTATGCGAAACTTTAACCACAAATCATAGTACATTCGATCATTACGGATTCGGTGCCAAATGGTTGGCTGTCATTATGACCCACTGAAGAACAAACAAAACCACTGCAGATCAATCAAATGTACCGTTATATTACTGTAAATCGATTTTTAAACTAGGCACTAGCTTTTTAATAAAACCATCGCTCAGTCTTGTGATGGATAATTGAATACATATTAGCAGCCTTATTTTATAATATTTTTATATTAAGAAGAAGAAAAGAGAAATAATTTAATGCCCAAGAGCATAATATTAACATTATAAGTAATGTATATGATACAATGCGGTGTTATTGATGTGGTTTTACTTCCACAGTCATTGTAGCTAATGAATTAATGACGTGCGCGAATGTGGTAAGTAATGTACAGACGCCAGCAGGTCAAGCCATCCGAAACTATCAAATTTTCCCAGTCAACCTTGAACCTAATGCTTTAGTGATAAAGATGAAAATCTATCATAGAAATTTGACAGATTGTAGTAGCTTGATGTGCTGGCGTCTGTACTTTGTCCAGAAATTTCTCGGAAATTGTTATCGATATAATCGTTTTTATTTGATTTAGCAAAGCATGGTTCAACTAAGGGCATCACATCATTATTATTATTATGTGATGAAAATACAGAGGAAAATACTTTATAGGTACAGTTCCAAATTGACTTTGAACACTGGCTGCGAGGGAATTTCTTTGTACCCAATCGGTATTAGCATAGATTTACTTAGGTAGGTTGATAAAAGTTATTCAATTAATATTCTTCCAAAACCTCTTCTCGTTTTTCACTTTTAAATTAAAGGTTCCTGGAGACTGGCGCGAAGTTACTCTAATAGAACAACAATTTGTTCTACTAGAATTGCGTCGCACTGTCGTCGCGTCGCACCTGTCTGCGGGAGCCTCAACGAAGTGTTGTCACTTGTCAGTGTCTATTAATAAAATTGTATTGTTGTTATCGGTTAAATTCAATTCATAACGATCTATATTTAGACCTCTAACGTTTTTATATCATTGAAAAAGATAATCCGTTTGACGTCAAGCAACTGGTTTTACCGGTCTGGTTAAAGAACGAAGTACGTATACCTACCTATACTGAATCTAAACTAATCCATCCATACTAATATTATAAATTCGAAAGTTCTGTCTGTTTGTCTTTTCACGCCTAAACCACTGAACGGATTTAGATAAAATTTGGCAAGGCGATAGATGGCATCCTGGGGAAGGACATAGGCTACTTTTGTCTCAAAAATAATTCTACAGGGATGAAATTTTGTATGGGAAACTCAGCATTTCTTAAGTTAGGGATATGAAAATTCAAATTTATGCTTTTGGTAGGAAATAAAGAATAGGTCAGCGTTTTTGAAAAATCATCGCCTAAGAGGTTAAAATAGGTATTGATTTAAATTTCACAAATAATATTAAAATTTTGGTGTACAGTCACGAGCACTAATATGTATACACTAAATAACATCTAAAAGTGATTTTCTCCTACCTGTCTTGATTGTAATTTTGTGTTATTACGAACAATAGTATTTTGGAACCCATAGTAATATGAAATAGGTTTTAGCTCAAAGTTCCAATCGCTATCACACGAGAAAATCGCTTTTGAGTTTTGCTAAGTGTATACATATTAATGCTCGTGACTGCACCCCTATTTAAGAGATTTAAGGGATTGGTAATGTACCTAGTCATTGTACCTACTCATAGTTCGGGTAGGTACTTTGAATCCCGGCAGTAAGTTTCCGTAGGATATTTTCCGACATCCACGCGGGCGAAGTCGCAGGCAAAAGCTAGATTTATATAGAGTTGTGAGTTTGTATAGTAGAGGGTAAAATCTTCGGAACTACTGATCCGATTCCGAAAATTCTTTCAATAATGGGAAGCTACATTATTGCCGAGCGTCATAGAATGTATTATATTATAGGTTAAAATGGTTAAAATGGTTGAGCTAAATGGTGCTGATCCATGCGTCATGTTCGTGAACGGGCGCCGTCAGTTGGGACTGGTCGTCTCTTAGCTGCCATGGCTTATTTTTAATTTTAATATTTAATTTAGTTGTTTTAGTTATTATCTTTTTATTACGGACGCTTTTTAACGTGCACGTCTTTCTACATTGTTCTCACATGTATATTTTCAACTTGAACGATGTAACCAATATTTTGTAAAAATATTATGATTTAAAAGAGTGTCCGTGGAGTTTCTTGCCCGTTCTTCTCCATAGGGATCTACTACGCTTTGGAATGGGCAACTAGCTTCATCTTTCTGACTGACCGACCCATTGACAATTCAAAAGTGCCTGTAATTGGTTTATTTGAAATAAATGCTTTGAGTTTGAGTTTGAAAACAACTTGCACGCGGACGATGTTGCGGGCAGAAGTTAGTTGAGAATAACCTCCCGTTCTACAGGTAAAGTGAGCTGCAGCTATAAATAATGTTAACCTGTTTGTTTTGTTTTTATTTGTTTTTAAACGACGTGGCTCAGGGTCCAGCCTGGCGGTGGTCTGGTGCTGTCAGTCAAGCGCGTATTTGTAAAACCACAGTTTTTGTATGACTTATTATTGTTTCTAAAGGGAACAAAAGAATTACGTAGGTAGTTTAAATGAATATGAATAGCATTATGGATGTGAGTAGATCAATTAGATAAGAGTAAATTTATATAATTTTAAATTATAATTACTCTGTAATGCTAAATTAATTAGAGGTCGTTAAGAATTTTCCAGACTTCGCCACAATATTGACTGTCAAAGCACCAACTATCGAGTAAATAGTTCTCACGCATCACGTGAATGGTTCCTGACACATACAAACAAATAGTATCTACCCATGTCGTGTCGTGTGTACTTAAATAATGTATCATTTGCGTATAATTTCCTCGAACGGGCACCTACCTAATAATTAAAATGAAAACAAAGAATCCGCTTTGAAACAGATATAGATAAACAATGTGCTTATGTAATTTGGTGTTACAGTTGTCTTATTGTGAAAATATGATGTCATATTTATTTTGGCTGAGAGTGTAGTTATAAATGAGTTCGCTGGCATTCTTCATCAGACGTAAATTTTAATTTATCTGCTTATTTTAATATGCGTATCATTTTACAGTGTCTACATTATATTCTTTGTGTTCTGCATAGATAGGTACTTTATAAAATAATTGTACTCTGTGTGAATATCAATGGGCATTAAGTAGAGACTCTGGCATTTATAAATTGTTTGCTAAAATAGTTATATGCGCAGTGTGCAGAAATTCTTTAACAACATTACGCAGATTCGTCAATTTGCATATAGTTACTTTGAAGGTCACTAAAACAAGACGCACGATCTCATATAGTGCCTATTTTAGTACCTGGGCGACCGAGCTCTGCTCGAGTGAAAATACTTAGAGAAAGCGAATTTTCCCAAAAATGAGACTTAGCTACATCGATTTTTCGCCCCCTGAACTTCTATATTGCAACTTTCATTGAAATCGTTACAGCCGTTTTTGAGAACGTGATTACAAATATACACTTCTGGACACATCTTTTGGCCCACCTTGTATTTTCAGTTTCGTTTGGTCCTAGCTAAAATTTTATATTAGGTCGAGCAAAAAGTTTTTATGCAGTTTTGAACCTGGCACATTCACAATTTCATTCAATAGTCTTTTTTTGAATTTCGAACACAGAATTTAAAGAAACAAAAGACAATTTGGAGCCTGTTTGTTGATATCAAACAATCGAATACTAAGAAAACTTGGTTTTATTGGTTTACTTGGATTTAATTCTTGAAAAAGTGATTGATATCTTTGGTTTTGCAACAAACATTACTTATTCTTAACGTTAAGGTGAGGTTCTATCAATAATCTATGGATACTTCACCTGAAGTCGCCGCCCAAGCTGTGGCACTTATTCAGGCCGGACACAGCCAAAGAAACGTGAGTGCTCAACTTAATTTAAGTCGATCTGCGATCCGAAATGTTTATCGGAGGTACCTAGAGACTGGCGGCTTTGTTCGTCGCCAAGGAAGGCCACGATCTCGGGTCACAACTGAAAGGCAGGATCGATTCATCGTGACGACCAGCTTGAGAAATCGTCACCTTACCTCCATTGAGATACAAAACCAACTTCGCGACTTCCACGGAGTATCTGTGAGCGCTCGAACTGTTCGGAGAAGGTTAAAAGAACGCGATATGGTACCACACAAGCCAGCTAATGGCCCCAAACTAACGCGAGCCCACCGAACAGCGCGCCTTCATTTCGCACGCAGTCATTTAAATTGGACACAGCAAGATTGGAGCCGTGTACTCTTTTCTGATGAGTCTAAAATTGTGTTACATGGCAATGATGGAAGGAAGAAGGTCTACCGACGTAAGGGAGAGCGTTTCGCACAATGCTGCTTTGAAGAGAGGGTTGCTTATGGCGGTGGCTCATGGACTGTCTGGGGCGGTATATCCGCGAGCGGCAAAACTCAACTTGAGGTTGTTACAGGACCACGGCTGCCAACATTAAATGCTGAAAGGTACATTCGTGAGTGCTTAGAACCTCACGTGATACCATACGCGGACTATGTGGGCCCAAATTTCCTTTTTATGCATGATAATGCAAGAGCCCATGCGGCCGGCATCGTCAGGGAATATCTTCGGGATGTGAACATCACAGTTATGGACTGGCCAGCCAGAAGCCCAGACATGAACCCCATTGAGCACATGTGGGACGAGCTAAAAAGACGTGTTAGGGCTCGTCACCCAGTTGCCCGGACGATGCAGGAGTTGAAAACTGCCATAGAAGAGGAATGGGAGATGATCCCTCAAAATTTCATAGAGAGGTTGATAAAC
Organism: Cosmia pyralina; assembly: GCA_946251885.1. Taxonomy (NCBI): domain Eukaryota; kingdom Metazoa; phylum Arthropoda; class Insecta; order Lepidoptera; family Noctuidae; genus Cosmia; species Cosmia pyralina. The sequence goes on from OX276343.1 coordinate 9,169,693, forward strand.
TCTATGCCTAATCGTATGAGAGCTGTGGTAGATGCCCATGGAGGCAACACGCGTTATTAAATTAAACCTTTATTTGATAAAACATGTTTTTTATTCAAAAACCAATTGCCTTTAACAAGGCGCATATCCGACTTGTTAGGCGTAGCTCCATGTCGTATGGTATTCTGAATTCAAATTTAAAACAATACGATCGAAAAAGATGGTAAAATGTATGAGGTTCAAAACTGCATCAACAGTTTTTGTTCAATCTAGCAATCATATTTCGGTAGGGGCCATCGAAACCTAAACTCTAAGGTGGGCCAATAGATGTGTCCAGAAGTGTATATAGATAATATGTAAATAAATCATCTGCCTAGCCTTTTCCCAACTATTTTGGGGTCGACTTCCAGTCTAACCGGTTGCAGCTGAATATCAGTATTTTACATAAAGCGACTGCATAACTGACCTCCACAACCCAGTAACTGGGTAATACTTCGATCAATAATAGTACTATTATTGATCGAAGGGGTAATACGATACCCCTTGGTAAGACTGGTTGTCAGACTTTCGGGCTTCTGACGACCCGTAACGACTGTCAAAGATACACGAATGACAGCCGGGACCACGTGCTTTCCGAGGTACGGAGGGGTCTCGGTATGTAAAGATGGTCACCCATCCACGGACCAACCGCGACAAACGTGGCTTAACCTGATCGATCGACCCTTGTGGCTGTTATTACTTAGCCACGAGCCCCTCTATAATATGTAAACACAAATATTGCTAATTTAATAGTAAGTATAGGTAGGATGTACTTAAATGTTTTGAATACAACATTCCAGTTGCCAAGATTGGACAGAGTTCACTAGACCATGAATATTCTTTAGATATAATAAGTGTTAATAAAACATGCTATATTTTAACATAAATTGTAATTTCAAGAGATTTTCATTCTAATTTATTGTGGAACTTTCTTATAACGATTCCTTCGGTTCAGAAGTTTAGGTCTTAGAAGATGTCAAAATCGAGTTTGTAATGGTGCCGATTCTCTTGTCACAAATGCCTCTAAACTAGACTAAAAATCACTAAAATATAGTTTATTCCTGTCAAACGACGATTTCCCATTCTGAAATTGACTAAAGTGACACAACTTAACTATAATTTAGTTTGACAGGACTAAGATTGTACGGAGTTATTAGTTTAGTGAAAATGGCAATTTAGATATTCTGAATTTGACTGTTTTCACCTAAAATTTTAATTGTCAAACTAAATCAGACTATGTTTAATCGCGATTAAAAAGGTGTGGAATAAAATTAGTTGACATGAACTAAAATTCAAACCGAGACCTTGACTTCGGATGCAAAAACAGTAGTGTATTTTTTTCTTTTCTTTTGCATATATCTCGAAAACGGTGAGTCCTATCGCAAAAATAATGAAAATTTGGCCCCCCTTTATAGAACCTATAAACCCCTATGACTCAAGATGTAGGTACCAAAAAAAAAAGGTACCAAAAAAAAGGTAAGTACCAAAAAAAAGGTACCTACATTCCATATAAAACACGTTGAAGCTGCTCCCTCCCTGCGCCCCTCCAGCTCTAAAAGATATTTGACCCGGTAACGACAGCGATGTCGGTGAACAAAATATGACAAGCCGGTCACTTCATAGTGATTTCGTTAGTTCCAATTAAAGCCACCGGGTCAAATATACTACAGGCTTGACGAGTTTGACAATCGTGACTCCGCGTGGTATAGTACCACGCGGAGTCACGATTGTCAAACTCGATTTTATTTGTGTCAAAATTGTTATTAAATTTAGAGGTTTTTTTTGCAGAATAGCTCTAAGATTCTCATAGCAAAAAGTAAGGAATTTTAGTGATAGTTTAGTTAGTTTAGTTCGGTGTACAACAGAATCGGCACCAATATTGTACTTTATACTTCAGATGTAAGGCTAAATATAGGCAGTGGCAGAATGACCACCTTTAGAGTATAAATAAAGTCACAATCATAGAGGAAATACTTGACAACTTGAGATGGACATGCGCAGTTGTCAGTGGAGGTCAAAAAATATTTGATTGTCGCAACCTCGGTTGTTGCGAAACCGATGAAGAGAGAAAGTACGAGCTCTATGGTAGGTAGAGCTACTCAGCGACGTGTGGTATGAGGTGAGCGAACATCATTGGCTGCAGGCGGAAGTGTTGTGGCTATATGACGTGCAACAGCTTTGGAAATGTACTGTTAACAAAAGAGTTTGGTTATCAGCGCAGGACCAGGCATGGAAATCTTTGGGGGCTTATTTCCAACAGTCGGACATCTTTCAGCTTTAATGATGATGGATGACGAAGTAGCGAAGGCAAAACAACATTAAATAATTTTCATAAATATGCACCATCCGGCTCGTGGCTAAGTAATAACAGCCGCACGGGATCTTTATATACCGAGAACCCTCCGTGCCTTGGAAAGCATGTCAAGCCGTTGGTACCGGCTGTCATTCGTGGATCTTTGACAGTCATTACGGGTCATCAGAAGCCCGAAAGTCTGACAAGCAGTCTCACTAAGGAGTATCGTATTACGCAGTAACTGGGCTGTGGAGTTAAAATATGCAGTCGCTTCATGTAAAATTATTTATTATTATGTATTCAGCTGCATCCGGTAAACTGGAGCCTGACCCCAACATAGTTGGGAAAAAGCTAAGCAAATGATGATGATGCACGATGCGTATAGTTCTAATAGTTTTTGGGATAACAATGACTGGGCTAGCCCGTGCAGAACATGGCTTAAAAAGTGCAGTTAAAGTTAGTAGCCAGCATACCTTTCTATTTGGCTCACTGTACATTATGCTGTGCGCCACATCTCGTCAAGGGAAGATTTATTGAACATGACATAACAGTGTTACTTTTTGCCTTTGCATACGACGCTATATGAACGGCGAAGATGGGTTCTGTTACAAATTGGCATAATGTATCTATGTACGCAATTAAAAATAACGTTATCATTATTATTTCTGTAGTTGTATAGATTATTGAGAAAACATGCTACATAGATCCCCCTGACACAGGGAATCCTAGTATGGGGTCCTGGGAATTTGCAAAAATCTAGAGGCTCTTAATGTAATCTGATACTACTTTTTTAAATATTGTACCATGTTCTTTTTTCTGAACTGATTAAAGTTTATACAGGGTGTTTGGTGCATCGTTTGCCAAATTGAATTGGCCGAAAGAAGAGGTCATTTGCTATCGCTTCAGGCTCAAGTACTCATTTTTGGCCACACCGGTTTTTTATTACAACTTTCTAATTTTTATTTTGAAAAAATCCAAAACTCAGCATTAAAGCTTAAATTAAAAAAAAGTTTTAAGTGTAGTCGTCAAATTTCATTTTTATTTACATATGTACTGTTGTATGGCTCTATCAAATTTAAAATTACTTGCCAGTTACATCTAGTTTTTTTTTAATAAATCACAAAGTTTTTGGAAAAATAAAAAATTAACTTAAAACTCAACTTTAAATAGCTATAAAAAAAAAACTAAAAGCGATCGGGATCTTCGAATTATTTTAAAAAGTTCTCTAGTCTATCCCCTTTCCAACGGTATGTAATGTGTTAAAAAACTCTTTTAATATCTTTAATAATTAGCTAAATGTGTAGTCGAGACACATCAGGCTGATATTGGATATTACGTTTAAAACACTAGTTTTCGCATAAATTACATGCTATTAGTAGATAGATACTGTTATCTCACGTCTTACGTAGTCTCTTATCTCGTTCTTACATAGGGAACTTTCCTCGAAATTGAAAAAAAAATACATTATTACAAAAATAATCATTTATTAATAAGTAATTTAATTACATACTAATCTTACAAGAATTAGAATTTCTGCAAACAGAGTTGCCCTTATTATTAGCTGATTTGCCAATTTTCAGTGAAGACAGGTCTTTTGTTTTCCAACATGACGGTTGTCCCGCTCATTGGAGAATAACCGTCAGGGAGTACTTGAATGATGCATTCCCGGACTCATGGATTGGGAGGGATGGCCCTATTCCTTGGCCTCCACGTTCTCCAGACTTAACTCCGTTGGATTTTTACGTCTGGGGACGGGCCAAAGAACTCGTCTACGCCACGGAAGTTGAGACAAGAGATGATTTAGTCCAACGCATTGAGGCGGCTTTCATGACGATCAAAGCAGAAATGCGTTTACGCACCACTACAGTTGAGATAAGACGAAGATGTCGCGCGTGCATACGCAATAGTGGTAGACAGTTTGAACAAGACTTGTAAGATTAGTATGTAATTAAATTACTTATTAATAAATGATTATTTTTGTAATAATGTATTTTTTTTTCAATTTCGAGGAAAGTTCCCTATGTAAGAACGAGATAAGAGACTACGTAAGACGTGAGATAACAGTATCTATCTACTAATAGCATGTAATTTATGCGAAAACTAGTGTTTTAAACGTAATATCCAATATCAGCCTGATGTGTCTCGACTACACATTTAGCTAATTATTAAAGATATTAAAAGAGTTTTTTAACACATTGCATACCGTTGGAAAGGGGATAGACTAGAGAACTTTTTAAAATAATTCGAAGATCCCGATCGCTTTTAGTTTTTTTTTTATAGCTATTTAAAGTTGAGTTTTAAGTTCATTTTTTATTTTTCCAAAAACTTTGTGATTTATTAAAAAAAAACTAGATGTAACTGGCAAGTAATTTTAAATTTGATAGAGCCATACAACAGTACATATGTAAATAAAAATGAAATTTGACGACTACACTTAAAACTTTTTTTTAATTTAAGCTTTAATGCTGAGTTTTGGATTTTTTCAAAATAAAAATTAGAAAGTTGTAATAAAAAAACCGGTGTGGCCAAAAATGAGTACTTGAGCCTGAAGCGATAGCAAATGACCTCTTCTTTCGGCCAATTCAATTTGGCAAACGATGCACCAAACACCCTGTATAATATTATAATTTTTTATTTTTTTATTTTCATAGGTAGACAGAAGATGACGGTCTAATGAAGGTCGTGTTAATTCCCTGGATGCGATGTGGTCACATTAGGGAGCCTATGTCTGACATTGGTGTGATGATGTAATTGGCTATGTACGTAGACTAGTACCTACTTTTTAGTACCTACGTGAGGCACATAACGTGGACGTAGTTTTGGCACAATGCCACATAGTGCACCACTGCCTCCCCGGTGCCTCATTAATTACTCATTATACATTACTTACACAACTGCACGCGCGGAGGTCTTGTTTATATTTTCACTTGTGCGATAATAGTGGAAAGAAATACATGGCCTTGATAACCCATAACTAAAACATGATGATAATAAGCTTTTACCAGAAGTTCTTACGTAACAGGTATAAGAGGGTGTGGCTTTATAACAACGACGCGGTTCGACTTGTCAGCGAAAAAAGCTGCTGCATCCATACTAGGGATGCATCGATACGCCTTTTTGCCGATACGATACCGATACCGATACTCTTATAAAAATATTGGCGGTACCAATACCGATGCCTATACGGTTATTGAATTTAAATGCCACGTCATGTTATAGCATGAATCGAACAGATTACGTGTGACTCTGGATTTTTAATTTGTCTGTCTTATTCAAACAGATAAAAATATTTTCTTGTTTCATACTTTTTAGAGCGTAATTTTTCAGTAGTCGGGTTTTAGTTTTTGAACTTACTTCTTTTATAAGCGCGAAAAAGTATCGTTGTACCGGCAATAAAAATATTGCTGATGCCGTTAAATCGGCAAACCCGAAGTATCGCCGATATATCCAACATCGGTATCAGCATCAGATGCATCCCTAGTCTATACCTACCATTGATGGATGGATTGTGTCTAGACACGAGGTGACTCTTCTCTCGACTGAATCTTCAGCATAGTTATAAGTACAAGTTTGAACTTTGGACTTTGATCGATCAATCACTATATAATACTTCGGTCTGTTTTTGACCGTTCATGTTTTAACTTGATGTTAAAACATGAACGGTCAAAAACAGACCGAAGTGGACTTTGAACGCCAGATACTTTTAACTGTGAAGATTGCGAAATAAAATATTTGTATTGACTGGTTTAGACTAATATTGAGACGGAAATCTAACAGGTAGACTCGAATCAATAAGGAAATTCTTGTTTCTGGTAAATTTGGTAATATTGGTGTAACCACGACTATCATGGTTGCAGCGTTAATGTTGATGATTGTTTAAGAAACTGATTTTGCACTTGTTGAGTTTTGTTGTTGTTTGTTGATATGTTAATGTTATGGGAAGTGCTAAAGACAGCATGATGCGCAAGCGCACTGCCAAACTGATTCTGCCTGGTATTAGGTTTGGAAGGGCCATGTTTCAGGTTTGGATAGGGCCAACCCTTCCGCTGTCATAGATCTTGTAAAAGCTTTTCTTTAAAGGATAAAATCAGGAATGAAGCTATCCGGAAAAGAACCGGAGTAAGCGACATACCTTGCAGAGTAAGCAAACTGAAGTGGCAGTGGGCTGGCCATGTTTGTCGAAGGACCGATGGCCGGTGAAGCAGACGAGTCCTCGAGTGGAGACCACGTATCGGCAAGCGTAATGTGGGACGCCCCCTAGCTAGATGGACCGTGACGACCTGAACAAGGTGGCTGGGCAGACTGGGTGCGGAAGGTGGAGGTCAGGGTGTTGTGGCGCAGCCTGGGAGAGGCCTATGTCAAGCAATGGACTGCGATAGGCTGAGTTGATTGATTGAAATTTTGTAAAATGCTGCTAATGATCGTCAAGACCAAGAGGATGAACAGTAGCGTCCTTGTCTGTTATCATAACAACTTTCACCTTGAAATCTCAATATTCCGGTTATTGGAAGGCAAACGTTCATGAGTGAAATGATGTTGTACCATTTGCCGATGGTACAATAAATTAATAACATACAATATATTCAGCAGGACTCTCTCTCTGAAATAATTAATGTTAGTTGGCCACTGATGAGCTACGGTAGATTGCAGTATTTCAACCAGTGCGACATTATACTGCTTGCAAGAAGTCGCGCAGTGTTTAACCCAAAGCAAAATAGTCTATTGTAGTAAATCTAGAATGAAGAAATGTCATTTATACTGGAAACTTACATGCATAAGAGATACTTATGCATGTAATCTGTGGAAGTGAAATAGGAAACGAATCACTGTAATGATAATAAACGCTGCCATTACCATGAGTTGTATCAATTTTAAAATGTTATTTACGTGGTTGAGCGTGGTTGAAGTTAGATTTGTTTCTGCATACACGATTCGATCAGTACCTAAGTACTTCCATGTTTAAAATTACGTACGGTTAATAACGAAAGTTGCTGAAAAAAATCTTTTAAAAATAGGTACGTGAGTACTTGATCTAACTTACTGATTTGATTTTTTAATGCGTCAGTTATGTTACTTAGAGGATGCGCTAAGGTAGCCTGCGAAATTCAAATTTTCTTAAGGTTTTTGCAATGTGCAGGTCAGTGTAAGGTTGTATGTTGATCAAAATATGATTCGCAACCCTAAAAAATATGTATTTACAGAATTATAATCATTAGAATCATCAATAAAACTCTAAGTTAGAATTAGCCTCAAATGTCATGATTTCATGAAATATTCAATAGGATAATTTGAAGTTAGAGAGTTAGGTACTTATATTGACTATTTTAATGATTATTATTCTGTAAATACATACTTGTTACGATCGCGAATCCTATTTTAATCAACATATACCTAATACTGATCTGCAAATTGCAAAAAACGTAAGAAAAAAAATTTTGAACTTCGCGAGCTACCCTGGCGCTTTCGCTAGTTGAAATGACTTTCAATCCTATTTTTCACTTAGCCGACGCGACGTTCGCACGGACGTAAACATTTTTTCGCGCACTGTATTTTCATCGCTCTGCTTAGCGCCGAGAGAGTTGAAAAACCAACAGTGTTTTTTCGTCGCGCTAGAATGCATTCTGTTGTTTTTAGGTTGGATTCTCAACGCTCGGCTCAACAGCTAAAGTTGAAAATCCAGTGCGCGATAAAATCCCGCCGCGGTATTTTTACGTCCGTGCGAACGTCGGCTTTCGGTGTGATTTTGTACCTACTACGTAGGTAAGTAGGTGCTGTACTTTGTTCAGCATACGCACATATCGTAAATACAATTATTTTCAGAGACTTACGTGGGACTGTACATTTTTTATGTCATTAACTTGGCTATTATGTTGTAACAATGACATTATGTATTTACGCACAAGAATTACACAATGTACATAACAATTATCTAACTTCAATGTAAACAATGTAATAATATATTATGTGGAAGTCAACTAATGGGTTTAATGTAACCGTGAGTCGTTTACTGAATAGGAACATACTTAAACAAAAGTTGTTTAAAAAATTCATGTAATTTGTAATTTTTCATTTGATTAAACACACAAAACCACATAATTTAAATAGGATACTTATTCGTTTATTGTTTAAAGATTACAAAATAATAAACATACAACTTTAACAATAACAGACATCGCACCTTCAGTGAAAGACCTGATAGACAAAAAATGGGTTGCTCCCTAAGACAATCTGTTAGCTGACGTCATAACTTTAACTGTAACTTTAACCGCCACACGCTTCGCTGGCTTAATATCTGTCAGTTCTGTCAGACGCGTACCTACACTGATAACTTTGACTAAGCTGGTGCAACATATTTCACAGTAAGCCGACGTTCGCGCGGACGTAAAAATATCGCGGCTATTTTTTTTCGCGCACTGGATTTTAAACGCTCTACTAAGCGCGGAGAGTTGAAAATTCAACAGTGTGTTTTTTTTTGACGCGCTGGGATGCACTCTGTTGTTGTTAGGTTGGATTCTCGAAACTCGGCGCAACACCGAGAGTTGAAAATCCAATGCGCGATAAAATCCCGCCGCGATATTTTTACGTCCGTGCGAACGTCGGCTAACCGTTAAAGTCAGCGTTATAGTTATTGTCAAATTTGATATTTAAACCTTTACTTTAACCCAGACTTAGTTGTATCAGAGAGTATGTATCAGAAAGGCGTGGTCAAACTTAAGAGTGTATGTAGTACAGACCATCAAACTGAACAACTTTCTCCATGGGACCAACATCGTAATCGATAAAAAAATATCAGCCGTCCAATATAGTTATTTGGGTCGAGTAGGTAATTAAAGTTTTATACGGCACAGCTGATAATACGATGTTGGTCCCATAGAGAAAATTGTTCAGTTTGATGGTATGTACAATTTGACCACACTGTATTAGACAATCTGTAAACATCCAAAACTTCTTTCAACTTTTGTGTTGGAACAGACTACGACAGAAGACAATAATGTATCTACGTATGTGAAACAATTTTATTTACCGACAGTCTTGTACAGACAAGCACATCAAGTTATACCAATCTGTCTAATTTCTCCATATGATTTTAAACGTTAAAATGTTGATGGTTAAGTTCAAAATCGAATGATAAAATTTGACAGTTTGTAGTAACTTGATCTGTTGCTGTGTGTACTTACTCAAATCTACGAATTCAAAGCATTTATTTCAATTAAATTTCATTTACACTATTACAGGCACTTTTTAATTACGCACCCATTCCAAAAAGTAGATCTCTCTCGATCTCTCAAAAAATAATTCTTTTAACAAAATCATAATACGATTTACTATTATTATTTAGTTAGACTATTATATTGGTTAGGCGGCAATAGTTTGCTTTTATTTTTTTTGTATGCTGGCACCTTTTTTTTTTTTTTTTGTGGATGGGAAATCATCAAATGTCTTCTCCCGCTCTGAGTAGAGCGGGAGGGCGTGTCAGACTTTTACTGACTAAAACCCACCCGTCCACCCGTGTTGCTTCAGTTGCCCGTGCCAGGGCCAAAGTATCTCTTTAGAACCTTGTTTTTGTATATCACATGTAAATTGTAATAATTTTTTTGTGCTTTGGTGTATTTGATTGTGTCTTTTTTGTGCACTAAATAAATGTTTTATCTATTTACCAAGGGCCAAGTACCAACAAAGCCAAGTACAATACCGTCACAATCGGGGCATTCCACTACACACCCACGACTGACGCCTACATATCAAGCTATACATCTCCAGCATAAGCTGATCTCGCATTGTATAGGATTTCCGTACAATACGAGGTCAGCTTATACAGGTTAGGTTAGCTAGATATGTAGCCGTGTGTACCAGGTAGCGGTACTACTAGACCACGTCACGAGAAGGGCTACCACATTTTATTTGCTGGTTCAAGTGATATTCACAAACTGCTCCCATTCCTTTTATTATGTATGTGGTGTCCTTGACATTAACTAACGCTATAAATAAACATATACATAAAAGCTGTTGTACCAGTTAGTCCATTTTTGCATCGCTCAACTTGTCTTGATCCTTTCAAGGTTCCCATTTTCGTGTTGTCTTTATTTTTATGTAATCCACAGGATCGTTAAACTCTGTGAAATTTGACTTTAATTATTTATTCAGTTTTAAATATAAGTTGGTAAATGTCTCAAGTTATTCTGAAGGTTTCCAGACCATTCAATTCAAGTATTGGTCAAAGAATTTGTTTTTAAATAAACAAGTACGTAGCTTATGGTTTGCTCACGTGTGAATTTCAGGATTTCTTGATGATTTTCGATTGAGTTAACTTGTTGTTCCTTGCGTGATTAGGGTCCCAAAACTACTCAATAAAAACAATAACCCAAAATAACGACGGCCGCGGTGATCATAGTTTTTATAGTCATAGTTTTCATAGTTGTCATAGTTTTTATATGCGAGTCAATTGGTATGAGCCACGGCTTGCTTCACACCAAAGATAATGGGATCGAGTTTTTCTTTCAAATTTCGTAGGTCTATTGGAACAAAACTTGCAAGGACAGGAATCAGCAGACGAGGAAATCCCAAGTGTATATTCTGAGATACTTACTAATTTATCGACACAACAGTAAACCAGCAGAACATTTAGTGAATATTTGAACACCGGTCAGTGTCACGAGCGGGCTGCGACTTGGCCCTCAACTTAAGCAATCATTTGCAGTCTGTATGCTACACGCAGTCTGTTATTATTTTCGTGGGTACCATACAAGGGCAAAGCATGTTATTAGAGTTTAACTTGTTATACTTACCTCCTACCTACAGAATGATATGCTGTACAGTACAATAATAAATAATATTATAATATAAATAATTTTATATTTTAAATATTTTATTATTTATATACTTTATTTCATTAGCTAAGTAATAACAGCCGCACGTTAATCCATAGGTTAAGCTACGCTTGCCGGGGTTGCGGTCGGTCCGTGCATGGATGACCATCTTTACATACCGACACTCCTCCGTGCCTCGGAAAGCACGTTAAGCCGTTGGTCCCGGCTGTCATTCGTGGATCTTTGACAGTTGTTACGGGTCGTCAGAAGCCCGAAAGTCTGACAACCAGTCTTACCAAGGGGTATCGTATTACCCAGTTAAGGGGTTGTGGAGGTTAGATAGGCAGTCGCTCCATGTAAACCACTGGTATTCAGCTGCATCCGGTTAGACTGGAAGTCAACCCCAATTGGGAAAAGGCTAGCACATTGATTTAATTAATATACATATAAATTACATTTCTAAATATTAGAATATAAAAACATTTAAAAATATAAAAAATAGTAGCCCACCGGTATCGGGAACAGGGTCCAAGCTATCGCGGGCAGGGCTTCAGAGAGAGCCTTTTATTTTATTTGTATTATTTTTGGTGTAGTAATATTGTGCCACAAAAAGATAAGGAAAAGGCAAAAAAGAAAGTTGGATGTGTATCAACCTTCTTTTATACCCCAAACAGCCCGAAAAAGATATGCCTTCCTCCTTTCTTCCCAACTACGTGAAGGCGCTCCCTTACCGGGAGCGTTCGCGTGTAATGTAACCACAGAACAGATAAAGAGATTTATCTTTTCTGTGAATGTAACAGTAGTAGCGGGAGCACCGTGACACAATTTGTAACATGAATGCGAATCTTATCGAATCTTGGATAGTTAGTTGTTATATTACAGGCGAATTCTCGTCAGTCAGTGAGGCTATTGCAACGTAATGCTCAAAATCGAATTTTGGATGCTTACATCGCGAATGCTTCTGGCTAATAATAACAGCCGCACGGGTCGATTCATCAGGTTAAGCTACGCTTGCCGGGTTGGTCCGTGGATGGGTGACCATCTTTACATACCGGGTCTCCTCCGTGCCTCGGAAAGTCCCGGCTGTCATTCGTGGATCTTTAACAGTCGATACGGGTCGTCAAAAGCCCGAAAGTATGGGGTGTCGTATTACCCAGTTACTGGGTTGTGGAGGTCAGATAGGCAGTAGCTCCATGTAAAATATAATAATATTCAGCTGCATCCGGTTAGAATGGAAGCCGACCCCAACATAGTTGGGAAAAGTCTAGACAGATTGATTGACATTACGAATGCTCCTGTGAGCTTGTGTATTAGTGATGTCAGAAACACGGAGAAACGTGGAGATGGCTAAAGCACTTTCTATGTGCTCAGGCTAAGAATAGGATTGATTAACCTTTCCATATTGTGTCGTTATAGCTGTGAATCATTAGTTTGGTGGTTCTGTGGACCTGTATGCTGACTTACCCGAGTGAAATCATTGCAGTATTAAATCAGCTTTTCCTTACCTTACAGACCTTAGTGGTTCGATGTAAGGCCGATCATTCATCAGCCAATTCTTTGAGCAAGTCTAAAAATTCCAATACAATAATCGTGCAAATTCCAATACGTGTGTTGCTTTTTGCAAGATTAAAAATAAACTCCGAAAGATTTCCATCTAAATATTAATAATGACGTAGCTGTACCATTTATAGTTTTTGTCCATAATTCAGTTCACAAAAACAAATTACTGTTTGGAAAATCAACGCCGCAGTTGAGGGCGCAGACCTCTGTTTTGTTGGTTTTACGTATTTTTTTGTCTTATTACGTCAATCAACAAGTAAAGTAAACTCCCGTAGAATTATTAATTGCGTCGCAACTTTTTTCTGACGTCAGCGTCTCTCGACTTTTCGTGAAACAACTACGAATCAGGTAAATATTATGAATCGTAATAGGTTATGATTTAATAAAAACTTTATGATCCTTGAATTCATTGCTTTGGTCGTCCCAGTTGGGTAGCCTTACCAAGAGCACAATAGTTGATTAAGGGTGCGTACACAGAAAGTCCGTATTTACAGGATCGTTTTTAACGGATACGTCGCTACTGGAGGTAATATTTATACCGCATTTATCGTTTAATCAATCATCAATCATGGAATCAGTATTTTAATACTGTTGTGTGTGGCAACTCGCTCATACAATTACTTATATACGCCGAATAAAACCGCATACGATAAAACGGACCTCTAAATCGCTGTGTAAGTATTTTGTCGGATCGGTGATCGGTCGGTCGGTGACATGTGTCTCGAACAACTACATAGGTACGCCATCGCCGAATAAAAACGTACCCATACGATAAAAAAAATGTGAAAATGAGCCCTCAGGGATCATAGCTTGGGGTTACATTCGATAAACTAAAATCTTCTGAAAAATTATAATGAAAATAACAAAGTATAGGTAATACTTACCCTCGATTCTAAAATAACTGTAGTTACTAAATTATATTCAGTACTCGTAAGTGATGGTATGACTTATACCATCACTTACGAGTATTATGAGTAATATTATGATGATTCGGATATACCGTAAGTATACCCAACCCTAACGACCAAGGGCAGACACAGAAACGGGACTTATTTTTTTTCAGACGATAATGATATTGACTAACAAGTTGCAAATTATCGTCGAGCCTTCTTTCTTTGGACCCTACATACTACTCATACTTTGAGAGTCTTCATCCGTAACCCCGCAGAGCCTGAGCTAATAGGTTGGGTCTTTATTTATTTATTAAAACTTTATGCACACGTAAAAAAAATACCGCACAAAGGCGGTATCTCTACCTACCAGTCAAACTTAAGGTGATGGAGAGAGAAAACATGACAGGTGGAACATACGGGATAGATAACACGAAAATAACGATAAAATACAAGAATAAATATACCAAACTATTAGGATCTAAACCTAAATCTTTCAAATAGACTAACATTAAGTCGACCTAAGTTTACATCAATTAAGATAACTGGAACAATAATCCAGTCTAGTCCATTTTAAAATGTTAATCGGCAGTTAAGTGTTTGGGAAATCGATAATTCGTGGATTGTAAAACTTATAGATATAGCCAGTGATGGCCAAAACTTGATAAAAATCAGAAATTCATTCGTGCAATAACAGACAATGCAGTGTCTAAACAGCTTCATCTATACATACTTGGACTTTTAATCGTATTCAGTAACTTGACAGTTCGAAGCAAGATAATTCTCAATTTTAACCGATTTCAAAAAAAGGAGGTTACTCAATTCGACCGTATATTATATTTTTTTTATGTGTGTTCGCGGATAACTTCGTCGTTTATGAACCGATTTTTTTATATTACATCTATACTCTGTATCTGTTTATCTATACTAATAATAAAGCTGAAGCGTTTGTTTGTTTGAACGCTCTAATGTCTGAAACCACCAGTCGGATTAGAACAATTATTTTTGCATTTGTTAAACCAGTTCCTGAGGAAGGCTATATATAGGCTATATATCACGATATGACCTGAGGTAGGAGCTGAGCAAAAAGGTAAAAGTCAGACAATGCTAAGCGAAAACGAAGTAATAGCGCAGGCAGGTGACGCGATGCGACGGGGTGGGTCGGGGGAACAAGAAATTTTACGCGGACGAAGTCCCGACAAAAGCTAGTCGTTTATATTATGGTATAAACTAATATAACCTGTTTCAATTAAAACTATAAGCACATCAAGGTAATTTCGCTAATTATTTTTTTCACCTCATTGCCTTTTTATTGTCAGGAACATAATCCCTTTAACTGTCAAGTTACTGAATACGACTAAAAGTCCAAGTATAGAAGCATGACATTTTGTACAAGAGATCGATATAAAACGAAGGTGAGTACTAAGAAAGACTGTTTGAATATTCATCCTCAAAATGGGTAAAATAGGGGGTGAAAGTTTGTATCATCATGATTAATCACTTGACACAGGTCTGGGAACAAAAAGCATGTTCAGGCAGATCTGGAAATGTTCGAAAGCATGTATTTTGTTTTATTTACAAGTTCTTTTTGGGGATCCTCAAAATCACTATCGACAATTACTTATACAATGCAAAATTATGTGATACAAGAACACCAAAAACGATTGTAGCCTGTAATATTAAATAAATTCAATAACAGAAGTCATTTTAAAGTCACACTTAATGTACTCTGTTTGGTTCCAAGCTATGTGTGTCGTACTGTCGTGTCTTGCAATGCGTTTTCACTTCCTTATTGGTTCCGACAAAATACAGTACACTATGACACGTCATTCATAAAGCATTGGCCCATTGCTGTATGTTTACTCGTTTGGATCAGGCAGCGGCAGTGAGGCTGGATGTATAGAAAAATGAATAAATGGAGCGCTATGTGCCCAAATATTACGCGACTTCGGTATACTCGGAGCAAAGTAAAGCTGAACAAATGAACGCAGCCGAATTTGCATAGAGCGAAATAAGTGAAGTTCTATCATAATTATATGATAGCCTCGTCCGAAGTGATGAATATTTTACACTTGTACCACATATAATGGCCAGATCATCATCATGGTCAGATGCCGTATATCATGCCGCAAAGGCGTTCGAATAGTGAATATGAAGAAATAAAAAAGAAGCTCAAAGCGAAAACTGGAACGGAGGCGTCGGAGGTATACTCAGAGCAAAGTAAAGCTGAACAAATGAACGCAGCCGAATTTGCATAGAGCGACTTAATTGCCCGTGGCATACCATAAGTTGAAGCAACAATAAAAGGTCTAACGATGAAAGTCATTTGTTGCTTCAGTTTTATTGCATGCCACAGGCAGCTTGCATCTTGTAAATGAGGCTTTACTCCATGATAATACTCCATAGACGAAGTGCATAGTTCACCGCCGCCGGCCCATGAATGACTAATTGGTATGCCACTATGCCCTCGATCGATCGACTTGTACTCGGTAGGCGTCATACGGATTCGAAGTATGTGTATAGCGCAACGGTGACCGTTGTACGCATAGATATAAGAAAGAAGTTATATTTCTATGGTTGTACGTCGCTCGCGTAGATTAACTTTCTGCATCTATTATGCTAGTGTAGGGTAAGGTTGACACCTCATGCGCCAGGCTCGAATTCCAATAGGAAAGCATAGGGATGATGCCTGGGTAAAAAAAAAGAAATTCTATTTAGTCGTGAGACAGATAATACAAAAATATTACACATTTTTGCTCTATCATTCTAATAAAAAATTACTTAGATAACACACATTAAAGTTGGGAAGTGGGGCTCACTACATCACGTCTTCGTATAAAATCTAGCTAGGTGTGACGTCATGTCATATTTTTACTCAATGTATCGCCGTAATCTTTTGATTATGTAAAAAAAGAAAAAATACGTTTGCAATATTTTTTATTAATCTACAATTCTACATGATGGACAAAAAAAAAATTGTCATATTTAACGCTCCATTTTTGCTTTCCTCTTTCCATGCATGTTTTCGTCAGATATAGGCTTGAGAGATAGAAATACTATTGACAGTTATTACTACGTCAG
Source organism: Cosmia pyralina (assembly GCA_946251885.1). NCBI lineage: Eukaryota > Metazoa > Arthropoda > Insecta > Lepidoptera > Noctuidae > Cosmia > Cosmia pyralina. The sequence goes on from OX276343.1 coordinate 9,186,342, forward strand.
ATAACAATTACCGTACTCAAAGTTAATGATATTTTTGTTGCGTAAATAATGTCATTAGTAGGTACTTTTAGGGTTCCGTACCTCAAAAGGAAAAAACGGAACCCTTATAGGATCACTCGTGTGTCTGTCTGTCTGTCTGTCCGTCTGTCACAGCCAGTTTGCTCCGAATCTAATGGACCGATTATGTTGAAATTTGGTACACATATGAATTTCTGTGACCCAAACACGGACGGGTAAAGTAAATAAATTAAATTTGAATATAGAGGTCACTTTTGGGGGGCAAATAAGAAAATTAAAAAAAAATAAATTGAAAACTGTACCGTGTGACATATCAAATGAAAGGGCTTACTATGAGGGTCTCAAATATATTTTTTTATAATTTTAAAATAAATTGTTTTAAAGTTATTTAAGAAAATAGACGAAAATTGACCATTCCCCCCCCCTTATCTCCGAAACTACTATGACTAAAATTTTGAAAAAAATACAGAAAATAGATCTTTACCTGTAGATTACAGGAAAACCTATAAGAAGTCTGTGGTCTTAAAATAACATGGTAAATCTATTAATATTGTGAGTACAAACTTACATTTACAGTTGGAATGTATGGGAGAACATGTTTTTCAACTACAGTGTTAAGTTTGTTCTTAAGATAAAAAGATAAATTCATCCCAACTACGGAACCCTTCATTGTGCGTGGTCCGACACGCACTTGGCCGGTTTTTAGGGTTCCGTACCTCAAAAGGAAAAAACGGAACCCTTATAGGATCACTCGTGTGTCTGTCTGTCTGTCTGTCTGTCCGTCTGTCACAGCCAATTTGCTCCGAATCTAATGGACCGATTAAGTTGAAATTTGGTACAAATATGAATTTCTGTGACCCAAACACGGACGGGTAAAGTAAATAAATGAATTTTGAATATAGAGGTCACTTTTGGGGGACAAATAAGAAAATTAAAAAAAAAAGTTTTGCAAGCTACACCATGTGGAATGTCAAATGAAAGGGCTTACCATGAGGGTCTCAAATATATTTTTTTTTATAATTTTAAAATAAATTTTTTAAAGTTATATAGGAAAATAGACGAACATTGACCATTCTCCCCCCGCTTATCTCCGAAACTACTGAGCCTAAAATTTTGAAAAAAATACAGAAAATAGATCTTTAAGTTTGTTCTTAAGATAAATTCATCCCAACTACGAAACCCTTCATTGTGCGTGGTCCGACACGCACTTGGCCGGTTTTTTGTACTTGTGGCACTAAGGAGTTCATGGACATGAAATCAGAATTTTGGTAATAGCTAACAGTTGGTTGTTAATTTTTCCTTTGACTTATTTACAAAAAGTGCGTACATAAGCAAATGTACGCATTTCTCCGGCCGGCATTAGGAATCTATGAATAAATTAAAAATAATAATTAAAATTCTTAAAGTAAGTGCGTACCTAAATGGGTTATCTTTATTCTTTTATTTGCTGATTTGTGTATGAAAGCCAGAATAGACCAGACCTGTACTGCCTGGGTACTGTGTATCACCTATGACTTATTCAAAACATTTCACACATAGATAGTTTAGTTCGAGCAACTTTTAACTTCGTAAACACTACTGAAGACAAGAATAAGACTCCTACTGAACGCTAGAATGAGTATCTTAGAGGAAATTGCTGTTATCAGCACGCTTCATCAATTCATCATAGCATATGTATACTATCAAAGTCAGCATTGATCAACGAACGATGCTGACCAAGAGTCAAGGCATGGCATGCGGAAAAGATGCAATGGACTTTGAACTCGGAAAGTTAACAAGAAGTTAAGCAGGTAAGGCGGTCATGGACATCCACTTTAAGAAGATATTTGGTTTCCCGTACTAGAAAAATCAAGAGTTTTGATAACACTGGGAAAATATTACTTATGTAGAAAACGATATCAGTGAAGGATCTCTGAAGTTTTTTTTGTTTTACTGAAATAGGGATTATGACAAAATTTTTTTTGTCCGTCAGGTTGATTATTAAAAAATATTGAACACGTATTTTTGCTTTTTTTACGTAATTACGATTACGGCGCTACATTGAGTTAAAGAATGTGGCATGACGCCACCCACGCCTTGGTAGATTTTATACTGAATTGTGACGTAGCGAGCCCCCACTTCCCAACTTTAATGCGTTTAATCTAAGTATTTTTTTTTATTAATATGATAAAACAAAAAATACGTGTCAAATATTTTTTTATTATATGACTGATGGACTAAATAGATTTTTTTTTTACCCAGGAACCATCCCAAATGCTTAAAAAAAAAATTAATAAATTTATTTCAGCAGACAAGATATACTTAGTTATATTTAATGTAGTTATATTTCAACACAATACAGTCGATATAATTTATGCTCGATTGTTTATGCACAATTTTAATGAAGTTGTACATAGAATAATTTAATATATTTACACAATATTATTATGGAGTGCAAAAGCACTTATTTTCCAATTAGATTGCATCACAACTCGTTCTTTGTTTCTAGAAACGAATAGGAAGCATTTAGAGAGCCTGCTAGAATTTACCGCTAATAACATTCTTAATTAGCGCAGAATTAAACATTTTTCGGTGCGTTTGTGCGAGGTTACATCACAACCAAACAAGTTTTGTTGTGATTTGCTCTTTACAAAGGTGTTTTAAATTCGACCTCAATAAAGTTCACTGAATTTAAGAAAGCTTCAAGTATATGAAAGTTCGTAATAAGGTTTTTAAGTTCTTTTTGATCTACCTAGTGCTTTGACCGCGACTGCGTCCGCGGCCGTGTGAATTTCGGATATTCCCATACGGTATACAACATCCCATTAATTTGCCTTTATTTTTTACTGGCTTTTGCCCGCGGCTTCGCCCGCGTGGAGGTCGGTAATTATCCCCAGAGACTGTCTAAAATCGCTTTCTTTCATAACAGTACCACCATATTCCGTGATACTTGGTTTGCTCTTAATATTTTTGATAGTTCGATTTAGTGCTTCGATTACATTTTTGTAGGACATCGTCCAAATCAACAGTTTACATTGCTGCAACATTCGTTCCCGCTCGCTGTTTTTACTAATTAATTAATTAAAAAGGTTAGTCAATAATTGTTCACACAATACATTAAAAATAATTTCGTTAATATTACTTCCAGGCTAACACAATATGCATCATGTTACACACTGGCATTTCCTCACACGTAGTGAATGTGCCGTTCGGCCACCATTTAGCAACGTGGCGGCTCTTCCTGAGGAGGCTACTGCAACAGCAACTCCTTTATCTTTCCTGATTTCAGTTAAAATTAGATTTAAAAGAAAAGTTTATCAGTACCATACAAAAAAAAAAAAACCCTTTCACCGCTTAAGATTTTTGCACAATATTATTTTTTAACAATATTACTTAGTTTCTATGATTCTAAATGTCTAACTTAAAAAATAATAATTATTATTTTAATTTTATCAACATCAATTTGCAATACTCTAGCGTCGCATTTGACCACGTAAGTGATGTTGTGTACGTGTCAGCCAAGTTATTTTGTGACTTTATATTGTAATTTACTATTGACCGAGTGGCCCGTTTTTAATGAAACAAAGAATTCAAATTCAAATTCTTTATTGCGAACTAAGTGTATAACTTTGAAGATGTTAACAATAGTAGGTTCTTAGAACTTAGTTGCCTGTTAAGGCATTGCAATTTAAATTGTTATAAATATTTAAAAACATAGGTAGGTACTCAGTATTATAGTTATACAATTTACATTATACATATTAATTACCCCGAACCAGTTTGGGTTTATGCCAGGTCGAGGAACAACGGACGCCACTTTTACACTCCGCCAATTGTGCGAGAAGTACAGACGTGCACACAAGAACTTGCACATGGTGTTCATTGATCTGGAGAAAGCGTATGATAGGGTACCTCGGGATGTGTTGTGGTGTGCCTTGAAAGAGAAAGGTTTGCCCGGGAAGTATGTAGAGTTAATTCGTGCTATGTACAGTCAATCTCGTACCTACATCCGGTCGGCTGCTGGGAATACCAACGAGTTCAATGTGCCTGTTGGCTTGCACCAAGGATCGGCTTTAAGTCCTTACCTCTTCCTGTTGATTATGGATGCTCTGACGTCGAATCTACAGGAAGAGGCACCCTGGTGCATGCTGTTTGCCGATGAAATTGTTCTTGTCGGTGAAGATGTACCTGAGATTCGGAGCAGATTGGAGAAATGGCAACAGAAACTGGAGAATGTTGGCTTGAAAATCAGTAGAACCAAAACTGAATACACGAGTATGTTCTGCGATTTCGGCGGTATCTCCAGTTCTGGAGGCATAGCGCTTGATGGCGCGCTTCTCCCAGTCTGCTCCGACTTTCGGTATCTCGGTTCACTCGTGCAAAGCGATGGCGAAGTAGATCGGACGGTTAAGCATAGGATTAACACTGGATGAATGAAATGGCGGCAGGTCACGGGGACAATCTGCGACTCCCGCATTCCCCTTAAACTTAAGGGGAAGATATATAAAACAATGGTTAGACCTGCTGTCTTGCATGGATCAGAATGTTGGGCCACAAAAGGGATGAATGAAAAGCAGTTGCATGCAGCTGAGATGAGAATGCTAAGAGGGATGTGGTGTTACACGAATGGATAGAATAAGAAATGAGTACATAAGAGGAAGTCTAAAAGTGGCACCGGTGACTGAAAAGTTGTGCGGAAATCGGCTGTCATGGTATGGGCATGTGATGCGGAGGAGTGAGGAAAATGTCGTGAGGAAAGTTTTGAGTATGAATGTCGATGGCTATAAGAGTAGGGGAAGACCAAAGAAACGATGGATGGATTGTGTGAAAGATGACATGGCTAGAAAGGGGGTGACTACCGAGATGACGAATAATAGAGAAGTATGGAAAAAAAGGACATGTTGCGCCGACCCCAAATAGATTGGGATAAGGGCAGGAGAATGATGATATTATATTAATTATCATTATTCAAATTTTTTTTTATTTTAACAGACAAATTTTTTATTTTAACAGAATATTCTTACAAGACAAGACTACATGTTACCCCAAGATACGGACTATGACAATATTTCCAATCCCTTAAATCTCTGAAAATAGAGGTAGGTACTTCAATATTACTTACCTACATGTGAATTTTAAAATCATCCTCTATTCTGTCCCCATTAAGGCGAGCAGTGCTGTCAACTAGCGCCACCATTGAGAAAAAAAAGTCTGGAGATATGGTTATCCATATCTACAGACTTTTTTTTTTAATTTCCTATGCTCACATTTTTAGTCTTTTTTGTGTCAGATTCTACTTCATCTGACTAAAAATGTGAGTATAGCAAATTTCAAAATGTTTCATATCTACAGACTTGTTATTTTTTTATCAATGGCGGCGCTAGTTGGCAGCACTACTCGCCTTAAGGGGAGATTTTACAAAAACGCTGAAACTTCTAACTCTTTTCCTTTACCAGAAGCTTAAATTTGAATTTTTACATCCCTAACTTCAGAAATCTTTTATCTCACGAAAGTGACACGCACTTTACTTGTGTTCACCAAGTTTACAAACACGTTGTGAATGTGTGCGTGAGGACGAGTAGCGTCAGCACATATAGACACATTGTTTGTACTATGGACAAAACATAAGCATGCTCACTTAAGAAAATATTCCTGTGAGAGCGCAGCTAGTGACAAACGAACATTGTGCGATCGAGTCGTGAGCCGTGCATGCGATTATCGCCTTTGAGGTGATCATGCGGAACTTTGGCCCATAGTACACTTGGTAACCACATGTAAAGCGAGTGTCGCGTGGTGAGATAGAAATACTGTAGTATTTATGGCAGTATGAATTGTAGTTATGGAATGGTTATTATTACATTAAGTACCTACTTGCTGAGCCTTAACTTAATTCACCAAAAAATGTCAAGTTACTATTAACAGCGTCTTTTTTACAATAAAATGTTGCGTACGCGCGGCTACAGATTAAGCTATACAGTTCCAGTATAAACAGACTGATCTCGCATTGTATAGGATTTCCTTACAATGAGAGGTTTGTGTAAACTGGTTATATAGGGTGACTGGTAATTAGTGGCCGATACTTAAACACATGATTGTGCTCATGATAACAAACAACTTTTACTATGGGACCAAACCTGAAATCGCGAAAAAAAAATCTGCTGCTTACTACATTTTGACGAGTTATGCGAATATGTCATCTGATTTTTTTTTCGCGATTTCATGTTTGGTCCCATAGTAAAAGTTGTTGTTCAAACCTGGTCCAGGCCATGGTGCGGAGCGAGAGTGCATGGGAGGCCGTCGCCTCCTTCTGCGAAGCAGTAATGCTCGCGAAGGAGGAGGCGGAACGCGTGAGGGAGAGGAAACAGCCGCGCCCTCGCGCTCCTAGCCGCCGCAGGAGACGCCCTGGGCGGCGGAAATCTATCGCCGATTCCCGGCCACCGTAGGCGCGGGCTTGCGGACGACGAGTAATGGGCAGCTCGCCGTCCGGTAAGGACCAGGCCCGGGTCAACGGCGCGTTGTGTTCCACGCGCGCCTCAAAGAGATGTCAGCAGTGACGGGGTCCAATAGGGCCGATGCCGCCGGGGTCGCGGGTAGTTCGAAAGAGATACCGTGGCCCTGGCACGGGCAACTGAAGGATGGGTGGGTTTTAGTCAGTAAAAGTCTGACACGCCCTCCCGCTCTGCCCAGAGCGGGAGAAGTCATTTGATGATTTCCCATCCTCAAAAAAAAACCCTGATAGTTTCACTATGTCCGTCCGTCCGCAGGTTAGCTCAAAGACTCTTAGTACTAGAAAGCTATAAATTACCATGGATATACATATTCATCACGCTGACAAAGTGGTAAAATAAAATCATGAAAAAAAATTTTTCTATGGTATCTTCTGTACACGTAAAGTTGGGATGTTTTTTTTTTTTCTCGTCTACCCCATGGTGTGGGGTGTTGTTGGATAGGTCTTTCAAAAATATTGCGGGTTTGGATTTAGGGATCCGTTTCTGAAATATTAAGCTATAAAGTGCTAATTTTTGTTAGAGTCAAGTGTCCCCCCCCCCCTGCCAGCTAAACGGTTAGTTTTGGATAGGTGAAAAAATTCATGGTAGTAGTATATATAACGAAATTAAAAGGAAAACTATCACAGCTAAGTAGGCTTTTCAAGTTTACGAGTAACAGTCAACCAACTTGTAAAATGTACTTGGAACAGTAAAAATTTCGTAAAAATTACTTATATAACGTTGTTAGTTGTGTAAAACAGGTAGTAAATATAAGTTTACGAACCATGTAAAAATATACAAAAATAAAATCATAAGATTCTTATTAATAATGTTTCTAAATTAATAATATTTACGCTAAAATAACGACGGGCGCGGCGGCGGCGTGCACCACGGAACCCTATTACTGCGCGTGTCCCGACACGCACTTGACCGGTTTTTTTTATTGTTCTTTAATAAAGAATGCTTGAATCGTAGCAATTACAGTTCCTATAAATAAATTGAAATGTAAGTAATGTTTGTAAGTATTTAAATTGTAATAGTCCTTCAAGTATTTTTTATTTTTGCTTGCATCAGGTTACGTACCTATTAGGTAGCCTACTGTTGGTGTGTGTGTTATTATTTTACAATTCACGTTCTCCGACTGAATATTACAGAGAGAGTTGATTAAAGGCCGTGCGTGTGCGCACGAAAAAAACCGTAGCAGGACCAGGCAAGTGCGGAGATTGCCGTCATTTGAATACCTGTTGGAGATGCAGTTTTTTCCAGAGCGCTCCTGTCGAGCTGGACGCGTTTAAACGCAAAGAAGTCACTAACCTCATGTGCACACAATAACACGTACAGTATAAGGACGTGTTCACACTTCCAGACTCTACAGTGCGTAGCGGACGCACTCTTCCGTATTTGAATTTTAATTATGTAGTTAATCTTGATTATTCTTTTACACGATTAAATTGAGGTTAGGATTTTCTTTGTAGAAAAGTTTCAGTAAAAATTCATACAGTATTTTTGACAGATATTTTAAACAAATTAATATTTAAATAAATTTTTAAATTAATAAAAAAAAATTTGGCTTTGTTTATGTTTAAACTTTATTATCTACATTAAAATAACGAGGTATTAATGGGTTTTCCTAGTGGTTTTGCGTCAACTGGTCATATAAAACACATTAATAAAATTACGATCTAAATGAATCGATGATAGTTATAGAATTAGGCAATCAATCCCTTAGAGGTATAGGAATGCAAATACGTCACAATTTATATAGGTATACCTATGTACCTAGTTGTTCCTAATTCCAACCTGGTAGTGATGATGCATGTACGGGTTGTAGTAGTTAACTCCGTTTATGCATCATCACTACTTTTCAAACTTAAACCATACTTGGACAACAACGGCTTAAACCGAGTCGGGGGTCGACTGAACCATTCCAGTTTACCTTTTGAGATGAAGAATCCAATCATTCTACTCAAGGGTGGACGACTTACTGAGTTGGTGATCAATCAAGCTCACCTAACGACTTTACACGGAGGAGCTAGACTAACTTTAGCGTACATCCGGCTCGAAGGACCACATATGTACGGGTTGTAGTAGTTAACTCCGTACAATGCAGTAAGTGCAGGTTCAGAACAAGTTCAGGTTGTAAGTACGAATAATTCAACTATGATATTAGTTGTAACTTTAACTTTGTCAGCGAATAGATGCATACAAAGTTATAATAAAAATAAATACCAAAATTAATAAATAAAATCAGAGTAGAAGTGAGTAGTAGAAAAACATTTTTTTTTACTTTTTTTCAAATAATAATAGCCCTCTTCCTCTATCCTAAGCTATCTTGCTGTGCCCGACAGAGTCCACAATGATCTAAAATTATGTATATTTTTATAATGTATACCTACCACCTAAATATATTGAGTATTGAACTATGGTTAAAACCTATTTGTTTGCTGCCATAAGACAGAACAAGAGCGGTGACAGTGACAGAATACAAAGTGTCCCCTACCATCGCGTGCGACAGCCGACGACAAAGGAAACGTCGCACCGTGTGACTCAGCCCTAACAATGGTTGCATGCTAAGATCTATGTTAAGCCACATGCCATGCACAGCAAATCCATTGTAACTATGCAATCATGGAAAGAATCATGATCGTAAACCGCTTTGTAATACTGATAATTATACAATTGTACGCAAATTGGAGTTTACGTCGATAGAACAGGTGGCATTTGTCGTGCTTGTTATGTCAATCACCTCTATTCTTATATAAGATATATCCCCCCTTTTAACCCCCTTAAAGGTCGAATTTCCAAAAACCCCTTCTTAGCGGATGCCTAGGTCATAATAGCTATCTGTGTGCCAAATTTCAGCCCAATCCGTTCAGTGGTTTGGGCTGTGTGTTGATAAATCAGTCAGTCAGTCAGCCAGTCAGTCAGTCACGGTTTCCTTTTATAGATATAGATTATATATATAAGGTATATTCACCGTATAAGTATGAACTTCGTTAATTTATAATCTAACTCGTGAGATTGTAAACTGTCGATAAATTGAGATTGCTATACTGCTATTTATTCTGCTTAAAACTTACAGTATAACGTATTAATTTTCGATAGTTTAAAATTTATCCATGTCAAACCGTCAAAATGTGAACTGGCGCTGATTGGTTGAACTTCATGTGCCCCGCGCAGCTATCTTTGACTGTCAACTGTCTTGCTCACAATCAGCTTAGTCACAATTTATCGACAGTTTATAATCTCACAAGATAAGTTATAAACTAACGAAGTTCATAAATAAACGGTGACAAATACAACATTAGTTTTAGTATATGCGAAACCCAAAACACGTGTCTAGTATTTTTGTGTAAGGAATCTATGTACAAAATTTCAAAACTATATCATGAAAAATCACAAAGTTGTAAGCTTGTTATGTTACCTGGTTGTCCGTACAAAAACAACACCACGCGGCGCGGCGGGGCGGCGCCCACTGTGCGCCCGTGTAGTGCCGCTATGACCAGCCGTGACTTGTGTTCGTTCGTCGCTTGGTGTCCATAATGTAACCTTTTTTTAAAGATTTTTGGGGCAAAATATAACACGGTATAAAAATTATTGGAATCGATTCAGTTATTTATTCTGAACAAACTATATTCAGGTGTCGCATAAACTAAAACTAATGTTGTATATAACAAGAAGACAAGGGTAAGACGGAAGTGTAGGTACTTATAGTCACCCATATTTCGCCAGGAGCCTTTTGCCATCAACCGGGCACTCAAACTCAAACTCAAAGCATTTATTTCAATTAAACCAATTACAAAGCACTTTTGAATTGTCAAGGGTCGGTCAGTCAAAAAGATGAAGCTAGGCGCCCATTCCAAAGCATAGTAGGTACCTATGGAGAAGAACGGGCAAGAAACTCCACGGACACTCTTTTAAATCAAGATATGGTTACAAAATAATGGTTACATCATTCATGTTGAAATTTTACATGTGAAAACGATGCAGAACGTTAAAAGCGTCCTTAAAAAAAAAAAAACAATTCAAATATTTAAATTAAATTAAAATAAGTCGTGGCCGCTAAGGTATGATCAGCCTTCACTGACAGCGCTTGTTCACGAACCTGACGCATGGATTAGCTAAATGATCCAACACGCGCCACCATCAGCGAGACACAAATCCAGACTACGGGCTGCTACTGAGGTATTCCAGATGGAAAAACCCAACACATTGTCCGACCCGGGAATTGAACCCAGGACCTCATGCTCAGCATTAACGCTTGCGAGACCACTAGGCCAACGGGGCTGTCAAATCCATAATAAATATACAATCATGGAAAGTTACATGATCATGATTAATTATAAAATTGTATGCAAATCTTAGTTTACGTCAATAGAACAGGTGGCATTTATCATGCTTGTTATGTCAATAACCTTATATTATTGTAAACGTTTTGTAAATATCGATAAAAACAAGAAACATCTGATTTGTACCAGTATTTTCCGCAAATCGAAGTCGGCATATAAAAATCTTGTGATTTGATTACTGATCAAGTTGTAGGTATTGCTGTAGGCTGCAATTCTTTGGCAGGGCAGTTATTATTCTACTACATTGGTGGGGCTCGCGGCTAAGTAATAACAGCCGCATGAGTTGATCGATGAGGTTAGCTACCGAGACTCCTCCGTGTCTCGGAAAGCAGGAACTGGCTGTCATTCGTGGATCTTTGATAGTTGTTACGGGTCGGCAGAAGCCCGAAAGTCTGACAACCAAGTCTTACCAAGGGGATATCGTATTACCCAGTAACAGGCGGTGAAGGTAAGATAGGCAGTCGCTCCATGTAAATACTGGTATTCAGCTGCATCCTGTTAGACTGGAAGCTGACCCCAATATAGTTCGAGAAAGGCTAGGCAGATGATGGTTGGTGATGCTTGCCCGTTGCCCGTGAGGGTTGCTTTGGGGATCTAGAACCTATGTGGACTACAATACTTACTGTAGTGTGGCACAGTCTTCTGAAGTACCATTTCCACGTTCATCATCATCATTCCAGCGGAAAGACGTCCACTGCTGGACATAGGCCTCCCCCAAGCAGAACTCTTTTGGCAGGATGAGCTGGTGCTCATCCTGCCAAAAGAGTTCACTCTGTATAGGTTCCTGCTTTATTAAAATTCATCAATAACCTATTGTTTGTTTCACAGCACAGGAAATACGTCCATACGCATTTGAAGTACTTAGCTAACTGTAGTTCTTAGAATTTGTTCATCCTTATACCTCTATAAATTGAAACAAAGTACAGTTACTTTGTTTGTTTTGTTTGTTTGTTTGTTTGTTTGGAAAAAATAGATCTCATTTCAGTAAATGAGATCTATTTTTTCCTGGCACAAAGATCAATTTTACGGTCAGCCAGTTAGAGTAATTATCTATCAATCACAACACTACCTGTCTGACGTCAGCAGTCATTAGTACATAAATATGACGTACACTCCTACCAACTTATTTGTGAAATGGCGAAAATTAGAACTACGGCCGTCATTTTGAAATGTCTTCCTTCGATTGTGTCGACGCATCGACGCCGGCGGCGGCGGTGGCATCCTCTTTCAGTTCACAGATAAGTTGGTAGGACTGTAGTGTTAACCTGTTAAACCTGATTTACACCCTGTGGCCTACCTGCCATAGTTGAAGTAACAATAAAAGTTGCACTTAAGTAATTTGTTTCTTCCATGGCAGCTATTCTCGCAATTTATCCAGCTTGGGGGCGCTGTTGTAGATGTAGACCTGTTAAATACTTTTCGTGTCAAATTATCCTGCCATTACCGTCAATCAATAAACTAAATCTCCATGGAAACCACATACATATTTAGTTTCCATCACAGAACCTCTTTATCTGTTCTGTGGTGTCCATGGAGATTTAGTACAATACTATTAAAATGAAATGTCATGTTATAAAATTCAAAGACAAGAAAGTATTACGTATCGTAATGTTGGGTAAAAGAGATGGGTATACAATTTCCATTCATTAATTTTTGAACGGATTACGATTCTCGTAATTTATCCCGTTTGGGGGCTCTGTTGTATGTAGATGTAGACCTGTCAAATACTTTTCATGTCAAATTATCCTGCACTTGTGAGGTACTCGAAAAAAGTAGCATTGTGTAAATTGGGTTTTATTTTCTAAACATTTGCGAAAACTTCCAGTAGGTACCACTGGTAAATGAATATGAAAAAAAAAAAATTTGTTTTTCAAAGAGGTCATTATCTTACTTCATTGAAATAACTAAGTAGGTAGGTACCACGTAGCTGGCTAAATGCAGGTCTAAGTAGCTACTGTTTATTTTATTTTGTTACCCATTTTTGTATGTACAAATCATTGTGGTAGGTACTATTTATGTACAAATCACTGAACCTGACTTGTATCCGTACCTACGTCGTTTTCGGATGACCACTGAAAATCAGCGCTATGCTGTGGGTCTTCCATAGCACAGCATCATGCTGAGTAGAATCCTTCTTGTCACAGTCATGATGTGCAGCTGCCGACTATTTCACTTTTGTGCTCGTGATTAATTAATTGTGAAGGGTTCGTGGTTAAGTAATAAAAGCTGCACGGGTCGATCGATCAGGTTAAGCAACGCTTGCCGCGGTCTATCTGTAGATGGGTTACCATCTTTACATACCGAGACCCCTCTGTGCCTCGGAAGGCACGTCCCGATCTTTGACTGTCGTCACGACGGGTCGTCAGAAGCCCGAAAGTCTGACAACCAGTCTTACCAAGGGGTATCGTGTTCCCCAGTTACGGGGTTGTAGAGGTCAGATAGGTAGTTGCTCCATATAAAATAATGGTATTCAGCTGCATCCGGTTAGACTGGAAGCCGACCCCAACATTGATTGGGAAAAGACTAGGCAGATGTTGCTGGTGATTATAAAGTACTTAGATATATATTGTTTTACTTTTCTGATTACTCTTATGTTTTATTGTATGCACGTGTTTCTGTGACAAAAATAAAATCTATTTTTCTTTCTTTCTAGGTGTTGCCTGCGGTCTAGGTCACGAAAGAGGAAGGCAGAGGACCGGAGGCATGTGGTTCACCTAGAACACCTAGATCGGATATATAGTACATATGCGGTCTAGGTGTTATAGGTGTACTATATGCCTCCGGTCCTCTGCCTTAATCTTCCGAGATAATAAGCGTGGTGTTATGTTTTTGTGCTCAAAATATTATTTTGTTGGGAAAAAAACATGTACTTTTGTAGATACTGTTAAATCCCATGTTAAGTATACAAAATAATTAAATTTCGATTCCTGTTTTGCAACTAGGTATAGTTTTGATTCGGATACACTAATATTGTCCTTATTGGTAAAATACCTTGGGAATGGAGGAAACCAGTTAAAGATAATATTGTTCTATATGTGTCGCATACCTAACAATAATGGCATCACCATGCGTCACTATTGCGAAGATAATACCGCTGACGTCACACGTAGGTATCTAACTACATTAAGTTATTCATGCACGACGACCAAGGACCAAGAGAGACGTAAGTTCACGTAAGGGGGAGTTCATTATTTACATGAGGCTATTTTGGCCATTTTTTAAACCCCCACACCTCCTTGGTGAGATGTCGTGAGGTTATTCTGTGCTTGATTCAAATCACAATCAAATCAACTCAGCCTATCGTAGTCCAGTGCTTGACATAGGCCTCTCCCAGGCTGCGCCACAACACCCTGTCCTCCGCCTTCCACATCCAGTGTCCCAGCCACCTTCTTAAGGTCGTCTGTCCATCTAGCTAGGGGGCGTCCCTCACTACGCTTACCGATACGCGGTCTCCACTCCAGGACTCGTCTGCTCCACCGGCCATCGGTCCTTCGACAAACATGGCCAGCCCACTGCCACTTCAAATTGCTTACTCTGCCGTTTTTGGCGTGAACTGCTAAGGCTTCGAACCTATACCAGGTCTCCAGTCATCTATGAACTTTATTTTACGAACTTTTCTATGAACTTTATATAAATGAATCATAATATCAAATTAGGTACTTATTTATATAAAACAGTAGGAAAATAGAGGAAAAAATTACTCGAAAAGAGATAACTTTGCATTCTATCGAGGCAACTTTATCAAATCATGTTTCCATCGTGTACCTATATTATGTATATCCCCAAAAATACCATTATATTTCCCTAGATTTTAATTTAATTGTTTACTACTTCAAACAAGGGTTATAAAAACGTGTTTGTGTGTATAAAAAGCTCGGTGCGCCGCCCGCCGTAACGAGATGAGAGACTAAGGGCCGGCGCACATCTGGCGAGGCGCAGCGCAGCGCGGTTGTCACTGCCAAACAAAAATATCAACATTGCATTACAACAAAGTCGAGAATAAATAACCTGACACGCGCGCCACTTTCCCCTTAGATGCGCTCTCGAGCTAGTAGAGGTTTTTATTCTCAACTTTATTTCAAATGTTGTAAGGTCGATGTTTGTTTGGCAGTGACAACCGCGCTGCGCTGCGCCTCGTCAGATGAGCGCCGGGACGTCAACGACAAAACAGATGACTGATAAATGTACTGTTGCTACTTCGGCACCGTCATCTGTTTTCTCGTTGACGTCCCGTTCCCGGTGCGGTGGACAGTGTACCTAAACTTTAGTTTAGGTACACTGTCCGGTTCTATTTTCCAGAACCGGTGTGTTTCCAGAACCGGTGTTTTTCTAGAACCGGTGGAACTGTAAAACCTCATTATTTTAATAGCCAGAGAAAGAACAATAACATAACATCACGCTAGTAATCCCCGAAGGGTTAAGCTGAGGTGCACCTATAGTACACCCATCACATTCGCAAGTTAAAAAGAACAATAGCAGTACGGAAACTTTTATCAGCGTATGACAACTTCCAGCCAGTAATAATTATTTCCATGCCAGAAACAATGCACTGAGAATGCACTTAGAATGGCATAACAGTCTGTTTTGTTGTTTGACGTAATAACGAATAAGCTGACTAACATGACACGTATGTGGGAATTTTGTATGGCATTGCTAATAAATAAATTACTACTGACTTGAAGGAAACAGGAAAATCTAGACGGGCATAATTAATATCGGCAAATCGTAGGAATCGTTTCATTTTGCTTTTTTATAAGAATGTTATTGTAGAACTAAATAACAATAACGAATCATAATATTATCATCATCATTGGTAGCCTTGTTCCATTATTAGGAGCTCGTGGCTAAGTAATGACAGCCGCACGGGTCAATCCATCAGGTTAAGCTACGCTTGCCGGGGTTGGTCCGTGGATGGGTGACCATCTTTACATACCGAGACTCCTCCGTGCCTCGGAAAGCACGTTAAGCCGTTGGTCCCGGCTGTCATTCGTGGATCTTTGACAGTCGTTACGGGTCGTCAGAAGTCCGAAAGTCTGACAACCAGTCCTACCAAGGGGTATCGTATTACCCTACTCCTGCACCCTAATTGCGTAACATTATCGATCGGAATTGGTTTCATTTTGAAACAAATTGCTAATCCATTGCTTCATATGTTCGAAAAATTTGTCTGCTCGACAACGTAAATAACGCAATGAATTTTGTTGAATTGTCAAAATGAAACCAACTCCGATTGATAATGTGTTACGCAATTTGGGTGCTGAGTATAGATAGACCTCCTTCCTCTCTTCTGTGCTATGATTCCCTGGCCTGCGCGAGTCTCATCCAGGGGCTTCATCGCGATCTTCTTCCCACAATATCAAATGTATTGAGTCTATTGATTATAACGTTTTAAACTTTTAAATACAAATAGGATAAATGCTACGGAAACCAAGTTAATGCAGTGCTATTTAGGTAGGTACCTATGTTAATTTTAATTATTTCATTTACGCCATTATTATTATCAGATTATTATCAGACAGTCTTATTTCTCAACGCAAGTAACCTGTTTCACAATTAAAATAAAATTCCTTGAAAATAATGAATTACATTCACAAACCTACAGCTCCTTATAATATTTATGTAAGTATAATTAAGAATATTTAATCATAATTATCTTGCTACTTACTCGAAGATAAGTATTAATAAAGTGTTTAAACTAGACTTACAAAAGTTTTGCGAATTTGATCCTTATTACTACTAGAAATTGTCCAACTGACAGGTCAGGTGTCAGGAACGCATTATCTCGACGTCCGGACTGTAAATATTTAAAATCGTCAAGAGACACACCTTCAAAAATACAGACAAACTTGAATGCACGCAATCCTAGCAACCTTGACTTGTTGAAAATGTAACGTAAACCTTTATATAACCTAAACATTTCTGTTAACTAAGAATTCTTGGCAATAATTATTGTAAAATATGATGTAAAACGGCTAAAAGAGATGTGCAGCCTTGTAAATGTGGCGCAGTACTAAAGTACGGATTCACATCGTGGTCGGTTCGACGATCGACGCGTGTGTCCGAGGCCGCTTGCCCAACCGGCTCTATTGCTCAAGGCATCTACACCGTTGTCAATCTTAATTATGTAACTGTTCCGTTCATAAAACGTAGTAAGTCATAAAAAATTAGCTTAGAAACAAAAAGTGATTACTAATTTTCGACACTAGTTGAACACTAGACAGAGCCTGGGACAATGCCTCTTCCTAAACAGAGGAAAAACTAAGAATGAGTATTGATTTGACGGACGGGACTGTCGCAAACTGCAACAGACCGTTTCCTTACGATATTTACTGTTCATTCGTACTGTAAGCCGACGTTCGCACGGACGTAAAAATATCGCGGCGGGATTTTAGCGCGCACTGGATTTTCAACTCTCGCTGTTGAGCCGAGCGTTGAGAATCCAACATAACAATAACAGAGTACATTCTAGCGCGTCGAAAAACACACTGTTGGATTTTGAACTCTCGGCGCTAAGCAGAGCGTTGAAAATTAAGTGCGCAAAAAAATCCCGCCGCGATATTTTTACGTCCGTGCGAACGTCGACTTAGTGGTTGGTAGATTTTAGAAAGTGATCACCGTTTGCGATACCTGCCAATTCAGCTTATCGAGATTGAAGAGCATTAATAACACTAGAACGGAACGAGGTGTCGAAAGTATCCATTACCCAATGCATCCATTAGTTTTAATTATTTATTAAATATCAAGAATGTTGAAGATTTGATGTCTTTACTGCCTGGGTCATGGTAACGACAAATGTCAAATTCAGCACCCCAAAGAATAAGAACGTACCTAACTTTAAGCATTATCAATAGAAATACCAATGCAATACATTTATCGAGATTCCCGTTATGAGGATATATTGAAATGAAGCGTGCTTTAAACGCGCTTCATTTTTATTAAATGTAGATTTATGACAAAATGCTATACTTAAATCAATTTTTAGCTTAGTAAGTTCTTAATAAGGTATTTAAATTTAAATCCTTCGATTTAATACCAAATTTAACTGCACATTAAGGAACTTTTTACGTATAATCGTATAAAACAGACGGTGCTACTTTGGAATTTTTTTCTATCGAAAAAATTTCAAGTAATCGTGTTTTGGTTTTAGTACAACAGTAGACAATAGTCAAATAACACATATGGAAAATCCAAATAATTTAACCATATACATTTGGTTTTATAGGAATTTTAAAAACACAAAATTATCGTTCTAAATAATGCTCACAGTACAATGTGATAAACCTTCCCTTTACAAAGTGGTCGATAGCGACTTGTTCAAGATCATACTAGTCACGCATGGTCACGGCACTGGACACTCAATATGTCCACTTTTATGATGTGTTTTATTGTCACAGCACTGCACTGTGAGCATCGTGACTTTCACTATCGTCAATTTTATTGAGGCATGGTTTCTATGTGATTGAAGATTCGTATTGACAGCTACGGTGCCTACCTATGGGCACAGTAAATGTGCTATGGGTTAATACTGGGTTTAGAAATCTTCCAACCGTGTCATCAAAAGTTGTTGAGAAAATGACTATCATTGTGTTAGTAGAAAAATCTCAAAAATGAAACTATAAGTAATTACTTTAAATATACTTTTTTATGCTAAAGTCAAAGAACTTGACCATATAGAGTTCACTGTGTTTATAATTAGAACAAAGTTCTTTTTAGTAACAATACAAGGAAAGAAACAATTGATGACATGGTATTGACATTACGATATAAAGACGTGACTGCCACTTTGTAGCCTTTAGCTCCGAACAATGTCCACTAATATAGGATCCAATGACAATGTTGGACACACTAAACATTCTATTGATAAATTCAATATTTTTTAATTAAGATCCGGCAATATGTTGGTGGTACATCTGAAAGCTGATAAAGCCAGAAAGGAGGTGAATACTAAGATGACACCTGATAGAGAGGTAAACATAAACACACGCCTTTTCCCATGGGGGTAGGCAGAAACTACAGAACACCCACCTTTACTCCTCTTAGAGAGGAATTCAGGAAAAAAAAAATCACAAATAAATTAAGGTGCAGGCAGAAGCATCACGACGATGGACTGCCACTGATAATTCGTCAATCATAAGCCACTGTGTATACGAGTTATTAGTAGCTATTCTGGTAATAACATTAATTTTATTGCGCAAAGGTGCGATAGCGCTTGCATAGCATGACCTACTGCCGCCGCTTACGACGCATTATCAAATCTTCATTCGTGTGAATGTTCACGTCCAACCAGACGGGCGAACAGACGTTTGTTTATGTTTTTTTTATCGTCCAACGCGTTTCAAAGTTCATTCGACTTATCGACCGGAATCAGGTTCGGAGAGGCGTGATCGGTGCGTGCAATGTCTTCTAATAATGTAATTAATAAATAAATAATCACATTGACAGTGCAACTGGTTTTGTCTGTGCGCAGTAGGTCGAGCTGATACTGAATTACAGACTGTTTTTTTCCATTGTTAGAAGTGAAGTTTAATAATATACACGTGTAAACAGGCTGATTTCTTGTTTTGTAGGTACTTGGTTAATAACTTTGTGCTTATCTCTGAGATAACCTGCCTTTTAATTATTTTTCTGTCAAGGTGTCAAGAGCATAGCTACCTACTACCTATAATTTATCCCGATTTTAAAGATTATTAGTGGCACATTGTGATTACTTGTGTGTAAATTCTAAATTATATACCTACCTTAATGTCGATGTCCTTTGATATCTCGCTGCTAAGGCTGTTGTATGCTTTTATGTCACAGAATCTAACCAGTGCGACACCCTATAAAATGCAAGTTGGGCCGTAAATCACGCTTCCACCACGTGCTCACATCATAAATTCGCAATACTCATGCTATCATCAGAATCATTCACTAGTACTCATAATCATGATCTGTAATGCTACACTGAGCTCGTCAACGCACTTACTTCATTATATTACATTTGTTTATTACGGAAGCCAATTGCATAATAGTACCAGTTATTTTTACATTATCTTTTCTTTAGTTTTTGTTGTAAAACTCAATGTTATCGTTGGTGACAATGACGCTGGGTAAAGATAAAACGTTGAATCATTGAAAATAGATTAGGGATTGAATATGAAACAAATTAAAAGTTTTATAGACCGTGCTAGAGACAGACTTGCATTTAAGTTAAGTTAAGTTATTTATAAAGCCACTAGAACTGATGAATCTTTGGAAGGACACCGCGAAACAGCAAACATGATGCTCCCTTGTGAATCTTGCTTAGACTGACATCATCAAACAATTCTTGAAGAAACATAAAATATAGTGATTGAAGCGTATGTTCAAATAAAGGACTATTTAGATCTATGCTAGGCATATTGGACGTGTTTATTATAACGGAAGACTCTCTGGATGTATGGAGTAATGAACTTTGAAAATGCGCCGATGTTACAGGCAGGCCTTTGCATCGTATGCATCGTCACGTTCTGTCTCTTTCTCGTCAAGCTGTGCATCAGAGAGAGAAAAATTATCAATAGTAATAATGTGAATAATTACTTATAGACAAAGCGGTCTACCTCTACCTACATATTTTTTTAAACTCTTTGCGAATCAATAAAAACAACAGAAACCACAAACCTACTTCAAGAAAATTTAATCAAAGTATCAAATCAAGTTAGAGCAGTGATTAAATTAACCATTCGTGATTTACAAGAGATTGATTATTCATTATCAGTAGCTCTTACTCTAAGAGGCACTTCCAATCGTTTAGAAAAGAGTAATGCCCGGTTTCTGAAGAATTCTTAAACGGAGTTTAAACTCATAATAGCTATTGATTCGACAAAATTGTCTATTCCTTCCTTATACTCAATTTTTGAGGTCCTCAGATAAACGATAGTAATTCACTCGACTATGGAGCTAAAATTCTTCCTTAAAGAAGTGTTCAGAAGCACGATATTGAACAAATAATCACTATCAAATGATAAACTCCGTTTAAAAACCTCGGAAAACGGGCATGAATAAATCAAGTCATATTAAGAGCGATCTCTCTGACATGATATGCTGCAGCTAATTCAATTGATCCACATATGTGGGTGACACATTTTTGTCGCTGGATCCCCCTCGTGGCTCTATCGCATTTGGTTTTGGATACAGACAGATCAAGGTCATGAGGGAATTCTTTTTTTTGTCATGTAAAACTAGCTCTGTTTTCTTTAAGGACTAGAATTCAATACTTTTTGGAAGTTTTTGTCCCATAAGTGAGTTGGAATTTAGTTGAACAGGAAACAATTTACAATGCTATAAACTAATCACCAACATAACTTCCTACAAAAAGTCGAAAGGAGACACCAATGCAAAAACTTATAATCTCTTCTAGCTGTCATTCCAAAAATGTCGGACCATAACGCCACAGATAAAAAAGTAAAACAACGGTAATATTTGAATAAAACAAAATGGCCGCTTTGCAATGGTGCTAGTAGATTCACTACATAGCAAAAAAAAAACCGTTAAGGTTTGCGGGCGTTTTAACAATCGCACATTTTATCGAGGTCGTATTTTTTGTTAGACCATCTGACGACATTAAAATGTAATATAGATCATTATTCTATGCTACAGTTTTGCGTGCTAACTCCATGACCCAAGTGAGCCTCGTTTGATAAAACTGTAGAGGAATCTACTTGACATTATTTTTGTGAAATATTTTGTTCTTGTTGTTTCGCATTTCAATATTAAATACAAAAGATCCACAGAACAGTCTTACCTAGTGTCAATGTCATTTTCAGACTACCAATCATGTAGACCAAAATGTATGAAATTCATAAATCTCAGGATTAAAGCTACGGTATCTTAAAAGAGCGGTGGCCGCCACATAACGCAGTGACAGTCATGAAAATGATGGCAGAGGGGTTTGACTTTACGGTGTCAAAAAACGCTCTCTAGGAAAACACACCATCTTACTTTACGTCATTAGCCGGTAAATTGCGTACGCTATGTAGCGGCCGCCGCTCTTCTAGGAAACCGTAGCTTTATAATATAGTTCTAATTCTAAGATATGGTTAAACCCCATTGACATCTACGGCAGAACTAGTTTATCGCCTACACTGTTGTCATCATCTTAAATGAATCACAATTACTTAATGCGCAGTAGCCTCAGACTAAATAAAAGGTAGCATCAAACTTCTTGACATTACCAGGAATATCAGTATCCTTTATAACACTTGTGATATAAAATTTGCATATTGCAGTTTTTACGAGTACGTCATTTAACTGGACTTGGGGCCGTTGAATTCTAAAAAAGGAACTTCCAAAAATAAATTTAAAAATAAAGGTATGTCTTTGACGTCATACGGATCCTATACTGGTTAATCTGGAAAGTTTTTGGTCACTTAAGTTAGAAATACACGAGTGTTTTATTTTGAGCACAATACTGATTATTTGGTCATCGATGTAAGAAAAAATCCGATTTGATTTGGTTTATGCCTATCAGATCTTTGTGGTGGATCGCACCTGAGAAAGATTTGGGTGTCGGGGAAGGGCTTATGGGACTAAGAATATGGAGTAATAGGTTCAGCATCTTTGTCCGTGACAATGACTACGATTACTCGTTCGTCTAACTAGTGTGGACCATCCATGCGTCTTTGGTTTGAGATCCTCATGGTTCAGCAGACGACATTGTAGACTATTGTGCGCTTTTGTAATTGAAAACGTGACGATATTACTGTGGACGTCTACGTCCACATCCAGAAAATGTATGGAAATACGTGCATATTATAACGTTACCGTGGAAGGAAATTTAAAAAGCACAAATAACGATTGCGCAATCGTAACCTAACAACAGTATAATTTCAACATTTAGTTAAAATAGGAAGTTGTGGAGAAGATGCAGTTTATAATGTTAATGGTGGGTCAATTTGTCATTTGATACAAGAGGAGTTAAGTGGTGTTGTGATGTAGCTCCAAGTTCTTTGTTGAACCTACATACGTCAACACTGAAGTTGTTGCAGAGTGGCCGTAGGATCTAAAATGATATAAGGTATTAGACTCATCTCGTGATCCGGAGGTACAAAGAAAGTGATGTTTTTCACCACTTTAAAAACGAGATACTGGTTAAA
The DNA here is from genome assembly GCA_946251885.1 of Cosmia pyralina. Classification (NCBI taxonomy): domain Eukaryota; kingdom Metazoa; phylum Arthropoda; class Insecta; order Lepidoptera; family Noctuidae; genus Cosmia; species Cosmia pyralina. The sequence goes on from OX276343.1 coordinate 9,209,289, forward strand.
ACCAGTTACATTCTAATGAGACTCCTCAGTGTTAACATAAACATCCATGGCTACTGGCATGGCTTAAACGCTGAACGAAAACGTGAGGAAAACTGGTCTTACCAGCCGTAGCTTTTCCTCATTCGTTCGTCAAAAATGAATAAGTGTGTGTCAACTATTTCTTAGTTTTAGATAAATTGCATCATTTTCATATCGTCATGACATGACAATTTTATAGGATAGAATATCATTAAGGCTCATTAATAAAAATAATAAAAAAACTTTATTGCAGACCACTAATGGTCCTTAAAAAACACAATTTGAAAATAATAATAAAATAAGTTGAGGCAAAAAAAAATAAAAAATACAATGAAATGACATACATATTAAGCAGACAAATATACGTATCTCTTATTTTATTTACATCGTTAACATCTACTCGTGTCGTATGGTCACGATGATTCGCACATTATATGGAAAAGCATAAAAAAATTAAAAGAAGAAGAAATCTTACTACTATTATAAATGCGAACGTTTGGATTTGGATGGATGGCAGGATGTTTTTACTCAGTCACGTTAGAACGGCTGAACGGATCTGGATGAAAATTGAAAAAAAAAACAGATATAGATTATAGTCTGGAATAGCGCATAAGCTACTTTTTATCCTGGAAAAACGTACGGTTCCCGTGAGATAATTTCCGACATCCACGCGGGCGAAGCCGCTGACAAAAGTGGTACAAAATATAAATGGAAAAATTAATAGTGGAGGAAAATACTACAAAGACATAATATTCGTATATAGATACCTGTATAGACCACAGGCCTGCATGCAAGCTTTTTGGGTTTGGTTGTTCGTTCAACGATATTAGTTGAATGTAAACGCGCCTACGCAACAGCCAAATCAGGCGAGGAATCCAATCATTCTTTAAAAAACACCAATAGAAGGTCCTTGGCATGGGACAGCCCAAGGCTTTTTACCACATTTTAACTAACTTCCGAAGGTTTTCCCTAAACTTGGCAAGGTATTATTAGATGTTGCAACATATGCTTATTTATTATAGCACTGATGAATCACTTTGGTTACTTGGAAGTGGTAATTTGACCACTCATCCAGACAAAAATGTTGATCTAAGAACGGTAGATACGAAGGTCACTTTCAGATCTAATACACTTTGATGAAGGAAACGTTGTTAATTCATAACAACACCTACAGTCCAATGTCCAAAATAGTTAAGATTTGAATAAACATAGCATACGAGTTCAGCACAATAGCTCTAAAAATGTTTTATGTGCAATAAACATTCCAGTATTGAACTGCATTAATGATGTAATGTTATCTGTTACCTGCTGTTTGGTTTCATAACTGACTGACTTTGATACTAAAACCCTGAAAAATTAAGCAAGTGCTTGCCGCAACATGATGCCGGTGGTCATCAATAGAAGCGACGTCACTTAGAAAATAAACTTATCCTTTATCGAACTGACATTAAGTAACTTTAATGACATTCATCTTAAGGATCAAATCTATAAAATCTACAATCCATCTGTTTATTTACACCTGTAAAAGCGTTCATTATCATCCACAGCTTTATTGTGATTGATAACAGCACTATCTTTATACTTGTTGTTTGATATATCGATTTTATTATCTGATTCGTATCGAGTTAGTCACAGAATATCACATGAATCACTATCGGTTTTGGGCGTTACCTCAATATCAAGATTAGCTATTATAAGATCAGTTGTTTTGATCGGGATTTTTTTGTTAACCTTGGGGTTCTATATAGAACTAAAATTTAATGTTAATTATTTTCTAATTTATTACATATACGATGTCATTCGAATCACTTAGTGACGATGCGGATTTACCTACGCAATTAACTCCGGTTTATAATATTAGGCATTTTGTAGCCATATATATAAGTAAACAATGTTGTTCTTAAAACAAAAATAACAAAGTTCAATATTTAACAGTTTCATCATTTCTTGAATTACCGACACTGTTCTGAATAAATTCACGTCTCGATGATTGAAACTTTTTATCAATTTGCGAAATTGAAACGTTTCCTCAGATATTTACCAATTATATTCGTTCTCTAAATCAGGTAGTTAGATCAAACGAGAAAGGTTTTGACATGCACGGGCATTGTATCGTCATCTGGTAAACTGGAATTTCGTCTAACACTCTTTGACCTAACGATCACCAATTAACTCTTTTACACGCAGCTAGAACAAAATTAATTTATAATCATAGGTCAATAACTCTCTATATGTATAGACACAGCAAGAAATCCATCATGTAAGTAATTAAGCTTAAGTGTTCCTCGACACATTTGTTCTGCCGATATTGATGACAATGATGACGAGTCGATCCATGTGATGGCCACGTGGTGACGTGGCATTGTAATGCATCAAGCATGATACTTGTCACACATAAAGTATAGATAGGTGTGTTTATCGGAATTATCGGCAGTATGATACATATTTGTTTTGTTGGTGTAGACTTAGGAGAAATCAAAACAATGTATCATCTGCCTGGCCTTTTCCTAACTTTGGTGGGGCCGGCTGCCAGTCTAACTGGATGCAGCTGAATACCAGAATTTCACATGGAGCGACTGCCTAGATATCTCTAAAACCCAGTTCAGTAACTGGGTTGAAACACAATACCACTTGGCATAACTGACTGTCAAACTTTCGGGCTTCGTAACGACTGTCAAATGACAGCCGGGTCCAACTGTAACTGCAGCGTTACTGAACATCGACCCGTGTGACTATTATTACTTAGTGTTAGTGGTGTTGCAAACTATTGGCCGTCCCGAGAAATCTAGACGCCACTAGCAGTCGTTCAATCGCTGCGACTACTAGGTGGCCCACGACTCACGAGTGGCCCACGCGAGTGATTGTCGCTTACACTGGCCATCGATGGGCGATGGTGCTCGAATGGGCACGTGACAGTGCCACAAGTAACTTGACGCAGCATCTCGGCCATTGACTTCTGGGTCTGATGATAATCCATCGGAAATCTGTACAGCTAGTGACGGCCAGCTGACGATAGTCAGTCCTGGCGACACCTTCTTTAACATGTAATAATTTTTGCTTTATCTTACTGAACTGGTCTGATTAAATTAAAAATAGTTTGTATTTGTCTCCAAACCTCACGTGTCAATGGCGACTTCTCATGTTAGGTCAAATTATTATCTTTTGTTATCGCAGCTACAAATTATATCATGCAGTAATCACACGATGCTGAATGATCTTGAGTTAAAAAAAATTAGACCATCTTGCGTCATTTACATATTAGTTTCACCTTTGTCTATGTTTTTATTCTTTTTTTCTTTAATTGGACGTGAAAACCACGTGAAGAATATAATTTATTTGACCTGTTGACATAATTATGATTTCATAAAAGTTTTAATCATTCACAGTTAATGAACGGAATGTTTGGTCGTAAGTTGGTCATAACTCGTGAGTATTTATTGCTTCTCGTTAATCGTATCGATATTATTATTTTGCTCGTACTGGAACAATAGAAACTTGATTACGCTTGCGCATTGAGAGTTTGATGTTCGATGATAAATAAATTATTTTGTGATGAGACAATACATAGCTGCAATGGATGGTTTTTGGACCCTGAAATTGCACGCGATCTATAACAATATCAAAGCATCCATCGCTGGCAAAAAAGATCACAAGGTATCAAACTTTTCGGAAATCCTCACGGCTATCCAGGGCCAGGGAAAGACGAACGGCGTTACTAGATTCTTGTATACTGACTAAAACCACCACCATAGTGGCCGTCCTCAGCATATTTGAGATCTCCAGCAGAACGCACAGATCGCTCCTGGGCTATACTCAAATTGCTCGCCACTGGAGGTAACGATTAATGACCTCTGTTCGTAACTCCAGCTAGTCAAATACCATAGTATCTCCTTAAAACCTGTCCACACTGCCTGCACACACCAAGTCACATGAGGTATACCTACATATCGTCAACGCGATGCACGGAAGCAATTCGCCATGGTCAGTGAAGCTATTGTATTTAATTGTAACAAAGATGGACGCTGACAAAACCACTTGACCGTGGCGCCGCGATTGATTCAGAGGACCTAACACGAACGCGCGACATTAGCGTTACGTAAATTTTAACGATTTTTGTATCGAAAATACAACTATCCATCATATTTATTCAATCATTTTGGTTAAAATTTTTTCGACACGCACAATTAGCCACCCATACCCATACCATACCATTACCCATTTAGACGAGTAATTTTACCTAATATTGTACGTAGTATGAGTTTGTATGTATGTATGTATGTATACATTGTATGTATGTACGTAGTATGAGAACGTTAATAATAAAAAAATATTTTCTTGGTATAGAACTCATACTACGTACAATATTAGGTAAAATTACTTCACACCGAACTCGTGTGAGGGGATAATATCAATATCAAACTTACATTTATTAAAGAAATCTTATTGTTTTGTCACGTCGTAAAACCCGTGCGACCCTGCTTCGCGGGTCGCTAATAGAAAAATAAAAAAGTGAGTGTGTGCGTGATTTCGTATCTATTGCTTTTACTCACAGAACAGATAAAGAGATCTTTTCTGTGCTTTTACTCATGTGTAGTTATAGCGAGTGGTAGGGACAAACTGGAGACACCGGGTTCCGAACCGATACATTTTCAACTATCGGGAATATTTTCTTCTTTCTTTTAGCTGTGGTATTACCCATAGATATGAATAGTCTTAAAACAAAGTAAATATTATGTGCCAAACGAGTATTTTTTTTTAAGTGAAAACTTGGTAGGGGGAAATCTTACGGGTTCGCGTTACCGCGACATACACATGGTTTGCGACATAGGTTTTTACTTCTGTCGGCAGTCTCCATGACTGGCCATTTTTAACCGACTTCAAAAAAGGAGGAGGTTCTCAATTCGGTTGTATGTTTTTTTTTTTAACCTCATTCGATTTTACCTTACGTTCACTCCGAGCGTTTGTGCTAGCCCTACTGATAGCAAGTGCCAATAGGCAAATTAAATGTGATCTGTAGGCAATTTTTATGGCTATCTAGCTTCCTTTAATGGTGATAATGTAGGTAGGTGTTCCGTGTTCCGGATTAGAAGTGAATTCCTCGGGTATTTTGGATTTATTTATATGCTACAGTGTAAAGAATAAAGTTTCTATTGTTTCACAATTTAGTATATCGATGGTCAAATGTGGCGTGAATCGTGATGCTATTGTTTAGTTGACAGTGGAAATGTTTTTTTTAATATATGCATAGTTTAATTAAAGACAGTCATTTTATATTGGTTCAATGCGGTAAGAATAATATTATCAACTCATTACCTATTTATTTTTTATACCTATTGTTGCGACTTATAGTTTTTTACTCTTGTTACATGTTGTTGTCAAAATTAAATATCAGTTGTGTCAGCGACTCGTAATTTTAAAATACAGTTTACATTTTGCCTACACCTATAATTATGCAAATCAAGCATACAACATTCACACCTGAAAATAATAAAAAAAAACAGCGTCAGATATAGGTAGGTATTACCTACAGTCAAAACCGTTTACAACGACTTCGAAGGGACCGTCGGATTATGATTGTTATAGTCGATATTCGTTTAACCAAAAACTATGAAATGCTGGGACCTCAAATTTCGTCGTAATAGGTAACCTGTACGTCGCGTCGTTTTAAGCGAAGTCTATATAAACGGTTTTAACTGTACTTTGCATATTATTATGCAAATTATTTCTTAACAAAATTATTTCTTTAACTTTTCAGTTGAGTTACTTCCAATTAATGTTCCTTGTTAATTACAATAACAAAAACACTTGTATTGCAAACCTTCAAGGTGTAAAACTCGTCTGAAAGTTCAAGTTTGGTGGCGCGTGCGCCAGTCGGTCAGCGGTGCGTTACGCAATATGGCGCCCGCATCCGTGCCCGTAGTAAGTAGCCAATCGAATTATTTTCAGCAACAGGAAAAGAAATCAATTGTAATTAGATCATGGACTCATTTTCATCACACGAACATCATCACGATGTTTCTTTCTTTAGAAAATCTGGGCTAGAATTGAGGTCATTAGGCTAAATGGGCTTTTAATTATATTGTTTGTTTGTTGTTAGTTTAATTGTTCTTTAACTCAATTTTGTAATCAATAAACTTCATAGTCATTACACTATCAGCTTTTTGTAGCATGACTGTGCAATGTTTATATTCATATGTCCCAAAATAATATAATGATATTCTACAGATGTTTTATTTCGTTCGATATCTACGAGAAATTCGCCATAATCGATATGATAAGAATTCCCGATAGGTAATAATTATTTTAGATCATTTTCCTTTTGTTAAATATTTTGTAACACAAAAATACAAAAAAAATGCTACGTCGACAACGCTTGTTACCAAAGCAAATTCGCAACTGATAATTTTGACTCATGAATACTAAAATAAACGGGCTATTTTATAACCTTTTGCTGGCAAAATAAAGTCTGAAATAGCATGAAGGTGGATATTTATAGGGCCTGATAAGTAAAAGCAAGCGATTATTTCAAGATACCTAACCAGTCGAACTGTGAGCAATGTCAATGCCTTCAACCCTGAAACACAGTTAACCAGCATAATAAATATCCGCCAGAAGGAATTATTTATTCATGATTTAGAATGTCGTGATTAAGTACGATTCCTTCTTTTTTCTTATTTTTTTTTTTTTATTTCATTTATTTAGGACCATTAAAGCAGAATTCACTAGCAGGTACTTAGTTGGGCCCACAGAGCACGGAGTCGCCGCGTCTAGAGACAGCTGTATCTATATAATGTATCTGTATTAATAATAAAGCTGAATAGTTTGTCTGTTTGTTTGAACGCGCAAATCTCAGGAACTAGGTACCAGTTGGATTTGAAAAAATATTTTTACATTTGATTGCCCAATTCTTAAAGAAGGCTATAGGCTATTTAACATCATGATATAACCTTTAGGTGCCGAGGAAAAAGAAAGACAGAAAGAACGCCAAGCGAAAACGAAGTAATAGCGCAGGCAGGCGATGCGATGCGACGGGGTGGGTCGGGGGAACACGAAATTTCACGCGGACGAAGTCGCGGGCAAAAGCTAGTGTATTCATAAAATTCCTGGCGCCTGAAAAGCCATCCCTCTCTATACGTCATTAGTGTCGAAGTTCGGGTAAACAGTGAGAGGCTCGGTTTGTATGGAAAGTGTTGACAAATGCCATTTCTAGTAGCGGCCGCTGAGGCGTCTACATGCTCTGCAGTTGGGCCTAAATTACTATGCCAGTAGCCTAGCTAAATGCTTTGCCAAAGTCCTTAAAAAAATCCGAATTGTCAAACAATATACGCGGATATATACATTGCACTTATCTATACAACGTGTCGTTTTGAATCCTCGTCAAAGGATCATGGGCAAAAATATATGAAGCCTGGTACTCGGTCCAATAGCCATAATATATATATCATTGGAAAGGTATTTTTACAAGGATTAATGATAACCGAGTCGCTTGTCTCCATTTGCTGTCGGAACGGAGTTATTTTGTGTTAAGTATTTTTTTTTGTTTTTGTTTCATTTTGTTAAGATAATGGTGATATTATATAATTTTCTTCTATAGAATCCTGTGTTTGTTGATTAATAGATACTAAAATGAATAAACACTCAGGAATAAAAAAAAAATAGAAAAAGTAAGAAACGTTATTTATTTTTTTAAACATTATTATCAACAATAATGACATCGTTGAGGAACGCTGCAGGAGCAGTGAAGCCTACATGTCTGGCATATCCTAGATACCACACGATTGAAACTATAATGAGCACAAGTGCCGATTGTTGGTCGTCCGGTCAAACACGTGCAGTAATAATTGCATAAAATGTTATGGATATTGGTTTCGTTTTCATTAACATTGTTTTTTACTAATACATAACAATAATAAGTTCTTGACCGTACGTGACGCGACTGTATGCGTCCGCGTAAAAGCCAGGCATCTTCGTTTATACCATATTCATTTAAATCTTGGAGTGCGCTTTCTCTATATACTTGTAGAATGTATAGTCCATTTGATAAATGCTCGCTGCAGTAGGATCGGGCTAGCTTCAGTTGATAGGTGCCCAATGAAAGTAAAATAATCTGTTCTTCCGTCAGTAGTGGGAAGTTCTGTATTTCGTGACTTTCTATTCTTTGAAAATCCGCTCTTCGGTTATTCAAATGTTTTCTTTCAACATAATCATAAAGTAGATTCGGGGAATCTATTTTCTCCCTGATTATGTTTAGGAAGGCCTCTGCGTGAATGTTGTCATCGATGAGTATGTGGAAGTTATTAAACATAGCTGCGGCGATTTTAAAATCAATGAACATTTTTGGAAAGTTTTATTAAAATATTTTTGCCGCAAAAGCCTGAAATCTCGTTTGAACCTCTCGTTCACCACTTCCACTACCCACCGGCATAGTGTAACTGATCGAGCTTCATTACCTTGCTCAGTAGTTAGCTGTGTCTCCCATCTGTCTTTAGATGGTGGAACGTAGGATTCATATCCCCATGCTTCGATAGCATCTAAGCTGTCCCGGAAGCCGCGATCTAATATGAAGACATCGTTCGGTTGAAGAAAGCAATGCAATGGGTTTTCTCCATCATTCATTATATCACTCATGATGTTCGCATCAGTCTTAGTGGCAGCGTATGGTCCCAAAACATCGATTATATAGCCATTGGAACACACAATTAAAAACGGCTTCAGCAAGTTCTGGAACTTATGCAAGCTATAAGATAGACGCTGGAACAAAAAGTTCGAGCTTTTATTGATATATATATTGATATATTTATTGTTTTCTTCATTGCCAAATAACCCTCTTGGTATAGTGAGGTTTTTTTCTAAAACGTCGTTTCTATTCATATGGTCCACTCCCAAGTGTAATATTACATATTCATTCATGAGGCATTCGCGCACAATAGTTAGTAAACGTTCCAGTTTTCTTCGTGACATATTAAATAACGTCGCTAGTCTTTCATCTGAGTCTCCGGTACGTAGTTTCGTCAGATATATGCCTAACGCAGTACGAGGCTCCTTGCACCTCCCACTTAGTGAGGGTGTTTGTTCTAATATGGAATCAAACTGTTCGCATTTGCGTCCTGTCCAAAAGTACATATCCTTGTTGCTTAAAGCACCTCTTGTGTTGAAATCTAGCCTAGATCCACGATTTAAAGCCATTCTCAACATGTCACAAACGTCCCTAAATTGTTGCGCATTGAAGTTATGTGTGACATTGCAGAATTGAGGCAGCTCTTCCCAAGCATTGTTTTCAAGGTGTTGTCCACATACTCTAGCACCGTCAGGAATATATAACTTAATTCACAGAAAATGTGAATCTTGATTGTCTCTGGTATTCGAATTGAAGTGTTAAAGATACAATGCCCTGGAGTGTTTGGAGCTCGAGTGTAGTCTGGAACCTGAAGCTCTCGTACATTCTGTTCTACTTCTGGTATGACAGGTGGTCTTCCTACAACGTTGTCAATTCTCTGCCAACATCGGTGACACACACGTCGTGTGTTGTCGAACTCTACCTGAAAATGGTAGAATACGATCTTGCTGATGTTATGTTGTATTTTTATGAAAACATTTAAAACAATGCGGTATGTAGGTATTTAGGTCTAAAGTCATGGCATACTTGTATTGTTTTCATATTTTAAGTAATGCAAGTAAAAATATATCTTATGTATAGCCGATGTGACGGCTTAGTGAATAGATAACAATAGCAAACACACAATAGGTGGTCAGAGAAGTGTTTTAATAAGAAGAACTATAAACGTGCGAATTGAGTCATAAAAGTATTAAAGGATTGTGGGAAAGCTGCACAAGTCATTACTGATATAAAGGGATGCCGCTCGGAAGCAGGTAGCTAGTACTGCACGTGTTTTTTTTCTATGAAGCGAACACCCTTAGCTACGGACCATACAGCCGCGCTACATAGAAAATAAACACGTGCAGTTGGTAGTTTGCAGCTCGGTTCGGAAACGCACTTTTACACACAACACTAGAGTAGTTCAATAAGACCTGTAAGTGCGAGCAAGAGGTCCGATTAAAATGATTTAGGGCTCAATTCGCACGTTTGTAATGGCTCAGGTATAAAAATATAACAGACAATAATAATATAAACAAACCGCTTCTAAAAAGAAAAACTGAAGCTGGTGAAGTTCGAAATAGTTTAATGAAGTATGTACTAACCTCCAAAACGGCATGTTCTCGTATATAAGCCACAAACTCGGGGTGCATTCTTGGAAGATCATCAGTTAAAACATGCTGTTGGTATCTAGCATGATGTAGGCCTCGCCGACACATCACACAGTTGCGATTTTCTTCCATAACGATGTTCTAAATCGATAAGCACTACAATAGTCCACAACACTAGCCAAGATAAACGTTTGTAGCGGGTAACAATGTCCAAAAGGGGCGCCGGGGTCAGTGATGAAAACGGTATAACAAAGTACTAGGTAGAATAAACAGCTGCGGAACGCCGTTTCACGCACAGAACGATACAACGACTAGTGAATGTCGCGGCACAAAAGGCTGTCCACTGGCACAGCGCACCACCTACCCCACCCCGCGGCTGGTTCCCTATCCCCGAGGCCTATAGTCACCGTTGTAACAAAAAACAGAAATGTTAAAGATAATACTAGTTTTTATGTAAAAAAACATATTTTCAAAAGTCTTCACCATTATCATATCATATCACGATATGGTGCATGAATAGTAACACAATAGACGTATAAAAAAAGAAGGACTCCGCGCCACGCATATCGAAAGTGAAGCACCGTACCGATCTATGTGTGCGTGATATGAGTACCTGCAAAGACGCCGTCGCTTGTGTCACGTAATGGCGTCCGGTTGGCATACTATGATGTAAATGTGTGCGCGAGGCGTGTTTGTACAAACGGTCCTGGCATACTTACTGTGCTTCACTTTCGATATGCGTGGCGCGGAGTCCTCCTTTTTTTATGAGTCTATGAGTAACACAATACATTTCTCGTTTTAAATAATGTTGTTTTACATTGTTTTATTCGTATTTCAACCATGACAGGTAAGTAATATTATCGTACTTGCAATTATGATATTAACTAAAACTGAAACTTTTGGGGGCTTGCCGTGGTTTTCAGACAAGGATTTGGGACATGTCGCCATAGTAAATATTTTTCCTGATTAAAAGACCTATCCAATGACACCACAATGATTGCTATTGGAGCGAGTACCAAAATGCCCATTCTCCTTTAAGGGTCTGGTATAGACCAACAAACCGAACAACTTTTTCCATGGCACCAACATCGTAATCGCGAAAAAATAATCAGCCGTCCTATACATTTGCATCGAGAGGTATTGAAGTTTTCTATGGGACAGTTAAAATTTTTTTCGCGATTACGATGTTGGTCCCATGGAGAAAGTTGTTCAGTTTGATTTTCTGTATCACACCCTGAAATTTGACGAGGATGCAAAACGACACGTATAAATAAAAAGTGAAGTTCTGACTGACTGGCTGACTCATCAACGCCCAGCCCAAACTTTGCACACTTTATTCCTGGTCTACAATATAAGGTTCCCTTTATATTGTAGACCAGGAATAAGGAAGGAATTCCCGGCAGTACGTTCCAGTGGGATATTTTCCGACATCCACGCGAGCTAAGCCGCGGGCAAAAGCTAGTTATTAATACGAGTACTTATAGGTATATCTGCCAAGACTTTTCCCAACTATGTTGGGGTCGGCTTCCAGTCTAACCGGATGCAGCTGAATACCAGTATTTTACATGGAGCGACTGCCTATCTGACCTCCACAACCCAATAACTGGGTAATACGATACGCCTTGGTAAGACTGGTTGTCAGACTTTCGGGCTTCTGACGACCCGTAACGACTGTCAAAGATCCACGAATGACAGCCGGGACCAACGGCTTAACGTGCTTTCCGAGGCAGGGAGGAGTCTCGGTATGTAAAGATGGTCACCCATCCACGGACCGACCCCGGCAAGCGTAGCTTAACCTGATGGATCGACCCGTGCGGCTGTTGTTACTTAGCCACGAGCTCCTGGAGCTAGTTATTAATATACCTAAGTATATAGTTTATAATGTTGCACTTATCACACGTCCCCACATGAATGGAGAGTGTTAGCTTTTTATATAGCTTTTTGTTGTAATGTAACTTAATCTTCTTGATTGGGTGCAGATCGATTTGTTAAAGTTTTATTTAATTATTTGATTTAATTATCTGCAACCGACTTCCGGTGCTATAAATACTTTTTCCGGTTAGAGAACGGAAATCGAATAATATTTAATATTTTATTTCCGGAAGTTGCTTGGCACGCCACCTATTTGCAGTTTTTAGATGTAGAAAGTTTTATAAGCACATGGCAGTGCATTTTTAACCGACTTCAAAAAGGAGGAGGTTCTCAATTCGTCGGAACCTTTTTTTTTTTTTTTTTTTTTTTTTATGTATGTTCCCCGATTACTCGAAGATGGCTGGACCGATTTGGATTTTTTTTTGTTTTATTCGAGAGGGTATACATCACAGTTGGCCCCATATAAAATTGTTTAACTTTGCTTCGGTAGTTTTTGAGTTAGCTTCAATAATACGTATTTTTTCCACACTTTTATATGGATGATGTTCTAGTTTGTTTTGCAGGTAGTGGTATAAGAATTTATGTGGGGTAGGTACACAACTAAAAAGTGAAAAATAAAAACTTTTTTACAAAAAAATACAACCGACTTCCAAAAACAACACTACAAAGTGAAAAATAACTTTAATTTCGGAAGTCGGTGGCAAAAAACGAAAATACATTTAACTAGACACCGACTTCCGAAATTAAAGTTATTTTTCACTTTGTAGTGTTGTTTTTGGAAGTCGGTTGTATTTTTTTGTAAAAAAGTTTTTAAAGTTAGTATCGTGTAGAATAAAGAGCGATAACGATACGCTGCTCGTTTTCTTGTCATAATCCGTTCTGGTTTCTTATAGTACGAGTAGGTATGTTGCATTACTAAGTAAATACCTACCTATATCACATCGGCGAGTACCTTAGTAACCACGAAGTAAATAATATATCAGATAGTAACAGACACAAATGAGATAACACAGACACACTCTATCTCCTATTTCAGTCGGAAGTTGGTATCGCAATATTATTACATCACTAAGTATTGAATTACGAAACGGTTTTAAAACAATGCGATTATTTCAGTTGTTGCGAGATCAAGTGCGAATGATTTTAGAATATGGTACGTAGGTAAAGTCAGGCGAATTAATTATTTAGCTAATTGAATAGGTACCTACATAAATTGCTGATGGTAGGTTAGGTAAGTACAGACAACAGCACCAGGTTATATCTAACTGCCGCCGGGGTCGCGGGTAGTTCGAAAGAGATACCGTGGCCCTGGCACGGGCAACTGAAGGAACACAGGTGGGTTTTAGTCAGTAAAAGTCTGATAAAAAAGTCTCTGCCCAAAGCGGGAGAAGTCATTTGATGATTTCCCATCCACAAAAAAAAAAAAAAAGGTTAAGTATATCAAACTGTCAAATTTCTCCAAATGATTTTAAACTATACAATGTTGATGGTAAAGTTCAAAGTCGAATTTTGACAGTTTATAGTAACTTGACCTGCTACTGTGTGTATAGAAGCCAGCACATCAAGCTACCCCAATCTGTCTTTCTTTGATAGATTTTCAACTTTACTACAAAGGAATAAGGTTTATATTCAATTGGGAAAATTTGACAGATTCGGGTAGCTTGATGTGCTGGCCTCTACGTAGATTCAATTCAAATCATAACTGTCATTCTTTGAAAGTTGTATGTAAAGGCTATGACACGGCAAATCAAGGTAGTTTGTCAATTTGCTATAAATACAATTAATTTCCTTCCTTAACCTACCTACTAGATTTTACTGAAATGTGTACAGACAGGGGCGTGGCTAATTTCAGTACGTGAAAAGATTGCTCTGCAAAGGCCAAAGATAATCTTCATGACCTTACATTATAGTACAGCGGCAAGTCTGATGGTATTCCATTTTCAAATCTTTATTTCCAATTTATTAAACAAATATCAACTTTATTTAAGTGTAAATTATATTGATTTCAGAATGACTAGTAAACTATTGAAAAATATTGTATAACATTTTTAATTTGTATCACAAATGAACTCTGAATTTAAAAAGTAATCTTCCAATAAAACACATTACATTCCCATCTCATCTCGCTAGTCTTTTGCCAACTAAGTTGGGGTCGACTTCCAGTATATTCGGATGCAGCTGAATACCAGTATTTTACATGGAGCAACTGCCTATCTGACCTCCACAACCGAGTTACTGGGCAATACGATACCCCTTGGTAAGACTGGTTAGACTTTCGGGCTTCTGCTGACCCGTATCGACTGTCGAAGATCCAAGAATGACAGCCAGGACCAACGACTTAACGTTTTCCGAGGCACGGAGGGGTCTTGGTATGTAAAGATGGTCACCCATCGGAGAGAGTGACTCTGTGTGATAGTCAAACATATTTACATAAGTATATATATTTACATGCCCCTAGATACTATAATAGATACATTATCATACAACTTAACGGTCACTGGTGGCACTATTTTCAGATATTCCAGATAGTCTGAGTGATAAATTCGCCCTCGATTCCAATCGCATTAGCAGCAATTATCTTACACCTACTACCTCGTCTTATGCAACGTACATGTGTATACATTTAATTACACGATCGTTATATCAGATCTTATATCTACTATTGTACACGCATACAGCCGCTTCTTATAATATCATGTGCAAATCTATTGAAATACTCAAGCAGTGATTAACTTCTTAATGTGACGTAAGAGATATAGGTAAATAATACGTCATTTTACATTAGAAGTGTAGGTATACCACGTGTTTGGTTTCAGTTCCAATTGTTATCTTTAAAATTTGATATAAAACGGAATTAGAATTACTTACTATCCTTTTATCTTTTAAGGAAAATACACATAACCTTTTGTGACTCATTGATAAAGTATATTGTTCAGAATCGGATATGATTAAGAATAACCTGCCAGCATCATAATAGTGCCGATATAAACTAATCTAACTGTAAAAATCCAATTACTAAATTAATTTGTAGTCTCACTAATTAGCAGTAAGCATTAAATTAAATAAAAATATTAAATTCTAGTTACAGTTTAGTTATAAAAAGATTATGAGCGATGCTAAATATGTACATACATTACTGTCATAAATAACATTCAGCTGTATTGTTATTTTATTTTAATAAAACAAGGACTCTAATTTATTAATAGTTTATAAGTTGGTATTAATAATACTAGCGTCTACGCGTACCTATTCATTTAGCTACGAGTCTACGATGCTACGATATGCTGCTGTGCAGATAGATGATGATAAATTATATTAATTTCTGTAAATTGGTTAAAAAAAAACACTTTTACACGACAAAAATAAATAATGTTTTAAACCTATCTGAGTTTAATATTCAACTACTCTGAAAAAAAAAGAAACACCGAAGAGATATAACTGCACTCTCTCCCTGTGGTAGTGCAGTATGCATGAGCATTTCTCCATGATAAGAAAAAAAATAAAATAAAAAAGGGGTCTCTTTTAATAATAAAGACCAGACATAGTCTTGGGCAGTAAATAAAAATTGACAAAAACGTGTAAATGCAGACATCTTTATAAATCGCTATGTGAAATTTATGCCGAGCAGCATGGGCTTAAGTACAACCCTAAGAAAAGTGAACTGTTGGTGTTTACAGCTAAAAATAAAAGTCCATCGTATGTCCCTCCCGTCACTTAACGGGTCACTTTTACAAAGAGTAACCAAATTTAAATACCTAGGCCATATTGTTACTGAAGATTTAAAAGACGATTTGGATATGGCAAGGGAGCGCAGGGCGTTGGCTGTGAGGGGGAAAATGGTGGCACGAAGGTTTGCTGGTTGTTCAGTACCCGTTAAAATCACACTATTCAAGGCTTACTGCCAGACATTCTACACCAGCAGCCTCTGGGCTAATCATACCCAAAGGGCGGACAATACCCTGCGCATCCAATACAACAATGCCTTCAGGGTGATGTTGAAGCTTCCACCTTATTGTAGTGCGTCAGGCATGTTCGCGGATGCGCGCACAGATGATTACTTCGCGATAATGCGTAAGAAAGTTGCGTCGCTACTATGCAGAGTCAGGGGAAGCACCAACAGTATCCTTAAGGTATTTGCGGATAGACTGGATGGGCCTGCGCTGGATAGATTTGTCAAGCTGCATGTTATACATTCAGCTCGATAGACTTACCTACCTACCATTTTCTAAATAAAATTTTAATTTGTATCTACTAACATAGGTTTTAAGTCATTTTTGTTACTAACATGCTATGGGCCTTTGTGTCTGATATTAAAACATTTTTATTTTTATTATTTATAAATAAAAAGAGAAGTCCTGACTGACTCATTAACGCTCAGCCCATACCTACGCTTAAACTAGAAAGCTGAAATTTTGCACAGAGATTCCCTATAAAATGTAGACCAGGAATGCGGAAGGATTTCCTGGTAGTACGTTCCCATAGGATATTATCCGACATCCAAGCGGGCAAAGCCACGGGCAAAAGCTAGTAATAGATAAAACGTAGCATCACGTTTTCAGCAATGCGGCTTGAAACACGATACCAACTACATAAATATTAATAATAATTTTTCGCGAATGTTGATAGTGAAATTGTTCATAATAATTTATACAATATGCATAATAAGTAATTCCCTCGAATGATAACGGAAAGATAGCAAGCGTACTTATGTACAGGGTTTTATCGTACGTTTACTCCCCACAGTATTGGGGGGCACGCTAAGCTTCAGTTGTTTACGTACGAAACCCAGCATGGGAGAGTCGCCTATAGGAAAATATATAAGTCAAGTAGTAGGTATATGTACTTACCTATTGCCATCCCATCGGACAATGAGAGTGAGGGAATAGAGAGTTGCACCTGCGTCTGCGCACACACTTGTGCACTATACGCCGAAGGCTGGTCTCCGCTGAGATTGGTCGCTATGGCCGAAATTCGGTCTAGATACCGATCGGTCTGGATCTACTTTGATATGAGTATGTAAATGAATAGTCTTCTACATTTACAAGCCGTGTTTCCGATGCGATATCTCATCGGCGAAATAACGAACTTCCATACAAACGTTTGTCCCCAATTTAACCCCTTTAAGAGAAGAATTTTCCCAACATAAAGTGGTGAATTTTCAAATTCCTTCCTTAGCGATTAATTTCGTTATAAGTACCAGCTATGTATTGTTAGCGAGATAAAATCGAGTCTACACAGCACTACTCAATCGAAGACGCGTGCCCGTCACTACGAGCTGTCACTTGACACTATTCTTTTTCTTTTTCGCGCGGTTTACAATGCCGATATTATTAATCTCAATTTGCTAATAAATACATGTGTTTTAAACCTAATTGTGTTTAATAGTATGTATGCATGTTAATAAAATGTTATCATAGCTTTTACTTAGAATAAGTTAGTTTTGCATGTATAAATAAGTCCTCTTCCTTCAAACTTTTTTGTTTTGCTGTGCCCGACAGGGTCCACGATTGTTACAACAAATGTCTACTTTACCATCTAAGAACATACATTGTGGAATGCAATAAATGATTGAGTATGTATTGAAACTATTATATATTGTGCAAAATTTCATGCTTCTAGGTCCAGCGGTAAATTCACTACCTGACAGACAACGCACAGCCTGTACGATCTCTGCCAGTGAATTTAGAATGTAGATTTCGAATGTATGAAATTTAGATTGTAGAAGGTTGACTGGTAGAAAATGCCTATGTCATTAAGTCCGCCTCTGTACATTTGTGTGCTTGAAGTATTAAATAAATAAATAAATTTCGAGAGTCAAACTTTGCTAATTTAACGCATGGTCTCCTAATTTGCTTATTCAAGTCAGCTAATTCGTGCGCAGATTGTTCATATTTTTTTCACCTCAGCACCTGAAACAAGTAGGTTTTGCTGTCTAAAGACAGTGAGCAAAATTCGATTTTGCTGCGAGCGTGAGACAAAGTAACTTTTTTTTTTTTTTTAAATGCCGAGAACTGTGCTGGGTCTACTCTCAAAATTCGAAAGATTTGAACTTCCCTTTCACTTCGAGACGAAAAAAGCGAGAGATAGAAACAAGTCGATTCGAAGTTCGATTTTCAAATTCCATACGTAGTAGACCCAAAAAAGAAACAAACAATATAATGTTCGGATACACATACTTATAACAGTAACATTGCAAATC
This sequence comes from Cosmia pyralina, assembly GCA_946251885.1. Classification (NCBI taxonomy): domain Eukaryota; kingdom Metazoa; phylum Arthropoda; class Insecta; order Lepidoptera; family Noctuidae; genus Cosmia; species Cosmia pyralina. The sequence goes on from OX276343.1 coordinate 9,227,584, forward strand.
ATAAGTTAAGGTTTTCAGTGTAATTATTATATTTTTTTCTAATTAATCGATTTATATATTTTTTATAATCAAATAAAGAGAATGTTGTAGAAAAAATACGAAGTTTATCATGTATCTACATAATTATTTATAGTTTTAGCAATGTTTAATATTGTGACAGAATACCGCGGGTGCAGTTTCAGAACGCATCTTTAAAAAATAGCGGGATTCAAATTTTTATTGTTTTCTTACGTTATTGTTTGTTTGTTCTACAAATAAATTTTTTACAAATAAATATGAGTGAGTCCAGTGACGAAGTCTGCTATTTAACACCGGAAGAATTGAAGCAGAATGTAAAAAATGCAGAACTTATTGCATTTTTGAAAAGAATTTCAGCAAACAAATCCAAAAAGTCCAATATTTTCGCCCGCTAACATTATGTAAAAAGTTTCATAATGAAGTTCCGAACTGCAATTTTCTCGCTGCAAAAGTAAGTAATTAAAAGAAAAGAAAAAAGAAAGAAAGAAAAATGCGTTTAATTGGCATTACAGCAAAAAAAAAAAAAAAAAAAAAAAATTAGGTATCTGATAGACCTATAATTATTAAGTGCACACTACCCATTTGTGAAGCTTTCGGCTTACCTGATACCTACTTAGGACCTAGTCTAACTTAACATAATTTTTTACAAATCTCTTTTTCTAAGTCAATCAATCTTCCTAGCCTTTTCCCAACTATGTTGGGGTCGGCTTCCAGTCTAACCGGATGCAGCTGTTTTTGTCTAACCGGATGCATTTTATATGGAGCGGCTGCCTATCTGACCTCCACAACCCAGTAACTGGGTAATAGATACCCCTTGGTAAGACTGGTTGTCAGACATTCGGGCTTTTGACGACCCATAACGACTGTCAGAGATCCACGAATGACAGCCTGGACCAACGGCTTAACGTGCTTTCCGAGGCACGGAGGGGTCTTGGTATGTAAAGATGGTCACCCATCCACGGACCAATCGCGGCAAACGTAGCTTAACCCGATCGAGCGACCCGTGCGGCTGTTATTACTTAACCATAAGCCCAAATCTCTTTTTCTAAGTATATATTGTATGTACATACACAAATCATCGTTTGGATATCTGTATGTTCTTGCTATGCTCGGAAACTACTGGACCGATTTTGTTGCGGTTTTCACTACCATTTTGCTTTAAGTATTCGAGGTTAGAGGCTTTTTTAACCGACTCCAAAAAGGAGGAGGTTCTCAATTCGTCGGAACCTTTTTTTTATTTTTTTTATGTATGTTCCCCGATTACTCGAAGATGGCTGGACCGATTTGGTTTTTTTTTGTTTTGTTCGAGAGTGTATACATCACAGTTGGTCCCATACAAAATTGATTAACTTTGCTTTGGTAGTTTTTGAGTTAGCTTTTAATACGTATTTTTTTCCCCACTTTTTTTATATGGATGATGTTCTAGTTTGTTTTGTAGATAGTGGTATTTGAATTTGTGTGGGGTAGCTACACAACTAAAAAGTGAAAAATAAAAACTTTTTTACAAAAAAATACAACCGACTTCCAAAAACAACACTACAAAGTGAATAAAAACTTTTTTACAAAAAAATACAACCGACTTCCAAAAACAACACTACAAAGTGAATAATAACTTTAATTTCGGAAGTCGGTGTCTTTAGTTTTGTATTTTCGTTTTTTGTCACCGACTTCCGAAATTAAAGTTATTTTTCACTTTGTAGTGTTGTTTTTGGAAGTCGGTTGTATTTTTTTGTAAAAATGTTTTTATTTTTCACTTTTTAGTTGTGTACCCACCCCACACAAATTCTAATACCACTACCTGCAAAACAAACTAGAACATCATCCATATAAAAGTGAGGAAAAAATACGTATTATTGAAGCTAACTCAAAAACTACCAAAAAAAAAAAAGGTTCTGACGACTTAAAAAAGTTATTTTAAGTATTAGAGTAGTAGTGTTCTCGCTGCTGAGGTGAAAAGTTGTATGTGTTACACGAGACCAAGGTTATTTGCATCTCGTGTCTTTGAATCCCTCGTTGCGCTCAAGATTCTTACCTAGAATCACTCGCTGCGCTCGTGGTTCAATTATAGAATCCTTCGCTTACTCGAGATTCAAAATCAACACTCGCAGCAAAAAACAACTTTGCTCCCTTGTTGCACAAATAACTATTATTTAGTTTTTCTTAGTCCCACGGTCTGGGCAGATGCTTAAAATTTTGGATAAATTATCTACTTTAGATGTTTATCTTATTTACGTGAGTAATTAAAGTAATTGTTGCAAAAATAATTTTACTCCGATACTTAGAAGAAACATCTTTAAACCTGGTAGCTCATTATTTTTGCAAGATTGTGTAAAGTTCAGTTGATAGGATAACCACCACACTTGAATCTATGGTTCACTGCGTTCAATAATGCAACAGTTGTTAATAGAATCCATCGACACGATGATGCCATTTAGCTGATCCCGATGCCAACATTCTGGCTATGCTTGTTCTGTCTGGTCGTGGTGGATGGTAGCTTGGATATGCGGATCTAAAGAGAGTTGAAACTTTGTCACGCTAACTACTTATATAAAAATAATTATTAAGAACATCAGTGTGCAGCAGCGATCTATTCTGTAAAAATTTCACCGTGAAACCTTGAACAGCGGTGCTATTCTGTAAACATCTCGCCGTGATAACTCAGGTGAAGTGAGCGTGAAGTGAGCCGTCATTCCACATAATGCTAGGGGTTGACACTATTGACAGCTCACTTTAAGATCACTTCACTTATGTTTTCACGGTGAGATATTTACAGAATAGCACTACTGAGCGAGCCCGTGGAGTGAGCTGTCATTCCACCTATTATAGTGCTAGGCCCTATTGACAGCTCACTCTCACTTCACCTTTTTGACAGCTAGATTTTTACAGAAGAGATCGGTTGTTAAGGAATCAGCCGTTAGTATAGTAATTAAACTTCGTTTATGAATTCATAAACGAAGTTTAAACTGTCAGTAGCTATTGATTCGACAAAATTGCGAATTCCTTCCTTCCTTATGCTCGGTTTTTGAGGTCCTCAGATAAGCTCTCGATAGTAATTCACTCGACTTTTAAGCTAAATTTTTCCTTAACGAAGTGCTCAGAAATACGAAGAATATAGAATCAATAATCACTAGCGAATGGATAAACTCCGTTTAAAACCTCGGAAACCGGGCATTATTCTGCGGAAAACCATGACAGTAAAATGTTATGTAAAATAAAATGTTAAGGCGAGTACAGCTGTTAACCGGCAGCGCCACCATTGAAAAATTAATAAGTCTGGAGATACAGAACATTTTAAAAATTTCCTATGCTCACATTTTTTGTCAGATGAGGTAGAATTTTTGTATAAAAAAAGCAACACTAAACCTCCTAGGTTCGAAGCCTTAGCAGTTAACTGCTATGACTACTACAATTCTACCTCAATCAATCAATCTGCCTAGCCTTTTCCCAACTATGTTGGGGTCGGCTTCCATTCTAACCGGATGCAGCTGAACGCCAGTATTTTACATGGAGCTACTGCCTATCTGACCTCCACAACCCAACTGGGTAATACGATACTCCTTAGTATTTATATATATAGGTATATACAATTCTACCTCATCTGACTAAAATGTGAGCATAAGAAATTTCAAAATGTTCCATATCTCCAGTTTTTTTTTCTCAATGGTGGCGCTGTTAACAGCTCTACTCGCCTTAAGTAGGTATTATTTCTGCAATCTTTTATTGCGGTTTAAAAAAAAAAATTACTTAACTTTTTACTATAATAGATGATCGTTGACTTGTTTTTTTTTTTTTAGAATACGTCCACTAGTAAAAGGGCTATCAACAAACTATGGATATCATTAACTAAATACCTACTAGAAGGGTGACAAAGACAATCACTTTAGTACTTGTACATGTAGGTAGGTACGAGGCAAACAACAGTGATACGTAGTAATTAAAACGCAAAGGTATCATTTGTACACGCTTCCACGTGCAAATGTTAAGCCGTGACAACAGTATAACAAGACATTATGGCAAAGGTGCTTATAAACATCTTATTTAAAATACTTGATCGTTTATGCAAAGACAAACATGTATGACTGTCTGACTACGCTTGCTACTGATCGTAAGGTATAAGGTAGCCCGCGAAATTAAAATTTTCTTAAGTTTTTTGCAATTTGCAGGTCAGTGTCAGGTCGTATGTTGATTATAATATGATTCGCGGCCGTAACTAATATGGCTTTACAGAATTATAATCATTAGAATCAGCAATACAACTCCATAAGTTAGAATTGACCTTAAATTTAGCGATTTCATAAAATCATGAGGTTTGAGGTCAATTCTAACTTATGGAGTTGTATTGCAAATTCTAATGATAATAATTCTGTAAAGCCGTGTTAGTTACGGCCGCGAATCATATTTTAATCAACATACGACCTGACACTGACCTGCAAATTGCAAAAAATGTAAGAAAATTTGAATTTCGCGGTCTACCTTAGCGAAGGGGACCAAGTATGTTAAAGGATATACTCCTTACAAAAAATTGTATAACTTCTCACTAAAAATGTGAGCATTTGAAATTTCAAAATGTTCCATATCTTACTTATAATTTTTTTCACAATGGCGGCGTTAGTTTTCGCCTTAAATACGACGGTGCGTTTTTAAGTTCGCAGAATGGGAGGCAAAAATTACAAATAAAAAAATATCAACTGTCCCGAAAACTAAAATACCTACTCGACCCAAATGTATGCGTCTGATTTTTTTTCACGATTACGATGTTGGTTGGAATCAAGGTTGGAATAATTTCTGGGACCTAGTTGTTTAATATACAATAATCATGAATGTGAGAGTCAGCCGCCGCACGTGCAGAACGTACTTATAGTGGCATGAGGAACAGGGTGTAAAGTTCACTAAGCCTCCATAGAAAAGGGAGGATCTTCCAACCAGACGGGTGTCGTGTCTGGTGGGCAACTGCCCGACGGTTGATGTCGGGACGTTGTATACAGGGTGAAATTTTAATCGTTTTAATCCTCTTAAGGGAACATTGTACTCATCATTATGAACAACTTTTACTATGGGACCAAACCTGAAATCGCAAAAAAAAACAGCTGTTCAGTACATTTATCTACATTTAACTCTTCAATATGTAGGGAGCAGCTGATTTTTTTTTTGCGATTTCAGGTTTGGTCCCATAGTAAAAGTTGTTCATAATGATGAGTACAATGACCCCTTAAGAGGATTAAAACGATTAAAGTTTCACTATGTATATGCTAGTCGCGCGGTAAACTCTAATTGCGCGATGCAGGATTTGCGTGACGTCATGTCATTGTGTTGCGTAGTTCGTATGTGGCGATGTAGATGCCGCCACATACTTAACTGCACTTCCACCTTACCTATTATGTATAAAATACCTGATTAATCTTTTCAATTTTCAGTTACTTTTATTTCTCGCTATAGGTAATCTTGCAATTTGATGTTGGGTAATAATAATAAATGTCTTCGTCATTTGTTGATAGATACAAGTACAGTAGGCCGCATGTCAGTGAAACAGAACCAGTATAAGCTGTCTTCGCATTCTATTGAAACTCCTTACTACGCTGGGCCAGCTGATGAAGGTCAAAATGTTACCACCGCGGCGACGGCGCGAGCGGTGTACTACACGTTCAGTAGATATCATCATCATTAGCAGTTCCTGGCAACGCTGCCGGCAATGCCTATACGCAGATGTCGCAATTCAGGTCTCTTTTTTATTTTTTATGGATGGGAAATCATCAAACTGTTACTGACTAAAACCTACCCGTGTTCCTTCAGTTGCCTGAGCCAGGGCCACCGTATCTCTTTCGAACAACCCGTGACCCCGGCGGCATCGGCCCTATCAGATCCCATCATTGCTGATATTTCTTTGAGGCGCTCCTGGAACACATTGTGCCGTCGACCCAGGCCTGATCCTTACCGGACGGCGAGCTACCCATTACTCGCCGTCCGCAAGCCCGCGCCTACGGTAGCCGGGAATCGGCTATCGATTCCCGCCGCCCAAGGCGTCTTCTGCGGCAACTAGAGGGCGTGAGGTTGCCTCTCCCTCACGCGTTCCGCCTCCTCGAATTATAAAAAACTTCTTTCTTATATCTATGGTCTACGTACATAGTGGCCCGTCTAGGTACATTTGTACTGAACACAATACGAGTATATTGCACCTCTAAATAACCTTTCAATTTAAATGTCATCCACTCGCCTATAAATGCTTTAATTTTATTGCAAATCCTCTTGACAATACCTAAACTAAGCGAATTATTGCTGCATTATCAAACATATGGATGCGATTAGGAAGATTATAAAACGATAATCCGTCAAAATAGAGTGCACTAGCACACGTATTCTACACAAGTACACACACACACGTATCGATTTGGCTGTCCAGGAGGCGAACATGAAAGGTTAATGCCCTTTTATTACCATGCAAAGTAAGCTTTGCTTACGTAGAGCACAGGAAAAGAAGGGGCTCGATCAACAAAAAAAGTATTTAGAGATAATGGCTAACTAAATGTTCAACAAGAATTGTAGTTTTGATTTGTTTAAAAAAAAAATGTTTTTTTTTTCTTTCTCTTCATTTTAGAATTTTCTTTAGATTTAACCTTTTAAGTTTCTCTCGTGTGCAAATACACACAACAAAAGTGTCTAGGGATCAAGCATTTTTATGCGGATTTCTTGAGATTGAGATGTGGCTTTGTAATAAATTTATGATTTTATAAATTTATATGGATCCTTTTTGGTGCATTTCATAATTTGAATCAGGAACTGTGAATCAAATTCGAGTAAAAGATGAAAATCAGCTGTCAATATTTTCCCTATAAAAACATACAACGCATTGAAGACATTATTAGTGCTACTGTTTCCCTACTACTGATTAAAACCAACGTTATTATGGAGCGGCGACGTCATTTAAGCAGGGAAGAAATGCTCAGAGCCGTGGGAATGATAGAAGCTGGTTCCCGGCAACGTACTGTGGCTTTAGCTCTGAATACAAGTCAGAGTGTTATCAGTCGACTTTGGACACGTTACCGAAGCACTGGTACCGTGGCTGAGCGCCATGGAGGACGGTATCGCTGCACCACACGGAGACAAGACCGATACATTCAAATCTTAACTCGAAGAGCTCCAACTATAACCGCCATGATGTTAGCCGTGAGGCTTCATCACTCTTCAGGGAACTTAATTAGCGACCAAACAGTCAGAAACCGCTTGCATGAAGTGAACCTTCATTCCCGAAGACCGCTACGGGTACCACCTATAGCAATGCACAATCGTAGGATTCGATATCAAGGGGCTCTTGAACACAGAAATTGGGCAGAAGAACAATGGCGTTTCGTGTGCTTTTCTGATGAGTCTCGTTTTGGTATGAGACCGGATACAAGACGTATACGACACTGGAGAACCCCTGGACGCCAACAGCGATTAAAATCCTGCCAGGAAGTCCATCCTTATAGTGGTGGAACCATCATGGTATGGGCGGGTATTTGGATCGGCGGAAGAACTGAGTTGATTTGGATCAGAGGCAACCTCAACGCTCAAATTTATGCTGAGACGATTGTATCAGACGTCATCGTTCCTCTACAAGTGCAAATCGGTCCCTTATTTCAGTTAATGCATGATAATGCACGACCGCACACCGCAAGAGTTGTAAGACAGACTCTCGCCGCAGCTAACATCAATGTCCTGCCCTGGCCTGCTCAGTCGCCAGACTTGAACCCGATTGAGCATGCATGGGATATGCTACAGAGAAGAGCTCTGCCGAATATGGAGGGTATCCAGTCGCAAGAAGACCTTTTTTTGTTGTTGCAACGAACATGGGCGGCCATTCCACAGCGTGATTTGGATGAACTCATTTTGAGTATGCCAAACCGATGTTCTTGTGTTGTTAGTGTTCGCGGTAGAAACACGGATTATTAATTGTTTAAGTTACCCAATAAAATTTTAAAGAAAACTGTTATTTCAGTCTTTTTTTCGAACTTTAATGTTAGTGGTTCAAATGTCAAAAATCCCTTTATTAGGAAAATGGCAAATTTCTTTATTAATGCAAAGGTGACTTGGTTTATCGTTACTGTGACAAACGAAAACACTTTATTTGATGAATCCTTAAAGAAAATTTTAATTAATATCAATCAGGAGAAAAGTTATTGCAAAAATATATGTTGATCCCTAGACACTTTTGATGTGTGTAGTTCACTAACAATTATGTAGTATTTAAGATGTGGATAACGCCGTCAGCTACAGATATGTAATCTCTTTTTTTTTCTCACTACTTGTTCGTTATGATATCTTAACTGTTTGTTTTCCCGAAATAAATAAATAAATAAATAAATAAACATGTAATAATTATTCTGTCAAAAATCAGCGCTTTATCTGTAAATTTTATATATCACATCTAGTGTGTGATTCTTCTTTACCGGTTTTACATGCAATGTGCACATTAAAGTCAAGTTTGGGCTACAATGTGATCCTTTTATGCCCGGTTTCTGAGGTTTTTAATCCGAGTTTATCCATTCGATAGTGATTATTGGTTCGATATCGTGTTTCTGAATACTTCGTTAAGGAAGAAAGTGAAGTTACTATCGAGGGTTTATCTGAGGACCTCAAAAACCAAGCATGAGAGATAGTTTTATCGAGTCAATAGCTATTGAGAGTTTAAACTCCGTTTAAGAATTCTTCTGAAACCGGGCATTAGTCGTTTGTGGATTACCTTTACAATGAGCTCTTTTTGTACTGTTGATAATGAAAGACCCGGTTTTATCGAATCGAGTTAGTTAGATTTTAGGCTATTAGTCTACATAAAAACAAAATGCGAAATTCTATTATGTTATAAGAGTTCTACGGGGAAAGGTTTTACTAAATCATGATGACAAGAAACCTATTTCAACTTCGTGAAAGTGAAGGCTAGATGCTAGTAACAAAGGAAAGTAAGTAAGATATATATCTGTCGACGTAGGAACCAAGTGGGTACTCCGTTCTGTTGTAGATCGAGATATATATTATACGGACATAGGTTCCTCAGTCAATAATGGATAGAAGTTGTTAGGTACTTATTTTTCCTTTTATGTGGCATCTTATACAACGTGTCGTTTTGCATCCTCGTCAAATTTAAGGGTGTGGACGTGTGGTATAGACCATTAAACTGAACAACTTTTTCCATGGCACCAACATCGTAATCGCGAAAAAATAATCAGCTGTCCCATACTTTTGCGTCGAGTTGGTATTGTAGTTTTCTATGGGACAGTTGAAAATTTTTTCGTGAATACGATGTTGGTCCCATGGAGAAAGTTATTCGGTTTGATGTTCTGTACCACGCCCTGAATTTTGACAAGGATGCAAAATGACAAGTTGTAAATAAATATACATATTATAAAAACAAAGTCACTTTTCGTGTGTTCGCTTAGATCTTCTAAACTACTTAATAAATTTTGTTCTGAGGCGGTTCTCACAACCACTTTGTGAATTTATTCCATAGTACTTATATTACATTAATATTAAATTAAATATAATAAAGATATCTCGGTGTTTTGTCAAGTCAGAACAACCGTGCGAAGCAGAGGCGTGTCGCTACTGTCGCTAGTGCAGTGCTTTTAATATTTTAATCCTCAGCAACTTTGCTCTTTGCTTGTTTTATGAAAAATTTAAAAACCACCAAGACTGGTTCGTACTGGTCATAATCCCCGCGGACTATCGATAGCATAATCAACAGTATGTATCTATGTAGGTATGTACCTACCTTCAGATTGACACCACTATAAGCAATTATGAATTTCTTATTTATTTCTTGTTATTATATGTTTTACAGATAGAACAACTTTAAATGTTGGTCAGAGCAATTGAGAGAGGAAATAATTAATTAATGAAAATATCGATGAACTTACATAAAAAAAAAACATACATTATACAGACGAATATAATAACCTCCTCCTTTTTAGGGTTCCGTCGATCTGTCTGTCTGTCCGTCTGTCACAGCCAGTTTGCTCCGAATCTAATGGACCGATTAAGTTGAAATTTGGTACACATATGAATTTCTGTGACCCAAACACGGACGGGTAAAGTAAATAAATTAAATTTGAATATAGAGGTCACTTTTGGGGGGCAAATAAGAAAATTAAAAAAAAAAAGTTTTGCAAACTACACCATGTGGCATATCAAATGAAAGGACTTACTATGAGGATCTTAAATATATTTTTTTTATAATTTTAAAATAAATCGCTCGGTGTCCATATTGTAACATTTTTTAAAGATTTTTGGGGCAATATACAAATTTGGGGTATAAACATTATTGGAATCGATTCAGTTATTTATTCTGAACAAACTATACTCAGGTTTTGCATATACAAAAAATAATGTTGTATATGTCACAGCCAACTGGTTGAATTAGCCGTTTGGTCAACCGCCTAGCCATTTCACTAAACGCCGCCATTCAATCAATGGCCTGAATGATATTCAGCCAATACGTACAATTTTAAAAGTACACAACATGACATAGTTACTTACTTAAGGTTCTCGACCACACACGACCTCAGGACTGACCGCGTAGGATATTGTCCTGATTCACTCTAAGTATTGCTAGCGTAAATAATAAATTGTCTGTCTCACTTATCTATTTTTAAACCATAATAATTGGGTTTAAAAAAAGGAGGAGCTCGTGGCTAAGTAATAATAGCCGCACGGGTCGATCCATCAGGTTAAGATACGCTTGCCGGGGTTGGTGCATGGATGGGTGACCATCTTTACATACCGAGACTCCTCCGTGCCTCGGAAAGCAGTCCCGTTGGTCCCGGCTGCCATTCGTGGATCTTTGACAGTCGTTACGGGTTGTCAGAAGCCCGAAAGTCTGACAACCAGTCTTACCAAGGGGTATCGTATTACCCAGTAATTGGGTTGTGGAGGTCAGATAGACAGTCGCTCCATATAAAATACTGGTATTCAGCTGCATCCGGTTAGACTGGAAGCCGACCCTAACATAGTTGGGAAAAGGCTGGGCTGATTGATTGAATTGGATAGATCGATGATGAAGAAAATTGACCACTGAGGTTTTAGAAGACAAGTTCGGGAAAACTGAAAATGCATTTTCTATAGGAATTTTGTATGAATTATTGAAATTTGGACAGGACAATGTCTGTCGGGATCTAGGTTTCCTCACGGTATTTTTCCTTCACCGATGTCAGTAATATCCAAGATAAACTCAGAAAGAACATGCATTGAACAACGTACACGCGGCTACACATCAAGCTATAAATATCCAGTTTACACTGACCTCTCATTGTAAGGAAATCCTATACAATGCGAGATCAGCTTATACTTATCTGGTAGGTATAGCTTAATCTGTAGCCGTGCGTAAATCGTGATAAAAATAGTATTTTGCAATATTTTGGCTTTCAAAAACAGACTATCATCAGCATCGTTATCCTTTTACATCCAAATGGAAGCCCATGTGTTGCCAACAAAGTTAACATCATATCAGAATAGCTTACCCTAAAATATTTTAGTGGTAGCCATCTAAAAATAAACGTTACTCTGTAAATTTTGTTCACATTAACTGGAAATTCGTAGAATTTACGTTATAACATTGTGTTTGGATGTATTAAAGCTTGTTTGTATTTTATTGGTAAACGATATTCGTCATCGATTAGTAAAAATATCTCTGAATCAAGGTAACCAAACTCAAACTCAAAGCATTTATTTCAAATAAACCAATTAAACCACTTATTTTGAATTATCAAGAGGTCGGTCAGTCAGAAAGATGAAGCTAGTCGCCCATTCCAAAGCGTAGTAGATACCTATGGAGAAGAACGGGCAAGTGACTCCACGGACACTCTTATGGTTATAAAATATTGGTTAGGTATACATTTTTCATGTTGATATTATACGTATGTGAGAACGATGCAGAACGTTAAAAGCGTCCGTAATAAAAATATAATTCTAAAAAACAATTCAAAATTTAAAATACATTAAAATTAGCCGTTAGATATGAGCAGCCACCACTGACAGCGCCTGTTCACGAACCTGATGCATGGATTAGCGCCATAGAAATATAAAAAACTTCTTTAGCACCATTCTCAGCTCAACCATTTTGATGGGAGCTAAATCACAGAACAGATATATCTTTTCTGTGAGCTAAATGATCCAACACACACACATACACACACACACACACACAAACACACACACACACACACACACGCAACCATAACCAAGCTTTGTTTGTATCAAGAATTTTCGCGGGAATTTGTTTCAGCATGTCATCGATGGCTGAATGAAATCCGTGCATCATGAATATCATGATTAGTTTTATGAAGAGTCTCAATTTCAAAGTATGAATCGTCAAAAGAACGTGTGCTATCTATAAAAAAAGCAGTCAAGAGAACGAATTTGAAGTGCCTAATGAACGTTTACGTCGTTTTCTCGGAAAGTAGATCCCGAATTAGATACTTATGGGTGTGTAGCAGATAAATCACGCGTTATTTGGTTTCTCTCGGCTCTAAAAATATCTACGTTTTTTTTTTCTGAATACAGAAACGTTTATTGACTATCATGTAAATCTTTAGAACGATGTGTCGAGCTGTAAATTCTACCCAAAAACTACAGATCAAAGAAACTATACTCATTTACTTATTGAAGTTTATAGAGTTAGTAATACCTACATAATGTTGTTTTATTGTGTCAATAGTGTTCTTACTATATATAATTTCATAAAGATCTTCACCACTCTGTAACCGCCCAGCATATCTTGACAGGTGGTAAAATGCGGAAACTGTATTGAAGCTTTCGAATATATTGCTTTGTTTAGATTTATCATCGCAAGTAGCGCTGCCACTAAAGGCCAGGATACACTGGATGCTTGGTATTGGTAGGAGCGGCTTGCATGTCGTAAAAACATGTTTGATGCACCACTCGAGACTTGGAAATTTTCCTCGCATCGTTGCATTGTGGGTGCATCGTTCGGAGAGCTTTTGATCGCTTTTTATCTGGTGGAGCGGACGCTACGCATAAAATGATGCACGTCTGTACGCAATACGCATTGCTTTGTTTAGGTAATGTGAGATTGTCACGCTAAATATTTAATTGATATTGTACTATCGACAAAACGTACCTACGCCTTTATACAGTAAAGTTGCTTTTTGTATACACTGATTAATTGAAGAAACCCTGCTCCTGTGGTCCTTTGTTCTCGTAAAACGATTGAAAGTCGGAACGGCACATAATATTTGGGAGCAAAATTGTTTCAAAATTGGAAAGGCCTGGTTTTTGTCGAAGGTATCTAGGTTCTAATTTCTAATGATTAAAAGAGCGATGTACATTTTGAAAGCTGGAAAGTATGTAAACACTGAATACCTTTACTAAAACAGACAAAGTTGGCACCGTTTTCTATATTCAGGCCTTTGTTTTTCAGGCATCGAGTCAGCCGAGTAGGATTTCCCAAACAGCTTACCTAACCTGCATTTAGATCTTTATTTGTTAGGAAATTGTATTTAGGTATCTAGACGGTAGGTACTTTCTTTGTCTGTCAACGATCGCAGACAGGCGTGTCGCGACACTAATGTTCTACGGGAGTCGCGCCTTTCTGCTGGAGCAATTAAGGGTGGCTTGCACCCTATGATGTATTACCTTACGTATAATACGTCATTGGTTGCACCATCTCACTCTAACAATAACAAACGTCGCACCTTCAGTTCGATATTTGTTATTGTTAGAAAGAAAAGAAAGAAAAATATTTTATTTGGGACACGCACAGGAAATACAGTTAAAAAAGAGCATATAAAAGTAACAAAATAAACATTAAAAAAACAAAAAAAAAAAAAAAAATCAGACTAAAAAAAAAAAAAGAAAAAAAAGAGACCTGTGCGAGGCCAAAAAGGCTCCCATCTCAGCATAAAGCTGCGATATTTGAAAAATAAATACCGCAACGCTGGTATTCTGATAAGGCTAAAGTAAGATGGTGCAACTCATGTTTGTTAAAGTTCCTTTTAGTCAAAAAATGGGTTATTCCATTTGACAATTTATTAGCTGACGTCATAACTTTAACTGTAACCTTAACCGCCCACGCTTCGCTGGTTAAAGTTATTGTTAAATATCTGTCACTTCTGTCAGACGCGTCGAATGTCATGTCCCGAAGTTTATCTTTTACATTTGACATGAAACTATAACCTAGCCCTTGGTGCAACCCACCCTAACTTAATTAAAAAATATTTTAATTAAGTACCTAGGCATCTTTCAAGTTGCTCGATTATTGTTCGCAAAAGGTCACTAACTCATTGTCTAGACTATTTAACTGGTTGAATGCCATAATTACAGAAACAATTAAAAAGCCGTTGTGTCTCGCGTAGATCAGCGTTTCCGGCAGTCGAGTCTAATACCTACGTAAATCTTAATTGCTCCCTAATTTATTGAAATGGAAATTTTGATTTACCTACACATTTTTTAGTAATTACTACACATAATTATCACGAGGTCACGTGGAAGCACATTTTAAAAATAATTACAGACTTAGTAAGCGTCATTATTTATTTTAGTAAGTAAGTATAACACTAACTCGCTGCATATAGCATTGTGCAGTTCACAACTTTTTCTCCATGCGTAATTAATTTGGTTGTTTTTTAAAAACTTTTTAAAAAATCTTGGATAAGCACCTTTTAAGTTGGTGATAATTAAATGATTAAAGTAAGACGCACTACACTAAATGTATGTACTTTAAATAACTGAAAACATCAGGGGTCATTGTAGTCATCATTTTATACAACTTTTACTTTGGGCTATTTTTACTTTATACTTTTTTTTTCTCGTTATTTTAGTGTTGGTCTCTGAAATAACGAAAAAATACGGAACCCTAAAAACAGCTGCTTCCTACATAATAAAGAGTTATGCGTACATAAATGTATTGAACAGCTGATTTTTGTTCACGATTTCAGGGTTGTTCCCATAGAAAAACTTATTCATAACTAGCTGCGCCCCGCGGTTTCACCCGCGTAGACCGGAATAAAAAATAGCCTATGTTAATCCAGGGTATAAGCCATCTACATACCAAATTTCATCCAAATCGGTCCAGCCGTTTGAGCGTGAAGAAGTAACAAACGTATAAACACACACAGGTACTCACAAACTTTCACCTTTATAATATTAGTGTGACTAGCTTTTGTCCGCGGCTTCGCCCGCGTGGATGTCGAAAAATATCCCACGAGAACATACTACCGGGATTAAAAGAACTGTAGGTTAATTCAGGTTATAAACTCTCTGTGTGCCAAATTTCATCCAAATCCGTTCAGCCGTTTTGGCGCCAATCCGGAACAGACAAATGGACAAAAGTTCTAAAAACTATATTTCAAGATCAGACTCGTTCCCACACCTCGTAGCAATTACTTTTTTACCCGACTGCGGCGAAGCCCAAAAGGAGGGAACGCCTTTATTTTTATAATCGGTCAACAGGATCCCTTCTGAATCCCAAAACACTGTTGCCTGGATTTTTCCAGCCGATTGTGACAGTTTAAACTTCTTGGGTGGTGGTGTGCCTTTTTTGTGCCACTGCATAGTGTCTTGTTTCAACTCAGGTTCATAATGATGAACCCAAGTTTCATCTCCAGTAACAATTCGACTTATTAGTCCATCCTTATCTTCGTTACAGAGGTCCAAAACCGTGCGAGAACACTCCACGCGGTATTGTTTTTGAGGCGGCGTGAGCATTCTTGGCACCCATCTTGCACTAACCTTTGTCATGCCAAGATGATCGTATAGAATTTTGAAAATTGTCGTATCCGATACTCCAACCATTTCTGCAAGCTGTTTCTTCTTTAGTCTGGCATCTTCCAATATAATTTTTTCGACTTTTTTAATGATTTCCGGAGTAGTCACCTCGATCGACCGTCCGGGCCGTGGGTCGTCTTCAAGTGAGGTCCTGCCTTGTTTAAAGAGACTATGTCACTTGTAAACCATGGTTTTACCCGGGCAAGAGTCCCCGTAAACGGATTCCATCTCTTTCAGTATATTTTGAACTGACTTTCCTTGCTTGGTAAGGAACTTTATTACGGCACGGTACTCGATTTTTTCCATAATTCACACTTTCTGCCCAATTGAGTTGTTTGCTTGACGATAGTTCAAAGACTAATGATCCAATTAGTTAGTTAGTTAGAAATGGCATCTCGCAGTTGACCACTGAGGGTCGAGACTGCTTAACGAGTGTTTCCTGTGGGTGCTTTAAGCAAACTTAAAGCCTCCGGCCAGGGGTTGATCCAATTAAGATAAAACCTGGTATTTATACTAATATTGAGTAGCTGAAGTTGTGGCCATCCCGATAATGACCTATTGTTATCCCTTCCCCCCCATTCCGCGAACTTAAAAACGCCCCGTCGTATTTTATTAGGTAGGTATATGTATAGATGATGCTTGTACAACGACCTCTTAAAATGGTTTCAATTATTTCTATTACACCTTGTACAGTCAGCGTCATAATGATTCAAAATGATCTTAACAACTAAGAAAATTAAACTTTATCTCAATTGGATAAAGTTCTTGGGTACTCAATCGAAATTCGTGTTTAGAACCGCATGATTACCATAATTCACCGTTCATCGATCCATTATTAATTAAGAAAGTTAACTAGTCACAATAAATCTAACATTACATCACTGTAGGTACCCACCTGGCACCTGGAATCTGGAACCAGTCAAACAGCTCACGGTCATTAACCAACTAATGAATTAAAATAGCTAATGCTAATTTTATTTATGTTAATGTGACACTATGGTCTAACGATTACTTTTTATTGCACCAATGTTACCTACAATCGTAAATTAATTTTAGTAGCAGTGGTCAGTGTGTCATGTAGTATTTTGGTAGATATCAAAAAAGCCTCGTAAAGATTGTCAGCCAGAGGCGTGTTGCTAAGGAATTTTGATCGGCATTTTTTTTCCTAGCAACATTTGGGCTGTGTGATTTGATGCTAACTGGAATAACTCGTTTTTACAAGCTTTTATTTAGTTTCACCTGTCCCGGTGTCTGTATGTCTGTCTGTAATCTAATCTTGCAAGTTTATTTGACCCAATTCCCGGTTTCCGATTGAGCTGAATTTTTACATGCGGTAAATCGTATGACAATGCAATATTATTATGACATGGAGCTGATGATGGAGCCTGAAGGTGGCCATGGAAACTCGGTAGATAATAAAAGAATGCAACCCTATCTAGTTTGGGCTCGTTTGATTCGTCTTGAAAAGGACTCTGATCCTAGATGATACCCAGACTAATAAAAACATGTTTTTATTTTTTTATATTAGGTATTAACTTTTTTAAATAATTAATACAAATACACATACATACAAATACTTTTTATTTGTTGAACATAGGTGGGTTAGGTACAGATGTCGTCATTATTAAAAAACGCTATGTCTAACCGTCATCGGCGTATAAATATTATTTTTGTATGTACTTTCTGATTATAATAAATTATTAAACAATACACTACAATTCACTTGTTTTAAACTATTTTTTTTAAATAATTAATACACTTGTTTTAAACTCATTTTGAATGCGTTTTTGAGCTTGGCTAATCACCTCAAAGACAAGATTTAAACCTAAAAGAATAAAGAACGTATTTTTGAGAATGCTGGCCACTGTGTACGTCTAATGCTAATTAGTAATTGTTACATATAGGTACCTACTTATGATATAAAGTATATAAAGAAGTTGTTGGTAAGCAATGGATTATTCAATATCCTTCAGAACCCTTGGATTGTGATTGAAAGTGTGATACGCATTTAGGGCTTCGCCCTGTCTGCAATAGGAAGAAGAACGGTCACTGGCCATAAAACGAGAATACTCCTTCTCGTTTTATGGCCAGTGACCGTTCTTCTAATTATGGGTATCCGTCTATGCTTGTGTACATCTTTTTTATCGTCCGATATCAAGTTTACTCAGGAACAGGTTAACAACTCGAAGTGATGCCTTATAAGATTACTTATCTACCTCTCTAAAAATCGATGTGTGTATGTATGTATGTTCCATAATGGACTCCAAAACAGCTGGATCGATTATTATGAAATTTTCAGACAATATTCAGATTAGCCCAGCGGGTGACCCTGTGTTTTTTTTTTTTAGCTTTCGGGCTTCCCATGCGAAGCTGGGGCGGGTGGTTAGTATAGTCAAATAACCATAGAACTATAAAATATCTATGCTCATAACATAACTGGTTAAATCATAGATATAAGTTTTTTTTTTATATTTATGGGTTAAACATATAACATCTTGTAAAGATTTGCATCATTATTTGCTCAATCATTTAGGTTGAGTTTATCATTTATTGTACAATCTCCTCTGACTTGGCGGTCCACTAAGTGATGCAAGAACGTGTCTCTGTTGAATGAGACAAAATAATTATATTACTTTTATTTTGAATAAAGAATAAGATTTTCTTTAGGAAGACTGAAATAAAACGTAGAGAATACCACAGAAAATACAATAGCACCCCCTATTACATAGGACATAAACATAACTAGCGAAATGTTTTTGTGGGTGTGGGTGGGTGTGTGTGTGTGGCACGCCTACAGATCAAGCTATACATTTCCAGTATAAGCTGATCTCGCATTGTATAGGATTTATTTACAATGACAGGTCAGTGTAAACTGGAAATGTATAGCTTGATGTGTAGCCGTGTGTACTTTACCTATATACTACGGGTCTGCCTAACCGTTCGAGGATTACAGGCGTGATGTTATGGTATGCGTAAAATCACATAAATTAAAAAATAACTAACACTCCCTCCGTTACGCAAAACCACAGTATAATTATGATACAGTAGTTTATCTTAATAAAAACCGGCCAAGTGCGTGCCGGACCACGCACAATGAAGGGTTCCGTAGTTGGGATGAATTATTCCAAGAACAAACTTAACACTGTAGTTGAAAAACATGTTCTTCTGTACATTCCAACTGTAAATGTAAGTTTGTACTCACAATATTGAGAAATTTACCATGTTATTTTAAGACCACAGACTTCTTATAGGTTTTCCTGTAGTCTACAGATAAAGATCTATTTTCTGTATTTTTTTCAAAGTTTTAGGCTCAGTAGTTTCAGAAATAAGGGGAGGGAATGGTCAATTTTCGTCTAATTTCTTAAATAACTTTAAAAAAAATTATTTTAAAATTATAAAAAAAATATATTTGAGACCCTCATAGTAAGTCCTTCCATTTGATATGTAACACGGTATAGTTTGCAAAACTTTTTTTTTAAATTTTCTTATTTGCCCCCCAAAAGTGACCCCCATATTCAAAATTCATTTATTTACTTTACCTGTCTGTGTTTGGGTCACAGAAATTCATAAGTGTACCAAATTTCACAGACAGACAGACACACGAGTAATCCTATAAGGGTTCCGTTTTATCCTTTTGAGGTACGGAATCTTAAAAAGGGCCGAAACGACGCGCTGAGTTACGCAACAGTTTTCTACCGAGCGGCCGCGGCCGTAGGTAATTAATTCAAGGTCCCTGCTCAGAATAACCACTGTATCTTTATTACTCTGTGGCAAAACTATTCTCTAGATTTTTCCACACGTCTCTATTTGACATTTAACCCATCAAATGCGAACTGTGTAAATCGTTTACGCATGGCTGACTTTATTTACTTTTCGCGAGATGAAAGTCATTAGGCAGATGATTTTTTTCTTCTGAGGAAACTTGAGGTAAACAACAAAAACCTGAATTTAAACAAAGAAAACGCGCCATAATTACAAATACGTAGTTACTTAGGAATACTAATATGACCAGCTGCTTACTTAGTTGAAGTTTTTATTTGATTTATTGGAAGATTAGTAAATGATTAGTAAGTATTAGTAATGGTAATCTACTAGTCACATCGCGCTGTCGCGTTGTGCCTATCTGCGGGAGCCTTAAGTGTGTTAAAATCATAGATAAAAATATTTCTATGGGTAAAATTATAATAATGCGTAGGTACCTAACCATTACCTAACATAAGCTTGAAAAAAAAAAGTGAGGTTGTCGGGTGCATAACCGGGCTATCCCGTGGATCCCTTAATAAATTAAGGCCTCCAGCCAGGGCATAAAACTTATAAACACACTCCCTGAGGCTGTGGGGTACGGACTCGGTTTAGGGCGTCGCTGGGGGAGGACAGTAAGGAACAGGCTGGATCGGATCGTGGAAGCGGCTAATATAAGTAGGTGGGTGATAAATATAAACTTACGTGGTTTTCCCAAGAATAAATTATATTCTTCTGGATAAACTAGATCAGATGGCGGTAAGAGGTGGCACGCAGTGTCATGCGCGCTTTTCTGGGAGGACGTGCGGTGGGGCCCGGTATAGTCATGGGGCGGGCTGATACCAGTCGGGGGTGCGGCGAATGTACAGGTCAGTATCTCCTGGGCCCCCGACTCGTGGTAGTAGTAGGAAGTCAGGAATAGTGTGATTTTAGACGGTAGGAGTCCAACATAATAACCCTACGTTTCCCCAGACAGAGGGTCCATGAGGGAAATCCTCCAACCATAAAACAAGAAAAAAACAACCAACCATAAAACCACCGATAAACGCAATGAATCAGTGTCATCAATGACATTGTTGTACTAGGTAATGACGTCAGAAGTTTATCCTAAAATGTAGGCTAGACAGTTAAGATTATTTTTGAAAAACAAATACTTTTAACGACGAGTGCTGGGCCGAATTCTTAGGCAAATAATGCATCCACCCATCCATGCCTACTAATATTATTAACGCGAAAGTAAAGGCTCCCCGCAGACAGACAGGCGCGACACGATTCTAGTAGAAAAATATTCTATGGTCCATAACGGATTTCGATAAAACTTGGCATAACTGCCGTCCTCCACGCGGGCGAAGCCGCGTTAAAAGCTAGTTACTTACATGTAAAGGTAGTTAAAGTAAATGTAGATTTAAGTAGGTATCTCCTTCTTGTTTTTATTATAATTACTGCACTAATGAAGTTGATCAGCTGGTTATCCGAGATCTATTCGTAGCTAAGTCGCACAGTGCACACGGGTGGGCTTGCAAAGTAGGACCTATAAGATCACTTTGCACTTATCATTCCTATTTATTTATATTTCCTAATTAAGTCCGGTGACGCTGGACTTGAAACAACCTGATGGCGAAGATGCCCATCCAATTATCACCCGTTTCTCCACAATTCCTTTGCCTCTTCTAGGATCTTATCCGGTATGGCTCTAATAATCCTTCCATATCCGAAGGGCACGTCTTCCCCACCATTACCACGCCCCCCGGTCTACTTCTTGATATGCTATGGTCTGCATGTAGCCCCATGAAACATGAGGCTCCAGAGGGGCTAGTGTGAATCTTTGGGTTCATTCGAGTAATCGAGTCTTAATTCATTCATGTAGATGTGAGATGGACCATATTGGGTACATCTACAGGGATCGAGAAGAGAACAACATGGGTTTCTCGATTTTGACTTAATGAGGTTAAAATGAATCTTTTCGCACTTGAAAAATTAAGGGTAAGTAGGTACCATAGAAATATAAAAAACAAATCTATGGTAAGTACTCATAGATAATGACAACTTTTGTAATTCTTTCTAGTCTGAGATTATTATTAAGGAATTCCTAATTATCAATTCTGAACAAGGAAATTAGTAATTACATAACGCTATCTTACTATCTGCAGATAATAAGATTGTCGATAACGTGCTGTAATGATCGCTATGAATAATTACGCAATTTTTATATATTTTTAGCCAAAACACGAGGACAGTAAACAAAATTATCACTAGCGAGATATAATTAGAATTTCAGTACGTAAGGAAATCCTACACAATGCGAGGTCAGCTTATACTGGAAATCTATAGCTTGATCTGTAGCCGTGCGTACATAAGAGTTTACGGTGCAGTCGACACGGTAGGAAGTAATTTATTGCATAGTGCTATATTTGTGACAGCTTATTAAAATAATAATTTGTTACTTATGCATACCTATTACTTTTGTTTTTTTTTTTTAAACTGTTAAAAACGCCCATAAACGTCAATTCCTGCCAGACCGATACAATAAAAATCATCATCACAATCATCATTTCATTCGAAAGACGTCCATTGCTGGAAATAAGCCTCCTCCAAGCACCGCCACTTTCGACCGGTTCTGTGCTTCACGCATATAGTGGATTCCTGAGACATTATAAGAAATACCAATCAATTCACCTCACTTGGCAGATGCCGTGGTGATTTCTGATTCTTGCTCTTATGTTATTTATTAGAACGAAGTTCTTTAATGCGCGTTGCGGTAGGAGCATAGATATATGAAAGAAGGGTAGGAGTAAACTGGTAGAAATCGTCACGTAACGAAAAACCTTTATGACCGAAAAAGTCAAGAAACTTTTGACACTTGAAACTTGGGACCTTGGGGCCATACTACGCTCTGTATTAATACATAATTATAATGTATATTATAGCGAAAGGAACTTCGTTCCAACCAGCACCCTAATTGCGCAACACATTATAGATCGGAGTTGGTTTCATTTTGAAACAAATTGCTAATCCATTGCTTCATATGTTCGAAAAATTTGCCTGCTCGACAACGTAAATAACGCAATGAATGTTATTGAACTGTCAAAATGAAACCAACTCCGATTGATAATGTGTTACGCAATTAGAATGCAGGTATCCTGCGACACCTCCCGACTTTTTTTTTGCGTCACCACGTTTTTTTATTACATAGTTCCTTAAATAACAATTAGCCATCATCTCCGAATTCACTTCTTTCCTAGCCATATCATTGGTAATTCCATCCCACAGAAACATTTTGCTGTAGTAGGTAAGCCGTGTACGCACGAATGAACAAAAACATGGTGAACACGAACATCGAACACTTTAAATATTCAACAGGGTCCTGAGTTTCTTCAAATGATCCGTGTTCGATGTTCGTGTTCATCACGTTTTGTTCGCTCGTGCGTACACGCCTTTATGTATTAAGTGGGCCATAAAATTCCTTTACCGCCATGAGTACCTAGTGTTGAATGTCATTTGTACATTAGAAAACGACAAGGTCTATTTTGTCTATGACAGTTAGATAGTTTCAAACTTATTGAAGTTTCAATTTACTGGGAATGGGGTTGTTTACCGGAAACTTCGCCGCGAGAGAGCGCTGTGTGTCTGTCACTTGTCAAAGTCATCTTGAAGACAAAGCGACCAATC
The DNA here is from genome assembly GCA_946251885.1 of Cosmia pyralina. NCBI lineage: Eukaryota > Metazoa > Arthropoda > Insecta > Lepidoptera > Noctuidae > Cosmia > Cosmia pyralina. The sequence goes on from OX276343.1 coordinate 9,250,762, forward strand.
GGCGAAATGGACAAACACTTAGCGCCATCTGCGGCAAAGTATTCAGCAATCGAATGAAAGTAACAAACACTTCGCGCTATCTACGCGGAACTAATGTGACAGTTTCCTGCCGTTGTAGGTGAACTGTCAAAATGAAACCCATTGCGATCAGTTGTCATTTTATGTGTGTGTACCTACCCGCAGGTGTAGGTAGGTTTCTTTTTGCCAGGTTTTACACGGTTCTAAATTAAATGACCGTGTATTTTTGCACCAGGATGTTCTATTTTCTGTCTGTGAATAACCTTACAAGTAGGTACTTAGTTCATGCTACTGCAACCTGTTTTAAGTGTAAGGTGTTTAAAGATAATAATCTTGTATGATACTTAACGCTAGGAAAATAACTAAGTGGTAACATAACAAGTACAGCAAGAACTGTAACTATGCTGGCTTGCTAACAAAATTAAGTATATTATGATATTGTGGGTAGGTATGTGTTGTTGTTTCCCAGATAAGAAAAAGCTAATCACCCTGCAACTACATACTATACCTACTTCATCGGTTAGGTACCTAATTAAATAAATAAAACAAAAAAAAAACACGTTGTTAACCGACTAAACGTAATACTTGTCACGTCAGTTGTCATGCTACGACACAGCTGCACTCTTCAATTTAGCAACTTTATAATTCGTTGTATAATGTTGACAGATTGAAGAGTACAAATGTGTCGTAGTACGACGACTGAAGTGACAGGTATTATGTTTATAGTATAATTAAAATCTCGCTGCAGACTCGGTCATAAATCATAATCGGAGTAGCGATGTGCGCTAGTTGCGCGCGCTCAAGGCCATTATCGATAACAGAATCATTAAGGTTATCACGTATCTTGCCGCCTTACCACTGTCAGTACAATCTCATCGAGTTGGTGTGGGTTCAAGTAAAAAATGAAGTTGCAACGAAAAACAAAACCTTCAAGATAGCTGATGTCGAGAAGTTAGTCAATGAAGCCATTTTCAATGTCTCCATTGAAAATTGGCAAAAATGTGTGGAACATCCAGAATTGCTGCAAGATGAAGACTTAAGAAAAGCACATTTAATAAAATAAAAAAAAAATGTGTATTTATTTCTATCACCCATTTATAAATATATAAAACTATCGATATCACTCATCGACTGCAGTAATGTACAGGACTACGTGTGGGCGTGGCCTGCCCATAAGGCCCGTGAGTGGGAAAGAGAGCGAAACACTCGAATGATTTATGACCGAGTCTGCAGCGAGATTTTAACTATACTATAGTTAACCAGTCACAGGTTTTTAGGGTTCCGTACCTAAAAAGGAAAAAACGGAACCTTTATAGGATCACTCGTGTGTCTGTCTGTCTGTCTGTCCGTCTGTCACAGCCAATTTGCTCCGAATCTAATGGACCGATTAAGTTGAAATTTGGTACACATATGAATTTCTGTGACCCAAAGACAGACGGGTAAAGTAAATAAATGAATTTTGAATAGAGGTCACTTTTGGGGGGCAAATAAGAAAAATTAAAAAAAAAGTTTTGCAAACTACACCATGTGGCATGTCAAATGAAAAGGCTTACTATGAGGGTCTCAAATATATTTTTTTTATAATTTTAAAATAAATTGTTTTAAAGTTATTTAAGAAAATAGACGAAAATTGACCATTCCCCCCCCCCCCTTATCTCCGAAACTACTGAGCCTAAAATTTTGAAAAAAATACAGAAAATAGATCTTTACCTATAGATTACAGGAAAACCTATAAGAAGTCTGTGGTCGATTGTGAGTACAAACTTACATTTACAGTTGGAATGTATGGGAGAACATGTTTTTCAACTACAATGTTAAGGATAAATTCATCCCAACTACGGTACCCTTCATTGTGCGTGGTCCGACACGCACTTGGCCGGTTTTTTTTGTTTACCTGTTACCGATGGAGTATAGGTACCAATGGATCAATGGGCTAGTGGCCTAATGGGCAGTGCACCTGTAAAACTTCTTTTATTTCTAAGTGGTACAAGTTTAAATACGAGAACAGCCGACTATTGTGTATAAATCTCCTTGATGATATTTCCTTGATACCATCCGATGCTAAAAATTGACACTATTGACAACTCACTTTAAGCTCGTTTCACCATGCTTGAACCTATGTCCTCACGGTGAGATTTTTGCTTGATTCCACCTGATGCTAAGGACTGACACTATTGACAGCTCACTTCAAGTTCGCTTCACCTACGTTTTCACGGTGATTTTGGCTTGATTCCATCTGATGCTAAGGACTGACACTATTGACAGCTCACTTCAAGCTTGTTTCACCTACGTTTTCACGGTGAGATTTTGGCTTGATTCCATCTGATGCTAAGGATTGACACTATTGATAGCTCACGTCAAGCTCGCTTCACCTAAGTTTTCACAGTGAGATTTTTGCTTGATTCCACCGATGCTAAGGACTGACACTATTGACAGCTCACTTCAAGCTCGCTTCACCTACGTTTTCACGGTGAGATTTTGGCTTGATTCCATCTGATGCTAAGGATTGACACTATTGATAGCTCACGTCAAGCTCGCTTCACCTAAGTTTTCACAGTGAGATTTTTGCTTGATTCCACCTGATGCTAAGGACTGACACTATTGACAGCTCACTTCAAGCTCGCTTCACCTAATTTTCACGCTGAGATTTTGGCTTGATTCCACCTGATGCTAAGGATTGACACTCTTGATAGCTCACGTCAAGCTCGCTTCACCTGAGTTTTCACAGTGAGATTTTTGCTTGGTTCCACCTGATGCTAAGGACTGACACTATTGACAGCTCACTTCAAGCTCGCTTCACCTAAGTTTTCACGGTGAGATTTTGACTTGATCCCACCTGATGCGAAGGACTGACACTATTCACAGCACCTAAGTTTTCTCGGTGAAATTTTGACAGAATATGTAGATCGTATGATTATGTTATGTTAAAAAGAATAGTCCGTCTAGCGATTTTGATAGCACTACATCGACCTCGGTCTTTACGCCGACACTTTAAATAGTTTGTGGCTTTAAGAGACACCTAAGTATATACTGTTTATGCAGCAACGTTGCTTTTGGTAACATTTGTATGAATAATTTATTTTGAAACTGTTTTTTTTTCCTCGTTTTCGGTCCATTTCGCATTGTTTAAGGAAAAGTCTCTTTAATTTTAGGTCTGCCTAAACTTTGCGCAGTACAAATTGAGATTTTTGTAATTAGCACCCACGAGGGTTTTATAGCCTGACTAGCAGAGTTGAGGTAGTCTTGCCACAGATACAGGGTCTTTTGGTGCACCCTTCTTTCTTATAACTATGGATCAAAGACTATTAAACTCTTTGCTATGGATGCACCCCATCATCGCCCAGTGGCTAATACAAGCCGTCAACCGTCAAGCCCTCATATGCTAATTACAAAAATCACTATTTGTACTGCGAAATGTTTAGGCATGCCTAAAATTAAAGAGTTTTCCTTAATAAACAGTGCGAAATTGGCCAAAAACGATGAAAATAAACAAAAATCAGAGTTTCAAAATAAATTTTATTATTCATGTACAAATGAATGCAAGTAACCAAAACCAACGTTGTTGCATAAACTGTAAGTACCCGTGACGTACCTCTCACAGCCATAAGAGGTAAGTGCAAAACTGTGAAGCTACGAACATTGTTGAACCCCATAGGCTCATATCAATGTGTGCTCTAATGTCAACCGAACCCCATAGGTTCTCAACTACAGTAAGCCCGCGGTCACAATTGGATGATGGTATTTTACGTTTATATACAAATACATATTGTATGATGTGTCGATGACAGACCCAGGTAGGTAGATACGGCATTCAGAGCTCCATGAAATTGTACATGACATGTAAAGTAGCCATGTTCTCTCATTTTCAATAAAAGCCACTGAAACTGTTTTTCCAGTCTCGTGAAAAACAATGACTGACGTGAACACTGAAATAAAGTCACATAAATGTACGCCCAGTTCCATCGCATAGCCAGTAATTACTATGACCGGCGTGAGCCCCTAGACAGTCTCATTACATTGCTCTAGTTTATCGTGACAAAGGTTAGCGGGTTAACCTAACCCTCCAACGCCGGCCGGTGCGTGTGTGCGAGACTTGCGACCGGCCGCCGCGCCACCGCGAGTTGCGCACCGCTCGTGACGACTACTGCGCATGTCCAGCCCGGCTGACCGCTAACTGACGTCGCTTAGCTCTCTAGAACATTCGCGAAGCCCAACGCCCTGACGTCACGTCAGCTTACGTCACAATGCCAACGATGAAGCCTGCTACATATCAGAAAAAATACATCTAATCTACATAATAAACACACTAAGTGTTTATAGCAGCAGCGGTGTCGCAACTATCTACTGGTTATTTGACTTTGACCAATCTGCAAACATTTTTCGAGAACCAATTAGGTACCCACTCATTAAAAACAAATTAAACGTATTTTCGAGTCAATAATCACCAAGTACAAAATGCTTATCAACTGTTAACTACCTGTAATTTTTTACCTGCTCTGTTAACCGTAGTAATTGTATCAGTTAATTTCGATGAGATAAAGTGGGTAGATGGTACGAAGTAAGTAGTTTAATGAGATTTCGTTTCACCGAGAGCATAAACTAAAGTGTATAAAGGGAGAACCGAGAGTCCGAGACTTATTATTAACCGACTTCAAAAAGGAGGTGGTTCTCAATTCGTCGGAGCCTTTTTTATGGATGATGTTCTAGTTTGTTTTGCAGGTAGTGGTATTAGAATTTGTGTGGGGTAGGTACACAACTAAAAAGTGAAAAATAAAAACTTTTTTTACAAAAAAAAAATACAACCGACTTCCAAAAACACACACACTACAAAGTGAAAAATAACTTTAATTTCGGAAGTCGGTGGCAAAAACGAAAATACATTTAATTAGACAGCGACTTCCGAAATTAAAGTTATTTTTCACTTTGTAGTGTTGTTTTTGGAAGTCGGTTGTATTTTTTTTGTAAAAAAGTTTTTTCCGAAACAAGGTTTCGTTCTACATTCAATAAGTTGGTTGTAAAATGCGTCTACCTACAACTTTTTACTAATGGCCAAACGAGTTTAACCAGATTTTTCCAGTCCAAGGCAACGGCATGCACTGCGAATGGGATGGCCGGAGAGGCCAAAAACAAAAGACATCGGTTGCATTTCTTCCTGCAAGAATCTTTCAGGCTTATTTAAAGGAAAACAAATAAAAAAAAATACATAACAAAAGATAAAGTCAAACTTTTTGTTAATTTTGTCTCAATGATATAAGTTGCGTTGCGTACATTCCATCTTGAACCGGCTCGACAGTCGATACAAGGAGTCGAGGACTCGTATCGCATGCAACGCACACCGCTGCATTGCGTAAACCTCAACCGATGAAGGCCGACGTACGGAAACTTCGCAGGCTTGAATCGCAAATTGCTGCTAATTTTGTAGACTCGCGCATCTATTAGACTAGTCAGTGTTCTTTCACTACTACAACGTACTTAGATGCTCAGCTTATTTCCTAACAAATTGATTGTGTTTACTATTTAGCATTGGTCTGGTTTTCCAGTTTTCCTCGTACACTTGACATTGTAGCCCATCAGACGCCCACCTATTTCATAAATATACAGCAACAGAATAAAGAATAGCCGATTTCAACGAAACGTCTTTGTGACTCGTGACATTCTGAATTGGTTAGGTACCTCAAGTTACTTGTGATATAATGAGTTCAATTTTTAAGTAAGTAAGTATAGTCCAAGAGCTAGATCGATGCGTTTACTATAAAATATTTAATCTAGCTCTTGGATTATCAATACTTAAAAATTTAACTCATATCTTTTAAACTAAGACCCGACTAAATCTGTAACTTGGCGAAAACTTGCGACTATTTTTAGCGACTAAATCTAGGAGAAAACAAATCTTTGCTAGGTGGCCTAGTTTTTGAGATACTTATAAATGTGGCCAAGCTGGGGAGACGCTCTCCAGATCGGCCAACAATGAACCCTTATAACTTTTGAAAAAGTGACCGACAAATTCTGATATTTGGCGGCAAATTTCGACTAATTAGCGACAATTTTTTTGTGTTAAGTATCAAAATTAAAATCCCTAATGGTGGCCATGCCAGTGTCAGCCACACGAGGCTGCAACAAATCCTTCCATGTTTTGTTATAGTGGGTGGTTCCCTACTACTATACTACTACAGAACACTATGTTTTCGTAAGTAGGAAAGTACGGTTGACTTACGTCAAACGTATCAATTAATTCGACTTTGACCGATAATCTACGGTTTACCTACCATAACAATTTCCGTGCAGTATTTATCATACATTATTTATACACTATTTTCTATTTATATAAAAACTTTTTTACAAAAAAATACAACCGACTTCCAAAAACAACACTACAAAGTGAAAAATAACTTTAATTTCGGAAGTCGGTGTCTGGTTAAATGTATTTTGGTTTTTTTCCACCGACTTCCGAAATTAAAGTTATTTTTCACTTTGTAGTGTTGTTTTTGGAAGTCGGTTGTATTTTTTTGTAAAAAAGTTTTTATTTTTCACTTTTTAGTTGTGGTACCTACCCCACACAAGTTCTAATACCACTACCTGCAAAACACACTAGAACATCATCCATATAAAAGTGGGGAAAAAATACGTATTATTGAAGCTAACTCAAAAACTACCAAAGCAAAGTTAATCAATTTTATATGGGACCAACTGTGAATAAAACAAAAAAAAATCCAAATCGGTCTAGCGATCTTCGAGTAATCGGGGAACATACATAAAAAAAATAGGTTCCGACAAATTGAGAACCTCCTCCTTTTTGAAGTCGGTTAAAAACAACAATAACTTTTTAAATACGACAGTGCCGACAGTAATTTCATCTTAAAAGCAATTGAGTTACCCCAGAAAAAGTTGCCTGCGTCGCGTCGCACCAAATTACATTACGCGTTACGCGGGCATAAGAGGGTTAAGAGTTATATATTAGTATGTAAAGTCACAGAATAAATAATAGTACTAACGTGATAAAGTTTTGACGTGTGACTGCATCGACGACGATGCCTACAGGTTTCTGCCTAACCTTCGGAGAATCCGAGTATTAATAAAAAATAAAAATAAAACATTATAAGTAAGTAGTGCATTATACAGGGTGTTTGGTGCATCGTTTGCCAAATTGAATTGGCCGAAAGAAGAGGTCATTTGCTATCGCTTCAGGCTCAAGTACTCATTTTTGGCCACACCGGTTTTTTTATTACAACTTTCTAATTTTTATTTTGAAAAAATCCAAAACTCAGCATTAAAGCTTAAATTAAAAAAAAGTTTTAAGTGTAGTCGTCAAATTTCATTTTTATTTACATATGTACTGTTGTATGGCTCTATCAAATTTAAAATTACTTGCCAGTTACATCTAGTTTTTTTTTAATAAATCACAAAGTTTTTGGAAAAATAAAAAATGAACTTAAAACTCAACTTTAAATAGCTATAAAAAAAAAACTAAAAGCGATCGGGATCTTCGAATTATTTTAAAAAGTTCTCTAGTCTATCCCCTTTCCAACTGTATGCAATGTGTTAAAAAACTCTTTTAATATCTTTAATAATTAGCTAAATGTGTAGTCGAGACACATCAGGCTGATATTGGATATTACGTTTAAAACACTAGTTTTCGCATAAATTACATGCTATTAGTAGATAGATACTGTTATCTCACGTCTTACGTAGTCTCTTATCTCGTTCTTACATAGGGAACTTTCCTCGAAATTGAAAAAAAAATACATTATTACAAAAATAATCATTTATTAATAAGTAATTTAATTACATACTAATCTTACAAGTCTTGTTCAAACTGTCTACCACTATTGCGTATGCACGCGCGACATCTTCGTCTTATCTCAACTGTAGTGGTGCGTAAACGCATTTCTGCTTTGATCGTCATGAAAGCCGCCTCAATGCGTTGGACTAAATCATCTCTTGTCTCAACTTCCGTGGCGTAGACGAGTTCTTTGGCCCGTCCCCAGACGTAAAAATCCAACGGAGTTAAGTCTGGAGAACGTGGAGGCCAAGGAATAGGGCCATCCCTCCCAATCCATGAGTCCGGGAATGCATCATTCAAGTACTCCCTGACGGTTATTCTCCAATGAGCGGGACAACCGTCATGTTGGAAAACAAAAGACCTGTCTTCACTGAAAATTGGCAAATCAGCTAATAATAAGGGCAACTCTGTTTGCAGAAATTCTAATTCTTGTAAGATTAGTATGTAATTAAATTACTTATTAATAAATGATTATTTTTGTAATAATGTATTTTTTTTTCAATTTCGAGGAAAGTTCCCTATGTAAGAACGAGATAAGAGACTACGTAAGACGTGAGATAACAGTATCTATCTACTAATAGCATGTAATTTATGCGAAAACTAGTGTTTTAAACGTAATATCCAATATCAGCCTGATGTGTCTCGACTACACATTTAGCTAATTATTAAAGATATTAAAAGAGTTTTTTAACACATTACATACCGTTGGAAAGGGGATAGACTAGAGAACTTTTTAAAATAATTCGAAGATCCCGATCGCTTTTAGTTTTTTTTTTATAGCTATTTAAAGTTGAGTTTTAAGTTCATTTTTTATTTTTCCAAAAACTTTGTGATTTATTAAAAAAAAACTAGATGTAACTGGCAAGTAATTTTAAATTTGATAGAGCCATACAACAGTGCATATGTAAATAAAAATGAAATTTGACGACTACACTTAAAACTTTTTTTTAATTTAAGCTTTAATGCTGAGTTTTGGATTTTTTCAAAATAAAAATTAGAAAGTTGTAATAAAAAAACCGGTGTGGCCAAAAATGAGTACTTGAGCCTGAAGCGATAGCAAATGACCTCTTCTTTCGGCCAATTCAATTTGGCAAACGATGCACCAAACACCCTGTATATCGTGAAAAAAAAGAGTAAGGACTATGAACTTTTGTGGCATATCGACCCGCCCACTGCCAAGTGCCGCCAACTAGCGCCACCATTGAGAAAAAAATCATAAGTCTGGAGAGGAACATTTTGAAATTTCCTATGCTCACATTTTTGTCAGATGAGGTCAAAAAAATCAACACTAAACCTCCTAGGTCCGAAGCCTTAGCAGTTAACGCCAAAAACGATACAAAAAGTTCTACCTCATCTGACTAAAAATGTGAGGAAATTTCAAAATGATCCGTAATCTCCAGACCTTTGATTTTTTTCTCAATGGTCGTGCTTTTTTTCAGTTTCCGCGCACGAGGGGACTAGAGGACACTAAACGAAAAATGTCAAGTAATATGGTAGTATGAATAGTATGATACCCTAACTAAAGTGTCACGTGCCCATTATACAGGGTGGCCGGAACATTGACGTCCAAAAATAAAATTTAGGTCCCTCGTATCGTGGGGTATCCGAATCACCCCCATGTATGTTCCGCGACTTTTCATAGTTTTCGAGTTACGAATTTTTTTCTGATTTTTTGAGAATGATCGACCTGACCAATCTAAAAAAAATTAAAAAAAAAAGTACATGGCTTTGTCGAGATTTTTTTTTTGCAACTGAATCTTCGTGAGTAGTACTTTTATGCATAAAATAATCAGCTTCGTAACTGTGATGAAAGTTATGAAAAAGTTGGTCTAAAGTGAAAAAATTACGTTCGGTAAATTATGACTTAGCTTTTCAACTTTAAATAAAAAATTAAAACAGTTGACTTCATGGTTCCTAAGTAGGCTTTTTCATAACTTTCATCACAGTTACGAAGCTGATTATTTTATGCATAAAAGTACTACTCACGAAGATTCAGTTGCAAAAAAAAAATCGCGACAAAGCCATGTACTTTTTTTTTTTAATTTTTTTAGATTGGTCAGGTCGATCATTCTCAAAAAATCAGAAAAAAATTCGTAACTCGAAAACTATGAAAAGTCGCGGAACATACATGGGGGTGATTCGGATACCCCACGATACGAGGGACCTAAATTTGATTTTTGGACGTCAATGTTCTGGCCACCCTGTATAAATTGGAGGTAAAGATTGAGAACAATTTAATAACTTATAATAATTACAACTTACAGAAATTATTATAGGTACAAACTTCGCGTGGGAGGAAACTTTGAAAACAAAAATCGAAATGCCAGCGGGTGGATATGCCAGCTTCCATGGAAAAATGCTCGAACCCTTTTTCTTTTTAACCGACGAAAAAAAAGGAGGAGGTTCTCAATTCGACACGTGTCCGATTTGAAAAAAAATTGTTTTATTCGAGAGTGTATACATCAAAGTTGGTCCCATATAAAATAGATTAACTTTGCTTAGGTAGTTTCTGAGTTAGCTTCAATAATATGTATTTTTCCCCACTTTTATATGGATGATGTTCTAGTTGGTTTTGCAGGTTTGTGTGGGGTAGGTACCACAACTAAAAAGTGAAAAATAAAAACTTTTTTCCAAAAAAATACAACCGACTTCCAAAAACAACACGACAAAGTGAAAAATAACTTTCATTTCGGAAGTCGGTGGCAAAAAACCAAAATACATTTAACCAGACACCGACTTCCGAAATTAAAGTTATTTTTCACTTTGTAGTGTTGTTTTTGGAAGTCGGTTGTATTTTTTTGTAAAAAAAGTTTTTTAATGTCAGTTTAATTTAGATCGATTCAATGTAATAAGGCAATTCAGCTTCCATTTACATTGTTTAGTAATAAAAATATAAGAAAGAAAGAAAAATTGGTTTATTGCCATAAAACAAGTGAAGATGTTTTGCAATTTTTTGCTTTTAGTGATTAAATCCACAGAACAGATAAAGAGGTCTCTTTATCTGTTCTGTGATTAAATCCAAAATACTTACTGCTTGCTTAGATCACAAATATAGTTGAGTGTTGGTAGACCTGCAATGTACCAGTTCGACTGTGCTTGTTGATGACATTAAAATAACTCCAAATATAATGTAAATTAGATTAAATTAATTAATAGCTGGTCAAAAACATGCAATCTATACTAATGTTATAAAGCTGAAGAGTGTTTGTTTGGCTGAACGCGCTAATAATCTCAGGAACTGCTGGTTCGAATTGAAAAATTCGTTTAGTATTAGATACCCCATATATCGAGGAAGGCTAGGCTAGGCTAGGCAACATCACGCTACGACCAATAGGAGCGGATCAGCGGAGCATCAATAAAAAATGTTGCAAAAACGGGAAGATTTATTCCTTTTGAGTTTCCGTTGCGTGCGCTGCGTAAACGGTTAAAGTTACGCAACAATCATGTATGACTGAATTGTTCCTCTTAAAAAGTTCTAAAAAAAGTCCGCGATAGCATGTTTTCTTTTATGGTTGGTTCACTATAACTTTTATAGTGGTAATCAAATCTAAGTAAACTAATAATAAAGCTGAAGAGTTTGTTTGTTTCAACGCGCTAATCTCTGGAACTACCAGACGGATTTGAAAAATCTTTCTTGCACTTGATAGCCCAGTTCTTGAGGAAGGCTATATGCTATTTAACATCACGCTAGGACCGTTAGGAGCCGAGAAAAGAGAAAAAAGTCAGAAAGAACATTAAGCGAAAACGAAGTAATAGCTCGGGCAGGCGATGCGATGCGACGGGGTGGGTCGGGGGGAAAAAGAAATTTCACGCGGACGAAGTCGCGGGCAGAATCTATTTTCTAATATTACAAAGCCAAGAGGCTACTACCTACCACTCTACTAGATTTGTTAAGTCGTAAGGTCAGTGTAGCAGCAGTAGTTGAAACCCATACTAATGTCGTCCGACGAAGCCCGAGCTGCATACGAAGTTCGGCGAACTACGTAAGCAGCTCGGGCTCTCGTCGAACGACTGTATGCTGTAGACTGTGCTAATATTATACTTATAATTATTATTTATTGAATTTAAAGGCCAACACGGACCAATTATAAAAATAAACTAATACAAATACAATTTCAAAATACAATACAATACAATTTAATTACAGGTCAATACAATTCAATTACAGGTCAATACAATTAAAACAATATTTCCACATTAGCCCGTACATGTACCATGTCACAGTGATACATGTACTGACAGTCGAATCGCTGGGCGAAGGTGCTCAGGATACTATTCGGGCTGACCCGCACCCTGCGCACCAGGGATGTGCACCGTTTGCGCATGGTTGTATAAAAACAATCCACGCGTGCTACGGCAAACATCCCCGAAGCGCTACAGAAGCGAGGCAGCCCCAACAGCACCCTGAATGCATTATTGTATTGGACGCGTAGAGCGCTGTACTGCTTTTGCGTATAATTCACCCACAGACCGCTCGCGTAGAAGGACGTACAAAATGCCCTGAACAGGGTGATCTTGACGTCTCTTGACGTCTCTTGAGTTACTTATGCAAAAGTAACTGTCTGTTACCTTTTGACGCCTAAACCACTAAGCCAATCGTTATGAGACAGATAGGTACTACATACCCTGGCGCCAGAAAAGTTCATAGGCTAGGTACTTTCATCCTAGACTGCAGACGAAGTCGCGGGCAAAAGCTAGTTGCCAAAATAAATAATAAATAAATATGTAGAAGTTGTTACCTATTTGATAATAATTATTTATACCGTATATGAACCAGCTCGAATGAAGGCAAGAAACGCTACGTTTGTTTACATTTTCCTTGCCCTGTTGACGTAAATGTCAATTCTGCATAAGGAAGGCATCCGAATGAAGTTTACATCAGCGGTTTTGCATCATTGCTGTGTCAACACGGCGAGCCTCTTCCGCTCAAACCAAACAAAACACTGGGACTTTGACCTTTCTTTACAGTTCATTCATTTGTGGCAACTTTTTAAATCACTTTATTATTTTTTAATATCGTATTAGGACGTTTTTATTTTGTGCCTTGATAATATTTTTCTCTTCCTTGTAAGTACTTAAATTATTAATTGAACAAACTAATAAGACAGTATGGAGAACTGTGATTCTTTTTCAGAAGATTAATTTTTATTCATATTAACCTTGCAAGGATCATGCCGGACGGGCTCTCTACCTGAATTTTATGGGAACCCAAAGCCACATGGGATAATGGGACATAAGAATTTTAGAAATGAGAATTGAAATGTGATGATGACTGTGTAACGCAAAATGTCTCATTGTATGTCATTCAGTCCTCGTCGTATCTAGATGAGAACATGATATTTCATCTCACAACTATTTTGGCTTTCGGCAGATTTCTTTGTCAGACATTGAGTCACATATTCCAGGGATTTAATTGTTTCTGCGTAAGACGAAGTTAAGTAGGAGTCTATTTTCGACTTCTTTAATCATTTACATTCATTTCAATGTCTTTGTATTTACTTTGGAATGTTTTTGTTCCAAATCCTCTTCGTGTTTGTCTTGTAATATTGTCAGTCAATTAGGTTGCTTCACCTTCATAATTGATGCGAAATGTGTGACGAGATACGATTGAGCACGATACACAGACAGCTTATCAGTAGTTTTATCTTAGAGATAACTGCCGTTCTTGAAACTTTTGTAACATTTTCTGTGGTGTATCGTGTATTCAGGACACGATTCTTGTAAATTCTCTCCCCTTTTCAGACTTGGGGTGGAAATTCTTTATTGATCGTGTTAGAAGGGTCCGCAGTGTCCTCGTTTCATTTCTCAATGTTATCTTTTCTAGGTTTTATTTGTAGTTTCATGCCAGTAGTTAAAATTGGTTGTAAAGGCGGACGCATAACATACTCTTTTACCGTTCGAACACTCCGAACAATTTGCAATATCCTGACTGGAATCATTTAACAGAAATCGAGGCATTTTGTTGCAGACTCCTAATTGGAACATATTTACGTCATGACCATGTCAAATGGCCAACAAACGCAGACATGGATTCAAGGGTAGATCAATTGTAGAGGCTGTTGCTATCGTGTTAAGAGTTTCAGACTGCTATCGGCAATAAAATTGTGATGACTCTGTATATTGTCTCTTTAATAGATTAACACATGTCGTGGTTCCACATTAGAATGTTATAAATCTCAATAACAACTTTACAGACATGGAATGTCGGTAGATTATGTCCTCATTCATGGATAGTTACGTAGTTGTCGAGACCAGAATGTGGGTTGATCCCACGGCTTCGCATCGTTCCGTGCTAAGTCGAGACACTGCAGACGTATAGAGCGAACTCGAAATCGATTTCTAGCAGAGCAAGCCATTTTATTCAGTTCAAGGGCGCATTTGCCCTAAAAGTTATGCGATAGTTTTGTACACGCAAATATTTACGATCCAGCATTCCTGCATATCGTACCTAAGTCTGCACGATATTGTGGATATTTTATGGTAGCGAACAGAGGTTTTACGAGTTGTTAAATTTTTATCGAGACAGGCCAGCACCCTAATTGCCTAATACACTATCGATCGGAATCCGAATAATTTTGAAGCAAATTGCTAATTCATTGCTTCAAATATTCGAAAAATTTGTCTTCTCAACACCGTAAATAACGAGAAGACAAATTTTTCGCATATATGAAGCAATGAATTAGCAATTTGCTTCAAAATTATTAAAATTCCGATTGTTAGTGTGTTACACAATTAGGGTGCCGGCTCAACATTTTTAGAATGGGGGCCTAGTAGGACATCCTTTGGTCATTTTAGTCTTTGGACAGTTAAAGATGACCTTGCATGACCTCGAGCAATTAAACAAAATACATAGGTACTAATAGTAGTAGGCACCTAACTTGTTTTAACATAAAAGTTAAAAATATGAATTGATATTTGTTTTCACACCTGTTAGGTTAGGTACCTACCTACGAAACTGATCAGAAATCTATTAATATTCTGTGCTTCTAAATTTAACTAGCCGGTTTGGTATGTAAGTATGTGTGTGTGCGTGATTGTGTCTATTGTTCATCATGTGAGGCAATTCAAAGGTTGCATGAAAAAGAAACTAAGAAATAATTAAAAATTTAATTTATTAAATAACCTTTAACTTACTGAGAATCCCTTACACGCCGAGCCCAATAACCTATATGTACAGTTCGGCCCGCTTACTCTATATGTACAGCACGTGCAGGACAGGCTTCAATCAATCACAGGAATATTATGTAGGTATGTGCCCTAAACCGGTGCGCCGACTTCTTCTTGGTAGGATCTCGTGAGGTGCGCCGCGGCGGCCGTCAACGAACGGAGGGAGCGGCGCAGGCCGCGGAGGTGCCGCCGACATGCGGCCGCAGCCCGTGCGGCCGACTCCCGCTCGTCCTCTCCCTCGATACCAGAGTCTCCCGCCGCACTCGACGCATCACTCTCCGTGTCACTGAGGTCCGACACCCGCCTGCCCCGCTCCACATGCTCCTCTGTGTCCCCACTCGACCAGAGCAGCTCAGTCTTCAAATCGTTCAGCATGGCGAACATGCTGAACGGGTCATCGTCACCCTCCTGTGGCAAGTTCATCAGCCGGCTGGGCACGAGCACCGTCTCGTCCATGACATTAACCATTTTGACGAACTTCTCCATGTCGTTCAGTATGCTCTGCTTTGAGAATTCTGTGTCATCATGGCGGGCAATTTTGCGCAGGGTGTTCCTGTAACAATGGCAAAGATTACATTAGCAACATATTCATCATGATCTCACATATAAAAAACATGATAAGTATTGAAAAAGGTACAATAAGTAGAGGTCTTTGCCCGCAGCAGAACAATAATGGCTGGTATAATTATTATTATTGGAAAAGTAGTATTGCCATGGCCCTTCTCACTGTTAAATAATAATTTATTGGGAACTATGAATTGAACCTGCATATTTTTATAGCATAACATGACTGTAGATCGATTCTTGGATATTTTTATGACATCCCATGAGTTCATGACTGATTATTGTAGGCAAGTAGGCCTACTATGATTATCCTACTCATTTCTATTTAAAATAACATCAAGAATTCATATGAAATAGTTTTTTTTTACTGCGGTTACACTGATTGCATTACAATTAATTTTAGAATTTGAGTTTGAAATTAATATCAGGTAAGGTAAAGGTTAACATTTATTGTGTTGCCTACCCACCAGTATTGTAAACATTGTCAAAAAACATATTTGGAAAGTTCAATTGAACCATTTCAATAATTGTAAAAACCAACTTCCTGTTGTATTAATTTTGCTATTTCAGTTAAAATGAACCATTATAATCTGCATCTGGTGAAAGTAACAGACCACAATATAAGTTACAGTGGGAGAAGACATTCAACAGTCACAATTATTTAACAGCGCTTCAGGAGAATCACCAAATGGCTTCTTTCAATTACCTTCTATGAATGGGACTGTAGTATACAAGTTAATAACAACTGTTTACATAAGTTACATCACCAGCATTCACTTGTACATGATTCACATTATTTATAATACACACATTCAGAAAACTGGTCACTCAATCTGGCATTTTGAGGTAAACAAGGTTTTATTATCCAGTTTTGCATACTTGAACATTTTAAATAAATTAAATTTGATTCTGAATCCATTAAGTGTATGATGAAATTCCTTGTTTAATAACTTGCCAGTACATGAACAGGATACAGTTTAAATTCAAAAGAGGAAACAACATGGTTGGAGTGCTGACAGGGCATTTCCAAAATGGAGGTTAATTCTGTGTTGTTAAGTTGCATAATGGGCCTTTCAAAATAAAATGAGAATTAATCTGTAAATACAAGGTTAATAGTATAATAAGTATTCAAGATCATTCATAACATAAATGTTAAAACCTATGAAAGCCACATCCAAGCTCTTTGGATTCCAGCCTTTGCCTTTTATAGTTAAAATCAAAGCAGTGTGGCTTCTTAATAACATAGTTTGGTGACATAACAGGTAGGTACTTAAATAAATGCTGAATAAAACATGAGCCTCAAGAATTTGGCATGACCTGGACCTTGAATAATAGGTACATTCAATGTGGTTACAAGTTCCATGCTAACATATTCATCAGATGTACTCAACTACTTGTGTCAGAGCCTTGATGGTAACAGATATCAAACGATAATTTCAAAGAAGTCACTTCAATATTTTCTGAGTCACACTCCGACACCGCGCACGCCCAGAACACAGGATAACCTCATCGATGAAACTATTAGCGTCTAACTGCTCTCGGTCGGACATATCATACAATACAACCGGTCACCAAAACAGTGGCGAATTCTGGAATTTGTTGAGAAATGACTCGTCAGCACAGCAATGTGAAAGGTGGCCAAGAGCGCAACCGTACCAAAAATCCTTTCCGTACTATGTTTTATGCTGCCACGCACCAATTTGAAACGTTAGCGTCACCCAAATTCCAGAATGCATCACGGTCGCATAGAAGAAAGGGCACAGGGCCACACACATGCAATGGGCTAAAGGGGCACGCACGACAGCAGTATCCATCCAAGCCAAGCCGTGCCCATCGGTTGCGGTAAAAATTGTAAATTAACACTTTGTCGTACCTGCTTTTCTCCAATTTGCTCGATATGTCGGTGTTGAAAGACATTTTCTCGTGTTATTTAACAATATTTAAATATCACTGAACACACACGCCTCAATTTTTTGTGATGTCACTACAAAATTGACGTTTACGCGGCTTGCGAAACAACGCGAACTGAATATTAAACTGACGGTCTCCAACAAGCACCCGCACGCTACAGAGAGGTTTGACGTTTTGCTAGAGGTGGGGAGCGCGCTCGTATTTATATGACACGATCATACGATGCGGGGGAAGCGAACTTTGAATTTTATCAGTGTAGGTATTAAGGAATAACTAACTAATGATATGAATTTAATCGATGTTATTAAACACTACTAATGAAATAAATAGTTCTGTTGTTTTGGCACACAGTTGAGACCATGTTTTCTGTCATGAAAACAGTATCTGCTTGAGTATACTCCGGTCGGCCGGGCGCGTCCCACAAGAAGTCACACCACATACAGAGCCGGTGATTGGTTGGTCAGAGCCCCAGTCTTTTTTTCATTGGTTTGATAGTTTGGTGCTTTGCGCGGGTATTTTAAAATTTGGCCCGAGAGATGCTCATTCATAAAATTGCTTGTTAATTCTACAACGACTTAATAATTATTTTATCTATAATTCTCAATTTAAACAACTCTTGAAATAAAATGTGCTTTACTTATTTTAATTAAGTAGGTGTTTTCATTTTCAACATGGTTACAAACCACGTACTGAATTTACATTATGTACCTACTTTCTTTCAGTAAATAAGGTGAAAGGTCTGTAGAAATACTTTACTTATTGTATGCTAAGTGTTGAATTGATTGTCCTTATTTACTTACGTACTTACATAAAGGAATTTTAAACATTGGAATATTCATGTTAAATAAGCGCCTACCTAGTACGTAGGTACCCATTGATTTTGCAATAATTAGGTAAGCTAGATAACTAGATTAATGAGAAAATTAACCAACAGTGAGTTAATTTGTTAATAACGAAGATCTAACCTTTTTGATAGGTCATAAGTACCTAAGTAGATATCAAAAATATCTGCCTGTTGTCATTATTATGTCGTTTATTTATTTTATTTCTTATCTATTTACATTTTTAAATATTTCTTAAAAAAAGGATATAAAAAAACATTTAAAAATATAAAAAAAATACAGGTCCGCCGGTGTCGGGAGCAGGGTCCAAGCTACCGGTGGTTAGGGCTGCAGAGACAGGAACCTTCTCACAATGCGAGCCGTATCAAGGAGTACTGCCTTATGTTATTATTATTATTTTTTGTAAGCCTACATAGCTAGGTACCTTTCGCACCTAAGATATGACAAATCTTGACTAATATTGCAAACTTACTGGGATCATTTTTTTAGTGCATGTTAAGCTCTTTTGTTTAGGTGATCATTAATAAAACAGTAAAAACTTTTTCGAGTTGGTGCGGGAATTGAACTCTCGTCCTAACTAAATATTAGACGTCAAACAGTCCGCTGCATCTATTTGTGTCGCACGAAAGATCTTGAAAGTGCATTACAAACATACCGTAGTAGGCAGCTAGGTGTTGCTGGCGCATAGAATATTTAGTAGATAAACACATTATCGCTAGGTATGCAGCAATCCCTATGACGTAGGTACTTTTACGACGAAATAACCGCTAGATGGTTTCTTAGGGAAAAGAATTTCTTAGTACCTACTTACTAACAAAAGAGAAGCGCTTTTTAGCGTCCATTGCTTGAATCGTCTAAGGGGCCAACTTGACAGTTAGAGATGTCCATTCGATGAACGTTAAAGTTGTCCAGAATGTTGGGCCATTGTGTACACGCTCGATTATAACTAATCATTAATAATTGACCATTCATTGACACGCGAATCTAAAGTTCAATGGCTAGTAGTTATACCTGATGGTCACGTGGTGTATGGGTTTTACAGGTGGCGTGTTGCATGATGCTGGCTGGCAGCCATTGGCATAATACTGAAGGCCTTTATAACCTGGGTATTTAAAAAAAAAATACCTTCTTTGCGTACATAAAGGAAAATCATAGAGAATTTCCCAGTGGATGAGAAATGATGAGACTTTCTGTTTTGGTAGGTAGGTAGGTACTCATTGTGTTGATACAGATACCACCTACTTACATAAAAAAAAAAAACATTGGATACCTTCTCACACAGAACCTACATAAACTGGTATTTATTTAAGTAAATAAACACCTAGCTATAATATATACTAATATAAATTGTAGCTAAGCTTATTACGATATACCTATTTTCTATACAAATTTTCGAGCGACCGCACACGCAGCTATACCGTAATACTACAGCATATTAATTTAAACATCGTGTCGTTTTGCATCCTCGTCAAATTTATTTTTCCATGGCACCAACATCTTAATCGCGAAAAAATAATCAGCCGTCACATACCTACATTGGCGTCGAGTAGGTACCTAGGTACGTTAGTACAATTATTTATTCTGTGCCTAGGTATTGAAGTTTTCTATGGGACAGTTGAAAATTTTTTCGCGATTACGATGTTGGTCGTATAGAGAAAGTTCGGTCGGTTTGATCTTCTGTAGAACACCCTGAAATTTAACGAGGATACAAAACGACACGTTGTAGGACCGGTTTTTCAATCGCCAGTTATCCGACGAAAAAGTTTGTAGTTCTGACAGTTTTTTTGTAAGGACAATCTGTCAAAACGTCACATTTATTCTTTATGTAAAAGTTATCTACTCTGCCCTAAAACTTAATAACACCCTGAAACATTAACTTACTAAGAGGTACTGTACCTACTTCTTGGTAGGTACCTACTAAGGTACGGTAATGTAAGTACCTATTTCATAGCCGACTTCTTAGAATTAATCATCATTAGGTACTTACCTATCACATCACATCACACTAATATTATAAAGGCGAAAGTTTGTGTGTGTGTGTGCGTGTGTGTGTATGTTTGTTACTTCTTTACGCTCAAACGGCTGGACCGATTTGGATGAAATTTGGTGTGTAGATAGCTTATACCCTGGATTAACACATAGGCTACTTTTTATCCCGGTCCACGCGGGTGAAACCGCAGGGCGCAGCTAGTATTTATAAATTTATAACACTCATATTTTTTTACGTCATTCTTAGGCTGCCATGGCTTATTTTTAATTTTAATATTGAATTTTGTTGTTTTAGTTATTATCTTTTTATTACGGACGCTTTGTAACGTGCACGTCTTTCTACATTGTTCTCACATAATGTATATTTTCAGAACGATGTAACCAATATTTTGTAAAAATATTATGATTTAAAAGAGTGTCCGTGGAGTTTCTTGCCCGTTCTTCTCCATAGGGATCTACTACGCTTTGGAATGGGCGACTAGCTTCATCTTTTTGACTGACCGACCCATAAACAATTCAAAAGTGCCTGTAATTGGTTTATATGAAATAAATGCTTTGAGTTTGAGTTTGATTCAAGCAACTCGATCGAATCATTTGAAAATTGTAAAATCAACAATGTGCTTGGCTTTCAAAGTTTTAACTTTGAATTCTCAACATTTATCAACCACTTCAAGCCAAATACTCGTACTTAGGTCTCAGAAAGCCCGAAAGTCTGACAACCAGTCTTACCCAGCAACTGGGTTGTGGATGTTAGATAGGCAGTCACTCCATGTAAAATTCTGCTATTCAGCGCAGCATCCAGTTAGACTGGAAGCCGACCCCAACATAGTTGGGAAGAGGCTTGGCATTTCAAGCCAAGTAGGAATTCCTATACTCATTAGTATTGGTAGATTTATTAGAACCAGCAGGCCCAATAAACAGTTTTTATTTCCTGTTAAAAATAACAGTCACGTCAAATCCACGCATATTTCTGTGATTGGTCACTTGAAAACGTTTGAACGTCGAACGATGCGATAAAGCCATAATCATTTTTGGCGTTACGCAGATCAAGTTCAAGAGATTTAGGTAAGTAAATATAATATGTGGACGATTGACTACTTATTATCATGTTTTTTAGGAGTGTTGTTGTCCAAAAATTTTTTTATTTGTTTGCACATATAGAACTTTTGTTGGGACGTGATGTAGGTTCTATAGTGAGAAAATATTATTAATAATCGCAAGTGGCGTGCATGTGTGGGTAAACATACCACTACACACACATAACAAACCGCATAATTTGTATTAAAATATTTAGCATTTAAATATCTCTCTCTACCCAAGTGCCTCTAGGTCTTTATATTCTTCTTGGTCATCAATCAATCCGTATCGACATTTACATACGGGGTCATCAGCACTTTATTGTTACCTGAAAAGATTTATATCAATGCACATAAAAACAAAACGAATAACGTTTCAGTGTTAATTTTCAGAACCCCGTTACTTTCGAAAAGGCTGAAAACAGAAACATTTTCCGTACCTACGTCATTTCGACGCCCACAAATCAAAATATTATTCGAATCCTAGTTTTAAAGTTAAAAGTTGCATCAGATTATGTTTTTATCGATATATCGGAATCGGCTATACATAACAAAAATGTAATGATGTAAAATGAGCGCTGTTCCCATCAGCAATAAAGTCTGGATTAGTGTGTCGCTAGTCTGTTTGGCTAGCTACTGACGTCGTAAATCTATTAATTATTTGTATCCATTATGTATCACGCATGCGCTAAGTAGCAGTATGATGCTCATAAGAAAATGTGACCAATGATGAGTGTGTCTGAAAACGTAGATCCATCTGACGTGTTTAGGCAGGCTTTCCTGTTTTTCAAACGCGTTATATCATTTTTTCCTCATTTCTGAGTGCCTACTATTTTACCTGCCTATTTTAAAATTTTGGTCCTTGTGTACAATTTTTCATTTTGATATTTTGTGGGTAGGTATAGTCTGGCTCTACTGTGTATTAAAATTCCTTAACCACCTCAGTGGCTCGTGCCATGATTATATTATTTTCTGCGGTTTTTTTACGCAAACCCTCGGTTATGCGTCATGAGAAGCTGGCCGTAGTAGATACATTTCTTTTACAGTTTCTTTATTTCCTCATCGTTTTCTTGTTACATATAAATGAGTTGATGAAATAATCCCACACCAATATGTTATGTGCTAAGAAGATTATTTATAAATATCTAATACAAATTCGCACAGAGACACATTTAATTACTTACGCAAAATAATATTTGTATTGCCTAAAGAAGTAACTGTCAGGGCTGGCTGTTGTCAAGTCAACATGTTGTTAATTCGTTGGGGGTCAGGTTGCCCAGGTTATCAGAGTGACATGTCACGCCAAGATCGCATGAACGACACACCCACTGTGCGTCATGTGAACATGAGATAAGTACCTACTGAAAACACGTTGCATGCACATGGTTAGAAATCCAACAGAGACTAAGCTTCGTCAATCTTGCTGTGATGCACATGGCACAGTTATGCGTGATGCTGGCAATTACATAACACTTGCAACAACTCTTTCATACACATGTCGGTAAGGCCAGGGACAAATTCGAGAGAAAAAGGGCGATGGAATTTCGTGCGCTTTTTTCCGCGTTGATAAGTGTGGGGAGATCCTAAGACGAATGCGTATTCTTACCTTACATCCTTATCCTAAATAATTCAGGTGAAGATTAATAATAACAAACTCATCAGCTTCCTGAATAAGAACGGTCTGATATCAGAGAATCAATAAGGCTTTCACCAGCACAGGTCAACAGTGAACGCAGGTACTGACTTAGTTGATTGCGTAGTTACTAATTGTTCTCTTTTACTGGCAAAAGCCTTTGATACGGATTCTAGGCTCATTCTACTTAAAAAGATAAAAGAGATTAGTGAGGCGAGGTTTAGCTCTCGAGTGGTTACACTCCTATCTAACAGACCGTACACAAAGCACCTGTAAGAGGAACAAGTGCAGCCGTTTTGCCAACTTTAACCACGGTGTACTTCAGGGCATTGTGCTCGGGCTGACCCTTATTATAGAAAGTCTAGCTTGATCTCTCTCTGTTGTATCATCTACTCTGTGCTCTTGTGTTATGCCCATAACCATAATGATCATGTGATACGTAGTGTTTATTTGCATAATTGCACGGATCAGTATAGTAAGATGATCTTCTTTAATGAGTTGAATGGAACTGATATATTATTAGAGCCGGCAAAGCAATGCGTAATAATTAGATTGAAATACTTTCTAGTGTGTTATTGCTCCCGTGCATTGTTTGTAAATGTGATGTGATGAGTATTGTGAGTATGTGCGTGTAGCGTTTCAGCGTTTCGTTATGCAGTGTCAGACAAAGACTTTTTAACAAAGAAACGTCGATAGGTATCATTTTGGACAAAACTGGGACGTTGACTGCAGGTTCTGTTCTATTCATCAGTCGAAATTGGAGTCAGTAGGTTGGTGATTTTGATGTTGTAAGAGTATAATTAAAACAGATACGCGTAGAAGATAGTCGGGTTTTGCCTTAGCGCTAAATCACCACAACGCGCAACGTTCAAAGAGCCTGTAGGTTTACACCATTCTCGTCGCAGAAGGCTAGTAACGAAATTTTTCTACAGGTAGGTACCTACCTTATCTTAGTAAGTATGACCGATGTAAAAAAACATGTTTTGTAACTTCATTAATCTATTTAATTTATAATATTAACTTTGCCAGTTTGTAGTTTGTACCGTGTAGGAGTAAGAGCAAACTGCGAGAGCAATCAAATGCAGCACTGTTGTAAAAGTCAATTTTCCTCAATTTACTTTTACAGTCGAAAAAAACAAATAAAGCACTATTTAGACTAAATCATACGATGTTTGAATAACCTGATCGTAGGAGTCAGTAGAAGTTCTTCTGAAAATAATGCTGAATAAGTCTATACAAACTTAAATAAACTTATAAACTTAACTTAGAAACTTATAATGAACCTTAAAACTTATAAACTTATTATGGATAGGGACGTATTTACGAATCTCAAGCCCTTAAGAAATTATTATTGCAACGCGTTATTTATCTCATGTACCTAATGCATAATAATTATAAGCTATTTATCAATTTTATTATTTATTTACATGTAAATATGTAATCTACATTTTCCACGCAAACATTCCGCAAAGTCAGATTGCATATGGCACCAACCGTTTCTGCTAGATTCGAGATTAAGAAGTTATCTAATAAATAGCTCTAACTCGTTACTGATTATTTAAATCGAGAACCTTGATCTATGTTAATAATACCAACCCATTATTGGTCCACTGCAGGCAAAGGCTACTTCTGATACAGAGAAGGCACGAGCATTGAGTGCATCTCAATTGAGAATAACCAATATCTTTATTTTAAGTAATAGTTATTAAATAAATATTTTCTTAAGTATATATTTTTGCGTTTGCTTGGATTAAATAGACCGTTTTTATTCAAACGATTTCTATACATTATAGCTTATTGAATTCTTCTGACACGTGTACCTACATCGTACAATGGCGCAGGTCACGGTTGAAAACTTTGCCAAGAAAATGTTTTGTACCACTCTAGATTTGATTTTTGCTTAGGCGTTTAAATAGTTCCACATTCCACTAATAGGTCTAGTTAAGCGAGACTGAGCATTCGTTCATCGTTTGTTATCTTCTTATATCACAGAGCCTCCGGCGTCACCTGGTTTAGGTAGGTAGGTACTGTGAAAGCCTCAAGCCTCACAGTAGGAGATCAACTGAACTACTAAAATACTAAATAATACAAGAGGGACTCTATTTAACTGGGGCTAAAGCCCTTTGTATTTAAAGATCAGAATAAATTATAAAACACTACTACTAGAGCCGAGCCCTGACCAGATTCTATCGCTGTCATCCTATCAAGAAAATCGGGGATCGTTTTTCTTGACAGAAGATATTCCATATTTAAATGATTGAATGTCAGCCAGTATTATATTAACGAGGCTTGATCAAAGCATCAATGCTTTAAAGTACCTATCCAAGTAGGTACATGCCGATACAACTGCCGACTATTCTATGCTCTCTGCTCGTGAGTATAGATCATCGATCACTAGTAAAGAATTAGTGATCGATCAGATAGATGGTATAGATCTGTTTTTTTTTCGAGTTATCTTATCTTTTCGTATGCACTCTGTGAAATGTTTGTTTGTTCTTTCTTTCACATTGAGTTTTTAAGAAAAAGTTCGGCTGTGAAAAGTTTCGTCATTGCCACTAAATGGTGTCAGTCTCTTTCTGATGATGTCTCATTTTTACGCTCAGGTAGTGGGTAGATGCTGTAGTTTTTTAAGAGTTCTACTAACACTGAAATCTACCTAATGAATATAATCAATTCAATTAGTTGAGTATGGTTCGGTCAATGGTTGACCGTACCGTCCTCAACTAATTGATTTTGCGGTACTGCGGTTGACGTTCAACCGCAGTACTGCACGTCGCTAATACATATTTAACCAGCCACTGTGTTGCCTCTGGTATCTACAGCAACCAAAACGATTTCACTTAGTATTGCTTCTGGTAACTAACGACCAAGAGGACTTTAACCGCGCTTTTTTGTGATGTAAAGCAACAGAGTGGCCAGTAAACTACATTCATCATTATTATCATCATCAGCATAGTTATTCACAACCACTCGATAACGGCTTCCTTAACGAAAATGACACATTTTCGGTTACAAGCACCCTAATTGCGTAACACACTCATCATCTGCCTAGCCTTTTCCTTTAGCTTTTTTTCTTTTTTTAACCTTTTTTATTGGGGTCGGCTTCCAGTCTAACCGGATGCAGCTGAATATTTAGTAGCTGAATAATTATTTGCAGCTGTATGACCTCCACAATCTAGTTACTGGGTATTAAGATACCCTTTGGTAAGACGGTTGGGCTTCTGACGACCCGTATCATCGTATGTCAATGATCCACGAATGACAGCCGGGACCAACGGCTTAACGTGCTTTCCGCGGCACGGAGGGGTCTTGGTATGTAAAGATAGTCACCCATCCACGGACCAACCGCGGCAAGCGTAGCTTAATCCACTATCAATCAGATTTTGAGTCATTTTATCGCTTCATATGTTCGAAAAATCGAAGCGCCCCGGCTCGAGCGTCTCAGGAACTAAAATTGACACATTGTTGCAAATGATGTTTTGGTACATCTCTGATGTTTTACGTCTAAATCGTGAAATAATATTTGTTTTGTGAATTTTGTGTTTGTGATATTTAGTACATTTTTATCATGACCTATGCGCATTTTGTAAATTTCACTAATTTAAAGGCAGCGGAATAACCTTCCACAAGTAAGTGAATATCAATGTCCCATCTCTACCATGCCTCATACCGAGTATAGTGAAACCCATGACAGATACCTATATAAGAACCTATGTACCTATATTCTTGCAAATAAATATATCATTCATTCATTCATACCTAATATTAGTTACATGGACGCTCACGTTGCTATCAGCGCCAAAATGGCGAAAATCAAATGTGTTCATTAATTCATTTTGACATCGATATTATGAAGTCCAGCGTACTTGTATAGTAGAGGTCAGTGCCTCAGACTCAAAAGTAGGTATACGTACGTAGGAATGTTTGACTTTACCTACTGTAGGTACTACTGCAGGGATAGGAAGCGTAGTTGGTGGTCCTACTTAGTTTACTTTTTATACCTAACCATAATTAAATAAATGATACAGTAGGTACTTAAATCCTATCCTACTAATCTTATAAATGAGAAAGTTTGTGAAGATGTTTGGATGTTTGTTACTCAATCACGCAAAAACGGCTGAACGGATTTGGATGAAATTTAGCACACAGATAGTTTATAACCTGGATTAACCCCGGTAGTAGGTTCCCGTGGGATAATTTCCGACATCCACGCGGTCGAAGCCGCGGGCAACGGCTAGTTTTTGATAAGAAGCAGGCAAACCTCCTTATCATCACGGTTGCTGAGCAGGTTATCGCTATCAGCTATTATTACTTCATAGGGGGATTGTATTCCAATACATATAATAACGTAGTTATTCATTTGTTATCCGTTATTATCGTCACTTATCTGAGATGATGTCATTCTAGGACTAGGTACTCCATCGGTTTAGGTAATTAAATAAAGGTAAACAAAAAAAAAAACCAAGTGTTTGGTTAACCGACTAAACGTAATACCTGTCACTTCAGTTGTCATGCTACGACACATTTGTACTCTTCAATTTAGCAACGTTATAATTCGTTTTAGGTATAACGTTGCTAAATTGAAGAGTACAAATGTGACGTAACATGACAACTGAAGTGACAGGTATTACCTACGTTTAGTCGGTTAACCAGACACGTGGTTTTTTTTGTTTAAGTACCTTTATTAATTACCGAAACCGATAGAGAGGTTCATTTCTCTTCAAAGATATCACGTAGTTTGTCATAGACTTTCCGATAAGACGCAGCAGTCTTTTCCGATCTATCTTTCTTTCTCATAATTTGCTGAATCCGCACCAACTTATCTTCATATACATTGATAGAAATTGGTATTATGTAGACGTATGTATTTGATTACATCACTGTATTGTAAAGATCATCACGATTTGCGCAAAGTAATGTCGATACAAGGTTGTTGAACTTAATTTTATTTAGTAAGTAAAATTCAATTTGTGAGTAGATATAAGCTTTTTTGTTTGACCGTGGAGCTTTTTATAGATTACTGAATATGTGATTCTTTTGGCTTTATGATTTTAAACTAGAAAGCAAGCCGATGCAAGGCTAGGTGTTTCATAAGGGATTCCGCCATACAAATCAATACGGAAGTAGAATCAATGGCCAATGATTGGTAAATGAAAGTTAAGTCCATGAAAAGTAATTTATTGATTTAGTTATTATTTGGACAAAGATTCAACAAATCTAATCTAATACCTGGCGCTTGGACGAAAGGAACAATTTTGGTGTTTCACATGTTCCAACCGAGCTTGGTTCAAAATGATTTTCATTACCTGAACTCGATTGATTAATGTTGCTATTGTTGATTTTGGAAAAACAGTGATTTAAACTTATCATATTTTTTTATATTCACCTAGTTTTCTCGTACTTATAACGCTTTTCAAGAAGTTTTGGAAAGGCAGTTCAACTAAAAGAAGGCAAGTATGCCTGACGGATGCAACTACCCTACCCTCAATGCAACTATACCTCCTATGAATGAATGAATGAATGAATGAATGACATGCACCGACCCCAGCGTGTTTTGACTAGACTCCATTACTCGAATGAACCCAAAGATTGTCACTAGCCCCTGTTGCCGGGTACCGTGTATCAAAATCCCGAATTTTAAAAGACCGAATTTTAAAATACCAATGGACGAAATCCCGAAAATTGAAACGCCGAATGGTTGTTTGGTCGAAAGTTTAAAATCCCGAAAGTTCATTTGCCCGAAAGTTTAAAATCCCGAAATTGTCAAAAAATTGAATTGTCAAATTGTTGAAATTCTGTTTATAGGGTTTAAAGTAACCTTACCAAATCTAACCTCGGGGTGCCCTTCGCTCGCTCTTGTCTCCTATGTTGACGAAGCCCTGCTTCGCGGGGCTCTGTATAAAGGGTTTAAAGTAATCTAACCAAACCTAACCTTGGGGTACCCATCTATGAGTAATCGCGGGAACTACGTCGCCGCTCTTTGGGATTTCATCCATCGGTATTTCGTCCATTCGGGATTTCATCCATTCGGGATTTCGTCCTTTCGGGCATTTGAACATCGGTATTTTGTGTTTCGATATAACGACTATCGACATTTAAAACTTTCGGTATTTTGAATTTCGGTGTTATGGACGTCGGTATTTCAATCATGGGTATTATGAACTTTCGGAATTTTGATACGTACCCCTGTTGCCTCATCTTATATGGTGCAACAGAGACCATTGCATATCAAGGAGTAGACCGGGGGGCGCGATAATGGTAGGGAAGACGTGCCTTTAAGATACAGAAGGATTATAGAGCCGTACCGAATATGAATCCTATATTAAGTAATGGAATTGTGGAGAAACGGGTGATAAATATGGATGGCCATCTTTTCACCACAAGGTTGTTTCAAGTCCAGCTTGACCGGTGAATCTTATGGCGGCGTTAAACTGCATTCTCGACTCTCCTTTATGTTACTGCTATGATGAAACGTTGCACACGTTGCTGTTTCCAGGATCTTCGTCGGGGGTCTCACTGCTATCCGTTTCAGGTTTCTTGTGAATCTCACTAGCAGCCTTCTTAATCTTATATCGTTCTTCAGCCGTGGCCACAGCGTATCTTGTTGACCAATATTGGCGTTAAAGGCGCCAATTACTAGTTTAATACCTCTGTGAAAGATCTGGTTGCTTTAAAGGTTGGTACAAAATATGTTGATGTGAGAGTTGATTATACAAGAATGATGAGCGAGAGGCATTAAATTAAACCGTATATACTTTGTATCATTTTCAGCCTCTTTACTAAAAATCAGATAAATAGAAGCAATAGTTCAGTCACAGGATTATTTTTAGTTTTTTCTTTGTTGAAACACGACGTATCAGCCCTAACAGCTGACAAAGTATGTTGTTGAAAATTCTGTCGTTTAAATGTGTAGGGTAGTAAATGCTAGGGTCATATATACCTTAAAACGACAGAATTTTTGACGCAACGTTGCAGTTTTGTTACGCACGTCAGTGGAAATGTCTACAAAGGATGTTTACATTATAATTAGATCAATAAGCTATTTTATTTGTTCGAAAAAAGTTTTTTCTTATTTTTCTTCTAAACTTTTTTTGAATAGTTCCGAGTTAACACTATGCATCTATAGTGTATGTGGTTAAATTTAATGCCTCTCGCTCATATCAACCTTGTATTATAAAGAGGAGCAGGCTTGTCACTTCTCATACCTTCTCTAAGAGTAATTGACATCGCGTCGGCATCCTTTTTCTTGTTATTTATTTCAATTTGGGCATCCTTTCTGATTAAAAT
The DNA here is from genome assembly GCA_946251885.1 of Cosmia pyralina. NCBI lineage: Eukaryota > Metazoa > Arthropoda > Insecta > Lepidoptera > Noctuidae > Cosmia > Cosmia pyralina. The sequence goes on from OX276343.1 coordinate 9,281,029, forward strand.
TGCAAGTCCCCGGTGTGGTTTGCCAGCGGTTGCAGATAGGTGCCGTTTGTAGTGCGTGGAGTCGTACGGTCCTACATTCATTCCTGTTTCTTGTAAGTAGGCAGGCTACGTGAATGCTTTTGCGTTCACGTAGTCTGCCTTTCTTTTTGATGTTTTTTGTCCGTTTTGAGGCCCCGCAATAGTACGCAAGTCTGAGCAAGTGTACTTAACGGCACTTTACTTACACGGCAGTTGTACCCTCAACGCTACTATACCTACTATACCAAGTATACCTACCTACCTATTTTATTGCAAAACTTGTAATTAAAATATTAAATGCAATAACAATGTAGGTACTTTCGAAGGCTTGCAATAAAATTAATGTCGACGACATTGCCAAGGTGATCGTGTGTCGTCGTGTTGTGTACGATTCTGATTGATTCGCAGAGATATGGCTTCCTCAATAATGATAGTAGAGTGGAGACATAGACACGGCGTAGATTATTTTATTCAAATGGACTACAAGCCATATCAAAGTGTTGTAAGCATCATGTTCCTATATTAGAGGTACCGTCGCGTCGTTCGGTGTGACCACAGAAATCTAAATAATAAGCCTTATTATTTAGATTTCTGTGGGTGTGACTATGTGCATACAGGATGAGAATGTGCAATGATGGTCCGTTTTCATGTTATATAGGAACTTCCGACTGTTCGTTGCATAAGCAATTATTTGAAAAAATACCTGTTTTGACTAAATATTTGTAAAAGAGGTCGTTCCTATTTTGCACATTCTCAACTGCCAGGCCCCCCCCCCCCACCCCGAACGATGGTACGTTAAAATAATATTGTTACTAATTAAAGTGTATCTAATACGGTATTTACTCGGCGAATAAATGATTTGATTTGAATTCAGAAAATGGTCTGAGGGTATTAAGTATTTGGTAAACAAATCTAAAATCAAATCATTTGTTTGCTTGATTAAGGGTAGTTAGACATGAGGTGATACATACTCGTAATTATAACAAAAGTTCTCTTACCTTAGCAAATGTGCAAATATTTAATATTAGGTCTTTACCTATGAAATTGCCGTTCTGCGGTACTGGCCATTTCAAATCAAAATAATTTTTGTTTGGCTAAGAATTCTAATTTCAAATTAATTTTATTTTAAAAACATGGATTTTTTTTCCAAAAGTAGTCATTTGTTTATTGATTAGTGTTACATTTTCATCGCATTTCAATCTTTTTCGTTATCATGGATACGTTAAAAATTCGAGTAATTATGGAATTTGAGTACCATCGTGGCAGCAACGCGGCACAAGCGGCACGCAACATCAACGACGTTTACGGAGCTAACACTACAAACCAACGCACCACTTGTTATTGGTTTGCTCGCTTCCGTTCTGGAAATTTCGACTTGAAAAATGAACCTCGCGGTCGTCCGAAGACTTTGGTCGACAATGACGAATTAAAGGCGATTGTGGAAGCTGATGATACACAATCTACGGCTGAATTAGCAGCAGCTTTCGACGTTAGCGTCAAAACAATATTGGTCCATTTGCGTCAAATTGGCAAGGTAAAAAAGCTTGACAAATGGGTGCCCCACGAACTCAATGATCGCCAGCGCGAAGTACGCGTCGAGACGTGCCTTGCACTGCTCAACAGACAAACAAATGAAGGAATTTTGAACCGCATTGTTACCTGCGATGAAAAATGGATTCTGTTTGATAACCGCAAGCGCTCAGCAAGTTGGTTGGATCCTGGTTCAGCACCCAACAATGCCCTAAACGAAAACTTACCCATAGAAAAGTGATGGTCACTGTTTGGTGGTCTAGCGCCGGTGTGATTCATCACAGCTTCTTACCAAACGGGGTGAGCATTACTTCAGATGTGTACTGTGAAGAACTGAACACAATGATGGAGAAGCTGGCACATCTCCAACCAGCATTGGTCAATCGCTCGTCTCCGCTGCTCCTGCACGACAACGCGCGACCTCATAACCTCATACTGCACAGCAGACGGTCTCCAAGTTGCAAGAACTGGGGTTGGAAGCTCTCCGTCATCCGCCCTACTCACCAGACCTTGCGCCTACAGACTACTACTTTTTCCAGAATTTGGATAACTTCTTGGCGGGAAAAAAATTCAATACCCGAGAGGCAGTACAAAATGCCTTTGAAGAATTTGTTGCCTCCCGTCCAGCTGATTTCTTTAAGAAGGGCATCAATAAACTGCCACTGCGTTGGCAAAGATGCATTGATTGCATGGGTGATTACTTCGATTAATACAAATAAAAAATGCATGAAAAAAATTCGTTTAAATTTTTTCACACAAAACGGCAATTTCATAGGTAAAGACCTATTACATAAGTATCTACAAGTAATAAAAATATTTCTTACATGACTCATTCATCATTTCATTACTACTGTGATTTCAATTTTGCGTAATTAGGGTTCCGTACCTCAAAAGGAAAAAACGGAACCCTTACAGGATCACTCGTGTGTTAGTCTGTCTGTCTGTCTGTCTGTCCGACTGTCACAGCCAATTTGCTCCGAATCTAATGGACCGATTAAGTTGAAATTTGGTACACATATGAATTTCTGTGACCCAAACACGGATGGGTAAAGTAAATAAATGAATTTTGAATGTGGGGGTCACTTTTGGGGGGCAAATAAGAAAATTTAAAAAAAAGTTTTGCAAACTACACCGCGTGACATGATAAATGAAAGGGCTTACTATGAGGGTCTCAAATATATTTTTTTTATAATTTTAAAATAAATCGTTTTAAAGTTATTTAAGAAAATAGGCGAAAATTGACCATTCGCCCCCCCTTATCTCCGAAACTACTGAGCCAAAAATTTTGAAAAAAATACAGAAGATAGATCTTTACCTGTAAATTAGAGGAAAACTTATTAGAAGTCTGTGGTCTTAAAATAACATAGTAAATCTATCAATATTGTGAGTACAAACTTACATTTACAGTTGGAATGTATGGGAGAACATGTTTTTCAACTACAATGTCAAGTGTGTTCTTAAAATAAATTCATCCAAACTACGGAACCCTTCATTGTGCGTGGTCCGACACCCACTTGGCCGGTTTTTTTCATATCTGACGTTTTGACAATCAATAACTTGGGTTACCATGAAAACCGCAGACAAACTTCTTAGAGGTCTAAACAAAAAGTATCGATATAATAGGTTGGGGAAAAAGTTTCTTCGCATTTTTTAAGAAAATTCAAAACATTTTTTAATATACTTTATTTACATTTATCTAAAGTATGTAGGTACCATTTTATTCGATAACTTTTTGCCATCTTGTAGGTAGAGACATGATCCCATTTGTATAGAAATTTTGGGACTTCTGATCAAAATACCGCGACAAGTGGTTTTGGCAGTCCTGTCGTGATGTTAACCTGACACTGCCTAAAGAATTCTGAAGAGACCGAAACAGGTGGAAATCTGAAGGTGCAAGGTCAGGACTATACGGCGGATGCATTAACACCTCCCAGCCAAACTCTTTTAATTTTTGCTGAGTGGCTAAAGATGTGAGAGGTCTAGCGTTATCATGATGAAAAACCACACCCCTTCTGTTGATTAATTCCGGCCGCTTTCTCTCAACTTCTTGCTTTAATCTCATCAGTTGTTTGCAGTAGAGTTCAAAATCGATGGTCCTGCCTGATGGTAACAGCTCATAATGAATAATGCCCTTCCAATCCCACCACACACACGGTATCACCTTGTTGCGAGTTAACCCGGGTTTCGCCACAGTCTGTGAAGCCTGACCGGCCTTTGACCACGACCTTTTTTGCACGTTCTTGTCGTACGTGATCCACTTTTCATCACCAGTTATCAGCTTCTTCAAAAATGGTTCGGTTTCATTACGTCGTAATAAAGAATCACAAATGAGTACACGGTTCATTAGGTTTCTTTCAGTGAACTCGTGAGGTACCCAAATATCGAGCTTTTTTGTGTACCCAGTTTTTTTCAAATGCGCCAAAACTGTTTTGTGATGAATTCCCAGTTCTTCAGCTACGTCGTAACTACTGATATGCCGATCTTGCTCCACTTTTTCAAAAATGGCATCCATTTTATCCGTAATAGGGCGAACAGAGCAACGTGCATCATTGACATCAAAATTTCCGGATTGAAAACGCTTAAACCAAATTTGTGCTACTCTCACAGACACTGCACTGGGTCCATAAACATTGCAAATTTTTTTCGCGGCTTGCGTTGCATTTTTACCTTTTTTGTTGTAAAATTTTAAAATGTATCGAATTTCTTCATTAGATTCACTCATCCTGGCAGTATGAAAAACAAATGAAAATCACACATTTTCCTAATTTGAATTTGGAATTATGTTCTTTAAAATTTAAACTTTCAATGATACCAAAACCAGCCAGATACAAATAGTATAGCCAAAGAGATTTTATTTTAAGTTCATACATACTGTAATGCGAAAAGACTTTTTCCCCAACCTAATATTTAAATAAAAAGTATTTTTATTTTATTTATTATGATATCATGCGCCAGAATTTTGTTTATTTATGTTTTTACTTTTATTATCCCCAAAATCACAGCGCAATAATGCGTTTCTAGTTCTTTTTTGTTAATTATTTACTCCACAAAGAATCTGTGCGAATAGAAACTGGCGACCCGTGACAGCAGTATTTGCGTTCAATGCAAATTGTGCAAAACTGACAATAAAATCAATTTATGGCATCCTTTACCATGGAAAAAAGAGAAATGTTCCAAGGCAAATGTTTTCCACCGGGCTCGATAGATGGCGTTGGCGTCGAATTAGAAGTCGCTATGGTTTTGTTACACGGGCTGCTATATAAGTCCTGACCACTGCTAACAACATATCAGATTCTTATTCGAATGATGCGTTTAACCGGGTGATCCGATAAACGTTATCACATACCAATTTTTTGAAGTCGATCCCAGTATAGTATGCACTGGTAGACTTATATACAACTAGCTGCTGCCCGCGACTTCGTCCGCGTGAAACTCCTTGTTCCCCCGACCCACCCCGTCGGCGTCGCATCGCATTGCCTGCCCACGCTATTTATTACGCGGAATCGGAAAAATTATTTTATGTGATAGAAGTTTATGTAAAGATTGCAGAAAAATAAAACGATGTCTCGAAATAGCACACTTTTTCACAAATCGGAACGGAACCCTCCTCGGTGCGCGAGTCCGACTCGCTTTTGACCGATTTTTTTTATAAAAAATCTGGTAAGTAGGTACGGTCAGCAACAGAAGTCGGTTAACACTGCACTTTTGGAAATCATCTAAATTAACACAAAATAAATAAATAAATATAAATAAATAAATATGTTTGGACATATCACACAACGCCATCTAGCCCCAAGCTAAGCAACCTAATGCTTGTGTTATGGTAACGAGATGGCTGATAAACTACTTATATACATTTTTTTTTGTAAATACATACATATTATAGATAGAAAAACACCCAGACTCGGAACAAATACTTGTAGGTCGTACATATATTTGTTCCGTGCGGGAATCGAACCCGCGACATGCTGCGCAGCAGTCAATCGCTCAACCACTGCGCCAACCGTGTCGTCAACAAAAAAATCAAAATGATTCGATTTTTTTCAGTTAATGTTCTTAAAATGTTAAGTACTTCTGTTCCGATTTGAATTAAATATTTCGCTTAATAATTAATATTATAAAACTGCAAGTGTTAATCGACTTTTGTTGCTGACTGTACCTACCTAATTCGAATAATTTTTAATGGTTTTAAGAAATTGATTGTACCTTGGTACGGTTTTTAAGAAGTTTTGTTTTAACAAAGATCATGTGCAAGTCTTTCACCATACCTAGTGTTTGGTGCGAAAACTTGTGAATTTCATAGGAACATACCGTGTTTGTTTACCGACACACAGACAGACGAACGTGTAAGGAAAGGAAAGATACATTGTGATTTGTGAACAAAATGAGTTAGAACTTTCTAGTGTTGTTTTGTCGAGTTGTTTCAGGCAATGATTATGACTATTATGAGCCCTTTTTTTTTTTTTTTTTTTGTGGATGGGAAATCATGAAATGACTTCTCCCGCTCTGGGCAGAGCGGGAGGGCGTGTCAGACTTTTACTGACTAAAACCCACCCGTGTTCCTTCAGTTGCCCGTGCCAGGGCCACGGTATCTCTTTCGAACTACCCGCGACCCCGGCGGCATCGGCCCTATTGACCCCGTCACTGCTGACATCTCTTTGAGGCGCGCGTGGAACACAACGCGCCGTCGACCCGGGCCTGGTCCTTACCGGACGGCGAGCTGCCCATTACTCGTCGTCCGCCAGCCCGCCCCTACGGTGGCCGGGAATCGGCGATAGATTCACTCTATTGTGGTACAGACAAGTAAAAAATGCCAAGATAATGGGGCAGCTTCATTATAATTGCTAATACTTACTGTGAAGTGTGTTTTGTGGTTAAGGGTATTATCCGTGCCTTAACCGTTTCTATTCAATGAACAGATTGATACAAGGCTACAGCGGTCATTTCATTGCTTGATGATGTAGGTAGGTACTGGTAGGTATGTATCTACATTTATGGAAGATGTGAATTACATTACGGTAAACATCGACCGCATCTACCAAATCCTATACTATTAAATGAGCAATATTTGTAAATATACCTACTTATATACCGGTATATTTAAGGAGCTCGTGGCTAAGTAATAACAGCCGCACGGGTCGATCCATCAGGTAAAGCTACGCTTGCCGGGGTGGGTCCGTGGATGGGTGACCATCTTTACATACCGAGACTCCACGGTTGGTCCCGGCTGTCATTCGTAAATTTTTGACAGTCGCTACGGGTCGTCAGAAGCCCGAAAGTCTGACAACCACAGTCTTACCGTATTACCCAGTTACTGGGTAGTGGAGGTCAGATAGGCAGTCGCTCCATGTAAAACACTGGAACTCAGCTGCATCCGGTTAGACTAGAAGCCGACCCCAACATAGTTGGGAAAAGGCTAGGCAGATTGATTGATATACCGGTATATTTGTAATCACGTACTCGAAAACGGCTCTAACGATTTTGACGAAACTTGCAATATAAGGGTTTACGGGGGCGAAAAATCGATCTAGCTAGGTCTCATATCTGGGAAAATTAAAAAAAAAAAACGTTTTCTCAGTTTTCACCCGAGCATAGCTCGGTCGTAGCTATTGATTCAACAAAATTATCAATTTTTAATCGAACTCCTTCCTTATGCTCGGTTTTTCAGGTCCTCAGATAAACCCCCGATTGTAATTCACTCGACTTTTAAACTAAAATCTTCCTTAGCATTTAAGAAAGAAAGAAACTACGTTTATTTGCGGTAAACATGACGCAAATAAATAAAAAGTTGGGGGAAATTTGCGTTACATCCACGCAAAACCAAATCGAGCCTATAATTACTATCGAATGGAAATACCTCCGAAACCGGAGGAACCATTATGCGTCAATTTAATTTCTATTGGACGATAGACAGTTTATTCGCTATAATTAATTCGGTTTTTCCGAACATAAACGATGGAACCGTTGCCGTACTGTGTAGGTACTATCGTCCAAACTTCCGCATGGTCACCTTTAAGGCGATAATCGCACAGCACGGCTCTCGACTTGATCGCCCGATGCATGCGTTTTTGACCAATAGGACGCACGTTTGTTATTAATTTGAATTGTTGCTAATGTTTGTTATTATTTTTTGTTACATGCCCTGTACTCACACAAATGCATATTTTCTCTAATTAGGCGAAATCAGGAAGGGGTGTGGTCTGTCAGTAGTTGCGCTTCCGCAGAAATATTTTCTAAACTGAGCATGCTTAAGTTTTGCTGATAGTAAGTATCAGCAATCATCAGATTTATTAACGTGGATGAAGCAAAACGAGCTCTAACTACACGGGAATAAGGCATGATTTTACAAATGTATAGATACAAAATTAACAACAAAATTTAGTTCGAACCAGAAAACCGATAGCTCAGTGTCAAAAGATATGGGCAATCACGTGCAGGTCATGGAGCGAACAGTTAGCAGTCATAAATGGGCTACACTTAACCGGTTACTGCTATCTCTAAAAACTAAAACCGGTATTGGCTGGTGCTTAAATTATCGATTATTTAATTTGTAATGTCATCTCTGAACAAATGTTTGTAGTACGCTGGTTAGAAGCAGTTTTTGCACACTGTACTTTTTGTTTTTTTTCTTTTTGCTATGACGCTATCGTATTGTGTACCTATGACGATGAGGTCACACTCGTTGATCGTGTTGTAAGTTCACTGATTTTAATGTACCTATGCTAACTATTGTATACTTACCTAATTAATTAACCAACGATAATTTTATTAACTTTAGATAGTGAGCTTATTGAGAGATAAATTGATAGAGTGTGAGTCGGGGAAATAATGAATATGAAATCAAAGACTTCGGCCCTTAGAGTCCATTTTGGAAGATTGTAGGTCCATAAAAACCAAGACATAGCGCTGTCAACAGTGACGTGAGGCCTCACGTTTCGGGTTTAGTAAACATGTGTGCACTTAGTGAGGTGTAGTTCAATTGTTAAATGTGTGTGAGTGAGCGTGTATGCACAGAGCGAGAGTGTAGTTTCGCGCATGCTTCACTGTATTGTTCGCAGCGCTATGTCTTGGTTTTTTATTTAGTTTAAAGGTAATAAGGACCAAAAGGTTAAACCCATTAATTTCCTGTAGGTAGACATCCTCGGCGGCCTCTCGAAATAAGTTAGGATTACCTGGGGCCGTACTATGACGTGTTATACCATCATAGTTCCGTTGTGAAAAAAGGATGGTGCTATCGGTCGTATATAGCTCCGTCTCTCTCTCACACTGGAACCATGATGGCTTTAACACGTCATTTGCAGCCTATCCTTTTAAGGTACTCGTCTGCTATAAAGGCTATATATTTAGCAATATTAATTGAAGTTTATGTAAACAAACGGGGGGCTCGTCGTAGACAAGAGAGAAGGTCGATCTACCTACGAGGTTATGCGTCCGTTGCCACGGTCAACTGTTGGATGAGTAACATGACTCGGTGGCCTTTACAGATGAGGTGAGTGCATCGTATTTTGCTAATTTCCAGAATAACATTGCCCAATTATATCTTACCGAATTACAAATGGGTCTCAAGTACTCTCATAGCCTCAACGCATTTCGGCATTAAACGCCCCCAGGCGTAGGTATACCTAGAACTATTTCACGAAGTCGTATCTTCAAGCCTTTATGTCGTTGACCATAGGGTTTAAATTGCAATACTTAATTAAGACCCCTTCGTGAAATAGTTTACCTATAGGTATTCCGTCAACCGATTTGGGTTACCTAGTTTAAAAATGGTATGATCATTCTTGAAGACCCTCTATTTTAACTGCTAGAAGCAACACGTAGGCCTACCTTCCTAAAAAATTAGTAATAAGTAAGTAATTATACTTTGAAGATTATCCCCCGAGTTATTTAGCAAACGCTAATTATTCGCATCACGACACGACTCATGGCATGGCCGACATCACGGCTGTAGGTAGGAACCGCTATAACTTTTACCTATGTAAAAAATAAATATTTTAGCAGTACTATATGTTGTTACAATAAAAGTTAGATTTTTAGAAACCCCGAATAAAATAATAATAAAATTTAAACAAACAAAACATTTTTTCCACGTAAGTCATTGTCTGCCATCTATCGGACAATTTACGTACTACGTACATAACAGCGTTTCCAGTGGAACGTTGTTTTTATTTATGTTATTCGTTCACTTCTATGAGTTGAGTTTCCAACCAGTTGTAACATATAATTCATAGATGGCAGTTATTGCGTTTACTAGTTTTGATGATAGATGTCACTACAAGCCTCGTATTGTAATGCCCCGTTTACGTGTGAAATATAAAATATTGTATAAAATAGAAAATACATAGATCACTCGGGTGATACAGTTTTGATTAATAATAATACAATAAAAATAAGATTGAAAAACTGTTACTGTATTTATTTAGTTATTTATTTAACCATTTATGTACACACATTTAAACATACGAGTACATGAAGAAAGGAACAGAAAAATACGTACAAACGTGATGCTTATTTCTAAAGAAATCTCTTCTACCTGGCTCGAGATTTAGACAAGAAAAGTGTAGAAGAAAAAATAAAATACATAAAATCAAAAAACAATTCACTTAATATATAAAACATATAGGTACCTATAAACTTAAATACAGTTACGGTTAATGTGATTAATTGAAAATGATAGATAATTATCCATAATTATTAATAATTACCTCATGATTTGGTAATTGTAAATATAAAATTGAAATTCATCACTTTTAGCAGTCAATTCACTACTCTCGTCGGTAAAATTAATAAAAAAAAAAAAAGACTCGGAAGTTATTTGTCCAGTAGGTATTTATTTACAATACCACAGTACTTACAAATACATAAATAAAAGAAACTTACATGCAAAATCGTTTATTCTTTGGTTTTGCTTAAAAATTTAAGTACAATCATAGACTATAGACACAATCTCCCTGTAATGCTCCACGTTTGAAGACTGATTCCCAAAAACCTTTTTTACAAAAAAATACAACCGATTTCCAAAAACAACACTACAAAGTGAAAAATAACTTTAATTTCGGAAGTCGGTGTCTGGTTAAATGTATTTTCGTTTTTTGCCACCGACTTCCGAAATTTATTAAGTTATTTTTCACTTTGTAGTGTTGTTTTTGGAAGTCGGTTGTATTTTTTTGTATAAAAGGTTTTTGGGAATCAGTCTTCAAACGTGGAGCACTACAGGGAGATTGGGTCAACGTGAATGTCGTGACGTAAATTATTGTTGGTAATATGCTAAAGCATATATTAGTTTGTTACTTGTGAGTGTGGCTGCGGGGATGCGTTTACGTGTTTGTGTGTGGGTGTGTGCTGTGATGAGGTGTCAGTGTAAGTATGAAAGTGAGTGTTATTGTTATATGATATTAAGCGATGCGTGCAAGTAAGTCTTCGGTCTTTTGTTAGTCTAGTTGCTGGAGCCAGGCAGCAACAGTGTTTTTGGAAAGCTCTGTGGCTGGAAAGTCGTACAATACTGAGCTTCTTGTTGATACGTACAGTCTACTACTTAGGCTGACAAACTGTCTGTTGGCGAAAGCAGTTTCACAAGGGGCACGAGGACAAACAGGCATTTTGCTGTGTCTGTTTGGGTCGGCTATGGGCACAGATATAATCAGTATAGATTTGAGCACAAAAAGCTGACGAACTGAACAAAACGAAAATAGATATTTTTCAAACGCTCAAGTTTGCACTTTTATAAAAATGTGTTAATCGGCTTTTATTGCTGACTGTACCTAAATTTCGTAGCAGACGTCTACGCCGCTACGATTCCATTTATTAGTAACATGTAAACAATGCATTTTCGGTACCTAAATAAGGACGAAACTTATTCATCATATTCACTTATTCATCAACTATTCAATGAGCAATATTTGTAATCAATCTGCCTAGCCTTTTCCCGATTATGTTGGGGTCGGCTTCCAGTCTGACCGGATGCAGCTGAATACCAGTATTTTACATGGAGCGACTGCCTATCTGACCTCCACAACCCAGTGATACTCTTTGGTAAGACTGGTTGTCAGACTTTCGGGCTTCTGACGACCTGTAACGACTTTCAAAGATCCACGAATGACAGCCGGGACCAACGGCTTAACGTGCTTTCCGAGGCACGGAGGAGTCTCGGTATGTAATGATGGTCACCCATCCCCAGACCAACCCCGGCAAGCGTAGCTTAATCTGATGGATCGACCCGTGCGGCTGTTATTAGTTAGCCACGAGCTCCTTACTCTCCTCTTTTGTTCTAAGTACTGTATGTAATTTCATATGCATTTAGTAAAAAACTGTTATTTTGACATTATTTATTTGTAAAAATAATTCCTATCTGTGTGTCCATTACTCCCCATATAATGAATATGCTATGTAAATACGAATAACACTTGATACAAATTCGTGAGCAAAGTTGACTGTGGCCATCGAGAGCCCACTCCGCAGCTTGCGGTTGCTAATCAAATTAAGCTTGGGATACCATCGGTTTGATAGTGTGGAGGAGACTTTGCCAAAATGTGACTCATAAAGAGTTAAATTAGGTACTCTGAGTTAGTCTCGGTCAAGTTAAGGTGAGTATAGTTGTGGAATGGTCGTTTTTGAGTGAAGCTTTTAAACGAGCCTACAGAAAATGAAATTTTGATATGATTCATTCTGAGCATTTAAAAATTTTAAGCAACGTTAAAGTAACTGCTGTGGTAATTGGCCACGCTTTAGTAACTGGCCACTCATAAAAAAAGAGGCAGAAACAAGGATAAGAAGCAAGCTCATGAATGAAAAGGGCGAAAAATATTGTTTTGGTCCTTTTCATTCATGAGCTTGCTTCTTATCCTTGTTTCTGCCTCTTTTTTTATGAGTGGCCAGTTACTAAAGCGTGGCCAATTACCACAGCAGTTACTCTACCACGCAAAAAATATAGAATGAAATAAGGTTATTAACAACTTTAAATTCCCTAGTGCTTCTAAACTATAAGTGATATTTTCACGGCTTGGCGACGATAATATTGGTAAATCACTTATCTTACAACTGTGCATTTTTTATTTTAAAATAATAATTAATTTTTACAAAACTATTATTAGCGAAATTTTAGAAATATTCGCTAGTGGGTCCGAGCGCAACGACATTAAGGGACTACCACGAGGTAATGTAGTATTTCGTAGCACCGCACAATGTTGCAGTCGTAGAACCGCGTAGCGCTACGCGCGATTCAAATCCTGACATGTCCTTCTTTTTTTTTTTTGATGCGGACCTTTTCCTGACTGGTAACATAACACTGGTTTTCGTTACAATAAATTAATGGTCAGCTAGAGTTGCTTGGAAGCAATCGTGGTGATCAAAGCTGCCTTTTTACCCGACTGCGGCGAAGCCAAAAAAGGAGGGTTATGTATGAACGGATGAGTTCCTATGTTCCCTCGCGAGCCACCTTACCATCTTTTTTAGGTCAGTTTCTGTCAGGTGTTTGATTTTTTTTAAATTTACTTGATTTTTTCGTATGAGAAGAGATCGTGGAAGAGACTTACTTTATTACTTACCGCCGATTTATCTTGGCAAGTCCGAGCTTCGCGCAGAAGGCTGCGCAGTATAATTTTTTAGGAACCAAATGGTGACATGAGGCGAGTGTGAGTGAGAGAACATGCACGAACGTTCAGTGCCTATGTTCAGACTTGCCAAGTTACCCAGGCCGTACTTTATGTAGGTTACCGTTTCATTTAGAACATTTATTTATTTTTACATACAAATAACATTTTATGGGCCCGCGTAGATTACGGCCCACTCCCTCTCACCGAGAGGAGGCCTGTGTCCCAACAGTGGGAACACTAGGGTAATATTTTTTAAATACAGTAAAGCCGTATCCACATTATCATAGCCGAGGGATATGCAGGCGATTTCAGTGGTGCGGGATATGAACGAGTGTGCAAACAAAAGTGGACGCTCGCTTTGATTCCCCGAGAGCTTGCCACACAAAAATTATTATGTGTTTTAGCTTAATTACTGTCTGCTGTTAGCCCTTTACAGTAAAGGTACCTGTATTTTATTATTTGTATGGGGAATTGGCTGTATTCATTTAGAGACAGGAGATAATTTATATCAAAGTATACATTTGATGAATAATTGTGACCTTTAAGCAAGGTGGTGAATCAATGGAAGGTGGTCAGTTGCCAAAGAGAATCTCTAAAATCGTCATTTCAGCTCGTTTCAATTTTAGGAATGTATTTGGTTATATGACTTTAAATGTTATTGCGTATGCGTAAAGATCATTTTCGCCTAAAGCAATAATAAAGATTGATGATGTTGAAGGCGCACTCAGTCGGATCGTGATCGGTTTTACGAATTTAGCCGATGCTACATCTAAGTTGAGTCGTACTCTACGTATATTAATTTAAGTAGTGGGGCGCGTCATTTCAGCTAAGAGCTCTACCTAGACGTAGGTACAATAAAGCCAACTTGTTAAATAAAATTTTAAAGCTTTGATAATGCCGTTGATATTCAGGTTTTCATTTATAATCAGGGGGTATACCGCCTTCAATTATGCCTTGCGACCCTACCTACTAACAGCGTCTTGCTTAGGTTCCCGACTACAACTTTGTACCAAAAATAATGCTCTGTACTCACAGTAAGAAGCTCTATGTGCTTCAGACCGTCATGCGTAAGCATGCTACAATCCCATATAAGCCGAACAACAAACGCAAAAAGGACAGTGTTTCAATTACAGTCGCAACTGCTCTCTCTAGTAGAAATTTTAATATAAATAGCTCTCGACTCTACAACCGTATTTAAAATAGCATTCACACATAACCTAATGATTAATAATTTTAATATCTGAAAGTGGACTCCTGACCAAGGGGCTCCTATCTGAAACTTTTCAAATATATATTCGGTGTCCTCTACAACCAATGCCACACCTACTCAACTATCAACTTTTCGCCCTGTCTAAGCTTGCTCAAAAACCATAACAAAAAACAAATGCAAAATAGAATTACAAAGCCTATTACTAAAGTTAAATTACCCGGAGACTGAAGATCTTCTCAAAACAATCAATAGAGGCATTTCAAAAGCACAGACGCAAACATACATTCATACATACATATACACACATCACTCACCCGTGCACTCTCGTGCACGCACATACACAAATATTTCAATACAATTAAATGAGTAGCTTAATATTGTAGTTAATGGAATTTGTTTTTATCAATTTTAAATTACTTCTACTGTTTATTTATATATTTTTTACAAGTTCATCATGTAGCACCTTTGAAAATTTTTTGTTTTTAATGTAACCTCTTTGGAAGGCGCTGGTGTTTGTGATACCTACAATGATTTTTTTATTACAGAGCAGACACCAACGATACACCTCGGTTCGGAATATTATATTATAAAAAAAAAAAAAAAAAACTTTATTTCGGATAAGCATCATCCATATATGGGTTAGTAAGCAAAAAGAAAAACAAAAAGATAACTTATACCTATGTTAGTAAACTTATAACTACTAACTACCCCCCTCCCCCCCCTACTACTACTACTTATTTTTACTTGGAACATTGTTTTTGTAAACCGTAAATGTGTTTTTTGTGAAATAAAAATTATTAAATTAAATTATTAAAAACTGTTTGTCCACCACCACCGTCAACGGGACGTCAACGAGAAACAAGTTTATTCGAACCGAACGTGGCGTCCGGTCCCGGCGATGGTGTGCAGTCGACAAGCGGCTATAGTAAATGATAAATGATTTTATTTCTGTAAGTAAGTTTGTACGAGAACAAACACTTTTACACGTCAATCGTATGTATTGCTATTTCGGCGCCGTCATCTCGTTCTCGTAGACGTCCCGTTGACGTGGCGTCGTAAAGCAATAACGAGGTCGACCAGTACCTACCCTGTTTCCTAATGAGAATAAAGAACTGCAGGTAGCGTTGATTCTGGTCTTTGAATAGAGCAGAGAATAGAAATTATAATTAATTAATTAAGTAATTTACTAGTTGCAGGATCAGGTGAAGCTCTAGGTGAACTATGTAGGTACCTGGGTATAAAGCTCAGTTGTTTCACTGCCTAAGTCTGCACTAAGACTTAGTAAAGGCTTTAGTTTAGCTAAGGAGTACCTACTCGACATATCTTATTGCAAATTCTACTGTAGCTCTATACCTTACCTAACCAATACGTTTGACCTAACAGTACGTTTGCCAGTTCTGGTGAATATGAAAATAATATATCCTTGATCATTTATTTAATGCAGTTATTGGTAGGCCCATTGTTGTAGGCACAGTCAAATTGAACAGATTTAAATACTTAGTAAATTCAGAACTACATTTCACTAAAATAGAGAGAGAGACATCCACCTATACAAGGTTGATATGAGCGAGAGGCATTAAATTAAACCACATAAACTATAGATGCATAGTGGAACTATTAAAAAAAAGTTTAGAAGAAAAATAAGAAAAATTTTTTTTCGAACAAATAAAATAGCTTAATGATCTAATTATAATGTAAACATCCTTTGTAGACATTTCCACTGACGTACATAACAAAACGGCAACGTCCAACGTCGCGTCAAAAATTCTGTCGTTTTAAACGTCACCTTTAAACGACAGAATTTTCAACAACATACTTAGTCAGCTGTAAGGGCAGATACGTCGTGTACAAAGGAAAACTAAAAAATAATCCTGCGACTAAACTATTGCTTCTATTTATCTTATTTTTAGTAATGAGGCTGAAAATGATACAAAGTATATGTACTTTAATTTTGCCTCTAGCTCATATCAACCTTGTACCTATATAAGTCAAAGTCCGGCCTACAAAACTCTAAAATAAACCAGCCTATTAATTATAGACGCAACACTTTAAATCCAACGTTATCTTTAGAGAAAAGGGAATAATAATAGACTAAATTAATTATTCCACCCACCACGGCTCGCAATATCGGAGCTCTAAAGACGGGCTCTAAATTTCCTAAACCCAGCTAAAATGAAATCGTCTACAAGAAAAAGGGGTTTGTTTTAATGCCCATCACAAAATAAATGCTGGGAGACAATAATGTGGGATTCGAAGCGAGATATAAATTCCGAATAAAAATACACTCTGCGCTGTTGCGGGTTATAGTGTTGTGCTTCTGTGTTCTGTGTTTTTTTTATCGATTAGTTGTAAAATGTTATGGTTACAGTTGCGGGATAACTAATTTGTGTTATCCTGGTTTCCCGTCATATATAAGCGATATCGATGTTGGGCTCGGTATCGATCTTGGTTCAAAGTGACTATAACCAGAAGGCGGACCAGAGAGCCTAGATAGACAAATGGCATTCGCTTCGGAGCGATTCCATTTCTACAATCTCTATAGCTTCAAAGTGACATTGACATGATTACGTGACATTTCGATAGTTTATATCAACCCCATACATTTTTGGCTTTTTTGGTTTTTCTACTAGCGTCATCGCTAATCGAATGTTACTTTGTCTAGGCCCCCAGTATCGCTCCCGAGCGCCATAGAGATATCGCTTATATCTGAATAGGCCTTTATATTTATCTGCTCAAAGTAATGGTGTTTTAGTAACTAAGTTAACCCATCTTTCACATAAACATCCACAACCCTTTTGTTTTTTTAAAGAGGCATTAAAAGGTCTCTTTAAATGCTGGCTGATTGATTATAAGATTACAATAATCAATTTTTTTTTTCAGGTGTTGCAGCTGAAAGCATACTGAACTTGTGGGGATGCTTTTCAAAGGCTAATTACTTCATTTTAAGTGCTACAAACAGTATCACAAAATCAAGAATTTTCCTCCCCACAACTCCTAGAAAACTTTGACTTGGATTCTATAAGCCCACGCAAGTTTAAAGGTTAAGTAGTTTAGACACGTGAAAACTGTTGTAGATAATTATATTATTTATATAACTAAATCTTTACTAAATTACTTGATATAATCTTACGTACTCCAAGGTTCATGCCATTATACTTCTAGATGGAATTTTGGCTTCATGCTGTGTGAACACACTTTTAAAGGGTTCCGCAGGATGTTTCTTTGTGCCGTCTAACGAGAATCTCGGAACCAACCTCCATGTGCTAAGGTCCTTCAGTATTATATAAACGTCAAGCTTCCCCAGATTGAAGGTATCCATGATGGGTTCTATTGAAACCTTCTGTTAACTTGTGTTCGTTTATATTTTCAGAAACATCGATAACTTACCAAGTGCCAGTCACATCACTAGAGTACTAAGTCCGCGGCCGCGAAAGAGTTGCGACCAGCATAAACGTTGAGGCCGGATGAACAAATAAATGAGCCACCCGATCGATACTACCCGCCATCGACGAAATAACTCGATTCCTTACAATAGCCACTTACTTCGAGCTATTAGAATCGATGTCCTTTGTTTCAGTAAGATGTTTTGTCTTAAGTGATCTTGCTATTGTTTAAATGCAAATTTCAAATTTGAGGTTTGTTGATCTAGTTTTGGTGGTGGGGTGATTGGAATTCGTGTAAATAACAACATGAATACGTGTCTGCAGCAGGAGGAAGCTCGATTAAATATGTATTATTATGTCACTTAAGTCTTCAAAACGTTCAGGGATAAAGAATAGTTTGGTAAGTAGATCCAACGAAGTTTTATAAGTGCTTCAACCGATCAGTAAAAATACAGTTCTCCATGATTCCTATCCTATTCTTATTACATCTTAGGTGTCAATAACAATTACGTGCAAGCACGAGTCTATCTAAACACAACAACACAGACGCCACGTGCCGCAGCCGCTGGAGCGGAAAAAAATCCGATTCACCGCCGAGTCCTCGAAACGTTGTTGACACAGCTAAGTAGCCCCCGACGCCTCGCTTCATTTGCATTTCTCTTAATCTCCGTTATGAATAAAGAAAAATTCTTGGCGACGTTTTTAAGCGTTTCCCGAGGCCTTAGCGGGGCCGCCTAATGAAGAGGAGCGGTGGGATTAGGAACCGCCCGCGCCGCGCACTTTCGCGACATTACACTTTTAATTTGAACGAATCTTATTATTTTCTTTTGTTGATTTAAGCCCTCGAGTCGGGAGACGGGTCGAGACGTGACCTGCAGTGGAAAAATGCGATTGCCATCTAAAGCCAACCGTTTAAATGAACGAGATTGGAGCTTAAAAAGTATAATGGACGAGGGGGTGGCGGGGGGTGCGGGCGGCGATCTCGGGGGCGCAAGATGGCCGATTTGCGATTGAGATGAGACGCCCCCCGCCTCCGCCCCGCGGAGATCAAGCAATATAATTAAGTCAGCCGTTACATAAGTAGCCGTCTACTTGTGCTTGATTTCTATAGGGTAATATTATTAATTTAATCGTATTATCTAGATATATGTGAAGAAAAGTATCACTATTTATCGTAAGACCTGAAACATGAAAGGCTTTTCGATACAAACATGTAAACAATTTAAATTTCGATACGCGATACGGTGCTACGAGCTCACTGAACAGTCGTAGCGCCGTAGCACGTTAAAATGTTCGCATGAAAATGTTGCTCAGTGGAAAATACTATAAAATTTAAAGTGTTTGCATCTAGACGTGGCTTCATCCAACGTTTACGTATTCATAGTAACAGTCCAAGTCTTACACAGGCACCACTCTTCATCTAACAAGAGAAGCTTTACTCAATCATTCGCTCTGACTTAAAAGATCTTAACTCTAACTATGCACGGGGAAGTTTACACCTTAGCTGATTATAATTAGATCTATTTTACTTTACAGGGTGTGTTTGAAGTTGTGATGTTTTGTTAGAAATTGGCTAAAGGCTATACCGGTGGAGATCGCCGTCGCTTCAAATGACAAACCTGATCTGGTCACGTAATGAAAAATGACAAAACTGCACGCTGTCCCGCTTCGCTGCCTCGGATCTAACGAATGAAAACGCTCTCAAGTGTAGGTATGTACTTACTTTTTCTTATTTCGATATTGTGGGTAGGTAATAATCCTACGTATATCTTGGTGCTATGATCGCAAATAACGGCAGTTGCGTGGATGAGGTGAAACGGCGTATGGCTATGGCTAGAGGAGCAATGGATAAGCTAAAAAAAATATGGAGGAATCGCAACGTATCTACGGCCACTAAGATCAGGCTAGTCCGCACACTTGTATTCCCCATATTTCTGTACGCAGCTGAGACGAGGACATTACGAGAGCTGGAAAAGAAAAAAGTAGATGCTCTAGAAATGTGGTGCTGGAGAAGAATGCTAGGAGTATCATGGACTGAATACCGCACAAACGTCTCCATACTCCAAGAACTCGGCATCAAACAACGTTTATCAGCACTAGTACAGTCTCGAATACATAAGTTCTTTGGGCATGTCTCCAGGCGGAACAATGACTCCATAGAGCGTCTTGTGGTGCAAGGCAGAGTGGAAGGTAATAGGCCACGCGGTCGGTCACCGATGAGGTGGACCGATCAAATAAAATCCGCAGTTGGATGCCCTGTTGATGAATGCGCCAGACTGTCTTCTAACAGAACCAGATGGAGAGAGATCGTGAAGCGGGCAACGGCTACATCTGCGATTGGACACAGTTCATTGTGACCACGACCGCTCTGTCAAGAGCGAAGCGAAGAAGAAGAAGGGTAGGTAATACAAAAAGAAGGTGAAATCACTTTTCTGTATTGGAAACTGAATATGTGATTTGCATAGCTACCTTAGCTGTAACATATTATATTATACCAAAAATATATGAAAGTGCGATTAACAGCTGATGTTTAGTGAATTTTTGAAAGTGGCATGTAACACGATTTAAATAATAATAAGTCTTTGAAATTGCCGATTTTTGATACCGGCTAGTGTGAAGATCAATATCTTTCATTCTATTTAGAATTCCAAATTCAAATACAAAATCAGTTGTTCAAAAGTTTTCCCGCCGTTCGATTTTTCTTTGATATCGATGTTTCTGTACTCATGGAAAAATTGAAATAGCGCGCTATTTTCGAATACAAGTTCTTTCGTGGCACCAACGCAGCATATACAGCACGCAATGTTAACGACGTGTATGGATCAGATACCGCAAGTAAACGCACGGTGCGTTTTTGGTTTGTTCGTTTCCGTTCTGGAAATTTTGATCTCAACAATGAGCCCTGGGGAAAAATTTCAAATGCAACGAGAAGGCGAAAAACGCCTTTAAAGAATTCGTCGATTCCCGTCCCCAGAATTTCTATTGCAGAGGCATCAATGAACTTTCATTAAAATTGCAAAAATGCACAGTAGGTAGAGAGACTCCACTTACGATAAAAGTATACGTTTCATGAATCTGTGACACCAACCAGTTTCTCTGGAAGCACATAACCGGTCGAAGTGGCAGTGCTTGGTGAAGGCTATGTCCAGCAGTGGACGTCTTTCAGCCAAAATGAGATGATGAACTAGTTTCTTTACTTCTACATAACAAACTTTCGTCCTGGAAACTCCTAACACAATTTCGGTCAAAATTGTGGCCACTTAAATCGAGACCACAGCTCATCCAAAAGAAACACTACAAACGTCAATCGAAGAAGACGAAACAAAACGTAATAAAGCCTTCCCTTTGAACGACTCTAGAATAAGGAAAAGTTGTAAAGTATCCGAGAGGGGGCGACCGCAACCCCACCTGCGCCCAAAAAATATGGCATAAATGAGTCGAAGGGGCCACCTCTTCAGCCGCGAAATTTCAGCCATACTTGCAAACCTATAATCCTTCTTAATCACCTTTACAAAGCAAAGATTAAAACCGATTCTCGCGCCCTCCGCCCACGCCACCCGCCACCGAGCGACGCTTTTATATGCGAGACAGCGAAAAGTAAGATTAAATCATTATTTTTCTTAAGCTCCTCTCGTTTTTTCTCCGCTCTAGTGGAAGTTTTTTGCTTGGACTTTTGATGCGGACGATCAAAGACTTGTGTTCAAATTTACATAACATTCTTAAATAAATTGCGGGCGGCTGGGGTGGCTCCATTGAACACGAATCGCCCGGTGTTCTGTATATTTAAACTTATTAATGCGCATTCCGGATTGATGCCTAATGTACTATTAATTTATTCCGCGGATTAGTCGAGTGCTATCGCATAATTTACGAACGAAGATGTTTGGTGTACTACAACTATGTAGGTATTTATATGTCAATCGTTCAATGTATATCTTGTATCAGTGATATTGTTGCACATTTGCGACAATGTGACTGATACAAGATATAAATTGAACGAAATAACACGTCGGCGTTTTGGTAGGTACGGCTCTTATGTTTTAGGACTAAATCGTGAAATAAGATTTGTATTGTGAATTTTGTGTTTATATTTAGAATATTTTTATCACGAGATGCGCTTTTTGTAAAATTCGCTATCTTAAAGGCAACCTTCTACAAGTAAGTGTATTTTCTCTAATATTAATTCCATGGACCAAAATGAGCGCCAAAATGGCGAAAATCAAATGTCTTAATTTTGACATCGATATTATGAAGTCCAGCGTACTTGTATAGTTGTATATTAGAGGTCAGTGACTACTGGCCATAGATCTCGCCTTATTTTTACCCAATACTTCTATAGAAGTTTTTTTTTTTTGAGTTGTTGTCAGCACCACACTGGACCTACCAATTCATACGTAAGTAGCCTAGACCTGTGTACCTATGTCTCGTTACTGAATAATTATGTTGAAACAGCTAGCCCAATGGAAATCACAACATAATTATTTCATCCAATGATGGGTAACAATTCACACCTATCCGTGCTTCGGTCACGGAGACCACGATATAATTATCTCTGTCAGAAGCCCGATAAGTTTGAAAACCAGTCTATTCCATGGATAGAGCGATGAAAATGATTACGATAAAATCAGGCCACGGAAAACCTTCTTACCGCTTCATAAACAATCGCTAAGTACGTTCCACCTGTGCTTAAGTACAACAAACATGGCGTATCCGCGCCTAACTTATCTTACTTAAGCCGAACTTGGTATTTAGTTAAACCTAAGCGTGTTTGTAACTTGTAGTTGTTTGTACACGTTGTTTAAGTGGCTGTTTGATTGTTTTAGGCGCAGGTAGCTGAGCCCGTATGAAATATGTGGCTACTTATAGTGTCGGTAAGCTAAGTTTACACTGTCGGCATTAGTTTTACAACTTAGACATGCTGTTACAACATACACTACGTTGTAAGTACGTTTGACAAGTAGGTATGTCGGGAAATTATTGTTGGAAATGTATTGTAAGCTGTGAAATTGGGATTATTTTCTTTGTTTGATTTACTGTGACGAGTGGTCGATAGGTAGGTACCTCCTAGATATAAGAAATTAGGTGTACCTACATTTTTATTGGGGTAATGAAAAACTTTCAGTTTCGTTTTAGTAGTTAACTCTTGAAATTGTGGTTTTGGTTATAAAATAAATGTTATAATCATATCGGCTTGTAACTGTCCAGAGAGAGAACGACCTTATCTCACCATACTTCCTCACTTTTTTTTTTTTTTTTTTTTTGTGGATGGGAAATCATCAAATGACTTCTCCCGCTCTGGGCAGAGCGGGAGGGCGTGTCAGACTTTTACTGACTAAATCCCACCCATGTTCCTTCAGTTGCCCGTGCTAGGGCCACGGTATCTCACCATAATTCCTCACTGAGTTGGCAATTTCAGATCATATAAAGCCATGATTTTCTCAAGACGTTTTTCATTTTTTGAAGGGAAACAACATAGGGACATTGTTTTTATAAGTAGAACACAATTTTGTCAACTGGACGCATCATTTTTCATGCTACTGTAACCCAAGTGGTTCGTATTCAGAAAAGGTATCGATTTTATCGTCTGCCATACACCTAAAACAAAACGACGAAACATACCGTCTCGCCCGCCTTTAAACTGAGAGAGTACATTAGTCCCAGCAGAGTTTTAATTTACGAAGTTATTGCTACCACGTCGATTGCCAATAAGTAAATACCGCCAGCAAAGTCGGAGTATTTAACTTAATTTTTGAGCTTCCACGGGGTTAATTGGGAGAGGCACACTGGAATGTCGTCACAAAAGAAGCACTTAAACGAATGACGAACAACGGCACTCAACCGGCTCAAAATAAACTTATCTCGGCCGGGCAAGGGTTAAAATGATTTGGAGGCAAGGCACCAAGTAATTGTGAGGTGGGCGAGGGTTGATGTTGATTCAATAATACGCGACTGTACCGCTAATAATGTTGTTTATCGAATTTTTGCGACGGATGCCTGGAGTAGTAACGTGTATTGTGTACCTGTTCATTAGGTACCTTGATGTCATTTGGCTGACATTGTTTAGCGTCGTCTGGTCTTCTGTTTACCTTAACTAACCACATTTGTCTCTTTCGCAATATCTGAATATGGTTATTCACCGAATAAATTCAAAAATGGAACAGAATTTGTATGAAATTATCTGCCAAGTAGGTTAGTACGAACTTAATCGTAGGTGCACAGGTGCTTATTGAATTCTTAATGAATGAATGAAATGAGAGTTAGTATTATTGTTTCTGGAGTGAACAATTCTTTGGGGTCAGACTCCACCAAAGAGAAAATTCTCTTTTTAAATTTCACTGAATAAGTAACTGTATAAATATTGACATTAAGTTTAAAATTCGACGCAGAAATCACGCCTGATAAACGCTTGACGTCTGCGTCGAATTTTATACAGTCAATCAGTCAATATCGATATCTGTAGTTACTTACTAGCCTTTGCCCGCGGCTTCGCCCGTGTAGATTTCGGAAAATGTCCCACGGGAACGTGCTACCGGGAAATCCTTCCTTATTCCTTGTCTACATATTAAAAAGGGAATCTCTGTACAAATTTTCAGCTTTCTAGTTCCAAGGTTTTGGGCCGGGCGTTGGTGAGTGAGTGAGTCAGTCAGTCAGGACTGCTCTTTTCACACTAATATTATAAAAACGAATGTTTGTGTGTGTGTGTGTGTGTTGTGGGTTTGTATGTTTGTTACTTCTTCACGCTCAAACGGCTGGATCAATTTGGATGAAACTTGGTATGTAGATATCTTATACCCTGTATTAACACATAGGCTACTTTTTATCCCGGTCTACGCGGTTGAAACCGTGGGGTGCAGCTAGTTATTTATATAAATTCAGTGAAATTTAAAAAGTTGTCGAGCATCCGCGAGGTTTTTTCCGTTTAATGGAAACTGACCCTTAAGGCGGCCTTTGTGCTCTTTCTGAAAAGTAAACGAAACTGAACCATCACGCACGGGTCGGTGACGCTGATTCACTTTTCTTGTGGAGTCTTAAGCACAGACCCGCTTTTTTTTAACTGCATGTCCCATGTCTACTACGAGTTGCTTTTCACAAATCGACTAAAAGAAAACTCATACTTGCCGGAAAATTACGTCTGTTTCACCAAGTCTGATAGGCCTCGTAACCTGGACTCATCATAGTGGGTAGTGGTATAGTTATGCTTATCGATTTCTCGCATGCAACAGTTGGCTTTGACCCTTGCTTGAGGGTGCGACTATCGGATGAGTGACACCCTAAGTATTGCAACAGTTTATATACAGAAAATATATGGGGATATAAGCACCCGTGAGTCAAACAATTTTAAGCCAAAAAGTTAAGAAAAAAAGACAGAGAGAGAGAGAGAGAGAGAGAGAGAGAGAGATAGAGAGAGTAGAGTAAATTCTGAGAGAGAGGGCAGTAAAGATGGTCTTCGAATTGAACCATGAGGCGGAAAAACTTATTATGAATAAGAATAGAATAAGAATAAGAATAATTTATTGATCCATTGTTACAAAATAAATAAAAAAAAATAATAATATTGTGTGCTTACTGTAACTATAATAATTAACATATTTATTTGAACAGTGGTCCCCAAACTAGGCAGCGCCTGTATCTTGGGGGCCTGAGTTGCGTTATCTTAAGTTTTAATTCGAGAAGTATTGCGTTAACAATTTAATTTATTACAAAGCTTGATTCCTATGAAATGATGATTTACTCAAAGCGGTTAGCCAACTATCTATGGACATAGGCGCTGTCTAACCCACAAGCCAGTTGTAGTCCACACAAAGGTATTGACAGCCGATACGTATGTCAGCCGCCATTGTAAACTTGCCCACAGCCTGCGTATTGTATGGAGGATTGGCGTTGCGACGCTCGACCCCTTGTGTGTATCTCGAAATCGTGGACAAGGGAATAACGTAGTATAAATATAACATAGTACAGGGTGTACCAGAAAGGTGTGGTACAGACCATCAAACTGAACAACTTTCTCCATGGGACCAACATCGTAATCGCGAAAAAATTATCAGCCGTAGCCGTAGGTATTGATGTTTTGTATTGCAACCACTAGACCAATGAGGCAGGCAAACGTCAACGTAGTATAAACTATGTAGAAATGTCGTTATACAGCTGGAATTATGCTGAATGATGTTGATAGGAAAATAAAAAACTTAGGTATAGTTTATCTCGCGATTTGTGATTGAAAAGTAGGTACTTAGTAAGTGAATTTAGCTGATTGCTTACAGGACTAGCAACAAGTGCTTAGCAAGACAAGCGCAATTGCTTGTTTTTTGTCGAGCCAGTGTCAAATGTGGCTCAAAAAGAGAAGGTGGTTTGGTATATTGACTGGTTTTGGTCTGAAGATTTGATAAGGTCCACATCCATCCCTTTTGTCATGAATGAATGAATGAATGAAATGCACCGATCCCAGCGTGGTTTGACCAGACTCGATTACACATCCATCCCTTTTGTCATGAATGAATGAATGAATGAAATGTACCGACCCCAGCGTGGTTTGACCAGACTCGATTACACATCCATCCCTTTTGTCATGAATGAATGAATGAATGAAATGCACCGACCCCAGCGTGGTTTGACCAGACTCGATTACACATCCATCCCTTTTGTCATGAATGAATGAATGAAAGAAATGTACCGACCCCAGCGTGGTTTGACCAGACTCGATTACACATCCATCCCTTTTATCATGAATGAATGAATGAATGAAATGCACCGACCCCAGCGTGATTTGACCAGACTCGATTACACATCCATCCCTTTTGTCATGAATGAAATGTACCGACCCCAGCGTGGTTTGACCAGACTCGATTACACATCCATCCCTTTTATCATGAATGAATGAATGAATGAAATACACCGACCCCAGCGGGGTTTAACCAGACTCGATTACACATCCATCCCTTATGTCTTTTTGTTTGTAGGTTTATTTTTAAATTGATTTAAAATTTTAATTTTAATTTTTGTGAATCTTTGGGTTCATTCCAGTAATTGAGTCTGGTCAAACCACGGTGACGACGGTGAACAAAGGCCACCCCGCTTTTCTGTAACAAGGATTTCAAAGCACGTACCTACAATAATCTACTCGGCAATGCCTTACAATGGCATTATTTTCATTGTGAAATCATAAAAAAACGATCACTTCATTAGAGGAGTTTTTCGTAATGGCGTCGAATTAACATAATAAATCTGCGCAGTGCCATCAATCAAACGCCAGATGACTTCTTTGAAAGGCCTTCTAAGCCCTCACTTTCATCTAAAATTTCAGGAAGGAATCTCCACAATGATAATTATTTATTTTTATTATATTATTGTAGGCATCTCAAGGAGATCAATACTCGTTTGTGCGTATAGGTACCTACTTAGACATAGGTAGTTATTCATTTATTTTATTTTTTATTTATTTTTATTTCTAGATTCTTTTACAAATGTTAAGCAATTAAATATAGGGTAGTTTTGAGTATAGGATAGTTTAGGAATCGAGGAGTTGGTAATCACTTACATAATATAACAGCCTTAGTATATTTCGCCAGTTGTGTTTATGTTTACCTCCGGGGAGAAATTCTAGATAGAAAACCCAATAACACCTTGCCCGACCTGGGAATCGAATCTTCATGATCAGCAGTTGCGCTTGCAATCGTTAGACAAACGAGGCAGTTCAAGTTGTCGTTTCATATGGTCAAATTCGCAATCGATAAAATTCATGAAAATCGCAACCCGTCAAAATAGCAAACCGTCAAAACTTTTAGGCGCGATTGGTCCAATTCGCGGTTGGTCCAATATTAACCTTGAGGTGCCCTTCGCTCGCTCTTGCTTCCTATGTCGACGGAGCCGACGGAGCAGGGCTCCTATTCCTTTGTAAAGGGCTTAAAGGAACCTAACCAAACCTAACCTCGGGGTGCCCTTCGCTCGACATGGCGAGGATGCAAGAGCGTGCGAAGAGGAAGCCGAGGTTAGGTTTGGTTAGGTTAGACCGGTTAATGTGACCGTTCGTTATTAGAAAATTATGTAAATTTGACCATTCGCGATATGGACCAATCGCTATTTTGACAGTTCGAAATACGGACCAATCGCTATTTGGACCGAGCGTGATTTTGACGGTTTTTCACTCACTTGACTGATTGCCAATTGGACCATACGCGACGAAACTATTTATTTTGCTAAATATACAGGGTGGCAGGGATGTTGACGCGCAACCAGTTACCATGAACCCAGTACATGATTCTAGATTCACCTACATTGAAATTTTTCGTCGGTTATAAAAAAAATGGCAGTTATGACTGCCAACAGAAGTGAAAACTATGCATAACATGTCGCGGTATCGCGGTGACGCGGTGATGCGAACCCGTAAGATTTCCCTCTACTAAAAATTGCTCAACGCGCCTAAAGAAGTTTTCACTCCAAAAATATTTGCTAAGATACATTTTGACCGCATAGGTTTGTAGGAAACAACATTAGAAAAATTTCAATGCAGGGGGTCCAGAATCATGTACTGAATCCATGGTTGTACGTCGATGTCCCTGCCACCCTGTATACTATGTTGATACGTTCAGACAGGCCAGGCGCACGGTATGAAACTGCAAGTACGCGGCGGGTTCGACTTGTCGAGCTAATTCAGTGTGGGCTGCCGCGCACCGGCCAGCTCGCACGAACTCACGCGCCGCGTCATAAAAGAAGACAACCCTAAACCCCCGTTCGCACGGGCGTAATAAAATCGCGGCGGAATTTTATAGCCCACTGGATTTTCAACTCTCGTTGTTGAGCCGAGCGTTGAGAATCCAACTTAACAATAACAGAGTACATTCTAGCGCGTCGAAAAAACACACTGTTGGATTTTGCACTCTCGGCGCTAAGCAGAGCGTTGAAAATCTAATGCGCTATAAAATCCCGCCGCGATTTTATTACGCCCGTGCGAACGGGGGTTAACGAGTCAGAAAGTATAAGAGTTACGCGATAGACAGAGTGGCAGCTTCTAGGTGAATATAACTATAAAGACGCTGTGCGACCTGAATTGCGCTTTATTGTGTCGTAGCAAAAGTTGCCATTTATTTAAATGATTTAGCGGAGAGAATCTTCTGTCTTAGTACTATTATGTGTTCTGTGGTGCAGATTAAAAAAAATCGTGGAATGGTGGTGGTGGTAGTGGATGGTGGAATGGTGGTGGAATGTAAATTTCATTTATGTGAGAATGCTGGTATCCATAACACAAGTTCAATCTTTTCTTGGATACCAGAGTTCATACTATTTTTGTATACGCATGGTTTAATAAAAAAAATATTTATTTATTTTTTTATTTATTAGTTCAGGTTAGTTTTTCTTGCTGTCTTTTCATGCACTTATAAGAAAACCGTACGAAACGACATCGATATTTTACGTCATTACTCGCTCTGGCTCCCGGGCAATCCTGTCAGGTACATAAAAAATATCATTTTGAAACCACCCTTTATATTTGAAACAAAATTTTTAAGTACTTATATGTGTCTATACTTAAAAAAAAATCTGCTGTTCCCTACATTTTGACGAGTTATGCGAACATAACTGATTTTTTTTCGCGATTTCAGGTTTGGTCCCATTGTAAAAGTTGTTCATAATGATGAGTACAGTGACCCCTTAAGAGTTTGTGCGTTATTTATAGAATAGAATAGGTCTTTATTTGCTTCGAATGTAGGTACATAAAAATAAGTTGTTAAAATATATAGGATCCATGTACATTCTGCCTTAATATAGCATGCAAATTAAGTTACACCTTGTACAGTATCTTTTGGGTATTTTAGAAGTGTTGTAGACATCTTTGTTTTTTCGGATTAGTTAGGCTAGGATAGATTATAGTATCATTCTTCAAAACAGGGATTTCCGGGATTTGAACCCCCGACCTCTCACACCCAAAGCGAGAATCATACCACTAGTGGCTAAACTGACGAGCCGCTTGTCTATTGTTAAAAACCAGTACAAACGCTATGTTCATAAACAGTAAACAGTTGTGCAAACTTAACTATTTCGTGACGTCACACTGTCATTAATTATCATAAAATAACCATCAAATTACTACCACCATCAAGCGGCTCGTTGGTCTAGTGGTATGATTCTCGCTTTGGGTGTGAGAGGTCCCGGGTTCAAATCCCGGACGTGCCCTGTTTTGCCGAACTGATATACTTTATGCAACAGAATATTTCCAAGAGAAAAAGCACTCTGCCTACAAACTCATGACTCATGAGGCTCATGAATATTGTTTTGAAATTTGCAAACAAAGTCTTATCACAAACTATTGAAGTAAGTTATACGAGGTCAAATTAAATTATCGATATATATAGTATCGATATCTAAACAAGATAAGACAAAAAAAAATACCTTGTAACATACTGGGTCAAATTAAATTAGCTAGCGAAACTCCGCAGTGGTGGAGGGTTTAATATATATAGGGTATACAGGGTGTCCCGTAAATAATGGATCAAACGTAACGGGTAGGTAGCTTACCTAATTTCCAACAACTAATTTGAATATTAAAAAAAAAACCGTTACAGTAACCAGGATATTAATTTTTTTTCGAATTTTACGATTTTGTCTTCCAGAATTAAGCTTTTTTAATGCTGTCGCTGCAAATGATGACATTTTTAGGTATGATTTTTATTTAACATTTCTGAATAGCTTACTAATGTTATAAGATACCATTTTTTTTGAATACCGTTTTATTTGCCTTAGAAAAAAAATCTTGAGTTGAAAAGTTTTTTCTTTACGATGTTAGGACCAAAATTGAAAAAATTCTCCTGTAAAAAAAATGTATGACACCGAAGACCACCATTATTTTAAAAACTTGTACATTTAATAAGGTTTGCAAATTGGTATAAAACTTACGTCTAGTCCTTATCGTTACAAAGATATTGCTATGAATGTGATGAAGAAGACAGAAAATAAATTAAATTGGTACTATTCCATTTTTTCCTTTTCGTAATGGCTTATGCTTGAATGCTTGTAATCAAAGCAGGTAGTTAAGCGGATAGCATAATTCCGACCCGATGACGTCATCTGTCCGGAATTTGGGACCGCTACCTGTGGCGGAGTTGCACCTCAGTCAGTGTGAAAGGGATAGATAGCGCCGCTTTTTGGTAAATCGGTTAAATCGGTATGAAGTTGCGCAGGTTCTTTTGTTCTTTCCTGCGCCCTTCACTCGTACAGGCTTCATTGTTGCTTGATTTTATTAGTTTAGTTGTAACTAGTCTCTCTTCGAGTTGCTACGTCAGACAACTTTCGCTCCCGGTCAGTGGCTCGGTGTTTTCTTCTGTAAAATTTGACTTGTGCTGTGTTTTTGGACTTTGCTTTGCCTATCGATTTGGAACTCTTTGCGTATTGGACAAACGACTTGGCGATCCTACGGACTCCGAAAACATTCGTTTGTGTGTGCTTGTACGTGTGTGCAGTAGCGCTGAAACCTTATTCAGCCCAATGCCTCGTTATGAGTACACGCCACGGCAGTACGCCGAAATGCATTTTATCTACGGAGAAGCAAGAGGTAATGCCAGGGCGGCTGCAAGATTGTACCGTGAAAGATACCCGAACCTGGTTCGTTATCCCGATTATCGCGTCTTTATTAGAGTGCATAACGCGCTTCTTGAGGGAAGAATTCTTGGCACCGGAGTTGGTGGTACCCGTGAAGGACGACCGCGACAAGTTAATGACGAAGTCATTCTTCGAGAAATCGAGGAAGATCCGTCAGTCTCCGTTCGCGTCATAGCGCGACGCGTAGGAATTTCTAGATCGACGGTGCATCGAGTGCTACAACGGTGCCGATTGCACCCATATCACGTGCAACGTGTTCAAACGCTGACGTCGCGTGATTACCAGCCAAGAATAGAATTTTGCCAAAGGATGCTTAGAATTATTCTGGCGGACCCGCAGTTTTTTAACAAGATTTTATGGAGTGACGAGTCTTCATGCCGCCGAGATGGATATTTAAATTTGCATAATTTGCACAGTTGGCAGCTGATAAACCCATATTTGATGCGAGAGGACAGGAGCCAACATCAATTTAAAATAAATTTATGGGCGGGAATAATCAATGGGCAAATAATAGGGCCCTTTGAACTACCAGCTACTCTGAACGCCGAATATTATCTCCATTTTTTAAGGAATGAGTTGCCAAGGTTATTAGAAAACGTTCCAGAAGACGTACGGCAAGCAATGTGGTTGCAAAATGATGGGTGCCCCGCTCACTATGCGACGGCAGTAAGGGCGCACCTTGATGAAAGTTATCCGGACAGATGGATCGGCCGATTAGGACCAATTTTGTGGCCTCCGCGATCTCCGGATTTAAATCCCCTAGATTTTTTTTACTGGGGATGTTTAAAAGACAGGGTCTACAAGAATCCAATAACGTCGGAAGAAGAATTACGACAGCGCATCCAATCTGCTGTATCAGAAATAAACCAAAGCCGTTTTGTCCGTCGGATAAGAGCTTCCTTTATTAGGAGATGCAGACTTTGCATTCTTGTAGAGGGAAGGCAATTCGAACATTTATTGTAAAAACCAAATAAAACGATTTATTTGAACTAACTGTTTTTTTTAGTACGGCCTCCTAATTCTTTTCATACGCCTCAATAATTCAATGAACATTGCCTCTGAAATACTACAGTTACACATTTTAAAGAAAAAGTTTAAATGTACACACTTTTTTATTTTTTTTATTAACGTTGATTTGGAGCACCTCTCAGATTCATAGCAATTATCTTTGTAACGACAAGGACTAGAATGTACAACTTCATACCAATTTACCAAAAATACAAAAGCGGCGCTATCTATCCCCTTCACGCTGACTGAGGTGCAACTCCGCCACAGGTAGCGGACCCAAATTCCGGACAGATGACGTCATCGGGTCGGAATATGCTAGCCGCTTAACTACCTGCTTCGATTACAAGCATTCAAGCATAAGCCATTACGAAAATGAAAAAATGGAATAGTACCAATTTAATTTATTTTCTGTCTTCATCACATTCATAGCAATATCTTTGTAACGATAAAGACTAGACGTAAGTTTTACACCAATTTGCAAACCTTATTAAATGTACAAGTTTTTAAAATAATGGTGGTTTTCGGTGTCATACATTTTTTTTACAGGAGAATTTTTTCAATTTTGGTCCTAACATCGTAAAGAAAAAACTTTTCAACTCAAGATTTTTTTTCTAAGGCAAATAAAACGGTATTCAAAAAAATGGTATCTTAGTAAGCTATTCAGAAATGTTAAATAAAAATCATACCTAAAAATGTCATCATTTGCAGCGACAGCATTAAAAAAGCTTAATTCTGGAAGACAAAATCGTAAAATTCGAAAAAAAATTAATATCCTGGTTACTGTAACGGTTTTTTTTTTTAATATTCAAATTAGTTGTTGGAAATTAGGTAAGCTACCTACCCGTTACGTTTGATCCATTATTTACGGGACACCCATATATGTCGGAGGTGAATGTCAGCGTTCGTTGCCGGACTGGTCACAATCAGTTAAAAAGCAGCACACACGAATTGGATGGAACTGGATTCGTATCGGAACCCGGCGAGGTTGGGGCGAGGTTGGTAGCGCATGTCCGTTCAGTTCGGTGTCTAATCACGAAGTCCTCGTCAGGTACCTTGAATGACAGCCGTCATCTGTCACTGTTATTTTCCCCCGCAAACTCAAAATGACATTGACAGCTCCAACCACAACCCCATTTCCGAACACACCCAAGTCGGTACAACTTGATGTTCCGTTCAGAATCCACGACATATATAAATGTAAGTATATACAACATTATTTTTAGTATATGCGAAACCTGAATATAGTTTGTTCAGAATAAATAACTGAATCGATTCCAATAATTTTTATACCGTGTTATATTTTGCCCTAAAAATCATTAAAAAAGGTCACAATATGGACACCGAGCGACGAACACAAGTCACAGCAAGTCATAGCGGCACTAGGCACGGACGCACAGCGGGCGCCGCGTGGTGATCATGTTTTTGTACGGACAACCAGGTAACATAACAAGCTCATAACTTTGTGATTTTTCATGATACAGTTTTGAAATTTTGTACATAGATTCTTCACATAAAAATACTAGACACGTGTTTCGGGTTTCGCATATACTAAAACTAATGTTGTATAAGTTAAAACATAAAGAAATTAATTTGATGAGTTTCATTTTTGGGATCATCGACCGCTTGTGACACTTGAAATATCAGTTTAAAAAACAGTATCTAATTTTTGAGTAAACTTTACAGGCGTGATGGGTGTCAATATCTAAACACAATAAAGAAAAAAAAAATCCTCAACTCATACTTCAAGTAACAACACCACCAGCGATCGTTGACCCCAAAAACAAACCATCAAATCTTTTTAATTTTTATTTTATCGTGTTTAGATGTCGGTATTCATCACAGTTGCGGAGTTTCGCTAGCTAATTTAACTTGACCCTATATATTTATTTTCCTATGACCGTATTTGAAACCAACCAAACAAGTTAAGAAAATGTAAACGCCACAGTATCAAAGTATACAATTTACTGTGCCGCTGTAAAATTTCCCATTTGGAGTGGCGGCCGCTCATTTATGTAGTTTTAATTCCACCATTCCTTAGCTCGGAGCCTGGATCTTATTTCATTAGCCGGCCGCGAGAGGGAGCGCCAGCCATTTAGCTCGCAAGCTACACAGCCGTTGTGGTGCGGCCTGGGTGGAGAGAACAGCGATATCTGAAGTATGTTTACAGCTTGCTGAAAACATTTACAAACGGAACTATGTAGTTACAATTTTTGCCTAACTGAAAACATACTTTGTGTGGAGCTTGTGGCTAAGTAATAACAGCCGCACGGGTCGATCGTTCAGGTTAGCAACGCTTGCTGTGGTCAGCTCGTGGATGGGTGATCATCTTAACATACCGAGATCCTTCCATGCCTCGGAAAGCACGTTAAGCCGTTGGTTCCGGCTGTCATTCTTGGATCTTTAACAGTCGTTACGAGTCGTCAGAAGCCCGAAAGTCTGACAACCAGTCTTACCAAGAGGTATCGTATTACCCAGTTACTAGGTTATGGAGGTCAGATAGGCAGTCGCTCTATGTACGATACCCATTGGTAAGACTAGTCTTACCAATGGGTATCGTGTTACCCAGTAACTGGGTTGGGGTGGTCAGAAGCAGTCGCTCTGTGTAAAATACTGGTATTCAGCTACATCCGGTTAGACTATGGAAGCCGACCCCAACATAGTTGGGAAAAGGCTAGGCAGATTGATTGAAATGGAGACTTATCATGCTTTTTAGTTTGAGACATTATATTATTTCTTAAAGCTGAATTATTATCGTAGCTTCTTTTAGAAAACTGGCCTAAGAAGTAGAGATGTAAAAGTTATTAAAGGAGGGGCAGGGTTCTTGTCTGGATTTTATCGGTGGAAACTTGTAAATGGCCTTCAATTTCATATTGTTTAAGAACGCTGTAATTTACATTAATAGCTGTAAGTAGGTACCCGAATAGAATAAAATAAAAATAAATAAAGTTAAAGGGAAAATAATAATAATAATAATAATAATAAGGTGAGTCCATCAGACATTTATTATCTCTGGTTGTTCTCGTCTGGCTAACGGCGGCGGCGGGTACTTGCGAGACATAACCAAGTGGCCAGGATTATTCACCAGCAACTTGGTTTGAAATATAAACTTGTGGACTCTGAGGTACCGTACTACAAGTATGTGCCCGACCCAGTTCTCGAAAATTACCATGTCGTTGTACTGGGATCGGTCTATCATTACTGACAGGACTATTGTCGCCAATAAGCCTGATATACCTAGTGGTGATAGATCGATTAGCGCGCCGCGCAATAATAGTCGATGTTACCATTCCACATAACGACAACCTCGTGAAAGCTGAGAAAGAGAAACATATAAAATATCTCGACTTTGCTCATGAGGTTGTTGACATGTGGAATGTGAGCTCGGCTGTCATTGTGCCGATTGTCGTAAAGGCCAATGGCCTGATGGCCAAAAGCCTCGACCAACATCTCTCGAGGTTCTCGTTAGGCGGTTGGATCAAGGGCCTGATTCAGAAGGCAGTACTCCTTGATACGGTTCGCATTGTGAGAAGGTTCCTGTCTCTGCAGCCCTAACCACCGGCAGCTTGGACCCTGCTCCCGACACCGGCGGACCTCTATTTTTGTATATTTTAAAATGTTTTTTTTTTATATCCTTTTCTTAAGAAATATTTAAAAATGTAAATAGATAAGAAAGAAAATTAATAAACGACATAATAAACGACATAATAAACTGCCGACAAACTGTCCTGCAGTTTGGCAGAAGATTTGTGAAGTACTCTTCTGTAATTTTTGTTGAATTAAAATAAAAAAAAATAAAAAATTAAAATTAAACTCGCGGTCCATTTTCCGCGTATCTCAGTCCTCAGGTTTACATCACTAGTGCTCCTGTAAATACGACGAAATTGTACAGTGTACAGTGTACATCTCACGCTAGACACTTGATCTGTTTATGTTTAAGTTGCCTTGTTCCTCTTATTAATTAAATGCGACAAAATCGCGACGCTCTGTAAGAAACTGTATATTTCAACTTTGTGTACAGGAAGGAATCTCGGAAAGATAAGTTTTTGATCTTAGTGTCCAAACACAGTATGCCGAAGGTACGCGAACGAAGTTCCGCGGCTGATTCAACAGCAGCGTAATTTGGCAACGTAATTTCGGTCGTACTTTGTTGTCAGTAATTCAAATATCATTGCAAGTATAATCATGCCGAACTTCGGTCGCGTACCTTCGGCATAGTGTGTTTGGACACTTTGTTATGTTTGTTTTACTTATACGTACACATCCTATTGTAAAGTTACCGGCTATACACGGTAATTTTTAATTCACTGTAAACTTTTCTCACCCGTTCGTCTCCATAGAGATCTACGTTTTGGAATGGGCGACTAGCTTCAACTTTCTGACTAATTGACCGACTGTTTGACAATTCAAAAGTGTCTGTAATTGGATTAATTGAAAATAAATGCTTTGAGTTTTGAGTAAAAGTAGGTACTCCTGATTATGAGCAGCTTTCACTGAGACCATCTAAGAAATAGCAAAAAAAAAAACATCAGTTTCATCCATTTTTATCGTGTAAATATTGCATTTTTGAATGATATTTTCTCGATATTTTAGAGTTGGTCTCATAGTGAAAGTTGCTCGTAATCTTGAGTATTTTCACCCCTTGAAAGGTTAACAGTGAATTAAAAATCACCGTCTTTATCTGGTAACTTCACTGTAGGATCTGTAGGTACAAGTCAAAGAGATATAAGATACATAGAGAGGCTATCAGAAGAAATGTCCTACTTATAAGTTTTTTGACCACTAGGACATCGGATTACGATTTAGTTCGCGATGTCCCGTCTATTGTTAAGTAATATTTAATGTCTTTGGTACAAGTAAAGCAAACATAGCCAAGATCAAACCTTACCATGTCTTTTCTAGTTCTATTACAGCAAGTTGCAATATACATAGTGGCGATTAGGTTATCACATTAATTGAATCCTCGTATTGTCAGTGTAGTCAGGATATCGCCTCATAGAGGTTATTTTAAAAGCAGGTAGTTTTGAAGCCACTTTGTGCCTTTTATATCAGTTTATATTATACTAGCGGCCCGCCCCTGCTTTGCACAATTTTTAGAACTTGACATAACATCAAAATTTCTTTATTACACACAATACAACATACAACACTTTTAATTCAGACAGAGTCCATAGGGTTAATAACAATTTTACTACTACTATACTACTACTTCTACTATTTTACTTTTTTTTTTGTAATGTAAGTTTAATATTACCTATTGCAAACCTTCCGAAATAAATTCTCTAAATGATGGCATAAACCGCATCAAAATCCGTTGCGTAGAACTACGCGGTCTGCATACAGACGAACGAAAAGCGACTTTAATTTAATACGAGTATAGGGTGACTGGTAAACACATGATTGTACTCATGATTACAATCAACTTTTACTATGGGATCAAACCTGAAATCGCGAATAAAAACTCGTCAAAATGTAGGGAGCAGCTGACTTTTCTTATAGTCATAGTCAGTCATGGGGACGGCCGCCAGAAGTGAAAACTTGACAGCGCAATACGTCACATTAGCATGTCGCGTGCCGCGTGATGCATGACGCATGATCATCTCGAACTCATGAGATTTTCCCCTACCAAAAATCGTTTAGTTTTCACTTAAAAAAAAAAAAGCATTCACCAGATAATATCTCATTTTATTCGTATAACTGTGACAATACCTAGCCGTCATTATTCGAAGCAGCTAGCACTTTTTTCAGAAGCTTTTTTTCTAAAGACCACAGAAATGACAAGGCTTAGGAAACCATTGTGAATGTAGCCACCCGTCATCCCCTGATTGATGTCATTTTTAATTACAATTTTTAATGTCAACAATCTATAAATCTTAGTGCTTAGAAACGTAATGAAATATTCATAAAGAGATTTTCTTTTTGTTACTTACTTTTTTTATTGAATTTTATTGAAATGAGAGAGGTTTTGATTTCTTTATTGATTCATTGAGTTTGTCTATTACGTATCTAAGGAAAAGTACTTAGTTACCAAAGTAATAGGTATGATTTTGAAGAGCTGAACTCAGTTATCATCAATGATAACCAGAATCGATATTGAGAAAGGGCTAGTTTACACAGAATAAGTGAACATTTCATTCTCTCCGCAACAAAAAACAAATGAATTACCTAGGTAAGACTTAATTTATTTGAACAAGAAAGTGTAACATTTTAATTCAAAGCTTAGGTGTAGCCTCTTACTTGTTTCTGTTCAGAGACCAGGGTTGACTCTAAAATTTACGATTGTAAATAGGGCATTCCGTTTGTTTACTTATGACCGAGTAATTCGTTGAATCCGTATAATTACCGGCATTAAGATGATTCCAGTTCCCTCGAACAAAACGAAGTACCCCCTAAGTAATGTTAAAACATTCAAATGTCCACCGACTTTGCGAACGAAACGTTTTAAACTTGAGGTTATAAATTTTCGGACTGGCGCGGAGATTACAATTGTGGGAAGTAAATAGATTGCGCCACAACAAAACAGGGCCCGTCCGGGATTTGAACCCGGGACCTCTCACACCCAAAGCGAGAATCATACCACTAGACCAACGAGCCGCTTGACTATTGTTTAAAACTAGTAGAATCGTAAAAATAAATCGTATAACACTTGTGCAAACTAAACTAGGTGTTTCGTGACGTCATACTGTCTATAAAATCTGGACATGAACTATAAAATAACTTGATTGTTCAAGCGGCTCGTTGGTTGGTATGATTCTCGCTTTGGGTGTGAGAGGTCCCGGGTTGAAATCCCGGACGTGCCCTGTTTTGATAAACTTAAGGAGTCTTCCAAGTTTGTTGCTTTTATCTGTGACATTGTAGCTCTAACTAAAAGCGGATGAAGATTTCAAACTTCGAACTTTTTTTAAATTTTAAAATCAGAACAATGACATGAAGTCGATTTCAAAATCGATGCAAAAATATTTTCGGAAAGGAATAATGAACAATAATGCTAAGGAATCGCGATGGTCCATTGATCGAAGTGCGTTGGTTATTAAATTATCTGCCTCCCTGCTCGTGTATCGGTATATTAATCGCAATATAACTGCTAAGGGACTGGCAGATGACAAAATGAGCAACACTGGGCAGGGCTGGTACGCTAAATTGGTTGCGGTTTTGACTTTTATATAATTCAATTTGAAGTGCTTAGAGTCCTTCATATTTTTTTATCTTACGTGTAAATACCGTTTTACAATCCGTGTATATTTTTGATAAGAAGTTTTACTTTTAAGTACGTAACGTAAATAAAGTAATGTCAATCAAAATTATAAGAGCCTTCTCAGTAACACGGATATCATACAAAACATGGTCTAGCTCAGGAAAATACCACAATTTTATTTGAAACTTCTTTGAATCCATCGATTTGTTAACTTCACATAAGAGAAACATGGTTTTCCTCGGCATATTTTCATTACAAATGTATATGAAGTACGTTTATCTCTGTGTATTATGACTTTTGTATACGTTTTGTGTTAGGGCTCGGATGTATCACCCCTAAGATTTGGTCGTTATAGGGCGAGCGCTAAAATGTTGCTTGGTTTCGATTCGCATTTTTTTCTGATTTTACCACACTTTACAGAAAATTTAAATTATCCCTTTGCAAAGCGTTGACGCATGCAAGGTATATACTTTTAGAATAATAAAGTGTTTATGAATTGTATTGTAACAGCAAGCAATTCATTCATTCATTCAAAATTTACTCATTTCAAATAGTCGCTGTTGCTGTGTTTTATATTTAAATTTTATTATTTATTTCTTTATATCTTTTCAAACTGTAATTTACAATTAGAGTCCAGTTAGAATAAACTTACCTAGTCCATTTCGAACATTAACATTGACATCAAATGACATGAAGATTTGATTATGTCATGCTAAAGCAGCATGCAACTAAGGCCCGCTTGCACCACAAATCTTAAATGCTTTAAGCGTTAAACGTATATAAAAAAAAAAATTGTCTTTCATGGGAACTGCCGACAGAAGTGAAAACTTGACAGTGCGACACGTCACATGAGCATGTCGCGTGACGTGACGCGAACTCATAAGATTTTCCCCTACCAAAAATCGCTCAACGCGCCTAAAGAAATTTTCACTTCAAAAATATCGTTCTACATTTTTCAATCGTTTAAAGTTGACAGAGACTCAATGATGTTTTATATAAGTTTAGCACTAAAAGGATTTATTGATTAGTGGTGCAAGCGGGCCTAAGGAGCGCTGTAGCACTTATCTCAAACATACAAAGTCATGAAGCGCCATCTTAGCGCCCTGTGTTTATTCCGATTGATAGGAAACGGAGCGATCCTTCAGAGGAAAAATGTACTGGCTAATGATTTGCTAACGACGATATTTATATTTTATAATGCACCCCCAACACAGATTATTTCCTTTGAGGACGTTTGCTGATCAATCGACGGAAGATCTTGCGATGTTAATTGAGCCTCACACAGGGCTCAATTAACATCCTTGGTTTGAACGATCTTATTTGAGGCTTTTTTGGTAAAAAAAAATATGTTTTCTTTTCTTTTTAAATTCCTGTCTTGATCATTTATGCTTTTGCAGTGACATGCGAATGAGATGTGACAGTGAGGTGTGACCGGAGAGATATGATTTTTAGGCAAATGGACTCAACAGATCCTATTATATAATTTAATGAAGTTTAAATTGGAAAATTATGATGATTTATTTCTTATTTTTAGGAATTACTAAACATAACTCTTAGTAATTTCTTAGTAATTAAAAAAAAAACAGTGCAGATATTTCACGTAAACTATCTAAATATTTTGCTCGGAGATGTCTTTAGATTCCAATTTTTTTTTTTTTTTATAGACTATTTATCTGCTAACTAACATCCAAAAGATGGGCTCGTCCGGGATTTGAACCCGGGGCCTCTCGCACCCAAAGCGAGAATCATACCACTAGACCAACGAGCCGCTTGTATGAACTAATAAAACAATAGAACTGTCTTTAGTTAAATAATGTCGTGCAGAAGAAGGTAATAAGGTTTATTTTTAATTACTTTATTATCACGAGTCACGTCTGATGCATTGATATGTTATGCGTCTCTTTTTCTCTCATGTAAATTAGAGTAGACGAAACAGGACAAATAATTATCCTATTATTGACAACAGTAACTGCTAAAGTTCCTTTTACTGTAGTACTTAAATTATAAAGGGTAGTATACATAGATACTTGCTATAAATGTTTTCATTTGAGTATTATCCTACCAAGTATAAATATTGCAGAAAAATATCAGCATAAACGTTGGAAATGTATCTATTCAATTCATTTGTGTATAAAACGAATGGTTACAGATGAGATTTAGAGCCAACGATTCGACGCAAAAACCTTATACTTACATATACCTGCTCGATGAGAGATCGGGATATCTGGGAATCCTACTAATATTATAAATTTGAAAGTTTGTATGTTTGGATGTTTGTTACTCAATCACGCAAAAAGGGCTGAACGGATTTGGATGAAATTTGGCACACAGATAGTTTATAACCTGGATTAACACATAGGATAATTTGTATCCCGGTAGTAAGACCCCGTGGTATGACTTCCTACATCCACGCGGGCGAAGACTAGTCAACAATAATTATTATCAAATAAATCAATCAGTCAATCTGCCTAGTCTTTTCCCAAATACGCTTCGTCTCAATACTTTAAATTTTCCGATTATAAAAATTAAATAATATAATAAAATTGTCCATACAATAAATTTTAATAACAATAATTAAAAATGTCAGTAACTGAAATAAAAAATGTCAATAAAATAAAAAAAAATCAATGAAAATTATTATTATATTTATATACAATTAGCTGTTCAATTACTCATAATTAATAATTAATTCATTATTTAATAACCATGTCTATATTCTAAAAATTCATTAAGACTATAGAAGGAACTATCTTGTAGCCACGCTTAGGTAAAGAAAGAAAGAAAGAAAGAAAGAAAAATATTTTGTTTGGGACACGCACAGGAAATACAGTTAAAAAGGAGCATATAAAAGTAACAAAATAAACATTAAAAAAAAAAGAAATTAAATTAAATAAAAATTCAGACTAAAAAAAAGAGACCTGTGCGAGGCCAAAAAGGCTCCCATCTCAGCATAAAGCTGCGATATTTAAAAAATAAATACCGCAACGCTGGTATTCTGATAGGGCCTGTGTGATGCCACACACATACCCACGGATATCAATTAAAAATCGCAAAGGGAATAAAATAAAATAAAATAAAATAAAATACAAACACTAGAATACTTGAAAAGAAAAAACAAAAATCGTCAATAAGGTGTAAAGTTCGACTCACGCTTGACGCCCGACGGTCCAACCTCACTTGTCTATGCTATAGACTATTGTCTATATTTCTATGACAAGCGATACGCTTTCAGGGTACGCTTTCAGTCAAGGTACGCTTTCAGTCTAATCGGGTTCAGCGGAATACCAGCATTTTACATGGGACGACTGCTTATCTGACCTCCATAACGCAGTTACTGGGTAACATAATAGGTAGGCTAGGTAAGACTGGTTGTCAGACTTTTGGGCTTCTGACTACCCGTAATGACTCTCAAACATCTACGAATGACAGCCGGGATCAACGGCTTTTTAACGTGCTTTCTGAGGCACGGAGGAGTTAAGCTACGCTAGCCGTGGCAAGCGTAGTAACCTTTGATACTTTGATCCTTCATCAAATATATCTTCATTTTATTAATATCCTTTTATCGCTTTTAAGAACCACAATGGGAAAACATCATCATCATCATCCACCATGGGAGATGTATTTTTTTGCCAGGAACCACATACCTACCTACTTAGCAGATAATGCAGAAGTGACTGTTGTGACACGACAGAAACGGAAACCCAACTCATCTAACAAAATAAATGTCTCAGTAAAAGAGATTGAATTCCAAACGCACTTTTACAATGCCCAGGCGAAAATCGAAAATAATAAAGTCCAAATAATCGTATAGTCTAAACACCCTCACAAACGTGTCGCGTATTCC
This sequence comes from Cosmia pyralina, assembly GCA_946251885.1. NCBI lineage: Eukaryota > Metazoa > Arthropoda > Insecta > Lepidoptera > Noctuidae > Cosmia > Cosmia pyralina. Next base: position 9,324,392 of record OX276343.1, read on the forward strand.
CCATCTCTCTCCGAGTAAGTAAAACACAGTACATACATTCTTATTGCGAGCGTATCGGTTCATACTCATAACATGGTATCTGGAAATTATTTGAGACCCAACATCTGCGGCCCGTTCCGCTTTGGAAAATAATAAAGTTCCGTTTAAACACAATTTGTATGTGAGATACGACGAATGAGGCGTAATAAAGTGAATTAGGAGAAATGTATTGCAAATAGGAACAAATTAGATGTACGGTTCTCTTTTTCGACGGTCTACAGATGTGATTTTGATGGGTATTTATTTTCTGTTGATTTGAGTATTTCAACCTGGTAAGCAACTGAATATCGAAGGCTGTTTGTTGGCGAGATTTTTCAGCAACTGGAAGGGTAAAACAGGGCCCGTCCGGGATTTGAACCCGGGACCTCTCACACCCAAAGCGACAATCATACCACTAGACCAACGAGCCGCTTGAACAATGAAGTTATTTTATAGTTCATGCCCTGATATTAATGACAATGTGACGTCACGAAATAGTTCAGTTTGCACAAGTGTTTATTTACGATTTATTTAACGATTGTACTGGTTTCATACAATAGTCAAGCGGCTCGTTGGTCTAGTGGTATGATTCTCGCTTTGGGTGTGAGAGGTCCCGGGTTCAAATCCCGGACGGGCCCTGTTTTGATGTACCTATACATCTTTTCCAAATCAGCCTTGCTGGATATTGAAATCGACAATGTTAATGAGTCCACAGTCTTCTGGTAAATTCAATGAACTGCGTATGCACAAAGACGAGCTTCCAAGCATTTACATATTTTAATTTATTTTTTAACGAATCTAGCATTTTATTTTTGCTCGTACCTTCTTCCAGTCTGATCTGGATGGGACCGTATATCTTTTTTCACAAAGAGCTAGGAATTACTAAGCAAAAAGCACAATCCTGGAAAAAGAGCTGAAAGTTGTATCTAGGCATGAAGAAATTCGTAACTGGAACTAACAGCCACGATCTTGATGTTTAAAATTAAAACAGTCATATGGTCAACCGCGCACTAAACGAAACTAAATCAGTTTATTTTCACACGATTCCCTCAGATTAACTCGTATTTATTAATTCCGGTTGGAAACAAATTAAAACATCGGCTTCTTTTAACCGAATTTTATCTCAACGATTAATCGACAGAAGAATTGTCATAATTAATCGATGCTTGCTTTAAAAAGACATCTTCTTGGAACACTTCACCAATGAAATGAAGCAGGTAGGTATTAATTCTGTTATATTCGCACATTGCTAGATTATTTGTTTAAAGGCAAGAAGTAGGGTCAACAATAACAGGCCGGTGGGCAAATAGCAAGTCATAATTGTTGAAGACTTATGTACGGTTAGACGCGGCAGGCGTTCCATTTTGATGTTCGGGAGTGAGCTGACGAAATATTGATAAATTATTATATTCGCCAGTTATGTTTAAGGCAAGTGTAGCTGCTAAAACCGCCGCCATTGAGAAAAAAAAAAATGGAAATATGGAACATTTAGAAATTTCCTATGTACACCTACACACTTTTAATCAGATGTTGTAGAATTTTTTGTATAAAAAAAAATCAACATTAAACCTCCTAGGTTCGAAGTTATATCAGTTGACGCCAAAAATATTCCATATCTCCTAGGAGACTTATAATTATTTTCTCAATGGTTGCGCTTTTAGCGGCTACACTCGCCCTAAGTCGTAATTATCAGTCATTGGCAAGTGCAGTGCTTTCAACAAGGCGTAGCAATTAAGTTACTGTCATTTATATCAGTTGCGTTAAACCATTTAACTAATGAAGAGCAATATTAACACATAAGGGGGCTGCGCTAACGTAGCCTGCGAAATTATTTTTTTCTTACGTTTCTTGTAATTTGCTGGCCAGTACTGATCAAAATAATATTCGCGATCGTAACGAATATGTATTTTCAGAATTAAAATCATTACAATCAATTAGATTATAATTCTGTAAATACATATTTGTTAAGGTCGCGAATCAAATTTTGATCAATATAAAACCTGATACTGACCAGCAAATTGCAAAAAAAAAAACATAAGAAAATTTAAATTTCGCGGGCCACCTGGCGCATTCGCCTTAAGTTGCATGGATTTGTTCTTTAAACTCTAAGCTGAAAAATAACATTTCTGGTAGATAAAATATGTCGATTATTTACCATTGACCTCTCAAAATAAAAGTAGATCGCATAGATAAAATCTATTGGATTATTTTTGCCAGGTCTATAAATTTTTAGTAGTCAGTCTTACCTGTACGGGCAGGTATTCACGCGGGCCGAATTTCCCGGAATCCGGCGATGATCCGCCGACTCCGACCTTAGCATCTCCATCCATTCAACCACATTACTTCAAATATAAACCCTTGTTTACCATCACAAGGTTCAAAATTGTAATTGTGATACTTTGGTGATTAGGATGTTTTTGATTACAGCATGTCATAGTTGCCTCGATAAGATTGATCGAGTGGGGTAAGGAGACCAGATAATCTGTGTTTGAGATAAAAAATCGGTGACTTGTCAAATTCGTCGCATTCTATACTGAGTTTTTGGATCGGCCGTCGATCTTCGGATTGGTCTCGGATGTTTAATCGATGTCCGATGGATTTTGTAACGTTCAAAATAATTTGAGAATCTAAAACTTTGCTTTTGGGAGTAGTTATAAAGATTCTGCTCTGTTTGGTTGTTCTTTTGGTTATTTTCATAAGTTTATGCAGCGAAACTGTAGGTAAAGATACTATGCTGAATTGCGAAGAACGTTCTAGCTAGAAGCTCAATTTGAGAGCAACTATGGTTAAACCGAGACACTTTTTACTAAACTGCATTGGCCTGTATAAACTCCATAACAATGAAGTAGTGGTTTGATCTGATTACAGCTAATTAAATTAATATATGCTTGATAAATATATGATTTTTCAAACATTATCATTACTTTTATACTGTCACGTAAGTATTAAAAAGCATTCAAATATGCAAATGCAACATACTTTTATGAATTCAGTCCTGTTTTTCCTACGATTGTTTTATTTTGAATAGATTTTACCGTTCGTTCTTAGATTTCCTATTAAACCTGGCCTTGCATTAAGTTTATTCTCACGTCTGGGTATCTTGCAAGGCCAATGGTGTGATACAGTTTCCGTGACTAATGTGTTCCTTCCTTGAGGAACATAGATTGATGTAGGTATAAATATTATCCTTCTCACTTTTTATTAATCTCAAAAATTTTGCTTCAGCAGTGTTCCAGTGTGTATGATCAAAGCCATGGTTTACTTTCCAATTCAAGTTGAATTAAGAAGGTTGTGTTTCGAACTGACCACTGTCTAACTTACAAAACTTGAACTTATTACGACTTAAAATATATGAGCATTATTTTTACCCTCGTGTGAGGTAGGTAGATAGCCTACTTCCTTTAAATTGTTATTGCAGGAAGATAGTCAATCTTTAATTTGAGAAACTGTAGAATTATCATTTCCTACCTATAGATATACTATTCATTTTGATTCAGTACTTTCTTATACTATTTATTTATGTGCAAGTTTAGGAATTTAGTTGTGGGAGTCTCCAAAATCCATCTTATAAACTGCAGGTACCTGAGTAAAAGTCAGAAATCAAGTGACATTTCATTAATTATAATCCCAAAATCTGTTTATTTTTTACTCAATACTGATCCCTGATTCGCAGCGGGTTGCAACATTTCTAACGATAGAACAGGTAATTTGCATTCTGTAAGTATGAGAGATAGAGCTTGTTTTGCTTTGAGGGTGTTGTTAAGGAATTGGTCATTGTATCATGATTGAAATCCGTTTCTTGCGATACTTTTTGTGTGACTTAAGGATTATTGATGATTATGCGATTACTTGGCGTTAAATGTTGGGGTTTCGATGCAGTCTGCCACCACTGGGTACCTATCGAATACTTCTCATGCCTACATACTGTTGTATCTCTTTTAATGTTGTAGGCCCTGCAATATTTAATAACTATGATACAAACTGATTCTTCTTTTGTTTCGAAAGGTAGGTACGAAAATAGAGCTCGTGACGCGATGAACATTTTAAAGTGTCATCGCCATCACTTTTAGACGCATTTAATATAATTATGCAATCATCAAAAAAAAAAAAATTCTAGCTCTTTCTTTCACACATTAGGATTTCTATTTAAATTATATTATATTTATTTTTTTGTTCATACGTTTACGTATATGTATTCCTTAACAAGAATATTATTAAAAAAAAAAAAACTTTCATTAGTCTGGATATCGTCTAGGTCCTTGTCAAGACGAATTAAACGAGCCCAAACTAGATAGGGTTGCGTCGTTTTTTACCGAGTTCCTGTGGCCACCTTTCGGCTCAATCATCACATCAGCTCAATGGTACCAAAATATTGCACTGTCACCGATTTTACATAAGTATGCCAAAGTTTAGCTCAATCGAACACCGTGAAGTGGGTCAAATTTATCTTGCAAATTTTGAAAAGGACAACTTACATAAGAATATTGCAAGTTGAATAAAAGCTTGTAAAAAGTATCATCACATTGCCTTCAATATTATATTCCTATCTCAAATCTTTCAGACTTTGTAGCTACCTAATTCATAACAAAGATATCTCCCATTATCTACCATAAACACAGCACCGTCTTCAATCAACGGAATACAATCTACATCAGCATGTCTGATCTTCATCGGCAGTTCGCGATAAAGCTGAGGGGGGTGCCTCTCACCCCCTCACCCCCTCACCCGCCACCCCTCGGTGTACTGTCTCACGGTATGAGCACGGGTAGATTAACACTCGTGTCCTACTTACGTTAGGGAGTATAGAGGTTATGTAGAGATGTTGGATTGAGTGAAGCTGACTAATAAAACATTGGATGAGAAAAGTTTTTAAAAGTTGTATGTTGAAGATTGAGGGGCTCGTGGCTAAATAATAACAGCCGCAGGGATCGATCGAAGGTTAAGCTACGCTTGCCGCGGTCGGTTCTTGGATGGGTAACCATCCATTACAAAGATTCCTTCGTGCCTCGGAAAGCACGTTAAGCCGTCGGTCTCGGGTGTTATTCGAAGATCTTAGACAGTCGCTACGGGTTGTCTACCCGTAACGACTGTCAAAGACTGGTTGTCTACCAGTCTTACCAAGGGGTATCATGTTATCTAATAACTGGGTTGTGGAGGTCAGATAGGCAGTCGCTCCATGTAAAATACTGGTGTGGCGGCATCTACGTCGCTACATGGGAACTACGCATCACACTGACGTAACGCAAAATCCTGCATCGCGTAATCAGAGTTTACCGCGCGACTAGTATATATACAACGTCCCGACATCAATCGACGGATCCCCCCCGTCATGATCCAGCCTGCCCCGTCTGGCTGTCATATTATTATTAGCGACGCTCAGTCGACTAATAATTTACTCTAGTTTTAAGCCTGGCCGGGGGCTTTAAGTTCGCTTAAAGAACCCACAGGAAACGCCCGGTTGAGCAGTCTCGACCCTTAGTGGTCAACTGCGAGATGCCATACGTAATAAATAATAATAATAAAAATAAATAAATCAATCGACGGGCAGTTGCCCACCGGATACAGCACCCGTCTGGTCGGAGGATCCTCCCTTTTCTATGGAGGATGAGTGAACTTTACACCCTGTTCCTCATGCTTCTATCTGGTAATCAGCTGCATCCGGTTAGACTGGAAGTCGACCCCAGCATGTTGGGAAAAGGCTTGGCAGATTGATTTTGTGTCGAAGATTGAGTGTTCGTTTTAAAGGTTAATTTACGTAGTTCTGAGTAACAAATGCATGCATACGTTAACTCAAAAACTCAAACTCTAAGCATTTATTTAAAATAAACCAATTACAGGCACTTTTGAATTGTCAAGGGGTCGATCAGTCAGAAAGATGAAGCTAGTCGCCCATTCCAAAGCGTAGTAGGTAGGTACCTATGGAGAAGAACGGGCAAGAAACTCCACGGACACTCTTTTAAATCAAAATATTGTTAGAAATAATAATAATACAACAACGTAATAATTAGCATTTAAAATATAAGACCAATAACCATTCCTGTAAGGTTTACAGGATCATTCATAGATTCATTCATACATGACGCGTCCTGAAATCCTGATTAGAAAATCGGCCATCAAACCTCATAGATGTGCCTATCTGCTGTGACTGACTGTCCGTAAAACAACAGAAAATTAAATCAATTAACTCGATTCGGTACAACCAGCAACCTACCACTGCAATTTAAGACGCAGATAAGTGCCAACGGCCTTGAGTGGTTAGCTTGCGTGTTCTGTGCTGAGCTCACGCAACGCGTCGTACGTCCACCCCGTAATAGGACTCGCCCATCAAGGAGCGCTGTCCCAAATTAGAGGCATTATTAATTTATTATACATAAAAAAAGTCTTATATTAATACACGTACTTAAAGATAAATAATTAAATTATCTTTGAAATGGTAAAAGTCTCATAAAAATACGCTTGATAGTTTTTGCGTGATTCTCAGTTTTCTATCCGCGTTAGACATCACTTTATAAATTAATTGCACTATGTAATTTAAACATAATCTGAAATATTCACACATTAAACTATTAAGAAAATGCTCTAATTTAATATACATTTTTTCCAAATCACTAACACTACTCCTTTAGACGTGATCTTCAGTTTAAAATCATTAAAAGTCGATTATCGTCGCCTTAAGAAATCTGGTATTGGTGCCGATTCTCTTGTGAACGCACTAAACTAAAATTAGAGAATCGCTATCTTTTACTAACAGGCAGCGCGAGAAAAGGACGGCTATAGATATGAACTAAGTTGGAGATGTCAAACTAGTTCACGCCTTGCAGCTTCACCGTGTTTTTAGTCGACATGTTTTTACGTGTCGTCTAAATGTCTATGGAAAAATTAGTTCTAACTAATTTGACAGCTCTAATTTACTTCCGTCCCTTTCTTGTCGTAATAGAGAGAAAAAGTTAGCAATAGCCTAAATTAAGTTTAGTTTGTGCACAACAGAATCGGCACCATTATCTCGCTTTCAAACTAATTCTTAGACTTTCATATAAGTATTGCAAATCAGAACAGTTTATCAATCGACCATGAACATGCATCATCAGTTCAAAGTCAATGAGGACGCCACATGTCTGTCATACAGCTAATAATTCTTGATTGTGCTGTGTACCTTATTAACATTCTGAGTGGCGTGGCTTCCTTATACGGAATGATATCAATCGGTTTTATTAGTACGTTTTGTAGGCGAAACTTTGTGCCAGCTGGGAGGTTTTTGATGTACCGTAGCTATTTGAAATTCGTATCCGAACTTTTTAGTTGGACTGTACTCATATGAAAGTTTACTCCAGAATAAAATACTCCTATTGAAGTTCAAATAGGATTTTTTTTTGTCATAATTACCACACTTGGATACTGATTCCAAATGTGCTGATTACAGTAAAGTCTTCATAAGCAGAAAAAGGGGCCGACCGCCGATTCTCTTTAAATGGTCCCAATAGAGGAAAGAATTTCTGAAGTCAATTAAGATGAGAAATAACTTCAAGGTGAGTGAAACAATATAATAAGTGTTAAATTAAAAATAGAATCTATAATTATGTTCCCTGCTGAGTCTATGTGGATATGGATTGAAGATACAACTATAGATATAATTACAAAGTATTACAAAAGATATAGCGAATACTCCGCTAATAAATTACTGAGTCTCATTACGGCATCATGCGGAAAATCTTGTTTTTAACTTCTCAATCCACAGCCACGCAATAACAGCCACTATTACTAGCGCTGCAAGACCAACAATAGCATAACAGATAGACAGGCGGCATAATAGATAGTCTGGTGTGTCGCAATCGCAACTAAGTTAGTGACGTGAGAGGAGAAGAATGATAGTGGAGGTAGCGGTGGTGGTGTGACGTCATCAAGCCGCTTATCTGTGACGAGCGGCGGATGAGCGTGCTGCGTCTCGGATAGATAACGGAACAATGAGGCGAGCGCCGGTGGGCCGCATCGACCGGTGGGCGTGCCCCGACCCCGCCCCATCAGACAGAGAGCGCCTAATCTCACGGATAACGGATAAACCTAACCCGGGCACACCCGTATTGGAGGAGGTTTTAGCGAATGTCAACGCCTAGCGAACGCTATTGGTATCTCGGATATAGGCGGATTAGGATATGTATAGAAAAGTTTACCTAAGTTACGTTTCAGGCGCCCGGCTTAGGTAGGGGTGGGAGGGGGACGCTGTGGGTTTTCAGTTTCAGTTTTTTGACTTAGCTCCTTAATCTTACCTTTTTTTTTATATAGGTATACGTCTATCTCCCTACAGATTTCTATAAAACATACATATCATACCTAGACTTCTTAACAAAGTCTGGTATCTTTCTCTTATTTAAGTTAAAAAAGAAATCGAGCAAAGAGGAAATACTCTGTACCGTTATCTAAGATCCCACGCTTATAATCAGTCTATATATAATTATATTATAAAACATAGCTCAAGAAGCCACAGACTAAGTCAATTTTCTTGAAACATTCTGTGACACTGCCGTCCGACGTTTTACGATGTTTAATTAAATGGTATTCTGTGACACGATAGGATGCTATAGAATGAGATAGATAAGTTTATCAGATGTTTAAGATGTTTCTGTATGTTTTGAGAAGGTAATTATACTTTCCTAATTAAATTACAGTTATTTTATTCGTTACTGGGTGAACCTGGTAGCTAACTAGGTATCACATAGGTATTAGAAGTAGGCTTTGTTTGAGACAAATCTCTATGAATAATTGAAACACTATGGTTTTCAAAACCAGTGATAATTTTTTCAGATATTATCTACAGTGAATTAATTTGGTAATATTTAAAATTTTTATTTTTGTGTTCTTCAAGCCACTATTTATAGAGCTGATTCTTACCAAGTAAAATATTATTGAGTAGAAAGTTGAATAAAGTGACGTCAGTAATCGCATGTTGTGATTTTCTTAGCATGTCATAATAAGCGTTTATCTCTAAAGGCGAGAGCCTGTAAAGGAGGTTTTTTAAACACCATATACAACGTGTCATTTTGCATCCTCGTCAAATTTCAGGATGTGATACAGAATATCAAACCGAACAACTTTCTCCATGGGACCAACATCGTAATCGCAAAAAAAATTTTCAACTATCCTATAGAAAACTTGTTCGGTTTGATGGTCTATACCACATCCTGAAATTTGACGCGGATGCAAAACGACGTTGTATAATTTAAAAAAAAAATATCTGTTCTAATTGTCGAACGGTTGCATCTACCATGTACCAGTGGTAGCCGATACATACGGACAGTTAGTACGCGAGCGCAAAGTGTTTGCCCATACAATTCTCGTGAAAGCCCACATTCCGCGCCGCGATATCAGTCATACATTTATGTAACAGCTGTTTGCTATTCTGATCATCATTATTAGAGGAATTAGATAGATACTTCATTAAACATGTACTGGGTAATGTTACATAGATCCTACCTATGTGCTAGGTGTTACCCGCGAATCCACTTGGTATTACCGAGAAATATTTTTTTTATGGATGATACATCCTATGCTCGGTTAAGGTGGCACACGGGCTTTGGTGTTCTTAAAATATTTAAATTAATTAAAAAAATAACGAGGAGGTATACCGAGTGTATCATAAAGGTGTGATCAAATTTAAGGCTGTAGTACAGACCATCAAACTGAACAACTTTCTCCATAGGACCAACATCGTAATTGAGAAAAAATTATCAGCCATCCCATACATTTGGGTCGAGTAGGTATTGAAGTTTTGAATGGGACAGCTGAATTTTTTTTCTCGATTACGATGTTGTTTCCATGGAGAAAGTTGTTCAGTTTGATAGTCTGTACCACACCTGCACCTTTCTGATACACCCTGGTTTAAAGCTGGATTTGAAAGAAAATAAATAAGCATTGATAATAATTATGAACGTCAGGCCCACAGTTTTTTATGGAGGACTAGCTGCGCCCCGCGGTTTCACCCGCGTGGACTGGGATGAAAAGTCTACATACAAAATTTCATCCAAATCGGACTAGCCGTTTGAGCGTGAAGAAGTAACAAACATACAAACACACACACACTCACAAACTTAGTGTGACAATGCAAAGTGAGCTAAATCTACTAAAATGATGACTTGCAACTTTTGGTATAATTATGGACTGAAAAATTCTCTGTTACTAGTCACTCTTGATAGAAATAAAGTGGATACAAATTAAATAACGTTATCATAAAATTAGCAGTACACATTCGGTTTAAATCACGACATTCGTTCAAGTTCTAAGGACACGATCACACAAATCAAAGCGTCAATCGTTCAGTCACGTAAATGAGTGACCCGTTACATTACAACTGCCTATGTGTCCTTGGCCTAAGGCCATTTACACACTAATAAATATATGTGAATGAGATACACCTAGTTCATAGTAGAGCAGAGAATAGGTCCTATACCTAATAATAAAGCTGAAGAGTTTGAACGCGCTAATCTCTGGAACTACTAGTCGGATTTGAAAATTTTTTTTTTTCTTTTGACAGCCCAATTCTTGAGGAAGGCTATTAGGCTATTTATCATAACGCTAGGACCCTTAGGAGCCGAGCAAATAGAAAACAATAAAGGGTTCCGTACCTAGTTGAAAAGAATTTATCCCTTATACAAACATAACATTGTAACCCCAAAAAACATTTTTTATGTGATAAAATTACAAATTATCAATTTTCGGACTTTTTCCTTTACTCGTGCTGACCCTGACTGGTGAGACCTTGCTTCTTGCCAAATTTCGTGATTCTAGGTCAATGGGAAGTACCCTTTAGGTTTTGATTTACTTGCGAGTATCAAAATATGTCGCATAAATGGCCGTATTTTTTTATTACGTTACTTAGAAGCTTGATTTTTTTAGAACTCCAAGGGACTATAAACCTACGTATTTGATATTAATTTCAACTTGATACCTCTACACGTTCCTGAGAAAAAGGGTTTTGACAGACTGACAGACAGACGGACAACGAAGTGATCCTGTAAGGGTTCCGATTTACCTTTTAAGGTACGGAACCCTAAAAAAGGCAGAAAAAACGCTAAGTGAAAACGAAGTAATACTAACGCGGGCAGGCGATGCGATGCGACGGGGTGGGTAGGGGGAACAAGAAATTTCACACGGACGAAGTCGCGGGCAGAAGCTAGTTCATTATATGAATTCAATAGTTGAATTATTTTTGTGATATTAAAGATTTAAGTATCTTGAATGAATAATAGGGGTTAAAATATGAAATTGCCGTTTATTGTATTAGGAACTTCGAATTGACATAGAACCTTCATGGTTTGAGATTTTTGAGTGAAACTTTTTTCACATGGTACCTATGAAGTTCTTCTTTTAAAAAATGTGCAACATTCGATTATCGAATTTCAGTTGTTTTTTTTTATTCAGCTTAGACAAGAAAGATGGATACTTCGAAAATTCGAGTTATTTTTGAATACGAGTTCCGACGCAAAACTAACGCGGCAGAAACAACTCGCAATATCAATGTTGCGTTTGGAGAGGGGCCTGCTAATGAACGCACCGTGCGATTTTGGTTTAAACGCTTTCGTGATGGAAACTTTGATTTGAAGAACGAACCACGTGGAAGACCGCCCACACAGGTGAATAACAATGAATTGAAAGAGATGGTGGAAGCCGATCCGAGCCAAACTACCCAGGAATTAGCGGCATGGTTTAACGTTACCTTACCAACAATAGGTATTGACTTATTTGCGTCAAATCAATAAAATACAAAAATATGAGAAATGGGTGCCTCATGATTTGAATGAACTGCGGAAAGAAACGCGTGTTGAAACTTGTGTTGCGTTGTTGTTGAATCGATGCAGAAATGAAGGAATATTGGATCGAATTGTGACATGTGATGAAAAGTGGATTCTTTACGATAACCGTAAGCGAAAAATGCTTTGGCTGACCCTAGGTCAAACGCCGCAACAGTGTCCTAAAGCAAAGCTTACCAATAAAATGGTAATGGTAATTGTTTGGTGGTCTCAGCGTGGTGTTATTCATTATAGCTTTCTCCGATCTGGTCAAGCAATAACGGCAGATGTCTACTGTGCCGAACTCCGAACAATGATAGCAAAACTAGCAGTGAAACAGCCCCGACTCATGAATCGATCTTCACCATTATTGCTCCATGATAACGCGAGACCTCATACAGCACGAGAAACCGTTTTAACTCTACAGGAACGCAATTAGAAACCATTCGTCATCCTCCGTATTCGCCAGACCTTGCTCCAACGGACTACCATTTTTTTCGTGATTTGGACAATTTTCTACGTGATAAAAAGTTTTCTTCTCGGGAGGCAGTACAAAATGCTTTCACACAGTTTGTCGAATCTAGATCACGAGAGTTCTATCGCAAAGGCTTATATGACCTTCCTATTAGATGGCAGCAATGTATAGAAAATAATGGTAATTATTTTGATTAAATAAATATGTTAAATTAAAAAATAAAACGAATTTAAATTTTTCAGTACAAATCGGCAATTTCATACTTTAACCCCTAATATTATATGATAATGATGATAATGACGTTATCTACTTGACTTGTCTAGTTACCACAAACTGTAAAATTTTGTCATTCTATTTTGAACTGAACGTTTAACATTTTAAGGTTTAAAATCATTTGGAGTAAATTGACAGTTTAGCCTAACCTGATGTGTTGTTGTCTGTACCTAAGAAATACAGCACCCTAATTGCGTAACACATTATCAATCGGAGTTGGTTTCATTTTGACAGTTCAACAACATTCATTACGTTATTTACGTTGTCGAGCAGGCAAATTTTTCGAACATAATGAAGCAATGGATTAGCAATTTGTTTCAAAATCATTCCAATTCCGATCTATAGTGTGTTACGCAATTCGGGTGCTGCTTTACTGAATCGAAATGGTAATTGAACAGCAGTAATTGTTTGATGATTTTAGCTATCAGTGGAGTTAACGGATATTAGGCTAGAGGATATCATTTGTGTAATTAATTTAGACTGTTCAAATAATAATTAATAAAAAAAAAAATACTTCAAAAAAATCTTATCGGTACAACCACATAGCTACTGTAAATATTTTCGAATCAAACTCGAGGTTTTGGTTTATTTTGTGATATAGCATAAATGACGAAGTAAAGAGAAAAAGATTGCAGCATTTTTGTAAACTCTTACAATAATGCGTTACAATGATAACATTATTTCTAGAAGAATGTAACAATATGTACTCGTAGGTAATTTTTGCTGCTTACACAAGAAAAGATTTCAGTTTCAGCGGGGCAATTGTGTAACACACCAATCGGAATCGGTTTTATTTTGACTGTTCAACAACATTCAGAGTTATTTACGTTGATAATGGTGCAATAGATTAGCAATTTGCTTCAAAATGATTTACAATCCGATTAATAGTGTATTACGAAATTAGGGTGCTGGAGTGGGCGATGCGATGCTGGATGCACAAGCGAATTATTTTCTGCGTTCGTTTCCAAGAAGCCAGTACAAACAGTAGACAGTCAAAGCAAGTCGATTAATTTTATTATGTAGAACTTTGTTATTGTTTTTTCTTTTCGTAGTTGCGGGAAAATCAAAAATTGCTTAGTGATATTTTGGTGTTTTTGGACTTCTATATCTTCATACTTCAGTAGGATAAAAAATAACCCGTAAATTATTTAGTTAGTTTAGTTTTGCTAGGTAATTATTAGGCGTGTATGACCAAATATATGACCATAAACGAGGCAAAAGTAGTATGCAAGGATCGTAGCAGGTGGCGTTCTGTAGTTTCTGCCTACCCTCATGGGAAGAAGGCGTAAGTTTAGGCATTAGTATTGTTCCTACTATTCAAACTTCAGACTTATCTACTTCAGGATTTGTTAACGAAGTAGGTACGTCATGGAGAAGAGTACATCACCTCATACAAGTAAGATTATGTGACATTGATGTGATAAATTAAGTACTTACGTCTTTTGTTATTTGCGTTATCGTAATGCATTCATTTGTTTAGAATTTAATACTTCTGCCACTGAGTAGGCAGCTGATAATTGTAAGCTATCACTTTTATCTATGGTTAGCTATAGAGCTATGACGATTACCTACTTAAAGTGTGTTTTTATTTGCTTGTCTAATTTTGTAAACAAATATGGCGCTGGTGCCTTCTGAGGTTTCAGCTTTGATAAAGTCAAAGTCAAATCATGTAATTCAAGTGGCACTTTTGAACGTCAAAAAAGAGATAATGAAGATAAAATTACCTAAAAAGTTTAATATGCGAAGTAGTTTTTGATGGAATACAAACCATACGTAGATTATATGAGTTTCGTCTAAAGATGAAGATATTAAGATATCCATGCCTACCAAGTGTGCCATTGAACCGAACACTCTTTCGTACTTACAAGTTTGATTATAAAATAAGACAGGTAAGGAAAAACATACTGTACCTACATTAGTATGATATCTATTCTTATTTTAATAAATAAAATGCTTGTTGATCGACGAAATAAATAGTGGTTATCAAATACAAGTGATAAAGTGCTTAATTAATTAACAGTAACTAGGTAATTAAAACTGTATGAATAACCACAAACTGTAGTGTATAATATTTTCCTGCATATTTTCAATTAGGATTTGTTTGTTTAAAAAAATATTATCAACTTATTAGTATTATCAAGGATAAGTAATGGATAAAGATTAATTTTAATGCGCATTACTTGGATTATAATAATAGGATAAGATTTATCGTTTATTTGAGCTAAAGTGCTATCAGGACTTAGGTATATAATCCTTGATAATTTAAGATTGCTGTCACATAAATAGGTCAATGCATAGATTATTTAATTAAAAGTAGACATGTTCTTTTTTAGCGAAAGAATGTGGCGTCTTTTTACGTTGTGGTTTACATTTACTTAATATACAGTTTTAAAAATAATTTTATATCATTATGTTATCTAATTTATGACCTTTATTGTTAATTCTTGACAATAAAATCAGAATTTGTCAATGTAATTGTAGCTTTTCAATTTATACATTACCTACAAGCTAAAAGAGAGATCACGTGTGAACTGACGTTTCAAATCCGAAAGAAGAACTTTGAAACAAAACCAGTTCCATAAAAACTGACCCACTTTTATGTCAATACAAATAAAGTTCATGTTTTTCAGCTGTATTAAGGCTGGTGTTAAATAAGTGTCTTAACTGGAAACTAGAACCTGCTAAAAAGATAAAAGAGTTCCATTTAGGTGTTGATTAACAACAACGACAGGTTATTGACTACTGTCGTCATGACACGACGTGTGTGTTCCAAGGTTTAGTGCTAGTAGTACACACGGCTCTATACTACATTTCCAGTTTAAGCTGACCTCTCATTGTACGGAAATCTTATACAACTCGCGATCAGTTTATAGGTGCTGGAAATGTGTAGCTTGATAAATGTAGCCGTGTGTACCTGCGGTCAGTAACAAAATTCGATTAAAGGCTAGTGCAGATTGAGGCGGGCCGCAACGCAACACGCTTTGTATAAATCTTCTTAGATCTCTTTCGTCCATTTTCTATGGCCCAACTAGGGCCGAACGCACATTACAGGCGGACCGCAACGTACTTTTTTGTATGACAATGTGTTGCGCTGCGGCCTGTTGCTGATGTAATGTGCTCTTGGCACACTTCAGTTGATTAAATCTTAATTATTAAGCAATATATTCATGAAAAATCTTTATTGATATCAAATTAAAAATAATTCTAAGAATGATCCAAACAATGATGGTTGTTATAGCTACACGTCTATTTAACAAACAACTACCATACATCACTAATAATAACATAACACCACGCCTTATATCTCCAAAGAGTTAGGCAGAGGTGTACTTGTAGTACACTCACCTTTCGCCAGTCATGTTTAAGTCTAATGTAATAGGGGGCGAGCCTATTGCCATCAACCGGGCACAAATCCAGACTCCGGGCTGCTACTGAGAAATTCCAGATAGAAAGACAAAATAACATTTTGACCGACCCAGGAATTGAACCCAGCGCTTGTGATATACCAATGACACTAACAATAAACACTACATAATGTTATAAGTATCTAAATGATAACAAATTGTCATCATATTCATACATAACACACTTTATTGTCCCCACAAAGTTTGATGTATTATTGAACTTAAGCAAAGGCCACGTAAGTAACATTAATCTGTTAGAAAAATATATCTGTTAATACCTACCTATGTGTTAGAAGCAAAGTAAAAATAATAGGTAGTATCTTGTAGTAAACGATCAATTTGTTTCTATATTTTTAAAATTATCATTTAATACTCTTAAATCTCGAGCTCGTGGCTAAATAAAAACAGCCGCACGGGTCGATCCATCAGGTTAAGCTACGCTTGCCGGGGTTGGTCAGTGGATGGGTGACCATCTTTACATACCGAGACTCCGTGCCTCGGAAAGCACGTTAAGCCGTTGGTCCCGGCTGTCATTCGTGGATCTTTGACAGTCGTTACGGGTCGTCAGAAGCCCGAAATTCTGACAACCAGTCTTACCAAGGGGTATCGTATTACCCAGTTAATGGGTTGTGGAGGTCAGGTAGGCAGTCGCTCCATGTAAAATAATGGTATTCAGCTGCATCCGGTTAGACTGGAAGCCGACCCTAACATTGTTGGGAAAAGGCTAGGCAGATTGATTGACTCTTAAATCTTTAAATGTTAATAATAAATACAGAGATAAATAAGGTCAATACGTAGGAGGAGCTTTTGTGTGACGTTTAAGTACCGGTTGACTTTATTTTGCTACGAGTCGCTAAAAATATTTGTATTAGGTACTGATAAATATAATAAGTAGATATCTAACAGTTCAAGATGTCGTATTTAGTTAACAGGGTGGGAGAGAAAAACATGTAAAATTAAGACGCAATGCTACGACGTGAACGGTAGAAAAATTTCAAAGAAGTTTTATAGAAATTGTTCTACCAGAAACGCATCGCGCCTGTCTGCGGGAGCCTATATGGCCGGTATGGTTTGTTGATAGGTACAAAATTATGAAACCTGTTTAGCAGGCATAATATTTTATTTGCCACTCTTTCGCTGCATTTTTTTACCGAGTTTTCTCAACCGTTTCTCCTTTTTAACTCCTCGTTACTTACTATGTCATGATCCATGCGTCATGTTCGTGAACGGGCGCCGTCAGTTGGGACTGGTCGTCTCTTAGCTGCCACGGCTTATTTTTAATTTTAATTTTTAATTTAGTTGTTTTAGTTTTTATCTTTTTGTTACGGACGCTTTTTAACGTGCACGTCTTTCTACATTTATATCACATGTATATTTTCAACATGAACGATGTAACCAAAATTTTGTAAAAATATTATGATCTATAATAAAAGAGTGTCCGTGAAGTTTCTTGCCCGTTCCTCTCCATAGGGATCTACTACGTTTTGGAATGGGCAACTAGCTTCATCTTTCTTACTGACCGACCCATTAACAATTCAAAAGTGCCTGTAATTGGTTTATTTGAAATCAATGCTTTGAGTTTAGTTTGAGTTTGATACACACCATAAAGAGGCACCTTCACCAATATAAATGAACCATCAACATGATAAAAAAATCTAAATCTATTGCCCCTTTAATAATATATACATTGAAGTCGAAGCGTCACTTTACTCAGCTTAATAATAAGGAGGTTGATGTACAGATTACCAACCTAAAAACACTTGTAAAGTCTACAAATATCGTATGTAAACATTTCTGAAAACAAAACGTATAAAGCATAGACGTATAAAATAAAAACTTTTTTACAAAAAAAATACAACCGACTTCCAAAAACAACTACAAAGTGAAAAATAACTTTAATTTTAGAAGTCGGTGTCTAGTTAAATGTATTTTCGTTTTTTGCCACCGACTTCCGAAATTAAAGTTATTTTTCACTTTGTAGTTGTTTTTGGAAGTCGGTTGTATTTTTTTTGTAAAAAAGTTTTTATTTTTCACTTTTTAGTTGTGGAACCTACCCCACACAAATTCTAATAGCACTACCTGCAAAACAAACTAGAACATCATCCATATAAAAGTGGGGAAAAAATACGTATTATTGAAGCTAACTCAAAAACTACCGAAGCAAAGTTAATCAATTTTATATGGGACCAACTGTGATGTATACCCTCTCGAATAAAACAAAAACAATCCAAATCGGTCCAGCCATCTTCGAGTAATCGGGGAACATACATAAAAAAAAAAAATAAAAAAAAGGTTCCGACGAATTGATAACCTCCTCCTTTTTGAAGTCGGTTAAAAAGGCGGACAGATTCTCGCTAGCAAAAAACTGTGTCTATCGGAGTCAGCCAGCTCGCTGGCTACAGGGCGCCCACGCACACATTCACACCTCAGTCAACCATTCGTAATGTAACGTATTAGTAATATGGTAAGGTAAAAATACAGCATGTCTTGTCAAATGTTTGCGTGCCGGCCTGTACGTACAGCGAGCTGGCTGACTCCGATAGACACAGTTTTTAGGGTTCCGTACCTCAAAAGGAAAAAACGGAACCCTTATAGGATCACTCGTGTGTCTGTTTGTCTGTCTGTCCGTCTGTCACAGCCAATTTGCTCCGAATCTAACGGAGCGATTAAGTTGAAATTTGGTACTGTATATGAATTTCTGGGACCCAAACACGGGCGGGTAAAGTAAATAAATGAATTTTGAATATAGAGGTCACTTTTGGGGGGCAAA
The DNA here is from genome assembly GCA_946251885.1 of Cosmia pyralina. NCBI lineage: Eukaryota > Metazoa > Arthropoda > Insecta > Lepidoptera > Noctuidae > Cosmia > Cosmia pyralina. The sequence continues at coordinate 9,343,112 of OX276343.1, forward strand.
AAAGAAAATAAAAATAAAAGTTTTACAAACTACACCATGTGGCATGTTAAACTGTGTGGGTTACTATGAGGCTTTCAAATATATTATTTTTATAATTTTAAAATAAATTGTTTTAAAGTTATTTAAGAAAATAGACGAAAATTGACCATTCCCCCCTCTTATCTCCGAAACTACTGAGCCTAAAATTTAAAAAAAAATACAGAAAATAGATCTTTACCCGTAGATTACAGGAAAACCTATAAGAAGTCGGTGGTCTTAAAATAACATGGTAAATCTATCAATATTGTGAGTACAAACTTACATTTACAGTTGGAATGTATGGGAGAACATGTTTTTCAACTACAATGATAAGTTTGTTCTTAAGATAAATTAATTCCAACTACGGAACCCTTCATTGTGCGTGTTCCGACACGCACTTGGCCGGTTTTTTTATACATCTATGGTATAAAATATCTCATTGTTTTATCCGCGGCACACAAAGAGGCGGTCGATACAAAGCAGAGCTACCTCCGCTGGCCCACTTCTTACGGCATATTATGCCTATTTATGCCTTTTTAGGGTTCCGTACGGCCGAATGAAAAAACGGAACCTTTATAGGATCACTCGTTTGCCTGTCTGTATGGCTGGCTGTACGTCTGTCACATTCGATTTGCTTCGAATCTACTAGACTTATTAAGTTGAAATTTGGTACACATATGAATTTATATGACCCAAACTCGAACGTGTAACGCAATTAAATTAATTTTGAATAGGGAATTCACTTTAGGGGGGAAAATTAGAAAATTAAAAATAAAAATTTGCAAACTGTATAGCTACAGTGTGATATAACAAATAAAAGGTCTTGCTATGAGGATTTCAAATATATTTTTTTATAATTTTCAAATACCTAAATAGTTTTAAAGTTATTAAAGAAAATTGATGAAAGTTGGCCATTCTCCCCCGATCTAGGAAACTGCTAAAATACAGAGAATAGTTCTATACTTACCTATAGATTACAGGACAATTTATAAGAAGTCTATGGTCTTAAAATAACATGGCCAATCACTCAATACTGTGCGTTCAAACTTACATTTGCAGTTGGAATGTGTTATTATGGGGGAACATGTTTTCCAACTACAATGTTAAGTTTATTCTTGGGATAAATTTATCCCAACTACGGAACCCTTCATTGTCCGTGCAACACTCACTTGTCCGGTTTTTCTCTAATCTTTGATTTTGTAACAAATACGACTAAAAAGATGCTGATTGATGATTGACTTTTTTTAGTTAAGCACAAATCAAAATTGTAATACGAAGATAAATAATACGTTATTTAGAATAACAGTTGATACGCAGTTTAACTGAAACAAATATTTTTTTTTTTTTAAATGGTATAAACAGCGTGTCGTTTTGCATCCTCGTCAAATTTAAGGATGTGGTATAGACAATCAAACCGAACAACTTTTTCCATGGCACCAACATCGTACTCGCGAAAAAATAATCAGTCCTCCCATACATTTGCGTCGAGTAGGTGTTGAAGTTTTCTATGGGCCAGTTGAAAATTTTTTCGCGATTACGATGTTGGTCCCATGGAGAAAGTTGTTCGGTTTGATGTTCTGTATCACACCCTGAAATTTTACGAGGATGCAAAACGACACGTTGTTTCAAGTGTCAAAGAAAATCAAAAAAAAAAACACCAAATGCTTTAAAAACCTAGGTAGGTAGGTACTTAACTCGATGTAGGTAGATAGTTACTTCTCACTATCTACAATCTCAAAACGCTTACCGTATTACCACAGACTTGTGTTTATCATTGTTTAGGCTAAACAACTGTTTAAAACGACATTTATGTATGGAGTTTGACGTAAGACTGACATTAGACACGTGTTGAACAAGTGTCTATGTTTTTTTCTTTTTCCTAAGGGTCTTCTAATTTGTTAAAAATCTAGATACCGACGGGAAATCGTTTTAATGATTAAATTACCAATTTCCATAATAGTCGTAATCACCACACCTCTATTCCTAACAAATGATAACAGCATATCATTACAAAAGCAGCCATAACTCACACGTAGCAAATGATCATCTCTACTTACCAACATTAGACATTTAAAGCCTCCTCGTTAAATATCTGATATTAAGAAAAATTAACTTCCCCGGTAGGTAATAATGGCCACGTACAAAATTATGTGAAGCCGTGACAATTTTTTCCTTACATCCCAGAAGGCGGGAAGCCACCGTGATTTATATAATGAATAAAAATGCTTCCTAGCGCGAACACCACCATTTTACAAGGATACTGCAATTAACCGCACTGATAGCTTTTCAAATTACCACGTTATTATATTGATGACTTCATAATTTATACCTTCTAATTTCTATGAAATTTCAACTTTCAGTCGCTCTGCCTTAAACTACAATCTTTGAAGTCTCCCAGCTCGTACAGCTAGATAAATTGAAGAGGAAGAGATAGCAAATAACAAACTCGCGGTATCGGAACATAAGACAACAGCACAAATGATGCTCAAACAAATAACACGAGTAGCTCCCAATAACTCGTAATCTAATCAAGATAGCTCCAACACCCCTCAACAACAAATTAGCCGTCACACGAAGCAATCTGTGAATTACAAGTGTAAATAATCCAGAGGACGCCCAACCACCACCGTGGGCTGGGCTTGGCTAGAAAAAAAAAACTCGTTAAAATAGCGGCTTAAAAAAGAAAAGCGCTGAAACAGGAAGGCTCGGGTGGTATCGGTTTTTCTCGACGCGGGCGGTTCGCTGGGCGGGGCCCCAGCGCCAGTCGCGCGCCGCCGGCCGGCCCGTTCGTACGTGTCGCAGCCTCTTTGTCCGTCTGTCCCGCACCGTGCACATGTTCTGTGAATTTTCGGCATGTTGATGTCGTCGTGAATTGACAAGATGGACTTTCAGAGTGCAATGGAGACGTTTGCTGAGGCGTGGGCTGCGGCCAACACTGTGAAGTCGGAAGGCCCTAGCGAGTTAGCGCAGGTTAGTTTGAATTTTAGTTTTTTTTTGGGACGTAAGTCAAAGTATTTTTGACATTGGTATAAATTGGTAAAAAAAAACAACTTCTTACTTTCCTCACAAATAATTTTAATATTCGAGGAATTCTTTGGGCTGTATTTTGACTTGAAAAAGAATTGTTTCTACCTATTATGCAGGTGCAACTTTATACCAAAAACATTTAAAGGGTTATTAACGAGTGGAGCTGATGATGTGTAATCCTTCAATTTTCTGTTTTATCATTGTTTACAGAATCCTGAAAGTTTACTGTTATTTTTATTGCTTTAATCGATAAAATTGTTTTTATTTTTTGACGAATTACGGAAGCAAGTTATCATTGCAACAAATAAGGAACATTTTCACGGCTTTTATCAACTAATTTATAAAGATTTTGAATATATTCCCGATGAATTTCAAAAGTTTGATCCATCTATGTCTATGAATTCATGTAATGATAAGTAAAATAAATGATAGTGATCCTAATATACCTGTGATAAAACGTTTTTATACTCTTTAAGATTAAGAAACGAATACTCATAATAAAGATGAAGCAGCGTTCCTAGCATTCCTGATTGACGCATAGACAATAACCCAAGTTCATCTAGATAACAAATATTCATTAGCATTGAAAATGAATCCGCACTGTGTAATTGTATATATAGGTACTAAGACAATAGGTACTCCGTCGTTATTTTCAGCAAGGTCGTGTCACAAAGCTGTTATATTATTATAATAGACTAGCTGCGCTCCGCGGTTTCACCCGCGTAGACCGGGATAAAAACTAGCCTATGTGTTAATCCAGGATATAAGCTATCTACATACCAAATTTCATCCAAATCGGTCCAGCCGTTTGAGCGTGAAGAAGTAACAAACATACACACTCACAAACTTTCGCCTTTATAATATTAGTGTGATAATACAAACAACTTTGCCGCTAAACTATGTCTTAGAATGTAAGTACTCGTATTTAGAAGTGGTAAAAATGTTCAATATAATAAAGAGGATAAAAATATATACACGGGATAAACTGCTTGTATGCACTATATTTAATAACAAACTATTAAAATCAAAATATAATAACCTAACCTAACTAAATTATAAAACAAACTAAAATATGGCGTCGAAAATTCCTTCGCCTCGCTGTCGATAGACACTGGCGGATTTGCCACGTTGTATGGCAATGCTTAGCCTCTTGCCAAGGTAGACCAGTCATTGGGTCACGGAAAGTGTCAACCAGCCGTTTGGAGATTGAACAAACCATGAGCACTCAGACCCCACGACCCGAGGGTTTCTACCCCAAACGGCTCGAAAATATAATAATTATTAACTGGTTGAATAAATAAATATACTCAATAATGGGTTGAAGAAGAAGATGATGGTGTTAAATTTGGATAAGTCATACATTTTGAACTTAGTTATAAGAACACAACAAGAACTATCGCTATCAAATGAAAAAATGGGTTAACATACTAGTGAAGAACACAACATAGATTTGAAAATAGATAAGTGTCATCAGTGAAGAAGATATTAGTTATCTTTTATATAGACTGGAAGCCGACCCTAACATTACTATGGAAAATGCTAAGATGCAGATAATATAAAATAATAAATGTCAGCGCTAATCAGTTCAAAGTCAAAATAATAATGTCCATCTGTCTATTCATACACGGATCAATATAATACTGTTGTGTGTACTTGAATAGTTAGATAAATGGATCAGATTGAAGAAATGATTTAAGATGCTAGACATACTATTTGATTTAATAAGACAGGGATGAATGGTGGAGAATCAGAAAAGTTGGCAAGAGATCCTCAGGACCAACAGTTGCAAGAAAAATGAATTCGAGGATAAAACTAAATTTATTATGAACTAGCTGACCCGACAGACGTTGTCCTGTCTTGGTTATGAATATTCTAATGTAAACGCGTGAAGTTAAAATGTTTTCTTTCTGAAATTTTTTTGAATTTTTCTGCGAAATTTTCTTAATTTTTTTTTTCATAAGAACCTTCTCCTGACAATCATAAACACAACAAAAAAGAATTAGCGAAATTGTTCCATCCGTTCACGCGTGATGCGATGACCAAGGGAAATAGGGATTCATTTTTATACTCGTATATATAGTTATAATTAAAGAGGAAACGAAACTTTTAATCGATTCCTGTACTACGATTCATGATTATCTATCTAGCAATCAATCTGCCTAGCCTTTTCCCAACTTTGTTGGGGCCGGCTTCCAGTCTAACCGAATGCAGCTGAATACCAGTATTTTAATATGATTATCTAGCTAACGAAAATAATATATTATCTAAAGCTCCCACTACGATGAATACGCGTCCTTCTATTTCTTATTTTTGACTGATTTCATAGGTTTATACCTAGTAATTGGCGTGATGTTGACTACACGAAAACGTCATTAAGTTTTTTGTTATTATTATTAGTTTGTTTTCTGATAACACTAACTTATTGACGATTCTGTAGACTCTATTTCTTTGCGATAAGGAGGGTTTTCGAATGTATTTTTGAATGAATGAGCATTGGTCGTGTCGGATGTAACGTTATCCGGACTAAAGCCACGGTTCCTTTTGAAGGGCCCCATTGATTTACAGTTTATTGGAATTTCGTCTCGTTTATAATATGTGAAATCCATACAAATGGTGTGTGTGATATTCTTAATTAGTATTTGTATTTTGGGCTCGTTATTAATTATCGATTTCTGTTACAAGTATAAAGTCAGATGAATGTTTAAAGAGTTTTAAGAGACCGTTTTAATGGGTCCACAGGTTACTCAAACAAATGACTACGCATGGGATAAGTAATGACTTTATCAAACAGCGTTACTGTAATCTTTTAAACGTCTAACTAAACTATGTAATTACTGACACTAATACTGTACCGACAGGCTAGTTGGCCATAATGTCGAAGGCCTCTATAATAACCTTTAATTGAAATACAGAAATAAAATCAAAACAATCTTAATTATCCCAATCGTAATTAAAGCTAACAATCATCTTTGAGATCTTTTTCTAATCGCCGCTATTACTGGTATTCTAATCAGCCGTACTTGTTTGACAAATTATCATCAGTTTTTATTGGATGAAGAAATTGAAACAAGTCAACATTGCTAATTTAAAACTCATTACCTCGCTTCTGGTCACGGGAAAATCAATTAATAATCCGTAAACTTACAAGTATTAGGAAATATTATACGTAAAAATTAACAGGTGTTTGGGGCGAACCTTTTTATATTATTTACTATGGAGTACGGCGTGCGGAGTGGTTAGGCTGGAAAGTCTTCATGTTCTGTTTTAGATAACGATATTTGACCAGCTTTTGAGATGTGAAATCAGATTCTTTGGCGTTCGTGATAAGTTTTATTTTCTTTGAATATAATAATGTAATTCTTGGGAAATTAGAAAGAGTCTTGCGCTTTTCATTTAGATGGACATCATTGTCTTGTTCAGGACAGTAGGTACTTTCTTTTAATTGACAGACAACACGAAACACTGACAACAAATAAAAGTTCATGACAAGCAAATCATCTGAAACCTCGCCTTTTTTGCATCCAATTGGGTATTTATCAAGTTCAAACTTCTTGAGTAGCTAGGTAATTACAATTTATAGTAGGCAATAATTGGAATTAGTTTCCTTCAGCTGCGATAATCTAATAAATTCCAATAACTTTTGAGTCACATGGCTTATAAGTATGATCATGAGCTTGGTAGCAATGCAGTATGTATAAGTCGTAGTAAGATGGTTGTAACAGTAGCCGTGTGGTTATATCCCTAGAGATTTATCTATATACCGTAATATAGTTATATGAAAGCGGTTCGCAACTGTCGGAGTGCCCTAATTTTGTAGCTGCGACCAATTTCGACGTAATGTAACGCTCGTCTGCCTCTACCGCGGCACCACTCGCTCCGCTCGCTCGGCTCGCGCGTAGTTGGTCACAGGTCTAACCTAACCTCACCTATTTGGTTGGAGTGCCATAATAGATATATTACTTATTATATATTCGACCATTCAGAGCTAACCAGACCAAGCATTGTAGATCGGTGACTGTTGCACATTGGTACATTAGCTGTCATTCGGATCGTGTATGAACCGCTTTCACATATCTATAATACGGTATAAAGCTGTATTCCTAGACATCCCTGGTGATATAACAATATCACGTCTACAACCATCAATTACTGCGACATATATAGGTAGGTATAATATAGATTTTAGCTATATCGTTACAGAGTTCCATGTGTCCATAGTTGCTGTGGTCGGTTGGCGGCCTCGGTCTGCTAGACTAAGTAGGTAACATGGAATGGTCTCATGACATTCGTTGACTGATGCCGCTGAGTATAGTGTAGTAGTTATGATTGTAGAATCTGTGGTTGTGTGGATAACTACTCTGTATTCACATACGGAGTCTTTGCCTACAGAGTCATGGTCTTAGTATTTAACTTGGAATTAATTTTAATTTGAATATGTAATTAAGCAAACATTCGTGCAAAATCCACGAGAACCTACTGCCGACAAATTGCTCTGCAGTTTGGCAGGTGTTATATAAGGGATAAAATTGTATCACTAAGGATTAAATAAATAAAAAAAAAAAAAGAAAGTTATTAATAATTATTATTCTGCTTTCATTGTATCACTATAACTACAGTTTGGAAGCTACCAAGCTTTCCATCAATAAACTCAGATACGCAGACTTCAAATGGATATTACTTATGCCTCTTTTAAAACAGCGTCAAAATCCTCGGTTTTTCACTTTGTGCAGTTCTGCACACAGAGATGACCAACTACCCAAGGCAGTGACGCCACGGGGGTATCGCCTGTCGTTGTCATTGGTCATCTCTCTTGGGGTGTTCCATGTTTTGTTAGTTGTTTGCGGTTACCACTTGCCTGATAAAATCCGGGACTTACGGAGGTAACGGGACTCCGGGGTATTCTGGTGTCGATTCTTTTTCACCACGTGTTGAAAATGTGAAAATTCTGGGATCTATTTGAAAATACTGAGTAAGAGTTTAAAGAATGCCCAATGATATCTCAAGACTGCTCTTATTTATGGAACTAAATATCGATTTATGGGAAATGATAAAGTGTAACTTTATCACCCACTTAAGTTTTTGAAAAAAAAAGTAGGAAAAAGAGAATGGATTGATATAAAGAAGTTTTTTGTGTCCCCACTCCCCAGTCTCTCAATCGACAAAAGAATGCAGCGCATAGACAAGAATTACAAGGAATTAATGTACTACTGGTTTTTGTGGCCAATTCTCTTGAATTTTAGGCACCCAGATAGATACTAATACTGTTTCTGGCTACAATTGAAGTCCACAATGATTAAATTATCAACGGATTTCAAACTGTGACCGGTGTCTATTGCCTTTGGATGCGGATCCAAATTCTATTGGGAAGGCTTTTGATCTTAAATTCCTAATCGGAGTTAGAGGTCCCGTTAAAAAATCTTTCAGTGTTACGGAGTTATAGATGACATAGTCTCAGTATTACAGAAGTCATTTATTTTTTATGCGAGACAGCAGATTGTCAAAATGTTTTCTTCATTTTTAATTTCTATCTTAATTTTTCTTTTTTCTGCTTGTAAAAACCTGCTGGTTTAGTTATGAGCTCACATAATCAGCCTATAATGTTCCACTGCTAGTACACAGGCTTCCTCTTAGTAAGAGGGAGTGGGCCATAATCCACTACGCGAGCCCAGTGCAGGTTGGTAGATGTCACATATCTTCAAAGGTTCGAACGAGGTCCACCAACAACTCGTATGTCACGGCCGTTACCACTGGGCCCACCACTGCTTTTATTATGAGCTCATAAATTAATATTTAGGCAAACATAAACCCTCCTAGATTTTCAAATGCAAAAATACCCATTTTAAATTCCCCTCATCTACATTGCACAGTTTAGCCAGCAAGTTAAAATTGCATCACTGTAACGAGGGATAAAATTTTCATAATGTTCTACTGTTATCGATATTCTAAGTATCATTATTTTGCAATCTAAACTGTTTATGGTTTACTTAAATAACAATTTAAGTACGAGACTCATTGGAACAGGTTTTTCTGCGGTCAGCGTTACGCGAGTCAAATTAGACTACGAACACTACAACTATCCACATTTTTGTAAGGAATCTGGATCTATTTATTAGTAATTTGAAATCTGTTGTTAGCTGTGGTCGTTGCACATTAAGGTTATTTCAGTGTAAGGCTTTGTTGTGCTAACACGTGCCCTCGATTGAGTCCGATACGATTTTAATCGCACATTTTTCCTTTCAATTATTTTTGTGGCACTAGCCTTTTCAAGTGTCATTGTGTCAATATCGTTTGACTTAGCTGTCATGAAATGTTTAGCAAGACTCTAATCTACCTTTGTCGCGTTTAATTTGAAATATTAAAGTAAATATAACTTCGAAACGATGTATTACACTTCAGACGGGGTGAGTGAAACTAGATTACGAAACTGCTTTTTTTATATTATTGCAATTATTAAAACAGATCCACGTGTCTTGTTACATGGTTGGGAAAAATCACAAATCTAAATAAAAGAACATAGGAACAGATTCTTCTACGTAATGTCCGTAGCTATTAAGAAGCAGATAAGTACCAATGGCCTTGAGTGATTAGCTTGCGAGTTTTGTGCTGACCTCACGCTACGCGTCGTAGGTACGTCCAGCCAGATAGGACTCGCCCATCAAGGAGCGCTGTCCCAAATTAGACGCATTATTATTTTTTTATACAGAAACCAAACGCTATTATATTAAAACACGTATACTAAAAGACAAATGATTAAATTATCTTTAAAATGGTGAAGGTTTCATGAAAATGCGCTTTACAGTTTTTGCGTGATTCTCAGTTATTTATCCGCGTTAAAATGCTCTAATTGAACATATATTTTTTCCAAATCATTAACACTACATGTTTAGACGTTGTTTTTAGTTTAAAATCATTAAAAGTCGGTTATCGTCGCCTTAAAGCGTGACAGTTAAAATCAATCAAATGTTTCTCGAATACGATTTTTACCGAATAAAACGATAGTAGTGTTTATAAATATTCGCCCAGTGAGCTAATCCATTATCGCGGATTATTGTTTGAAGCGATAACTAGCTTACGGATACGTATTGCTGTTATCGCGCATTACGGCTCCGTTCTGGGCAACTTTGATAATAATGTGTGTGTGTGTGTGTGTGCTGTGCAATGATTGATTTTAAAATTCGATTCCGATCATACAGTTGATTATATCAGTAAAAAGTTAGCTCTTACCTACTGCAATCAATGGGTGAAAGTGATTACCATAATGTATCGCAATACGCGTTAAAAAACTAAAGAATTTCACCGCAGTTGTACTATTGTTATGGGTTTTTATCAAGGTGAAAAAAAAAAATGATTTAGTAAGCTTGTAAAGTGAACCGATGAATAGATAGAGCGATCGATAGAGTTGATTTGGTTGTTATAGATTAATATGAGCTGGGTGAATAGAGGTCAAGTCGATAGTTGGTTTATTCTTTTTTTGAAAATAAGATAATCTAATCTTACCCTAAATGTTGACCTAGTCAAAACTTTTTTACCAAATTTCAGAGGTAACTAAATATTAGGAATTGTAAAGTCGGTCTAAAAAATGGCTCTACATATTTTAAGCATGTCAAACAGAAAAGCAGAGCAGGGGCGAACTAAGTAAGTCATAAATAGCTTCCGCTCTTTTATGTCTATTTGTTTGTAAGTATTTATAGCAAAGAATTTCACACAATTATTTCTAATTTTCCGCTATATCTAGTTCAATTAACATGAAGCCTCCACATTGTTTGCCGATACGTGTACGAACATCTAATACTAGAAATGTATAACAAAACATTTTGGTGGACCGTTACTGATTCCAGATGATGACTTAGATGTTTCGAAAACGAAATAAAAAAGGGTATAAGCACAATTACGTCTGTAGTCGGCTACATAGAAAGTGGGCGCGTGCCACAACTCTACAAAAACTGCTGAGAGGTTTTAGAAGATAAATAATCCGTGCAATTAGACACGTACGGTGTGTCAGGTGAAATATTCCGTGGTTCAATTTGCGTTGGAGTCGACACAATGCGCCGGAGTGAACCTAATTACAGCACCCCGCGCTACCGTTCTCTTTTTGGAGCCTGTATTACACCGACATCTCGCCATTATTTAACAGGTTCCAATTTTTTTTCCATATCATATCAAATTTAATAATGCTAACTTTATCATTCACACATTTTGTCGCAGCGTGAGAAAGGTCATTGATCATAAGTTCCGTGAAATGAACATTACCTACGGATGCGCAGGCCGCCATTGAACGCAATTGATTGGATATTTTTTCGCTGGCTCATAAAATAATCTAAGTGTATGCTGGACTATTCGGCGCAGGCGCGGGCGGCACGCGCTGCGCTCGCGCCGCTTACGTCGCCGGTAATAGGCTCCATCTCGCGGATAAAGCAGCGACACCGTTACCTTTCTCAAATCACGTACACTATTGTAATATCCAATCGCTCAGAAATGAGATTGCGGCTAACAAGTTATTTACATTGACGTTTTAATATCGACACCGACTGAAAAAACTATTTAAAAAGGTAATTATAATGTGGTGTCTGTAATAGCCACCGTACGCGCCGGCACGCCCGCGCCGCCTTTGTGACGTAGCTAAGCTCCGAGATTAATTTTGGCGGCACAATGAACCAGTTTATAGTCAATAATACATGCTTTAATAAGTATCAGTTGCGATATTTGTTTGTCAGTTTGTCAATTGTGAAGTTTCGAAAGCGCGCGCGCGACGCCGACGTGCCGAGCTCCAAGCTGCAGGGGCTGACTCGATAGGATCTTTATTACGCTCGTTTTTTGAGAGAAAAAAAAATGATTAATATAAGGGATCGGCGCGGACGGATAAGTAGTTGAGATTGACGGAATGACGCGAGGTCTGTGACCGGGTGAGGGCGGGGGCCGCGGGGCGCGGGGCGCTGCGAAAAGCCGCGAGGCCGCATTGCGTTGGCGCAGCCAAAAACTAACCATAAATTACTGGCTACTTGCTGGACCGCTGACTACGACACGCGCTGTACTTTTTGCTGCTCCTTCGATCCTGTTACAGCGTAAACTTCTCACGGACATCAGATCATTATAGGCATATCTTTAAGAAATTGCTCTGAGTAATGACGTACGAGAATTATGAGTTACTACTTATGTTGTGTATTTCATGAGAAATTTCGTATTAAGACATTGTCATCTTAATCGTGACTCGAATGATGTCAAAACCAGTTTTTTTTTTCATGCGTTTCCTAAAATTACTTGTTACTGTTCTTTAGGCGCTCATTTTCTTATTAATACCTAACGACCATCCTTTTACGAAAAGAAGCTGAATAAAGACGAGTACGGACTCATAAATGAGGAATTTCGGTAGCCCAGGGCTTGACAGGGTCGAATTAGGAGTTTGCAAATGCAGTTTACAGACATAACGTATCCTTAAGTGGTAATACGATGTTTTTGTTTATTTTGGTACTTAATAAGATTTTGACTCGATTATTTTTATTATATTCCAGTAGGGAAGATGCATGATTGTACGTCAATGCTGATGCTGAACAGCAGTCTTGCGTTGTTACAATTATTCTTGGAAAGATATGTAAGTAGACTACTAATTAGCAAGTGAAATCAAAGGTAGAATCATCTATGATAGAGTCACGTAATCGAGAGTAGAGTCATCTAATAGTACCTATAATAAACTAAGGTAGAGTGGCAACTCTACCTAAGATAGTACCTCCTAAAAATAAGTATAATCTAGTTCAGGACAGCACATTCAGGAAATGTGAGAAATCTGAGGCAACTTCCACGTTTAAGTCCGCCCCTGTGTTAAGTTAGGGGTTCGTGCAAATCGTTGCGAACAAGTATAAATATGTTGACGTGAGAGGATCCCCGCCGCTGTAGGCGATCATGATATCGGTATTTAATAATAATACATAAGTACCTAGCCAGTGTTAATACACGACCCAGGTCCCTTCGAAAACGATGCCACGCTTTGACAAGAAATAATCGTCCGTAATCGTCTGCTGTTTCCATAATAATACGAAAATAAAATAGCAATGCGGGTGCTCGGCTACTCCTTAATATTCATTATACTGACAAAGAGTGGCCGCTGCCGCTGCCCGCCTTTCTCCAAGGGAAGGCGACGCTCATTCTAGCGATTACGCGTTTTTTTTGCCCCCCTCATTATGCAGATTCTGGCGAAAAAGGAATAAATTTAATAACACGCGTTCGTGCGCATGCGTTATCGAACGCACTTGCTTCTGATAATCTGCGCGCGCGGCTTCGCGCAATTACAGTCGGCCGGGAGAGCGCTGCGCCCGCGCAAGCACGCTGCCACGCCGACAATACGTTTTTAATTTCAGTTTCATAATGTCTAATATGCTACCATTTACTTCTGTAATGCAAGCTTAAGTTACTTAATCCGTCAAAAATGAAAGGTGTATTGCATTTGATTATTCGCTTAATGTAATTGAAATGATACGGTTGTTTCACTACAATAGATTGATACCTATTATATTTACTTATGTTGCATGATTAACAACGTAAATGAGATTGCAACCTAACAAACATTTTCTGAGTAATACTATTTCTGGGTTACGAAATTGAGCTCATAAGGTGACTGAATGAGAGGTGAAGTAGATTTAAAACGTAGTTTCCAACTGAAAGTGTAAAGACGCGTGTGGAAATGCATGTGTCTCCAGTTTGCGGCGGCCTAATAAGGATAATCTCCGCACCTGAGGAGTGCAATTAATAATGGGCGGGAGAGCTTACATCTCGTGGGATCTGCAAACTCTGCTAAAGATTACTACTCACACGTACACGCGAGGGTGGAGAATTAATTCGGTAATCACTCAATTACTAATGCAATGAGGCAGTGTAATTTATGTACTTAGCGTATGTAGTAGATAAGTGGCATGGAAACCAATTATTGTTTCTAAAACAATAATTGTTATTTCAATGAATAAAACTTGTTATTAGAATGAATTGTTTATTCGCTGTTCAATTGGCAGCAATTACTGTTTTTGATTTAGGAATTTAAGAGAAAATATAATTGAGAAAATTATCGTAACAAATTCTGATAATGGGTATAAGAAATCCATAAAATATTATGAGTAAATTTATGGAACGTATTGTCTCGTTATTTAAGAATTGTAGAAGGAATGGCGAGTGGTCGGAGATGCGGGGCCGTCGGATGGGTGTCCAAGTGGCGGATCAAGTCGAAAACAGCCAAAAACTGGCCCCCGCGCCTTAGCCTTGAATGGTTTAGCCCTCTGGACACGAGCAAATAGCTGACGTGGCCCGCGGCCCGCCGCGTCTTGCATACACAATGTGCAAGCACTGAGACACAAGTGCAGTGGAGACGACATCAGCTCGACTTTTTTGATAGTCCACCTTCAATCGCTGAAAGTTTCTTTTCTGAAAGTATTTGGCATCTAGCCTCACTGATCATCGATATTGATTGTTTATCCTGGTCTATAAAAGGAAATCGCAACGGTTTTCTATGATAACCGCTCAAACGGAACAATGACGATGTGAGATACGTCAAAATCGGCCGGTCGTCAATCGCTCGGGCAACAATACGTGTCTAGACGGAATAATCTATAAGAAATACTCATCTGAAATCAAATACGAACAAAAAGCGCCTTGTCTAGATTCTATAGATTGTCTTGATGAGAGTGTTATCGGCAATGACGTCTTATTTTCTTAACAATTTTATTTGCATGAAATCGTCTCGACAGCCGGCTGTAGCGAGCCCAGTAATGGAGTATTTCGTATTTGCTTTATTTTTTATTTTTTGCTGGTTCGATTACGCGAACGCGATCTCCTCATCATTCTCGGCGAAATTCGGGAGCGTCTCACCCGTCGAGCCTCGAGATATTAATTATTGATTGACGATAAAGTATGCGTAAATAATGTCTGCACGATATGTTTATAATCTGACTTTTTTCATTGCTCGTATCGATGAAATTTGAGGACTGGTTTATCATGAAAATTATACACTTCTGGACACATCTATTGGCCCACCTTAGAGTTTAGGTTTCGATGGCCCCTACCGAAATATGATTGCTAGATTGAACAAAAACTGTTGATGCAGTTTTAAACCTGATACATTTTACCATCTTTTTCGATCGTAATGTTTTAAATTTGAATTCAGAATACCATACGACATGGAGCTACGCCTAACAAGTCGGATATGCGCCTTGTTAAAGGCAATTGATTTTTGAATAAAAAACATGTTTTATCAAATAAAGGTTTAATTTAATAACGCGTGTTGCCTCCATGGGCATCTACCACAGCTCTCATACGATTAGGCATAGAGTTTATCAACCGCTCTATGAAATTTTGAGGGATCATCTCCCATTCCTCTTCTATGGCAGTTTTCAACTCCTGCATCGTCTGGGCAACTGGCTGACGAGCCGTAACACGTCTTTTTAGCTCGTCCCACATGTGCTCAATGGGGTTCATGTCTGGGCTTCTGGCTGGCCAGTCCATAACTGTGATGTTCACATCCCGAAGATATTCCCTGACGATGCCGGCCGCATGGGCTCTTGCATTATCATGCATAAAAAGGAAATTTGGGCCCACATAGTCCGCGTATGGTATCACGTGAGGTTCTAAGCACTCACGAATGTACCTTTCAGCATTTAATGTTGGCAGCCGTGGTCCTGTAACAACCTCAAGTTGAGTTTTGCCGCTCGCGGATATACCGCCCCAGACAGTCCATGAGCCACCGCCATAAGCAACCCTCTCTTCAAAGCAGCATTGTGCGAAACGCTCTCCCTTACGTCGGTAGACCTTCTTCCTTCCATCATTGCCATGTAACACAATTTTAGACTCATCAGAAAAGAGTACACGGCTCCAATCTTGCTGTGTCCAATTTAAATGACTGCGTGCGAAATGAAGGCGCGCTGTTCGGTGGGCTCGCGTTAGTTTGGGGCCATTAGCTGGCTTGTGTGGTACCATATCGTGTTCTTTTAACCTTCTCCGAACAGTTCGAGCGCTCACAGATACTCCGTGGAAGTCGCGAAGTTGGTTTTGTATCTCAATGGAGGTAAGGTGACGATTTCTCAAGCTGGTCGTCACGATGAATCGATCCTGCCTTTCAGTTGTGACGCGAGATCGTGGCCTTCCTTGGCGACGAACAAAGCCGCCAGTCTCTAGGTACCTCCGATAAACATTTCGGACCGCAGATCGACTTAAATTAAGTTGAGCACTCACGTTTCTTTGGCTGTGTCCGGCCTGAATAAGTGCCACAGCTTGGGCGGCGACTTCAGGTGAAGTATCCATAGATTATTGATAGAACCTCACCTTAATGTTAAGAATAAGTAATGTTTGTTGCAAAACCAAAGATATCAATCACTTTTTCAAGAATTAAATCCAAGTAAACCAATAAAACCAAGTTTTCTTAGTATTCGATTGTTTGATATCAACAAACAGGCTCCAAATTGTCTATTGTTTCTTTAAATTCTGTGTTCGAAAATCAAAAAAAGACTATTGAATGAAATTGTGAATGTGCCAGGTTCAAAACTGCATAAAAACTTTTTGCTCGACCTAATATAAAATTTTAGCTAGGACCAAACGAAACTGAAAATACAAGGTGGGCCAAAAGATGTGTCCAGAAGTGTAGTTTAGCCTTACATCATACGTTAAGGCGTACTTTCGAAGAATCTTCAATTAAACTGCACTCAACTCAAATTCTTGATCCTCAAACCAATTATTAAGTTTATTACTAAATTTTTTTTTTACTTTCTTTAAATATGATATAAACATAACCTAAAAATAACAAAATTATATCCTAACATAACTAAAACTATTAAAAAACTAAAATATGTCGTCGAAAAATTCCTCCGCATCGACTGGTAAAGTACCCAAGAGACTGGCGGCATTGCCACGTTGTATGGCAATGCTAAGCCTCTGGCCAAGATAAAAGCCAGCCCTTGGGTCACGGGAAGTGTCAACCAGCCGCTTGGAGATTGCATTGAATTAACCATGAGCACTCGGACCCCACGGCCCAAGGGTTTCAACCCCAAACGGCTCGAAAATATAATTACCGATAAGGTTATTATACTTTCGCCGCTTGAGGTTTTCCGCAGCCGCAGCAGCAGTGCCAGCACAGCACGCCGAGCCAGGAAGATGGAATGGCGCAAGAGTATCGACACACGAAAAAAAAAACAAAAATACCTATAAAATTCAGTTTTTATTCTCTCTCTATAACATTTCAGACAATAACTTTCGAGTGCCATCAACGACGTCCTTAGCCAAAAATACATCAAAGATTGCCATTCACTGATATTAATCACCGTAATAAGTGTACAATAGGTTGTTTAATTATTTTTAAAACTCCTTTTGGTCACACAACTTAGCGTCAGCTGTCGTTGCGCCGGCGCAGCCTGAAGAGTCGGAGCACCCCACTTTTAATCCACGCTTAGCAAAAGTTACGTGACTGACTACGGCTACTGGGAACTTCACACATTTCCTATTTCATGTTACCTATGACGAGTTACGTATCTTATAATCTATATGTATTTTCAGGTAGGAAATGTGATGTGTAAAATGCACTAGTAGGTTTTTCAGCGACTGAAAGTTTTCAATGGAATAATTTAGGTAATCACACTAATATTACTCGTATAAAGACAAAAGTTTGTGAGTGTGTGTGTGTATGTTTATTACTTCTTCACGCTCAAACGGATGGACCGATTTGGATGAAATTTGGTATGTAGATAGCTTATACCCTGGATTAACACATATGCTACTTTTTATCCCGGTCTACGCGGGTGAAACCGCGGGGCGCAGCTAGTAATGAATAAACCTTAAAAATTGCATTTCTGCATTCGAAATTTCGCACCTTTTAACTTATGTGCCTATAATTTAAGTCCCAATTTGGTAGACACGGGACAACCGCTTAATGTGCCTGAATATGGAATACCATAATTCAACAGTTTACAGTCCCATTCGTTTACGATCGCGATATGCGAAAGATAACACTACACGAAGTTGACGCCGGAAATTCCTATAAGTTCATAATTATCCGATCGTTATTTAGCAGTTAACATTACGATTTCTCGAATCGCGTCACTGCATACTTGTGGCATAATTATGAGGTCCGTGGTTTTCGCTGCGGCGAGCTAAGTGCGTGTATTGTGTTTAAAACAAAAGGGGCTGTAGAGACTACTAGAGTTTAATTTTGAAGTGAGAGTTAGTATTTGAATTGGTTTTAATCGTGGGATAAACAATGGGGAGGGTGCAGTGGTGCATGGAGACACGCCCTGCACATGTGTGCTTCAACTGTTGACTGCTGTACACCGTACACCGGCCGCAGTTATGTTCCGGTCGTCCTTTTTCAAAGAATAGATGAGTGTCGTCAAGGGCTCGTTACGCGATCATAATTATGGCTTTGTAACTCATTATGCTTTTATTTATTTTATTTCACAATTAAGTTGCTTTATGAGTTGAGTTTTTGGCGTATGAATGCAATAAATACTGAATTAAATGCCATTGCTTATTATTGAATCGATTAATTCTTTATAATTTTATTATAATAGTTGCGTTGTTATACTGAGCTCTATTTTAAACCAATTCAAATAGAACAATAGCCACTATTAATCTTTATCACCATAATCTGCTCATGTATTATTTACTCGAATGTTACGGTTGCAAGACTATTAGATTATCGATTTTATGTCACACAAAAAACAACTGCATAATAAGGCGCATGTAAATTGTATGTGAACGAGTTATCCCTCCGCTGGGGGTGAGTGATGCGAAACGCGTGAGCAATCATCACGATCGACTCCCGCGCAGGGAAATGACGGAAATACACACACACACACACCCAAACGCACAACACACCTTCAGCACACACACCCACCCTACCCTATGTACATATTAGTAATCCATTGTCTATGCAAATAAATATTAATACACCAGACACGTTATGTATGCAACTCTGTTTTCCACACTTTTTATCGTATTTTTGCGGGAATACAGGGCAATAACACAACACCATAAACTGTATTTTTACTTCATGGCAATGCATAATATCGTTAATGGGGTATTAAGTATAACTATCTATGCAGATAAGTTCGGGTAATGAATTTAACGCTTCTGATAACATCTGCAACTGTAACAAAGACATGCGTGCAGTAAAATGTTATCATGTGTGCGTATGCGCCACTTGTCGTGCACTCCCACGCACACCGCTACGTGCCAGCGTTTTTTCGAATGTAATAATTGTTTCGGTAAAGGAAGTTGCGGATACAAACGGAAAGTAATAACGAAGTTTTTGACCGCACGCAATTGATATTACATTCTAAAGTGCAGTGGAAGTATGTGGTTTATAAGGCCGGTGATTTTGATCTAGCTCACTCCGACGCTAATGTTATTTCATGCGAAAGTGTAAATAGCGTTACGATTCATGAGCACGGACGATAGATAAGCTTTCAAAAAATTATTATCATGGAGTAAACGAAAAAAATTATAATTGCAGGGAGTTGCGTTAGAAATTGCATACATTTACTCACGCATCGGTATTAAGTAATTAATTCGCCGCCCGCCTCGCCCTATCGGCCGACGATCTCGCAAAACGCTCTCATCGAACGCACAACAATCAAAGCTCCGTTGTCTACTGTGAAAACAGTAGCGGCACGATTATAATTTGCGGGTAGTTGGGAAACTCGTCACAGTCGCGCGACTTGTTTATCGATTTATCGGCGGATGCGTTGGCGATTAACATCGCAGGGCTGACCGTTACACAGCGTAAGTTTTTCGCGAGAAAAAAAAAGCACAATTATAATAATGATCGTCCTAGTATGGGATGGCCGCTTGTTTATGCAAATGTATTTACTAATTAAGAGGGAAATAATTTTCAATGTAGTTTGCATGTTGTTGAACGATGGAAAAAAACTATGCAGTTTCTTGATGGGGTACTGACTAGCGACCCGATCATTGTCACTGGCATTGGCATACATAATTAGCTGGTAGAGTTGACTGATCTATTGTAATAGCAAATGTATCGATGACCGGTCATTGATCGTATCGACCCCATTGATATACGTATCGACGTACTCCCGTAGATGTTTATCGATATTTATTTTATATCGATCCCTAAATTACTCCGTAGCACCCTAATCTGAATTGATGCATTTCTTGGGAACAATTCTTAGTCCGTTACGCATTATAAGTCCCTTGTTTGTCGAACTCTACGGCATTTTAAAGCAGCTTAAATGTGAATAGAGGGCCGGGAAGTGAAGTAAAGGGTTCGTATAGAATGCCGGTTATCGCGTACTTAATCTCAGCGAGCAAATTAGGATTAATTGAACTTTTTCCTTTTAGCTCTGAGTGTCTTTGTGTTCGTGCGTAATTCGTTCAACGTGTCACTCAAGGAAGTATATGGAGTGGATAATATAATCGAATAACCGTTGCCTTCAGTTTCAGCTTTGAGTAGGTATTTAAAGGATCCTTTTATTGAAGTAGATTTAATAAACATGAAGTTATTTGTGTCATAGATAGATTAAACGTGACTAGAGTGCATGGCTCCACTCTAAAAGTAATAATCATTAGATTAGATAATGATAGCAATAAACGCTTGCTTTGCTACTGGTTTAGCAAGTCATCAACATTCATAGACAATCATTAGTAATGAGTATTTTCAAACACCTACCTCATTATTGCTGCAATAGGAAAGTTGATAGAACTGCATTGTTTCTTCAAGTTCAACATTGAACCGTTACTTAGATATCCAGCTATTAACTTTAACTTAACTTTAACAAATGACTTAACAGTTAATTTGTTAGTGTTCACGTTAAATTTTATGAAGTTTAGGGTCATATTTATTTATATATCTGAAATTTTGTAAAGTCAATGCCAATTACATTAAATATTTCTCAACATAAGAATTCAGAATCATTGCATTATCACGATGTGCTAATTAAGGACTGAGGGACTACTGTTTTCTTATTTCAGAAGGCCATGTCAAATGGGAGCCAACCTGCACCCTAATTGCGTAACACATTATCGATCGAAGTTGGTTTCATTTTGAAACAAATTGCTAACTCATTGCTTCATATGTTCGAAAAATTTGTCTGCTCGACAACGTAAATAACGCAATGGATGTTGTTGAACTGTCAAAATGAAAACAACTCCGATTGATAATGTGTTACGCAATTAGGGTGCTGAGCTTGGTTTCTCAGATATGTAGCCACTAGCTAATCATTCTAGCCACAGTATCGTTTATTGTTTTAATAATAGATATGTATATTGTTTCAATATCGTTAACTGCAATATTATCTATTTTCCCCTTCTTTTTTGGTCCTATCATCATGTTTCTCAGTTATTCGATGGTAGATCAAGTCCTTATTAAAGCATGAGCGAGTTACCAACATTCGTAGCGTGGCTGACCATGGCAATAATCTAGTGGAACAGCCCTTCTCTATCCGTTCGTCATCCATTGTTTCATATTTTACTACATTACTATCCATAGCTACAGCATCACCATCAGCAGTATCAGTGTCAGCCTCACCATCAAAGTCAACTACACAAGTGTTTTCGCTACTTCTCTCGGTATCAACCACTCCTTTCAATTCCACGCACAGTGCGTCAGTATTAAGGGGCGAGGGGGTAGGTATCTATAACCCGATGGCGGTTAGGATCCCTCAGGTGTGACGCACGGAAGCCCGCTATCATTAAGCTACCCACATGTAGTGCGTACACGCACACACCCATGGCGTGTTTATGCAATGTCCTTGTGTGTACGATGGGACGGATTATGCGATGAGCTTTTTGTTGATATATAAAAGTTTTGTGCAATTTTGTTTTTCGTTGGAAAGTTGGTCGAAACCTTCTTGTTGCACTTATAAAACCTGTCAATCCGATTGCATCTTCTTTCTGGTTTTAAAATTTGGACAGACAACTTACTTACACATAATTCAAGGCTTTTCTATCTCTGGCTTCCTGTCCTTCGTCTCAGGAAGTGACTCCTGAGCTGAATTTTTCAACATTCAATAAAAACTTTCTGCTTTTTTTTCACCTGGGAGGTTTTTCTTCATCTCCCGCTTCATTTCGAACTTAATGGAACTAAATTCTCGCTTCCTTTTCAACTACTATTGTAATCATAGCTTTCAGAGGGACCATCAATCGTATTATTACCTATATCCATTAGACACATTGTCATAACATCCTCCATAAACAGAGACCACTGAAAATCTAACTACCAATCTTGCTAGCTTATTTTTGTTTCTCCCAACTTATCAATCAAAACACACGCAGATTGAGGATACCATAATTATTTTTCTTCAACAAATCTAATATAAAACTCGTGCAGTCTAATCCCGACCTGTGCGCACATATCCGTGGATCCGGGGCGACACAGCCCGCTAGCCACCCGGTGAACAATAAAATGTGTACGCGACTAAATATTACTATTTTCACTGCGTTCCGATATACTTAATCGCCTCGAATTGATTCGGTTTTGCATTATCCTGCATATTTTATTGAGTTTCTGCGTTTATCTTATGGTCATGCGTACTTTTTTTTATTACTGGCGGCCGATTAATTTTTCTTTTTTTGCAAATTTCGTTACTGGCAAGTTTTTCGTTCTTGAGTACTCTGTCAAAGGACGGATCCTTGCGATGCTCAAGAAAGCTGAAATTCTTTAGCTTTTCACTATTTTCGCTCACTTAATCAAGTTAACTTATTCGTCTATCTATACATTACATAGCAAGAGTATTTCTTCCTTTTCAGTCTAAAATTACAATATTCCTTTCTTTATTTGTGCCTAATTGTCTTCGATACCACTATTAACGTTTACATTGTTTACTCAACAAAAAAAGGTCCGTCGCGCGTCGCCTACAAGGTGTCTGCAATTAGTCGGCTATCGCCTGCGATATCTATATAATTACCTATCACAGTTCCACCCCATCTTTCAATTACTCCACCAATCTCTATACTTATTATCATCATCCAACACGAAGCGGTTTTTTATGAAACGCCCACATGAAGAATTCGTTCTGAAGTCAAAAGTCGAAGTCAAGCATCTGCATCAAAAAATGTATTTGCAAACGTACCAAGTTATTAAGCACAGGGATTAAATTTTCGTCGATTTTGTCAAGTTTTTATACCGTTGACACACCTCTACAAAAGATACTATCGATCAAGACTTTCTCTTTGTTCGTTTTATTGTAATACTCGGTATCATATCCACACTCAAGTATTAGATTCTGTGTAGTTATAAACGACGTTATTTTTCATTGTGAAAAATTGTTAAGCCCAAACTTTTAGCTATTTATGCACATTAATTAGGTAATTTGAATATTTATACAGATTATCCTCTTGAATTGTCAAATAGATGATATATGTTGTGATGTCATACGCATTGTTAGTGAGAGACAAATTAGCTTCGAGTCTGCCATCTAATTAATACGAGAGGCGTAGGATTAAGCCGGGTTTTTGTTCGATACGTGGTCACACTTCAGTGTATGTTTGTTTACCATTTCAAATTCTGTTTTCTTCGTTGTTATTCCCTTATGGAAAGCTTTGCGTTCTACTTTTTGTTACGGGAATCAATCAGTAAGTATCAACAGGTGCATCGGTACCTAATATTTACGGCTTTTCCTTAGTAGTTTTTCCGAACAGTATTTACGCTTGCGATGATAGTTCATTCTCCTTTTTCGCGTAGTTTCTCATATTTTGCACAATTTTACACAATCTACCAAAAAAGTAATTCCTCCAACAGTAAACAGTCATCGCTTACATTTGGTAACCTGTCACTGAAGTCCTTGGCGACCCTTCTGCGACACAATTCCGTATGTGCTGACATCAGAAGCTCGGATTGCCGATAGCATAAGTGGCTATATTTAGAATCTGTGCTACTGATTAATGGACGTTTTAGTGGGGCGTGTGTCGGTTATGGCTAAGTCATCTCACGTCGACAATTGACACCGTAACCCCAGGCTTTAAGACTATCTTTCATCACCACCAATTTAGCAATCGTTTATGAAATATAGCAATCAATCGTCATGATTTATATTTGGGTGCTGATATGGTGGGCATTAATTTGCTTGTTCAGTGGTATTTAGGCTTTAAACGTTGACTATAAAATAGTGTTCAGTATAAAAGTTATGTATGTAGGTGGATTCAAAACTTTAGCTTATTCATTTGTCATAGAAAATTGGCTGTCTTACAAAACAACTTATTTTAATAAGGTTTCCTTGTTCTACTATGGATTCCTAAAAATAAAGGTGAAATGCTTTACAAAACATCCTACTTCCCTTTCTTCAGAAACTAGGTTTCTACAGAACACAAATCAGTTCCAATCTCGACGTACTTGCATTGAATTCCTATCAAGAATCAAGATATCTAATTCATAGCATAATGCGGTCGTATATCATGTCCGTCATAACTAACATGCATAATTAGGCAGTAGCATGGTGGTTGAAATGCACAGATGAATAAAGAAATGACAATTCTTTTTTATTTTATTAATATGCAAAACTGATACCGGACGCAACCCATGAGCGAGCAGCGAGGCGATGGAATAAATGATTAATTTCGCAATTTGACTCAGTCATCAAAACACAGGTAGACAGGACCATAAATCGATAAGGCCCGTAAAAATCTACTTCTGTACTACAATTGCTGACAGAAGTAGATTAGATCCGGAAAGTACAGATTCATAATTGGTGCAAATGGGTGAAAACTATCTCTTTATATACATTGTTATAAAAGTTTTTCCAAAATTCGATATTGGTGCCGATTCTCCTGTACACTGAACTAAACTAACTAAACTATCACTAAAATTCCTTAATTTGGCTATAAGAATCTTATAGCTATTCTGCAAAAAAAAATCTCTAAATGTAAAAACAATTTTGACACAACTATCGAATTTGACAACTAAATCGAATCCACGTGGAAAACACTCAGTGCCATCTTAGTGCTATCAAATGTCAATTTCAGAATGGGAAGTCGTCGTTTGACAGGAATAAACTAAATTTTGGTGATTTTTAGTCTAGTTTAGAGGCATATGTGACAAGAGAATCGGCACTAATGTTTGTTGGTATGGGACCAACCAACAAACATTGGTGCCGATTCTCTTGGTGCAAATTGATATGGACTTTATTTGAACAGTTTACACAAAAACATTATCCATATTACAACCATATATTATGTATGACTTTTACGTACATACTTTTACGTATTCATAAGTACTTTCTGAAGTTTTTCTTGGACATTACTGACAATGAGGTTTTGGTTTAATAAAGTCCGAGTCATATAATATAGCAGCCACTTTTTAGGGTTCCGTACCAGAAGAGTGCCAAACGGAACCCTGTTACTAAGCCTCCACTGTCCGTCTGTCTGTCAGTGGGCTGTATCTCATGAACCGTAATAGGTATATAGTTGAAATTTTCACAGATTGTGTACTTCTACTGCCACTATAAAAATAAAATAAAGTTAAAAATTAAAAGGGGACCCCCTTTAATTTACATACAAGAAACGTGTTTTTTTTTAACTAAAGTATTTTTTTTAATGTCGTGTTAAATGTGGTACTGAACCCTTCGTGTGTGTGTGCGAGTCCGACTCGCACTTGGCCAGTTTTTAAATAATCTGAACTAATACTACAAATGCAAAACTGAGTTTGTTTGTTTGTTTGTTTGTAACGTTTTCACGCTAAAACGGTTGAACGGATTTGAATGA
Source organism: Cosmia pyralina (assembly GCA_946251885.1). Classification (NCBI taxonomy): domain Eukaryota; kingdom Metazoa; phylum Arthropoda; class Insecta; order Lepidoptera; family Noctuidae; genus Cosmia; species Cosmia pyralina. The sequence goes on from OX276343.1 coordinate 9,368,834, forward strand.
AATTTGGCACACAGGTAGACCATGATCTGGAAAAAGACAAAGGCTACTTGTTATCGACATACCACGCGAGTGAATCCGCGGGTGGAAGCTAGTTGGCTATAAAAGTAATTATTTATGGTAATAGCTAGTTTCAATTTCTTCCCAAATTAATCGCTAGTCGCTCCATACTTGCGCCACGCACGTTATCTGCAATTACTATGCATCGCACGGTCGTCGTGCTAAACATGTTAGGCACACGAGTTTAGTTAATAGTTTACGAGCCATTTTTACTATATTTGCCAATATCACATGCTCCATAGAATACCTAATACGAAAACGGAAATATAATAAGCCTCACCTTCCTACTAATGATACATTTCAAATATTTACTCACACCAGTTGCATAATCTTCTATAGTTTTAAATACTGGCCGTTGGCGTAATTTGTCTACACTTTTCATTAAACCTAAATAGGTTTAAGAAATTACACTGTGATATCGAGATTTAATTAAGATCTAAGATTGCATAGAAATAGCTTAGACGACATTATCGCGTTAAAATAATGAACAATATACTCACGTAGACCTTAATAATTACTTCCAATGTAACTTGTGTTCTAGAACGTAATTTTGTCGAAGTAGATTATAATATTTACAGTACGACAACTTCAAAGGGAAAAAACCGAAATATAGCAAATAAAATGTGCCTCACCAATAAATAAGGCAGTGACGGAATTAGTGCTTCAATCTATAATAATTTAGTTGGGAATATTAATCAATTTCTATTGGTCGAATGTCACATTTTATTCGCTATATTTCGGTTTTTCCGAAGTTAAACGATCGAACCTTGGAACGTTGCATTGTCGTATTGCACGCATCGTTTGTTGTTTTCTGAGAAAGTTTAAAGGAGGCAGAAGTTACTTTGTAGTGTCAAATAACTGTTAGATGGCATGGTCGCCATAGGAATTGCGCCGAGATTGTCTGTCTGGGAAAAGTCTGCTCGTCCAGTTCAAACGTACGCGTAACGCATTCCACACGTTGCGTACAAATATCCCTATTTGTGGTTTAGAGTTAGAACAATAGATTATTGCGCGACGTTGTACAATCGTCCAGTTATCTATAGCGACCGGCGGATGCGATAGTGGTAATAGCGGTTACTATCGAGCAGATAGATTCGGCTCCTATCGGCCCTACATGGGAATTTATACTCGTGTGTATGTGTACAAGCGTAATATAGTTGTTTCGTTACACGAAATGCACCATAGTTTGAGATAAGGAGCCATGGGTTTATGATCCCTGTCAGCAACATGTTTCGGAGATTAAACTGTAATAATAAAGTGGAAATGTTTGCGATATTTTATATTATTTACAATGTTACTACTGTGTTAAATGTTGTTTGGATTCCTTTATTCCAGAAATAGGTTACTCTCGGGATCCATTAATTTTGTTAACTTACAATATCGAATAATTTTTGTCAAGCGACAAGAGAAGACGAGTGACGAGTGATATAGTCAGGAGTCGACAAACAAAAGCTTATCGAGTGCTTTGTCCCGATATGCGTCAAATCGTCGAGTCGTATCAAAGCTGTGTATATCAAAGCTCGTAGTTAAAGTTCAACGCACAAAGTGCATAATCGTAGTAATCAGTTGGAGCCAAATGTCATCGACCCACTTATCTCGTCCGTCCATCCCTTTTACAATTACAACAACAAATGAGTAAGAGCCGTGCACCGATATGCATGCATCGATACTGATGCAGAGGAATAAAATCCTGTGTGAACGAACTCTAATCTCTGTTTTGTGCTTCCAGACTCCGGCGAGATGTAAACGTGCGTACGCACTGATAGATCGCTAGTTATACGTTGTGTTTCAACTCTCAATCGGTTGTCTCATTCGCTTTGTTGATCCGAGTTTTATTGAGTAATCCGATACCGAAATATATGTAATCGATGAGCTGTAATCGAGATGTTGGAGATAGAGTAGCATGTTTTTTATCTTAATTAACTACCTAGATTAACAAAATTTATCTATTTCACCATATTAATGATGCGAAACAAAGGCTTGCTTAGCCAAAATGACAGCACAAGAATGAAAGATTAGTGATGTGCCAAAAAATTTTTTACAGACAAACATTTTCGGTAGAGGTACAGAGAGATAATACCGAGTTGACACCTTAACTGCCAGTCAAATAAAACTGAACCATTCTGATTTACTATTTTATTACTAAGCCTATTTTAAAGCTTGAATTTGTGCGTTCAAAAGCACACCGTCTTCAAACACAGGTAGATTTTCTTTCATCTTTACAAACTGCGTCCTTGTAATGTTACCGTTAAACTGATGATCCTGTTTGTAACAATATTGTTTAGAGCTGACGTAATGGGATAAACAATAGCCCAATAGCAAGCCACGGATATCTCAGGTATTGTTAAGGTGTCATAAAACACAGGTAAAGGCTACCTCACTTGTAGGAACAACTTAATTGCTTTAAGTTTCACAAATCCGTCAGCCGACACGTTTTGGGACTGTTTCTTTCGTATTAAACACGATTTTTTGCGCTGAACTAACTTCAAACCGTATCTACCCAACGTAGAGATGTCACGCACAATTATCTATTATTCCATTGCTTCAATAACTGTCGGATGTAAGACTAAGAATATAAACAGTTGATAAATAAACTATATAACATAATAATTTATCGCCTTCCTGACCTTTTCCTTCATTTGCCTTTAGCTTTGGTTATTGTAATTAAAATCCGTATTTGGTTCGGTAATATTATTTTCATGGCGTAAAATTTTTATATTATTCAAGTCATTGAAAGGGCAGACGCACACGTCATATCAACTGTATTCAACCCGTATGCACTTTACTTAGAAACTGAACTGTCGAATAATAAGTGCATTGTGTGACCGTATACGTGTCACTCGGATTAGTGAGGGGAATACGTAACGTCGATGATTTGCACACCCAATGGAGCGGAGACCGCGACAGGTGACGGAATTTTTATCGTTGGAAGAATTTATTTCAATTTAACTAATTAATTTTTTGTTGTGCTGATATTTTTTATATGACATTTCAATCGACATGCTCTTACGTTCATACGCCTCTCTAGTCACAGTGACTTTTAAGAACAAAAATATCTCTTTCGGCCTCTTAATCTAACCTATAAGAGTTTATCAGATGTCCATTATCGAGGTCCTGATCGAGGTCAACGACTCCATGTGAGCATATCGACACATCGACAGCGGCGGCAGGGCGGCGCGCGCCACGCACTTCCGACGCGACGGATTTGCCGGAATCGGCGCGGGCGCATCAAACGCGCTGCAAAATTCGGACGGAGGCGCGCGCGCGTGAATCAATTTGAATATTTTTTTCGGTGCCGACATGGGAATGGCTACCTCCCGCCATGGGCATCACACACAATGTTCGCAATACTGCTCAGCGCTTGACTTAACAAACGTTTTGACACAAAACAAAGAATTTTTATAGCGCATAATCTCAGCATGTAGAAGCTTTATGAGTCGTTCGGAATTTTTTCGTTGACATTATACCTCCATATTACATTCAGATGGTCCTTGTCGAAATTAAGGCGCATATTATTAATTACGTTCGTCAAGAAAGCACTTGTAAAAAGCTACAATTTAATTACGAAAAAATGTCGCCGCTTATTATTTTTTTCAGTCGGATTCAGTGTATCCGAGTTTCGTCGAGTTGGAGCCCACACGGGCTTTCTTGCTACCAACATCTCACGTTTTTAGTAGCCGTAATATTTAAATTGCCGACATAGCTCCTCCGGGCATACCTTGCATGGGAATGTGCGCGGCGGTCGTCAAAACCCGCTTTTACCGAATGCGTTATGCGCTCTCCAAACGCACCGGACTTTGCCGGACTTTGCCAGACTACCCGCGCCTTCCTTGTCTAACTCGTCAGCGAGGACCGTCGCAGACAAAGAAGTAATGGTGGAAAGTACGACTACTTTTACTGGACGTTTATTACGTTAGCAAACGCATCCCGCCTAAAATTTTGCATGGATGCGTCGCGCATGCGAAAATGTGTTCGGGCGCACGTCGGCGGCGCACGGGCACGTACTCAATATTACCTGCCGATGCATATTAATGAAGGAGGAAGTTTTGTCAACAATATCTAATGTGCTCTGCGAACTCACCGCGGTGCCATTGATAGATTTTTTGTTTCATATAAATTCGTTTCCAAAGTACTTTTATAGACGGCGCCATATTAAATACTGCAATTTTGCATAATGTATGACACAGACTTATATCTTATTGAAAACAATCGGTGTGATTGTTCACGATAGACGGTGCTCTACAATATCTCTATTCGATGCAAGTGGTTTAACTGGGTTATTCCATTTAAATCGTCCACTACTTGAGAGTATTAATTAGCGATAATCATGATGGCAAATAATCTTCGTGTTGATTACTGACAGGTTTATTCTTCAAGTGGAAATATCTCGAGTGGTTTATATCGTTTCCTTGATAAATACAATATATAAAAATTCTTTGAATAATGTTATCTACACAATCGTATTAACATTTATACCTAAGTATAATACTAAGTGCTTAAATCGTTTTGTTGCTAAGTATGTATACCTAAGTACTTATGTATATTTGTTATCAATTTCATTCCTTAATTTAATAAATTAAATTAGGTACTCTCCTATAAAAGTTAACCATTCATATAATTTTAATCCAACTAGCTATTACCGTTTATTTTTAGTTATCTGAGACCTTATACAAGCGATAAGTAAAGATTTTATCGATATGACAAAAATTGAAAGCAGGCGTGCCTATTTTTAGGATCTCTCTGTAATTTTATAGCCATCTGAATGAATTAAGTTGATATTATTATGTTAAGTGTAGTAACAACTCTATAAGAATTATTTACTGAAATTAAATAATCTTACAAGAATTTTAGTTAAATAATAAACTCCTAAATCATTTTAATCATCATTATTTACATAGACTTAGAAGTCTAGTGAAACAGTAAATTGAGAAATCCAGCCAATTCCAAAAATAAAATACAAACTATATACGACTATATGTATATAAATGCGACACTATACACCGGAAATACATAATTATCATCCAAGATTGTCTGATAAAATAAAAACCGGCAGAATAGTCAAACACCAAATTTTTCCGTTGAAAAGTAATTCGTGTCATTTAGTTGAAACAAGTTTCTTAGATAAAGCACGTCTGGATTATCCGTGCCGCAGTCCCCGCAGTCCACAGATATGACGGTGTCATATCGTGTTATATCGACAAACGTGCATTATCGCGCTAAGTCGCGGATTACCGCACTGATTTATTTGTTTTATCGCGTTTTGTCGGAATTCACAAAGAGATCGCGACAAGATTGTGCGTACTTGTTTCTGACTGACAACGTCATTGGATTTATTTTTATCGTATTATATTTATATCATTGTGCTGTTTTATATGATGGTGGAATTAAGGATTTCTGAGATTGTGAGTTTTAACGAATTCCGTGAAACGTTTTCTGCGTATATAAGTAGTCTTACCTACTTAGATTTATTCACGTTATGACGTATGTTGCGTGAGTCATTCACTCATTTCATCTAAAACCGCAAATCTGACTCCAATAATTCCTAATCACGTGATACACTCATCATAACATCCGCGAAACACCGTCGGTTGCAGTTCAATTACCAGCTATTTGTTTTTAATTTAAACCCCAAATCTTCACCATCTACTTAACGGTAACTCGTCCAATTTGAAGGCATGCCAATGGTGCGTAACGGTGAATGATAGTGAACCAAATCACACGTTCGGACGTGAAGCAATAACAAAAAACAAAAGCTCTGTGAGGGATCCAACTGATTGCTCACACGTTAGCGAAAGCCGAACAAATTAACTTAGCACTTCGATGCCTAGAAACCATTTGTTTCCAATTTGTGGGCCGCTCGACAATATGCCCTATGTGTTTATCCCGTCCAAAAACAGTGCAAATGACACTAATTACGCCATTGTAGCGGGGCCGTGTTAATAGATTGCTCATACCGCTCTGAATTCTACTAAACCGTATGATGGACGCTCCATGGCACGATGAAGAGTTACTCAACTTACACGTGGATGGGACTACAAATTGTTTGCGAATAGTAGTGCTGTTCTGTAGAATGCACTTCGAAGCTCACTCAAGCAAAATGCTAGATGCAAACAATATTGAAAGCGAACTCACTTGTTTAAAAATTGTCTTTAAAGGCCTTAGCACATCTCCGCCGCGAAACAGCAAAACCGCGAAATCGCATGATGTTTCGCTGATGTTCCGCTACTCGAGTATCGTCGGAAATGTGCTAAGGCCCTTATTAATAAATCATCGATTGTTTTTCGGGTTTCAAATATCAGAGGATATATTGAAGCGTGGTTAAGCTCGGTGTGTAAGTGAAATGGCGTTATGGCTGTCTAGTTTGACGCAAGGGAGATAGAACTAAACGCGCTTCGTTTAAATGTAGACTTGTGGCAAAATGCTAAGCTTATATCAATTTTTAGCTTAGATCTTAGCATATTTATATACCTTCGTTTTGAAGCATATTTTACTGCACATTATAGAACTGTTTACGTGTAATCCTAAAAAACTGAAAATAGACAGTGCTACTTTGGATTTTTTTTCTATTGAAAAAATTTCAAGTAATCATGTTTAGGTTTTAGTACAACAGACAATAGCCAGATAACATATACTCGTAATGGAAAATCCAAATGATATAACCATATACATTTTGTTTTATAGGAATTTAAAAGATCAAAATTATCGTTATATCTTAAGAATCGCAGTTTGTACAGACGCCAGCAGGTCAAGCCACCCGAAACTGTCAAATTTTCCCAATCAACCTTGAACCTAATGCTTTAGCGATAAAGATGAAAATCTATTAAAGAAATTTGACAGATTGTAGTAGCTTGATGTGCTGGCGTCTGTTTATAGTCCTTAGCAGCATTTTAGAAAAGATTTAAGTATGCAGTTTTGTTTGCGACATGGTGTGTAAAAGCGCACAAATCGACCTATTTCTAATGATTGGGTATCAAGTGTCCGAATGACGATGTCAATAGATATGTCACTAATTCTATCGTGAACTATGATATGAACCTTTTGCTTCATGTGTCAGTGTTGTTTGCAAATGTAGTCACTGCTTGGAGTTTGGACTGCCATTAGGCTGCGGACTCACAAGTCGATTTATTAGAACAAGAAAACAGTTCTTTGCAACTTCGACAGCATTCAAGGTTAAGGGCCTGTTTCACGATCTCCGAATAGAACAAAAATGGAATAGAATTTGTATGAAATTATCTGGCAAATAAATTAATAGGAACTTAATTGTAGGTGGTAAAACAGGCCTTTACTGTTGAATAAGTGACTTTTGACTTCTAAGTAACATCATAACACGCTTCTTTTCGCCGAAGTGTTAGGCAGACGTGTACCTATATCAAATCTGCCTAGCCTTTTCCGAACTATGTTGGTCAGCTTCGAGTCTAACCGGGTGCAGCTGAATACAGTATTTTACATGGAGCGACTGCCTATCTGACCTCCACAACCCAGGAACTGGGTATTACGATACCACTTGGTAAGACTGGTTGTCAGACTTTCGGGCTTCTGACGACCCGTAACGACTATTAAAGATCCACGAATGACAGCCGGGACCAACGGCTTAACGTGCTTTCCGAGGCACGGAGGAGTCTCGGTATGTAAAGTTGGTCACCCATCTACGGGCCAACCCCGGCAAGCGCAGTTAAACCTGATGGATCGACCCATGCGGCTGTTATTACTTTAGCCACGAGCTCCTAGCAGAGCCTCTCCTCTCCTAGCAGAGCTCCTCCTCCGAGCAGACGTGTACCTATAGTAAACCCATATTTCGCCAGTTATGCATAAGATGGATCCGTAGTGGTAGCCCGCGAAATTAATTTTTTTTTGCGTTTTTTGCAATTTGCAGGTCAGTGTCAGGTTGTACCTTCATCAAAATATGATTCGCGCTGAGAGAACAAATCTATCTTAGAAAGATCTAAGTATCGATGATTTTTATGGTTATAGTTATGTAAACACATATGTGTTATAGTCGCGAATCATATTTCGGCCAAGATACAACCTGCCACTGACCTGCAAGAGAAAACGCAAGAAAATTAGAATTTCGCGGGCTACCACTATTGCCATCAATCGGGCACAAATCCAGATTTCTAAGTGACCTCTCAAAGGCTTTCTGCACCCCATGTGTGCATAAGGAAAATCCCTTTACATTATAGGTGTATAAGCTTATATATTATATATATAAACGTAAAAAAACACCATCCGATGGAAAAAAAAATCATCCTACGTAGTTGTGAACCTATGGGGTTCGTAACTAACCCCGCTCCCCCCTCCCCCCTCCCCCTGGAGGTTTTGGGTTTATAAATTAGTATTTAACTGCACTTGAAGAGGTAATTTGATATCTTATACATTCTTACCTATATCTTATCAATGAACTATAACCAAAAACGCTGATCCCATTAAATTATTGTAAATGTACAAGATTTCTCACTTACTTCTTGACACTATCTCCAAATTCCCACTTGGAAAATCGTTTCGTCTCTTTGTGTGTCAAAGATTAAATTCGGAATTTCATAGCAATTGATTTGCTATCTAGACTAATACAAATACTTCATCGTTCTGATTGAGCACGTCATTCTACTTGTTTGTAACTGATCTCATATTTGTTGTTATACCAATCATACTCGTTTAGACATACTTAAAAGTTATCAAAGTTGTCATCATCAGCAGTCGCTGATGGCCTTTCCCATTGCATGCCATTCAGCTCGATTTTTCGGCAACTCTCATCCAGCTGCTAGCAGCCACCCTGCGAAGATCGTCGCTCCAACTAGCCTTTTTTTTTTGTGGATAGGAAATCTTCAAATGACTTCTCCCGCTCTGGGTGCAGCGGGAGGGCGTGTCAGACTTTTACTGACTAAAACCCACCCGTGTTCCTTCAGTTGCCCGTGCCAGGGCCACGGTATCTCTTTCGAACAATTCGCGACCCCGGCGGCATTGGCCCTATTGGACCCCATCACTGCTGACATCTCTTTGAGGCGCGCGTGGAACACAACGCGCCGTCGACCCGGGCCTGGTCCTTACCGGACGGCGAGCTACCCATTGCTCGTCATCCGCAAGCCCGCGCTTACGGTGGCCGGGAATCGGCGATAGATTCCCGCCGTCCAGGCTCCACCTAGCCTGAGGGCGTCCTACGTAACGTAGAACATGTCTACCCCAACGGTCATCGGTCTCACGGCTAATATGGCGGCCCATTGCCACTACAGCTTGCTTTGTCTATGTTACCTACATAATTATAGTTTATTAGTAAGTAGTTTTTCAGGTGATACCGATCCCACTTAATATTATAAATGTGAAAGTGTGTGAAGATGTTTGGATATTTGTTACTCAATCACGCAAAAACGGCTGAACGGATTTGGATGGAATTTGGCATACAGATTAGCTTATAAATTGGATTAACACATATGATACTTTTTATCCCGATAGAAGGTTCCCGTGGGATAATTCCCGACATCCACAAGGGCGAAGCCGCGGGCAACGACTAGTATGGAATAATATTGAAGTTCACCATTAGGTGAACAAGCCACCAATTAAATCATAACCAAAAAAAATAAAATAATATAAATATAAACAATTAACACAACAACAACAACAACAACACAACAACAAACAACAATTAACAATTTTTAATATTTAATCATAGCCATAATTGGCTTTTCTTAACTTTTCATCAAACCTGGGGTGGTAGCTGCCTATATCTTTTTCGTGAGATGAATGGGTTTACGCCTGTTTTTTATATTTCTATGGTTTACGCCGATAGACTGCATTATGCTAGTCAAAATATCTGATGTTAATATCTGATAATGCTATTATTACCAAACTCATACGTGGCTGTTCGAAAAAGTCGAGCGAAAAATGTTACACTGTGGGTAGGTATGTAGATTTATATGCTTTCTTCTATACAGACCGTAGGTACATACATATACATACATAATTATATCTATAGGTACCTGATATTCCTTTGCCGCAGTAATAACGCACAGCAAATAATCTCTGCAATGTAAATGGGGATTATTATAAAAGTAAATAACATAATAAATCTGATTTTATAACGAGCAAGAGATAATACTGTTAATATGGCAGATAGTAAAAATATATCTCCTGCACTGTTTGAAATGAGTGATTAGCACAGATTAAGGAACACACGAGGTTGCAATAAAATTTGTTGAAGACTTCATGAGGATAGTTCAAGCGAATTCTTATCGGATTCTGCGTATATTTGATGAAATATGGGTCACAATTGCATCATGATGTGGACAAGATTATTTTTTGCGTAAAATAATCCAGTTTTTTTGTTGGCTGTAACTTCGTGTCAATGGTGTCTTTTGAACGCAATCCATTTTTTAAATGACACAAACGTCAATATCAATGTATTTTATTGTCGCCTTAAAGGCCTTTTACCTAACATACTTTTATCAAATTAGTTCAATAATATATGTACTTACGTTAAAACTATTGAATTAACGATATAAAGTCCACTTCCGTTGTCCAATATTTGTTTTATTAAGTAGAATGTGGGAATCAGGAAATTGATTAATTATGTCGTGATAATTATTAACAAAAGCGTATTTGATGATTTTCATTCATATTTATTTTATGTAAGTGATTTTATTAGAGCCTGCAGCGAAGAATTGGAACTGTTATACAGGGTAAAATTGAATTCATGAGCAATATTTTAAGGGGTCATCGTACTCATCATTATGAACAACTTTTACTTTGGGAACAAACCTGAAATCGCGAAAATAAATCTGCTGTTTACATTTTGACGAATTTTGCGAGCATAATGTATGCAAAAGCAGATTTTTTTTTCGCGATTTCAGGTTTGTTACCCTATTTTTTTCAAGATGGTAAAAAAAGTCATCCAGTATATACAACTCACTAGTTGTAAGTTTACACTCCTTTTTAAACAAGTTGGATCAAGTAGGTCTTAGGTTGGGTTAGGTTGGCCCGAGTGTCCAGACCCGCCAAGTGCGCTGACATGCGCATCCTGGGTCTGGACGACTCAGTGACGGAGGGAGAGGTGGTGGCCGCCGTGGTCAAGACTGGGGGGTGCGCCTTCGAACAGGTGAGGGTAGGCACCATCCGTCTTGACTCCACGGGGATGCGAGCCGTTACGGTGAGCTGCCCCGTGTCGGCGGCCCAAAAGATAGCTGGGGAGGGCCGAAGGTTCCGGGTGGGCTGGGATTCCACGCGGGTGAAATTGCTGGAACCCAGACCTCTGAGGTGCTTCCGTTGCCAAGTGGGCAATCACGTCGGAGTCAAATGCACCTCGGAGGTGGACCGCAGCAGTTATTGCTTCCGTTGTGGTCAGCCCGGTCACAAGGCCGGCTCGTGCAATGCCACGCCGCACTGCTATTTATGTGCGGCTGCTGGCAAGCCGGCCGATCACCGGGCTGGAAGCAAGGGCTGTGGTCCATCCACTAAAGCCCGGAGCAGGGGCAAGCCCTCTGCCACCGCCGTCACTGCCGCGGCCGCCGCCACAGCCGTCGCCGTTGCCGCCTCCACTGCCGTCGTCGCCGTACCCACTGCGGCAGGACCCACACAGGGGGCTCAGGGAGGGGGTGAAATGGATTGTCAGTAATGGCTCCATTACGCCTCCTCCAGGCGAACATCAACCACTGCGCCTCAGCTCAGGATCTGTTGCTCCAGAGCATGGCGCAGTGGTCGATTAACATCGCCGTGGTCGCTGAGCCGTACTTTGTCCCGCCCAGTGATTACTGGGTGGAGGACCTGAGCGGCTCAGTGACCCTCATTTCGTCGGCCGCCGCCGGTACCCTGTCGCTCGAAGCTACTAAGAGAGGACAGGGTTGCGTTGCAGCACGGTTCGGGGAGATTGTCGTGGTAGGGGTATACTTCTCCCCGAACCGAACTCTCGCCGAGTTCCACAACTCCCTTGCGGAGTTGAAAACCGTCGTTGTCGGGTTCCGTTCCCTTCCCGTGCTCGTCCTCGGGGACTTCAACACCAAGAATGTGGCTTGGGGTTCCCGGTATACGGACACACGGGGCAGGATGGTTGAGGACTGGGCTCTGGAGACAGGCCTGGTCGTCCTAAACCGGGGTTCAGTCCCCACATGTGTGCGGATGCGGGGCGTATCAGTGGTGGACATCTCGTTTGCCAGCCCCGCTCTGGTGCCGCATGTTGTTGACTGGCGCGTCATGGAGGGGGTGGAAACCTATTCCGATCACCGGTACATCCGGTTTGATGTCTCCGCCCAGACCTCGAGCGCGCCGGTCCGACAGGCCCCGAGTGGTCCGCGGTGGGCGCTGAAGCAGCTGGACCGGGAGCTCCTCCTGGAAGCCTCGATCGTGCAGGCCTGGGTGTCACCACCGGACAGGCCTGCTGACATCAACGGCGAGGCGGAGTGGTTCCGGGAGGCCATGTCCGAAATATGTGACGTGGCAATGCCCCGGGTCCAGCCCGGACGCGCTTGGCGCCAGGTGTACTGGTGGTCGCCGGAGCTGACGGCTCTGCGCGAGGCATGCGTTGCTGCGCGGCACCGGTACACCAGGCACCGCAGGCTCCGTATCCGCCCACCGGATACGGAAGCCATTCAGGCGGAGCTGTACGAGGGGTACAGAGCGGCGAAAACCGCCCTCCGAGCGGAGATCTCGCGGGCCAAGGGTCTGGCTCGCGAGGAGTCGCTGGGGACTCTGAACAGAGACCCGTGGGGACGCCCCTATAAAATGGTGCGGGATAAACTCCGCCCATGGGCTCCCCCGCTGACGCAGAGTCTCCGGCCGCAGCTCGTGGAGGACGTGGTGAGCGCTCTGTTCCCTTCGCGAGGGGAACATACTCCCCCGCCCATGGCTCCGCCTCCTGCGGTGCCCGATGCGGACCACATCACCGACGACGACGACGACGATGCTCCGGAAGTGACCGAGGTAGAGCTGAGAGCGGCGGTACGTAGGCTGAGTGCCAAAAATACCGCCCCAGGACCCGACGGCTTGCCAGGAAGAGCTTGGGTTCTGGCCTTTGGGGCTCTCGGGCCTCGACTAGGGGGGCTCCTAAGCGCATGCTTGGAGAGGGGCCAGTTCCCACTTCGTTGGAATACAGGGAAACTGGTCCTCATTAAGAAGCCGGGGCGCCCTGCGGACTCTCCGTCCGCTTACCGGCCCATCGTGCTGCTCGACGAGGTGGGCAAGCTCTTTGAAAGAGTCATTGCAGACCGCCTCGTCGGGTGGCTGGTGCAGGAGGGGCCGGATTTGGCGGAGAGCCAGTTTGGTTTCCGCAGGGGGCGCTCTACGGTGGACGCCATCATGCGCGTGCGAGCCCTCACGACGGGGGATGCTGTGGCCCGGGGTGGGGTCGTCTTGGCGGTGTCTCTAGACATCGCCAACGCCTTCAATACCCTGCCCTGGAGTTGCATCAGGGAGGCACTCCGGTATCACCGGGTGCCAACCTACCTCCGTCGAGTGGTCGAGGCCTATTTGACGGACAGGGCCGTCATCTACCCCGGTCATCAGGGGGAGTGGAACCGGCGAGAGATGTCGTGCGGTGTCCCACAGGGATCGGTCCTGGGGCCACATCTGTGGGACATCGGGTACGACTGGGTGCTGCGCGCCGACCTCCCTAGCGGCGTCAGCGTTGTATGTTACGCTGACGACACGCTGGTCCTGGCGCAGGGGAGGTCGCACCAGGCGGCGGCTGAACTAGCGACACGCGGGGTTGCGACAATCGTAGAGAGGATCCGGCAGTTGGGACTCGAGGTGGCCCTGCACAAGTCCGAGGTCATGTGTTTTCATGGTCCTCAGAACGCGCCACCGTCGGGTTCCCAAATAACGGTAGGAGGGGTTCACATCGGAGTCGAGTCGACGATGAAGTACCTGGGACTCGTCCTCGACAGCCGGTGGAACTTCGTGGAGCATTTCCGACGTTTGGCTCCCAGACTGGAGCGGGCCGGGGCTGCCTTGAAGCGGCTCCTGCCCAATCTGGGGGGTCCAAACGCCTCCTGCCGGAGGCTTTACGCGGGGGTCGTGCGGTCCATGGCCCTTTACGGGGCACCGGTGTGGGCGCGTTCCCTGAGGCTGCGACCAGCCCGACGGTTGAACGCGTCCCAGAAGGTCATGGCCATCCGGCTAGTCCGGGGATACCGCACGGTCTCCTGTGAGGCGGCGTGCCTCCTTGCCGGATTACCGCCATGGGATCTGGAGGCAAAAGTCCTCGCGCACGTGTGGGAGTGGCGCGAGGAGGTGAAACGCCGGGGCGTAACTCCGCTGCCGCGAGAAATCACGGTACAGCGGACAGAGCTCCGGCGGGATCTCATGGCGACATGGAGAGTGCGATTGTCGCAACCCAGCGCTGGGCACGCCACAATTGCGGCGATAAGTCCCCTCTTTGAGGAGTGGTTGGAGAGGCGCCACGGCGTCCTCACCTTCCGCCTGACGCAGGTCCTCACCGGACACGGTTGTTTCGGGAGGTTCCTGTTTCGGATAAGGCGGGAGGAAACGCCCGGGTGTCACCATTGTGTGGATCGCCCGGAGGACACGGTGGAGCATACAGTGGAGGTCTGCCCGGCTTGGGCGGAGCACCGCCGTGTTCTCACGGAGGCGATCGGCGGCGGCGATCTCTCGCGTCCAAACCTGGTCCAGGCCATGGTGCGGAGCGAGAGTGCATGGGAAGCCGTCACCTCCTTCTGCGAAGCAGTAATGCTCGCGAAGGAGGAAGCGGAACGCGTGAGGGAGAGGCAACAGCCGCGCCCTCGCGCCCCTAGCCGCCGTAGGAGACGCCCTGGGCGGCGGGAATCGATCGCCGATTCCCGGCCACCGTAGGCGCGGGCTTGCGGACGACGAGTAATGGGCAGCTCGCCGTCCGGTAAGGACCAGGCCCGGGTCGACGGCGCGTTGTGTTCCACGCGCGCCTCAAAGAGATGTCAGCAGTGACGGGGTCAATTGGGCCGATGCCGCCGGGGTCGCGGGTAGTTCGAAAGAGATACCGTGGCCCTGGCACGGGCAGCTGAAGGAACATGGGTGGGTTTTAGTCAGTAAAAGTCTGACACGCCCTCCCGCTCTGCCCAGAGCGGGAGAAGTCATTTGATGATTTCCCATCCACAAAAAAAAAAAAAAAAAAAAAAGGTTGGGTTAGGTTCGGTCGGATTTTAGTATCTATCATTATCTGCCCAGCTTTTTCCCAACTATGTTGGGTTTGGCTTCCAGTCCACCAATTTTTTACATCTGGTAAAACCTGTATTTTCAGCAAATAAATTATTCTTATTCTTAAACGATACCCCCTGGTAAGACTGTTGACTAACAACCGTAACTCTGACAGCTTGTCAGAAATTCGGGCTTCTGACGACCCGTAGACAAAGATCCACGAATGTTAGCCGGGACCCGTGTTTTCCGAAGCATGGAGGAGTCTTGTACGTAAAGATGGTCACCCATCCGAGGACCAACCTCGGCAAGCGTAGCTTAACCTGATCGATCAAATCGTGCGGCTGTTATTACTTAGTATCTATATCTATACATAATTATTATAAATTAAAGTCGCTTTTCGTGTCTAACTCGATTTTGATGTGATTTTCAACATCGTTTATAGAATTTATGCCGAAAGGTTTGTGTTTAGAACATTAATATTAAACTTTAATATGTTAAAGAAATATCGATGTTTTATTATTAATCCGAAAAATAACGTGTCACACATTGTCACAGTCATTGAAGATTTATTTACCTGTGATGAGGTGCGAATTATCAAAGCTAAACTGCTAACTCATAGCACCCCATAAATGGTGAATTGGTTAAAACTTAAAAAAAATCCCAGCAGCTTCTGTGTCATATTATATCGCGTGTAAGTGACGTCATAGATGTGGCAATTATCGCCTACTGCAAGTTCAATGAAGCGGTTTTTTTACTGTTCTGTATTCAAATTGTTTATTTTTGTGAAGTGGACACTTTTGATTGATGAAAATTGGCCAATATTTTGAGGATTTATCTTTCGAAACTATAACAATTTTTTCAACCCAGAATTTAAGTAACTTCAGGTATTTTTTTTTTTTTTGATGGAACGTCTGTATAGCCAATTACACTGTTCGAACATATTTGTAAAAAAAATACATTTAATAACACACACACACACACACACACACACACACACACACACACAAATGATATGCAGTCATACATTCTTTTTACAAAATTACGAGTAGGTATTGTAAGTTTTATATGTAGGTATTTCCAATAGTTTTCTGATAATCAACAACTGCCTAGCTAGCCTTTTCCCCAACTATGTTGGTGTCAGCTTCCAATCTAACCAGATGCAGCTGAATACCAGTATTTTACATGAAGTGACTGCGTATCTGATCTCAACCAACCAGATACTGGGTAATAAGATAACTCTTGGTAAGGTTGGTTGTCAGACTATCGGGCTTCTGACGACCCGTAACGACTGAAACGTTTTTTTATAATAAACAGTATTCACTAAATAAAAATAACAAGCAATAATTTTTTATACTGTACTTGTGTACAAAGGCCGATTTTTTGAAGAAATTTGACAGATTGGGGTAGCTTGATGTGCTATCAAGCTACCCCAATCTGTAAAATTTCTTAGATGGATTTTTAACTTTAATGCAAAGGAATAAGGTGCATATTCAATTGGGAAAATTTGACAGATTGGGGTATCTTGAGCTCTGTACATACATAACCGTGACACAAAAACAGAGTGATCTTTGAGATGCACTAATAGAAAGTTGTTCTCAGGCCCAGACCAATTCTCTCCTGTAAGAATAAACATTCTGTTTCGTCATAAAAGAAGAAAATAGAAAGAATTAGCCTAAGTGATAATTATGTTCCGCATTCGCTTCTCAAAGTTCGCCCCACATTGATATTCCTGTTTCGCCCTAGATTTTGATATTCGCCTCAGTTTTTAGGGTTCCGTACCAAAATTGTAAAAAGGATCACATATGGTGCCTCGTGGCTAAGTAATAACAGCCGCATTTGTCGATCCATCAGGTTAAGCTACGCTTGCCGGGGTTGTCCGTGGATGGGTGACCATCTTTACATACCGAGACTCCTCCGTGCCTCGGAAAGCACGTTAAGCCGTTGGTCCCGGCTGTCATTCGTGGATCTTTGACAGTCGTTACGGGTAGTCAGAAGCCCGAAAGTCTGACAACCAGTCTTACCAAGAGGTATCGTATTACCTAGTTAATGGGTTGTGGAGATCAGATAGGCAGTCGCTCCATGTAAAATACTGGTACCTATTCAGCTGCATCCGGTTAGGCTGGAAGCCGACCTCAAGATAGTTGGGAAAAGGCTAGGCAGATTGATATGGTGCGATTCTCTGTCTACTACGTGGGGTATATATAAAAGAGCGCTGTTTGCACATTTTCAAAAAAAAAAAAATCTTTTTTTTAGGCCGCATAGTTTTCGACTTTTGATGGAAAATGTAAAAAAAATACCGTTCCTCTCCCCTCCCCCCTTATCTTCGCGAAGTTAGCAAAGAGACAAATCTGAAATTATTCTATGTGATAGAAATGTATGTAAAGCTTACAGGAAAAATAAGGCGATGTCTAAATAACACACTTTTTCAGAAATCATCAACAAAAATTACAGGTACGGAAGCCTCGGTGCGCGAGTCCGACTCGCTCTTGACTGGTTTTTTTTAATGGCAATTAATGCTTTTAAACTTACTTGCAGATGAAAAACACATGTTCAAATATTTTTACCCGACTGCAAACCAGAGCAATATAGGGATTATGTACGCACGGCTACAGATCAAGCTATATATTTCCAGTATAAGCTGATCTCGCATTGTATAGGATTTCCTTACAATGAGAGGTCAGTGTAAACTGGAAATGTATAGCTTGATGTGTAGCCGTGTGTTCTTAAACAGATACTGTTACATCACGCAAGTGTAAGTCGACGTTCGCACAAACGTAAAAATATCTCGCGGCGATTTTATTTCGCGCACTGGATTTTCAACGCTCTGTTTAGCGCCGAGAGTTGAAAATCCAACAGTATGTTTTTTCGACGCGCTATAATGCACTCTGTTGTTGTTGTTATGTTGGATTCTCAACGCTCGGCTCAACAACGAAAGTTGAAAAACCAGTGCGCGACAAAATACCGCCGCGATATTTTTACGTCCGTGCGAACGTCGGCTGATTGTATCACTCACATTACATTCATACTGCGCTTATTATCACCGGATAAGCTTTATCTATCAAATAAATCTGTGAATATAAACTCTATATTGATATCTGTTGATAACAGCCGATTAACTATCGGTGATAATTTGCTCGTTCGTTGTATTAAGGATAAACTTGTGAAGGTTATCCCTGGTGAGTTAAGCAGAATTAACGCACTTAACGATTATCTTACTAGCTTTAACAACAGAAAAACAGTGGAACGTTTTTCTTTCTTTCTTTTCTTTATTTTTACTTGCTCAAACTTACAGCATTTTATATCAATTAAACCATTTACAATCACTTTTGATTGTCAAGGAGTCGGTCAGTCAGAAATACGAAGAAGAGCGGGCAAGAAGGTCCATGGACACTCTTTTAAATTGTATTGTTAGAAAAATATACATTACATCATTATGTCGAATGTGAGAATCGTTTAATTTAATACAAAAAACGTACACCTTAAAAGCGTCCAGAGAACCAAACAGAAAAAACATAAAAATTAAAATAAGCCGTGGCAGCTAAAAGATTACCAGTCCCAACTGACGGCACCCGTTCAGGAACATGACGCATGGATCAGCTCCATTTAGCTCAACCATTTTGAAGGGAGCCATTGCGTTATGAGATCCAAATACACCGGTGTAAGGGATATCGACGAACTCTGAGTCCAGACTAATATAGTTCTCTTCTTCGTGGCGCTGGCACGACTGTATTTCAGATCTGAAACTGTGCTCTGATCTGCGAAGTGGCGAACCACTTCCAGCGGTGTCTTTGGTGGCAGCACAGAGATCACTTTAGCTGCATGTTTTGGGACAGAGGACAGGATAGGAGGTGGAGCACAGTTTGTGACATAGCTCCACATTCACACCCTGATGCCGTTCCGTCGAGGTTGCCCCACTTTACCAAGCTGGATTCAAGTTTTCCCACTTGTGTCCGGATACGGTTCAGGCATTTCCAAGTGGACCACGAAAGTTTACACCCTGTAGGGAGATGCTCCTTTGGTGGTAGATTGTAAGTCGGAGAGGGAAGAATATCCTCCATGAGTATAAGAGCAAAAGCTTTCGTCGATTGTAAAAAAAAAAACTGCTGTTTCATACAAATATGCAATACCTACACGGTCATAATGTTACGGAAAAATTACAACGCTGGTGGGTCCAGAATTATGTACTGAATAAATGATATCAGTTTGCGCAACGATTTACACCCAATCAATCAATCTGCCTAGCCTTTTCCCAACTATGTTGGGGTCGGCTTCCAGTCTAACCGGATACAGCTGAATACCAGTATTTTACATGGATCGACTGCCTATCTGACCTCCACAACCCATTAAGTGGGTAATACAATGTCCCTGAGACTGGTTGTTAGACTTTCGGGCTTCTGACGACCCGTAACGACTGTCAAAGATCCACGAATGACAGCCGGGACCAACGGCTTAACGTGCTTTCCCAGGCACGGAGGAGTCCCGGTATGTAAATATGGTCACCTATCCACGGACCGACCCCGGCAAGCGTAGCTTAACCTGATGGATCGACCCGTGCAGCTGTTATTACTTAGCCACGAGCTCCTCTTTTTTACACCATATACGGGGTTAAATAATTTTGACTAATATAGTGAAACATCACAGACTTCATAAAGCAAAACAAAATCAGTTTTGTGTAAATTAGAATTGGCAGTAATCAGAACGTTCTAATTTGAAGGCTCCCACAGACAGGCGCGACGCGTCTCCGATAGAACAATTTCCATGAAGTTTTCATAGACATTGTTTCACCAGAGTCGCGTCACGCCTGTCTGTGGGAGCTTTTACTTGGATGGGTAAATATTATTATACATAAATCTTATCCAACGTGAATGTACTTACACACATAGTTCGACAATCAATCAACCTGCCACAACTATGTTGAGGTCGGCTTCTAGTCTAACCGTATGCAGCTGAATACCAGTAATTTACATGGAGCAACTGCTTATCTGACCTCCACAGGCTACATAGCTTGTCAATACGGTACGGTATTGGTGAATATTGTGGAACTGTGTTCATTGTTATAAATAGCGCTTCGTTGAGCACGACACCTATTTTACATTGGCAAAATTAATCTAATGAAAGCCTTACAAACATTCACATTTGTCTAAGAAAAAACACCCGTAAAATCAGCTGACCAACCTCTAAATAAAACTAGAACAATGAACCGAATTGTTTAAACACCAATCTCAAATGTGTGAATGACGTATCATACGTTTCCATTGTAGAGTGACGAAACTTACTAAGTCACGGGCGCCATTTGAACAAGCGAGGTATCCGACAAATCCTTAAATCGACATGGCTAAACAAACGCTGGATATGGGAACATTCCCGTTGCTCGTCTGGATTAGAGGCGCGCTTAAATCCGGCACCCGTG
The DNA here is from genome assembly GCA_946251885.1 of Cosmia pyralina. Classification (NCBI taxonomy): domain Eukaryota; kingdom Metazoa; phylum Arthropoda; class Insecta; order Lepidoptera; family Noctuidae; genus Cosmia; species Cosmia pyralina. The sequence continues at coordinate 9,389,412 of OX276343.1, forward strand.
CGGTAGTCAGTGTAAACATGGGTTAAGGGCGCCGCTCTATGAGATGTCTCGTAGGTAAAGGTACGGTGTTTTTGGGAGAAGTTAAACAGATTCGATTTTATTGATGTGCGTATTCGGTGACTGAAAAGTTGTGAGGAAATCGGTTGTCATGATATGGGCATGTGATGCGGAAGTATGAGGAAAATATCGTCTGGTAAGTTTTGAATGTGTATGGCTATACGAGTAGGAGAAGACCAAAGAAACGATGGATGGACTTAGTGAAAGATGAGTTGGCGAGAAAGGGGGTGACTACCGAGATAGAGAAGTATGGTAGAAACGGACATGTGGCGCCGACCGCAAATAAATTGGGATAAGGGCAGGAGGCCGAAAGGTTCTGGAGTGGGGACCGCGCGCCGGAAGACGTAACTTTGGAAGGCCTCGCACAAAGTGGACAGATGACCTTGTAAAGGCCGCAGGATTCCGTTGGATGCGGGAATCACAGAACCGGTCGAAGTGGCACTGCTTCGGGGAGGCCTGTGTCCAGCAGTGGACGTCTTTCGGCTGAAATGATGATGATGTCCATATTCCAAGTTTGTTCGTGTAGTTTCAGAATCCATTGAAGCCCTTTACAGAGCGATTTCACGAGACGAACTAGTGCTTAAGACTAACGCACTATAGTGATGTAATTGCTTGTGGCATACCAGAACTTGTAGCATCATTCAAAGTTCTGTAAACAAGTAAATCACGCTCTAAGTAACAGTACTAACGATCCAAGTCATTTGTTGCTTCAATTTTCCTGTGTGCAAACAGGCAAGAAAATTGCATCGAATCGTGTAAATTGGGCTTTAGATATGCTTAATAAAATAAAACTAAGAAAGTCTTGGTTTAAAACAAAAAAACCAACCAAAATTGTAACCAGTAATTTAAATGGTGTGCATAATAAAGAGTATTCTATTCTATTCTATTCTATTCTATTCTAAAAAACTTTTTTACAAAAAAATACAACCGACTTCCAAAAACAACACTACAAAGTGAAAAATAACTTTAATTTCGGAAGTCGGTGTCTAGTTAAATGTATTTTCGTTTTTTGCCACCGACTTCCGAAATTAAAGTTATTTTTCACTTTGTAGTGTTGTTTTTGGAAGTCGGTTGTATTTCTTTGTAAATAAAAAAATCCAAATCGGTCCAGCCATCTTCGAGTAGGTAATCGGGGAACATACATAAAAAAAAAAGAGGTTCCGAAGAATTGAGAACCTCCTCTTTTTTGAAGTCGGTTAAGAAGACTTAAATATACACGATATGTAGATTCAATACCAAGTATGAATGAATGAATGTATGAAATGCCGGGAGCCCAGCGTGGTTTGACAAGACTCCATTACTCGAATGAACCCAAAGATTGACACTAGCCCCTGTTGCCTCAGGTTATATGGTGCAACAGAGACCATTGCATATCAACGAGTAGACCGGGGGGCGCGGGCGTGGTAATGGTGGGGAAGACGTGCCTTTGGATATGGAAGGATTATTAGAGCCGTACCGGATGCTACAATTTTATACATAGACTAGTGTTATTAGGTACGCAAATTAAGAGCCTACGTACTGATTATTTCATCCAGCTCAGCTCCAAAATATCAAATTACCTACTAAAAATTGCGCAATATTTTAAATTCTATACGCCTCTAACGACTAAGTTCGGAGTTGCTAATCACGCGGTATATCTGGTGATCCTCCACGGAAGGTCAGGGGTCGAATCATGTCCGTGGCACCGTGACTGGCACTGACGAAATTGGCTCAAAAGCCGAGATAACTTCAGCGTAAACTATAAAAATCTGCGACATAATATAATAACACAAATCCCGATTAGGTTCATACTCACAGTTGTTGCGGTCGGCTAGCGAAAAAATATACTTGCGTATCATTAAAATAATTTGTGAGCCACATTATTTGTTTTTGAATTAATTTTCTTTCCTTTCTTACGGTCACTTAACTTGAGGCCCTATGATCCGGCGCTCGAGCCGCGTACTGAGCTGAAGTAGGCTCGCGAGTGGTTGCCTCACGCATTTGTTAGCTATTTAAACATAGTAATTATTTTAATCATTTTACACGACAAACTCAGCGAATTGCGCTAAACAATCTTACTAAAAAATAACATAAACACTGTTTTGTAGCTATGAAATCTCATAGCTACAAAACAGATTAACATTACGAAAAGGGGTAACTTTGGGATTTTTTCTATACAGCAAAGTAAATCTAATTGTGTTATTAAAAGCGATTGACTATCCTTTAGATCCGTAAATAAGATATATATCTTTTTTTTTCAGAATTTTGTAACACTGTTTTTTTATTTTTTCTCCTACGATACAGGACTACCTAGTTTAGGAGACAGGGTTACATAATCTGTGTAGATTTATGTAGATATCCGTGTTTTGTTGTTTTGTACATCTGCTTTTGTGTACCTATCATGAATCTTGTGTGTGTAATAAATATTATTCTTATTCTTATATTTAGAAGAACTTTAAGAACTTTATACTTTATATGAAAGGTAATTCAATAAAAACCCTTTCAGGTTTTCATTTAACTTTTCAGTGTCTCTCTAGTCACTACAAAACCTGAATGAAAAACCGAAATGTTTCACTTTATTTTTATCTAATAGTACCTACAGCCTTAATCGTTGGCAGATCTATAAATCCGTATGTCACGATCATAACTTAGCTGTTATAGTTCTTATCTATACTATGTTCGTCTCAATTATCTATTTTTATGCGATCCATACGTATTTTAATGTTTTTATAGTATTAGGAGTTACAGTGGAAATTTTATATGTGTATACATTACGTATCGTACCTATTTATTTTGCGCATATCTAAACGATTACACGTAATTTTAAAATAAAAACTTTAAAATAAAATATATTTTTTCAGTCTTAGAGTAGGTTTCTAAATCATTAGAATTATGTATTACGAAATAAATAAATGTAAAGTCGTATAAGTACAAATATTTGAAAGCCGATTTCGAACGACCTACCATCGCTGAAGGTTATAGTTATAAAAATATATTAAAAATTAAAACTATTTAGGAAAAACCACGTCGTTGTTTTCAACGCGTTGACAGCTCAAGAATTAAAAGATAAGCTCTCATGGTGTACAAATATGAGTGGTTTCTAAACGCTATCTCGTTTAAATAAGTGGAACATAAATTAATCAGAGCCGTGGTTTATAGACAACAGGGGTAATGCCACAGTAAATGTTACTATCGTAGTGTCGTCTCTCTGTGTGTTTGTGTGTCACTTACTTGCCTCTGTATTCGTCAGATTAGACGGGTGGTGTTTATCGCGTTTGCATCATTTGAGATAAATAGTAGGCTAATTTTGGCACGTCATTTTAAAGTGGTATTTCTCTTGTTTGTTTCAAACTATGCTTATTTTTACATAATCTAAATATGATAAAATACCTAATTACAGAATAGTTTTTATGTTTACTAGAAGTCGGTAGAGCAAATAAATCATTATTCGAAAGCTTATCCGTCTGTGCGTCAGAGTATTCTACGGTTTATGATATTAGAAGAATAGAATAGAATCATTTTATTTCGGACACACAATATCCATATAGTGTTAGTAACATACAAAAATAACTTATTGCCTAGTGTTAGTAAAAATTAGCCTCCTCACAAACTGCTGCACAATCGGAGAGCCGAGGCTCTCGGCTACAGTTTTCAGGATGCTGTTCCGACTGCCCCTCACTGTCCTCAGTAGCGACGCTGTTTTCTTGCGTATAAGTGCATGGAAGCCGTCGTCGGTGCGGGCTTGCGCAAACATGGCCGACGCACTACAGTAACGAGGCAGCCTCAACAACATCCTGAAAGCATTATTATATTGGACGCGCAGGACATCCAACGATCTCTTAGTGCAATTGACCCATAGACTGCCCGTGTACAGACTTTGGCAATAAGCCTTAAAAAGCGTTACTTTAACTTGTTCTGTACTCTACTGTTGTTGTTGTATATTCATGACCAAAATCACGTAGATACTTATAGTTATTATTTATCTATTTGATTTAGATTTTTGTTCCATCTTATTTGTTTATCACTACAGTTTTTACTACTACTATCATCAGAAGATTATCACTATAAAACTACTAGTGTGGAGAAGTGGTATAATGATTTCGACGGTGGAAATTATAAATATCGTAAGGGACATCTAAATCCTAAAAACTTCCACCGTCGACTTCGTAACATTCGATTTACTGAGGTCTCTCTAACATTATTTTGAGTAACGGTCGTGTTGGAAAATCATTTTCTATCCCATAGCCATACGTGGGTATTGTATCCATAACTTTCTTGCCTGACTCTCACATTGCTAAACTTATGTCTAAAACAAACATATAATTATTATCTATTAATACCAGTCGGATATCTATGAAAATAGTAGCTGACAACCGTTGAGCCCTGTTTGTTGAGCAATTGTTACAATTATGATTTACATATTTGCCGATCTTGTAATCTGATGTCTTACGACTGATGTTACTGTCGCCTCTATGTACTTGTTGTAATGTACATAGTACGTATGTAATATTGACTGAAGTAGGTAGGTGTAGAATTATATTAGGTAGGTATGTTAAAATTGAGAAAAGGAAAGAAAATACCTGCTAACATAAAGTTTAGACACATCTAACAGGGATAAAAAAAAAATGAGATAGTAAATTACAAATTAGTTTGGATGTTAAGAATGAAATCAAGTAATAACAATATAAACCATATCACTTACAAACATACTAATAATGCATTATTTGTCAATATTTCTCTCTAAATAAATATTTGATAAACTTAATAAATCAGTGTGGGAATATGAACAGGATTATCGTTGAACAACAAGAAATTAGTGTGGAGGAGGAGCTCGTGGCTAAGTAATAACAGCCGCACGGGTCGATCCATCAGGTTAAGCTACGCTTGCCGGGGTTGTCCGTGGATGGGTGACCATCTTTACATACCGAGACTCCTCCGTGCCTCGGAAAGCACGTTAAGCCGTTGGTCCCGGCTGTCATTCGTGTATCTTTGACAGTCGTTACGGGTCGTCAGAAGCCCGAAAGTCTGACAATCAGTCTTACCAAGGGGTATCGTATTACCCAGTTAATGGGTTGTGGAGGTCAGATAGGCAGTCGCTCCATGTAAAATAATGGTATGCTGCATCCGGTTAGACTGGAAGCCGACCCCAACATAGTTGGGAAAAGGCTAGGCAGATTTTTAACAAGAAAAACTGTAGAAAAAGTTAATAAGCACTCAACCTTTTTAAATCCATAAACTAAACGATTTTCTTCTTAATGATTGCTTAGCGTGTTTTATCTAATGGAAATGAATACTAATTAAAAGCAGCCGATACGATTCACTTGGCCCTTACAAGTTCCAGACGATGAAGGAAAAGCATATGTTAAAAAGGTGTCCAAGTCAGTCTAAAATGAGAGAGAATGATGAATGATGATAAATGAGAGTGAGGTTGTTTTGTCTCTGAAAAAGTCATATCTCCAACGGTCATCTTCAAAAACCTAGCAATAACGTTTTTGCCTTACAATAGGGATGATGCCTGGGTAAGAAAAATGAAATTCTATTTAGTCCGTTAGTCAGACAATATAAAAATATTAGACACGTATTTTTTATATATTAATATTAATAAAGAATGACTTAGTTATCACGCACTAAAGATGGGGAGTGGGGGCTCGCTACATCACTGCTACGTATAAAATCTACAAAGACGTGACGTCATGCCACAATTTACGCCAATGTATCGCCGTAATCTTTTAATTACGTAAAAAAAGAAAAAATACGCGTCCAATATTTTTTAATAATCTACATGGCAGATAAAAAATACATTCATCATCCTATAGCTTGTACTTTGAAGCCCCAACATACAAATTAAAGTAGATGTTGGGACGAAAGTGGTTAGATGACAGTTCTCATCCCAAACTTCATGTCAACTAACACAAGAAAACCATTTCCTCCATCGGTACTAATTCTTAACATACGAATTCTCGAGCACCGCCCAGCAAAGCTCAACAAGTCCAGAGCACACACAAATCGTTCCAAATAAATTGCAAAGTTCGGCGAACATATCCATTGTAATTGTGGTACGTGCTAGCCGTGATTGCAGCAAGAGTTAACACATAATACATTACAGTTTATGTCACAACACAATCAGGCTCCGCCGAGGACGAATCAGGCGGCGACGCGCGTAATCTGGGTTAACAGGGGTCAAACGACATCACAAATTCCAATACGATATTAGACGTATCTGTGGCGCGAATCAACGATTCTATGGACGGACAAACTGTGCGTGCTATTGGCCAACACGCCCCTGCGCTTGCGCTTCATGACATGCACTTTGATTGTGCACGTCAAATTGCTCAGAATTGGTAAGGGTTAATTTATTGTTGAAAGCTGCGAAGTGGTAGCTCTGCTACTAGATCAATTCGCTCTTCATCTCTCCTCCAATACGCTCTTAAATTTGATGATTCGACTATTGAATCAGAAATTATAAGATCATTTGTTTTGTTATGGAGTTTCGGGTATGGTATTATGATTCCTTAAATTCAATTAAAAGCTCTGTGCTCATTTTGTTTTTCGCCGGCGAGATTTTTTGTGTCAACTTTAACATTATAACGTGATGAGATATGTCGTGTTTGCACATCATTAACCTTATTAAAACACTATCATTCGTTGTGAGTTTGCCGTTATGTGGTCAAACCGACGTTCAGTAACAATATTCAATGAATGTAATCAGTGCGGCTCATGAACGTTTTGTATCGACTGACGCAATGGCCAAGTGTCCAATTTGTATCTCGATTCGCCTTAAGTGGTTCGACTTTTCTTAGATTAGAATACATAAAGATGTGTACTTTATTTTTCTTGTGAGTTTTATTCTCACTTGGTGTTAAAATTATGGTCATTGTAGGCATTATACTTTCAAATTGAATTACGCAGTCAAATGTTCTCTCCTGATTCATTTTCCCAGCTCAACTGGTCAACTCTACAAGGTAAAAATAACAAAAAGTTATACATGATTATTTGTTATGGAGTTTGGGGTATGGTTATTGTTATTGGGGGAGGCTTATGTCTAGCGGTGGACGTCATTCGGCTGAAATGATGATGATACATGATCAAATTACGAAAACTGAACTATCAAGAAATAAATCATAACATCAATCCTTGAATCCAAGGACCAGCCAATATAGACTAGACAACGGGAATTTCCAGATTAGATGCTTATCTAACATGCAAACGGTAGTCCAGTTGTTCTCGACCAGAAGCGAGATATGACGTACACATTCATTGATGTTCAGCAATTGGCAGTAAACTATAAAATTGTCACCTCTTCTCGTGATTCTTTTGTCTTAGCAATACGAAGGTAAAAATAGCGACTGTGTCTATTTTGAGTACCTAAATTTGAGTGTCACACTGGTGCTAATCAAACGAATATAACCGAATTTGTAATCCGATTTCCAACATGAGTTTGTAACGTGTAAAATGGTTATTTCTGTTGTTTTTACCGTTTAAGTATTAGTGGTCAAGACCGAATAAAAATATTCGTAGAAATAAGATGACATGACGAGTCATGTTAAATGGGTCTTGCATCTTTCTGATTATCTATCCTACTTGGTGTTTGGTTGATTGAATTCATTGATCTGAAACAGGCATAATAAGTTGAATTTTGTACATGTCTGCGCTTTTTAAGCTTCATGTACACGACGCCGGAGCCGCACCGCTTGTTTGTTTATACGAATGAATATCGCCCAAGCGCCGCACTGGCTCCGTACCAGAGCCGCGCCGGAACCGCGTGTACACCGCATTGTTGCCGAGTTTGTAGCGCATGTTCGTTCGGTTCCGCCGTCGTGTACATGAAGCCTTACTATTGACTACATTAAAGATTATTTTTGGACTTGCCAACACCAAGACACCAAATACGTCAAAACATTCTTCATTAAAATCAGATCATGAATTTAATACGGTAAAATTACATGAAAAAAATACAGTTACATAATGCACAATATAATGTAAGGCAACGGTTCCCTTCGTTTGTCGATACGTTTCAAATGTCTCTCACGTCTGCCTTTGACAGACACTGTGCGCATACGCAACCATATTGCACCAATGCATGCAAGTGTACCAGCGCAAATTGTAGAATTATTCATTATTATTCGACCTTAATGGAAGCTATGGGGACTTGTCTAGACACGATACCATAAAAGTATGGATAAGCCCGTGTTCATGTACTGAAATTATCCACTCCGTTATATTAATTGGGCGTACGCTAATTAAATATTAATGCAAAGATTATGGTTTGAAACAATTATCTGCGATTGGAAGTTTATGTATCCGTTTTAGTACCTACTCTTGTTTAATTTAGATTGTTTATGCAACTCATTGTTATAAGCAAGTAAGTATAGATCTTCGCACTTATTACCAACTAGATGATCCTACAGACGTTGTCGTGTCAAAATTTTAATCCATAGAAAAAAGTACTTTCAGTTTTACCCAAGATGACCAATTTTCTAGGCAAGTTTTCCAATGTTTTTTTTGTATAAAAACCTAATTCGATAATTTTAAAACAAAAGCCAAATCGGTCCAACCGTTCTCAACTGATGCACCAACGAACAGATTTTTTTTTTTTATATACGAGATAAGTATGTATAAAAATCAAAACAGATTTGAAAATGAGGAATACATGTTTTTACGTGGATAATCACGGGATTAAAAAAGAGACCTCGAGATTAACGGTAGATTAAATTGTTTAATCGTTATCATAGTCTAAATCTTCTACTAAGAAGTTGTTATCTCAGATAGAAATAGATAGGCTATCAAAAAAAAACTCTGATTACCGTAGATTAATTAGTGATTAGTGACATGTTTTGATTTTTAATTTAATTAATATAACAGAATTAATTGAATTTGGATTTCATTGATTCAATTTTGATATAGAATGTAGAAATGCTGGGTAAAAAGATACTGTACGGTACGGTCAGCAACATAAGTCGGTTAACACTGCTACTTTTACACAACATGTAAATTAATACAAAATGGTTTGATTATTTCCTTTTTTCCTAAAATACCTATAATAGAGTCTAGTAGATCTTTAAATTTTACTTCTCCGATTTTAATTTAATTTAATTAAATGTCTTGCTCAATAATTAAGATTTAAAAAACTGAAGTGTTAACCGACTTTTGTTGCTGACTGTACTAAACATTTTCAAGCATTATCAAATGGATTTTTCTTGTCATAGGTAACTTTTGCCACAGCTAGTAAAGATTTAAGGCACTCTAGCGCGTTGTAAAACAATCAACTACTTTGTTTTCCAATCAAATACTAACCCACACTTTTCTTTCGTAGAATCTGTCAGCGGAACTCAGGCGCAGCAAGACGCCGCCTCGCCGTTCGCCGGAGGAGCGTGCGGTGCCCCGCCCCCCCTCCGCCCCCGTGCACCATGAGCGCATCCAGCACACCCCGCACACCCCCCACACTCCGCACACCCCGCACCTCTCACCTAAGAAGGAGGCGTTCAACAATCTGCTGAACAAAGGTATTACTGGTGAGTACACCATTTTATGACTAGACTAAGAAGATTTTTGAGCTGTTTAGTCGCGACTATGAATATGGCCTCTTGAATGAAACTGTAAGGAAATTTTAGAATAGCTTCAGATCACTATTGACATAATTATTATACGAAGTATTGGTGTACTGCAGCTGAGTAACGTTTGAACTTTAAAAGAAAAAAAAATATCTATTGTTACTTACCAAGCGGCCAGCCAAGAGAAATCTATCAACCAAGATTTAAATCAGATTGCAGACCGTTAACCAAAGTTTAAACTGCGATTAACCAAGTCGAACAAAAAAAACGTTCACAAACGATTTTATCATTCTTTTTCTCTCAGCCAAAGCTGAAACGTCCCTCAAACGTCTTTTAAAACAAGTAAGAGTGCATTATTCATAGTCACGCACTGTTCTTCGGCCCCTTTGTATAACTAAGGTTCATCTGTACAGTCCTAGTTAATCTGATGCCATTATTGATTTCCCGATATCTTTTGGTCGTTAAATCAAACGTTCGCCGTATATGCGCCAGTGATTTCAATATTTATATGCGTCAATAAAATCAGTCAATGTTTATTGAATAGTTTCTAAGGAGTTACCTTTTGGTGTTAGTTATTCTGTGCCGTTTATGTTTTTATGATGATGAAAGAAAACATTCGTTTGTTTATTAAGCTAGCTTGAAGAATTAATTTTGTTCTATTGATCTTGGTTTGTGAGCAGTCAGAGGTGGCCCAGTGGCAACGGCTTCGACTAGGCTGATTATAATCTTAGTTTCCTGTCGAAAAACGCAATGTTGAGCTAAATTCATTTGCTTGAGTGTCTCTTTAAAATTTTCATTAATTAATCGCGATTATTTTATTTGTAAAGAGTTCAGTTGAAATTCGAGTTAAGAATCAAAAAAATTAAAATGCGATAACGTGAGGAAGTGTTACAAAAATGAATTAAATGACAGATAATATTGATCAGGTGCTACTGATAATTATATTTTAGCAGAACATCCTTTCGATAAGATATAATTTTGAGAATCAAAAAATATAAGACGTTGGTAGGTGAAGTAGATATCTAAAAGAAAATATGACAGTATTTTTTCGAAGACGGCTAATGAGAACGACCCCTAAATCCACGCAGTTAATTTCGCGACCAGTTTAGCACGCATTGCGCATGAAACCCGGACCGACGCGGCATCAACTTCCCATACACTGAGCTAATACCCACTGTTCATACCCTACCTAATAATTTCCCATTCATTCTCCTCTTTATAAATCATAATCTCTAAATCTACCGTATTCTGTCCTTGTCTTTTTAATACAAATCCTTTTTGTTCCGTCTCTTTCTAGTTCTTTTACCCCTTAAATCTAATCCGCGACATCCCGTCTGCCGTAAGGCGCGCTCAATGCATAAGCCCAAGTGCACACGCAGTAGGCACATATCGCATACCTATACAGTGTGTCCCATGCTTAAGAATGCTCTTCTTTGTGAGTAGGTCGTAAGATAAATTATATATTATTATTATTATTAGTAAGCATAGAATTACGTTCAAGATTTATTGTGAATAATTTTCAAATATTTGAAAATTATTTTCATCCTTGAAGTTTTAGAAAACATAAATTTTGGTATTAGCTACCTACTTAAACATTATTTTGAATTTTTTCGACTACAAATAACCTTGTAATTCCTGAAAACATCATTATTCTTTATCGCTATTAACATAAATGGTAGCAGAAGTAGTTAAAGAATCTGAATAAGCACACAGATAAAATAAAAATGTATTGTCGCTTGCGCAAACAGAATGAAAAATATGAACAAGAAGACTATTATAAGTAGCGTTAGTGAGGCGAGCTTGTCCCGCCAATCGGCCGGTGAGTTAATGCCTAATGCCACTAATCGGGCGTTATAAATCATTATTAATTTCGAATCGGGCCGCGCCGCCCGCGCCGCCGCCGCCGATCCGCGCCGATTAGCGATTGCACAATGCCCGACGGATTACGTCCGACGTTGAAGATATATCTTTTTGTCAAATCGTACCTGAGTACCGTCAGAAGATTAAATCTGGTTGGAAGTACTTTGATTTTTAACTGTTGTTTGAATACGAATTTAGAGCTAGAGTTAGAAGTAGAAACAGCAGCTTTATGAATGACCATCATTCACGAAGTAGCTGTTAGAGCAGGTCTGCGGTCAATCGGAGTTGGTTTCATTTTGACAGTTCAACAACATTCATTACGTTATTTACGTTGTCGAGCAGACAAATTTTTCGAACATAAGAAGCAATGGATTAGCAATTTGTTATAAAATGAAACCAACTTCGATTGATAATGTGTTACGCAATTAGGGTGCAGATGCACTACACATTTTAGGTATGATACTACAAGTACGCGGCGGGCTCGACTTGTCGGGCTTATTCAGTGTGTTAGTAGTAATTAGTTCAATATACACTCACGCGCCGCATCGTAAAAGAAGACAACCCTAACGAGTCAGAAGATATAAGAGTTACGCGATAGAAAGAGAGGAAAATTCTAGGTGAATATAACTGTAGGTAATTAACGTTGTGCGACCTGTATTGCACTTTATTGTATCATAGCTAGGAGTCACTATTTATTTAAATGATTTTCGGAGTGAATCTTCTGTACTTGTTCTATTATGTATTCTGTGGTTAGAGGCAATTGGTGTTTCTGAAACCCACAGCCTTCCATTCCTCTGTGGTAATATCAATATTTCTTACTTCTCTTTTACGGCAAGTGTACTATGCAAAATATACCTCTCATGTTATGTTAGCTAATAAAATGGCTTATCTAAATACAGTCGAATTTACGCATTTCCCTTTTAATATAATACAAATCTATTTTACTTTATTGATTTCCATTTACCATTACTACAAGAATATTATGCCAGCCGTACTCTGAAAAAAACTTCATAAAGTATAATTAATTATTTTAAACTTTCGTTGCCGACCCTACTTTACACGAATAAGCCAGTTTTATATAGATAAGCCGATTTATATTTTTTATTATACCTTATTATAATCTTTTATTTTATATGTAAGACATAACAAATGTATCTAAGCATGGTTTTATGGTTAAAATAAAATGAACGGTATGTTTCTAAAATTTATATGCAAAATATTCCTATTACAGCTAGGTTTATAGTACCTACAATATCGACTATTAAGTAATAATATTTTGGATATCGTCGTTAGCCATGTGTCTAATAGATATAATCTTTTTTCTATATTTATTTGAATACTTTATCGTTAAAGTTGTTTTAATCGGAGATCAGATTAACGAAAGGTTTTATTAATCAGAAATACACTTGTGGAGATTAAAGTCAATATTGATTCTTGAAATAACTTTGGAGATATCGTAGATAATGCGTCGTAGACCACTATTTGTATGAATATATATATCACGTAGGTAAGTAGGTAGTGTTACAAGAATCATCATCTGCCTAGCCGTTTCCCAACTATGTTGGGGTCGGCTTCCAGTCTATACTAGTATTTTACATGGAGCGACTGCCTATCTGACCTCCACAACCCAGTAACTAGGTAATACGATACCCCTTGGTAAGACTGGTAACACTGCTGAAATGGTACCTACCTTTAAAGCTTTATTTTGTGGGTAGTGTCCTTAGGAGCTTGGAACTTTAAAAAAATAGTTCCTATTAACTAATACCTAACTTTAAAAAAAAATATTTATAAAATAGTTCCTATTTAAAATCAACACGATTCCGATAAAGTTTGAACTTGTGGTTGAACCTAAAGAAAAACACAAAGGTTCACAGATAGGGGAAAACCACTGGCGGAAGCGGTTTCACACAGCCGTTATAGGTAGGCATCTATACTTGGCTTTGCCAGTAGTATTTATTGCATAGCAATATAATTAAATTATATTTATTATGCGAAATATAATAATGAAGGTTATACCTACGGGCTGTGCTACGGGTTATTTAATATTGTTAGTAAAACTTTTTATTTATTTTATTTTATTTTATTCAGAAAGGAACTCCAACAAAGGATACACATTACATGCATTATTATACAAAGTACTTTGAAGATTTGTGCTCATTCAGTTATAGGAGAACACATCATGCATACAAGACATCATCATTTTAAACATTGTTTAGAAGTGTATGAGTTTAAGTAGTTAAACATAATAAAATTTAAATCAAAGAAAAATTAAACAATATTAAATAGTAAACAATGAAGAGTAAAATTAAAAAAAAAGAAAAAATTAAAACATTAAGATATTCTAAAACACAAATAATACAATGAAAGAGGCAACAATGAATAGGAACTATAAAGAGCAATTATTAACAATATAATATGATAAATGTGTATGTAAAATTATTTACGGCAGGTGTATATTATGTGCCCTACTACACCCTATCTTTACATGAAATAGGTACGTATGTATTGGTCAGAAACATACAAGATTGATTTCTACTGTAAAATACAGGGTTCAATTTTAATGGTTTTTATCCTCTTTACTCATCATTATGAAATCACGAAAAAAATATCTGCTGCTCCCTATATTTATTTTCACGAGTTTGATGTAGACAAAAGTACTAAACAGCTGATTTTTTTTTTCGCGATTTCAGGTACGGTCCTGTACCTAGTAAAATTTGTTCAAAATGATGAGTTCAATAATTCCTTAAGAGGATAAAAACGATTAAAATTGCACCATGTATAAAAAGTCTACAGTACCCACTAATACACAAATTTAAACCTTCACTACTTTAAAGCGAAAGAAAAGCTGCATAAAAATTTTTATCAGTGAAGTCTTAAAAGTCAAAACGTAGGGAGATAAATACAAAAAAAAAACCGTCAAATTCATAACTGTCACCATATGACGTAGCGCGGTGTGACACGTATTATTAGGGCCGGCACACACGCGGGCAGAGCTTTATCTCCGAGCGACACGAGGCTGATCCGCGCGGGATGATCCGGATCAACGGGATCCGGGGGTGGTACGTGTGTGAGTGTGTGTGTGTTATCGATTTAATGTTCGACTTACGTGCCTGTGTGAGTGTTTTTGTAATCTTTGATGGCGTATTTTGATAGCTAGGTGTTAGAGATTTTTTATTTGACAGTGATTTAGTTTAAAAGTTTAAGATAACATTTTTTTTGTTATACAAATTTAGAAGTCGTTTTGGAATGTCTGAACTGCGTTATAAATGTGATTTTTTTAAATACGTAGGTATACTAAAAATTCGCTTTTTTGAAAGCTCATTAAAATTGTATCTCTTCCAAATCTGTATGAGATTAGATATTGATGTTTATTTTAAATCCTAAATACACTTCTGGACACATCTTTTGGCCCACCTTGTATTTTCAGTTTCGTTTGGTCCTAGCTAAAATTTTATATTAGGTCGAGCAAAAAGTTTTTATGCAGTTTTGAACCTGGCACATTCACAATTTCATTCAATAGTCTTTTTTTGAATTTCGAACACAGAATTTAAAGAAACAAAAGACAATTTGGAGCCTGTTTGTTGATATCAAACAATCGAATACTAAGAAAACTTGGTTTTATTGGTTTACTTGGATTTAATTCTTGAAAAAGTAATTGATATATTTGGTTTTGCAACAAACATTACTTATTCTTAACATTAAGGTGAGGTTCTATCAATAATCTATGGATACTTCACCTGAAGTCGCCGCCAAAGCTGTGGCACTTATTCAGGCCGGACACAGCCAAAGAAACGTGAGTGCTCAACTTAATTTAAGTCGATCTGCGGTCCGAAATGTTTATCGGAGGTACCTAGAGACTGGCGGCTTTGTTCGTCGCCAAGGAAGGCCACGATCTCGGGTCACAACTGAAAGGCAGGATCGATTCATCGTGACGACCAGCTTGAGAAATCGTCACCTTACCTCCATTGAGATACAAAACCAACTTCGCGACTTCCACGGAGTATCTGTGAGCGCTCGAACTGTTCGGAGAAGGTTAAAAGAACGCGATATGGTACCACACAAGCCAGCTAATGGCCCCAAACTAACGCGAGCCCACCGAACAGCGCGCCTTCATTTCGCACGCAGTCATTTAAATTGGACACAGCAAGATTGGAGCCGTGTACTCTTTTCTGATGAGTCTAAAATTGTGTTACATGGCAATGATGGAAGGAAGAAGGTCTACCGACGTAAGGGAGAGCGTTTCGCACAATGCTGCTTTGAAGAGAGGGTTGCTTATGGCGGTGGCTCATGGACTGTCTGGGGCGGTATATCCGCGAGCGGCAAAACTCAACTTGAGGTTGTTACAGGACCACGGCTGCCAACATTAAATGCTGAAAGGTACATTCGTGAGTGCTTAGAACCTCACGTGATACCATACGCGGACTATGTGGGCCCAAATTTCCTTTTTATGCATGATAATGCAAGAGCCCATGCGGCCGGCATCGTCAGGGAATATCTTCGGGATGTGAACATCACAGTTATGGACTGGCCAGCCAGAAGCCCAGACATGAACCCCATTGAGCACATGTGGGACGAGCTAAAAAGACGTGTTAGGGCTCGTCAGCCAGTTGCCCAGACGATGCAGGAGTTGAAAACTGCCATAGAAGAGGAATGGGAGATGATACCTCAAAATTTCATAGAGCGGTTGATAAACTCTATGCCTAATCGTATGAGAGCTGTGGTAGATGCCCATGGAGGCAACACGCGTTATTAAATTAAACCTTTATTTGATAAAACATGTTTTTTATTCAAAAATCAATTGCCTTTAACAAGGCGCATATCCGACTTGTTAGGCGTAGCTCCATGTCGTATGGTATTCTGAATTCAAATTTAAAACAATACGATCGAAAAAGATGGTACAATGTATCAGGTTTAAAACTGCATCAACAGTTTTTGTTCAATCTAGCAATCATATTTCGGTAGGGGCCATCGAAACCTAAACTCTAAGGTGGGCCAATAGATGTGTCCAGAAGTGTATTAAGCATTCTGACAAATTAATGATTAACAAAACGTGACGTATTTTTCCAACATTAAGATACAAGATAAGATACAGGTAGGATAGGCAGCAACAGCAGCAGCAGGGTAGGTAGGGGGGATAGAGGTAGGTACAGTCAGCAACAAAAGTCGATTCACTCTTGTGTTTTCTAAATCTTAATTATTGAGAAAAATACTTCACAGATGTAAATTTTAAAGAAAATAAACTCTTATCTAATAAATGAAATGCTAAAAAGCAGGTTATCGTATCATTTGTGTTAATTTAGATGATATCAAAAAGTAGCAGTGTTAACCGACTTCTGTTGCTGACCGTACTACATATTAAGAAAATAACACAAGGAAATAAACTGTTTGTAACTGTAAGATTCTATGATAAAAATGTAAATTCGATCGAATTCCGCCAAACAACAAATTTAGCCGAACCATCCGGTATTATTAAATCTCCTTAAGACAACGACAGCTATATTGAAGAAATGCAACTAAATTGTCTCATCTAGAAGTATGCGTATCTATGCATATGTGTTGGACCCTACAGCTTTCGGTATTCGAATCGCAAACATCAAAGCGAGAACCCTAAAAAAGCTTATAACAGTTTAAAATTAACCAATACTACAAAATTGTACCTAGAATAGCAATTATATGGTATAGAATAAAAATGCGTTACTGTCTACTTTTGCATTAATTATGGAAACATATTAATAATTATAATTAGTGTAGCGCCTTTGCAGTACCCGTTGTGGACGAAAACACCCCTATTTGTGGGGGCGACCCTCTATAAAAGGTTTTCAACCTTGACCGACCGACATACAAAGAGACATTGTTTTACATTTCAAAGTTCATCCTCTCTTTTTCTTTCAAAATTGCAAATACGTTCTGTACTTTCGAGTGTGTCTACGTAGGCTGAAGTAGAGGTATAATACAACATACACAACTACTTCATACAACATATATTATGAAGCTTATAAAACCCCGCCTCGCCTCGTTGATCCAGTGGTCGCAAGCGCTAGTGCTGAGCATGAGGTCCGGGTATCTACCGGGTCGGACACTGTTTTTCCATCTGGAACTTCTCAGTAGCAGCCCGGAGTCTGGATTTATGCCCCGTTGATGGCAATAGGCGTATAGCACAGGACTAAATAAATGCTGAAATGCTGTACTATGGCACACTTCTGCTTTACTCTTCGGGGAATAAAGGCGTGATGTTATGTTGTTTTTATGTATACAAAACAGAAAAAAATCAATCAATCTGCCTAGCCTTTTCCCAACTATGTTGCGGTCGGCTTCCAGTCTAACCGGATGCAGCTGAATACCATTATTTTACATGGAGCGACTGCCTATCTGACCTCCACAACCCATTAACTGGGTAATACGATACCCCTTGGTAAGACTGGTTGTCAGACTTTCGGGCTTCTGACGACCCGTAACGACCGTCAAAGATCCACGAATGACAGCCGGGACCAACGGCTTAACGTGCTCTCCGAGGCACGGAGGAGTCTCGGTATGTAAAGATGGTCACCCATCCACGGCCCAACCCCACCAAGCGTAGCTTAACCTGATGGATCGACCCGTGCGGCTGTTATTACTTAGCCACTAGCTCCTCCAGAAGTTGCAAAAAATATTTTTTTTGTTATTTATAAACTCATGAGTCTCATGACAGTAGGATCATTCCAATATATAATATTTTATGAGTTTATTCGTAACGTGAGTTGCGTCACACGCACAGGTGTTATTAACCATTCACTACGGATAATTATGATAATTTTATTAATTCAAATAAATCAATATTTACAAAAAATAAACTTCGGTTTTATGTATGTATTGATTTATGTATCTTTTATTATCTAGTTTTCTTTTCCTTTACCGCGTAAAAAAGTGAGTTTTCACAGTTACATAAATCGGGATGTCGTATAATTAATTATGTTTATATGTATATCTATAAAATATCTTGAAATCGTGTGAAAGAATGCCTGAATCGAATGATAAATGTTTTTAAACCTTTTCTATAATCGCACCTTAACAGTTTGTATTCAAAGTTACATAATCAGGGTCAAATTAAATTAGCTAGTGAAACTCCGCAGACGTGGTGGGTTTCTTAATATGATAAAATAAAAAAGAATTTAATACTATGATTTTTTGTGGGGTCAACAACTAAAGTTAGTGTAGTCACTTAGACTATCAGTTTAAAAAATCTTTTTTTTTTGTGTAAACTTCACAAACATGATTGGTTGTGGTACCGATACCTAAACACGATAAAACAAAAGAAAATAGATTTTCTCAACTCATACATATAGTACTTCAAGTTACAACACTACCAGCAGTCGTAAATAAAAAAAATATTGTTTTTTTTATTTTAATTTTATCTTGTTTAGTTACCAATACTCATCACGTCTGAAGTTTCGCTAGCTAATTTAATTTGACCCTGTATTATTATACTGAGCTAACGTTCTGCGATTGCTTATCAGTTCGTCGAAAGCTTTTATGTACCTACTAAAGATAGCTTCTGTGTTAAAAATATTACTCGAACTTGTCTGTAAAGTTTAACTCTGTGTGCGTTATTCTGCAAATAAGTACATTCACAGTCTTGATAAGTTCTTCGCAAAATACTCTTCAAACGTTCAAAGACAACGGGCGCAAAGATAAGTCTCTAATACAGTTCAACCTACCACACTAGAACAACCACAAAACGATAAATTCAAAAGATTTCCCAACGTACATATTCCATATTCAAAATCCATAATATTGTCGACCTCGAGGTACCAGAGTCCCGTACATCCAGATCTGGCGGTCGCGTAATCCGGCTTAGGACTGATCCGAGTATAGGTACGTGTGTATGTAGACACCCTACCCTATATTGTTTCGTACTGAGGATATGTCAAGTGTTGGTGCGGTGTACTTTTGAATCCACTTTTTGTACTTTTGTTGCATTGAGTTTTAAAGCTTTATAGATGAAATGTGTTTAAGTGAAATACCTTTCTCTATCTCAAACAAGGATTAGATTCCTATTAACTTACTTGGCCGGTAGCTTCATACAAATTCTGTTCCATTTTTGATTTTATTTGGTAAGTACTGGCTTTTCGGACATCGTGAAATAGGCCCTTAGTTTTTTTTTTTAAATTAACTCATGATTTGAATCAACCAACCTTGGTACAGTTTAACCTCAAAAGATGAGCTTCTGAGGTTAGTCTGTACCAGGATTGGTTGATTGCTGGTTACATTTTCCAGACAGTAAAAACAATGTGTAACGGACACACGCCTTGAACGCAGTGTTTATAAAATCAAACCTATTAGGGGTGTTAAATGAATTCGCAGGCCACGCTGGTATCAATTTAGTAGCGGTAAAGACGACTCATGTTATTGTTATAAACGGATTAAAATGTTTTATAAACTTTATTTAAAGACTTTAAATAAAAAATATTAACGAAAGTTTTAATTGTGAGAAAATTAACTGTAGGTAAGTCTCCTCTATCGACCAAAGATTTAATAGCAATTCAATGATCTCAATAGTCTAAACCTTCAAAGAACAAAATAATGTGACAGATACGACAGTCATTGACGAAGCCTGAACCAGAAATGTCACTTTAGAAGTTCTGACTATAATAATAAATTCATTTATTTCACGTAAATAACACCCATTGTCAATTTGGAACTGTGCACCTAGCTTCTGACGTTTCATAAGTGCTCATGTAGGTGGTTTATGTGAAATAAAATATTTTGATTTAGATTTTTTTTTAACATAATTTAATAGAAAGCATATAAAAAAAATCAAATAAAGTAAAAAAAAAAAATCTGATAAAACCAAATAAGATCAAAATTATATTAAATAAAATCAACCACCACCACCGGGAGCATCACCGTACCATCCATTCACACCACAACTGATAAATCGTAAAGGAACTTACGAATACAGCAGCCGTAAACACCAGTGGCCATACAATTATGTAAACGATCGATATTATAGCGAGTGTCGATAATCTCCCAGATGGTCATCACCTCGGTATTTACGGTCTCTTAGCCTATAAACCATTATTTACATTTCATAGCAATAATAAACGTTATAATCTCAAATATTTATGTTGTATTCAATTTATTGATTATTTATTTTATTTTAGTAGGAATGTTTTAGGATTAACATAAGTAGATTTGGTGAGAAACCACAGAAACCACAGAAATCAAATAAACACAGACGACGAAAAAGCTTATTCTTTTTTCAGTTTTCACAAACGCAAACGCTTACTAAACCGCTGATGACCACCCAACACATAAGAAAACTCCATTATACTATATAAATTACGTCACAAAACCCCGGCAAGTTATTCAACGAAATCCGGATTTCAGTAATCCGGTAGGAGATGTATCCCGGACCGTGGCCGGCCGCTGCCACCTAATCTCCCTGATCCGGATCACGAATACTTAGCTCTATATGTGTGTTATACTTAGCTAGCTTTCTACGTGTCGGAGCTCCTCAGGTCTTTGTTAGAAACTAGGATTTTCCAGTGAATACTAGTTCGGACCGGTTCAAACCCGATTTTACTTGTTAAATCCGTTTATTTTTATTACTCGCAATGGACGGACAAAATGTCGGATCTACGCTGTTTGTTAGAATTTCCCGTGTTTCTTGTTGGCTATCAATTAAAATAACTGTTTTCAGTGAAAAACAATGTGCTCTTTTGAACTTTTGCTGAGTTTTGTAAACTATTTTGTTTACAGGAAACTTTGTGCAGCGTCATTGCCCACCTGAACTAGTTACAAATCTGTCAAGTCCAACACAAATCCGTTCCTTCTTCAACTCTGTAACGATTAACTTTTACCTAATTACACGGAGGATTACATTACCCAATCATATCAATGCAATGGACTGGTTATCACGTGCGTCAGAGGCGCGGGGAGGCAGCGGGAGGGGGCGAGGGGGCTCCATCAATCATCTTGAGATAATCTCCTGTACTACAGCCCAATTTGAGGCATGCACTCGGCTTAACGCACACAAACAGACAGTTAGGGACCGGTTTCACGATGAGCTAGCTACTATACGAGATGGTGGAAGTCCGCGAATGATAATCGTAAAAGAACTTTTTCTTGTTGTGCTGAAGCTTTTTTTGGATATTTTTTTTTTATTGGCGCATTGTCCCTTGGCTTTTTGCTTTAACTTTGTATGATGAAGGAACATTTGTAAAATATCTTAGGGTCACTTAGGACATTTTTCCTTTCTTGGATGATGAAGTGACTGGTCTACTGAATAATTTAGGAGAAGAGAATCTGAACTCTTTACGGCACACTAATTCTAAGTTTACTTAGTTAACTGACGATGAAAGTTCACCATGTTCATTTCCCCAAGGCATATAAGTTGTATGTCGTTCAGATTCAATTCGAAAACGAACGATAAATGGCTTCTGATTACATTACACATAACATTTCAATGTGTGCGTATCATAATGCAAATCCTTTACGATTATTCTTTTGTGTCCGACTTTAATTTGGTTTTAAAGCCACGACTACACGCGTACATACGCGTACACAGTCGTAACTACACGGGAAAAGTTTCCGTGTGTGTTTTAATCCGGCGGCAACAACAGAGAGAGGCAATCAGCTGAGCCTCTGATCAATCGATAAAAAATCGTGGCGGTGTTGTGTGGACAAATAAGCGTGGCCTGTAGGCTCTGGTAACGGATGATCCGGACCATTTGTCAAGATTAGCCTTACGGGCCGAGGCGCGGATTGTCACTCCGGTGAGCAACCCGCCGTGCTTCGGGGGACGGTCAAGCGGGAGCTTTTTGTCGTATTACGTCATGCCACGAGTGTAGAACTAGCTTTAACTTTATTTCTCTGTGTTTTCTTCCTCAAAAATACTTTAAAATAGCTAGTGTAAAACCCAGACATTATAAATTATGAAACAATTGTCTACCACATAATCCACAGCATAATAATTTCATTAGCAGCTCTAAATCTAAATACGTTTTTGAGACAATTCCTCTCATTGTTTAGGGCATCGTAAAAACCATAGAAGTGAGCGGCAAAGGCCTCGTTCACCCTAATCGCGGGACCCCGTCTGGCGGGGCTTAGGGACCGCGCCCTTAACAAAATCTTAATCCCTACAAAGGGTTAGTAATATTATCTTATTACAGTCACAAGAAATAAACCTTTAATTCTCATGCTTCCTTTAAAATATGGATGATATTAAATTTATGTACTGGAGAATAAATAAATAAATTACTTTATCTAGCCAATATTGATAGCAATAAATGCGTTTTTATAAAATAAAAATACTAATAAATTTTAAGATTTAACCTGGCGGTAAAATTAACTCAACCGCCATGTCGCTTACATATTCTAATGTAAGGAGCACTAATACAGGATATCTATATTAGAAAATCCCCGTCCAGCCATTACTTGGATCATTTGGAGACAGATCAAAGCAGCTGCTCATATCTTCATTCTGGTGTCGCGGTAATCTGGTGACGGGTTGCAGATACATAAATTTGGCTTCAATCGCACATTCAAAGCCCATTAATCGCGGATTCAGTGTGGACGCACCTTTAATGCATGCGCTGGGTTCAGGGATGTGCCGATGTTATTAGGTATCTTATAAAATATTACCTAACAGTAGAGGTACGTGCCTTATGATCTGTTGGAACCCAGAAAAAAAGACAAACCTTGTTGTAACGTCAGCTTTTTGCATCCTAATTACTACAACATAAGTTAGATCAAAGTGCTCATAGAAGGTAGTTTAGAAAGAAGGTATCGGAACTAATTATCTCCTACGAATTTTGCAGTAATGTAATAAACATACGGATTCATCATTCAATCTAAAAATACAGAAATACCCATATTCAAAAACAAACTATGGGACGTTAAATCTGATAGATTTAAAGCTTTGCCTAAGAAGATTAAGCTCCCAAATCATAGTTTCTTCGACAACCCTAGGGGATAAACCCACTACACACACATGGCCACCACTACCGGTGTATCTCAGGAGATCTGATAAGATTCAAATAAGGGATTAGAGAGGGACGCGGCGAGGATTTGCGCGGGACACCTGCGGATGCGAGCGAGACAGAAGACGGGATTATCCTCGTCGGACCGCGCCAAGTGGTGCCCGTACGTAATATGTGACGCAGTTGCGCTAAGTATGAAGATTTAGCTTTGGATTTGAAAGAATGCGAAATTAAGGTATTAAGTATGCAAGGCTGGCTGCCGACGAGCTGGAGTAATCGCTTGCAAGTATATGTACTTGTTTGCGTACTGTTTTGCGTATTTTTATAGAAAAGAATAAAATATAAAGTTGGAGAGTCGCCAGTAAAGGAAGGACTAGGTTTTAATTCAATGTAAGCATGAAGATATGCATGAAATGACTTTAGTTCAACGATAGTGGTCGTAGGTTAGATTAGTAATCTCTCGATGATTCTATTTCTACTGTACTAAAAATTTAATGTTGCCAACATATCCACAATACCGCAGGTGGCCTTTATTAGCCCAAAAATAATACATCACAACTTTTTATTTGTCAACGGCACGTGTACATACAAAGGCTAATAAATCCACACATATTTGTATGTTTTCCCGGAGCGCGGGATTAAGGTAAGGCGGGATAGGCGGAATCCCGGTATCCGGGATTGCCACGTGCGGGCCTTTTTCAGGATTTTCTCGCCCCAGTCCCTTTTACGATCACTTTTTATTTACAATACAGCCTACACGAGTCAGGTGTCAGTTGTTTGTGTGTGTCCAAGGACCAAGGTCGTGCGTGTTTGTGCCTTATCATATTATTATTTTAATCGGAAAATCTAGGGTTTTATGTCAACTAAATTGTTTATGCGTATTATTATGACATATTTTACGTTTTCAGTTCCGTCTTTTTGGTACGCAAATAGGCACAAAAGAATTAAAAGTCTTATATTTATATTAAAACGTCCAATCATTCTATACAAAAGCAACTGAATCCGTTTTAATCTTATAACACGTATTCTTTATTCATGTTTACCTAGGGATATATGCGGCAGGGTTGTCAAACCCCATACATTAAAAAGAATTGAACTCAATCAGAGCTGAAGTTTATGCTTTTTTATTCTTTTTTTCCGTTCCGCTGAACTAATCCGTCGGCTTATCTTCAGCTTGCAGTATAAAGCTACCAGATTCTGACCGTTATTACAAATTGTGTTCTAATCGTGTGCGGTTAGAGTTTGATATTGTGTGAAGGGATTTTATTAGGGGGTTCTTCGGTAGTCAATGAACCTCGCAGGACGAGACCGCGACCTACCGTAGGGGTTGTAGGGTTGTCGAATGTTTCTACAATCTACATTCAATGTTTCACTTCTTACGTCACTTTTTATTCTGTAAGATTTTAGTGCGCTACGTAAAACGACGTAAGTATTTTTAAAGAGCTTTTCTTTTTGGTAGATTTTGGCCTTATACCGTTTATTAGGTGAAGTGTTGTATTAAGCGTACTTAGGTACTTGTACCGAAAAGTGTTACCTATGGAAATTATTAATTAATTGTTAAGAAATGATAAACAACAACTAATGTAACAATTATTTTTAAATTATTTCATTGTATTAACATACACAATACACGTAAAAATGTTAAAAAAAATTGTTTCAATGCATAAAATGAAAGGCTTTTTATTTTTATTTTATTTTATTTATTTATTTATGTACGTGTACAGAGGTTGGGAATATTAATGAAAGAGAAAACAAAACCAATTAAGTATTATAGCTGATGTCGCATTAGATATCCAATCAGATCCTATCCCTTTGACAATTCAGCGCCGTTTTTTTTTAAATTCAACAGTATCTCAATTATTATGCAAGTCCGTGTCTTCACGGGCGTATGGGCCTCAATCGATTAATTTTAAATCTTTTAAGTGGGGTATTCTTTGAAAACTGGATTATTCACCCGGTGGCGTAACGTTGGCAATCAAAGAGAAAATATTATTTATTCGCGAAATGTATGGGATATAAGTGCAGTGTATTTACTTAAATATTTTTTTCATTTTTGTATATTTTTTACAGTTACATTTTTAAGAACTGTACCTACCGATAAGTTATTAAATATTTACCTAGTTTATGCTTCAGGGCTGCTTGTGAATGTCTAGTTATTTTTGTGGTATGTCTACTTTTTAATCCATTTAAAATATAGTAGGCTTACTACTGACAAACTCATTTTAGTAACAAAAATACTTTCATCTCTATTGTTTGCCAATTCTTATCGGGACCGTCCTTCACCACTATGATAAAAATGATAGTCAAAACCAAAATATTTTATTTCACAAAAACCTACATGGGTAGTTATGAAACGTCAGAAGCTAGGTGCGCGGTTCCAACTGGTCCTTCCTATGGAGAAAAGTCGGCTAGAAACTACAAGTTACTTTTTTAAAAATAATAGAATGTTAGTTAAATACCTACCTTCTAAAATTTAATACGTACCTAATTTTCCCTTCACAGTTCACATAAATACATAAAACAAAGGTCACGATTATGTTTTTAATATTATCGGAAAGCAGCCATGTTGAGCCCATGTTTGTTCGTGAGCTCGTTATGTTGGATATAAATATTTTATTCCGGGATAAAGTCGGACCCGGAATAATCCCGAGTGGACGAGTACAAAAAGAGATAAGCCACTAGTAGGATTAAATGTTGAGTTTTTGTAACATATCCATTTTATTATTACCTACGTCGCCTTATTATCTGTAGCCAGATGGTATTGACCGGATAAAGTGTAAAGGTTAACGGATAAAAAACGGGTCACAGATTTTTGATATAAACGGGCCAAATTTTTTAGAAGTAACCTGTTTTAAACACCTGAACCTACGTTTTTGTATATGTTTTTGAAAGATCTGATAAAAATGATGTCAATAAATTTGTACACTTAAGCCTCTTTTAAATAAGATGTTTTTTGATGTAACAGGGTATTAAAACGTATCTTTTAATATGTTGACACATAAGCAGGAAGTGAATGACGACATGGTTTTCACTGAATTACTTACACGAGAAAAAAAGCTGTATGTAGTACCTACAATGTAATGTAATCAAACTGATCTTAAATGTCAAAATTACACCCATAAAATTGTAAAAACAAACATATGTATTTTGATAAAACTAATGGATAAAGCGCATAATTAGATAAATAAATTCCGTGACTACTTAATAAAAAAAATAAAAAGATAAATAAAAGTCAATTCACATAAATACAAATCGTTTGGGCTGGTGCACACCAAACGCGTAGCGGCACACACTCGTTACGGCTTAACTTACCGTCAAACTAGTTCGAAAATGTCGGACACAACTTAATGCATCGCATAGTAATTCCTCACACTGCCTTACTAACCTTACAAAACATTTCGTTACCTATGTCATCAAAGAAAATAACATGAAATATCACAGTAATTACCAACAATATTTTCATCCGGTAAAGTACGGTTTTTGTTTACCGTCCCGTTTGATGTTGACGTCTTATCCAATAACGTTAATGCTCAAGGTGCCTTTCTGGTACCACAAGTTTCCTTTAGCACGTCAGGAATATCAATTGATTAACGTAATGTAATAACACAAATACGGTGATTCATCATAATGTTATCGAATAAGTTCCTGTCGGGTTTGTCTGATAGCTTTTATGACTTCTGTATTAAGGTTGTGATTATCATAATGGTAGTCTTTGAAACCAGGTAACAAAGGCCTGACGTCAGAAAGTAGACCAGGATTATGTGCTCCATACATGAATCAGTTTTATAATAGCGTTACATGGAAACGTCGCCGTCGGCCGCGGCTTGCGGTCTAGGCTAGGTATATGAAAAAAATCTTCCTGTACGTGACAGTAGAGACTAAGAACGATTCTATGACGTATAGTATATGTAATAATAACACTAGTTTCTTTATGGAAATGTAGATTTTTTTTAAATCTAAGAAAGTTTCTATAACGGGTCATCCCGAAACAACTTCAAATATTGCCAATTATACTGTCTAATTACTACAAAGAACAGTAGCTGCGAGTACCTTAATTCTAAAAATCAATATTAAATCACAGTCAATATTAAACCTACTTAAAATAGATGAATTCCGCATCACTCGTATGAGCGCTATCACTGTATGAATGGTTCCCGGCTCGCCCCGCGGTCCGCGATCCGATCCACCCGTGCCCGCTTAAGCCAGATTTCAATAGAGTATAATCTCACCCTAATGAATCTCCAATCCGGATTACTGAGGGGCCCCTATAATAGACGAGCGACGTCCATTGCAAACGAGTGGGATTTAGTTTAGAAAAACTTTGATTAGTCTAGTATGCGCCAGTTTGAATACCGAGAGCTGATTAATATTTCAACGTGGTATATCATACTGTTTCACATCTGTTTTCATCTTTTGTGCCAAACAAATAATAGACATAATTCCCTCTGGCGTGTTCTATCTCGTAGAGACACATCAAGGAACTATGTCTTAATTCAGATGTCTGATTCCGTCCAATAAATTGTAAAGGCCGCACGACACTCGGCTAATCCCATTGGCGGGCATTAGAACGGCTTTGTGCGGACAGATCGCGCTCGCACGCCGAAATTACCTAGCAATTGGTAGCCGCGCCGAATTGCCAGCGGGCTCAGTCTAAATCGGCTGCAGACACTTTTATTGCCCGGCGAAATCCCGCTGACCCGAGCTCGAGCCGATCCCGGCTTCCGTTTTATCCCGGCCCCGCTTAATCCCGGATTTGATGTCGCTTAATCCGAACCCGTGTTGGATATCGCGTCGACACAGGCCTCGCCCGCACTCTTGTTTCTATACTCTCCTATATTGATTTCGGATTTCACGGCGCACCTTCATTGAACTCGCATAAAAGCACGCGTAAACAAAGCGAGAGCGGACCTTTTGGGGATTACCGCAACGCTCACGCCAATATAATAACAAATCAATAATATATTTATATTATGATGGAATAATTCAATCGAGACAAAAGTAATCCATAACTATCGCCCTGACACGGGATTATGGAGCGCGAAATGCATCGCATTCAGATATTTGGACTCAATGATATAAAATTGTATGCAAAAAATGAGCAGATTAATTTGTGTTTTCATTGGGTAGTGCGTTATGCGAAAAATTGAGCGGTCGGGAAGCAAATGAAAATGATCGCCTCGTATTATTTTATTCTCGTGGATTGTCGTTCGCAAAGTGCACTACTTACCAACTCGTACTGAAAACTCTGTTATTGAATTATTGATGCAATTTCGCTTTGTTTACGTGAATAGAATTTAAGTTACGTTGGCCCGTTACCGATTCTAATGTACTTTGACGATATTTGCATAAATCATTATACAAAATGTACCGCTGAAAAGATGATGATGTTAAACTGGTACATTAGCGTCGACACACACGGCGCACCACGGATTTGCCAAAATACATAATTATATTTCTCGTTTAGAAGCCAAAATTATATTTGATGGCAAAGTGAATAGTCGACTATTTCCTATTTTAATGAGGATAACAGTTTCTAGTGCATTTAGTGCACTTCACGCGGTAAAATTAATTACTAAATCGAGTCTGTCTGCGCGCTCTAATAGTACGATTCGTTTCAAAGCCTACTGCGCGTACAATTTCAGTAATCCCACCTTCTGACTGAGGTTTTAAATTGTAACATGTTTCTATTGCTGTTTTGGAAAGTAATTACTAAATCCACAACATAAATAAGAATATTGTTTAAAGGAAAAGTCGAGTTGCACTTTTGTATTTGAGTTCTTCGTGGTCTGAGACACGGATTTTCGTAGCACTTGGCTACGCTAGGGTCTACGCTGAGCGTACTAGTATGCAAGTTCCACTGATTTTTTTCTATGTCCATTCACATTTTTTATTTGTAGACGGATCGAAGGCTTACAGAGTGCGTAGGAACATTTCTTTTCATCACTGACAAAAATATTGCTATTTAAAAAAAATTTTTTTTTTTTCTCCGGAACATTTTGTGAAGAATTTCGCTTGAAACAGCTTTTGTAACGCAATTTGTGCTTTACAATAATATAAACGTATACCACAATCTAAATATAACCAATTTGTGTTTCAAATCATAATGACCATTCATGCCCACAACTGAACATTAGTACAATTTAGGCGATAATGCCGCTAAGTCCTCGTTCACACTGCCGGTATTACTGGACGACGTTAATTAGTCTGTGGCGTGGCTGCGGCCTAAACAGGCTTTTAACTTTTCAAATGCTTTCATTAACTGCATTGCGATTATTTGGTCAAAATTTCCACAGCCATTGATTGAGAATGGAGGCATTAGCGACTCAGTTAATACGGTTTTAGCCGATTAATTTATTTAAATGCTGTTAATGTGTTATTACTGTTTAGCGGAATATGTTCGCGTTTTGTGTTATTATGAACACATATTATTTTGTAGTGTTTTATGTTTTATTTTATTGAGGGATTTGGTTGAACCTTTGTATGATTCTCAGTACTTGCTAAAAGCCTTCTTCTTAAGTTTTCTTAAGTTCAGGCGTGGTTAGACCTGTTTCTGGCTTTTCAAGCAGGAAAATACAGACAACGAATGATATAAAATATAATGTGAAACTCATTTGCAATTTCACAGAATAGTAGTGAAATCACAACACACATGTTCTTATAGTACGACAACTTTCAAAGGATCCATCGTTGATCTTCGGGAAAACCGAACTTTGCCGAATGAAATGTGGCTGGTCCAATAAGGGAGTGACGGAATTAGTGCGTCAATCTATAATAATTTAGGTGGGAATATAAATCAATTTCTATTGGTTTTTATTTCGGTTTGGTAAACAATGGAACCTTTGAATATTGTCGTAGGTACTCGTACGTAACTACTGTACTTACTAGCTTTAAAGAAATAAAAAAAGTGCATTACTAACCTTTTTCTAAAAAGAATAAAATACTAACTATATAGTAGGTACTGTCAACAACATAAGTCGATTAGCACTTCAGTTTTTTAAATCTTATTTATTGGGCAAAATATACATAAAAATATTTTTTACTGATATACAATTTAAAGAATGTAGGTATGTAATGTATGTAGGTAATCTTAGCTATAAGCAAATACAATTAAATGTTGAAAAGCAATGTATCGAATAATTTTATATAATTTTAGAATATATTATTACGTGAAATTAACAATGTTAATCTGGCTTTTCTGATGACTTGTAAAAAAACGAAAAAAAAAAAACAACTTTTGTTACTGACTATACCTACCGGCAACATGCAAATGGTTCTATCTAACGAAGGAAGGTTAGACAGAATACGGTTCATAATCCAATATCCCTAGCGAGGAGTTTTAGACAAGTGAGTTTGAAACAGGCTCGATTAGTTTTAACCTAACTTTTTGCTCGCCATTGAAATTAAATTAAGCTTAAAACTTGTGCGTTGTATTTGTGATGGAGTTTCAGTATCGTTTAATGGACTGAGGACATTTGTATCTATCTACATACCTAGACAGATAAAATTTATTTTTTGCCATGGAGGGGTAAATATTGTGATTTATTTTGTAAAATGTGATGACAAGGATACACGAAAATTAGATTTCGATTGAATTTCTTTGGTCGAAATGCTGAAAAGTTTTGATGTTAATTGATTTTAAAGAAATGTTGAGACAATAAATAAGGCAAAATTCTTAATTCGTTGGCAAAGCCTGACTCTGCTTTCTGAATGCCTGATTAAATGAATCTGCTGCAAAATCATAAGTGTGTACTGACTACATATTTTGACCTCCTTAAAAATCTTTGAAAATAAACATAAATCTTAGTTTTTTCGCAGACAAGACTATATTCTATTTTAAAATCAAAGCAGACACTCCGTAAACAATTGAAGTACAATGATAAGGTGAACTTGTATAGGTCGGTGTCTTACTGTCTTACGTGTAAAGCGCGCCTAATCCGCGCCCATCCGTAGAGCCGCAAGACGCCGCTTGTTGCTTGCTAGTGGGGCTTCCCTAGTCCGGGCAAACTGTATGTACACGCTTAATGTACTGTCTGGGTAATTAAAATAAAAAATAAAAGGTTAATAAGAAATTAAGAAGTGAATAAGTATCAGAGAAGCAATTCTCTTATTTTTTAGGAAAGTTCGTGTTCTGATATGTTTCAATCTGTCAAAAACATTACACTCCTTTTTTGGGGCAATCGTGTAAAAAATACCTCTAATTTAACCTATACTTTTAACGTGTTTGATGGTCGCTCAGATGAACTTGTGACTAGATTCTGAACGTTAAAAACCGGCCAAGTGCGTGTCCAACCACGCAAAATGAACATTGTAGTTGAAAAACATGTTCTCCCCATACATTACAACTGTAAATGTAAGTTGGTACTCAAAACATTGAGATATTTATCATGTTATTTTAAGACCTCAGACTTCTTATAGATTTTCCTGTAATTTACAGGTAAAGATCTATTTTCTGTACTTTTTTCAAAATTTTAGGCTCAGTAGTTTCGGAGATAAGAGGGGGAATGGTTAATTTTCGTCTATTTTTTTGAATAACTTAAAAACTATTTATTTTAAAATTATAAAAAATATATATTTGAGACCCTCATAGTAAGCCCTTTCATTTGGTATGTCACACGGCAAAGTTTGCAAAACATTTTTTTAAATTTTCTTATTTGCCCCCCAAAAGTGAAAAAAAAAACATTCAAAATTCATTTATTTACTTTACCGGACGGGTAAAGTAAATAAATGAATTTTGAATTTTGTATTTGGGTCACAGAAATTCATATCTGTACCAAATTTCAACTGAATCGGTTAATTAGATTCGGAGCAAATTGGCTGTGACAGACGGACAGACAGACACACGAGTGATCCTGGGTTCCATTTTTCCCTTTTGAGGTACGGAACCCTAAAAACGTTCAATTATGGGAATTCGTCATAATGGAGTATAAAAAAAAAAACTTGTGTGAAAAATGGGCAATATTTTTCACGTATGAATTGAAGGATTGTGAAAATAAAAAAATACAGACTGTTTCCGCAGCTCCCCTCCTTGTTCCAATGATGTACTACCTATCCTACTAAAACATAGCCAGAAAACATAACCTGGGTCAGGAACTATCTTAATCTTAAAAAAAAAACGTAAATCGCATGAATGATTCTGACTGAATAGACAAAGAGACGTATTTCATAATAATTATGTAACTTCATCATGATTAGCATTAGTCTAAAAGTGGCACCGGTGACTGAAAAGTTGTGCGGAAATCGGCTGTCATGGTATGGGCATGTGATGCGGAGGAGTGAGGAAAATGTCGTGAGGAAAGTTTTGAGTATGAATGTCGATGGTTATAAGAGTAGGGGAAGACCAAAGAAATGATGGATGGATTGTGTGAAAGATGACATGGCTAGAAAGGGGGTGACTACTGAGATGACGAATAATAGAGAAGTATGGAAAAAAAGGACATGTTGCGCCGACCCCAAATATATTGGGATAAGGGCAGGAGAATGATGATCATGATTAGCAAAAATGTATTTTATTTTATTTGTGCCATCAGCTTTTACCAAAACATAATTTCAAGCCGTACTGACTGTAGTCTACTGTTTTATATACCACCATAAATAGGGATTAAATCAACCATCTATCCTATCTGGCAATAGGATTGAACAAGAAGCACTGTTCTGTTCTTGAGGTATCCCCGACGGCCAGTTTCGTAAACCGCCACAGGATTTAGTTAACCGTCGGACGCACATTGCTGCAGATTAATTATTTATGGACGGCCCCCTACTGCCCGAGGGGAGGTTTACCTCCCAGACGCTCTCCGATTCCTCTCTCATGCAAACTATTCGTCTTAACGCAAAATTGACGCGCAAACTTAAATATTTACAAATGGTATTTACGCTTCAAGCATTAAGGTCGCTTTTACTCTGACTGAATAATTTAAAGGTCCTTTGTCTTCATTGTCCGGCATAAAGATCTGGGGGCTTGCGATGACCACCTTGTCATGGCAAGCTTTGCTGTAAATCTACGTTGCATCTTTGCCGTGGCGTAATCGCTTAAGCCCGCCTGGCTAGTCCTCGCTAAATGAATACCTATAAATTCGTAGACGAGTTCATCGTTTCATAGTAGCTACATTATTATGATACAAGCGATGGAAAATCGATAAAACGAGGGTACGTCTTCCCTAACAATACGTATCGAGTTATGCGTACACGTCGTTTTAATCCTTAAGGCGTAGCAAAGCACGTAATATGTAGAAACCTTCTTAACCTAACAGGATTATCGTCGGAGGCAAGCATTTCACGGCCGGATCACGCCTTGCCATCGGCTCGGCTAAGGCACAGATTTTATTACACAAATGAGATTAATACTCAAACGCACATTGCTAGGTAAAGCCGTAGACGTTGTTAACTGCTACGTGTTTCGTAGCGCGCGTAGGGAAAGTAATCTGTTGAGTGGCGTAGCGGATCTACGAAACTACTGTTTTAGGAGATAAGCATTTTATTGAGATGTAGAGATTAATTCATGTTGGTTTCATGACAATATGGATGATGCCTGGGTAAAAAATAAGAAATTCTATTGTGCAACTACGGAACCCTATTACTGCGCGTGGCCCGATACGCACTTGGCCACTTTTTTTTATTATTTATATGATAAAGCAAAAAATAAGTGTCTAATATTTTTTTTATCATCGTCAGAAGTCTTCTGCGTATCGGGCCACGCGCAGTAATAGGGTTCCGTAGTTGCACAATCATGCGGACTAAGAAGAGGGCTTTTTATTGTTTCATGAATATTCGACTATTACTCGTAAGCTTGAAAAGCCTACTTAGCTGTAATCGTTTTTCTTTTAACTTCGTTAATATATACTACTACCGTGAATTTTTTCACGGACAGCCAGACGGACAGACAAGCGGACATAGCGAAACTATAAGGGTTCCTTGTTGACTACGGAACCCTAAAAAACTGACTTAAGTAGATAAAACGCGTTAAAGTTGGGGAGTGGGGGCTCTCTACGTTACAATCATAAAAAAATACGTATAAAATCTAGCAAGGAGTGACGTCATGCCACATTTTAATTCCGCCGCAATCTTTTAATTCATTATTAATAATTAATCCAATATTTTTTTAATAATATACATGACGCACAAAAAATATATTTTTAGTCATCATCTCTATTGCGTACTTATGTATAGGTAGGTGACATAAGAATGAATATTATTTGAACTCAGTTGAGAACAAAGACAAATCAAAGTCGAACGCGGGCACGTCTTCACACACGCGACGTCGTGCGATACGAGAATTTCTTAGAGCTCAAATATTTTCGCGGTGTCAATTAAAACGGTAACAAACGTCGCCCTCAAAAAGGCCATTTG
This sequence comes from Cosmia pyralina, assembly GCA_946251885.1. Taxonomy (NCBI): domain Eukaryota; kingdom Metazoa; phylum Arthropoda; class Insecta; order Lepidoptera; family Noctuidae; genus Cosmia; species Cosmia pyralina. Next base: position 9,424,162 of record OX276343.1, read on the forward strand.
TAACGTAGAGACAATCATAGCTCCCGGCGTAAACTGACAAACGACGCCGCGATAGCGAACGTCTAAACCAAGCTTTTGAACTTCTTTGACGCGCAGTCGATAAGCGCGCCGCACGACAGGTTATTGTGTCTGTAGCGTTCTTAACAATGGTGTTCGTTTTGCAAGTTTTCACCCAGTCGTAAGTGGGTAAATGTGTTACCGATTGACGAGGGGAGGGACAAAAGCTTGAGAGACACACGACACTCATTCACAGCGAGGCAGCGCGTTGCCGCAACAACGGCTAAGATAATGATGACGTTTCCTTCAGCGGCGCCCTTTAAACACGCGATTGAATTAATTACCTTGCTGGGGTTCGTTAAATCGTATCGGTCTTATAGAATTCATGCGTTTTGTTTGACAAGCGATGTGTTTGTTATTTTGCATATGTTTCATTATCTATACATACCTACATTTACCTAACATATATGATTATATATACCAATCTGTTAATAATAGACACATTTGGATAATAATTTAAAATTAATAATTTCACAATAACTTGCAACATTATTAAGGTACTTATTATCCAAACCTTCATTCAACCTTCATTTATTATCTTACTCAACATGAAATATTACTTGCGACTTCGTCTGCGTGTATTTCGTATTTCAACATCTATATAATAAAAATAAAAACTTTTTTACAAAAAAATACAACCGACTTCCAAAAACAACACTACAAAGTAAAAAATAACTTTAATTTCGGAAGTCGGTGTCTAGTTAAATGTATTTTCGTTTTTTGCCACCGACTTCCGAGATTAAAGTTATTTTTTACTTTGTTTTTGGAAGTCGGTTGTATTTTTTTGTAAAAAAGTTTTTATTTTTCACTTTTTAGTTGTGAACCTACCCCACACAAATTCAAATACCACTATCTGCAAAACAAACTAAAACATCATCCATATAAAAAAGGGGAAAAAATACGTATTATTGAAGCTAACTCAAAAACTACCGAAGCAAAGTTAATCAATTTTATATGGGACCAACTGTGATGTATACCCTCTCGAATAAAACAAAAAAAAAATCCAAATCTGTCCAGCCATCTTCGAGTAATCGGGGAACACATAAAAACAAAAAAAAAAAAGGTTCTCAATTCGGTTGGAATAGGGATTCACTAGAATCCCTAGTTCCCTTGGTCACCGCATCACGCGTGAACGAATGGAACAATTTCGCTAATTCTTTTTTTTTGTGTTTATTATTGTCAGGAGATGGATCTTATGAAAGAAAAAATTAAGAAAATTTCGCAGAAAATTGGAAAATTTCAGAAAACTTAACGACTATTTTAACTTCACGCGTTTACATTACAATATTCATAGCTAAGACAGGACAACGTCTGTCGGGTCAGCTAGTCTTTCAATACAAATATTCAGGATGAAAACGATCATAACGATCGGTTCAGTGATTTAGGCGTAAAAAAGTAACAGACAGCTGCAGAGCTACTTTAGCATTTAAAATATTTCAAAATCCGAAAAGAAACCAAAATAATGAAAAGGTGCACTCCAACAAGACTAACTACAATGTCTTCCACCAAAAACCAGCAATGAATTAATAAAATGGTGTCAAACATAGGGTCGATCCGAAGGGATGAATTGGGGGATGAGTTTCTTAATTAAACAAACAAACATGACAGGTGTGGCGGCTCCACCAATTGTAAGCGTTATCTTCACCATTGTAGACATGTACGCGCTATGTCTTGAATTACAAAACATCTTGATTAACTTGGTCGAATTCTGATGTTGATCGTGAATAAGTTTACTATGGGAAAGTAGGGAATCACAGTTAGGTTTCGTATTGTATTCATATCATACTGGTTTAGTAATAACATTCATATTTCAAGTTGTTTGATATCTTTTAAGAAAAAAGCTAGGCTTATTGATATTATTGAAATAATTAATGAAAAATATTGATGTTTTATGTATGGTGGTAGGCGTGTAAAATTTATAGTTTTATGTATGGTGGTGGGAGTGTAAATGTATAGTTTTATGTATGGTGGTGGAAGTGTACAATGTATGGTTTTATGTACGGTGGTGGAAGTATACAATGTAGGTATCTCAAAAAAAACTCAAAAACTCAAAACTCAAAGCATTTATTTCAAATAAACCAATTACAGGCACTTTTGAATTGTCAATGGGTCGGTCAGTCAGAAAGATGAAGCTAGTTGCCCATTCCAAAGCGTGGGGTCAATTGGGCCGATGCCGCCGGGGTCGCGGGTAGTTCGAAAGAGATACCGTGGCCCTGGCACGGGCAGCTGAAGGAACATGGGTGGGTTTTAGTCAGTAAAAGTCTGACACGCCCTCCCGCCTCTGCCCAGAGCGGGAGAAGTCATTTGATGATTTCCCATCCACAAAAAAAAAAAAAAAAAAAAGTAGATCCCTATGGAGAAGAACGGGCAAGAAACTCCACGGACACTCTTTTAAATCATAATATTTTTACAAAATATTGGTTACATTGTTCAAGTTGAAAATATACATGTGAGAACAATGTAGAAAGACGTGCACGTTAAAAAGCGTCCGTAATAAAAAGATAATAACTAAAACAACTAAATTAAATATTAAAATTAAAAATAAGCCATGGCAGCTAAGAGACGACCAGTCCCAACTGACGGCGCCCGTTCACGAACATGACGCATGGATCAGCACCATTTAGCTCAACCATTTTGAAGGGAACTTAATGATCCAACACACACGCCACCATCAGCGAGACATTTGAGTGAGCATGACATACTCTCAACCGCCAGGGCACACTCAAGTCAGTGAAAGACGTACCCAGTAAAAGGTAGCTTAATAGTAGCTACATAGTGCTCACACGTGCTATAGTTTTATATATGGTGGTGGAAGTATACAATGTAGGTATAGTTTTATGTATGGTGGTGGAAGTGTACAAAGTATCGTTAAATGTATGGTGGTGGAAGTGCACAATGTATGGTTGTATGTATGGTGGTGGATGTATACAATGTAGGTATAGTTTTATTTATGGTGGTGGAAGTGTACAATGTATAGTTTTATGTATGGTGGTGGAAGTGTACAATGTATGGTTATATGTATGGTGGCGGGAGTTTAAAGTCGGTGCAGCAGATTTACTACCATTTTGCAGCGAATCCGACATTTTATTTTTGTCAATATTTTTTTTTTTTGTGTTAAAATTTAAATTCACTGTTTTTATTATTTCAATCGCTTTGAATTTGACAAATTCATTGGCCTGATTCTCGTCTCGTACAAAAAAAAAATATTTTACAGAGAATAAATAAAACTAGCGCAACCTAACACCTACACAACAGTTAACCGGAACTTATAGTAAACTTAAATCTGAGTATTAAAGCAGAGTATAATAAAGGTTGCAGGGCTTTGACATAAGCCCTGCGGCGTCTGAGACCTAGGTCATGTTACCTACAAGACAGGACGGTCAGTTGATACCCGTGCTAGGCTTAGCTTACTTAAGAACTGATGCAAGTATCCAAGACCTAAGTATGCACGGATATGAAGGTTTGTGTTGTTAAGATTTTAGCGGATTTGGTGTTGAATTGTGTTCTACGATTGTCTCTATGGGGCTTATTTCCGCCTTTCTTTTGGGATTCTAAAAAAAAATTGATATTTTTATTTAATTCTTTTTTTTTAAATTGAATCCTTGTTATTTATTTAATTGTCCTTTTTTGCTTCGTGTTACAAAGTAATTTTTAGCAATTAATTCTCTCTATTTATCATAAACTTAGTTCGTGTGTTTTCATAACACCTTTCTTCTAATCGGTACAGTCACATCCAAAAGCGAAATTCAGAAAAGTTTTTCTTAAAGTACATACTTATTTATCCAAAATGAGTACCTCACAAGGAGTACCTAAATATCAGTCATCAATCCTTTTTATCATCATCCGTTAACATGTTTTAGTCAATATTTTTCAAAGTCTGCTCTACAGGTTCTACCCAAGTAAATGTATTTGCATTGTTTAGTCTAGCATTAGACCGTCTGCCCCTGGTCAGGTGAAAGTTTAGGGGCCCACTGTAAAGGGATTAACAGACGACCGTAGGTGTTAGTCTACATCCTGTCCACCTCTAAATTAAACTGGTAAACTTCATTTTTGAGTTACTGTTGCTGTTGAATTCAATTTAGATGTGAGGGTAGATTTGGGGTAAAATTAAATTACTTATCTGTGATACTCGTATATACTCGTAAGTATAAAAATATTAGCTCTTGAAGACAATCTTAGCTAGGTGTTTCTGAAAATAAATAACCGACCAAGTGCATGATGGACCACACACAATGAAGGGTTCCGTAGTTGGGATGAATTTATCCCTAGAACAAACTTATCATTGATGTTAAATAACATGCTCCACGGTTCATTCGAACTGCAAATATAAGTTTGTACGCACAATATTGAGTGATTTACCATGTTATTTTAAGACCATAGATTTCTTATATGTTTTCTTGTAATCTATAAGTAGATAAAGAACTATTTTCTGTTTTTTTTTTTCTTCAAAATTTTAGGCTCAACAGTTTAGGAGAGGGGTGAGAGGTATGGTCAATTTTCATCAATTTTGTTAGGTTATTTACTTTTAAAATATTTATATTAAAATTATTAAAAAAAATTGAAGTCTTCATTACAAGCAATTTCATTATTTTGATATGTCAAATGGTACAGTTTGCAAGTCTTTTCTTTTTTTAATTTTCTAATTTTTCTCCATATTCAAAATTCATTTTTAATATTTACGTTACATGTTCGGGTTCGGGTAAAATAATTCATATTATTATGTGTACCTTCAACTTAATCGGTCTAGTAGATTCGGAGCAAATCGGTTGTGATAGACCGACACACGAGTGATCAAGGTGATATAAGGGTTCCGTTTTTTCATTCGAACGTACGGAACCCTAAAAATAGCCTAACGGATTCAAAGTTTCAGTAACGATGTGCATTGGTGATAGAGTTTTATACAAGATGGATGGATGGATGGATGGATTTGGATGAATGGAGTTAGTAAAACCCGGAACAAAAATTAGCATTGCCATTTTTCACTTTTTCTATTCATAGGTACTTGTTTCAATAGCTAAGTACAGGATTAACACTGGATGGATGAAATGGCGGCATGTCACGGGAACAATCTGCGACTTAAGGGGAAGATATATAAAACAATGGTTAGACCTGCTGTCTTGTATGGATCAGAATGTTGGGCCACAAAAGGGATGAATGAAAAGCAATTGCATGCAGCTGAGATGAGAATGCTAAGAGAGATGTGTGGTGTTACACGAATGGATAGAATAAGAAATGAGTACATAAGAGGAAGTTTGAAAGTGGCACCGGTGACTGAAAAGTTGTGCGGAAATCGGTTGTCATGGTATAGGCATGTGATGCGGAGAAATGAAGGAAAATGTCGTGAGGAAAGTTTTGAGTATGAATGTCGATGGCTATAAGAGTAGGGGAAGACCAAAGAAACGATGGATGGAATGTGTGAAAGATGACATGGCTAGAAAGGGGGTGACTACCGAGATGACGACTAATAAAGAAGTATGGAAAAAAAAAACATTAAAAAAACTATAAAACCCTACTGCGGTAAAAAACTGAAAAGCTAAAAACAAGCCCATTTCAAATTAAATAAAAGTTGTAAGCAGGCGGGACCCATTCCATTTTTATATTTCCTAACTCAAATGGCTCACGCCTGCTTCCAACTTTTATTTAATTTAAAATGGGCTTGTTTTTAACCGACTTCAAAAAGGAGGAGGTTCTCAATTCGTCGGAATCTTTTTTTTTTTTTTTTTTTTATATATGTTCCCCGATTACCTACTCGAAGATGGCTGGACCGATTTGGATTTTTTTTTTTTGTTTGAAAGGGTATACTTTCCAGGTGGTCCCATGATCATCAAGTCAGGATCTGATGATGGGATCCTGGAGAAATAGAGAGAACTCTTCCAATTTTATAGGCACACTTGAAGCGATTTGGATAGTTTTTGGAAGAGTACTTTCTTGGAGTGGTCCCATTTCAATTTGGTGAAGATCTGATGAAGAACTTCTGAGATAGGCAACGGAACTCCTCAATAAATGATAGCAAATGGACTGGGATTGCTGAAATCTCATGTCTGTTTGTTGTTTTCACCAGTTCATAACATAACATCACGCCAGTACGCTGTGAAGGGGTAAGCACATGTGAACCACTAAAAAGTGAAAAATAAAAACTTTTTTACACAAAAATACAACCGACTTCCAAAAACAACACTACAAAGTGAAAAATAACTTTAATTTCAGAAGTCGGTGGCAAAAACGAAAATACATTTAATCAGACACCGACTTCCGATAAAGTTATTTTTACTTTGTAGTGCTGTTTTTGGAAGTCGGTTGTATTTTTTTGTAAAAAGTTTTTAGCTTTTCAGTTTTTTACCGCAGTCGGGTTTTTTAGTTTTTTTAATTACTTTTTTTTTACATACTCATAAATAGAGCGTTGTGAATCCCAATAATATTGTATACCGTCGTCGGCTCTTTCAATAACATACTTATTATAATAAAACATCCGTGCTTTCCCCTCATAACAAAACACATAATTACGTTGTAAATATCGCTCAGACAAAGGCTGCTATACTCACTGATGGCATGACACTGTATTTGCTAGGTTTCAGCATCCGGCACGCAGGACTTATCCAATCTAAATAGATCATCGCTCACGAATGGGCCTTCGATCAACACGCAAATCCAATAGTAGTCACTATAATTAACTCATAGGTATGTTGTTTTACTGTGTAGGATGTGTTTGTGATAAAATGTTACCCAGATAGGTACTTACCGTTGTGTTTTACTGTTTAGGATGTGTTTGTGATAAAAAACTTTTTTACAAAAAATACAACCGACTTCCAAAAACAACACTACAAAGTGAAAAATAACTTTAATTTCGGAAGTCGGTGTCTAGTTATATGTATTTTCGTTTTTTGCCACCGGCTTCCGAAATTAAAGTTATTTTTCACTTTGTAGTGTTGTTTTTGGAAGTCGGTTGTATTTTTTTGTAAAAAAGTTTTTTATCACAAACACATCCTAAACAGTAAAACAAAACGGTATATATAAATAAAAGGAAAAGTGCCCAAAAATAAAGTACTTTACATGAACAACATGCTACATACGACAATGTACAAAAAGCGTCCTATCCACACGTTTAAAACAGCGGAGTCAATTAAGCCCCTGTTCTTAGGGCGGGGTCTGGATGAGACTTTTAGCGAAATACTTATGCTAACTCCGGAGTAAGTACACACGTCGCTCACGGTTCATTGTTAATGCTTTGTGACTCCTATAACATTACTAGAAGGGCCATTCTACTGAATCTTTTTTTGAAGAGTTCAAAAAAAAACTTCAGTCAGTGATTTGCAAGACATAAAAAAAAAATCAAATTAAAGGAAAGAGCGTCTGTTTGTTCGAAGAACTCGTGATTATACATATAAACCTAATACCTAAACTAAATAGCTTCTTATTCATGGACCAGATTTAAATGAATTTAAGAAACTACTGCACCATTATCATAACCACTAACGAGAGTGAGATAAAAAAAACTAAACTTACTTGAATGGGGTTTTCGAGTTTGAGGAATTGATTATGACATGAGATAATTATAATACTGTGTTAATAGCAATTATGAAATAAACTAAAGCAGTAAGCAAATTGGTTTTAAACTTACCTGCGAGGAAACTGCGTAACACACATAAAATAGCATTCGACCGCAAAGCCTTTGATTTTTTTTTTCAATTCGCTTGCTTTACGATTTAATTCAAAATGTACAAGTAGTCGAATCTCACCTCAGCAATAATAGATGTAAAAAAACTTGCTAAAAATGTAGGTAGAAAAAAAGTAGAAATGTAAATTAAACACATGAAAAAAGTGGGTGTAAATTAGAAGTATTTTTGACAGATTGAGACTGAGATTAGAAAGTGAACGTTCAAAAAAATACGGGAATTACCTCTGTGATAACTTAGTACGTTAAGGGCCTGTGTCGTCACCACCTACGATTAAGTTCCTATTAACTTACTTGTCAGATAATTTCATACAAATTCTGTTCCATTTTTGAATTTATTCGTTGAGTAGTGGCTATTCGGATATCGTGAAATAGGCCCTCGATCTTATTAAGAAATATTTTATGAGACATATGAATGAATCTCAGTTACCTAGTTATGTGGGTAAACTATTATCTTAAATGTAATAACGACCATTTAATTGGATGTGGGGCATCCAGTATTTTATTAATATGTCAATCTTATCACCCAAAGCGAATGACACTTAAACCACGCTCAAAACTCCCCAAACAGCGCGCTCTCGTAATCCAGTAACTTTATATCCGTGCTTTTAAGTTGAGGGTGCGCGTTCTCAAAAGGCGTTGAATTTGATTCAGAACATATCTGTTTAAGCCCTTACATCCATTCAGACAGGTGCGTACAGTGAGATGTCAGTGACGTCATGCACCATTAGACGGATTTTGGAAAACGGATTTTCTGAGTGTGTGATTGGTAGACAAGGTTTATTTTCAGGTTAGCAGAAAAATCCCGTATCCGATTTTAGTGTTTTTGGCAGTATATTCGATACCTATTCTGATTGTGTGTGATTTGTACGTTATTTTTATACGTTAGCAATTTAAGGCAGATCCAAGTGAGAGTCCAATACGCGCCACGAAAGTTGAGACTTGACTGCGCCTCCCGCGCTCTTTCCACCGCCCCGATGATGACCGGTCCTTTCCCGCGACTCAGACCTCATACCACTAAAGAGACCTAACATCATCTACGGCGCAAGTCAAACCACGTGGTGTGTTAAGTCTCATCTTTCGTGCCGCGTATTGTATCTTCCCTGAAATTGAAAATAAAAATTGCAGGAAGACAAAGGTTTTTACCGCTGAAAAGAAATGTCACAGAATAAAATAAATAACTAGATCCTATACAGGTTGTCAGTGTAAACAGTGGCCACCTTTTAAGGAGTCATTGTACTCATCATTATGAACAACTTTTACTATGGGACCAAACCTGAAATCGCGAAAAAAAAATCAGCGGTTCAGTACATTTGTGTTCGCATAATTCGTCAAAATGTAGGGAACAGCTGAATTTTTTTTCGCGATTTCAGGTTTAGTCCCTTAATAAAAGTAGATGAGTACAATGACCCCTTAAAGGTTGACACTGTTTACACTTAAGCCCTGTATAACGAGCTACAATAAAAATAATAAAGAGTTATACCTGACTCATCAATGTTCCGATTTTTGTTCACTTTTATCTAAGAACAATAAAAACAAAACAAGATCGTGCACTTCACATGTTTTCCCAATAATTCCTCTGTAGTATTATTAAGCCTAGACTACACTAGAGAGCATGAGCTAATTCCTGTTAGTACAAAGTTTTAATTCAGTTCTAAGGCTTGTGTACAAGCCGACATCCCGGTCTTGTGTACAACTCTTTTCAAGTGGTCTTGGCTCGGCTTAGCTTTGCAGCGCGTATTATGTGTGTGCTACAACAATTATGTATTGTAGCGAGAAAGATTTTAAACTTCGTGGTATTTATTATTAGGAGGCATATTACATTTCGACCGTGATTTTTGCGTAAATTGGCCAACTTTGGCGTCTTATTCTGCGAAACTGAAATACTTCGACAATATTAACCTAATGAGTGGTGGAGAATAGTTATTAGTAAGTAGGTATAGTTTATAGCGGCCTCGCTTTTCGCAACTTTTTCTTATTTAAATAAATAAAACCAGAATTCCGAAGCAAGTTTTTCATAAATGCGCGACTGCATTTTTTCGAGCTCGTGGATTGATTACTGTACATAATAAGCAAATGAAATGAAAAAAATTAATATCTAGCTGCGCCCCGCGGTTTCACCGGCGTAGACCGGGATAAATAGTAGCTTGTGTGTGTGTGTGTGTTGTGTCTAGGGTACAAGCTATCTATATACCAAATTTCATCCAAATCGGTCCAGCCGTTTGAACGTGAAGAAGTAACAAACATACAAATGCACACACACACAAACTATCGCCTTTAGAATATTATTGTGTTAACTCTTAAATATTTTTTTAGTCCTTAGCGACTTCAGAATTTTGAAATATGTATGAAATAGCTAAAATCCCGTTCCAAACCATAAAACTACAAAATCGCTCAGAATTAACTTCACAGTTAACTAACGTTTATTCTGGTATAAATTTTACGTGATAATATTAATTTAAGGAGATATTCACATTTTTGCTTAAATTAATATCTGCCAAATTGCTACATAATGCGATGCGTCGCCATGCTTCAATACATCAAATCTGTCAAAATGCAAAAATCATGATTAGCACAGTAAACAAAATCTCAATCAAAATCAAACTGAGTATTAGACACATTTTTGTTACAGTAAAATTAACTTTGTAACGTAACCAATCTACTTACAAAGTCACTTGATATTTTGTGTTTGTTTGTTGTCTAAGTTGGATAATACGAGTTATTTTCCATTGGGAAATATTTGAAAACAATGCTTATGTTTGCATTAGAATAAGCATATTCCTTAAAGCGTGCTATTCCAATTAGCACATTTTATCCGCCTGAATAACAACTAAATCGGATTATTCGGTATCATATCAACCGGTACTCGTTAAACTAACGCTCTCTTTCTTTGCCCGATGAGTAAGTAATTATTGAGGGTAAAAATATTTAACTGATCCCTAATCTTTTAAAAATTTATTGTCATTCTATTGATGTATACTATTTAAATTAATGACCCTCTTGCACATCTAATGATGCACATTTTTTTTTAAATAATTGAACCTCTTTTTTAACTTTGTGACCCTTGTTTTCTCACAGTTACCGTAAGCTAGCTAGACTGAAACTGTGTCCAACCACGTGCTACATCCAAGTTAGTCGCAGTAAACTATTTTATATTTTTAGGTCCCTAAAATAGGAATTATTTGAAGTAGGATATAAAAACAATTTCATAAAACAAAGCGAACTTTGAAATTAGAACACAGAAAAAAGCTTCGATGAAAAAAATAAAACAATTGAGCATCTATTCTCTAAATCACTAGCGACCGGTAGCTAGTCGCATGCTCGCGACAAAGTCGAGTCGAGTGTTTCTTAGCTCGTTGTAAGAGCTCTCTGTTCGTCTGTCTATCTAATTGCTGTTTTATGTAGCGAGTTAATGAATGTTGTATCTCTTAACTTGCACGGATTTGTACTTCTTGTACAAAGATTAATGTAAAGTTGGATAAGGAAGTAACGTTATGGCTGTAATTTTTTAATAAAAAAAGACAAACCTATCTCTGTTTCACATTCTGTACCAACTTGTATATTTTATTTTCCATAATTATGCAATTTTTACTTTTAAAGAAACGTACCTTTCACTGTATTTATTTAGTTACCTACCTAGTTCTGATCGATTCTTGTGATGTATTTTCCTAATGACCCCGAGCTTTCAATGTTCGCGTTACATAGATGGCTTTACCTGCTAAGTTGTCTACTTTCATGTTTTCCTATAAAACTTCATTAACTATTTTCCCCGTAACTTGAAAAGGTACGCACGGCTACAGATCAAGCTATATATAAGTTTCCAGTACAAGCTGATCTCGCATTGTATAGGATTTGTTACAATGAGGGGTCAGTGTTAACTGGAAATGTACATAGCTTGACGTATAGCCGTGTGTACAGTCAAATTATGAATTACCCAATCACGCCAACCAAAATGAAAGAGTATTACTTTTTTGCGGCACAGCGTGGCTGACTCGCGGACTCGAAGCTAATTCGATTTAATTTTATGCCGAATTCGAGATAACACGTGTGCGAGGATTTGCGGCTCACTCGTTATGACGTCACAAGTAATTAGTATTTGGTGACAATGCTTTCAAGTGATTTTGGTTCTTTTTTCCGCAGTTCTTTGATGAAATTAAATGAAATGATGATGATGATGTTTATCCTGTAAGTAGATCTTTTATGAAACTATTACACGTCAATCTATCGGTCAATATTTTAAAACTAGATGGCGCTGGCATTTCCTAGCTGACTGATCCCTGAGAAGAAATTGCTAAACAAACACAGAGCTCTGTTAAAACCCAAACATTGTATTTTAATTAGGTGACGTTTAATCACACTATGCTTTTCAGAAAACTATAAAATACTGGTATTCAGCTGCAACCGGTTAGACTGAAAGCCGACCCCAACATAGTTGGGAAAAGGCTGGGCAGACTGATGACGATAAAATTTGCGGTTGGAGTATGCAGTTTGGGCTGCAAACTCTCGGAATTGTACCTTTACTATTAAATGGGATACTTTTAATCAGTCTTAGTAATTATAATTAATAATTTAATTTACGTAACACGCCTTGTTTCCCGGAAGGGTAAGGAAGAGGTGTACCTACAGTACACCCGCATTTGGCCAGTTATGTTTAAGCCTCATGTTATAGGCGGCGAGCCTATTGCTATCAAACGGGCACAAGTCCAGACTCCAAGTAGTTATCGAGAATTTCCAGATAGAAAAACTCAGTAACACTTTGCCCAACCTGGGAATCGAACTCAGCTCAACCGCAGCGCTTGCGACCACTACACCAACGAGGCAATCATTAATTTACTTCATCGATATTACAATATCTATTTTCCAATATCAACCAATCAATCTGCGTAATCTGCGGCCCCTTGGTAAGACTGGTTGTCAGACTTTCGGGCTTCTGACGACCCGTAACGACTGTCAAAGATCCACGAATGACAGCCGGCACCAACGGCTTAACGTGCTTTCCGAGGCACGGAGGAGTCTCATTACCTATGTAAAGATGGTCACCCATCCACGGACAACCCCGGCGTAGCTTAACCTGATGGATCGACCCGTGCGGCTGTTATTACTTAGTTACTAGCTTCCTCTTACCTTTGGTTGATATTTTCCTATATCAACCAAACTCCCAAAATTACCTACCTGCATACCCGATAAACAAACTAGTCTACCCAAAATATGTTCCAACCTATAGCATTTAATTAATATTCAATTCCTCGTGTATAGTTTCATAAAGCAAGGGTTTAACTGACCAAAGGACCGTCTCGGGCGGCGGGCGGGCCACAACTAAACCTCACTAATCCAAGCTGGGTATTAACTCGCTGCCTAGGTGCTAACCTGCAACTACCTTCCAAACTTTGTAGGGTTGACTGAACAATGTTTGTGAAAATTATGTTAGAAAATGCTTTGTGAAAATGTTAAAGATTAGAAGGGGAAAAGAATTAGAGCAAGATCCCAGCGCCGCCAGACCTGATCAATGTGGATAGAGTAGTGTTAGTACGTACTTTGAACGTACGCATACCTGCTAGCTTGGGCCAAAGGCCATGTTTTTAACCGACTTCAAAAAGGAGGAGGTTCTCAAATCGTCGGAACCTATTTCTTTTTTTCTTTTTTTTTATGTATGTTCCCCGATTACTCGAAGATGGCTGGACCGATTTAGATTTTTTTTATTTTATTCGAGAGGGTATTCATCACAGTTGGTCCCATATAAAATTGATTAACTTTGCTTTGGTAGTTTTTGAGTTAGCTTCAATAATACGTATTTTTCCCCACTTTTATATGGATGATGTTCTAGTTTGTTTTGCAGGTAGTGGTATTAGAATTTGTGTGGGGTAGGTACACAACTAAAAAGTGAAAAATAAAAACTTTTTTACAAAAAAATACAACCGACTTCCAAAAACAACACTACAAAATGAAAAATAACTTTAATTTCGGAAGTCGGTGGCAAAAAACTAATATACATTTAACTAGACACCGACTTCCGAAATTAAAGTTATTTTTCACTTTGTAGTGTTGTTTTTGGAAGTCGGTTGTATTTTTTTGTAAAAAAGATTTTTAGGTATCAGGTACTAAAGTTACGTAAAAATATTACTCACTTCTCTTAAAGTCTGACTGCTGATTTTTATGTATGTTAATAGATAATAATCAATACTGCCAGACACTTCCCGTCGGCGATTTTTTCCGCCAGCCGTTTTAAAGCTCGCAAAAAATTATTTCTTCTTAGTTTGAGTCTTAATTTTAAGTATATAATAATACTCGGGGAACTATTTTAATACCATTATTAATTGTAAGCAGCCAGACCAATCGTAGCGGTCAAACATTCCCCCAAACAGTTGAAATTTTCACAATCTGGAAAATTTCAACTGTCTACCTATTACGGTTCTTGAGATACAGCTCGCTGATAGACAGACGGACAGACAGCGGAGGCTTAGTAACAGGGTTCCGTTTGGCACCCTTCGATTACGGAACCCGAAAAAGCACTTAAATTTTTCGATCTCAATCCAACTGTTACTGTCCATATTTTGTGATTTTTTTTTATGATATTTTAAATTAATGTTTTAAATGGTCATCAGAATATAATTACCTGGCAGTCCTTAGGGGATCAAAATAACCTAACGCATAGCCCCTTCTAACACATTACCTAAAGACTTCCCAACGAAAACTATCGAAACTTACTTTCAGCGATTACTGAAACTGAAACTACTTTTCAAAAGTACATAACCCAAAGGCTAACACAGCTTAACGCACCTCCACCCTGTTATTAAAAGATTATTGTGGCGCGAAATTTATAATTTCAATGTAATTAAACCCACTATATTTTGTGAACCGAATCCCGGAATAGTATTATGTAAATTCAATAACTGCGCGCTCAAAGACGTCTATTGTTTTCAACTGATACTCTAAATCAGTGTTCACCGTAATAATATTGAATATGGGATATTTTGGGATTGTTTACCTGTGAGTGTATGAAAATGAATAGCACATAGGTAATTGTAAACACGCTACATTCACTAAAAAAGTCGAGTGGTGTCGTGGAGCACCCGGTTGGAACTAAGTTCCTTTTGCTGTGTACGAGTACCTGGGCGACCGAGCTCTGCTCGGGTGAAAATACATAAAACAATTTTTTTCTCAAAATGAGACCTAGCTAGATCGATTTTTCGCCCTATATTGCAACTTTCATTGAAATCTTCAGAGCCGTTTTCGAAATCGTGATTACAGTATATAAATATTGCTGATTTAATAGTCTAAAATGTAGGTACCTGTTAAATAACAGGCACAATGTAATAATAAACAACGTTTGAGAGAACGTAGTAACGTAGTAACTAAATGAAAATAATAAAAGAGAAACATACTATAGCAAAAGTGTCGTGACGGTCAAAATATTACACTTGGATTTTCATTCCAAATAAAAATAATTTGCTTCAACTCGGACGAAATATTTTCCTCATATAAGAAAAGTGCGACAGATTTCCATAAAACACGCCGAGCTATTAAACGGCTATAAAAAAGTGCATCGAAGCAGCAAAAACTATTTAATAACGCAACAAAGCAAAGTTACAAAGCGCTGGGCGGCGTCGGCCGTTCCTTCCGCAAGGATTAATTATTATTTTAACATTTCAGTAGGTTTTTTGCCGCATCCGCGAGCAAGTCAAAAGCATTGCTTTCTCGCTTCAAAAGTTGCTAAATAATTAAGACGCTTTCTTAGCGACAGCGCTTCGACGTCCAAGAGACTAAGTAGGTAGGTGATTTTTCACAGGAACCACGTCTTGGAAAAGATTTTTCCCTTAAGTAGTACGTTTTTTTGTGGCCGTTCGGCAGACGTTCAGGGAGACAATATTTGTAATTATATTTTTATGATAGGAATAGAAAGGAAAATTTTGAGTTTGAAAGTGGATGGCATAAATGGAAGTCTGAAAATGACACCGGTGACTGAAAAGTTGTGTGGAAATCGGTTATCATGGTATGGGCATATGATGCGGAGCAATGAGGAAAATGTTGTCAGGGAAGTTTTGAGTATGAAAGTGGATGGCTGTACGAGTGACCAAAGAAACAATGGATGGGTTTTGTGAAAGATGATATGGCTAGAAAGGGGGTGACTACCGAGGTAACGACTAATAGAGAAGTATGGAAGGAAAGACATGTTGCGCCGACTCCAAATAAATTGGGATAAGGACAGAAGAATGATGATGAGGCATAGAAAGCTTGTAACCTAATAATAATATTATTGATGTTACCTTACATGTTGTGTTGTTTTGCAAATAATCTGTACTCAGCTTAACAATCTCTCTATTGTTCCAGGTAAAACACTGCCTGTCCATTGCGTAGTGGAGGCAGTAGCCTCTCTCGAGGAAGGCGCATGGAGACGACGAGCTGTGGTGGAAACTGACAGCTATGTCATCATCCCTGCTGCTACTGCCTTCCACGAGCTTGTGCCTGCCGCCATGATGCGGCTTGGATACCCTCACGAGTTGGCTGCTTCTGCTAAAGGTACGTGACTTTTTTGGTGAATTGTAGGAGAAAGCAATAGGTTGTGCCTTACCACCCTAAGGGTGAGAATACACATGCCTGTAGCTGGTTCAAAACTATGCAGGCAACTGGCATGCCATTGTGACATTCACCAACCAGAAGTTGTTATGGCACACGACTTTAGCTATTTGCATACTTTTGTGCAAGTTACAGACATGTATTCTCGCCATAAAGGTGCTGCCTCACCAGGAGCATTCGTGTGTAAAGTAACATTACATATTCGACTTTGAGCATTACATTACAATACTACCTCCCTGACTGACGAGCATTCGTGGAGCGCAATGATGTTACAAGTTGTATCAAGGTATTACACACTGTATGCTATGCAAGGTGAGCATTGTAATACTCGGTTCTCCTTCACTGATGTAATACTCGATTTGTATCATTACAAGGTGCGCGCTGTAATGCTCGATTTTCCTCCCTCTGTCCGTGTCGTCGTGTGTCGTGTGTGTGTGTGTGTGTCGTGTGTCTGTGTGTGTGTCGCGTGTGTGTGTGGCGTGTCGTGTCGTGTCGTCTGTCTGTCTGTGTGTGAATCTGTAACGTTACATTACAGGCGAATGCTCCTGGTGAGCACCTTAAGGTTGAATGTTACGTGCACGTCATAACGTCAGATCTTTTTGTCCAATGTGACAGATAGTTTCAACCATTAAGAAGTTTCAATTTAGGGCCGATTTTTCAATCGTAGCTTTAATCGTAGTAGATAGCTTTTATCTGAGGAATAAATATGGCGGTTTGGTATATTTTCTATATGAAAGCTGTCAAAACGTCAAACATGTTCCCTAGAATAATCGGCCCTTAGTGAGTTTTTTTGTCAGAAATGACTACTTTTAAACAAATCTGTGAATGAGCTGAGAAGTCAAATCTTTTACATCACTTTCTTAAACACACATAACATCACGACTGTATTCCCCAAAATGATAGGCAGAGGTGTACCTAAAGTACACCCACATTTTGCCAGTTTTTTTTAAGTCCTATGTGCGAGCCTACCGGCCATCCAGAATCCGGGCTGCTACTGAGAAATTCCAGACAGCAAAACCCAATAAAACTTTGCTCAATCCGGGAATCGAACCCAGGACTTCATGCTCAGAAGTAACGCTAGCGACCACTAGACCAACCTGTGCATAACGACGTTTACGGAGCTATCACTACAAACCAACACACCACTTGTTATTGGTTTGCTCGCTTCCGTTCTGGAAATTTCGACCTGATAAATGAACCTCGCGGTCGTCCGAAGACTTTGGTCGACAATGACGAATTAAAGGCGATTGTGGAAGCTGATGATACACAATCTACGGCTGAATTAGCAGCAGCTTTCGACGTTAGCGTCAAAACAATATTGGTCCATTTGCGTCAAATTGGCAAGGTAAAAAAGCTTGACAAATGGGTGCCCCACGAACTCAATGATCGCCAGCGCGAAGTACGCATCGAGACGTGCCTTGCACTGCTCAACAGACACACAAATGAAGGAATTTTGAACCGTATTGTTACCTGCGATGAAAAATGGATTCTGTTTGATAACCGCAAGCGCTCAGCAAGTTGGTTGGATCCTGGTTCAGCACCTAAACAATGCCCTAAATGAAAACTTACCCCTAGAAAAGTGATGGTCACTGTTTGGTGGTCTAGCGCCGGTGTGATTCATCACAGCTTCTTACCAAACGGGGTGAGCATTACTTCAGATGTGCGCTGTGAAGAACTGAACACAATGATGGAGAAGCTGGCACATCTCCAACCAGCATTGGTCAATCGCTCGTCTCCGCTGCTCCTGCACGACAACGCGCGACCTCATACTGCACAGCAGACGGTCTCCAAGTTGTAAGAACTGGGGTTGGAAGCTCTCCGTCATCCGCCCTACTCACCAGACCTTGCGCCTACAGACTACTACTTTTTCCAGAATTTGGATAACTTCTTGGCGGGAAAAAAATTCAATACCCGAGAGGCAGTACAAAATGCCTTTGAAGAATTTGTTGCCTCCCGTCCAGCTGATTTCTTTAAGAAGGGCATCAATAAACTGCCACTGCGTTGGCAAAGATGCATTGATTGCATGGGTGATTACTTCGATTAATACAAATAAAAAATGCATGAAAAAAATTCGTTTAAATTTTTTCATGCAAAACGGCAATTTCATAGGTAAAGACCAATTATATCAATATTTATCTAGACCTACTACTAAGTATTATGTGTCCTTGTAAAATTGGTTAAGAGCAGGAGTGGCCCAGTAGTATCTGCCGCGACTTACGAGTTGTAGGTCGTAGGTTCGAACACTGACAGACGCTTTACTTTGTGTAAATTATTTCATTGACACCACTGCTCTCAAAACGGTGAAGGAAAACATCGTGAGGAAACCGGCATGTCCTAGAACCAAAATGTCGAAGACATGTGACATCCATCAACCCGCAAAGGGTTTGCGTGGTGGATTACCTATGACCCACTCCCTCTCACAGAGAGGAGGCCTGTGTCCCAGCAGTGGGAACATTATAGGCTGATTATGCTTCGTTATGCAGGGGGCAACATACAGGGAAGAGTGGAAAGCTATAGGGAAACCTTTGCCCTTTGCCCCTTTGCCTTTGCTTTTTTTTGCCTTTGCCTTTACAGGTTAAAAAAAATAAAAGGTCAGGAGAATAATGATATATTGTGTTTCTTCCCCAAACACACCACGGCCCAAAACACCAATATCTAAAACCTTTAATTCCCTTGTCATCAGGTTCAGTGGTAATAAACAACTGGAAGCCGTTGCCATTCGAGCGGATCTCTGATGGTCCTTTGGCCACCGTCGGTGAGGTTCTCGGGGAGCTGACGACTGTTGCAACCCTCAGGATCCAGCTGTTGAGACCCCGGCAGACCCCACTGCAGGACATTAAGGACAAACTTCTGCGGCTGTTGTTACTGCAGAGCAGACCTTTGCTCATGTCTACGGGATGCCCTTTGGATGAGGTAAGTCCTTGTTATAAAGGAGAAGATTTGTGTAGTCGTGTGTAAATCAGTTTAATCAGCTAAGATACAAATAACAAAATTAAGTAGGTTTCGAGAAAATCGTGAACTTAGAGAACCCCTGAAATTTCTTTTTGTAGAAACACGTGCTTACAAACTTCTCTCTTTAATACGAGTAAGCTGGAGAAGTTTGTAAAACGGATCAGTATCAAAAGAAACTTCCGTTTTTTTGCAAACTTTGCAACCCCAGTTTAAAAAAAAAATGAAGCCACAAATAGTCGTCATAATCTTCCAACTACGTACATTCAGCAAAGCTTCTAAAAACATCTGTCAAATCAAATTACATCAACCGATTGGGGCGTTAAAATCATACTGATGGGTGACAATGAGTACACGCTACACCGAGCTAAACCAACATTCACAACGGAACGCCATGTCCTCGGTTTACCCCGGGAACAATACCTCGAACTAAACCTTTACCCTTACCCCTTACCCCCTGTTACCCCTTATTAACGTGGAAACTCATTGTTTTCCATATTTTAAGCCCGCTTTGTAAGGCACGCTTTCAATCGAAAACATTTATCCTAGTAGGTATTGTTTGTTTTAACGATTTAATTAAAGATTGAGTGCTTATTTGCTTAAGATTCGTAATCTGGTATTGTATCGGTTTTGGTAGCTTTTATTCGAGCTTTTTAGCGGTTTTAACATTACTAGAGGAAACCGTTCATAATAAATGTAGTCAAACTGGTGACTCTTTCATTGGGATATGTAACCGAAGTAATATTGGGGAGGGAATTCCACAATTATGAACATAATCTAGAACTATGTTTACAACAAGTAAAAGTTAAAAGTTTACTGTCACAAATGAGAGCACTCACAGGAATTTGGTACTTACATGGAACTGATACCCATGTAAGTCAGGGCTTTATATTTATTCTCTTAAGGACCACTTTTTGACCAAAATGTCCACACAATTATCGATAAAAACGTCAAAAAAGCACAAACATTAAGAAAACTTTAACATAACAAACAATGACATGAAGGCCTATTATCTTCCAAGTCGCCTGCCAAATAGCTTTCATCTGCCAAAGCACATAAAAATACTGGCACTCGAATCACTCGATATCGACGAAAATTAACGAGAACTTTGGATGAAAGACGAAGAGACAGATTATCAAAACTCTTCGTTAAGTAGGCGCGCGTTCTTCAATTTGGTCTTTATAATTGCGAGGTGACTGCTAAGACCCTGCTAATAGGGATCATCGCTCGAGGGAAGAATTAAGGAAGCATTTGTTTTCATGTTCGCGGCTCGAGTTTAACAATGAGTGGGCTCATAGACATTTTGATGTCATGTTTTGAGTGTAGGTTGAAAAGCTGCATGTATGGATTTATTTATTTAATAATTTAATGATCTAGGCTGCTTGTTTCTTGATTCAATTAAGTCTATTAGGGTTCAAATGTTTTGTCTTTGTTATATCCAGTTTTCTTTTCTTAAGTACTAACTTTCAAGTATATGCTTGCTATGCTTGCAGAATAGTTAAACTTATGTTTCGTTTTCTTAAGTTTTCACCATTATTTTCACTAAATACAAGACTCCAGAGCTTACCATACTATATGATCTTGAAGTCTAACTGAATTTAAAAACCAAGTGAATAGAATAAGAATATTCAGACGAGTCTATAAAGAAAACATCTACTCCAAATTTTTAACAACTCAGTAACTTCTAAAGAGATTTAAAGCTCTTACTCACGATAGAGAACAATTTGTCGACGCGATGAGCACCTGTCTCATACGCAAGATCTCCATACATAATAAATTTAATTGAATCTCCGTCTCATCCGCGCCTCACAAGGCCTTATTATATTTTCTAAATATCCACCTTGTAGCGAACGGGTTAGGGCGGCGGGGGGTTGCCCTCGTCTTGCCAACTTGAGCCACACCGAAAGAGGGTTAAAAGGAGTTTTAGATGTACGAACGCTTTTGATCTTATTAATACCATAAAATAATGCTTTATAATCTTATTAAACGCGAGGTTAGCGCTCCATGCGCGCCCTCCATCCCTCCAACCATAACCGGCTCACGGATATTTCAATTTGGAGTTTGCAGTGACATCGTGTAGTAGCACGGTTAACTTACATCGTTTCTGTGTTTTATAATTTATCTTGAAGATAACAAATGAAGAATCAACGGTCTAATAGACAGCTAGAAACAAATTGAAGTTGAAAAGTCGAGTCGAAGTTGGCGCAAATGAAGCAAAGGAACTCCCGACCGGGCAAGATAATCAAACACCTCCAACTTGGAGTTGTTAGCTAAACGCCAGATGAACTCGGCTCTATGATATTATGGTAATTTATCTCACGCCAATTTGCGCCACTTCGATTTTAACTCGGAGCAAACTTTTGGACGGTTCAGGAATATTTTATCGAAGGGGTTTCTCGAGTGCCACCTCGATG
The DNA here is from genome assembly GCA_946251885.1 of Cosmia pyralina. NCBI lineage: Eukaryota > Metazoa > Arthropoda > Insecta > Lepidoptera > Noctuidae > Cosmia > Cosmia pyralina. The sequence continues at coordinate 9,445,828 of OX276343.1, forward strand.
CAGGATCAATTTTAAACCATAAATCTTCTTTAAGACTACTTTCTTACTTAATTTCGAAATCTCTTTGAAATTTCAAGGTTCTTTGAAACGGGTTACAATTTAATCACTCCTTCAAGCGTGCGCAAGTACCGTATGTACACACAACGAAAATAATATAAGATAACACTAAGCCTATTGTGTTCAAAGTTGTCCTTTTAACTACGAGTATATCAAGAAATGTTCGCAATCACACACCGAATTACGTACTTAGGCGGATTACACGTGACGCGAGTTATCACACGCAGGCGCCAGCTCTCGTAAATCTTCCATGAAGCTGAAACAGACAATATCTGAAAGCAAATATGGCCTCACTATTTAAAAATATAAAACAAAGAAGCGGATTAACGTATCACTCGAGCGCGGCGCTAATACCTCTGACATGATTTATAGGCACAATCTCGATGTGTAATTCTTACAGTTAATTTAACGTCTGATTTAGCAACACTGCAAGCAGGCCTGAGCCTGACAACTCGCTTGACGACGTAATCACTGGCATTGTTCTATGTAATCTAGCGATACGAGCAGATCTCACTTGCATAACTGTCAAGCTGGGTAAACTGTGCGACGGAGCTATAATCTGACAAGTTCTTTATGATTGACTACTTGCTGTGTGATTAATACCTCTCTAAACATGCACTCCTGTTATCACGCTAAATAAATAGTTGTGAAATTTAAACATCGCATTGGAATAATTCCGAGTCACACGGTTGATTTGATGCTCAAACAGCGGCGTCGGATCGGCTTGAGGCATTTCGGGTGCTTTGTTTAGCGCAGTCGGTGCGGTAACGATGCAGGGAGCACTTAGTCCGCGGCTGTGCCGGCGCTAGTTGAGGGCGTAGTGGGTGGATGCTAATTGTTGAGACGCCCTTCCCGCTCATTGTTTTAGAGCAGACCATGATTGAAGTTTCGTCGGCGCGCGGGAGTGATGCGCACTAACCACCGAGTCAACACCTCACGCCGAGCGCGTCAGAAGCCGACCGCTCGCGCATGACACATGCATTAACAGCCGACCTAATATTTTCATAATCTAATGGCGATGCTCTGTGAAACAATGCTTCGTGTTTATTCAAACAGTTATCTCTGTATCTGTTGCTGGTTAGACTGACCTCTTTAAAATCGTCTAAAATTGTTTGCGGTATCTTGTTGTTTTATTTACTGTTCGAGTTACTTTTGGTGACCTTCCTTTTAAAGTGTGTCTTCTTGTTACAGGTAACATTAGCTCAGATTTGTCGCGGCCAGGACCGTACGCCGGGGCCACACAACTTTCATGAGCCGTCTGAAGAAATGCGTCGTAAATTTGAATCCTGGTGGAGTGCTCAAGTGACACCCCGACCGCCACCATTCAGTCCTCGTCGATACCCATCGCCTGGTCCTAAAACTCGTTCACCTACCCTGAACACAATACCAGACCACTTACATCCAGCGTTACAGACAGTCCAAAGTCAATATCCTACTCAAAAGACTAGAATGCGGACAAGTTTTGATCCTGAATTGGAACTGCCCAAACTACAGCGTTGGTTTTCTGAGAATCAACATCCAAGCAGACAGCAAATACAACAGTATGTCCGAGAGTTAAATAACTTAGAATCGAGGCGAGGACGAAAGCCTCTCGATGTCAACAACGTTGTTTACTGGTTCAAGAACGCTCGTGCTGCGCAGAAACGCGCCGAGCTTCGAAATATTGGTGGACTGAGCTGTCATCTCGGGGTGAATGGGTTCAATAGCAGGAGTCACAGTCCGACAAATGGGTCATTGATGGCTGGCAGTGACACTTACGGTTCTCAAGACCACAACTCTATGAAGAGTCCTATTCTATCTGGAAGTCCGGGAAGATACCCGATGTCTGTTATGTCCGAAGACAATTTATCCAATGGTGGTTCCGACTTAGAAGATGATGGAGGTGACATACATCCAGATGACAGGCCTGAGAGTCCTGATGCGCCTCTTTCTTTGATCACTACCAAGAAGAATAACGATCATGATACAGACGACAGGCCTGAGGAGTCACCAAAGCCACCCGATATAATTAAGGTGAGTTTTATTGACTATGTGACAGAGACGTCCAGACACGATTGTGTAAACTTGAATAATCAATTTTACTAATGATAAGATTTTTATAAGGTCACGCTACCTTTACTCACAAATATATTGCGCGACAACTATATGATTATACAAAATATTAATATATTTTTTATTTTTATTGTCACAGGTACATGACATCAAGCAAGAGCCAAGAGATTTGAGTAAGCCCGACCACACAATCTCGCCGCAACGTTCTCCGGCTAAGAACAGCGACAGTTCGCACAACAACAACAGTAATAACAACAACAATGAGGACGAGAACGGTGTTGGGGACGACCATGATGGTTCTGATGAGGATGTGATCCAGGAACGACACTATGGGCCATCTTCCCCACATCTAGATCGTCTTCCCTTCCCCATGGTGCCTAACCACCCGATGTTCGGCCATGGCATTATGTACATGAGCCAATACATGAGCGGCTTTCCCGGCGTCGGCGCAGTCTCCGGAGAAGGCGCCAGCGGCCTCAACCTGGCCCTCGCAGGAGCTTCGGACGAGCGGCGCAAACGCAACCGAACCTTCATCGACCCCGTATCCGAGGTCCCCGTGCTAGAGCAATGGTTCTCAATGAACACGCACCCCTCGCACAATCTGATACTTAAGTACACTGAGGAGTTGAACAGGATGCCTTATAGGCAGAAATTTCCCCGGCTAGAGTCGAAGAACGTGCAGTTTTGGTTCAAGAACCGAAGAGCGAAGTGCAAGAGACTAAAGATGTCGTTGTACGAGCCATCGTCGCCTGGACACTACTCCCATCCCGGACACCCCCACGCTATGGCCGAAAGGAAACTGGTGTGAGCTAAAGCTCTCAATGTTAGTAAAATGTGAGAGATTTTTGTGTTTGTGGCGTCGCAGCATATACACGAAAGACTGATATCGAATCGTTTAATGGTGTGCAGTGCCATGTTAGTATTAAAATGACGTTGCGCGCGTCATCCTAACTTTAAACAGTTCGTATTATTCAGAGGACTTTATTAGTAACTGTGTTTAGATTATTAACGATCATAGTTTTGCTTAATATGGTAGACTAGACACTAGACATATTGGAATGCGATATAATTATAAGTTTAAACTAGTAGTATCAAGTTATCTGATAGAGCGATCACATCGTATTGTTTATTGTGTATATAGTTGTAGGTACAAAATTACTATCAAAGGACATGTCACAGTTGTTTGTGAAGGAATCTCAATATTTCTAGTAGTATGTATGTATGTACATAAGAAACTCAAAACTCGGTTTTTATTTATTAAATTTTACAGTAGTTGTAAAAATCTGTTGTTACAATATAATTAATGGATACTCTCATTAGTTCCACTTAAATTATAATAGCGAGGTCGGAGTATAGAATGGTATTCAATGTTATTCTAATTATGTACATTATTTGTATAATTAGTATTGAGTCATAGTAATAATGATATTATATTGCACATAGTATACTGGAATCGATATTTCTGATATTATCGGTCAGTGTCCGGCGGCCGAATGGTTACGCACATTCCGTAATGTACTCTTTTGTTATAGATGTTAATACTTCCTCAATCCAAAGATCGGATAGTGTTGTAGAGTGATTACGTAATTACTGATAATCAATTAGTCTCCCGTTGTACTGGGCAGAGCGTTTGGGTTGCAGTTAAAATAGAAATAGTGGCAATATTAAATCGAGTCACGCTGATTACTCTATTCCGAATAATAAGTGGTAAGCGTTGATGATGGCGGCTGGTTTTGTGAAGGTTTATGTGCTGGGTATTTCATAGTTCATAATGCCGCTTTGCCCAGTAAATCGCTTTACACCAAACAGTTTACGTTCAGTATTTACGCATTTATCGATTGAGGCTGTCTCGTCATACTCTTGTTTTATAGTTTTAGACGCATCATAGTTGTAATACGGCAGTTTGTTTTGTTGTTCTCATGTTATGCTTGTTTTCGTGAAGCTGTGATGAAATTTCCAAATATTGTAAATATTTTATTAATGTTAAACATAAGTTTTACTGTAAAACTACGTCACTAGGCTCACACGAACAATTAAAGCATTACCGCTTAGGTAAAGAAAATATTGGCTAAATGTTTATTCGATTCAATTATATAAACGAAAATTTAATTGAATATAATATGAAAAGATGTTGTTCTTTTATTTACCTTTTTTTTTATTTAAGAAAAATTTTGATGCCAAGCTGTCTTGGTTGACACTGAACACTAATCATAGATACGTTAGTACCCACATTCATTACCTATTGCTACATATTGCTATCTGTTTATCTTTTGACGGTAACTGAATGCAGAAACTACAAATTTCAGGTTATTAAAAAACAAAATACATATCTAGTAACAAACGTGGGTTTGAAACAGCTGTTTGCACGAGTTCATAATGAAGTTCATTGCAATTAATACAAACATCAAACATAAATATAATTAACGATAGCAGACTGTTTTGCTTTATCGAAATACAATGATGGTAATAAAAATACCGTAACACTGTACAGAATACAATAATTAAAACTTGCACCACAGAACATTACAATATACTAGCTTATCTGTGCCTGCACTCATACACAAAGCAATAAGGGAATTTACAGTTGAACGCCGCACAATAGTATCATGCAGTCTATCGCTAGTTTGGTAGTTGCTCAGTATATTCTGGCAGGCGGCGAAAAATTCAACCTAAGCCCAAAAGTACTGAATTTGACATCTCGTTGACATTTGCTACTGCAAGCAGCGCCACTACCAAGTACCAAGATATACTGGGCACCCTCTAAACCATTGTGGAACTAAACATGTGTCAATAGTTATCTCCGAAGCTTCGACGGAAGCGGTCGTCGGGACCCAAATCACCTGTCAAAGTTGCAAGTCTTGGTGTAATCGCCAGTATCTACAGACATCTTTGTCAACACTTCGATCTTTGTGGTGAATGACCGGTTGTTTCGGGGTTTCGCACAATATTAGGCTGGCTATACTATACTGATGTTGGTGCACGGCACAAGTTCCAAACTTTGACTCTGAGACGAATAACTTTGAGTTTAGTCGTGGTAAGTATTTGCACTTATATTAAAGCTCGGACGAGAGATACTACTTTAACTGTAATATTTAAATACAAGATTTAAGCGCGGAACAACAGCTGATATAAATAATACATAACTACTTTCAAAATCTCGAAGATAGTAAAGCAAATACAAGAGACCTCGCGATCTGTCTTCAAGTTTGTTTGATGCCCACAACTGAAATTTTATATTATTAATCAATTTTTTTTTTTATATTAGGCTTACACTACTGACGTATGTGTGCCTGTAACTCTATGAATTAATAAAAAATAATAAGAGCCTGTACTAATTAAATATCTAAGAAACTACTCACATTTGCTACTATAATCTTTTGGTTAGGCGCTCTAAATTATAAAGATAGATTTCAAAGAATATTCATACTTATTTTATTTATCTCTCTAGTTGATACCAACTTATGATTTTCTAAGAACATTAATTTATGTAAAATAAATAAGCACTTGTAATATGAAGCACACTTTTTGCGCTGATATGGTCGTCTTGACTGCAAGAGTGCCGCTCGGCTAGAACGTTTGAGCATAGGGCGAAACGGATTATACCAATTAGAGAGATTTAAAGTTCGTTCGCGGAATCATTCTTTGATCGTGCACACTCCGACATTCTTATCCATTCTTTAGCGTATTCGCTTTTGAGTAGCATCTTAATTATTTTGGAACTCATTAAGAAAATTTTCGAGTTCGTAAAGTACGTTCTAATGATAAGTAGGTATTTACCTGAAGCATCTATTTACTTTGAAAATGTAACTTTTTAATGATGGTGCGAGGTGTAAAATAAAACATTTTTGTTTTTGAAGCGATACGCTTCAATGTGCGTTTGCTTATTTATTTTGTTTGCTATGATAAATGTAACAGGCGTTGTTTTTTTCAACATGATAAGATATAATTATATTTGTAAGTTTATGTTAAAAAAACGTGAAACGTCGTGTTTATGTTATGTTTTGTTGTTTGTGTTTGTTTGTTGGAGCTTAAAATTGTTACTAAAACGTCCATTTAATAAATTATCCCTTTAAAATATCTATTATAGCCGGATATACGTACGCAGATTAATATTTCAGCAACGAAACTCATTTAATAGAGCACAATACGTCCTACTACTGATACAAAATCATATTGAAAATAATCCAAGCCATTCAGGCTTTTTGCGAGTGATACCGTCGGTATTATATTGTAGATTAATCAGTAGGGGAAATACATATTTAATTAATTAGTAGAGTCTGATAAAGTATCTGCCAATATTTTTTTTTTAAGATTTCAATGTAGTAGGCTTGCTTCCGGCTTAATGCTTCTGGAAAAGTATCAGAGTCTAGAAACTGGAATCACAATCAATCTGCCTAGCCTTTTCCCAACTATGTTGGGGTCTGCTTCCAGTCTAACCGGATGCAGCTGAATACCAGTATTTTACATGAAACGACTGCCTATCTGACCTCCACAACCCGGGTAATACGATACCCCTTGGTAAGACTGGTTTTCAGACTTTCGGCCTTCTGGCGACCCGAAACGATTGTCAAATATCCACGTATGACAGCCGGGACCAACGGCTTAACGAGCTTTCCGAGGCATGAAGGAGTCTTGTTATGTAAAGATGGTCACCTATCCACGGAGCGACCCCGGCAAGCGTAGCTTAACCTGATGGATCGACCCATGCGGCTGTTATTACTTAGCCACGAGCTCCTCAGAACGTGGAATCACATACCTTATTATTCAAAATAATATTTTAAATATAGATACCTACCTATATTTAAAATATTATTATGATTAATAAAGTAAGTATATGATTCCAAGTTCTGGACTCTATAAAAAATTCCCAGAAGCATTTACTGTGTTGTAGTTTTATTGATTGGAGATATCAACAATGTATTCAGAGTAGGTAGTCAAGATTCAAGGCAGTATGTAGATAGACAGAACATAATTTAATTCCGGTAGAATATTTTACACCATAAAGGCATGTTACAGAGATTCCTGGCTAAGTAATAACAGCCGCACGGGACGATGCATCAGGATAAGCGATGCTTGCCGGGGTTGCTTTGTGGATGGGTTTCCATCTTTACGTACCGAGACTCCTCCGTGCCTCGGAAAGCACGTTAAGATGTTGGGCCGGCTGTCATTTGTGGATCTTTGACAGTCCTTTCGGATCGTCTGACAACCAGTCTTTCCAACGGGTATCGTATTACCCAGTTACTGGTTTGTGGAGGACAGATAGGCAGTCATTCCATGTAAAATACTGGTATTCAGCTGCAACTGCTTAGACTGGAAGCCAACCCCAACAGAGTTGGGAAAAGGCAAGGCAGATTGACAGCGATCATTTATGTAATACATAATTATAAAAACTGACTTTCCACCTGTGACAAGCAATATACGATATTGAATTTATTTTACGCCCAAATTATTACACAGCTCTTCTATTTATTTATTTATTTCATTTGGGAAAACAAACAGTAGTATACTAAGCATAAGCAGTGTTGTCTTAAAATTAAAACTTTACAAATATACATATTTTAAATTTCGTTTCTGTCTCTCTGACCGCGTTGTTCTTCTAAACTACGCAACGGATTTTGAGGCGCTATCCACCATCATTTAGAGCACCAGGTTTATGCGTCATCATTTTAGCTGAAAGACGTCCACGTGACGTGCCAGACACAGGCCTCCCCCAAGCACCGCCACTTCGACAGGTCCTGTGCTTCGCATGCAGCGAATTCCTGCGGCTTTCTCAAGGTCATCGGTCCACCTTGCGGGAGGCCTTCCAACGCCAAATCTTCAGGTACGCGGTCGCCACTTCAGAACCTTTCAGCCCCAACGTCCATCTGTTCCGCGAGCAATGTACCGTACTACTTAAGCTTAGCAATTCTTCGGGCTATGTCGGTTACCTTGGTTCTCCTGAGGATATCTTCATTTCTGATTCAATCACGTAGGGAAACTCCAAGCATTGCGCTCTCCGTTGCCCTTTGTTTGAATTTTAGCCTTCTAATAAGGCCCATTGTGAGCGACCTCGTTTCAGTGCCGTAGGTCGTCACACGCACTGGTCAAAGACTTTCGTCTTGAGTCATTGCGATATGTGGGACAAGAAGATATGGTTGTGGAGGTTAATGCGTATATTACATTAATTATTAGACTACATTATAGAAATCTCGATGTTTAATCAAGTACTATGACGGGTACAATACCGCTATTGTCTTATCGCTGAGTATAACTTTACTAGATATCAATCTCCTCCAGTAGGTAATCGGTCTAAGAAAGACAGGTAACAGTTGCTCTAGGTAATAGACTTGCTTGTTTCCAGACATATTAGGAAATAGATAAGTTATCAGTATGACCTAGGTAGCCTATATTCCATTTGCAATAAGATTAGATATTTCAACAAACCTTTTTTACAGTCCGTTCAACCGATTTTGACTTCTATTACGTTGGTGACATGACAAATGGCAGCTGCAGTAAACTGTTGGTATTGTAACCACTTGTTTGCCTTTAATGCCATCCTTATCTCTACGGAACAGAAGTTAAAATCGGTTGAACGGACTGTAAAAAAAGTTTGTTTAAATGTCTACTTATTGCAAATGGAGTATAGGTTCTAACCATGGTTCTACTCGTAACATACCCATGGAACGCATTGTTTAGTTAAATTTTAAAATCTCTGTAAATTAAGACTGACCTCGAAACCCGCCTTCTTATTTCCAAGACAGTCAAGAAAAAAATAAATAACATTGTCGTCATGTTAATATCAGTGGGGCATTATGTTTTAATCTAAACAAACTGCCTGCCAGCGGAGCCGGGCATTTATGTTAGTTAACCGTGGATTATGACCCGGTGTAATAACGCTATTTATTGTAATATATTGTGCCTAGTTAGTGCTAGGATGGTAAGTTGAAGGCTCGGTGGAAAAGAGAAAACATAAGCGCTAAACTGACGTCACATTGATATACAGGGTGAAATTTAATTCACGTGCATTCTCTTAAGGGGTCATTATACTCATTGTTATAAACAACTTTTACTATGGGACCAATCCAGAAATCGCGAAAAAGAATCAGCTGTTTTTTAAAAGTAGATTTTTTTTTCGCTATTTCAGGTTTGGTCCCTTAGATGAATTCATTTTCACCCTGTAGATATAGAGGGGCTAAGTAATAACAGCCACACAGGTCGATCTATCAGGTTAAGGTTACGCATGCCGCGGTTGGTTCGTGGATGGGTGGCAATGTTTACTTACCGAGACCCATCCGTGCCTCGGAAAGCACGTTAAGCCGTTGGTCCCGCTGTCATTCGTCGATCTTTGACAGTCGTTACGGGTGTCAGACTAAAAAAATAAAAAATAAAAATTTGAGAATGTGCAAACAGCGCTCTTTTATAAGATACGCCACATGCCCTAGTAGCTCCATTTCGAATTTTTAAGACCCCCTTTCAGTCCCTGTGACAAAAAAAATAAATTTCTTTCTTATTTGCGAAGTAGTTGGGCAAACGTCATCTAAAACTGTTCCAAATTTCAAGTTGATAGCATTAGTAGTTCTTGAAATATCCAGCTGCGACAGACGGACACACAGACTGAGTCACACCATAAAGGTTAGTTTTTACCATTTTGGTATGGAACCCTAAAAAGCTACATCATTAGAAGACCAAAATTTTTTTTGTAAAAAAAAGCGTTCACCGTTAGAATGTCAATAAGTTTTTAGAAGATCAATTAGACATTTCTCTTCCTTATTTTTATCAACCTTCACTTGTCTCAAGGGCTAAAGAAGAAACGAACGAAAATTCATGCTAATACAGGGTGTACCAGAAGAGGAGCTCGTGGCTAAGTAATAACAGCCGCACGGGTCGATCCATCAGGTTAAGCTACACTTGCCGGGGTTGGTCAGTGCATCCACTGACCAACCCCGGCAAGCGTAGACCATCTTTATATACATAGAATCCTCCGTGCCTCGAAAAGCACGTTAAACCGTTGGTCCCGGCTGTCATTCGTGGATCTTTGACATTCGTTACGGGCCGTCAGAAGCCCGTAAGTCTGACAACCAGTCTTACCAAGGGGTATCATATTACCCAGTAACTGAGTTGTGAAGGTCAGATAGGCAGTCGCTCCATATAAAATCTGGTATTCAGCTGCATCCGGTTAGACTGGAAACCAACCCCAGCATAGTTGGGGAAAGGCTAGGCAGATGATGACATTGATCTATATCCAAAAATCTATGTACTCTATCTATAAAGACCGAGATTATATCGAAAAAACAAGATGGCGGTGTTAGGTTCGATTTTGGACGCGCCAAAAGGTACTTGTATAGCTGTAAGCTACCTGACTGCCTCGACGACACGGCGCACACTCTGGATGAGTGCCCAGCCTAGGCAGTGCAGCGCTGTGACCTCGTTGCGGCAGATGTTGATAGGTCAACCTAACCTATTCATCACCCGAAGACTGATCGAAAATCGGAGCAGGTATGCGGTACCTCATTAGCGTGAGATGAACGCTGCTGCCCTGCTCTCTTGATCTAATACCTTGACGGACCCTGACCCTGTGGTGTCTTCCTGATTAAGGGCCTTAGCACACTCCGCACGTTCCGCTGCTGTTCCGATACTCGAGTAGAACATCATGCGAGACAGAGAGAGATACATCATTTATTTGTCCGAAACATGAGTATACCTACACACAAAGCATGCAAGATGTTAAGTACGTTGCAGAAAGGATCACAGTCATGAAATGTGTATTATAATAACACTAGGGACCCGCCCCGGCTTTGCACGGGTGCAATGCTGATACTAAATATACTACAGAATGTCTTTTTATACAACGTTCACAGCTTTTTGTCATTAGACAATACAAACAACTTTTCTTTAGAGGTTATTCTTGAAAGAGTGACATATAATTGGCCATATGAAAAACACTCAACGCTCAAATCTAAGCCTGCAACCCTGCAACGTTGAAAGTTTGACCCTGCGATTTATTAATGGTCATTGTCGCGCAGAAAAGTACGTTGGGCAAAAAAATGTGTTTATTTACGACATCACATTAGAAACCTCTAAAATTATCAGTGTTTCTCTACTATATTATGTATGTATTATATATATAAACCTTTCTCTTGAATCACTCTATCTATTATAAAAACCGCATCGAAATCCGTTGCGTAGTTTTAAAGATTTAAGCATACATAGGGACAGACACACAGCGGGAAGCGACTTTGTTTTATACTATGTAGTGATGTAGTGATTTGATCATTCAGAGAGAGATAGGCGAGTCAGTTGAATTGAACTACTGCTGCTATGGTTTTGCAGACGATGTGTGCTCCCGAATGATTTTTGTAAAACTGAAGTACTTAATCACACTAATAATTATTATAAAGGCGAAATTTTGTGAGTGTGTGTGTTTTGTATGTTTCTTACTTCTTCACACTCAAACAGCGGGACCAATTTTGAAAAAACTTGGTATGGAGGTAGCTGACACCCTGGATTTACACATAGGCTACTTTTTATGCCCGTCTACGGGGTGAAACCGCGGGGCGCAGCTAATAAGTACTAAATTAACTTAATTCATCCACAAAGTCCAAATCGATAGTACTCTATCGATTTGGACTTGGGGATTAATGAAGTAAATTACGCACTTAACCGCCTCGTAAAGGATGAAACTATTGCTTAAAATTTAATCAAATCTAACTCTTGCAAAAAGTCGAAAAACGTAATTACAAGTTTTATTTTCTCCGGCCACTTAAGGAGAGTTATTAAGGCGAGTGCATACCGCCTGACATGCCCCCGGTACGGTACAAGACAAGACAGTAAAACTCTAAGCCCACCTCATAGCGGAAAGATTTACTAGAGCAACTTAATACGGCGTAATATCGCTGTCTGTCCTTTGCCTTACAGCCGAGATTAATAACAAATAGGAGCTTGTTATTGTTTATGTTGCTGTTATTATGTTGGTCGTAACCTAAGGGTTGATCTTGAAATTATTGTAGAGGGAAGATAGAAGAATATTATTAATGTAAGTATCCTATAATTGCTACCTACACACTGGAGTTATTTCTAGGTTGCAATTATAGATAGAAAAACCAGCTAAGTGCGAGTAGGACTCGCACACAAAGGTTTTCGTACCACCGTTACTTTAACAAAATATTAAAAAAAAAGTACTTCAGTTTAAAAAAAAACACGTTTATTGTATGGTTTTAATTTTTAACTTTATTTTATTTTTATTATTTGTTGTTATGCGGCAACAGAAATACACAATCTGTGAAAATTTCAATTTACTACCTATTACGGTTCTTGAGATACAGCCCGCTGTCAGACAGACGGACAGCGGAGGCTTAGTTATGGAACCCCAAAAACTAAAAATCGTTTATGAAAAGTCAAAGTTTTCTTTGATAATCGACCAATAGTGGTACCAAATGGGTCTCCAGCTTGTGCCAAATGTGCCAAATTATTTTGCTGAACTACAAATTACTAAGACACCATCATGTTTAGACTATCTTGGTCATGGTTTACCGCACCGAGAATGTGACGTCAACGAGAAAACAGATGACGTCGCCGAAGTAGCAAAAGTATATTTACTATAATCCTTGCGCTCTAGCATGGTGCGGGTGACATTTGACGAACTGTTCCTTTTCACTCTGAACGTTATCGCGATTTACAATCATGATTTAATATTTTAGCTGCACCCTAAATATCATAATCGTAAAATACGGATTCAATAATAACTGTAGTACATTAAATAAATTATCCTGCCAAAATGTTAAATTATCTACAAATAAAATCAAATTTATAGAAAAATGAAGCAAAGTGATAGGCGTTTAACGTAACGCCACAGACATGTTTAGTGATGAGATCTATTGCTATTATGGGTTTTTATCGATAGTCAATATTTTTTATAGAATAGAAGTTTACTGTATGTATTTTAAAATTTTTGTTGTTAGACATTTAGAGTTAAATTAGCCGAAAAAATGATACCATATTTTTTTTTTTTTTTAATAAATAAATAAATATAAAAAATACATATTTTAAAATAAATTTAATAATAATATGATGTATCAAAGACATTTTTAAAATTATTAGGAGAACGAGATTGTTGCCGTAAGAATCGTTATCGATAAAATTGAATTGTGCATATTGTCACTGACCTAGTTATGCCATACTGACATGTGTCACCCGCACCATGCTAGAGCGCAAAGATTACATGGCCGAATAATCTCATTTCTCGTTGACATCCCGTTCCCAGTGCGGTGGACAAACAGTCTTAACCAAACTATTATCGACATTTGACTATCCCATCCAGAAAAATTCTTACCAAAAATATTCTAAACAAACATACATACAACACAGTATAACGTTAAACACTGTGGTACGTCCGGCCCCTCTTCCCTATCTGCGGGCTTTAGTTATCATATAACAAGGAGCCCGGCTAAGCCGAGGCTTACCGTAGATTTTATTAATTGACATGACATTTTTTTGTACAGCATCATATTGTCCAAAAGTGGAGGGAAAGTGGATAAGAGTGGGGATTGTATAATACTACGAGTAATCTGACAGTTGACAGTTCAAAATTACCTACCGGTAGATGATCCTACCGAAATAAATGTATTGATTTATGTATAATTTTTATCGAGTGAAAATGGTCATAATTAATTTGTTCTCACATGTATATTTTCAACATGAACGATGTAACTAATATTTTGTAAAAATATTATGATTTAAAAGAGTGTCCGTGGAGTTTCTTGCCCGTTCTTCTCCATAGGGATCTACTACGCTTTGGAATGGGCAACTAGCTTCAATTTTTCTGACTGACCGACCCATTGACAATTCAAAAGTGCCTGTAATTGGTTTATTTGAAATAAATGCTTTGAGTTTGAGTTTTGAAAAATTTAAAGGTCGTTTGACGGCAATCTAACAAAATTTATTATTACTAGATAAATCTCTACTAATAATAAAGCTGAAGAGTTGTGCGTGTTTGTGCTATCCGGGGCAAAGATGGTCACCCATCCACGGACCAGCCGCAGCAAGCGTAGCTTAACCTGATCGATCGACCCGTGCGGCTGCTATCACAAGCCCCTTGTATAAATGGTTTAACAATTGGGCACTAATTTTATATACCAGACAAATATTGTCTTTGCTTACCTCGTCCGTAATAACAACATGAGCATCCATCTCTAATCTCCTTATTTTGACGAAAATCGTAATCGCACTCTCTTTAATAACTCCCTATTTGCCGGAGCCATAACTCAGAGCTGATCTTACATCGTCTTAAGAAGATGAACCACCCCCGGATATGTTACTCTCATTTTTGCTGCCACCACTCCATGTTACTTCTGCGCGTCCACATTTGAAGATACTTTTGTGAAGTGATTTTGTCAGGCTTTACTCATTCTTGTTTAATAAGGTGTTCTTGTTTTGGTGTTGTTTGTAAAGGTTTGATTGTTCAACCATTTTTGTTCAATAAATTTTTATTTTATTTTTTTTTAATTTATATCGCATCACATGGTCTTATATAAAAACATTCCTCTAAAGTTTTCGAGACTCGATCCGCTACAAAATATATAATTACTAGCTTTTGTCCGCAGCTTCGCTCGCGTGGAAGTCGGAAATTATCCCACGGGAACGTAATACCGGGATAAAAAGTCTCCAATATCTTCATGCAGGTTATAAACTATCTGTGGGCCAAATTTCATCCAAATCCGTTCTGCCGTTTTTGCGTGAAAGCGTAACAAACAAACAAACTCATTTTCGCTTTTATAATATTAGTTTTGGATTATTAGGATAGGATTTAGCCATTTTTCCTATCAGGACGCTTATAAAATTTTATCTATAGTCCACAAAATGCTTAGTGGTTCATCACCATATACTTATATGGAGATGAACCACTAAGCTTTTTGTGGACTTCTTGAGAAAAATCTATAGATAAAATTGATTTTTCAAGAATTTACAAATGCAAACCAATCAGCAATGGACTTCGTTATCTCAGGATAATACAAGAAAATGGGGGATGGATGCCTTGGAGCAGTGGTGGTACCGTGTTAACGGCCCAAACTTACGAGGTAGGCTTGAACCCCGACAGGCGCTTTACTTTGTGTAAATAATTTCATCACAAAACGGTGAAGGAAAACATCTTGAGGAAACCGGCATGTCCTAGAACCAAATATTCGAAGACATGTGACATCTACCAACGCGCACTGGGCCCGCGTTTGAGTTACAGCTTACTCCCTCTCAAAAAAAAGAGGTCTGCTTCAGCAGTGGGAACAATATAGACTGATTATGGATACCTTTGCCCAGCAGTTGGATGATACAGGGTGACATTGGTGCCGATTCTCTTGTCACAAATGCCTCTAAACTAGACTAAAAATCACTAAAATTTAGTTTATTCCTGTCAAACGACGATTTCCCATTCTGAAATTGACTAAAGTGACACAATTTATCTATATTTTAGTTTGACAGGACTAAGATTGTACGGAGTTATTAGTTTAGTGAAAATGGCAATTTTGCTATTCTGAATTTGACTGTTTTCACCTAAAATTTTAATTGTCAAACTAAATCAGACTATGTTTAATCGCTATTAAAAAGGTGTGGAATAAAATTAGTTGACATGAACTAAAATTCACACCGAGACCTTGACTTCGGATGCAAAAACAGTAGTGTATTTTTTCTTTTCTTTTGCTTAAATCTCGAAAACGGTGAGTCCTATCGCAAAAATAATGAAAATTTGCCCCCCCTCTATAACACCCATAAACCCCTATGACTCAACATGTAGGTACCAAAAAAAAAAAGGTACCAAAAAAAGGTACCTACATTTCATATAAAACACGTTGAAGCTGCCCCCTCCCTGCGCCCCTCCAGCTCTAAAAGATATTTGACCCGGTAACGACAGCGATGTCGGTGAACAAAATATGACAAGCCTGTCACTTCATAGTGATTTCGTTAGTTCCAATTAAAGGCACCGGGTCAAATATACTACAGGCACTATACCACGCTGAGTCACGATTGTCAAACTCGATTTTAGTTGTGTCAAAATTGTTATTAAATTTAGAGGTTTTTTTTTGCAGAATAGCTCGAAGATTCTCATAGCAAAAAGTAAGGAATTTTAGTGATAGTTTAGTTAGTTTAGTTCGGTGTACAACAGAATCGGCACCATTAACCAGTAATCATACCTGGACAAGCTAACTAAATAAATAACAAAACCACTTTGCCCCTATTTATCTCTATGTTACCAATAAAACCTTTAGCACTTCACACTACAGTTCATAAAACAATAAACAATTTGCTCCTGAGTCGCGTAGTCAGTACGTGTCCCGTTTTTTGTAAAGGACTAGCGCGTCGCGGTCGGTGTAATCTGGAATCTCCCGCCGCCAATTTATTTTCATTAGCGATCATCCTCGGTTAATTTTATTCCCTACTTACCCCGCCAAGGATCGGAGACAAACGCTCTGTGGTAGGGAGACGGATTTTGTATGACTTTAGAAGATTGGTTGAATGTAAGTGGCAAATAGGTACGCAGTAAATTGTTATATTTAAGAGTTTATATTGTCTGAGTATACAACATCAGTTTTAGTATATGCGAAACCCGATACACGTGTCTAGTGTTTTTATGTATAGAATCTATGTACAAAATTTCAAAACTGTATCATGAAAAATCACAAAGTTATAAGCTTGTTATGTTACCTGGTTGTCCGTACAAAAACATGATCACCACGCGGCGGCGCCCGCTGTGCGCCCGTGCCTAGTGCCCTTATGACCTGCAGCAGTGACTTGTGTTCGTCGCTCGGTGTCCATATTGTAACCTTTTTTAAAGATTTTTGGGGCAAAATATATCACGGTATAAAAATTATTGGAATCGATTCAGTTATTTATTCTGAACAAACTATATTCAGGTTTAGAGGAAGTCTGAAAGTGACACCGGTGACTGAAAAGTCGTGTGGAAATCGGTTGTCATGGTATGGGCTTGTGATGCGGAGTAATGAGGAAAATGTCGTGAGGAAAGTTTTGAGTATGAATGTGGATGGCTATACAAGTAGGGGAAGACCAAAGAAACGATAGATGGACTGTGTGAAAGATGATATGTGACTACCGAGATGACCACTAATAGAGAAGTAAGGATGAAAAAAACATTTAACGCCGATCCCAAATAAATTGAGATAAGGGCAGGAGATTCAATGATGATGAATGATATTGTCGTTGGTAGTTTTACTTTTGCATCACGTTTTTCTTCAGTTGTATTGTAAAAAAAATAATAATAATAACATATGTGTTGAATTGAGAACCTCCTTTTTATCGTCGGTTAAAAATTGAGACGGGCACAGTCCAATACTATTAAATGAGCAATATTTGTCTTGTTCTGTGTTCACGAAAACGGCTCAAACGATTTTGATGAAAGTTGCAATATAGGGGTTTACGGGGGCGAAAAATCGTCTAAGTAGGTCTCATATCTGGGAAAATTCGTTTTGTCTATTTTCACCCGAGCAGAGCTCGGCCGACCAGGTTACCCATTAATCACCTTCAACGAATATTTGCAACAGAATAGACTAGTTAATTTTCAATCCACCTGTTTACACTACTGCTATTATTATATTATAATTTTTGACAACCCTGTGTTGTAATTTCCAAAGTCCGTCTCCACATTATCCTCCAATCCGCTCCAGTCAGTATCCAGAGCCACAGTATCTGTGAGTTGCTTAATTCATTTCCACAGGATAATATTATTTTTTTACTCCCCCGTTTTTTGTGATGAGCCACGGCTTATTTTTTATTCATTGGGGTGGATACTCATCTCAATTCATCCGCTGTTCAGTTAGATTGAGGTGTAATCAGGTTGACAGTTGCTTTGTTAAATGCGTTTAAAAATTAAAATGAAATTGAAACAAAATATGTGTTTGTTTTGATGAGCAAAAGATACTTGAATGTTTTTTTTTTTCAATTATTCCTTTGGTAAATGGTGTTTGCAAAATCTTGATATCTTGCTATATAATATACCTACACTACCCACTGACGAGTAGTATTGGGAAATATAACATTCAAGAAGAACGTAAACTCTCCTTAGTTCTTGTGACTGAATGACATCTTGCCGTTCTTCTTACCTCTTTTTATTAATTCACTGTAATGTTTACGATGAACACTGAATTTTCGCCAAATTCAATTACAGTTATCTATACGATAGTTAGTAATACGATTATAAACCGAATTCTAATAATGCTTTGCAAATCGCTCATTTCTAACAGTGTAGAGGTAAATAGTCTCTCTCTCTCTCTCATTCATTTTATCAATAAACACTATTATTTACAAAAATATAAAATAACTTCAAAATAAAATGTTCTTTTACATCTAAATTTCTTAAGGTATAAGAAAACGTTGCTTTTACAAGGAACGCGGCCTACGCAGCTACGCCGCCTACGCCGTAGACCGTCTACGAGATGTTTTGTTCGCGGTACGAGTCCGCAGTCCGTTTATAAAAGACAATGTGGCATGAGTTGTATTTCATAGTTCAGCTCTTTCTTCAATACTGTCAAAATTATTGGTTTTTTGGGCTAATAACGCGATTGTAACTTAGGTATGGGAACAAATAGTAATGATTTGGTATTGCGTATTTTTTTTTTTTAACTTCTACATATGTTATCAAATACATTTATTATATAATCAATAGTACCGGCTAGTTATTATCCCACCTGCTGAGCAAAAGCCTGTTAAACAGACTGTTACTGAGTTATAATATGCACATGGAAAAACCTTCTAATCCAAAGTAACACTATTTCCAATTGTAAAACCAACCTTTAATTAATTTAAAAAACAAGTGCATAACGATACACACACATACCCATGAGGGGCCACAAAACACGCGGGTAACCTTTTATTCTTGCTAAATCTGTGCTCGAATTAATTTGTCGCGCAAAATTAACGCATGAGTAACGTCGCCCGCCCTGACATCTAGCTAAATCGCACTTATGCAGCGCAACACCGGGGAAGTATGTAGAGCTGATGATACGTACCAACAAAGTAAGTTATTGTTGTATGATTTTATACGTGACGTCAGAGGGGTGAAAATATTTCATAACATGCATTATGTTATTGACATTCTTCTGTTGAGTCGGTTATATTTCAAGATTCTTTATTCCCTTTTTATAATAAAGGTTTTCTTTAACTGTACAGTTTTATTAGATTCAAAAAAATGAGAGAGTTTTTTTGAATAAAGGGATGCAAAGACGAAGAAGCGTGGATTCAGAAAAAAAATTGCAATTACCAATTTAAAAAAGTTTTTTAAAAGATTAAAAACATTTTAACAACTTTAGAACAGTTTGTAACCAATCGTTTTTGGGTATCAACATCTCTAGAAACATACAGTTAATTTTGCCCGCATCACGTTTACCGAGTCCTCAGGTGAAAAGATCCCACGCTATGTCTGCGTCTGGTTTAACTGTTTACTGTTCTGCCAAGCCTGCGACGGCAGAGGCGCGGTATTACCCCGAACAATACATGAGAGCAATGTCAAGAAAATCTTTGTGGTGGAGACCTCAAATCTTGCTGATGAAAGGATTTCTGTTGGCTTTTGTATGTCATTGTTTAGATCTTTTATGACAACTACTTAGCTTATTCACTAATTCTTCTCTTGTGTGTGCTAGAAGAATAGTTTAAGCCATGATGACAATATTTGCGCGGTCTGTCCATGCAATGTGCACTGAACATAACAATTTCATATATTATGCCCCCCTTGTTATGCCTGTGTCGGCGTGTGAGGGGCTCGTGGCTAAGTAATAACAGCCGCGTGGGTCAACCGATCAGGTTAAGCTATGCTTGCCGTGATTGATCCGTGGATCGGTGACCATCTTTTCATACCGAGACCCCCCCGTGCCTCAGAAAGCACGTTAAGCCGTTGGTCCCGGCTGTCATACTTGGACCTTTGACAGTCGTTACGGGTCGTCAGAAGCCGGGAAGCCCGACAATCAGTCCAGCGTAGCCATGGGGTATCGTATTACCCAGTAACTGGGTTGTGGAGGTCAGATAGGCAGTCGCTCCGTGTAAAATACTGATGATCAGTTGCAACCGGCTAGACTGGAAGCTGACCCTAACATAGTTCGGATAAGGCTAGGCAGATGATGATGTTATGCCTGTGTCAGTTGCAGTCAAGAGTGTAGTAAATATTTTGATAAGAGTGTCTGGTAATTAGTGCCCGATACTAAACATATGATTGTTAAATAGCGGAAAAAAACAGCTGTTCCCTATATTTATGTACTCATATCACGTCAAAATGTAGGGAACAGCAAATTTTTTCGCGCGATTTCATGTTTGGTCCCACAGTAAAAGTTGTTTGTTATCAAGAGTACAATCATGTGCTTAAGTATCGGTCACTAATTACCAGTCGCCATATACAGACATACTCTCTCTGGACGTCACAAAAGGGGTGACAGCGGGCTATGTTCAGTTTAAAATAGATAAATAGATCTTTGACTTTGAATTTGACTATGAAACGCGAGTATATTGTGATTACCATATAGTCCTAGGTCAGGTAAACACACGGCCATTGTGTATCAAAATAAATAACAAAGATCATTATCACTAGTGAATCGAACGTCAAATGAGCTATCGTGTAGTTCCGAATCAAGGGGCATAAACGAAAAACAAAGAACCAGAGTGTTTTAATTTTAACACTGTTTTAAATTGTTATTCCTTCCTTCTTCCTGAAACGTTCCACACCGAACACAAGACCTATCGCCACCCTTCGTTTACAGCAAGAAACAAAACAAGTTAATTTTTAACGAGGACTCATCAAAATTGTTTAATTACATCCCTGAGGGACAGCTAAGCGTGAAACGGTCGACCTAATCAAACGTTTTGGTTAGCAACCGTAACTGCAACAATAAATGGAAGATGGAGCGCCCCCTTGTGACGAAATCAGGAAATTAGCTCTTAAAAATACAAGTTCGTTTCGTGACAGTGAAGTGATTGTTTAAATGACAATCGTTGCGCAGTTGTGGGGCAATTGTGCGACTGTTTTTGGGTCTGTTTTAGACTAAGCTTGTTTTTGTATCTATTTTTAAAAGGAGTGGGGAGAAAATAACCGTGTCAGTTTTAGCTTTGGTTAAGGTCTTGTCTGATCTACTTAGGTACTAGTAGTTATCAATTAATATAGTTTTAATAATGTTCTGGACATTATCTAGTCTAAAAATAAAAAAAATTATATTCTAACTTTTATCCTTATCCTAAAATATATAAAATCGTGTGCAAGCGACGTTTAATAGGTTAAGTATTTCTAGAGAAGTCTGAGATATTATTATAAAGTTATTATTTCGGTTTACAAGAATTATCAAAAAATAAGCCAAAAAACATAATAGGTAAATAATTTGTGTTATAAATGTGTATCATCTTCTTCCACATTAGAAACAACAAAAACATTGTTGGTCAAAAATAAGTCCCTCAAATTCACCCCCCTCTAAACTTACCCCCAGTACGTTTTACACAATACAGCTTTCTTGTGATTACTGCAACTTATTTAAAAGAATCTGTCCTCCGTCGAGACAATTGCACAGATAAGTAATATTTTTGCGAGAGTTTTTCACGATATTATTTTTTTTGTTTAAACTCAACGGAGTGCTGTTTCCGTTGCACTTGCTTTATTTTATATTCTGTGGTTTTAATTTTAACGATAACGTTGAGGGAAATTAAATTAATTGATATTTTTGGTATTTGTATTTTATGGACTGTTTCCATCGT
The DNA here is from genome assembly GCA_946251885.1 of Cosmia pyralina. Classification (NCBI taxonomy): domain Eukaryota; kingdom Metazoa; phylum Arthropoda; class Insecta; order Lepidoptera; family Noctuidae; genus Cosmia; species Cosmia pyralina. The sequence continues at coordinate 9,467,644 of OX276343.1, forward strand.
GATACGGCTTATAACGTTCTCTGCTGGGAAAAGTGAAGTTTACTGTTCAGCCGTCAGCTGCTAACATCTTTAAGTATTTAGCTTTATCTGAACAAATATTAATTTGAAAAAGTACACGTTTATTTATGCAGAAAACAATACATCGTGTACTCCTTCAAAATAATATTCTTGAGGAGAAAGTCTTAGACGACGTTCGCGCGGACGTGAAAATATCGCGGCGATTTTTTTTCGCGCACTGGATTTTCAACGCACTGCTTAGCGCCGAGAGAAGAAAATCCAACAGTGTTTTTTCGACGCGCTAGAATGCACTCTGTTGTTGTTAAGTTGGATTCTCAATGCTCGGCTCAATACCGAGAGTTGAAAATCCAGTGCGCGATAAAATCCCGCCGCGATATTTTTACCTCCGTGCTTACGTTGGCTTAGGAGTCAGAGAAATCAGTTTACTTTTTCGATATTTCTGGTTTTCCTCTCAACTTCTGAATAAACTCACACAATAATACTATCCCTAACCAATAGACATAAAAATCTATGGCAAATATTTCAATTATGAGAAATAACCGTTATCATGAAAAAATATAAGATATGACATCAAAGAAGCGATTGGTCGCACGCATTTTACTCATCAACCTTTTATAACAACGTCATTACAATGAAGTGAAACCACACAAGTCATATCTCCCTTCGTGTATTTTTACAAAATCAAGTACTTTCAAAGGAAAATGAACGAATAAAATACGAGATGTGTTAAGCGGAAATGTGCAGCGGGTAGCTAATGCGCGGTTTATGCGTCAGATAAGACGTGCAAGCGCAAATGTATGCAGTATCTTTATATTCGAACGTAAAACGAAACGTCGCGAGATGAATCAAATTGTTTTGCGGATTGAATGGGGGTGTTGTGTGACGTCTGGTAAGTAATAAATCTATGTTGATGTCTTCAGGTATAGAACATGTAACAGTGGTATTATCCAGGCACTAAGTGTGACAATGGTGCCGATTCTGTTGTGCACAAACTAAACTTCATTTAGGCTATTGCTAACTTTTTCTCTCTATTATGACAAGAAAGGGACGGAAGTAAATTAGAGCTGTCAAATTAGTTAGAACTAATTTTTCCATAGACATTTAGACGACACGTAAAAACATGTCGACTAAAAAACACCGTGAAGCGTAAGGTGTGAACTAGTTTGACATCTCCAACTTAGTTCATAGCTATAGCCGTCCTTTTCTCGCGCTGCCTGTTAGTAAAAGATAGCGATTCTCTAATTTTAGTTTAGTGCGTTCACAAGAGAATCGGCACCAATGTTTGATAACTAGCCCAATCATTTTATTCCACATTACTGTCGAGGAACAATACCTACAGTAAGGATAGCTATAAGATGTGATTGGGCTTTGCCAATACCATCAAGATTAATTTCCTAAGATACAAATTAAGCTAGCTATTTCGTTTTGGCCTTTATTTAGTGTCACGTAACCAGAAAAAAGTAAGTTTAAAAACTAAAACCCGACTATTGAAAAATCACGCTCTAAAAAGTATGAAACAAGAAAATATTCTTATCTGAAATTAGAAAAACACACGTAATGTGTTCGATTTTTCACTTCGATGACGTGTGACTCACTGACTCCGAATTTTTAATTTCTCTGTCTTTTTCTAATTTCAGATGAGAATATTTTCTTCAGTAGTGGGTTTTAGTTTTTAAACTTACTTTTTATTAGTTCACAACTTTATGTCCTTTATAGGGCGCCGTATTCAATTTAATGTGACGTGACCGTATAACCAGCGGACGATCAAGTCGCTGTCAACGATACCTCATTTGTCAAATTATGAGTAGAAGTTACGAGGGAACAGATGAATATACATACATATATACATACCGGTCAAAATCATAACTCTCCTTTTTGCTTCGCTGTAGTCGGGTATAAAACTTAATAATTTTCACAATTTATTCTACCGTCGAAATTTTTTTTTTCTTTATCTGACTAAATAAGATACAATAACACTCTATTCTCTCTTATCAACAATTACTATAAAACAAAGTCTATACCATTAATGGCTCAGTAATTAAATTGATATCAGCTTCTTTATTATCTCGGAATAAGAGCAAGTTGTAAAGTGCTGCGTCTAACATAGAAAATTCAATAAAAAGCTAAAAGCCAATCTTATCTTGGCGAGAGGAAATTAAGAAACAGCGGCCATCTGACACGGTGGCTCTTTCCAGATCTGTCACTAGGGGTGGGGAGGCGACGCTAAATGTGGTGTCGATGAGTTTAACTATAGAGGTAATATTTATCAGGGTTCGGAAAAAGCTCGGCAGATTCATATCTTGTGGTTTTTCTTGGTTACTATTTGAAAAAGCCCGAGAACGTTCAGTACATACTAAGCTAGCTAGCTAGCTATCGGCTCGTGTTAATATTAAGATGGCAGTAACACTCCTTTGAAATACCATAGACTGTAGAAACATTTTAGTAAGAGCTGTGCTCGAGAACGATGTAAACGGTAGGTATTTATTTCGACACAAGTTTATAGCCTGAGTCGATTGATAATGATTAATTATCTATATAAATAAAAACAGAAGTCCTGACTGACTGATTGACTTCCTCATCAACGCCCAAATCCTTAGACGTAGAAAGCTGAAATTTTGCACAGAGCTTCCCTGTATAATGTAGACAAGGAATAAGGAAGGAATTCCCGGTAGTACGTTCCCGTGGGATATTTACCGAAATCCACGCGGGCGAAACCGCGGGCAAAAGCTAGTTTCTAATAAGATCTGAACATAACATTCCAAACCAATCGATTGATCCTGTTATAAAAACATTACCAAATTAATTAATTTCCCAGAATATCCAAGAGAGCAATCGACAATTTAAACCTTGGGCACAACACTAGACATTTTTAAAGATAGAGTGTTGAATGCGACAGCGACACGACATCGGGTTTCGTCGAACCGCTGAAATAATTCCGCCGAGCGGCCGCCGGGGGAGACGACGGAAACGCACCCTTATCTGGCGCGGAATACCCGCTTTTTAAACAACTCACTTCTTTATTTGTATTTATTCCACATCCCCCCCGCCGCACCGCGCACAACCCCCTTCCGCGCCCGTGTTACCACATGAATAGAGACGCTACTTAATGGGACTTTCAGTTCCTAAGTCATCATGTTTTTTAACAATATACTCGGTAAGATAAGTAAGGAGGTCGACGCTGGATAATAAACGGAGAAAATATACGTGTTTACTTCGGGGAAATTTGAAAGAAAATCTTGATGTTGTGTCATAAATAAGCCGGCATGGTTAGAAGTTTGTTGTGAGCTTTTTATATTGTTTTGTTGCGCGGATATTGTGGCAAATTGAAAAGGAAAATAAATGGGCAGGTGAAAAAAGTTTGTAAGTAAATGATTTCATTAGGCAGTAAAAAAAGGAAATGACAAGAAAAACGTCCCATTTTTTCCTTACATAACCCTACTACAACTTACACCCAAACAAAAGTCCTAAGCACCATTTCTCCTAGATAAAGTCCTAACTCGGTCATAACTCACAGTACGCAGTATATTCGTCTACTGGGTACAGTTTATCCGTTATCGCACGATGCATTACGGGCAGTAACAATATCATTACGGGGGCTATTCAACATTTTTATTATTGCGTTACTATTGTCTTATGGCGCGACGGTCCCAGATAACGCGAGGGACACACGGATGTTTGTTTTGTGAAGCTGTTCAGGAATTGATATGAAATTATTTTGACTGTGATTTGCAATTTTCCTACAATCCCTAAGTCCTCGCATTTTTAAGGATATCTAAGTATGTCTTTTTTACATGTTTTACTTAGGCTATAAAATCAATCTGCCTAGCCTTTTCCCAACTATGTTGGGGTCGGCTTCCAGTCTAACCAGATGCAGCTGAATACCAGTATTTTACATGAAGCGACTGCCTATCTGACCTCCACAACCCAGTGACTGAGTAATACGATATCCCTTGATAAGACAGGTTGTCAGACTTTCGGGCTTCTGACGACCCACAGCGACTGTCAATGATCCACGAATGACAGCCGGGACCAACGGTTTAACGTGCTTTCCGAGGCACGGAGGAGTCTCGGTATGTAAAAACGGTCTCCCATCCACGGACCAGCCCCGGCAAGCGTAGCTTAACCTGATGGATCGACCCGTGCAGCTGTTATTACTTAGCCACGAGCTCCTCTGCACTCCTTACTTAGGCTATAAAAGTAAGTAAGTACATAAATTGATTATAACCAACAAGATATCGTAGTACTTACAACGTGTTAGTTTAAGTAAATTAAAAAACTTTACCTTGGTGCCTTTTCTAACAACCAAAGGAATTTCCTATTTTAACAACATGATAACGTCTTACTTAGCTTATAATCAGATAACACCCAAAAATAAGTCTAATACGTAATCAAGACGTTTCATAACTCGACAGTTTTAGAGTTTTAAAGCATTTCATGAGTTTATAATTAACAACTTAAGCCGGGTATAGTACTCGTAAGTATCTAAGCTTCTTTCTACGGTTTTTATGTTTGTTAGTTGTTCGGGCGCCGTCGGCTATCTCCGCGGCTCGCGGGCGCGCGGTACGACACACGCGCGCCAATTGTATTTTTTTTTCATTTTAAATGTCAAATATTCAATCAAAAACCGAATTAGGTCACTACATTAGTTAAAAATCTAAAATCAACTGAAAATTCAATGATTTTTTGGAGCTCGAGCAAATCAACCTCATTTTTGTCCATTCTTTCTATCCGTATTCCTCAGTTATAACTCGCAACCGCGATACGTTGCAGATTTATGTCTGTAATGTTTGTTGTTTCACCTTCCGCGAATAATGCGCCCGCGCCTTCGAGATTTATGAATAAGCCCGTTTGTCTTTACGCTGATTGGCTGATAAAGGGATGGCGAGTAATTTCATAGCTCGGGTGATTTAGATTAAGAAATTGGTGTGAAAATGAATGTCGTTAGCAGGTGGGTACTTAGTCAAGTTAAAATTCTTACTTAATAATGGAAATCATCATACACGCCGTCTATTGTGTGGTAGTCAATAAGTTTATTATAGAAATGAGTTCCAAAAACAAAGGTAAATAAAATTGTAAATTTTTGTGACCGCATATCCAAAAATATGTTTTTAAAGCGACATTCATTTACTGGAGCTGTTGTCAACAGTAACTTACTACCTGTTCTCAACTTTGAGTCACACGTACTCAAAATCGTAATCCCATAATGATTTCCGAGTTACAAACAAACTATCCCATCACTAAAAACTAAAACCGCAAATAAAACAAACAAATAACAATGGAACATCGGCCACAAGAGACCGCAGAACTAATAATAACTACGCACCGTTCAATTATGCAAATACATTCCCTAGGGAGGCCGAAGATCCCATTAATCATTATCTAAATTAATTTCAAACGTTTAACAAAATCTTCTCTTAGTTTCTTAAAGTCACAATAAAGAGGATCTCGGTGCGGCCATAACTCATCTGTACCTAAGATTACTGATCTTTAATCCCCCCTCCCGGGTTCACTTAAAGTTAAGATTTACGAGCAAAGGTATTATATTGCCGCCCCCCAGAAATAAGCTTACGTTTGTGGCTATGAAAAAAGTTTGCATGGTACGTCTAGTGTTTCGAATTATGGTTATAAAAATTTAGGGTTTTTTTTTCTAATTTTCTCCTGAATATTGTTTCAGTAAATTCAGACATTTCGTCCAATATATTTGCTGTATTTTTTCTCCTCATACCAGCTGATTAGCATCTCTTTCAATTAACTTCAACTTAACAATAAGGGAAACACGAAAAAATAATTAAATGAAATTAAGAAAGCTTTACAATTTATACCGTAGATTTTCATGAAAAAATATAATTTGATTATTTTTTATATCATTATTTGCCCTTTATGACTCTCAGACCTACATTGTGTTCGCTTGCCAGAGAATTGTATACAAACAAAAAGGTGTAGGACCGTGTCCTTTACAACCCTTGACCCCAAATCAAGGCCTTATTAACCTCAAGCTATGGCCGTTTCCAAATCGATTTGAGATTTCAATAGAAAGGCAAAGGTGTCGAGAACTATTAACCATTCTTTTTTCAAAATAAGGACCTAGGGTTTTTGTTCTTTTTTTTCTTCTTTAAAACAAACAGTAGATACGGCCAGTGTCAAAATGATAAATGGGAGCGGTTCTACCTCTTTTTAATAAATCCATCCGCTGTATAATGATGCAGCAGCTTTTTACCTTGTTACTGAGTTAACTGAAGAAATATTTATGGGTATAACTTTATTTAATATCCCGGTGTAACCCCGCATGCCTTCCCTTGACGAAAACTTTTAAGCTACATAAACTACTTGCATATTGCTTACGTGTTGGATTTTACTTAAGGTTTTTATTTTTAAATCTGACTGTAAAACTTTTTGGGTGAAATCAACCATAAAGTAATACAATTTTTTTTTTTTAATCTGTCCTTTTTATGGCTTACCTTAATAGATAAGCTATGAAAATTACAATTTTTTTTAAGTAGTAAGGCCAGTAGTAGCTATTTTGTACGCCTTTCTATTCAACCGCCTTTTTAGACATTTCCATATCTTATTTCACATGACATTGATTCGTAAACGAAGCGTGCAAAATAATGTAGGCACAGTCAACAAAAGAGATGTCTAGGCAGGGTGTACTAAAATATTTGTATGTGAATTGCTTCATGTTCAATTTCGTGACAATATAAAATTTTGTGTTGGTGTGTTATAATGTATTGCAAAAACAAAGTAATATATATAAAATTGAACATGAAGCAATTCACATACAAATATGTTACTCTACCCTGCCTAGATATCTCTTTTGTTGACTGTACATAACAAGCGGTTAGGAACCAAGCAGGTCTCATCCATCTGTGCGCTTCCGCTACATAAAAAAACAGCATCATTAATTTGCTTTAACAAAACAGAAATAGTAACATCAACATTCAACATTCCTGAAGAACTGCACACTGCAACTCCCACCCTAACAACTAAAGGCAACACGTAATTAAAACGTCAACTTTAGCTGCACAAAGCTTTTATCTCACAACTTCCGAAACACTCGAACTTTCCCACAAAGGTGTTATTGAAAGATTGGAAATTCCCAAGCAGGCACATATTTCACGAGCTCTCTTCTGCCCGGATAATATAAGAAGATAGAGGACAGAGTCGGATATAAAATATGGCGTCCTTTCATGAATCTTATTAAGATATCCTCCGAAAACAGAGAGGGACGACACCAACCCACATAGTTTCAAGCATGAGAGAGACAGACGTATTACTCGGTTTACGTATATTAAAATAATACAGAGATATGGTTAAAGAGGTGCGCGAGTCGGCTGTGAATTTATAGTCTCTATGAATATGATTTTCTTTAAGACTGGATACAGTTCCCTGAGAGACGTTTAGTGTCAAACTGCTATTATTACATTACATTTTATGGTCGTTTTAGTAAGATTTTCCGGGAAACACTGCAGCTTTTTGTGAGTAATGTTATGCCTTTACTGCTTTTCCGTAACACCATCATTTTATGTATGAGTGATTCATCACCACTGTTTGTACAACGTATAGTAGTTTGATTACTAGCAAGCTTACATTGAGACGCAGATATATGCCAACAGCCTAGAGTGGTTAGCATGCGTGTTCTGTGCTGAGCTCAAGCAACGCGTCGTATGTCCACCCAGTAATAGGAATAGAATAGAATAATGTTTATTACTTGGTTAAGAACATAATTTGACATGTAACTTAATGAAATAAATTTAACAAAGTGATATGGTGTTTTGTTTTAAGCGCATTTTGTCCTGTTGGGGATCTTTTGCAACCTATTTCTATCATCAATCCTTACTTTATTTTTAGTGTTTTTAATTTGATACAGTGCAAAAAAAAATAAAGTTTGTGGATTTATAATCCCAACAAGTGTAGACCTGCATTTACTTATTATCTAAGCGTGACTCTACGAGTCTCTGACTCGTGACTCTGCCAGTAATAGGACTCGCCCACTCAGGAGCGCTGTGCCAAATTAGACGCACTATTAATTTATTATACATAAAACAAAAGGTATCATACTAAAACATGTATACTAATTGATAAGTAATTGAATTATCTTTAACATGGTGAAAGTTTAATAAAAATACGCTTTATAGTTTTTGATCTGAAATCTAGAATCTAATAAAAAAAAATAAAAAAAAAATATTCACATATTAAAGTTATTAAGAAAATGCTCTGATTTAACATATATTTTTTCCAAATCGTTTAGATGTGATCTTCAATTCAAAATCATTAAAAGTCGGTTATCGTCGCCTTAAATGACAATATTACATAACAATACGTACAACAAATTTATTAAATATGTCGGTCAAGGTTGTCCAACGCGTAGGCAAGACGCGCACCCCTTCCGTCCAGCGCTGAAATACGAGTACCTGTCATGATTATTGCGTAAACTAATTCCGTTTCTGAAACTATCTAATCAGTAGGTAAATCTACTGTGAAATGACACCTAAGCGGTTGTGACTGGTTGACTTAATTTAGCAACAGCCAATCAAATTATTTCACATGTTTGACAATAAAGTTAAGCTAGGGTTTCCTAAAGCTACGGTTCCTAGAAGAATGGTGGTCGCCACTAATCGCCGCAGTGCCGGCTGTCATGAAAATGACGGTAGTAGTAAAGATTTAAACCGATAGATTCGTCCTTCCGCGTCAAAAGATAGTCGCATTTCTGATTCGTTTTGACACCTCTGACACACAATGACGTAGTGACTACACATGTTTTTTTTTTTACCGTACTTGTTCCGCCAACATAATTGGCGTCTATTTTGTATCTTATCCTCTTCCATACTATTTCTCGCGTGCATGCCTCTCGTACTTCCGTGCTTCATACTTTGTCTTTCTTATATCCATCACTGTTCATTCTGTGGGTGGGATTCCCACTATGACCTACTTCTTTTGTAACTTTATTTATTATTTACTTTTACATAACTTTAAGGAAAATAATTGCACAGGTTTGGTTATATTGAACATACATTAACATAACTTATTTCACTTGATCGTCATAGAAACGCTATTTAGTAATGTGTGAGCTCATTCTTCTCAGTATGGATAGTTTTTCTTGTGACTAAGTACGGTGATGTCAAATCTAGCGGTTTAAATCTTTGGGCAGCGAGGTTTGACTTAACGTCAAATACTGGTGAAAATGACAGATTTTTATGGCAGCCGCTGTACCTAATATGACGAAACCGCTTTCCTAGGAAACAAAAGACGAATGACGTCACTGAAACGTTAATTTTTTTAAAGTATTGTGTTTTCCAAAAGAGTATTTTTTGACACCGTAAAGTCAAACCTGGCGTTTAATGATGGCCGTCATCGCGGATGATATGTGGCGCTTCCACGCGCAGTCTTAAGAAACCGTAGCTTTACTGATCAGGAATTTTATGAGCCTGAATTAAAGCTAGCCCATAGGAAATCACCAAAGACATTGACGGTAGCCTGCCTAGAATCACCAAAATGATAACCTGTTTCCAATAATGACTTCTCTAGATAATCACAGTCGCCACAATACCTGCCACATAGGACATACATATATAAAAATATATATATATATATATTGGTACATGTGTGTGTTCATAGGGGTGTCACATAATTCATAAGTTTCTTTCACGTTGCACCCTATCTCGGCTAACATGCAAAATAAGTTCGGATACATCGGTTAGCGAAAACCGATAATAAAGTTTGTGGAAGACACCTTAGGTGTCACGGGTTAAAATATTGATGAAAATTTTGTGTTTTCCTATTTTAAGACTTATTATTAATGTGTAAAGTAATGGTCACTATTAGTTGGATATAAGATATCTTGTTTAAGCCTTTCTTATGGGTATTACAAGATTTTTATAATTAACTAGCTGCGCCCTGCGGTTTCACCCGCGTAGACCGGGATATAAAGTATATAGTATATAGTATGTGTTAATCCAGGCTATAAGCTATTTTCATACCAAATTTCATCCAAATCGGTCCAGCCGTTTGAGCGTGAAGAACAAACATACAAACACACACACACACACACATATTCACAAACTTTCGCCTTTATATTATTAGTGTGATAGTGTGATTACAGGCATTTGTTTTCATAAACATCAATAAATTTTATCCTCGAATAGTGATTACGCTCTTTGGATTTAGGTTTTGTTGTTACTCGTAAAATGGCAAAACAGCAACATGTGTATAATTGTTTGTTCATTTAACATGAACACAACCTTGCTTATCAGTCCCATTCAACTACTTACAAACACGTGTCAAACTCAAACGCAATCACTCCCGCCTTCGTTCTCCATCTTGTTCTAAAAATACCGCGAATGTCTCGCTATCATTCAATTTAACCGAACGAGGGGCGATATGCAAAAACTCTTCATAGTCGTTTATCCGCACATAAATAACATTAGCAATGCCTGAGATATCGTTCGAGTGTTTTTGTAATTACCTTATAAATAATCATTCAGTGCGTCGTAGATTATGGTTAGGTTGAGATGATACATGGCGCTCGTCGTGATTGAGAGAGTAAAGTTCGTATGGAGTAGACGAATTTTATGATTTGTTTTTGGAACGAAGTTTTATAACGCGGCGTGCGGTAGGAGTTAACTGGTAGAAATCATTACGTAACGAAAAAGCGTTATTCTCCCTCCAAGCGACTTTCTCTAAAATGTGAATTTGGTCAAAATGTAAGTCCAAGATAGCGGCTGCGAAAATTTTCAACATTTTCAGCATAGGCATCGTTTTTCAAGGGTGCTAAAGCCGACATTGAAGTCAAAATGAAAACCCAAGATGAAAACAGCGAAATTTTTAAAAATTTTCATAATGTCGTTTTCAAGGTTTTCGAGGGTGCTAATGCCGATAGTGAAGTCAAAATGAAAATCCAAGATAGCGGCTGCGAAATTTTTAAAATTTTTCTACATGGGTGTCGTTTTCATACTTTTGAGTGTGCTAAAGTCGATAGTTAGGTCAAAATGTAAATCCAAGATGGCGGCTGCGAAAATTTTGTTTTTGTTATAAATCATACGTGAGAAGTACTTCGTTCCTGACGGGAGCCCCGACCGCACACTTTTTTGTTTGTTTCATCCATGTACCTACTTAAGTAGTAGATGAAGAAATTTTTGGAAATGATAATAGGATAATAAATGAGGTTAGCAAAGGGAAAACATAACATCTAATTTCCACGTAGAGTTTAAGCTTTCAAAGTGAAAGTAACTAGTTACTAGTAATACTTGGATTCTTTACCATCATGTAACACTTTGTGTTTATCTAATGTTACCTTCAAACACACACACACACACACACAAAATCCCACATCTACACAATTTTATTTCACACATGCACATATAATTACACACTATACAGAGCTAATAGCTAAGTAATTTTTCTAAATCATTATTTCTTTTTGATCTGTTTAAATTAGTACTCTGATTTTATCTTTTTTAAATTTTTGTTTTGTTTTATACAGGGTGAACTTTTAATTGTTGTTTTCCTCTTAAAGGGTCATTGTACTCATCATTATGAACAACTTTTACTATGAGACCAATCCTGAAATCGCGAAATAAAAATCAGCTGCTCCCTTTATTTTGACGAGTTTGATATAGATAAATGTACTGAACAGCTGATTTTTTTTTTCGCGATTTCAGATTTGCTCCCATAGTAAAAGTTGTTCATAACGATGAGTACAATGACCCTTTAAGAGGAATACAACCATTAACATTTCACCTTGTATAGTCTCAATTTTGTCTAACATCCTGGGAAGGAGCGAGACAACCCAACACGAGTATTTTTAATAACTTACTGGAGCTGTTTCATTTAAAATTCCGAAAATGTAATCGTTTGAGACCAAATAAACAATTTTTTTTTTTAAATTTATTATTTAATGTTAAGAATAGAAAAACATGACCTTAATACATTTTTTTTCCAAGAAGTTACTGCATGTTATGCCTATTCCTAGCGTTAGTAAAAGAAGCACTTAAATTCAAAAGAACGATCTTATACAAAGAGGATTTCTCCACTTAACCTCAATTATTTCATAACCTTCATTCATTTTCTAATCACATCCCGCAACACAGTTTCCATCAAAACTTAAAGCAAATGCAAGCGTAATAAAGTTTATAAATATTCATTAAAATTATCGCTATATGGAATAAAGCGCTTCGCTCGCTCAGCTCAGCATATAAAGCAAAATGTCCTATTCTTTATCCCCTTCGGCAATCATAAGAGGAGATACGGAGAAATATGATAGTCATTATTCAGCGGTGCTTTGTCAACATGCGTTTGATAAATTTATATTACCTGGGTTATACCGTATAATCATTTTTGCCGGTATCTCGTGTGGTGGAGGGGAAAATTGAGCATTCGAGGTGATCTTCGTAATGAAGTCGAGAAAATGTGTTTGGGTTTTGAAGTGGAGATTTTATAGGGGTTAGGGATATCTCTGATCAGTTAATCTGTTGTATTTCACTTGTTCAGTCACATAGACAAGTTGACATAAAAGATGTTGGAGGATGATTTTAGACAACAGAGTCAAGCAATATCAAGGGGATGGGTGGCAGTGACGGGGTCCAATAGGGCTGATGCCGCCGGGGTCGCGGATTGTTCGAAAGAGATACCGTGGCCCTGGCACGGGCAACTGAAAGAACACGGGTGGATTTTAATCAGTAAACCAGAGCGGGAGAAGTCATTTGATGATTTCCCATCCACAAAAAAAAAAAAAAAAAGGTGGGGATGGGTGGCAACGTTTCGTTTGTGATTGAGCTTTTATTACGATCTACGGCCGGACAAACAATCAATCTGCCTAGCCTTTTCCCAACTATGTTGGGGTCGGCTTCTAGTCTAACCGGATGCAGCTGAATACCATTATTTTACATGGAGCGACTGCCTATCTGACCTCCACAACCCATTAACTGGGTAATACGATACCCCTTGGTAAGACTGATTGTCAGACTTTCGGGCTTCTGACGACCCGTAACGACTGTCAAAGATCCACGAATGACAGCCGGGACCAACGGCTTAACGTGCTTTCCGAGGCACGGAGGAGTCTCGGTATGTAAAGATGGTCACCCATCCACTGACCAACCCCGGCAAGCGTAGCTTAACCTGATGGATCGACCCGTGCGGCTGTTATTACTTAGCCACGAGCTCCTCAGGGACAAACACAGTAATAAAATAATGTAAAATAATATCCTCTTTTTAGGATTCTATATCTGAAGGGTGATAATCAGAACCCTATTACTAAGCCTCCATGTCCATCCGTCCGTCCGTCTGCCTGTCAGAGAGCTGTATCTAACCGTAATACTCGTAGGTATAGACAGCAGACAGTTGAAATTTACACAGATTGTGTAGGTACTTCTATTGCCGCTATAACAAAAATTAAAGGGGGTCTCCCCTTTAATGTTTAACTTTATTTTATTACAAGAAACGTGTTTTCTTAAACTGAAGTTTATAAAAAAAATTGTAGTGTTAAATATTGAACGGTGGTACGGAAACCTTTGTGTGCGAGTCCGACTCGCACTTGACCGGTTTTTTATTAATTATTTCACTGTTTGGTGAGTCATCTAATCAGTTCTAATATTTTGCACGCCTTAGAAGATTGTAAATCATTAACAAAACCTACAATATCCTTAACTCCACCCAGAAACTGCACAGAAATCTCGCAAACAACTTCATTTATAAATAATAGAGCTATAAACATCTTAAAACCGTGCAATAAAGCATGGTTCACATTAATCACGATTTAATACAGGCAATAATTAAAAATCTCATAGGTGCCGCTCGCTGCAACTCACTTAATCGTTACCCCATTTGATAGATGGTGTTATACCTCCCACGGTCTTGCAACCTTGTCACGGCAAACGAAACGAGGCTCCCCATACTGGGGTGATAGAAAAGTGAGGTAAGGTTTGGTATGTAAAGGTTCCAAGACGCGAGCGTAGATAGGAGTATTAGGAAGCGTTTACACGGGCGGCACGTAGCGTAATAAATAATATAGTAATCAGTGCGATTCCTTACATCCCGCCTCTTATTAGGCGAGAACCTACATTCAACATTCGCTAAGGCCTCGGCTTACTAACACATGTGGGACGGAAAGATTCACCAGAATTTATTGTACTTCGGCTTATGAATCATAAATAAGGAGGGGCTAATTAGAATTGCTGTACGACTACAGAATACACTTAGATTTTGTTAACGTTGTTAGTAAGCTCAATATTGTGTTGAATTTACGTCTTGTACACAATTTATTGGGTTGTGTTCGTCGTTTATGTGAGTTGTAGCTATTGTTAAAATTAGATGGATTATTTTTAGAAAGAAATTAGAATGAGTTTCATAATAAATTGACACAAGAGAATACCTTGTTTACAGCAACGCTTTTTTGTCTAGACGTCTGACAATCAAACTGATAATTAGATGAGGTAAGCTTACCATTTGATATATGATTAAAATTTACAGGTATAGAGGTATGATGAACAGGGTGTAAAGTTCACTCATCCTCCATAGAAAAGGGAGGATCCTCCGACCAGACGGGTGTTGTGTCCGGTGGACAACTGCCCGACGATTGATGTCGGGACATTGTATATATGCTAGTCGCACGGTGTGGCGATGTAGATGCCACAACACAGGTAAATTAAATAACAGACAAAGATGATAAATATACCTATGTGGTAAAAAACAGATGTCATTGATTTTCACTTGTCATCATCAGCTTTTTTTTTTTTTTTTGTGGATGGTAAATCATCAAATGACTTCTTTCGCTCTGGGCGGAGCGGGAGGGCGTGTCAGACTTTTACTGACTAAAACCCACCCGTGTTCCTTCAGTTGCCCGTGCCAGGGCCACGGTATCTCTTTCGAACTACCCGCGACACCGGCGGCGTCATCATCAGCTACCGTTGTCTTTTCCCAACTACTTTTGGGGTTGGCTTAGATACAATCTAACCGGATGCAGCTAAATACATAAATAGTCTTTTTAGGGTTCAGTACCTCAAAAGGAAAAACGGAATCCTTATCCTCTTCGGATTACTTCGTGGGCCGTCTGGGTGTCAAGACCCTTTTTCTTGGGAAATCGTGGGGTATCAAGTTGAAATTAACATCAAATACGTAGAGCTACTGTCCCTTGGAGCTCTAAAAAATCAAGCTTTTAAGTCAACGCAATTAAAAAATACGACCATTTATGTGTTATATTTTGATACTCGCAAATATGTAATATCAAAACTTATAGGGTAGGTACTTCCCGTTGCCCTAGAATCATGAAATTTGGCAAGAAGCAAGGTCTCACAGCACAAGTAAAGGAAAAAGTCCGGAAATTGTTAATTTGTAGTTTTATCCCTTTTTTTTTTGCATTTACATCCTTACATTTGCAGTTGGAGAATTGACCATGACGCTGGTGCACGGGAGAACATTCTTTCAACTACCTACAAACTTAAGTGTGTTCTTGGGATAAATTAATCCCAACTACGGAACCCTTTTTTGTGCGTGGTCCGACACGAACTTGGCCAGTTCTTTTTGCATGGAGCGACTGCCTATATAACCTTTAAAACCCAGTTATCTACTACCTACCCATACCCAGATTGTGAAGAACAGGCTTGGGCAAAAGCGGTATCCTGAAACCAGCGACCAATCTACATAAATAAAAAGAGAAGTCCTGACTGACTGACTGACTCATCAACGCCCAGCCCAAACCTTTGAACCTAGAAAGCTGAAATTTTGCACAGAGGTTCCCTTTATAATGTAGACAAGGAATAAGGAAGGATTTCCCGGTAGGACGTTTCCGTAGGATATTTTCCGACATCCAAGTGGGCGAAGCCGCGGGGGAAAACTAGTCTTAACTAATGTTAGAAATGCGAAAGTGAGTTTGTTTGTTAAGCTTTCACGCAAAAACGGCTGAACGGATTTAGATGATGACATTTGGCACATGGGAAGACCATCACCTGTGTTAAGACATAGGATACTTTTTATCCCGGTAGTACGTTCCCCTGGGATAATTTCCGACCTCCATGCGGGCAAAGCCGTGGGCAAAAGCTAGTACAATTATAATTAACAAAAGTTACAAAAGAACAACACACGGCGCATCTGATAAGGCTGTATGCCACATACTGTGTGCTGATAATTCGGGGAAATTATGAAGTTATAACAAGTTCGCGAAATAAATCTCTTTCGCGCGGCGGTTATCGAAGGAGGCTAGGCGCGACGTCTCGCCAGGGTTGCCAGATATTTATCTATGTAATGGTTTAGGGTAATTAATTACGATATAGTTGAGATGGTAGGATAAATACTGCTGGTATGAATAAGGGATTTATTGGTTTGTAGATGATGGAAGATGCGCACTTTAGGATGCACATAATAGCTTGTCAATTGGTGGTTGATTTTGACAGAGAAACGATCCAAATATGGATCGATGCCTGTGCATTGCAAATTATGATAATTTAAAAGCCATAAAATTGTGAAATAAATACTTATTTAAATAGATGAGATGGCGTTATTAAAAATATAGTTACCTAAATTAAAACTGACCATCCTAACTATAAATGCGAAAGAGTTTGTTTGTAACGCTTTCACGCTAAAACAGCTAAACGGATTTTTATAAAATTTGGCACACGGGTAGCCCATGACCTGGAAAACGACATAGACTACTTTTTATTGACATACCACGCGGGCGAAGCCGCGGGTGGAAGCTAGTCTGACATAAAATTAAAACATTTACCCGCAACTTCATTTCCCCATAAAACGTAGTCCGTTAATATTCGCTAGACAAGAGTGCGAATAAATCACAATAAGCTGGCAACCCGCTAACCCGCCACCGCAGATGTATAAGTGCTAAGGTAAAGAATGGAAAGTAAAGTTGGCGCAATAAATTAATTGGCTCTAAGTTGCGCGTAAGACGGCGCGCGCGTGCGGGATACACCCAAGTTTAGACTATTAATTTGGGACTTAGACGCCGACAAATATGGATACGTGTGTGTGTTTTCGCAATAATTTCGGTGCGAAGGAAAGAAGTGAGGAAGGATGGGAATGATTATGTTGTTAGCATTGAAGGGTTAAATGATGAATGAAGTTGTTAAATCGGTAGTGTTATAATAAATGCAATTTCAGGAAAAATCTCTGCATAAGCAATGTGCGTCTATGCTGCGGCGAGAGGAAGAGGTAGTCCTAACAACATCCTCGCTACACTGGCGGGCAAATTAGGCCTCGGAATGCACGTAAAGCATTGGTCCCGGCTGTTATTCGTGGATCTTTGACAGTCGTTACGGGTCGTCAGAAGCCCCAAAGTCTGACAACCAGTCTTACCAAAGGGTATCGTATTACCTAGTTACTGGGTTGTGAAGGTCAGATAGGCAGTCGCTCCATGTAAAATACTGATAATCGGATGCATCCGGTTAGACTGGAAGCCGACCCCGACATACTCGTAGTTAGGAAAAGGCTAGGCAGATGATGGTGATACTAACACTAATGGATCTATGGTCTGAAATAAAGAATTTGAAATTGTATATGTTTTCGCAATATGAAAACAGCCACTCATGCTATTTCTGAATTACTTGGGATAAGTAGGTACTTATCCCAAGTAATTCAGAAATAGGTAGTACAACCTATGTTCAAAACACGATATGAAGAATGTAGCTACATCAAGTTTCCTACTTCCATATTATGATAAACTAAACAAACATAATAATATTCAAAACCCATAACCATCCATCCTAAAAATAAATTGACCGCGGAGCCCGAGAGCCCTCACAACACTAGTGATTACCATAAATAAGTAGAGCGTCATACTAACAACCATTTCCCATCCCTAGCGTATTGAGGGTGCCATTACGCGCTGATTGATTCGACTATAATGACATTCGACGAAAGTTTTCGCACTTAAAACGACTGATTTCGTCAATTTTACGCATTAAGTACGAAAATGGTACAATAAATTTCGCTCAGTGATTATTTCGGCTCACAACTTAGTGATATTGAAACATTTCTAGATTTATTTTAATTGTTTCGAAGAGAAAATCCTTTTTTATTTATTGGGCTGTTTTAAGTTGCTTCGTGACGATCGAAACTCTATTGGAGAACTAAATTGATAATGTGCATAATAAATTATCATAATTATGCTGAAAGTTACAGGTCTTTCTCTGTTTATTACGTTGTCAGACAGTAATTTTTTTACACCTATTAAAACTCATCATAATTATAAACATTTTATTAACCCGAAAATGCTGCGCGATACAGTCACAATTATATTTTTCAGAAACTGCCAAAAAAAATCGTGATCGTGATTTCATTTCATATATTACGCAATCACCGTGCACAATTTGATTATTGAAAGTCGTTGAAAAGCATTTTACTAAAAACTAAAACTAGTGATATTTTAACAAAAAACTATTACAATCCGTCGTAATAAAAATAGCTCGACAGCAAAACAGTAGTGCTATTCTGTAAATATCTCACCGTGAAAACATGAGTGAAGTGATCTTAAAGTGAGCTGTCAATATTGCCAACCCCCTAGCATCAGGTGGAATGACGGCTCACTTCACGCTCACTTCACCTGAGTTATCACGGTGAGATGTTTCAAGAATAGCACTACGGTATTCGATCAGAGTTATCATCATAATCAGACGTTTTCAACTGGGCTAGGGTCGCCATCATAAGTCAATACAACGAGCACTTTGGGAGAATATTGGCTACAACACATTTGGCAAGCGGGTCGATTATCGGAGTATAATGTGGTTCTGTTGTCAATTCTAATGATGTCATTAAATTGTCTCAAATTGGTATTAAAAGTATGTACTTTAATAGCAATTCGAGACAATTTGAATAAGATTTATCAATCTGCCTAGAATTTTCCCAACTATGTTGGGGTTGGCATACAGTCTAACCGGATGCAGCTGAATACCAGTACTTATTTTACATGGAGCGACTGCCTATCTGACCTCCACAACCCAGTAACTGGGTAATACGATACCCCTTGGTAAGACTGGTTGTCAGACTTTCGGGCTTCTGACGACCCGTAACGACTGTCAAAGATCCACGAATGAATGGTCGCCCATCCACGGACAACCCCGGCAAGCGTAGCTTAACCTGATGGATCGACCCGTGCGGCTGTTATTACTTAGTCACGAGCTCCTCGAGAATAAGATTCATCAATACTAAATAATATCCGTTCTAAATAATTTCAATCAGTGCATTTTTTAATTCCAAAACTACAAGTGATGAAAAACAATTGAAGACACATTACACAAATTACACAAATTAGAATGCTTCCATAAAATGGCACAAGCAAAAAGCTCTATTGCCACAATACTCACATAGAAACTTCTAAACACAAATTCAAAACAAAACGGGAAAGTGCAGCACGTGGTTTCAGTGGGCGGATACATCCGCGGCTCATCCCCCACCTGTTGCTGATCCGGCTGATCCGCCCCCGCTGGATATGCGCGGATATAGCGCTGTGCGCGGATATATACGGATACGGCGATATCCGCTCTCGCCACGCCTCGCGACGCCCAATGGGTTAGATTTGTCGCCGGGTAAGATTACTGAAGAAAGTGTTATAAGATGTTCAATACAGGTATATTACCTAGGTATTATGTGTTAGGCAATATTTGAAAATTTCGCATATATGTTTTCTTTGATGAATTTTATCAGGTAAACGATATATACCTACTGGTAGATTTTTTTTAAAACCAGTCTGGATAATTTCTGATATTTTGTTCAGCGTTTTTCCCTGTGACAAGTTTAGCTTAGCTAAGTACTAATAGAGACTAGAAAAAAAATCACCTTTATACGAGTATACCTAGATACAACTTCAGCATGCTAAATACAGTCTTGATCTAGGTAATAAAATCAAATCAAATACAACGTGTCGTTTTGCATCCTCGTCAAATTTAAGGGTGTGGTCTAGACCATGAAACTATAGAGGCATGAGGAACAGGGTGTAAAGTTCACTCATCCTCTATTGAAAAGGGAGGATCCTCCGACCAGACGGGTGTCGTGTCTGGTGGGCAACTGCCCGACGGTTGATGTCGGGACGTTGTATATATGCTAGTTGCGCGGTAAACTCTGATTGCGCGATGCAGGATTGCGTGACGTCACTGTGACGCGTAGTAACGTAGTTCGTATGTGGCGATGTAGATGCCGCCACATCACTCCCCTCCTGAGACCGGAGGTCGATAGTGGGCTGAGTCGTGTATCTTGCGATGCTTGCCAGTGCCAGTTGTGGTTCCAGTGAGTCGGGAACCGGGTGCCGCATAGTTCACGGTGAGTCGGAATTGTCTGCGGTGATTCCCCAGTGAGTCGGGGTGATGGCGCTGCGTTATGCTCCAGTGAGTCGGAGTGTACAGCGCTGAGTTGAGGCTGACTGCTGGTGTCGACCAGGAGAGGTAGGGCTCTTCTTGTGGACCGGCCGAGGTGCAGTGTGCTGTGCCAAGGTTGCTGATGAGGCTGAGGGTGATGACCAGGAATGCGCGTTCGCTGCATGCTGGTGGTCAGGATACCCGTTGAAGCCGTGGGTGCTGGCTGGCTGTGTGACTCGCCGCTCGAAAGCTTGAGGAAGTGATGCTGATGACGTCACGCTGAAGGAGTTGCACGAAGGCTGCGCTGACGTTCATGTTCGGGGTCACCAGTATAGAGGCATGAGGAACAGGGTGTAAAGTTCACTCATCCTCTATTGAAAAGGGAGGATCCTCCGACCAGACGGGTGTCGTGTCTGGTGGGCAACTGCCCGACGGTTGATGTCGGGACGTTGTATATATGCTAGTTGCGCGGTAAACTCTGATTGCGCGATGCAGGATTGCGTGACGTCACTGTGACGCGTAGTAACGTAGTTCGTATGTGGCGATGTAGATGCCGCCACAAAACCAAACAATTTTTTCCATGGCACCAACATCGTAATCACGAAAAAATAAATCAGCCGTCCCATACATTTGCGTCGAGTAGGTATTGAAGTTATCTATGGGACAGTTCAAAATTTTTTCGCGAATACGATGTTGTTCTCAGGTACGGTTTGATGTTCTGTACCACACCCTGAAAGACGAGGATGCAAAACGACACGTTGTATATATATATATATATATATATACATATATATATATATATATATATATATATATATTATGTATATATATATATATTGTATATATATATATATATATTATATTGATTCATAAATTTTAACCAATCATTCTGCCTAGCCTTTTCCCAACTATGTTGGGGTCGGCTTCCAGTCTGAGCGGATGCAGCTGAATACACATGGATCGACTGCCTATCTGACCTTCACAACCCAGTAACTAGGTAATACGATACCCTTTGGTAAGACTGATTGTCAGACTTTCGGGCTTCTGACGACCCGTAACGACTGTCAAAGATCCACGAATGACAGCCGGAACCAACGGCTTAACGTGCTTTCCGAGGCACGGAGGAGTCTTGGTATGTAAAGATGGTCACCCATCCACTGATCAACCCCGGCAAGCAAAGCTTAACCTGATGGATCGACCCGTGCGGTTGTTATTACTTAGCCACGAGCTCCTCTCATAAATTATAGCCATAGTTACAATAAACTTATCCTAGTGTTGGTACAGTTTATTCCTATGTCTAATATTAAAACAGAGCGAGCTTTCAAAATCAAAATCTAAATATTTCATTTCACATAAACCTACATGGGCACTTATGAAACGTCAGAAGCTAGGTGCACGGTTCCAAATTGGTCGTTTCATATGGAGAAGAGCCGGCAAGAAACTCCATGGTTACTCTTTTAAAAATAATTGGCTTTTACAATATTTTCAAATAGCAGTGTTAATAGGTATGGGAGGACAATGTAGGCCTTTCAACAACTACCAGATACAAAATAGAAAATAGTCAACAAATGTACAGTCTCCTAGGCCTGCAACGTTTTCACATTCACAAAATAGAAAATAATCTTTTAAGAAGATTAATAAAAGAATAAAAATCTATGACATGACACAAATGACATGATTGCCGTTACAACTACAGTAACAAATCTGAATAAATATCTTGTAGGCTATTTATCAGGTACTTACAAAGATAAAGTTCAGACCGCAAAACCTTTTCAGCCTACTTAGACCCTTTAGCCTCAGTCGTTAAACAGTGTTGCCGAAATCAACATACTTTCAATATGGTTTCGTTTACCCATGACATAATTATTACAACATCGCCCTTATTTACAAGGCAAAAACGTGGGTGGTTTTAAAACAGCTAGCGACAAGCTTCAGCTCTTTAGACTAAGAAAATACCTTTCTACCCTCGCAATCATCTTCCAATAAGGAGAAAACTTCACTTCTTGGAATCCTAACAAAAAGTCAAGCCTAGGTAAGATAAATAGAGTGCCGTCAGTGAGAGCGTAGCGACGGATTTTCTCAGAAAGAAACCTCTTTGCTGAACTAAGCTTTTTATGCTCAATAAGAAATTACTGGAATTATTAACTCCATATTACAATGAATATGTGAGAGAAGCCAGTTACGACTAAGATAGGTATGGAGTTACGTCAATACGCTCCTCTCTGCCTCTCTCACTCATCGTCTAGTCGACACTTCGCGTGACCAGAGGGCTGACTCGTTCTTTGGCCATAGAATTAGCATTGCCATTCAACGTCTGGATGACAGCGATACACAATTGAGGTTCGATTTATTTAGTACTAGCTTCCGCCCGCGGCTTCACACGCGTGGTATGTCGATAAAAAGTAACCTATGTCCTTTTCCAGGTCATTGTCTACCCGTGTGCCAAATTTTATCCAAATCCGTTCAACCATTTAGCGTGAAAGCGTTACAAACAAACTTATTATCGCATTTATAATATTAGTTAGAATTACACTTTTTATTTTATTTTGTTTTTGTACCCTATAATATAGGTAGTTAGATATATATAGAATAAATAGTTTGTTACATATATTACAAAGAAAATATAACGTTAGTTATGTATATTCATGTATCATCCATTCGATTAAATCGTTACCTATGATGAATATGAATGTCATGAGGATTTGCTGTCAAGCTATCAAGGCTGAATAGCTGATTGATAATCGCATAAACATGTTAGTCAGTAGTGAGGCATTCTTTTTATTAAACCGACAACTGCAGAATGTGATCTACCTACTATAAAAAAAACCGGCCTAGTGCGTGTCGGACCACGCACAATGAAGGGTTCCGTAGGTAGTTAAAAAGAATTTATCCCAAAAACAAATTTGCATTGTAGTTGTAAAATATGTTGCCCACACAGTGATTTGTAATCCCAAAAAAAAATTTTTTATATGATAAAATTTCAAATTAACAATTTTCAGAATTTTTTCTTTACTTGTGCTGTGAGACTTTGCTCTTTGCGCAAATTTCATGATTTTAAGGTCAACGAGAAGTACTTGGGTTTTGGCTTACTTGCGAGTCTCAAAATATGTAGCATAAATGGCCGTATTTTTTTATTGCGTTGACATTGAAGCTCGATTTATTTAGAGCTCCAAGGGACCTACGGAAGCTACGTATTTGATATTAATTTCAGCTTGATACCTCCACCACGCGTTCCTGGTAAAAAAAGGGTCTTGACAGACTGACAGACAGGTCCTAATAAGGATTCCGTTTTTCCTTTTGAGGTAAGGAACCCTAAACATTACATTATTTGAAGGAATGAACCCTAAAAAAATTACATTCTTTAACCTAAATGATACCCCAATTTCATTCCCAGAAAATTTCCTCCAACACAAGATAGCCAATACATTCAATTAAAGTAATTAAAGAAACCTTACCACTTAATTCAATAATTGACCTCCATACGGCCGGCCAGACACCCTTTAAATCTACTAAGGGGTTCAAATGGACGATACAACGAAATAGTTCGTCTAAATTCGTCTTACCTTTAAGACGTAGTTCGACCGACGACAACTAAACTCCTAATTGGCACCGAATCGAATTACAAAACGGGGAATCGAACCCCGATCCTGCACTTAGCACGGATCCTTTTAACGGTTTAGTGAAGACGGATCCCCTTTGCGAGACGATATTTGGCAATTAAGGGATACCAGCGCTTTAATTCGTGGACCCTCAGAACATCTCTGGGTGATGTTTTGTTTCTCACAAGTTTCATTGCGTTACTATGTAAGTATGCTTGTTGCGTGGTCTTTGAATTCGACGATTGATTTGGGCGGATTTGATTGGCATTGAACAAAAGTATGTGTCGCAAAGGATAAGGTTTTTTCTTTGGATGTCCGTCTTTATCTTATAGAAAAAGGTGCTAAATATTGAGCTATTTTTTACTTTATATCATCTAAAGTAGTACGGTGTAGGCTTTATAGTCTACATCTCCTGAATTGAGTGAGTTTAACTTGATTCTAAATACAGGTTCGTGCGACAAAAAAGGCAATTGCTTTTGAGAACCGCATTATCTTATTTTAGATTATTCTCGTGACAAGTTCTAAACTATAATGGTTAAGTTAATTAACAACGGTACTTAATTTAAAAAAAAACTATTATTAATTAACAAATAGATACATGGATAAAATATCTTATATTGTACCTACACTAAAATTGTTACACAGGTCTTTTACAATATTGCTAACTCTAATGGCGAAATTAGTGATATTTTTTGGATAGATCATGTTTTTAAACGTTGGCTAAAATTTCTTATTTTATTACAATAAGGATTAATTTTATTTACATAATTTAAAGTCTTAAAAAATAATATGTACAAGTATATAAAAAACAAGTGCGTGTCGGACCACGCACAATGAAGGGTTCCGTAGTTGGGATGAATTATTCCATGAACAAACTTTACATTGTAGTTGAAAAACATGTTCTTCCGTACATACCAACTGTAAATGTAAGTTTGTACTCACAATATGAGAGATTTACCATGTTATTTTTAGACCACAGACTTTTTATAGGTTTTCCTGTAATCTACAGATAAAGATCTATTTTCTGTATTTTTTTCAAAGTTTTAGGCTCAGTAGTTTCGGAGATAAGGGGGGGGGGGGAATGGTCAATTTTCGTCTATTTTCTTAAATAACTTTAAAACAATTTATTTTAAAATTATAAAAAAATTTTTTTGAGACCCTCATAGTAAGTCCTTTCATTGGATATGTAACACGGTATAGTTTGCAAAACTTTTTTTTTAATTTTCTTATTTGCCCCCCAAAAGTGACCCCTATATTCAAAATTCATTTATTAACTTTACCTGTCCGTGTTTGGGTACCAGAAATTCATATGTGTACCAAATTTCAACTTAATCGGTCCAATAAATTCGGAGCAAATTGGCTGTGACCATAGATATATGAAAGAAGTTTTTTTTTATATTTCTATGGCTGTGACAGACGGACAGACAGACAGACAGACACACGAGTGATCCTATAAGGGTTCCGTTTTATCCTTTTGAGGTACGGAACCCTAAAAATGAGGGGAAATAATCTTATGGCATCAAAAAATTCGTCCGCTTCGCTGTCGACAGGAAAAGTGCCCAAAAGGCTGGCAGCATTGCTACGTTTTATGGCAATGCTAATTTTTTGATCGAAAAATAGGCCAGCCACGTGTACAGTCGACCAACCAACAAAAACCAAGAGGGCACTCGGACCCCATTCCCTAGTGTTTCAACTCCAAACGGCTTGAACATACGAGTATAAGTCCCAATAAGATAGGAGTGTTTCCGCCGTTTGAGGTTTTCCGCACCCGCAGCAGCCACCCCAGCACAGTCCACCGTGTTAGGAAGATGGGATGCCGCAAGGGTGTCGACACACGTTGCATCCCACACCAAAGGCCTACCTACCTTTCAAGGCATTATGGTCATCCCGTCTGGTCTCTTCCCATCGTGGCGTGCCAAGCCAATGGGTTCTAAAGCAGCTGGCACCCCGGCGGTGACAACGGATGATGTCATTGATGCTGGCGTGCCGTGCTATCCGGCCTGCGCTCTTACTGCAGGATAGGTACACCATAGAGCCCGAGGCAGTTAACATTTACGCCACATTGGCAGCGACGCGGAGTCACGCAAGGAGCGCCCAGACGCAGACAGATAGCGAGCCGGAAGGTGGTGTCACCCAGCATAGTTCCTACGTTGGGTGACGGTAGTACCTGAAGCCAGAGGCCCGACTCCCACTCTCCCACAGCCAGCAGGCGGGCACGGTCAGCAGTATTGGTGGACGTATTAATAAGATTATTCTGTAGGAAAGGAAAAGGCTAGGCAGATTGATTTATAAGATTATTCTCTACCAACTTGCAGAGCGGCTCATCTCACTGCCTCTGGGTGGGTTCACGGGTCTATCTGTATCCGGGCAACCACTTTCCAGACGTTCGCCGCGTCAGTCAAGCACGGCACTTCAGAGTCAAAATCCCGACTAAAATTTTCTCGGTTAACTTTTCAGTGCTGTGGACAGAGGACAGGAACTAGTAAGCTAATACTGGTAATTTTGCGGACGCCGAGGCCACCAAAACGGATGGGTAGTGTGGCTTGCAACCACGCCCGGTCGTCCAAGACCACATTTAAAATGGATGTTAGTGTGCTGCGAATAATTTGGCCAATTTTGTCCAAGAGGTGTGGCTGCTTCCATAAAGGGGAAGAACGTAGGGAGTATATAAAATTTGGGCCAAAACAAAAGTATCTTATCAGGGTGAATGCCGTATGTAAATTAATTTTGGAGAGTTTGTCCGAAATGTCGTTGAAGTTCATGATTTTTTCGTTGATGAATTTTAAATTTGAAATTATTAACGTGTATTATTTAACCTCCTGCATGAGTTCATAATTTTTAGTTTTTACTGAAAAAAAAGAGAGAAAAAGAAAATCTGAAAAGAAAATTGTTTTGTTTTCCGTTTGACTGGTTGTCGAGTTTGAGAGAACTATATAGGCATTTATTAAATATAACTACTAATAAGACGTTAGAACATGATCAAAAGATCAAACGTACTGACATTACGGTCAGAGTGGTGACCCAGAATAGTTGGGCCGCAACTTGTCTATGGACACAAGACGGTACCGGCCACTTTGCTGGCCGATAGTTCTAAATTAGCCGATGGTCGGCTGCACTGTTAATTTAATCGCTGGTTAAGTTTAGGTTGATGAATTGATGTGGCTGGCAAGCAAATGCACAACTTGACACAAATAGAGAAGGTTATCTATATGATCATTCCCATGATAGGAAACTAAAATCTTCTTGGATAAATATTATTTCTCATAATTTGTCTGTCTTCTTATTACTGAAACTGTAATCAATTATTTATGTTGACGATAAACGCTAACCCTCTTATTCATAAAAAACTAAAACGCTCTTTAAACCTATTTTAGTTATAGAAGTGTTTTGTCTTCTTCTTTCAAACTCAAATCTTAGTTCGTAAGAAAATGACAAAACACTTCTCTATGTAATTAAAATAGGTTTATAGAGCGTCTTAGTTTTTTTATGAATAAGGGCCTACCCCTTTCTTTTCACGTGTCATGAATATAAAATTTTACGATCACATTATTTTTAGTAGGTAACGTACAAATCAGTAGTAACCTCCTCGGCACTGAAAAAAGTAACATTTTGAATGCAAAACTACTGATAATTAAGTCTACAGTTAAAGTTCGGTGCAACTCACCAATCTCTTTGGTCATCGTGCGCCAACCGTCTTTAGAAGCATTACTGGGAAATGCACTAATGCCTCTTCGATACCGTGGAAAACTGTTAAGGGGCTGGTTAGGGGCTTTCTAAGATACTGATATAATTAGTGCATTGTGCCTCTAACGTCCAATACTAAACGACAACCCTGCAACTTCAGTCAACAACATCAACTGACATGGAATTTTCAACCTTAGGGCATCAGACATACAGCAGATAAAATAGTTTTGAATGGGTAGAAATATGTTTGCTAAGGCATAGACAAGTTTGCTTGAGTTACTGGCCGCATGTAAGAGGTCATTATCATCCAGAAAGCGGCGTGGAAGCTTTTGAATTTGGAACGTTGGGAGCTTATTAATTCAATATGGCGGCATCGTCTTGTGCATTAGGCCTCCTTGGTTTGACCGGTAGACTTGCTAACGTTCTAGACAAACTATAACGACTCGTGTACTGTATGTGGGTACTTACGTTGTATAATATTTGAGTGACGTTCAATTATTATAGTGCTCCTTTGTTTTGACTTAGAGGTCAGGAATTAGAGATGTGATACTACGGTACATAATAATAGTTATCTTCTTAGGCATTTCATAGTAGACAGTTCATTGACAGGCTTAATTAGAGTTGCCAACTTTTTTTATATCAAATATAGTATTTTTGAAGCCATTGCTTGTAAAAATAAATAGTAGACGGCGAAAAAAGAAAAAAATAATAAATAGGTAGGTACCTATGATTCAAAAATATTTAATTTATTAAGTGCATGTTTTTGCTACTTTGAGCCTTTATTTTTTAAATATAAATACATTTATTATAAGTATTATAATAGGTCTTTACCTATGAAATTGCCGTTTTGTATGAAAAAATTTAAACGAATTTTTTTCATGCATTTTTTATTTGTATTAATCGAAGTAATCACCCATGCAATCAATGCATCTTTGCCAACGCAGTGGCAGTTTATTGATGCCCTTCTTAAAGAAATCAGCTGGACGGGAGGCAACAAATTCTTCAAAGGCATTTTGTACTGCCTCTCGGGTGTTGAATTTTTTTCCCGCCAAGAAGTTATCCAAATTCTGGAAAAAGTAGTAGTCTGTAGGCGCAAGGTCTGGTGAGTAGGGCGGATGACGGAGAGCTTCCAACCCCAGTTCTTGCAACTTGGAGACCGTCTGCTGTGCAGTATGAGGTCGCGCGTTGTCGTGCAAGAGCAGCGGAGACGAGCGATTGACCAATGCTGGTTGGAGATGTGCCAGCTTCTCCATCATTGTGTTCAGTTCTTCACAGTACACAGCTGAAGTAATGCTCACCCCGTTTGGTAAGAAGCTGTGATGAATCACACCGGCACTAGACCACCAAACAGTGACTATCACTTTTCTAGGGGTAAGTTTTCGTTTGGGGCATTGTTTAGGTGCTGAACCAGGATCCAACCAACTTGCTGAGCGCTTGCGGTTATCAAACAGAATCCATTTTTCATCGCAGGTAACAATGCTGTTCAAAATTCCTTCATTTGTGTGTCTGTTGAGCAGTGCAAGGCACGTCTCGACGCGTACTTCGCGCTGGCGATCATTGAGTTCGTGGGGCACCCATTTGTCAAGTATTTTACCTTACCAATTTGACGCAAATGGACCAATATTGTTTTGATGCTAACGTCGAAAGCTGCTGCTAATTCAGCCGTAGATTGTGTATCATCAGCTTCCACAATCGCCTTTAATTCGTCATTGTCGACCAAAGTCTTCGGACGACCGCGAGGTTCATTTTTCAGGTCGAAATTTCCAGAACGGAAGCGAGCAAACCAATAACAAGTGGTGCGTTGGTTTGTAGTGTTAGCTCCGTAAACGTCGTTGATGTTGCGTGCCGCTTGTGCCGCGTTGCTGCCACGACGGTACTCATATTCCATAATTACTCGAATTTTTAACGTATCCATGATGACGAAAAAGATTGAAATGCGATGAAAATGTAACATTAATCAATAATCAAATGACTACCTTTGGAAAAAAAAATCCATTATTTTAAAATAAAATTAATTTGAAATTAGAATTCTTAGCCAAACAAAAATTATTTTGATTTGAAATGGCCAGTACTGCAGAACGGCAACTTCATAGGTAAAGACCTAATATATAAGGCTATATAACACACATAATACATATATTATTTTATTGTTTTATATACTTATAATATAAATATATAACTAATGTAATGAGATAACAATATACATATATGTCGGATCCGGTCAATAGTATAGACGCGTAACGAATCGCAGGCGCGCCATAGGCGACATCACGTGAGGTGTCCACGCCTACAGTGCGCTTCTACAGAGTCGTGATGTTTTAACCTGATGGCGAGAAGAACAGTCTAGTGTTGGATCGCATCGGGGCAACATCGGGGTTGGTACGCCACGGAACTGTATTCGATTCGTTGTGCTTAGTAATTGTGTTAGATTGTGATTTTAAACACCATGTATCGCACCCAGTGTGTTTTCATTGCACGAAACCCATCTTCTGCCCACGTGTCTGTCTAAATCTAACTGAGTAAATCCTGACGTCCCGACATATATATTTTTTAATATAATATTTAGGCCTCTAATATAGCAGGATACCTATATTATACTTAAAGTAGGGTTGGCAATATGGTTATCAGTAATACTATAGAGAAAATCCTAGCACTATGATGTCTGATAATCGTAGTGTTATTTTGGTTTCTGTATTGATCAAGAAGTGCATACTTTTAAAAAAAATTGCCCCTTTAATTTTTACTTTAACACAGAGTAGACAGTTACAAATGCCATCACAAGCCAAAACACCAAAACGAGGCAGATACGCCAATTTATTGCGTAACCAGTGTAATCATGGCAGTGCAAAACATTTACAGCGGTAGGTACGGCTTGGCGAATAAATATGGATCTTTTAAAACGCGCCGCCTTCCTAATTGCCTGCAGATGGACCGGCGCCAATTACGGGCGACATTTAGCTGGAGTTCAACTGGGCCGATAAATGGTGCAGATACCTTACTCACTTAAGTGTTGGAGCTTGAATGACTAATGACGTCATAAGCCTACATTCAGAACTCGTTATCTTGATGTCTTGATTTTAAGAATGAATCGGAGTAATTAAAATGCCTATACGTGGGTAGATTTTCTGATTGATTTCGTAATGCAGAATGCTGTATGTTATTCTTGCATCGATGACAGTTAAATTATGCAGCGAAATAATTTATGATGATAACGTTTGTGGTACACAAACGCGCATATATCCTACGTACATACACATATAAGTGCTTCCAATGGAGATAAGCAAAAACAACAGAAGGTCATATATATGTCGCAGGCAGATTGTACGATTCGCCATTATACATACGACCGTCGTCCGTTTAAAAACGCTCGCAGTTATGAAATATACCGAAGGAAAATTGGCAACTCGTTCAATTATTATAATTTCGACATTGATTGCTATTGTAAGTTCAGTCGGAACTGTGACTAACCACGCGCGATCCGAATTCGTCGCAGTAACTAAGCACCCCGAAAAAATAGGTTAGGTTAGGTTAGAACTGTGACCAACCGCGTGCGAGCCGAGCGAGCTGTTCCGCGGCAGTGGCCGGCGAGAGCCTTGAGAAGTAGACCTAAATACTTGAATTTGCCGCGGCATTTTGTAAACGGTGTTTGAATTGTCCATCAAAATAAATGTTGTGACATATATTATAATAGTGACAAGGCAATTTTCATTTTGCTTTTGGCATATTTCACAACTGCGAGCGTTTTTAAACGGACGACGCTGTTTGTAAGAAGCGGAATCATACAAATCGCCTGTATATAGGATATATGTGTACATAGGTATAATATCCAATTTTGCTTCATCCACGTTTATCATCTTGCTCAAACACTATTATACATACACAGCAAACATGTAGGTACTATCGAGAAAACTTACACCTGACCAATTTAAAAACAAAATCCCGTGCACACGATGACCACGTCTGTTAGCAAGCGTTACTATAGCGGCCGAGCGCTGCAAGCAAGAATAGTCCTTGCGGTGTTCGTTTCTCCAACAATACATTATGTATCCGTTTACATATCTATGTAATTGTTGTAATAAAAGTAGCGTCTTTAAGTAGCAGTCGTAACAGTAAAACAGCCATGAAACTCGTAAGCTACGATCAGGGCACATTAGCCTTACGATAGTGCACTCTTGATGGTCTATGAAAGACTTACGGCTGGTCTGGTAGTACAACAACATTGTTTCCAGTCACCGACATTAACAGCCTGTAGTAGACTTCTGCAAGCCTCTTTAATTCGCTACTGAGGAGAGTGAGGGGCAGTCGGAACAGCATCCTGAAAACTGTAGCCGAGAGCCTTGGTTCTCCGATTGCACAGCAGTTGCGGAGGTTGATTTTTACTAACACTAGGCAATAAGTTATTTCTTTGTATGTTACTAACACTAAGGATATTGAATGTCCGAAATAAAGATATTCTATTCTAATTGAGGCATGATCTTCGGCCACGCTCTTCCATCTACATCCAACCATCAAGCCAGGATTATTACTAAAAGATTTTTTTTTGCTGATGAAAATGCTTTGCACATACTGAACCGTTCGGGGTGGTTATGTAATGTGGGGCTCGATTCCCTATCCTGAGCACTCCTTTAGTCGAATTACGGTCTAAGCTTAAGAACATGTCACTGGCTCTCTGCTGTAGTATTTGGTTGACACTTCAGTTTAATTTCTTTTTAATTTAATTTCTAAGAAGAGCTCGTGGCTAAGTAATAACAGCCGTACGGGTTGATCCGATGATCCGATGATGTTCCGATGAGGTTAAGCTACGCTTGCCGGGGTTGATCCGTAGATGGGTGACTATCTTTACATACCGAGACTCCTCCGTGCCTCGGAAAGCACGTTAAGCCGTTGGTCCCGGCTGTCATTTGTGAATCTTTGACAGTCGTTACGGGTCGTCAGAAGCCCGAAAGTCTGACAAGCAGTCCTACCAAGGGGTATCGTATTATCCAATCACTGGGTTGTGGAGGTCAGATAGGTAGTCGCTCCATATAAAATACTGGTATTCAGCTGCATCCGGTTAGACTGGAAGCCGACCCCAACATAGTTGGGAAAAGGCTAGGCAGATTGATTACCTTCAGTTTAATTTCTCAGTAAATTTTGTCCACAACAACTTTGGTTTCTTGTTCCTGATTTTCATTTAGGGTAACTGCAGCATAGCTCCTAGTGCCTGGATAATAGACTATGTTAGATGGAGCGATGGAATTGTTTCCAGAACTGTATTACTTACTGGGTAGGTTCTCTTAAAGTCGCTTTTTTCTTGTTGCTCATTGGTTGCTACAGTGTGTATAGCGTCGGTAATGTGCGCGGTAGTTTATGTGGAGCGCGATAGTCGCCACGACAGAGGTTATTCGTTCCGCTAATGTTCCCTTGCATCTCGTTTGCATTTGCATTGCAGTGTTGGACCAAATATTTGGCCAAAAACTGATGGAAATGATGTTGGTGGAGGTAATAAAATTGATGATTGGGGCTGGTTGTTACATGGTCGTTTTGTACCAGTGGAGTACCACGAGTAGTCTAGGTAAAGAATACAGAGGTTACATTATATTACCTAAAGAGGCCTATCTAAGAACTGACACGACATTCAAGGTTCCATCTATGATAAAAATAATAATATAATGTATGTTGCACATGCTGATACAAAGTAATGTAAAAACGATCTTTTTTATTAATTTCCAGTTCAGTGTAGATTTCAACACACCTACCATAGTTTGTAAAGCTACTAATCGCCATTGCATAAGCGGGGGTAACTAAATAAATTCTCTCGTCTGAGAATTCTCAACAGAAATAAGGCGCGAACCGAGGCGAGGCGCGAGGCGTGTCGCGGGAGAAGGGGGTGCTTCTCTCACACTATTTTCATTTCGTGTAGTGCCACATTTAATTTTGTTGAAATTCTAACGTAGCTTTGCAAAAATGTCAACTTTATTCCGCCTCAGCCCGCGTCTACGTTTCACTCCGATGCTTTGCTTCTCCATTTTCTGGAATGTTCTACAGTTTCGAGACGGGCTTTGAGAAACTATAACTTTATGAAAACTTATACACGAGCTCTGAAGTAAGACGTGGCTTCCAGCAAAAATTTATCAAAGCGTATTTAATTTTCGTTATGACTTCTCTCTTGACTTTCCCGACGGACAATTTGGGGAACGGTGTGTAATGCGATGTGATGCTTGTGCAAGGTAAAAATGACGTGGGGAAACTTTGAACGACTGGGCATTTGTTTACACAGAGTTTGGACATGAACATTAATAATATGTTTACATCTGAACACAAATTGAAAACGTTGTAACGACACGTGTAGACGTTGTTCCAATACTCATATTTCACAAGTATTTTTTTTAAATTTTACTTGAGAACAAGACTACTAACAAATACTACACATAAGTGGGACACAAAACTACCAAAATTAAAACAATAACCAATCAACACACCGCTCAACTTTCAACAAATGAAAAATTCGAATTTCGAAAACCAATATCAAATACGTTTGCGGTACAAGTACAAAGCGTACAATCTTATAACCCATCTGAAATTCATATTGAAAGTCGATCGCATAAAGCCAGGAACACACTGTAAAAGGCTGAGCTCCCGTGGGAGGTGGGGCTAAAAGGCCAGGAGCGATAGCACTCATCGGACGAATAAGCCTGTTTCCCGACTGTCAGGTTTAGAGATGCGACATCGACTCAATGCTGTTTTATTCTGCTGCCATCAATACTTAAAACGGTTGTGAACGGTTTAGTGATGTTGCTGATATCGATATTTAAATATTGTTTTCAGAAAAGTTGACCAGTTTACGTATTCGCTCACGAACTACCTTTATACAATGAAGAGAACATTAAACTTCTGCTATGGAAGCTTATCTGCTTATTGTAATGATGAAGAATTGGTGCACCCAAGAGTCATGTGTGTCATCATCTCTATGTAGAATATAACGAAGTGTAAGAATGCCTAAGTGATATACGCTAGGTTACTCCAGATTAGAAACAATTAGAGTATATGGTAATTAATCGATGACACACACTCATCACA
This sequence comes from Cosmia pyralina, assembly GCA_946251885.1. Classification (NCBI taxonomy): domain Eukaryota; kingdom Metazoa; phylum Arthropoda; class Insecta; order Lepidoptera; family Noctuidae; genus Cosmia; species Cosmia pyralina. The sequence goes on from OX276343.1 coordinate 9,502,292, forward strand.
TAGGTGTAACAAATCAAAATTTCATCGTTTTCTATGTTTAAGAAGTCGATAAACACTATCATCGATTCATCGACAGATATATCCTTCCTAATATAAAAGGATTGACATTTGAGTCGGAGGACGGGCGAAGTAGCGGATTCAGACCGAGACAAAGTCGACTACGAATGGTTTCTCCTTTAATATGGCAAGTATTCAGCAGATATTCAAATATATTCCTAATTTCTTATTTGCAAGATCTGTTTGAATATGAAAGGGGACTCGTTTTAGCTATCTGTGTACCTATTTAAGTGGCAATTGTCTGTAAGGCAGCCTATGGAATTATGGTTTAAGCACTGTGTACACATTGGGTTAGTGATGGTGAAAATAACGTAAGAAGAAAGTGGCCATCATAGAGTAAAGTTTTGGTTTCCTAACGCAGTTTACGTACTTAATGACGCTGCGATATGTGAAAATGTGGCGATAACTGATCAAATTGTATGAAAAACTACCGCGTTTTGCAGCAAAATAGCAGCAGTAAGCGTTAGTGTGAAAGCGGTGAACGGCCACATAATAACGGCTGTCCAAATACAAAGCGCTTTTTGACACCTTAAGGTGGAACTAGTCGATAAATTTTCTATACAAATTGCGGGGGCTGCATTGTTTGACATTGTGCATCCAAACTTAAACATGATATCGTAATAATAAAATTTATTATTAATTTATTCTGTGCGGAAACAGAATAGTAAACTAAAAAGCCATTAAAAAGTTATGAGCCAACAAAGATTCGTTTTTCTTGCTAATTTGACGCAACTTTGGGCGTAAATAAGTAATAAAAGAAGTGTAGTATAAGTGTATGTATGGTGTTTTTTTTTTCAAAACAAAGTCGGCACCAACAAAGCTTAATTATCGATTTTTATTTTTCATTGACTTGTGCAGTGGTTTTTTCATAAAACTTGATTTTACAAAAGACTTTTCGTAATCTTTAACGCGCTCGTTTTACTGTTACTAGTTTTACTTTACTACTACTAACTATTTATTACTTTACTAGCGTCTAACTGCCCATCACTGATACTATCTCTGTCGGACACGATGCCAGGTGAGACAGCATGCTTTATGCTCATGCCCACCAGTGAGTACGATTCCACGACTAGTTCAACCTTAATGTCAAATACTGGTGAAAATGACAGATTTTCATGACGGCCGTTATATTGTATGACGGAACCGCTTCCTTACGAAACCCAAGCTTAAGAGGGTAACACAAATTCCTGCATGTATTGGTCCATTAGCTGCTCTTCATCTATCTCGGTCAATTAAGGTGCCGCGTACATTTAGCCAGTACTGTCCTCAAAGTTGTTGGTCTCACTTGTGTAAGCTCCATTTACAAAAAAAACCTAGTACAGCCAGCAATAGAAGTCGGTTAACACTGCTACTTTTCGACATCATCAAAATTAACACAAAATGATTCGTTATACTGCTTTTTTTTCGTTTAACTGTAAAGAGTTAATGTTCTTAAAATTTTAAGTTGTTAAAATTTTAATGTTCTTAAATATTTCATTCGTAGCGGAACAGAAGTATGTTCCGCTACGAATGAAATATTTCGCTTAATAATTAAGATTAAAAAACTGCAAGTGTTAATCGACTTTTGTTGCTAACTGTACATGTAAAAGATTAATTTAAATTGAAAACATAGCTTGTCATACAGATAAAAAAGACAATAACTTACCAACCACGTAACATCCAGATCAAGGAGTCAATAAAGCAAATTGGCATCTCGTTTCGGGTCAACCGGCTTAGCGGACGAAGGGCAAATCCTTAGTGGGCACAAATAAATACGTACCGAACCTATCATATTTTCCTGATCCCCTCTCGAAGGGTCAGCAATACCTCACTCTTACAACCTTGTAATACGAGGTTTTGATCCCCAATTGATATGAATGATGTTTTATTGTTTTTTTCGGGTTCCCTTTTTTATTTTGAAGCTTGGGTTAATGTGCTGACAATACGAGTGAAAGATATATGAATTTCGTACTAACTTTATTGTGATTATAATTTTGTTAAGAGGGATGTCGCATTTTGTCACCCACACGGGACCAAATTTTCAAGAGTGTTAAATGAAAACATGCTTTTTTGAAAAATGTAATCAATTAGCGGACTAGTAAATAATTTAATAGGTAATTATTAAAATCACATGTTTATTGTGGCATTTATTTAACTCATCTCAAAAACAGATAATACTTTTTGAGCTAAGTTTAGTAGGTAACACAATAGAAATGTGTTCTTAAAATAGGTATCTACTAAATCAATATTATTTATTAGTTCGCAAATTTTTTTTTATTTCTCTACTATAAACAAAACTTAATTAAAATATTATATAAAAGTTAACACTAAATTATTTAAACTATGTACAAGTATATAATAATAAAAATAAAAAAGAGGAAGAGCTCATAGGGCATCAAAAATTCATCTGCATCGCTGTCAGTGGGAAAAGTGCCCAAAAGGCTGCCAGCATTGCCACGTTGGACGGCAATGCTAATTCTTTGAGCTAAAAATAGGCCAGCCCTCAGGTCCCGTGTGAGGGCTGGCCTATTTTTAATCATCTATTTATACAATTTTTAAGAGGGTTGTCGCATTTTATCACCTCTTTCGCTCATGCGGGACCAAATTTATAAGATTGTTAAATGTTAAGATGCTTTTTTGTAAAATTTAATCAATTAGCGAACTATGTACAAGTATATAATAATAAAAAAAGGGGAAGAGCTCATAGGGCATCAAAAAATTTGGGGTCCGAGTGCTCATCGAGTATTTCAGGACATCACCAAGCGGTTGGTCAAGTCCCGTGTGGTGGAGTTGATTTTTTTTTTGATTTGATTTTTTGATTATTTGATTTTTTTGAATTCTTTGATTTTTTTTTTTTAATTTTTTGATGAGTTTGTTTTGCAGGTAGTGGTATTAGAATTTGGTGGGGTAGGTACCACAAGTAATAGTGAAAAATAAAAACTTTTTGCAAAAAAATACAACCGACTTCCAAAAACAACACTACCAAGTGAAAAATAACTTTTATTTCGGAAGTCGGTGGCAAAAAACGAAAATAAATTTAACCAGATACCGACTTCCGAAATTAAAGTTATTTTTCACTTTGTAGTGTTGTTTTTGGAAGTCGGTTGTATTTTTTTGTAAAAAAGGTTTTATCCATACAAGACTTAAGACTGTTTGTCCACCTCAACGGAAACGGTGCGTCAACGAGAAACGAGATTATTCGGCCATAGTAAATGTATTGGCGCCGTCATCTGTTTTCTTGTTGACGTTTCGTTCCCGGTGCGGTGGACAAAAAGTGTTAGTGCAGAAGCAACTGCAGCCGTCGCACAGTGGATCGTCCCCATACAAGAGGTCGGACATAGAATTAAAAATTGAAAAAGTATTTAATTGAAAAAAATGAAATATGCAGTTGCATTACTCTATTAAGGAACTACAAAAAATGTTACTACAATTTTTTTATTTGACCAGTACTTTATGAGCAATTCGATGAAAAGTGTTATTTTTCTATGGAAATGGTCACAAAAATGTCTGTATCTCATGATTCCCTCCTTGTTTCGATTTGCGGTTTTCACTACTGTTATCTACCCATTTTATGCCACATTTTCTTCAAGGACACATGGTGCCCCCAGCGACCCCCTTCCGAGATATTTTGCTTTTAGTAACTTTACTTTTTATTGTATAACTGATGATATGGAGGTACATTAAGTATATTCATTACTGAGAATAAGTCATCCCTAAGTAGTTCCTTAAATAACAGGTGCATTTACGATTACTTTAATGACTTATGAACGCTTCTGTTGCCATACAACAAACGCGTTAATGAGTCCTTAAGTGAAGATTCCCAGTACTTGCTTAATCTAATTAGTTATTGTAATTACTATGTTAACAGCCCTTAATCTCTGCATTGTTATTGTCTAATGTCATCATTAGCTTAGTAATGACTGAGTCGCATTTACAATAACACATCGAAAAGAAATAGAGTTTTATGATCAATAAGAAAATATGTAGGTATAAATATATTTTTTATTTATATAATATAACACTGTAAAAATAATTTAAAAATAAAATAACTATGTACCCTAAAACAAACTAAAAAAATAAACAACTACTAAAAACTAAATTATAATAGGAAATTAATTAATTAACACGACCATGTAGTTACTAACAACAATAGAAAAGAAAGAAAAAAACCATTTATTGGCTGATGGGTGGCATAACACAAAACAAAAAAAGAATAAAATTAAAAAAAAATCACAAAAACTAGAATAGAAAAAAAGAATAGAATAAAAAAAATACACAAAAACTAGAAATTAACAAAGAAACTGCTTGTAAAATAATAATATTAGGTTCATTAACGCGTTTGTTGTATGGCAACAGAAGCGTTCATAAGTCATTAAAGTAATCGTAAATGCACCTGTTATTTAAGGAACTACTTAGGGATGACTTATTCTCAGTAATGAATATACTTAATGTACCTCCATATCATCAGTTATACAATAAAAAGTAAAGTTACTAAAAGCAAAATATCTCGGAAGGGGGTCGCTGGGGGCACCATGTGTCCTTGAAGAAAATGTGGCATAAAATGGGTAGATAACAGTAGTGAAAACCGCAAATCGAAACAAGGAGGGAATCATGAGATACAGACATTTTTGTGACCATTTCCATAGAAAAATAACACTTTTCATCGAATTGCTCATAAAGTACTGGTCAAATAAAAAAATTGTAGTAACATTTTTTGTAGTTCCTTAATAGAGTAATGCAACTGCATATTTCATTTTTTTCAATTAAATACTTTTTCAATTTTTAATTCTATGTCCGACCTCTTGTATGGGGACGATCCACTGTGCGTCGTCGAAGAGTCGGCGGCTGCAGTTGACAACGTGCCGCTCGTGTATTTGAGCACCTCTGGCTGCAGTTACCTCTGCCGTTGACGCGTGATAATCGTGTGTCACACCAACGGGACAAGCCGTTGATTATCGCGATGATGGACGTAGGCCGTTGATGTAGCCACAACTTATAGCGATAATTTTATAATATTGTTAATGGTAATTTCGACTGTGCAGATTTAAATAATGTATTGTGATATGCTGTCCCCAGAACTGTCCATAGACGGCGGGTGCGTGCGGGCAAACTCTTTGCAGTAGGTACCTGCCGATCTAACACTGGTCTACGTTCACCAGTTCGGCGAATGGCAGCAACCTACAATGAAGCATTCGAACATATAGATATATTATTTGCATGTTCTTTTAAAAGGTTTCGTAGCCTTTTGTATGAGGCACTTGAACTCTAAGACTAATTATTTTTTGTTGCTCTTTTTTCTTCTTTTTTTTTTAATGTTTCATTTTTGTTTCTATTTATTTTACAATATTAGTATAACTGTCACAAATGAACATTTCACCTCCTAGTGATTAAGGTTTTATTTATTAATGGTAAACTGTGAACAGCGCTGTGGGCTACATTATTACTTAAGTTATTTATGTTTTTCTATTGTAATATTCCATTTTGTAGCTGTTTGTTGTTCCTACTTAATAAAATAAAATAAAAAAAATTGACAACGGCATTCAAATTGCCGATTGACGTTCGCCAAATTGAATGAGCATCGATGTTGACCACTCAAGAGTGGCCACTCAATTTATCGCGACAATTATCGGGACAGTAACCGCGTTGTTTATGGCGATGATGGACATTGACGTTGACGTTGGTGTGAAGAAGACTAATGAAAAGCAAAAAGCGCTACCTTAGAACTCTGTGACCTAGGTGCAAAACTGTTGCCCCATTCTACAACTTCGAAATGTTCCACTTCTAGATTGATTTGTTCATAATACAAAATTTTCCTAGAACAGCATTAAAGAATGGATTTCCCGGGAAGTAAAAAGGCCACCAATCTTTCCCTGGCCACTCCAAATCCGGTGGCAGACAAAATTACGTCGGTTACTTGTAGCAAAATATATCTCAAAATGGACGGAGCAATCCCAAATCTTTAACAAAATAGCTCCCCGGAACACTTTAAGTCTAAGTAAGTGGTGTTCGGCGGTCGAAGATTTGCTGGACCGTCTCTAATGGGCTTTATCCTTATTTATTGAACTTGCCGCCGAAACGGAAACGTTACGAAGTATCTTTAAAGTTTTGATTATGTTTTACATTAGCATCAGTGGAGAATGACCTTAAAGATTTCAAATGGGAGTATAAATTATTAATTGAGAAGAGCCTTCATTTTTAGGAAAAGTAGTCTCGTAGTCTCGATTTCCTGATGACCAGGATAATGTAAAGTTTCCTACATTCAATTCAATCCTGGATGTCAAAATATCATCGCATCATTTAATTTAGTTTTTTTTACAGACAAGCCAAGCTTTTTCATTAATTTAGTTTATTTCAAAAAATATGTCTTAAAACAATTTTACATAGGTATTTTACTTCTTCAAAAATAGCACTCGACGGCTGCCTTGTATTGTTGAAAAAACAAATTAGTAATAATCCAATATATAATCTGTCAGATTTTGAGGAAATCAGCCAACCTCATTAATGATAAAAAAAAACCTCATTAAGAGGTTCTAACAATATTAGTTTTACATTTACATCTTCAAAAATATCACCCGATAGCTGGCTGCTATTGCTGAAAAAAATTATATGTAGGATGCCCTTTAGTTTTAAGAAAAAAGATGAAGTTTTTTTTTTGTTGATTTATTGGTATCAGTCTGTCAATCATTTTTACAGAAAAATCAGCCAACGTCATTATTAGGTCCCAAAAAATATTAATTTTACATTTAGGCCTTCGAAAATACTACTCAATGGCTGGTTTGTATTGCTGAAAAAATAGATCAGCCCTTTAAATTTAAAAAAAAATACTGTTTTCTTCGATTTTAATATCAAGCCAACCAGGCAGTATTGTGGGTCCTAAAAAATACTTAACGTTTCAGTTAGGTCTGTTACAAATGGGTAGTCAAATCATTACTTTTTTACACAAAAGTATGTTTATTAAATAAATTGCTTTGCACTCTTAAAATGTTTTTTGGCCGAATTTTTGATACGATTCTGAACTATAAATATAATTTTTAGATAGGTACAGTTTATCAATAAATGTACCAAACTGAAAAGTTTTACTTCGGTACATTTATTGAAAAACTACCTATCTAAAATTATATTTATAGTTCAGAATCGTACCATGCACATCTATCAACAATTCGGGCAAAAACATTTTAAGAATGCAAACATTTTATTGAATAAACATAGGTACTTTTGTGTAAAAAAGTAATGATTTGATTATCCATTTGTAACAGCGTCCTTAAACAATGTTATAATTTGCAATGGTTTCATAATATTTTGAAAATGAGTTTATAATTATCATTACATTTAACAGTAACTACTTACTCCATACCAAACGAAAAACAACAAAAAATTCTTAAACCTCTCACTCAAGTCTCAAGTCCTCAATTCAAGCCAGTGCAGCTTCAAACATTCATTCTAATCGATGGGGCTTATCAGCGAACATCTCGACCTCCCCATTGAGAGCTAACTTAAGGGGAGGGGGAGGTAAACAGGTCAGGACGAGCGCAAACGAGCTCAGACAGGCGTGACGAGTCGAACGTGTCGCGTTTTTCGAAACCTCGGCAGTCGACACCTGTTCTCATTAATCCTAGCACTTAGGATTTTAGGGTATTGAAGGTAAATGATTGTTTAAAATGGTGAGCAAATAAGATGAAGTTTGGTTTTATTGGTTATCTGAAAAGAGTGTTTTTGTAAAGAAATGTCGAATTTTGCTCTGGTTTATAGGCCTTTGTTCTTATTCTCAACGAATATTTGAATTAGCTACAAGAAAAAATTAAATTGAGATTAATATTACCATATTTAAGTCACAGCTACAGGACATAATATCCAAATTCCTTGGTTTTTGGATTAGCTGGTGGATCGTTGATTGTTTTCAAAAGGGCTTCAAGAATAGGAATAAGTTTTGGTAAGTTTTTACACCCATAGGCATTTGCAGCATTAGACTTTGACCTCAATAATTTTATTTTCCTTCTGAAAGAGAAATCTAGGTCAGTTTCACTTGCAGTAGTATGAATTACTCCTAAAATAATTATAATATATCAGGTAGGTTTGTCAGGAACACGTGTTTTCATTTGTTTTATTAGTTCTACGACACCTATCTAGTATCCAGATAAAGGGTTAAAAAGCCAGCATGGCAACAGATAATTTTTACAAAAATACTTATATGTTTTTAACATAAATAAATAATTCAACAATTTGTGACTAAAAGTGTTGCGAGCGACGATAAAATAATACCAAAAACGAAATTAAAATTACATAACAAAATCCTCAAACAAATTGGTCTCTATCAAGAACTGATTTCAACTGTCATGCACTGTGCCAAAGTGGATGTAAACAACACACCTGACTTACTTCTGACTATAATTACTTATCTTATCTTTAATTACATGGGGCCTACGTTGTAAAGTGTAGATTATCTAAAAAATATCATTACTAACATTGTGATGTTCAAAATATTTTAATTATTTTTATTTTATCTTAACATTTTCTTGTATTTTTACAACATTTGCACTTGTAAGTAAAGGTAGGTACAAGTATGTAGGTATGTTTAGTGATTCATTTATATTTCGAGGTGAATATTTCTTTGCATTGACGATAAGTCGATAACTAATCAGTGATAAGACAACACCGATAACGGTAAAAGGTACAGGTTGGTTATTAATATTGTCAAAGGAAAAATCCCGGTGCAGAAATAGATACAAACAAAATAAATAGATAGATATTCTCCTATGTTTCTTCAACCAATCTGAAGAAGGATCTATTTTGGTATTTACACATTTGAAACGAACTAAAGGAGATATAATTATGGTTCATTATGGAAATGCATATCTAGTTACCATATTTTCATAATCACTTGGTACTTGGTCAAGTAAAAACAAAGTTGAAACCATCTTCTATACTTATGTACATCTCGAAGTCCCATTTTTAAGGCATAGATAGAGAGAAACACATTTAAAAAAAAAACCTCAACCTGTACATAATGGACATTCCTACAAATTCTGAAACCCACCTAGTATCACTAACTTTACTATCTTTACCATTACAAAAGCAATAGTCACCGAAGTCAGTGAAGTGATATTTTTCATGGACGATATTATATTTCGGTGGAGGATATAACTTTTTCGTGGACTTTATTTCATTACAGGATCTATAAACATGCTGGAAGTCCGACGATAATATTCGTCATCGAGTGGTTTTAATATGTGAAAATGTGTCAATAAACTGTGTATAAGTTCGCATATTCAATGGCATCCGGTGAGTATTATGACAATACCCGCTTTTACAAAACTCTGTTCAATTAATTCCGTTCTTTGCAGTGAAATATAAATTTAAAGCATGTTTTTCAACGAGAGGTTTCGATTCTGCTGTGTTCAAAATAAAGGCTCTAATCGATAGAAAGTTTTATTTAAAAATAATCTGTTGCTTTACACGCGTATTAGTGTTTTAAGATACGACGACGATAATAAAGTGTATCCACGTTTGTTCAATACTGCTTTTTACGTGGGTTACAATTCAATACAATTTCCATTCCATTCCAAATTTGGGTAAGCATCTGATAAGCTTATATAGTACTTTTCTATTCGCTTTTCATTCAATAATTCCTTAACGTACTTCATATTCCTACATAACGTGTATTGCCATGCTACTGGATAAGGTTATTACATTTCTTTCAATGAAAATACTACATTGATATGCTGTATAAAGCTCTAAAGGATCCCCAAAACGAGCAAATGCATTATTTACGTGATTTACATTGATGCACAACTTGATCGTCTACCAAATGCAATTGTAACGATTGAAATTGCAATTGATCGTTTCGGGGACTCTTTACAGTTGATATTTTTCATAGATTTAAATGCAATCAAAAGTCTTGAAAATAACCTTACAAAACCCAAAATAAACACTATTTTCTCGCTAATAGAAATAAATTCTTGTATCTATGTTCTTGCTGTATGGTGGATTTGGCTCTAACTTTGAGCAGAAAGATAAAAAAAAGATATTTCGACACTCCAGTCATTCTTCGGTTTTCAAGTGTAACATTAGATGTACCTAAACGTCAATCCTCCTTAGATAAAACATTTTGAAAGGCAAATAACATTATCACCTGTTTGTAGGCTTATCAATGTTAAAAGTAAGGCGTTACGGGTAATTTACAGTTCATAACTCGGTCAAGACCAGCAAGAATTATTGTATATCTTCATTGGTGCAAATTACGTCACAGTACTTACTCTTCTTCTTCGTCAGCTTCCTGTCAGCGCTCTCTTCTAGCCACAGATTATATTTCTATGCTTCTAACTATTTCTGTCTTTATAGAAGCCTATTCCTTGACCTCCTTTTTCATCGTGGTCTTCTGATTCTTCTTTATCATTGTGGTGTTGCTATGTCTCACCCATTCTGCTTTCTCCTTAAATTTTTCCCTCGGTGTTCTATCATCTTGATTCTCTCCGTTTCGTGTATAGTAAAGGATATCAACTAGGAATATTCTTATGCAGGCTGTATCATCATCATCATCCACAGCCCGGCTTCACCCACTGCTGAGCATAGGCGTCTCTTTTCAAGTGCCAATCCCCACACTCCTGTGCCAGCCTCATTCAGGTTTTGCCCGGCTGTATGCTTACTGTTAATTGTTAAGTTCACTAGGTAGATTAAAATGATAGCTAGCATTTTAATCTAACCAAAAAAATACCTCCCGTAGCCGTTGCCTTAAGATAATACCTGTTTATATCTACATTAGGTAACTTCTAGTCATCACAGATAAAAACATTGTTTTATCTTCTAGATAATAAATAATTGGGATAATGTATCGATCGGTCAAATAATAAAATGGAAGCAGTACACCAGCGGACGGTGATAGCAAAAGGCTAAAATGTTGAACGAAAAAGACGTTTGTTAATAATGAAATAAAATTAAACTTATATATCAAACTATGTTGTATAACGTTCAGCCTCCAAAGACATCGCAACAACTAAAAACATAAGCTGAAATATTGCCATTATATAGCTTGCCAGATGGATGGATAGCAATAACAACATAGACACAGGTTGAGCACAGTGGTAGATACAATATGTCGCAGCCAACTAGCTTAATTAGGCCTTAGCTATCAGCCTAGACTTTTAGAAGTAGTGCTCGCCGGCCGTTGCCTCGCGCGCGGGTTGGTCACAGTTCTAACCCAACCTAACCCTTGGTCGGGGTGCCCTGGCTTAGTTACTGCGACCAATTCGGTTCACGCGTGGTTGGTCACAGTTCCAACCTAACCTATAATTGAATATCATTCAGGCCGCTAATTGAACGGCGCCGTTTAGTTAAAAGACTAGGCGGTTGACTGAAATTACGCTAGTTTGCTGTGACAGATATACTAAAATGACACATTAATAGTTTGTAAAGAAGTTAAAAGGCTACAAAAATCTATAAAAACAAAAATATAAGCCCTGTCTCAGAAGTATGTATATATTATTATAAACCCTGTCTCCTAAACTATGTAGTTAAGTACCCTTTAGGAGTGAATTAGTATCGATCTATAATATCCATCACTACACGTTGAATGTCTGTAAATTGAACATTATTTTGTGAGATATAGTGAGATCGCAGTGTCATTAGTTCCATAGAGGATTTAAATGTATTACTTAACTTTTTCTTCGGCACGTCCAGGGACGCTCTACCGCAATACCATGTTACTGCCACCAAGAAGCATACCTATATCGAAACGGTCGGTCCTTTAGCCTGTCTACCTGCATACAACGTGCTGCCGCAATTACGACATTAATTAAAGACACAAGTAGGGCTAGTGAACAGTAATCATAAAAATTATAATAAGATAAAATCACATCACACTAACATTATAAAGTCGAATGTTTGTGAGTGTGTGTATGTTTGTTACTTCTTCACGCCCAAACGGCTGTACCGATTTGGATGAAATTTGGTATGTAGATAGCTTATATCCTGGATTAACACATAAGCTACTTTTTATCCCGGTCTACGCGAGTGAAACCGCGGGGCGCAGCTAGTAATTAATAAATTAAAAATAAATAAATTTCAAACCAACTAAACAATAAAATACTTAATAACCAAAATTAGGATCACTCTATGCAAAGGACTCATTCATGAAGCAATTGTTCTATGTCAGCTGGTAAAATGTTTTTTTTTGTTCATCGTTTGTCTATTGTTCTGACCCAGCTGTGAGTAGCTTTATGAATGATTTTTTGCGAACCCCCCCCCCAAAAAAAACTCGAGTGCGTGACCTTTTTTTTCCTCGTTCGTTTTAATTTCATCTCTGCGCTACGGGTTGCTTCAAGATGCTATTTTAGAAAATTATAAATAAATCAATATAGCCGAAATACAGGTTTTGCCTAGTTCGGCTACAGATGCTTAACTCATTTGTTTGTAAAACAATCTAGAAATATAATAAATACTCTAAATACTTTAAAAATAGGTACATAATAACGTTTAATGAAATTATAAAATATCTTTATAAAACGAAAACGAGGAACCATATACGCCTGTCAAATGAATGTCGTCATTGCAGGAACACGTTGATAATCTTATTTTCTGCCAGGTTATCTAAATAATTGACCAAGAACTATACTATCCTTCCAGATGTGATACTACCAGCGCTATTGGTATGGCTGTTGCCGGCTCTGTTGTCTGCAGGAGTGGTGAAGCGGCAGGCCGAAGACCTGGAAGACAACTTTCCGCCTTGTCGCAATTACGTTATGAATGGTCTACTGCACCTGGATTGTTCGAATCGGGGACTGAAGGACTTGCCTGAAGAATTGGACTATACTGTAAGTATAGAAAGTTGAAAGACACTTTTCGAAGTCTTTGTAGTTCAGGTGCAGTCAAACTGTCATGGATTTTGTATTGAGCCTTGACGAGGTGGTTTTGGAGAGGCCTTCGCCCAGTAGTGGGCTGCTGTAGACTGATGATGATGATGATGTGAGTTTGGAGATCAGTAAAAGTATTAAAATGACCTTGAATAAATAATACAGTTGATCTTGAACAAATCATGCAGTCATTTAAGAACACACAAAACCACACTTTTTATAAAGGGAACCAAAATATTAAAAAGCAGATTTTACCTTTATTTTGTACTAGCTTCTGGCCGTGACTTCGCCAGCGTGAAATTTCGGCCCCGATCCACCGCATCACATCGCGAGCAAAAAGAAAAAAAGCAGAAGGAACTTTAAGTGAAAACGAAGTAAAGTACAATAGTATTTCAAGTAATAAGTAACAACAAATTCTTGATTTTTTGTATGCTTTAACTGGCAAAACATGTAGCTCCTTTTTATTATTTTTTAATTCCATCCATAATGCACATGTATTACCTACTTACTCATGTTTTTTACAAAATGAAAATATCTTTATCTTCGTTTTCGCTTAAAGTTCCTTCTGACTTTTTTTCTTTTTGCTCGGCTCCTAAGGGTTGTAGATCGTGATTGTCATGTGATAACCTTCCTCAAGAATTGTGATATTAAGGACGCTGTTACAAATGGGTACCTAGTCAAATCATTACATTTTTAAACAAAAGTATGTTTATTAAATAAAATGCTTTGCATTCTTAACGTATTTTTTGGCCGAATTATTGATACATCTATCAATAATTCGGCCAAAAAATACGTTAAGAATGCAAAGCATTTTATTTAAAAATATAATTTTAGATAGGTACAGTAGTATGCACATCTGCATACTACTGTACCTATCTAAAATTATATTTATAGTTCAGAATCGTACCATGCACATCTATCAATAATTCGGCCAAAAAATACGTTAAGAATGCAAAGCATTTTATTTTTAATAAACATATACCGGCCGGCACATAACTTGGCAAGAATCGTTAGATAAGAATTTGGTTTCTTTAACTTTCTTCTTAACAGACATGTTTAAGAATAAATTATATCAATAACCATAGAATAAAGGCAAGCAACAAAATTAAAAAAAAAAACTTGTAGCACTAAGTGTACATCCGCAAACTTACTCCCACTACGCCAAAACCTTGCCAAGTTACGTGCCGGCGACTATACTTTTGTGTAAAAAAGTAACGATTTGACTACCCATTTGTAACAGCGTCCTTAAATGTAAAAATATTTTTTTTTTATCCGACTGGTAGTTCTAGAGATTCGCTCGTTCAGACATACAAACAAACAATAAAATAAACTCTTTAGCTTTATTATCAGTAAATATAGATGTTACGAGTACGTATGTATGTTTGTTAGTATAATGAATGGTATGTTTTCATATGATGTATCTAATACAACAAACTAATAAACAAAAAAAAATATTGATAAATTGAATAAGATTTTTGCTGTTCGAATTGATAGGAAGGACTTATAATGTTATAAAAAAATAGACTTGATCTACATCAGGTTTCTCCTTACCTATCATATCTCATTTCTCAGACAGTATTTCGTAATTATTATTCCTACATTACATAGCATTTTTTTGATGATTATTTTATTACAAATAGTACTCGTACATTCATATATAGGCAATACACAATCTTGATATTTTCTTATATTGCTTGTTATCTGAAATAAATATCTACATTCTACATAATTTTTTTATTTATTTCAGGCTCAAGTTTTGCTGTTATCGAACAACAACTTCTGGACGTTTCCGACACAACTACAGAATTTTTCTCGAGTGCAAACGCTCGACTTGTCAGGAAACCACCTGAGCCATTCCATTCCCAACTATTTACAACACTGGGTCAATTTACAAACTCTTAATTTATCAAATAACCTGTTCGACACCTGGACTTCTAATGGACAGAAATATTCCATTAAAAACATGGATTTATCCAAGAATAAAATAAATGTTGTAGATGACAGAGCATTCACTACAATGCCCAACTTACGTTTCCTCGATTTATCGGAGAACAGAATTAACGATTTGCCGCCTGAAGTATTCTCTGAAGCGCACAAGTTAGACAGTCTCATTTTATCCAGAAATTACTTTTCCGACGTGCCCAGTTTCCAATCTCCTTCTTTGCGAAGTCTACACTTGAGCAGCTGTCAAATTGCAAATATAAACGTCGACTCTCTCGTTGGAATGGGTTCGCTCTTGGAACTCGACTTGTCTATAAATCAGGTTGAAGCGATCCCGGAAAACCTCGCCTCGTACACGCTACAGGAGCTAAATTTAAGTTACAATTCAATAAATTCATTGACTGATAGTAGCTTCTCGTCGTTACCGCACCTAGCGGTACTGGATTTGAGAGGAAATGAGTTCAGAGATGTATGGTCGACTTCACACTTTGCTTCAAACCCGTTTTTGAGGGAAGTCTACGTGAAAGGAAACCGTTGGAGCTGTGAGGGTTTTAGCGTCAATCTTCTGCTGACTTATGAGTTTCTGACAAAGGAGCCAACTAAGATCGTTGACAGAGAATCGTTGATTTGCTACTCACCGTCGAATGTGACGCAGTTGAGCTGGCAGCAGGCGTACATCCGGACGTGGCACCCGGTGGAGTCGGGCACTCCTCCCTTCACTACAATTGCACTGATGGTGGGAGTAATTATCGGGATAATAGTGACGTCTTGTGTGTGTCGCGGCCTGGTGTCAATAACTAGGTCTGACCAGACGACTACACCTCCAGATACCACAACTTTGAATCTCAACGGTACGGCTACCCAGCCTAGAGTCGAATCTGTTATATTGCGGGTGCCCTTGGATCTACCACCGAGCTACGATGAAGCGCTGCTGATGCCTCGCTTGAACTCCTCTTTCCACTCCTTACCAGATTTCGTAGATGAGGAGGAACCGAGAAACTATCGACGATCCAGATCTATCGGTGATCTGACAGACAACAGACCAAGGATAGGCGATAGGAGATCTATGAGACGTCCTGTTGAAATACATACCAGAATATCGATTGAGTAGTTTTCTAAGAGAGATAGATTGATTTCTACTTTTCCGGTCTAATTAGACTTGTCTTTCAATTAGCCACAATAGGGATGATGACTAAAAATTTTTTTTCTCTGTCGTGTAGATTATTAAAAAATATTGGACACGTATTTTTTTCTTTTTTCACGTAAGTAATCAAAAGATTACGGCAATACATTGAGTTAAAATGTGGCATGACGTCACTCCTTGCTAGATTTTATACGTAGTTTGTTATAGTTGTGACGTAGTGAGCCCCCACTCCCCAACTTTAATGCGTTTTGTCTAAGTAATTTTTTAGAAAGCAAAAAATACGTGCCTAATATTATTTTCTTATCTGACTGACGCGTGACGGACTAATTAGAATTTCTTTTTTTTACCCAGAAATCATCCCTATTAACTAAAATTAAATGGATAATGGATAAAAAGTTAGTTTATTCAAATTTTTATGGCCGAGAATCCTCGTAAGTCGTAACCGTAACAGGTTGACTGTCGTGTGTTGTATAGCGTTGGGTAACGCACGGGCTTGTAGTAATTTCCGTAACGACTGTCCTAGGTACTTACACCGTATTAATTAAGAAAAGTATTGTACATAATTTATTTACTTATTACTTATAAGAATTAACTCTAAAACTGAGACTTGCCAGTAGGTATTATTTAAGATTATGTTTTAATTTATGTTGTTTGTAAATATAATTATAACTAGGTTTAAATTTATTGTTAAGTTGTTTTATTACTATCACCCACCAATTAAGTAAGAGATTTGTCTTTTTTCTGCTTAATCTTCGAATATAATATTATGTAGGTATTTGAAGCTTTAGGGTTCAATTAGTAAACTAGTAGTGACATCTGTCAATAGTATTGAGTGATACAGTAAAGTTTCACCACCGGGATTCACCACCGGTGGGTGGTAAGAATGCTGTAGAAACAGTTTTAATCTTGGAATGTAGATGGCGCTATACTTAATAAAAAAACGGCGGCATAAAGTTTCTCGATCAAACTACTGTAAGTCAAAAAATGTCAACTACACTTCTGGACACATCTATTGGCCCACCTTAGAGTTTAGGTTTCGATGGCCCCTACCGAAATATGATTGCTAGATTGAACAAAAACTGTTGATGCAGTTTTAAACCTGATACATTTTACCATCTTTTTCGATCGTATTGTTTTAAATTTGAAATCAGAATACCATACGACATGGAGCTACGCCTAACAAGTCGGATATGCGCCTTGTTAAAGGCAATTGATTTTTGAATAAAAAACATGTTTTATCAAATAAAGGTTTAATTTAATAACGCGTGTTGCCTCCATGGGCATCTACCACAGCTCTCATACGATTAGGCATAGAGTTTATCAACCGCTCTATGAAATTTTGAGGGATCATCTCCCATTCCTCTTCTATGGCAGTTTTCAACTCCTGCATCGTCTGGGCAACTGGCTGACGAGCCCTAACACGTCTTTTTAGCTCGTCCCACATGTGCTCAATGGGGTTCATGTCTGGGCTTCTGGCTGGCCAGTCCATAACTGTGATGTTCACATCCCGAAGATATTCCCTGACGATGCCGGCCGCATGGGCTCTTGCATTATCATGCATAAAAAGGAAATTTGGGCCCACATAGTCCGCGTATGGTATCACGTGAGGTTCTAAGCACTCACGAATGTACCTTTCAGCATTTAATTTTGGCAGCCGTGGTCCTGTAACAACCTCAAGTTGAGTTTTGCCGCTCGCGGATATACCGCCCCAGACAGTCCATGAGCCACCGCCATAAGCAACCCTCTCTTCAAAGCAGCATTGTGCGAAACGCTCTCCCTTACGTCGGTAGACCTTCTTCCTTCCATCATTGCCATATAACACAATTTTAGACTCATCAGAAAAGAGTACACGGCTCCAATCTTGCTGTGTCCAATTTAAATGACTGCGTGCGAAATGAAGGCGCGCTGTTCGGTGGGCTCGCGTTAGTTTGGGGCCATTAGCTGGCTTGTGTGGTACCATATCGCGTTCTTTTAACCTTCTCCGAACAGTTCGAGCGCTCACAGATACTCCGTGGAAGTCGCGAAGTTGGTTTTGTATCTCAATGGAGGTAAGGTGACGATTTCTCAAGCTGGTCGTCACGATGAATCGATCCTGCCTTTCAGTTGTGACCCGAGATCGTGGCCTTCCTTGGCGACGAACAAAGCCGCCAGTCTCTAGGTACCTTCGATAAACAATTCGGACCGCAGATCGACTTAAATTAAGTTGAGCACTCACGTTTCTTTGGCTGTGTCCGGCCTGAATAAGTGCCACAGCTTGGGCGGCGACTTCAGGTGAAGTATCCATAGATTATTGATAGAACCTCACCTTAATGTTAAGAATAAGTAATGTTTGTTGCAAAACCAAAGATATCAATCACTTTTTCAAGAATTAAATCCAAGTAAACCAATAAAACCAAGTTTTCTTAGTATTCGATTGTTTGATATCAACAAACAGGCTCCAAATTGTCTTTTGTTTCTTTAAATTCTGTGTTCGAAATTCAAAAAAAGACTATTGAATGAAATTGTGAATGTGCCAGGTTCAAAACTACATAAAAACTTTTTGCTCGACCTAATATAAAATTTTAGCTAGGACCAAACGAAACTGAAAATACAAGGTGGGCCAAAAGATGTGTCCAGAAGTGTATATTTTGAACACCCTTTGTTACCTCTGTGTGATACGGTAACAAAACGGTTTAATTCAAAACTACACAAGAACTAACAACAAGTACCTAGTGCTTTAAATACATGTATACTACATACTACAAATAAATAAAATTGACGGGACTGGCAGATAGCTGATTTTTTATAACTTAACTAATTTTTTTTTAGAAAAAGAATTAAGGTTCCGCGCAAAAAAATTAAAATCCATGAAATTGTGAACAAATTTAATAAAACTGAAGAGGATTTGAAAAATTCTTTTTGCATTTGGTAGCCCAATTTTCGAGGATGGCCACCCTTAGCTGAGCAAAATCAAAAAAAGTCAGAAAGAACTATGAGTTAAAACTAAGTAATAGAGCTGGCGGGCGATGCAACGCGGTGGGTCGGGGGACGAGGGAGTTTTATTAAAATATAATGTGTATCTTACGACTTTCACGCGAATGAAGTCGCGGGGCACAACTACATATTTGTCTGTTTTTTTTTTTACAAAAAATCACTTAGTTTAAGTGTTTAGACAATGTCAAAATATGAATAAAAAATGAATCAGCTCTTTTAATAATAATAAAAAACCAATAATGGTAATGGTAATAATTTTCACAGAAAACCTTAGTAGTCGACCAAGTACAGATTACCGCGCCCCTTAGCACATACGCTTTCGCCATTCTTATCATCAGTGATAACGTCACGAATTTGAGTCACACAATGTAATCGCACCGTGTGGACAACACGTCTGAAATTAAAAGAATTGTTCCAAAAAACGACAGATTAAGGTGTTTATTTTAATGTACTAAAAGTGAAGATAAGTGAAAAGTACAGATAATGTGAGTTACATAAATGAGTGTTGAATTAAATTGTAAGGACAAGGTATGTACTATTTTAAAATTGTGAAAATTAAGTGTCTGCCATTTATTTCCACCTGCAACGGAAGATTATCTGAAATGATATATCTAGTAATAAATTTTCATTTGTGACACAATCACACCGGACACAGCAGATAGTAGCCATATTCCCCGACAACTATAGGATAAGGCAATATAGGTTGGTACTCAACTCGCCAATAATTAAACACCTGACTAACGAGGCCAATAACCACTTGAAATTGCCACTAAACAGGTGAAAATATAACATAATTAACAGACTTTTAGTTATGTCAGCATCTCTCCTAATTGTTTAAGAATGTAATCAAAACGTTCGTTCTTAAAATGTTTTCTCTAAGAATTAATGTTCTATTTTAAAACTATGAATCGCTGCATAGTAGTAGAACCAAAATAACCAACACTTGAAAATCCCATGAATAGCCCAATTTTTGTACCATTAGTCCTGGATTTACTTCACGTTTTCGATACAGATACGCAAAGTCGACCCAAATTTAAGTATCCTACTGTTTTATCAATAGCTGATAACAAAGATAAAATTGTTGTATGTACTTAATACTAATGCAACGGTTATTCATGGTGCTACAAATAGTTTTTTAATTCTATCCTTTAGTCCTCTTCGTAAACAGTTTTGGACCTTTGTGCGTGACAAGAAGTTTTAGTGAGCAGGTGTTCAATTTGATTTTGTTTTCCTTCCTCATGATATAAGGAGGATACATTGATTAAGAGTTTGTTTTACTTTGATTATTTTTGTTTATCTACATATCAATCATACTGATTCTGCGAAAATTGTAAAAAAAACTTGAAGCCGGTATTATTCTACTGGTAAATAATCGATTTATTGATGGTTTTGAATCTTCGATAATAGTATTTGTTAGTATTCCTAATATTTTACTGTAACCGTTACTGGAAGGATTTGGGGGAAGCCTTTGCTCAGCAGTGGAACAAAATAGGCAAAATAAAATAAAACAGTTACCTACTCAATATTAATGTCCTGATCCCACATTCTTGCACCAAGAGATGGACGTTCAGCGTCTTTTTTACCCGACTTTCTTAGAAAGAGGGTAATTAGCCATAGTGTCCAGAAATATCTGGTGATATCTCACAAGAGCTAAAAGAGCTATCGCTCTTTCACTGTTGACAGTAGGCACTTACCACAGAACTCCGATTTTCTCAGAATAGTTTGTAATTGTTTAAATAATTAACTAATAATGAACTGACTATTAAAATTACACGATGACTCAATTCAGAAAGATATTTATTGATGATTAATGTTTGAAATGTGACAGTACCTGATTCACACATAGTTTAAAAAAAAAGAAATAAATGACGGAAACGGAAACTATTTCTTTCCATTGCTGTTGTGGATTACCGGGCTGCTAATGTCTGACCTGCTGAAACAGAACATCACGATCATTTAACTCTCGGAATTTATTGTTAATGATAAAAAAAAAAATAAGTATTTTATTGTTTTCAGGCCGTAATGAGATCGAGACGTAATGTTTCAATTACCCATAACACTATGTGTTCTGATGCTGATCAGTATAGCGAACGGAGAAGCAGATTTTGACGAAGGGCTCGGTGACCTTTGCTTTACCTGTGTATGTAGTGCAGACAAAACAAGCATTGATTGTTCACGCAGAGGATTGACTGATTTACCTGATGGATTCAGCAGTCAGGTACCTATTTATGAATTTTCTAAAAACATTTACCTAGTAGAATTAATAGTGCTTTATTTAGGAAAAATTACCAAATCCGATTCTTAATTTCATAACCTCTGCATCTACGGTTCAAATAATTACAAAAACTTCTGTTTCCTCATTATCTAATAGTTTACGCATTATTATTTTTATAACTGTCTTTGAGCCTGGGGTCCCGGACCTTTAGAAGGTGTACGAGGGGCCAAAGCTAACTTGCAGAGGCTGATTTGACGTTTTTAATGAAATGAGGCACCAACCGACGATTATCACTGCTCGCACTATGCAAGTGCACACAAGGACAACCTTCAGTTGGTGAGGACTATTGCAGGATATAGAAACAAAGATCATCATTCTCCTGCCCTTATCCCAATCTATTTGGGGTCGGCGCAACATGTCCTTTTTTTCCATACTTCTCTATTATTCGTCATCTCGGTAGTCACCCCCTTTCTAGCCATGTCATCTTTCACACAATCCATCCATCGTTTCTTTGGTCTTCCCCATACTCAAAACTTTCCTCACGACATTTTCCTCACTCCTCCGCATCACATGCCCATACCATGACAGCCGATTTCCGCACAACTTTTCAGTCACCGGTGCCACTTTCAGACTTTCTCTTATGTACTCATTTCTTATTCTTTCCATTCGTGTAACACCACACATCCCTCTTAGCATTCTCATCTCAGCTGCATGCAACTGCTTTTCATTCATCCCTTTTGTGGCCCAAGATTCTGATCCATACAAGATAGCAGGTCTAACCATTGTTTTATATATCTTCCCCTTAAGTTTAAGGGGAATGTGGGAGTCGCAGATTGTTCCCGTGACCTGCCGCCATTTCATCCATCCAGTGTTAATCCTATGCTTAACCGTCCGATCTACTTCGCCATCGCTTTGCACGAGTGAACCGAGATACCGAAAGTCGGAGCAGACTGGGAGAAGTGCGCCATCAAGCGCTATGGCTCCAGAACTGGAGATACCGCCGAAATCGCAGAACATATATTCAGTTTTGGTTCTGCCGATTTTCAAGCCAACATTCTCCAGTTTCTGTTGCCAATTCTCCAATTTGCTCCGAATCTCAGGTACATCTTCACCGACAAGAACAATATCATCGGCAAACAGCATGCACCAGGGTGCCTCTTCCTGTAGATTCGACGTCAGAGCATCCATAATCAACAGGAAGAGGTAAGGACTTAAAGCCGACCCTTGGTGCAAGCCAATAGCCACATTGAACTCGTCGGCATTCCCAGCAGCCGACCGGACGTAGGTACGAGATTGACTGTACATAGCACGAATTAACTCTACATACTTCCCGGGCAAACCTTTCTCTTTCAAGGCCCACCACAACACATTTGGATTTAAATGGATTTGGTGTGCTAAAGTGAACTGGTTATCTAGAACTATGGCTACTGCCTGACCAATGTTTTATATAAAATATACAGATAAAATAAAATGATCATGTAATGCTGATACTCTTATAAGTCAAGCGGTTTTAACTTATAAACTAGCACATCGGATTTCCCGGTTTAGTAGTCAGCGTTTCCTGTGACACATGGGTCTCTGCCATTCTTCTCTATTTTCAGCTTTTCTTGACCAGATTGTTTCTCCAATTGTTTACTCATTAGGTACTACGATCTAAACATATCTTTATTTCCTAATAACATTTCTAATAATAATTATTTGGTTATTTACAGGTGACGAAGCTGAATATTTCGAATAATGAAATTTCCACATTTCCCAGAAACTTGCTTAAATTCTACAATTTGATCAGCTTGGACATAAGTCGAAATCGTCTGAATGAACTGCCTCAAGATGCACTAAATAACCTCACGGCCCTTGAAGAGCTCAATTTATCCAAAAATTATTTTGAATCATGGCTGAGCATAAACCCCAACGAAGTGTTTCAACCAACAACAAGCCTTAAGACATTAGACTTATCTTACAATAAATTTAAAACAATGGGCAATTTGGCAAATCGAGAGTTGATCATTAGTTCTTCTATAGAAACTTTGATACTAGAGCACTGTGAAATAGATTCCGTCCACGGAAGGTCTCCTTTGAGTGGTCTTGCTAACATCAAAGCGCTTAAATTAAACTCAAATCCTATAATTAGAATACAAAGTATTATATCTTCTTCGTTAAGGAGTCTCGACGTCAGCAACTGTGCTCTTAGCACAATAAATCATAACGAATTAATGTATTTACCATCCTTGATTTACTTGAAAATGTCTCACAACTATCGCTTGGAATTATCTGCCAGCGCATACAATTTATTCTCAGACTCTTTAAGATATATTGACATATCATACTGCAATGTGTTACAACCAAACCTGCAAGGTTTTCCTAATCTCAGAAGAGCAATCCTCAACCACAATATGATCAGATTTCTGAGGAGTAACGAGTTTGTCAATAACACTATGTTGGAATATTTGGATTTATCTTACAATAATATCGGATCGCTGAAAAGTGATACATTCCGAGGACTGACATTGACAAAACATTTAGACTTATCTTGGAATGAAATAGCGACTATACCAGAAGATACACTACTAGAAATGCCTTCGTTAACACAAATGAGATTATCTCGAAACTATCTCACAAATCTTGGTCATTTAAAATCTGACTCAGTGACTGTTCTTGATATGAGCTCGTGCGAAATAAGCAGTATTGGTCAAGATTCTTTGGAAGGACTGCAGAGTCTTGTAGACTTAGATTTATCCAGAAATCTGTTGTCACATATACCCGATAGTATATCATCTAACACGTTAAAGTATTTAAACCTCAATTACAACAGAATAAGTTTCGTGAATAATTATACATTTTTCATGCTCCCTCGACTTATTGGTTTGAGTGTAATTGGTAACAGATTTACTACAATCTGGAGGAGGTCGTATTTTGAATCAAATCCGTATCTAGAACGACTTGATTTAAGTGACAACATGTGGAGATGTGATTGTGTTGACGGAAATATGTTCGATTTCTATGAATTTGTCACTCTAGAACCTAGTAAAAAAGAAGAATCTTACAACCTTGTTTGTAATAGCCCAATTACATTGATTGGACAGTCATGGTTAGAAGCCTGTTATTTTGTTTGGAATCCCACCGAAAAATTACCAAATCCAGACGGTTTAATATGGTTCATAACTGTAATGATCGTAGGGTTAACTTTATGCCTTCTGCTAGTGAACTGTATAAGAAGGTCCATGCACCGTCGCTTAGCTGCTCTACAAGCTGAGAGAGAAAGACAAGTAGAAGAGGCAAGAGATAGATTGAGGCAGTTAAGAATGCGTGCAGAACAAGAAGCTTTACGCAACACACCCGATCCTCGAGATCTGATTGCACCACCGTCTTATGATGAAGCTCTCACCATGCCCAAAGTGAGTGCATCCTGCCATTCTCTTAATGAAACTGGTACGGGTAAGCCTAGAAGAAAACGGGGTCGAAGGAAAACTAAGTCAAGTGGGGATTTACTGCAAGAGACTGAGAGAAACGGGGATGTTCCTCAGTTAGAAGATGTTGAGCTATCTGAAGCTTCAAATGATCGGCGACGACATATACCAAGGAGGCAGATAAGCAGATACGGCAGCCATGAAGTAGCAGAGCTAGAGCAGTCACCTGGTGCTCGACGCCGGCGCATGTCTGAGTACAACGCAGAATATGACTCCCAGAATGACGACACTACGACTGTTGAAGTTCAGGCGGAATTAGAAAGACCCTTGCGGCCCCGAAATCGAAGGTATTCTAATGATGACATTAGGGAAAGCGACTTCTAAAGAGATTAAAATTGATAAAAATATATGAACAATACGTCCTAATTATAGTACCAATATTATAAAATTAGATAGAATAAGAGTTTTAAGAAACACACTGCAAGAATTTTAATACTTAAATGAGAAATAAATGTGTTCTACTACCAAATGCGTTTTATTTTTTGGTTATTGGAAGCCTTAATAAATACGTTATATTAATTAATTACCAACACTATGCAATAAAAACATACGCTGAAAATAACATAATTATATCCTAACATAATAAATCAATGTTACAAAAAGAGCATTTACTGTATTCTACTACGTACATAATAATATAATTCATCCAGGCAGTGGTTTATTTATTTATATGCTAATAATAGACTTTATTTTATGTACACCAGAAAATACACATTACACATTTCAAAACTTGATGTAAACGCCATCTATTTACATTCTTCCGAACCAACTGCAAAGTCACCACCTCGAACCTGTTTCTATTTTGATAATAGTTACAATTCATCTATCATACTACTACTCAGACAAATTTTATCCGTCCGAAAGGGTTCTTGTCACGCAAGTAATTACATTACATACATAGTGATTACATTATTTAAAGACAGATGTTGCTACGCTACTGTATAGTAATGCGGTACTCTTTATTGCAAAGCAAAGCGATTGCTTTATTGAATGTGAGTAGGTAAAGTCAGGGAAATTAATTGCTAAGCAAATGGACTACCAACTTAAACTGTCCCTATATTCAAATCAACAGTTGTATGAAATAGCTAAAACACGCCCAATTGACGTATGGTGTGCTCAAAAATTAATTAGGTACCCTGACTGAATAAGTCATCTCAGCCTGATTTATAATAGGTCTTTACCTATGAAATTGCCGTTTTGTATGAAAAAATTTAAACGATTTTTTTTCATGCATTTTTTATTTGTATTAATCGAAGTAATCACCCATGCAATCAATGCTTCTTTGCCAACGCAGTGGCAGTTTATTGATGCCCTTCTTAAAGAAATCAGCTGGACGGGAGGCAACAAATTCTTCAAAGGCATTTTGTACTGCCTCTCGGGTATTGAATTTTTTTCCCGCCAAGAAGTTATCCAAATTCTGGAAAAAGTTAGTAGTCTGTAGGCGCAAGGTCTGGGAGTAGGGCGGATGACGGAGAGCTTCCAACCCCAGTTCTTGCAACTTGGAGACCGTCTGCTGTGCAGTATGAGGTCGCGCGTTGTCGTGCAGGAACAGCGGAGACGAGCGATTGACCAATGCTGGTTGGAGATGTGCCAGCTTCTCCATCATTGTGTTCAGTTCTTCACAGTACACATCTGAAGT
This sequence comes from Cosmia pyralina, assembly GCA_946251885.1. Classification (NCBI taxonomy): domain Eukaryota; kingdom Metazoa; phylum Arthropoda; class Insecta; order Lepidoptera; family Noctuidae; genus Cosmia; species Cosmia pyralina. Next base: position 9,528,552 of record OX276343.1, read on the forward strand.
AATGCTCACCCCGTTTGGTAAGAAGCTGTGATGAATCACACCGGCGCTAGACCACCAAACAGTGACCATCACTTTTCTAGGGGTAAGTTTTCGCTTAGGGCATTGTTTAGGTGCTGAACCAGGATCCAACCAACTTGCTGAGCGCTTGCGGTTATCAAACAGAATCCATTTTTCATCGCAGGTAACAATGCGGTTCAAAATTCCTTCATTTGTGTGTCTGTTGAGCAGTGCAAGGCACGTCTCGACGCGTACTTCGCGCTGGCGATCATTGAGTTCGTGGGGCACCCATTTGTCAAGCTTTTTTACCTTGCCAATTTGACGCAAATGGACCAATATTGTTTTGACGCTAACGTCGAAAGCTGCTGCTAATTCAGCCGTAGATTGTGTATCATCAGCTTCCACAGTCGCCTTTAATTCGTCATTGTCGACCAAAGTCTTCGGACGACAGCGAGGTTCATTTTTCAGGTCGAAATTTCCAGAACGGAAGCGAGCAAACCAATAACAAGTGGTGCGTTGGTTTGTAGTGTTAGCTCCGTAAACGTCGTTGATGTTGCGTGCCGCTTGTGCCGAGTTGCTGCCACGACGGTACTCATATTCCATAATTACTCGAATTTTTAACGTATCCATGATGACGAAAAAGATAGAAATGCGATTAAAATGTAACACTAATCAATAAACAAATGACTACTTTTGGAAAAAAAAATCCATGTTTTTAAAATAAAATTAATTTGAAATTAGAATTCTTAGCCAAACAAAAATTATTTTGATTTGAAATGGCCAGTACTGTAGAACGGCAATTTCATAGGTAAAGACCTAATATGTATATTCATATCCAGAAAGGCCACATACCTACCTCTACCTAGGTATCCCTAGCATGGACATCAAGCAAGAGAGAGAAAGAAGGAGAGAGTTGTGTCCCTGATACGCCGCATACGAGGCAGTTACAACTGCTACCTTCAGCTGTTCGCATGGAGGATGGATCTGGATCTGGATTGCCCAATAATGCGGTACTGAACCAGCACCTTAATTGCGTAACACACTATCTATTGGAATCGGTTTCATTTTGACAGTTCAACAACATTCATTGCGTTATTTACGTTGTTGAGTAGACAAATTTTTCAAACATTATTAAAGCAATGGATTAGCAATTTGTTTTAAAATTATTCAAATTCCGATTGGTAGTGCGTTACGTAATTAGGGTGCAAGCTTCATACCTATTGAGCACTCCGGATCCAAACCTAAATTTAGACTAAGATGAAACATAATAGTTGTAATTGTGTTGTTGCTGTTGTGTTGTAGTTGTTGTTGTGTGTTGTTGTTGTTGTTGTGGTGTTGTTGTTGTTGTGTATCTTTTTATTCATGTAAAATTGTAATTAGTGATGTTTCTAGTGATGACTTTTGTAATGTATGTCTAATTGCAGTCATGTAATTAATTCTTAATGTTATCTGATATTTTAAATTTCACATGTAGGTATGCTTATGGACTGGTTCCGAAATAAATTAATATAAAAATGTAAGTATAGTACAGTTTGTCAAACTAGTATATCAATTACTAGCCAGACGTTGTCCTGTCAAAATTTCAATTTCTTTTTCTTCCTATTTTTTTTTTCTTATAAATTACCCCAGTGGAGGAAAATAGAACAAAAAAAAATATTCCAATCGGTCAAGCCGTTCTCAAGTTATGGCGTGGACAAAGTGAAATAGGGATTCATTATTATATATTATATAGATTTTAAAGAAATTGTGTCAGCATCTGCACGTATTTGATGGAATTCGTCTGTATATTTTCGTTTATCAATAAATTATGTGAATTTATTAGCTTGAGCAAGCGTGTTGATCAATGCTCGTGCCTTCTCTGTGGGAGAAGAGGCTTTTGCCCTGCATAATCAGCATAGTAGTGTTCCCACTGCTAGGAAACAGCACCCTAATTGCGTAACACATTATCAATCGGAGTTGGTTTCATTTTGACAGTTCAACAACATTCATTGCGTTATTTACGTTGTCGAGGAGATAAATTTTTCGAACATATGAAGCAATGGATTAGCAATTTGTTTCAAAATGATTCAAATTCCGATCGCTAGTGTGTTACGCAATTAGGGTGCAGGTCTCCTCTCAGTGAGAGTATAATTTATAATATATGCTGGTATAGCTACTTTGATATAACGTGCCTTTATATTATGTAGAAACCGGAATTGAACCGGCTATTGTTTTTAATTTCGTTAAAACACCGGAGTCATGATAGTGCTGTCTATGATTCTGGTGTTCTTTCTACTTATTATTGCAATTTTTGATTTGCACTTTGACTCGTACATTTTAACAGTTTTGTTATACCTGCAAATTGGTTTGGTTTCTGCGCGTGTTTTTTCAGGTGACCACTGAAACTCATCATGCTGAGTGGAAGCCTTCTTGTCACAGTCATGACGTGCCAGCAGCGGCTGACTATTACTGTTTTGTGCTCGTGATTATGTAGATCGATTTTGTTTTACTTTTCTTGTTACTGTATTACTCGAGTTAATCTTTTTGTATGCATGTGCTTCTGTGACAAATAAACTTATTCTTCTTTCTTTCAAATAAATACGAGGCACCTATATGCTTAGGTACTTTGATAACAGAACAGGGTCAGGGTCATTAAAACAGGCAAAGTTGATTCAACCATTTATATCGTAAAATAGTTTTGAAATAAAAATACATTAAATTTATATTTGCTTACTGAACTATTTATTGTTCTGTTTTGTTCTTTATTCTCAAACATTCTGATTTTCATTTAAAAAAAAATTGATACGTTTAACAGTTAACTATTCATTGACATAATTTAAATTAGGTCAGTAAAAGCAGATACTGAGTAATTAATTTAAAAGCAGGGTCTTAGTTACAAAATAAAATAATTCAAATACAAAGATCTACGAAATATACACTAATAGAATTTGAATTAGTTATATACATACATAGAAAATAGTTCAGATTACTTAAAATAAATGGTATCACATTCTTAAAATTTAAACTCGATAAAATTACTAAGGAACTTATGCTTAGCCAGACCATGAAAGAACGAATCTCTCCACAGAAAATGAGAAAACAATAACTAAACATAGCCAGTTGGACCTTACGTTGTTATACATAATTGTTTAGATAAATATTCTCAGGGTAGAAGTAAGTACACAACCATTGAAAATATAACAATTCAAGAATTGTACCCCAAAACTATACACGTAGATAACGTAGGATAAACGTACCGAGCAGAAACACAGAACACAATGTTTGTACAACAACATGAATCGGTCGTTACTCGTTGCACCGTCGAGGTGCTACGATATAAATTTCATGTATTACTAACAAGACTTTTACAACTATCATGAACATGGCAACACTTTTTACACGTATAAAAATATTTTTATTACTTATTGCGCAATATATTTCTATAAATATATTATACCACTAACAAAGTTAAAATAAAGGCACTGACGACTACAAACACACTTTGGCAGCAAAGGTTCTAGACTTACACACGATCGAATAAATCGACTTCAATCCTTCACACTCGAGATTTGACTTAACTACACGCACAATATAATCACAGAATTTCGCCAATAGTGAAGTGTTTGCTGTTTGACACTGATATACACGAAGTATTATTGTCCTTTCAACTGAGGCCGGATTTCAAGTGGTTGGCTTGAGCGCGTCTGACGGAGTTATGATGATGTCTCCAGCATTCGACCTACTTCTGGTGACTAGTACCGGTGTCTTGGGTTTAGGTGTCTCCGTCATCTTTATGCGCACTCGTCCCATGTCGGGCGAGTACACCGGAACGTATTCACGAGACGGTGACAAGAAATCAGAATCTGTATTTTGGTCCCCATTAATTAGTGGTTGAGATATATCGGAGTCACCGGTGCCGTTTAGTTTAGGGGTATCATCATCGTTAATGGGTACAAAAATGTCTTCACTGGATAACGAATTGGTGTCCTTTCTTGAATCGGGTGATGCAGGTTCTGAATCAAAAGATGTCTCATGTTGTTGTGGTTTATCATCCACTAAATTATTATCTCTTGAACTGCTCTTATTTTGATTTGTGTCCCTCGGACTATCGGTTCTTAAGCCATTATTGTCAGTGCGGTTGACACCATTGCCGAGTTCCCCATTTTCACTTTTCTTTTGAGGTGTCTCGTGTGTCGGGACTAGTTCGTATTTGCCATTGACTTTTTTATCGACTGGAGCCTCTAAGCCAGCCGGCTTTCCCAACAGTGATTTATTCATGTCAACCATTTCTTTCGACGCCTTTTCCACATCTCTCTTTTGCTGCCGTAAAAGCCTTCTGTCTCGTCGTTTTCTCATCTGTCCTTTGATAATTGCGAATCCAATTAGTCCCACTAATAATATTACAATAATTGCAATGCAAACATACGTGCCTGTTTTGTGCGGTGCTTGATTTTCACTATCGGGAAGTATTTGTCCGTGCACTTCAGATGCTTGCGTTACTCTTATTTTTTCAAACAGTGTAGTGTCACGTAGTGTGGGTGTCGTTGCTAGTTTTTCCGTCGTTACTTCCGGGGGAGACTCAATGTTCCAGTTTGGATCACCCTGGTATATGGGTGACATAGGTTCAGGCAAAGGAAATTCAGTAATCGTTTTGTTGTCATCCTCAAAAATTCTATGAACTGGCTCTGGATTTAATGGTACGTAAGCTGTAGTGGTTGTTTCTTCGAAGGTATGATCGAAATCTGGGATAAACCCAGAACCCGGATCTCCGGATCCTTCAATTGGATCTTCGGTGTTCTGTTCATTATCAGCAGCGATAACTTCATCAGCTGCTAACAAACCTTCATCAAATTTTCGCTGCATTTTAGGTTCCATAAATATAATCATTGTCGTGTGTTCAGCATCGTCACCATCGCCTGAACCCTCTATCTGGCTATAAGGCGACGGTGACGAGTTGTGTCCCACTTTCAAAAACTGTAGTTGGTCATCATCTTCTACAGTATTGCTTCCTTGTATAACATTGCCATCGTCTAAATCACTTTTAGCTACGAGGGGCATGGATTTCAAAGCCTTAGTTTCTTCTCCAATGTTAACTGCATTTAAGGGCTGGTCACCCATCATCATATCCATAAAGCTATTATCAGTTTTAGGAACTTTGCAAATATCTTTCGATTTTAGTTCTAACCAGGATTTCCCTTTGAACTTAGGAGGTGAAGCACATTTGACATTATCTATGTAAACATTTGCAATGAGCAAACGATCGCGTGCCAATAAGTTTTCACACGAACAATCCAGAGGATTTCCCTCCATTTCTAAATGCTCCAGACTGACTAAATGTCCTATATCTGACGGCACATCTTTCAATAAGTTGTTAGTTAAATCTAATGAACTAACGCTTGAAGGTAAATGAACGAAGGAAAGCTTTTGGATCCTATTGTTGGCTAGATTTAGATGCACTAATTTCTTTGCATTATGAAAGAATTTGTTCAGCGACTGGATGCCGTTTGTGGAGAGATCCAGCGTGACAACTTCTGTAAGCCGGTCGAGCTCGTGGTTGAGCTTCGTGATGTTGTTGTGCGACAGGTCGAGAATGTTAATGTTGTGATGTTTCCGGCGGAGAGTGAACTTGTACAATTCGGAGAGACTACTGCAGGTGGCACGGTGGAGGCCATCTCGTGTGGTGTTGCATACACATCCGTCGGGGCACACAGTTGCAAGAATTGGTGCAACCAGCACAGACAGCGCTAGGAAGCACACCGACACTCGAAGCAACGTCATCTTGACTTGAACTCACAGCACCTGAAATAAAGAAAATAAAACAAATTACTTAAGTGTTATCATCAATTCAATATAAACGACTCACTGATCATGTAATGGGCTTATTTGATCTTATTCACAATCGTGACGCTTAAATGACGTGCGGTAAATAATGTCCATATGTTTTAACGTTAATCTGTTAGCCGTTACATGGTTTTAAATTTCAGCCGCAATGCACTGCAGCCTACACTTGTTTTAAAAAATATTTATCAATGCAATGCAAACAGAGATGAACAAGGTGATGTATCTAGCAGAGGTGTAACTCGTAGGACGACCGGTCGGTCATCTTGCTATTATATAAATCACAACATCCCTGCTCGCAAACCGTCATCTAAATATAGGACTGAATAGCATACGGCGATACGGTCCCCTGTGGTCTATTACAGTCTCCACCTCTCCAATTATTGCAACTGCAGTTAGCCGGCAATTTGAATCTACGCGCTTCCTTTCATTGATAACGGCATCTGGACTACGTTTTAAACATATTTCATGCTATAAATCCTGTACGATTTTAATATCAGCTCCACTGCTCGGCTGGCTTTGACTACACTTTATTATTATCCGCATTCCTTTAAAGGCTTTGTGCAACTCTTAGCCTATTAAAATCAAATCAAACATTGTATTTAGTTAAGTAGTAAGTTTTTGTTTAATTGTCTAAAGACAGAAGTACTCGACATGATGTTAGTTAGCTGGCTAAGTATGAATATTCAACGATTGCAACAATTCAGGTTTTATTGACAAACTTTAAACAGGTTCTTTGTTCCAGTTTTTCTACAGTATATAGTTCACCTTGTAATCAACATGATCTTATCGGTAGAATATATGCAATAAAAACCCGGAGAAAGCTGTTCACTCGTAAAATAAACAAATTCTAGAATGAGAGCAACTTTGCCTTGTTAAAATTGCATGAATTCCATAACGTGTAACATCTATGAATTATTTCACTATTCCTACTTCCTATAAAATCACCTAAGACCGTTAATGATTCTGAAACTAATTTTAAATTCGTTCTATTTTAGTCCGCGTAATAACATCCTCGGTGCACTTGGCCGCTCGAAGAAGTGGTTCAATGTTACCCTGCCAGGAAGTCGATGGTTACCCAGTTGTGCGAATGTGATGCCAAACGACGTCGCGGGGGCGTATGTTTGGACCCCAGGGGCTAATATTGCGCAATAGAACACGAATATTTTTAGCATTCCTGGGGACTGACTTTGATTATGTTTCAAGGTAGCCTGCTGCTGATTTGAATATTGTCTAAATGGGTGGAATGTATGCATTTATAGTTTGAGGCGGATTTACCAAATGACAGGTTAAATCCCACGCGTGGCAATAAAAGATTAGCTACGAAAAGTTTGTGCATTTTAGTCATATAATTATGTCCTACCTACAACACTGACTGAAGTTTTGGAAATATTTTTTACAACCAAAAAGGGTATGGAATATTTACATTTGGAAATAAAGTTTTTCATTGCAAAAAAACACCATCCTAGATTGCAACACGTACTTAAACTATCTATTAACTAAGTACTTCTACTACCTGGAAAAACCCGGTACAACGAAGTTAATGGTAATTAGTAAAATGCCTAAAAGCCTATTGTCGCAACCATCATTAGGAGGTCGTAAGTTAAAAGCTTCAAAAAGAACACAGAAATGTTTCAATGAGGGTAATGACAGCCAGGAAATGAGCCTTGGAATTAACGCTATAAATGAGTTTAAAGTGCTGACAAAAATACTGTCAATGTTTATTTATTTCTTTAAGTATAACTTTTAAATGCAGGAAATATTATATTTTAACAAAATATGTTTAAGTGACTGTACAATGCTAAATTTTATATAGTTAATACCTACCTTACATACCTACCATCCCACCACTACCTTCCATACCTTTGTATATTTATATGTTTTATATATTTTTTAATTGGCGGAAAATATTAATGTCAAATTTTGCCAAATTGCCATTTGCACATTACCTATTAAAAATATTATCACATAAGTTAGAAACATTACACCTAAAGCGAATGATCAGATAAGACAAACTTAAATAAATACAGAATTTAGGTAGGTACTTAACATTCTGTGACTTAACTCTTGCGAAATACAGAAAATAATACTGTAGTTAGCTATGATGTAAATTTAGATAACAGACTAATTAATAATGAACCGTATTCTGACACCAAATCATATTGGGATTTAATTTTATCAATCTGCAAGACAAGAAACGAACAGTTTGCAAATTAAATTATGCAACAACCAAATAAGGTCAATCCAGACCTTTACGCGATATCAGGAAAACAGAATACATAAACAAATGACTTTCACTCATTGATCAAACAGGTTTGCACGTGATATTAAAATTATGGAGTTAACATAAATAGGGTTAAACATAATGATGAAAGTTCTGACTCATAAATTCAGGGTCAGACACACACCGGGCGACCGTGGGTCTGAAATGTCACACGTCTATCACTGCAGCTGAAGCAGGGTGCGATATTGAAGTGAGATTTACAATAATAAAAACGGCTTCAAGTGAGAATAAAATTATGCGCATTTATTTCAGGACACAAAGCTGTACTTGTAATGCAGCAGGGTGATGCTTATAGACAGATGTTTTATTTTTTACATAAATACACACATAAATACACTCACGCCTTCTTCCCATGGGGGTAGGCAGAAACTACAGAACATCATCTGTTACGATCCTTACATACTCCTTTTGCCTCGTTTACGTTCATACATCTGGTCATGGACGCACGCCGGTTCCGAGTACTACGCACCTGACCTTTCTGAAGAACATCACCAATAAGGTCACTATATGTTTTCCACGTCCTCCTCCCGGCGTTTCCACTCACATCTGCCTTGTAAATACCTTTTGTTAGTCGCCTTTCATTCATCCTCTCAACATGACCAAACCATTTGAACATACTCTTTTAAAATTTTATCACTGCACCGTTGATTTATCATATCATAAAATCATCATTAGGAGCACGCATATTTTCCTTTGACATTTCCATTTTTACAACCGACTTGACACCTTTGAATAGACGCTACAATAAAACTATTCGACCGATCAAAAAACATTCTTTTGTTTTCGAATTCTAAATTCAAAAAGATGAAAAATTAAAAAGCCATATTTTTTTTTTTTTAATAATTGCGGGAGGTTTGCAAACGACATGACTTAGAAGGCAGCCCTCGTGTTATGTCATTTTTATTTTTGAATTAATGGAGAGGACTATTCTCAAAAGAATGATATTACAAACTACAATAAATAAATATCAATCCATATTACCCTTAATTGAAACCCATTCGGTAACCTTGCGGGATTCAGATGCAGAGAGACCGACAGAAATTATGTAAACTGTATTCTCACATCTGCATGTTCAAATACAGTCCCCGACAAGTCTTTAAAAGTATACATTCAATGGAAAGACATGGTCTCATAACAGATGTTTAAACATGTCCGACCTTTAATGTATTATGCAACAAGCATGCATCTGTCAGAAAGACACGACACGGTAAAGTGTGTATCGCCCTAAAAGCTTCCGACGCTTCTTTTAAAGAGTTGCCAATTTATAAACCGCACGTAAATTAATTTTTATTGTTTTTGCCTTGGCAAGTGCATTCGGAGATTTATCACAGTCATTTTACTTAAAAGTGAGAAGTGCGTGTTTAAATAAACCTTGGTTTGTATGTATGGCGAGTAAATAATTATATTGTTTCGTGGAAATTTTCGTTTTGATTTCAACAAAATTAAGCTTTATTTTTATACTTCGAGACCCCGGTAGAATATATATTTCAATATTTACTAGAGAAACTCTCTCCGTATAAGAAGTCGCAACTTATATGTGTGCGTGTGCCTATAACATTTGAGAATTACTCTCGATTTCCATGGGATTTTATCAGATTCCAACTTGGTGACAATTAGACTGATGATAGTATGAAACAAAAAAATAATTTTCTTAATCGGTGCACAATTGACGGAGCAATCGATGTGAATATACATGAAAAAACAAAAAAAAACATACATGCAAACGAAGATATAACCTCCTCCTTTGTGGCAGTCGATTAAAATACTTTTTTCCGGAAAGCATCAGCAAGATTTAATAACATGATTTTCTTGGCGTCAGTCCGTGTGATCGAACATGACGTAACCGGCTCATCACGCACGACATCTTGATACCCGAAACCGAAACGCTAATAAAGTTACCGATATCGGAATTACACCAAATTCGGATACAATTGACTGACAGCAGTCATTTTCATGAAGACACCATCAATCATTCTCGTATGGGAAGGCTTAAGATAACCGCCACCTTATATGGCAATTGCTTTATCATACGACCCCGTTTGTACTTCGTATAATGTGATATTCAGTATTGAATCCTGAAAATAGAGTTATTGTTTACCTTCTGAGTAAACTTATGGCAGATTGACTTGATTTATGAAACGACCTCTTTGCATGTGTTTGTGCACTCATACATATATGCAGTCAGTCAGCCTTGCAACTGTAATGTAAGCAATATGCACTGTATTGTAGTTCTGTCCTACTTGGGAGTGATCTGTTGCGTTATGTCGCTTGATCTTGGTTAAAATTATTATGATTTTATGCCCATTATTCACAGACAAACTGATTTGCATAAAGACCAAACTCAATTTTGCCTGAAATTGATTCTTGATTAAGAATTAAAGGGCTATGCTAAGCTTCATAGACAAAAGGCGTGTGTAGGCAACTTTTTTTTTGTCTGTCATGTAGATTAATAAAAAATACTGGACATATATTTTTTCTTTTTTTACGTAATCAAAAATTACGGCGATACATTAAGTTAAAATGTGGCATGAGTCATTCCTTGGTAGATTTTATACGTAGTTAAGTATTTTTTTATTATTATGTTATAGCAAAAAATATGTGTCCAATATTATTTTTATTATCTGCCTGTCGGACTAAATAGAATTTCTTTTTTTTTACCTAGGCATCATCCCTATTCTTTAACGATGCAAAAATACAATAAGCTAGTTCTAAGTTCTAACCAATAATGAACGGTACCTAACTCATTTGAATTGGACATTATAGAACCAAAGTTTCATAGATATGGTCGATCTTACATAAATACAAAATGATTTACTAAAATAATTTTGAAAAGCTTTCTAAGCTTGCTCTATCCGCTAAACACAAAGCTGTTTGACGTGAAGTTAATGAGTTGGGAACTTTAGTCTTCGAAACTGTATCTGTATGTGGACGTATGTTTTGACGTTTCAGTCAGAGGATTTAATTGATTGCAGTGTGAGAAGACCGGCAAAATCACTCGTAAGATCCCCGTGAATCAGTGTGCAAAGTTTGATTTATTCAGGAAAACATTCAAGTATTTTTTCAAGACTCACGGGACGAATATAAAGAAAGAAAGAAAATAGGGTATTTGTCACAGAAACACGTGCATCGTACAAAAAGATACTACTACAGACTACTACTACTATAGACTTGAGTAATAAGAAAAATAAAAACAAAATCGTTATTCGACTATTACTTATTTTTAGATATATTTTTAATGTTCTTTTTATAATTATTGCTCTCAAACTGAGCACCTCCATCAACCTATTCAGCATCCTTGGTTGACTGGTAGAGAATGCCTAAAGCAAAAAGTCCGCCTTTGTACCTTTTTTAGTGCAAAAAGTTTAAATAAATAAATACTTTTATATCAACCAAACAAAAGATATCTTAACAATTACTAACAAGAGAAATTGCTTAATTTTAAATACCAGAAAGATATCCAGTGTGTTTAAAAAAAGCTGGTCCAAAAGAAAATTAATTGCAAACATCACAAGAAATATTCTACTAGATCCTCACCATATCAAAGAATGATAACACATAGACAAAGAAGATGTAAAAGCCTTCCCCAAAGGAAAGTTTGTTTCCGATTCCGCTATATATAAGTGTTGGAAGAGGCTAACCAGTAATAAGTGATTGATAAACGTCAAAACACCAATAAATCATGCAGACTTCAACCATTTGTTATGTGTATTCACATCCTTGTTCCTTTTCCACGTCACGTCATGCTGTAGGGGTAAAGCCTCCAGAGTGGGAAAAGAGAAAATATTGCGAGTGATTTTGAGTACGATGAAAATTGTGGTCCTACAGAGGTCAATCCTAAACGCAAAAACTGCTTAAACACCACACGCTAGGAAAAATGACTGGAATTTACAGAAAGTGGTTTTAGATAGATAAGAAATATTGCTCCCTATCATATTGTAAGTAATGAAGTTCGTCTTCAACGAACAAAATCAAAATAATGTAGTTGGAAGTGCGTAACTTTACACAAAGTTTTGATTTTCACAATAATGCTCTTTAAGAGGATACATCGAAGCGTGGTTTAGCTCGGTGTGCAAGTGAAATGGCGTTATGGCTGTCTAGTTTGACGCGCGAGATAGAAGACCATCACGCGCACCCGAACTAAACGCGCTTAAAAATTGATACTTACGAGTATATCAATTTTTAGCTTTGTAAGTTCTTAAAATATGTAAATACCATTTTTACTGCACAATATAATCGTAGAAAATAAAAAAATTTGAAATTTTTTTCTATATGAAACATTTCATGTAAGTAATCATGTTTCAGTTTTAGTACAACAGTAGACCATATAGTCAAATAATACATATGGAAAATCCAAATGATTTAACCCTATAGATTTGGTTAAGAAATTTAAAAAACCAAAAAATGTATCTATGTGTCTCCTTAAATTGAATAAAATAATTATCACTTGCTTTATTGATTGTCTCATTTATAAGAAAAACCCCACCAAAAATAAAAAAGTTAAAAACTATATTCAGTATAAACCCGATCATGTTTTTGGAATCGGCTTTTTAATATCACTAACATTATAAAAGAAATAAAACACGATCGGTAATTCCAAGTCGAAAATAAAAGTCAAAACAGCATATTGTGTACTTCCCCGAGATGATAGATAGCCTATATGGTAGTGCAAACTGGAATTAATTACACGCTCCAGTCATTTATTGGCGCCTGTATTTTAATTAGGTATAGTGGATAAGATAGCTGGCTTCCAAACTAGTTGGTGAATGATTGTTATTGACCACAAAAGGGAGTGCTTTTAACCTATCTTGGGGCATAAGTTCTTGGTCGCCAATGTCACTTACTTTAGGAAAGATAAATAGAAGGATATGGCCTATTTTTTGCCAGAAGCAACCTGCGAGAATGTCACATTTAAATGTTTCTTCTCCTTTATTTCAAACTTATTTTTGCCAACACATTAGAAGAAATTTCCCATCATGTCAAGCCTACCCACCCAAGCCCAGAAATTAATTCCACGAGAAAAATAAAGGATTTTTTGTGCATATGCGACAACAATATCGTATGAATTTACAGCAAAGCATAGCAAGCAATACAGCAACAGGTCGACTTGCGAATAGTGAGCATTAGCCGGGGACTGAACCCGACACCGACTGCCCACTCGACTGCGAACATGGGAAAACTGGATCTACACTATAAGTGCCTACATACACAATCCTGCGCATATGTGTACGTATAATATACGCGCAAGTAACATACGCATGTTATATGACATGTGGCAATGGATTTATACCACAGAACAGGAAATACGGAGTAAGAAAATAGTCTTGGTCAAATATTTTCTGAAATTAAATCAACAAAGAAACAGGCTTTGAATCAGTCTTGAGCTTTTATATGCTCGTAGCTACGAAGATCTTTTGCAAAAAGCAGAAAAAAAAATGTGATCTTTTGAATGCAGTAGCGGCGTATACACCAATTTTCACTGCTTTGATTTGTCATTACAGATGGTGTGTCAGATCAGAAGGTACATGGAGTGTTAATTTCACGGCATAGTCATCATCAATCTTGCTGACGGATGTTACGAATTTTATGACGTCAGCAAGAGCTTTTCTCAAAAAGCTCGCACAGTCGCCAGTTGCAAAGATAAGTACGTTACATTTTATGATAGATAGGTTGCGAATTACATTATTGCTGTTTATGCCAGTCAGAATGTGAAATACTGGTTTAAATACAGGTCAGTATGAATGTACGAAATGCATATTGCATAAAACCACATCCTGCAAACAACAGCGGCGTATTAAGCGGTAAAATTTAAACCTAAACATAGCTAGAATTTAGAATCAGAGGAAGTATTTAAAATACTATGCAGCCGGTTACGAGCTTCCTAAACAGTAGTACCAATATACTGATTATCTCACCTTCACCTATAAATATTTAGTTTTTATGCACTTGAACCTCAAGATATGTTTACGTTAGTTACAACTCTATCCATTTACACCGGCGCGGGCGCGTGGGCCGACAGCCAATAAATTGTGAGATAAATGTACCGACGCCGACGCCACAGAGACCCGCGATTTCCCTACCATTACTATAAGCGTTCCAGGAAATAGATTGTGTATCACCATGATTTGCGCGAATCTGCTGACGTAGGTATTAACAATTACTTGTAGGATCAGAAAAACAAACTTAATTTGTAATCCGTATATACATAATATTCGCCAGACTGATTGGGTACCAGAATTAATTAATAAATCGATGAGATTCATTCTAGGTCAACGGGAAGTACCTAGGTTTTGATTCACTTGCGAGTATCAAAATATGTCGCATAAATGGCCTTATTTTTTTTATTGCGTTGACTTAGAAGCTTGATTATTTTAGAACTCCAAGGGACCATAGACCTACGTATTTGATATTAATTTCAATTTGAGACCTCGATGACGCTTGCCTGAGAAAAAGAATCTAGACTAGGTACCTATGAGGGTGCTGTTTTCCCTTTTGAGGTATGGAACCCTAAAAAGTACTAAAATGTTGCAAGTAAATACAACAAAAACAGGATAATTGCAAAATTCCACGAGCTCAATGCAAAAGAACCGTGGATTCACTAACTAGGGCATCGCATGTTTTCGCAATACGCGAACATACAATAGGCGTCGCATGTACATTTTTCAGGCGCGTATTGACTTTTTCATTGATCAGACAGTTTGTAAATAGTCCGCGTTCGAAACAATGCTGTTTGATGAGTTCTGTGAATCGCAAAGAAATGAAGTATTCAATTCTGGAAAAACATAATCGATTTTACCTGGATGTCTACCGCGTCAGATTACGTCATTGTTACAAATTAGTAAATAACTTTCCGTGATCATATGGCATATACGAAATACAAGGAAACAACCCCGACACGTAATAATGTAGCTGTTACCGAATACTAAAAATGTGTAAACCTGTTTTTTGTTCCAATAATAAATATTTAAAAAAATATATGTTTTTTTTTTATTTGACATGACGTGGCAAAGAGACAAACCAACATCATGTCAAGCCCGATCTTCCAGCGTAGTAATTTCCATTTCCACCTAATCGTTCCATAATTAGCTCTTGGAGAACCACGACTACAACTGAACTATTAAAATAGCATTAATCATAGTTCTCAATAAGTTACTATAGTACAGATGCAATCTGTATTAAACCTATGCAAGACCTAAGTACAAAGGAGAGTGCCATAATCCCTAGAATTTCTTAGAAGCAATAAAACACCCAATCGGTCCTCCACTTTCCCGCATTAATGCCAACGGTTTTATGCATCCGCGCATGCTGTCGTAAAAGCCCGAGCGTTCTCGAGTGTTACCGAGTTGGCTAGCACCAGCCTATCGCAGCGAAGTCGTGTCATTACGAGAAATAGCCAATCATTTGCAATTCATAACTGCGCATCAAGTTCATGGTTGCAATTCTCAGGTTGCTTCGTTTAGTTGAAATCGTAATTAATTCTCATAATTTAAATTGGTGAGTGAATATTCAATATGTCTTTCCACACACACATGCCATCTATTTTCATGATGCATATGCAAGAGCCGATTTGTGGTAATTGATATTTAAACTAAAATTATTTAAAATACAATTTTAAATGAAAGTAGTAATTAAAATATAAAACTTATTGTTGCACAAAATAGGAGTGACTCTGTGTTCCCATTTCATGTCACTAGACCAATCTTTGGCATGTCAATGCCCTCTGCATTGACATGCCAAAGATTAGTCTGGCCCCACAGTCTCGAAATAATAATTGAACTAGAGATTTATAAAAATTATTCACTTTGAAAGTAGTAGGAGAAGGTGTCATACACGTTCTAGATAACTAAATCTGTAATTCGAAGACCTAATTTTTAAATAAAACTAAATTTATTTTAAACGTTGGTTTTCATTTATTATTTTTCATAGATTAGTTTTAGCGTATTCATCATCACCAACTCTTGCGCCAGTGTACCACTGCTGGGCACACAGGCGCACTTCTTTACAAATTGCAAGCTGTTACTAACATCTTGGAATAACAAGGTGTCATCATCTGCCTAGCCTTTTCCCAACTAAGTTGGGGTCGGTTTCCAGACATAGGTAGTATTTTACATGAAGCGACTGCCTATCTGACCTCCACAACCCAGTTACTGGGTAACATGATACCCCTTAGTAAGACTGGTTGTCAGACTTTCGGGCATCTGACGACCCGTCACGATAGTCAAAGATCCAAGAATGCCAGCCGGGACCAACAGCTTAACGTGCTTTCCGAGGCACGGAGGGATCTTGGTATGTAAAGATGGTCACCGATCTACGGACCGCCGCAGCAAGCATAGCTTAACCTGATTACAAATCAAAGTGTACTGTTAACAATAACTCAGTTTTCTGCAAGTCAGGTTAGTTTTCCGATTCACTGATAATTCCCAGAAGAAATGCAAAAGCAATATCTGATCATGCGTTTAATGATAAAACTTCCTTCCACAAAAGATTTCAACCTATAGATCTTTGTAATAACAAAGATCTATAGGTTGAAATCTTTTTCTTTATCTTTTTTTTATCTTTTTTTTCTTTTTTTTTCTTTTCTTTTTGCTTTCTTTTATCTTTTTTTTTCTTTTTTTTTTCTTTTTTTTTTATTTTTTTTTCTTTGTAGCACTTTAATAAAAGTGCTATGGAACCAAGGAACCAGGTGTCAACCGAGAAAGCCAATCCATTTACTGATCATAAGTATAGTTCACCGAGCGATCGATCAACTTTCATAAAATATCCTTTCAGTATAATCTGATGAATGTCATGTACAAGTACCAGGTAATATGTTACATAATTTGCATAAAACCGTCATGTTGGAAGTAAAATTTCAAATTATATAAGTTAAGTAAATGTAATGTAAACTTGTTGTTCGTGACTCGGTCATTATCGCTTCGGCGAGTCTCATTACACTGATTGTACTTAACGATTACTTTACTAATTATAATATCAATATGCTAATTGAAGTGTGCGTACTAATTAGAATAAGAACATGAAAAATAAAATAAATTTAGTTTTTTTTTTTGTTCACGATGAACTGTTCTTGCAGTAACTTCTATTTTAAAAACACAAATTCACATTTAATAGCTGTCAGTTAGTTCTTCATCATTTTATTTATAGTAAACATTTCTCACCTCTACAAAGGTGCTTCACGCGTCCTTACATACCTCTATTCTATAACCGATGACCACGATGTACGAAATTTCTCGGAAAATCAAAGAATATTTGATAAACATACCACCAAGTCTAGTAGACAGACCAGCTAAAATGATCCGATTTACTTAAATCCAGCACAAACTCGCAATAATACCCTAGACCGTCACATTTATGCAAAAGAGAATGAAATGAAAACAAATGACTACCACAAAATCACGAAACTTAAAGATAATGGAAGTCAACAAGCTGACGCAACTCGCTCACTTCACCACATGTAACAATATGCACGTTTCTGCTAACAACACCACATATTACGAACAATCGGTTGGAATACACTGAGAAGATTTCACTGCATTTGAAGTGAAAAGTCACATTTTATTTGCGGTACAAGGTGAGGGAGACAATATTCTAACTGGACTGACGCCAAGTGTGGTAGAGAAAATTACAATTTTCTAAGAGCTAATTGTTTTGAACCACGTGCACTGGCGTTGAATGATCAGATTCGATTTTTAACCCAGTTATTGTTAAAAAAAATAAACCAAGGATTGGCATGATTATCGGTAATGGGATTTGAATTAATGGATCAGTTTAATTGGGAATCAATTAGCGAATAAATTGGGTCACAACTTATTTTGCCTTACGTGATAACTGCAGGCCTTGATTGCATCTAACTCATTATCATTAACTGGTTATTCAATGTTTCTGTAATACTCTTTCCTTTACTATCCATTATTATCGATGTCAATACTAAATTAAACAAACTTTCAATGGTCTATTGTTTCATTGCAGCTTCTATGATCAAGAAGTCGAAATTGGGTCAAAGAGTCTATTTGTAGTACGATTTTCCTATTTACGCGTTATCAATAAATCAAATTAAGGTCGATCCAGCAATTTGCAAAGTCACGGCTATTAATAGCGCTATCAAAATGGAGCTGAAGACATTGACCCCGATTGAATTATCTCGTTGCAACCTGTATTCAATACGGATCCTGTAGGTGGCGTGTCTAATTGAATGATATACCTATTTATTCCGTCTTGAGAATTAGAGGCAATATCTTTTTCATTCAAAGAAAACTCCGTAATACATGCTTACACACACTTATGTGTAATCGTGACCAGCTCGTAACCATGAATTTACGCAGAAATATCATTAAATCGAATGTGTCCGGAAATTGCCGAGCGCACCCGAGTCTCATCAAGTCATCAATGACGAGAATAAACGCGGACAACATAATTTCCACCAGTCGTATCCACAGTAATGAAAATGGACTGTGAAGCAAGGTGTGAGATGGACATTGCAGCTAATTTATAGCTCAACACTTTCTTCTATTTCCGTATCCATATACGGTCTGTAGAATATTTAAAAAGCCGTTAGAGCAATTATCTTTTTCATTGTTGATGGAGAAAGACATTTATGTGAGCCGAGGGATGCCAAAACAGCAATTTTATTAGCACTTAAGAAAATCTATGGTTGTTTTGTTTACAAAGAACTGGATACAATTTCATGCTGTATAAAGAAATGTTTTTTTATATGCTGACAAACTAAGCAATAATCAATAATTTATTTGCATTCCACAATGTGTACTTAGATGATAACTTATTTATATATGATCATTATGGACCTTGTCAAGCACAGCAAAAATAGTAGAATCACTAGCATGAAAAAAAAAATTAAGTCGCAACCTGGCCTAAACATTGCCCCACATACACGTCACATAATACTTCGCCATGGTTGTATACACCTGTCAATTTGCTAACACCCTCCACGCCATGACGTCACTAGCCGATCGAGTACCACTTCATCAAACTGACAAGTACTGACTTACTGTCGTATGTTCGAACGTGCGAATTCACTTTCATCAATCTTCGTGTTCTCGCGAATTATGAGAGTAATGCTCACACGCCCGATTTGATCTTCGTACGTTTTCTTGTTTGTTAGCAAATAAACAGAGCACAATATCTATAGAATAGGTGAAAATACAAATATCTTGTTAAGCGACATAAGAATGTTTTAATTATGTTTTTTTAAGTCTTATCGATAACTTTAGGGGCATCCCTAGTTTTGTCATTTTAATGTCAGTTTCGGTGACAGATGTATTATTAAGCCTACCATGCGACAAACTTTTTTCAAAACACAGGTAATTATAAGTAAATAAAATACCGAGAGGTGTTGTTGTTGTAACTCCTTCAAAGTCTGTCTGACTGTCAATTTTACGTCCTTACTACATATCTTGGACCTAAAGCTAAATTTAAATTAATTATACTGAGCATCAGACGTCTCTGTAGACGCCTAGGTCAATATTCTGCCAGCGTTGACGTATTTCAATACAAAACGATGACTAGAGATGCATTGCATACAATGCATACATGCATCATTGCATGCATGCATTCACACATCGTGGGATAACAGATGCTCCTGATCTCCATAATGAGCTGATTCACCTTTACGTTCCAAGCAGCTATCTCCGTGGTAGAAAACACCGTCTGCTAGCCGTGCCCACAACTCGAACAGTGGCCCGCGCCTCATCCCCTGTTCCTCGCGCCCTGACTGCGCTTAATAACGTCATGGAAGCCAACCCGAACTGTGACCTATTTGCAGATGATCTCAAAACTGTTTTGTGCGCTTGTCTTCACTTTTGTGAGAGCACATAAATTTAAAACTTGTATTTTGTTTATAATATCTTTGTTCTATTTTTTTTTTGTTGTCTTTTTTATGATTATGTTATATTTACTGTATGTGTTAATGTAATTGGTCCACAAACCGTATTAACATAAATAAATAAATAAATAAATAAATTTTTAAACAGTATGCTCTCGAAAAACTAGACATTTCATGCAAAAATAATCGTGTGTAATATTTATTTTCGAAAGAAACGTCGCAAATGTGCTCCATATATCGAATCAACACATTTTATATATTATTCATAGAGATAAACGGTACTGGGGCAGGGCGCCGCGGCGTCCGTCAGTATGTGCGTAAACACGGCTGTTTGCAAACCAAAACTCATATCAGAATTGCTAAACTTTTTTTCACTGTTATACGATATGGCGCAAACAGGACAGTGATTTGGTAGAGATCAAGTTTATAGTGATGTAATGGATTACTTTGGAACATATTGTGGAATAAATCTGTTATTCAGTACGTCAATCGTTACTATGATACTTACCTACTATTTCACTTGCAGTACCTACTAGTCCTACCTATGTATGTTCTTCAGTGATCTTTGTGGTCAAGACTTTGATCATATTATATTTTATCATTATTATGAGTTGGAAAATCTATCTTTATAACGTCATTCGTAGTTCAAGGCAATAATAAGATTTTGAGAGGATTTTTGTCTCGGTATACCTTAATGAACTTTGATGCTATAATAAAGTTATGTAATAGGTCACACAGGTTGGTATCCGCAACTCCACGTCAATGTGCGTATTTTGCGTATGTATAATAAATCAATTTGTGTAAACAACATAGCTAATTAATAACTTGACAACATGATAGGAATGTATTTATCAATAACATCGACAGTCGATATATTTAACACGTCGTCGCCACGTCACTATTATACAGTCGTTCACAATTTGAAATCAGAAACCTTGATTTTTTTGCTGTAAAATTACATGTTATACAGGATTATACAAAATCACATAATAACATACTTCTCAAAGTTATAAATAGGTAAAAAAAAACACCGACATCATACGATTACGCACACGAAAACAATTATTAAAAGATAATAGGGTTGTATAATTGAAAAACTGAACTTTAAGATCAACGTGAAATAAATACAAGATAGGTGTTTTTTCTCGGTAAGATTTCGATTAAAAGCTGTTAATAAAAATGGCCGCATGAAATGTCAGCTGCTTGTCACTCTGCCCTTTGAGTTAAAGGAACCAGTAACATGCGTAAGATAACTTGATATCTGTTTTTTGCGCATGTGGTCTTAGCTGTAAATTATCATGAACCTATCCAGTAATATTAGTTAGATCCTATGGTCTCCTAACAACCTTGGTTGGTTTACTCTTATAAAAACTGGCTAAGTGCGTGTCGGACCACGCACAATGAAGGGTTCCGTAGTTGAAAGGAATTTATCCTAAAAACAAATATTGTAGTTGAAAAACATAAATAAATAAATAAATAAATATGTTTGGACATATCACACAACGCCATCTAGCCCCAAGCTAAGCAACCTAATGCTTGTGTTATGGTAACTACATATGGTAGATGGCTGATAAACTACTTATATACATTTTTTTTTTTGTAAATACATACATATTATAGATAGACATGTTCTCCCATACATTGATATACGTGACGGTCAATTCTCCAACTGCAAATTTAAGTTGGGAATCCCAAAAAAAAAATGATATGTGATAAAATTACGCATTAACTAATTTCGGACTTTTTTTGTGCTGTGAGACCTTGCTTCTTGCCAAATTTCATGATTCTAGGTCAACGGTAAGTACCTACCCATAAAAATAAATGGACCCCATAAATGGCCGTATTTTTTATTGCGTTGACTTAGAAGCTTGATTTTTTTAGAGCTCCAAGAGACCTACGTATTTGGTATTAATTTAAACTTGATACGTCCACGCGTTCCTGAGAAAAAGGGTCTTCACAAACAGTCAGACGGACAGGCGGACAAGGAAGTGATCCTATAGTGGTTCCGTTTTTCCCTTTGTTTTTTCGTTTTGGTATTAATTTAAACTTGATACGTCCACGCGTTCCTGAGAAAAAGGGTCTTGACAGACAGATAGACAGACAAGGAAGTGATCCTATAAGGGTTCCGTTTTTTCCTTTTGAGGTACGGAACCATAAAAATCACAAAACAATTGATAAAATCTTGTTTGTTTTTATATAGATAAAATTTTGTAAGTTTTAGAAAAGTTCAAAATGTTTAACGAATGAAAGTTTTTCTAAGCCTTTCTAAATTAGTAGAACAACACGTATATTTGGGGAACCTAATTAATCTGAAAGAAAATCACCTAGTCGAGAAACTATACAATTATGAGAATAAACAAGTAATGTGCTCCTTATTATTTTTTAAGACATCTGGTAGTTCCTTCAGAGGAGCTCGTGGCTAAATAATAACAGCCGCACGTTTCAATCGAAGGTTAAGCTACACTTGCCGCGGTCGGTTCGTGGATGGGTGACCATCCATTACATGTGGAGACTCCTCCGTGCCTCGGTAAGCACGTTAAGCCGTTGGTCCTGGCTGTCATTCATAGACCTTTGAAGTCGTTACGGGTAGTCGGAAGCCTAAATGTCTGACAACTACCAAGGGGTGGTATAAGACTGGTTGTCAGACTGGGTTGTGAAAGTCAGACAGCCAGTCACTCCTTGTAAAATACTGGTATTTCGCTGCATCTGGTTAGACTGGAAGCTGACTCCAACGTAGTTGAGAAAAGGCTAGGCAGATTGGTATTTATTTCTGGAAAACAGAAGAACATAATCACACTAATATTATCAAGGCGAAAGTTTGTGAGTGTGTGTGTATTTGTATGTTTGGTACTTCTTCACTTCGATAAAATTTGGTATGTAGATAGCTTATATATTAGGTCTTTACCTATGAAATTGCCGTTCTGCAGTACTGGCCATTTCAAATCAAAATAATTTTTGTTTGGCTAAGAATTCTAATTTCAAATTAATTTTATTTTAAAAACATGGATTTTTTTTCCAAAAGTAGTCATTTGTTTATTGATTAGTGTTACATTTTCATCGCATTTCAATCTTTTTCGTCATCATGGATACGTTAAAAATTCGAGTAATTATGGAATATGAGTACCGTCGTGGCAGCAACGCGGCACAAGCGGCACGCAACATCAACGATGTTTACGGAGCTAACACTACAAACCAACGCACCACTTGTTATTGGTTTGCTCGCTTCCGTTCTGGAAATTTCGACCTGAAAAATGAACCTCGCGGTCGTCCGAAGACTTTGGTCGACAATGACGAATTAAAGGCGATTGTGGAAGCTGATGATACACAATCTACGGCTGAATTAGCAGCAGCTTTCGACGTTAGCGTCAAAACAATATTGGTCCATTTGCGTCAAATTGGCAAGGTAAAAAAGCTTGACAAATGGGTGCCCCACGAACTCAATGATCGCCAGCGCGAAGTACGCGTCGAGACGTGCCTTGCACTGCTCAACAGACACACAAATGAAGGAATTTTGAACCGCATTGTTACCTGCGATGAAAAATGGATTCTATTTGATAACCGCAAGCGCTCAGCAAGTTGGTTGGATCCTGGTTCAGCACCTAAACAATGCCCTAAACGAAAACTTACCCCTAGAAAAGTGATGGTCACTGTTTGGTGGTCTAGCGCCGGTGTGATTCATCACAGCTTCTTACCAAACGGGGTGAGCATTACTTCAGATGTGTACTGTGAAGAACTGAACACAATGATGGAGAAGCTGGCACATCTCCAACCAGCATTGGTCAATCGCTCGTCTCCGCTGCTCCTGCACGACAACGCGCGACCTCATACTGCACAGCAGACGGTCTCCAAGTTGCAAGAACTGGGGTTGGAAGCTCTCCGTCATCCGCCCTAATCACCAGACCTTGCGCCTACAGACTACTACTTTTTCCAAAATTTGGATAACTTCTTGGCGGGAAAAAAAATCAATACCCGAGAGGCAGTACAAAATGCCTTTGAAGAATTTGTTGCCTCCCGTCTAGCTGATTTCTTTAAGAAGGGCATCAATAAACTGCCACTGCGTTGGCAAAGATGCATTGATTGCATGGGTAATTACTTCGATTAATACAAATAAAAAATGCATGAAAAAAATTCGTTTAAATTTTTTCATACTAAACGGCAATTTCATAGGTAAAGACCTATTATATTAACAGGCTACTTTTTACCCCGGTCTACGCGGGTGAAACCGCGGGGCGCAGCTAGTTCACTATAATACTAGGTCACTATGCAGGCCAGTCTTGATAACAATTACGGTGGGCTGACGACTCGTTTCAACTGTTACAAGTAATGTATAAGAACTGGCACCAAGCCAAAACATTTATATGAGACTAGGAGACGCCCCGTAGAGTAGGAATCAGTAGGAATGCTAGGAATACCGGCTGTATTTAAGATGAAACAATTAACTAACTGCTGGTGTTTAGTCTGATTTAGATTTTGCGTAGTAGATACTCGTAGACAATAATTTGATTTTTTTTTTATGTGTAACATCTTTCCTCTCGCTTTCCTGCAATAGTGGGAGTGATTTCGTGAAAAGGGACGGAAGTGAAAATATTTTGCTAGAAGTTTTCAGTGACGGATTGAAGTGTTGGTTGATATTTGGTATACAACATTATTTTTAGTATATTCAGGTTTCCAATAATTTTTATACCGTGTTTTAAATTTTGCCCCAAAAATCTTTGAAAAAGGTTACAATATGGACACCATGTCATGGTAGGTCATAGCGGCACTAGGCACGGGCGCACAGCGGGCGCCGCGTGGTGATCATGTTTTTGTACGGACAACCAGGTAACATAACAAGCTTATAACTTTGTGATTTTTCATGATACAGTTTTGAAATTTTGAACACAGATTCTTTACATAAAAATACTAGACACGTGTTTCGGGTTTCGCATATACTAAAACTGGTGTTGTATATAGTACTTTAACCAAGGTGAGCTGTCAGATGTTACACATCATATGCAATTACTGTTAGGCTCGCTCGTTATTTTTTTTTCTGAGTGAAAAGAGTTTTGTTGAGTCTAATTAGTTTAATTACAAGTTGAATTTAATTTATATTTGTTTCATATAAAATTTTAAGGCTCTCACACATTTTTATCGTGCGAACATGCAGTCAAATTGACCTCTGCGCTGCCACCTATAACGCCGTAGATGTGGCAATTTTTCGGCCAGCAAAATTTTAATTACTGCCGTGCCAGAGGCACGAAGAAAAAGATCGTATGGAATTCTGTCAAAGGTTTTACGCAAGGCGGAAAGTAATAATTCCCACAAAAACCTAGGGTAATTTTGGACTTCAGTCACACGATGCGACGATGTACATCGTACCATCGCGAGCATTTGCGGTGAACCACTTTTGAACCTTATTACCATAGAAGGTCGATAAGTGGTACTTATACCGCAAATAATTATCTGCGATGGTGTGCGATGGTACGTTACATCACAAAGAGCTACATTTCGGCTACGGCGCAGCAGTTTCCTAAACAATTCATTTCAGACTAAATAAAACTAACAAATCTCCAACTTTTATCATTTGCACGTGTGCTTAGGAACATAGTTTTCTCATATACAAACGTATATGTATAGATCTATAGCTACTACGTTATATAAACATTTGCCATCTGTGTAGTCTTACACTATTATCAGTATAAACCCCCGTTCGCACGGGCGTAATAAAATCGCGGCGGGATTTTATAGCGCACTGGATTTTCAACCCTCGTTGTTGAGCCGAGCGTTGAAAATCCAACTTAACAATAACAGAGTACATTCTAGCGCGTCGAAAAAACACACTGTTGGATTTTGCACTCTCGGCGCTAAGCAGAGCGTTGTAAATCCAGTGCGCTATAAAATCCCGCCGCGATTTTATTACGCCCGTGCGAACGGGGGTTTATACCAAATTACACCAAAAATCACTACACACTTAACTTGAAATTAAACTTGCGTGGGTTATAAAAATAATACTTTAAGAAAAAACTTAATTCATAGATTTTTTGTTGAAATGCGTCAAACTTGTGACCAGTTAGATAATAATAAATTATACAACCGAAGATTTACGGCATTCATAATTCTACGAAGCTAAAGTTTTTACCTTCATGACGTCGCGCGTCGGGATGTTTGGACTTCGTATTTTCTTTATTAAATGAAATAGCTACCTACCTAATCATTATTAAAAATCTTGCGGTAAAAATAAATACAGCTGATTACTTCTTTCAATAATTTAAGTAAATTGAATCACATCACAACTCATTGAATACTGAATACCTATTTAAGGACGCTGTTACAAGTGGGTAGTCAAAACATTGCTTTTATATAAAAAGTATGTTTAATAAATAAAATGTTTTTTGGCCGAATTGTTGATAGATGTGCAAGGTAACGATTCTGAACTATAATATACTTTTAGATTGGTACATTTTCGCAATAAATGTACCGAAGTAAAAATTTTGACTACCCACTTTTAATAGCGTCCTTAATAGACGACTAGAAACTATGACGTGACTAAGTTGAATGCAACACAATGACGAGGTGCAGTGAACTCGAAACATATTTTATGCCTAAAATCTATAACTGCTAGGCCATGAATAATGTTAGGTTTTTCCATCAAGACGTGATGATGGACAAACCAAAACTTATAAAAGGTTTTTTACAGCAATAATCGTACTTTTCCATATACATACCAACTTATAAAGAACTAGCTTCCACCTGCAGCTTCGCCCGCATGGTACGTCGATACAAAGTAGCCTAGCTACGTCCTTCCCCAGAGTTCAAAGTACCACATACCAAATTTAATCAAAATCAGTTCAGCGGTTTAGCCGTGAAAGTGTAACATTAGAGAAGAGATTATTTTATTTGATTGTCGGAAACAAACCATGACCTCTTCTCAGTACCTATTTATCTTTAGAGATTGAGATAAACTGTTTATTTTCCTCTTGAGAAATCGCTTCACTGAATTTGTTTGTTTTAGCGTTCTTTCCATACTGAGAATATGTATGGACATTGTTCCGAGAAGAATAGGCTATGAAGGAAAACTTTTGAGCAATGTATTTGTAACAATCGCTGATGGACACAAACAAAAATGGATTCACGGTAGAATACTTATAGTAAGATAAGCAAATGCAGGACTATCCGGCAAAACAAAATTATCAGTTTAATCCCCTTTTCCCAACTACATACGTTGGGGTCGGTATTATAAATTATAAACATAACGAAGAAAAAATTTCAGTTATTGAAATAAATCCTAAATAAAAAAATTGGACCTTTATCGCTTTTTAATTGTAAGCTAAATTTCATATTTCACTCAGAAAATTACTGTGATTAACATGGTGTACTAATGATGCAGCTGTTTGGATGGGGCCCAAATGGCTGCACCTGGGGATGACTCGATACGGCAGGTGGACAGCGAAGTGTTTTAGCGCCACCTGAGCGGATTATTTATGCACTGCATAAATGATACGTTAAGACAGTATATTGTTGACCAGAAACTTGGAGGCTTTCTGTTAATTTTAATATCTTCATGAGAATCGATTGATAGAAATCAGCAAATTTAAAACTTTATATATGAACTTCTGGTTGTTGCAATTTTCAATACTTCATGGTCAATCAATATTTAAATACTGACTAACACTTAGCCAAACAAGAAATGTATTAAAAAATAACCAGTTTTTACAAACCGCGGAAGTCCGAAACACTAACCACAAGATATGATGTAAATAAGTAATAAAAATAATGGAACCAAAACATTAAATGGGGGTCATGCGTGTTTTACGACAATTAAAATTATTATTTTACGTGTCAGTAGTTTTGTGTCAAGAGGAAACATCCTAAATACTGACAGAACACGCTCAATGACTTGCATTTGTTTTTTTTTTAAGTTGTTTTGCACATTGACCAACATTGATAAAAAACAAAAATAAGAACATGCGCAGTCGCGAAGTCTGCGACGATTAGGATGATTCGTAGTTACAGAATATAAGGAGAATATGCGAATGTATGCTAAATAGTACCAAAAAATTACTGATAAGTAAGTAAGTAGGTATTTGTTGATGTAAAGGGTGAGAAATTGTTTGATCAACGGCCCGAAAAACAACTATCCAGATATCGCAAAATCGAGAAGTCTTGAGACGGCGACGCGACGACGTGTATCATATGATGGTAACTACAACATCAGGAAAAATTGGTTGCCTGATGGATGATTTCAAAATCTCGAATTTTGTAGGTAGGTATCTACTACTAACAATAAAAAGTGCAAGTCAGAGTTAATAGTATTTCTAAACAGTGAACTTGTGTTTGATTACAGCATTTGCAGATCCCAGATAATTTAAAAATATTTAACTACCTACTAAAAGTTGCTCAAAAAATTGCAAAGACTATTCAGATGCTTAAGTAAATTACACGTCAGGTATTATTTAATTACATAAAGTTTTATCTAATCATTGAAGGTCGAATTTATTTTATCTTAATTATTCAAGGTCATCTGGTACTACCTACATTTGCTACCAAAATGACAGTGCTTGTGTGACATATCACATGTTTTACAAAAAGATTAAATATTTACAATTTTATTACAAGTATGACAAGGTAGGTACTGCCAACATTATAATTCAACGTATGGATAGCATTATCAGGTTTTATTTAATTTTAAATACTTAGTTGACAAGTAGGTAGTTATGGTCATCAGCACGTAATGTAGTAACAGTATTAGTAGTATTATGTACTCCTAGTATTTATCAGTAGTAACACTTTGCTGTACTAGTGACTGAAAAGTTGTGCAGAAATCGGTTGTCATGGTAGCATGTGATGCGGAGGAATGAGGAAAATGTCGTCAGGAATGTTTTGAGTATGAATATGAATGGCTAAACGAGTAGGGGAAGACCAAAGAAACGATGGATGGATTGGGTGAAAGATGACATGGCTAGAAAAGGACTGACTACCGAGATGACGACTAATGAGAAGTATGGAAGAAAAAGTCATGTTGCGCCAACCCCAAATAAATTGGGATAAGGGCAGGAATATGATGAACTATGTTCCACTAAAATCGCTACGAAACCTCTTAATTTATAAATTTAAGAGACGTCAAAAATGTATGGTTAAGCATTCGCAAATAATTACATAAGTTTTATTACTCCGCAGACAATGGCTCACCTTCCATCTTGCGCCGCATGCTGTAACAAACGGTATTCGCGTTGCTGAATTTTGGGCCGAACAAAAAAAAGTATTTATATTATTTTTGTAAGTAAGTATTATTTTTTGCCATCGACCTATACCGCCTTATTACAAAACAAGGTTCATCTTCAAACCGAGGTTTCAACCATGGACCCTTTTTTGAATTTCGAACTTTATTCCGACACATTAAGTGGTCAGTTTTACAAAACTGACAACTTAGTACCGGACATAGATATATGAAAGAAGTTTTTTTATATTTCTATGGTACCGGACTATGTTGTCAGTTTTGAATAAAGAACTGTATTTCTATCACAGCTAGGTTATTATTACAAAAACTGGCTCGATGGTTTAAACCATGACAGAAGAAAAACCTCGTTTTGTAATAAGACCTATAGGCACTAAACTTATTACTAGAGTAAAAACTCATTGGTAAAGACTGTCAAATTCAAATTGTTACCATGGAAGTAGGGTTGGCTGTAGCTTACAGAACCTTTTTAAAGCCGCGATTAAAGGATCATAATATCAGGATTAAAGGTATTAGCGCCTACATTCTGCGTACAATGATAACAACATAACATTTCAAAGGTTTGTACCATAATATTTTTTTATAGGCGATCACAATCGATACTATACTCATTATAACCGCCTGATTTAACAAAGTATCAATTACAGCCGTAAACCTATCTAAAGCTGTGTTAAAAAAATTATAAATTGCACTTTGTAGCAATTCATTTACATAAAATATTTAATTCTAAATTTTTTTTATGCAATTTTTTGTTCAAATATTAGTATACGTTGTCAAAGCAGGTTAATGTCACTTGAAGAATTTAAGCACGGATGTGGAAAACAAGTTTTTGTACAAAGATATAGTAGACACGGGTTGAACGAGCAAGATGCGTTGCTTATTTAAGTGGATAGGTAATACCTAATGTACTTACATTTGTGACGTCAATCAGTTGTCAACATTTTATGTAATTGTTCTTTTAATCTTTATTTTATTCTTTTACAGTACAATTAGCGTACAGTGGCAGTGGTAAACTAATATAATAATTAATTATAAGGAATTCTTGAACTACTGCCAAGCAGTTTAACAAAATTACAGGCATTTTTTAACTAACAGATTTTGTGGTGAAGGTGGTGAATGTAACAATCACCAATAATTACACGTTTTTCTGCGAGATCACTTAATTTTATTTATAATAAATCTTATCAACTGTCTGCAGTAATAAATTCCAAAGAAACTTCGCGATTTAACATTACCTTGTGACCGATATCAGAGCAATTGAACCTAGCTAACCCCGTTCAGCTGATAAGTTATGAATAAACGGCTTGTTATGAAAAATCACAGCTATTTTAATTAATGCATTAAAGCAGAGATAACTGATTTTTCAGACTGATGAATAAGAATTTTTCGCTTAGCTATGTTCTTAAAATAATTCTAATGCTGTCTAAGAAAATAATTGTTTGATTAAAGTATCTTGAACTTTGGTCTTATCGTTTCCAATAAAAGATAAATAGAAGTGTCAAATTTTAATATCCAAGTAAAAACTTTATTAAACAAGGTTATTTTTAGTAACAACATCATACGATAGTCGTGTTAATATAAGATTCGTGTGATTCTGCGTTTTATAATGAAAACATTTTTACGATTTAATAACCTACATAATATTTAAGATATTTTGTACCACAGAAATCTAAAAATAAGGTGCCTTATTATTTAGATTTCTGTGCTTACATCCTACTAATATTATAAATGTGAAAGTTTGTATGTTTCATGGATCACGCAAAAACGGCCGAACGGATTTGGATGAAATTTGGTATACAGACAGTTTATAACATAGGATACTTTTCATCCCGGTAGAAGGTTCCCGTGGGATAATTTCCGACATACACGCGGGCGAAGTCGCTTGCAAAAGCTAGTCGTTTATAAATAACATTTCTTTGGTTTTTCAAGAAAAACCAAAATTTTACAACATACAGAACAACAACACAAAGTAAGCATTGACTAGAGAAGGAAAATCATGAAACCAAATAATGTGAAGAAAAAGCTACAAAAATAGCGGAAACAGTAACTGAACTACATGAAAGTGATTGGTCGATTAGTAGCGCACGTATGACCTATATTATACCTAAGAGGCCGTATACGAAATGATGTCGATTTCGCTGATTGACGTGATTTTTACAGTTACAGTACTGTATTTTTACAAGTTGTAATGCACAATATGAAATATCATTTCAATCATTTATGAGCTACATTTTCATTTTTATTATTTAATTTTGATTAATCGACCTAAACTACGACGTCGACTGTTTTGTGAATTTCTGCTGCAAGAGGTTTAGAATATCACATATTTACGAATAATTTTGACGTCTAAAGACTATGAAAAAAAAAATACAATGTTTTTTGTGAAAGTCATCTATACAATGTATGAAGCACTTTTTACCATTTTCATATAAAATTTTTGAGTAAAAAAATATTTAAACTTTTTAAACTTTCGCGATTTGTACACATTATAAAACTACATCGGTACCTACCTAAGAAAATATTTAACTTAGTCAAATTTTAGAGAAAATGGGCAAGGAAGAAGAAGGCTTTTGATTTCGGATACTTATGACCCTCGTTCATAAAATTAAAACAACAGAAATAAATTTCAGTTCATAGTCAATCCATTTGTTGAGAAAAAAATGCAAAAAATTAAGAAGAAATGGAAATAAAAAATCTTTTAAAACAACCTAGTTCTCGCATTATAAAGTCGACGCAAAATAAAAAAAGAAGCTCATAATTGAATTGATCTTTCATGTTGGAGCATTAAAACTTTAGAAATACACTAAACTGTTAAATCACTTCTTCTTCTTCTTCTTCACGTAAATCAGCGAATTCGGCAAAATTTCGTATACGTCTTAATACAGCTACAATCTAAGTAGGTACAGTCACCAACAAAAATAAAAACTTTTTTACAAAAAAATACAACCGACTTCCAAAAACAACACTACAAAGTGAAAAATAACTTTAATTTCGGAAGTCGGTGTCTGATTAAATGTATTTTTGTTTTTGCCACCGACTTCCGAAATTAAAGTTATTTTTCACTTTGTAGTGTTGTTTTTGGAAGTCGGTTGTATTTTTTTGTAAAAAAGTTTTTATTTTTCACTTTTTAGTGGGTCTGTTTATAATTTGTATAAGTTACAATAGTCCAATGTCAATTGCTCATCACATGTTACAAAATATTGCTTTTCCCGATGCTGGGACGTTAATTGTTGAGGAGTTCTGCTGGTAAGAACCAAGAGAACTCCTCAACAACCACTCACCACACGCATTGTGTGACGAGCGGAAATTGCTTAGCAACCATATTAAAGTAATCGAATCGCAACCCGTGAAATATTTATCATTGAGTAATTCCGGTAGCCATCTGTGGTCTTCATCATCAGTTCCACTTCACCAAGTGGTGCTTTCCGAGAGCAAATACACGAGCTACTATAAAAAATACCCAAATCACTATAGGTGTGCCTATAATATTTGAAGAGTTCCTTCGATTTCTCCAGGATCCCATCATCAGAACTGGATTTTGACAAAAATGGGACCATTTGGGAAGTATACCCTTTCCAACAAAAAAATAATTTTTCAAATCGGTTGGCATGCGACGGAGTTATGCGCGAACAAACATAAAAAAAAATAGAAACATCCGAATTGAGAACCTCCTCCTTTTTTAGAAGTCGGTTAAAAAGTCGATTAACACTTGCAGTATTTTAACCATAATTATTAATTAAGCGAAATATTTAATTCAAATCGGAACAGGAGTAATTAAAATTTTAAGAACATTAAATCCTAACAGAACGAAAAAAAGCAGTTTATCGAATCATTTAGATGATGTCAAAAAGTAGCAGTGTTAACCGACTTCTATTGCTGACCGTACAATGTATAATTTTCTCCGTCAAGACAAGTGTAAGTGAATATGGAAAACACCTTCAGTAAGTATCGTGAACTATTATAATAGATTAGTAAATTAAATCGGTGTGTCGAACTGTCGATACATGCATTGAAACTCGATAATAAATATTCAACTAATTGTTGTATTGTTGTTCTGCAGCCCGAAGTCTAGATTTGTGCCCGTTATGAAAACATAACGGGCGAAATGTGGGTGTGCTATAGATACACCTGTGCCCTAACCCTTCGGGAATTATGTGTTGTAATTCTAACGTTTAGTTGGAATCATCATCACGCTTACCGGGGTTAGTTCGTGTATGGGTGACCAACTTTACATGCCGAGATTCCTCCGTGCCTCGGAAAGTGCGTCAAGCCGTTGGTCCCGGCTATCATTCGTGGAACTTTGACAGTCGTTACGGGTCGTCAGAAGCCCGAAAGTCTGACAACCAATCTTACCAAGGGGTACCGTATTACCCAGTAATTGGGTTGTGGATGTCAGATAGAGGCAGTCGCTTCATATAAAATGCTGGTATTCAGCTGCATCCAAATAGACTGGAAGCCGACCCCAACATGGTTGAGGAAAAGGCTAGGCAGATTGATTGACTTGGAATCATAATAGCAAGAATCAAAATACTATTTACACAGAAGAAGAAGCAAGATACACCAACCAAAGATTTTGACCAGGCGATACAACGCATAGGTCAAGCAAGGCTACCCTCTTACAAAACAATGTTGTATTTAACCGCCCTTAGAGATGGACAATGGCAATTATAAGTAAGCTGTTGCCCGACTCTTTTCAATTTATAATGCAGATGGTAATCTGAATCTCTAATTAATATTAATCACACAACACCGGTAGTCAGCCAGCACTTCCAGGAAAACATCCTCATCAAACCAGAAAATTATTTTCTCTAATAAACCAAGTATCTATAAACGCATAAAACGATGGTAAGAATAATAAACAGCATATAAGCAAAAAATTCTGTAATGTTTTCACAGTTTTAGCAAAAGTTTGACACAATTCTGAAGAGACCAATTGACGACAGTCGATAGCTAATGTTCAAACGCCGCAAAAAAATACTAAAGCGAGCACATTATGTAGAGCACGATTTTTTCTTGCTCCAAATATATTATAACGAAATTCGAGTATAACAGTATACCGTTCCACTAACTTTTTTTTTGCGCAAACATTCCTGGAAGGGAATTTTGGAAATGTGGCCTCCGAAAGTACTGTTATCAACGTTAGATAAGATTCGTTAATCTATATGACGCCATCGAGTATTTAGAATATCCTTTTAAGTACGATTAGTACTAGAAATGAACAGATTATTATCTAGCCTACGTCACACTTTTCATGTTATTTATCATAAAATTAATTTGACCTGACTCACTGTTGTTTACTACAATTACCACCATTGACACTGAGATGAAGGCAATGTGCAACGTTCAGAAAAACCCGTATTTCATGTTGCAAGCAAGTTTTGCGAATAACTTGTCAAGTTATCACGTTTGTGCATAATCTTAGATGAACCCATTGACTCTCATAATATTTCTTGAAAATACAATGTCGACATTTTTTATTCGTGATACTTGAAATATGATACCTATTGTGCTTGAAAACTC
Organism: Cosmia pyralina; assembly: GCA_946251885.1. Classification (NCBI taxonomy): domain Eukaryota; kingdom Metazoa; phylum Arthropoda; class Insecta; order Lepidoptera; family Noctuidae; genus Cosmia; species Cosmia pyralina. The sequence goes on from OX276343.1 coordinate 9,563,217, forward strand.
AAATTTTTTTTGCAACGGAATATATTTTTAGAACCCATAATTTCCATTGAAAAATATACAATTATTGTTTACGAACTAATAGTGGAGTTTGTCTGTTGTACTAATGAAATCGTGCAGCCGTTCTTCCAGACGAACTCTGCACTTTCGTTATAAAATAAACACGATAATATCTTAATTGAAATGGGGATGTGCAGGCCAGGTTATCTTGCCAACAGTAGTACATATTATCCTATCGATAGTGAATCTTGCATGATGTCATATTGGGACTCAAGTTACAGGCTTTTGCAACGTTTCGTAAGGAAACACCGGTGTGCAAATGTTTGAATATGCGATGTGCGTCCATAAATGTACTGTTCACACAGGCAACCAGTATATTGTATTGCAGTAATTACGGTTAAAATGCAGCAGGAGCTAAGTATAGAAAATGATACGACCATATACTAAACTTGAAGTAAGGTTGTCTATTGAAAAACTTGTAGGTAAGTGTTGTTTCAATATTAACGATATCTATAGAAGAAAATATGACCCCAAAATGTATTGTATTATATATGTCAGAAAGGGTGGAACTGGAGGAACAATAAACGCTAAGACCCAACCGCATTCAATTCACTTTAATGATCATCAATTGAAAACCGATTACGAAAGTATCTACAGTTTAATTAAACCCAATTGCCCCATGTTCATAATTGAATCCTGATGTGACAATAACAATGGAAAACACAACTTATATAAGGCATTTAAGACACGTAGAAGTTCCAAGTGTTTAAAAACTTATAAGTGAGCTTAAGTTGATGAAAATCGAGAAATTCTGATTCTGTTTTTTTCAAAATAATGGAATAAAATTCGAATAGGAAAATACATAAATAATCCATAAAACGTGACATTGTTTTGATTACGACTATTTATAGTATTATTTACAAATTGCAAATGAACTTTAGACTCAGTTGACCCCGGACTGTGAACTATATAAACTATTGATGTTATATCAAACAGGCCGTCAAAGACAAGTCATAGTTATATTTAAACAATAGAGCCTCTAAGTATGGAAATATTTAAATAAATAATTATTTTGTAAACATGCTTGTCTGTACGTGTTGTTTATTTCATCATATCGAGCATAAAAAAAACATCATGTTAAAATTTATCCATGCCATGTAAATGAAAGGAGAGTAAATTAAAACAAGGAGATTGCCATCGAAGTGGACCAGTTTATTATTTAACATCTGTTAACATTTAAAAAACTGTTATAAATTAAACGCTAAGAGTAAGTAAATGCAACACCGTTTCACGGAACAGATAGTAATCTCGAAGTTTTTATAAGACAAGCCATCCATCACGAGTATTGAGGCATATTTATTTTGTTTAAATCTACATTTGAGCCAAGTTCACTGCTTTCAGAACATTGACTTATATTACAACTAAATAACTACTTATATTAGCTTACCTTTATAATAAAGACGTCATCAGTGTTGGAACATCCCACGTCTTGCACTTCTGCAACAAGAAAACAAAATATAAAATTGCGAGCCAACATGAAGGATATTTTTTATCTTACACTGAAAATAGCAGTTTTATTGGCAGAAATATTGAAGTAATAATAAACACAGCTGTCTATGGTGGAATAATAAAAATATTTGCAGGAGATATATTAAAGAAGCCGAATCAATGAGTCCATGAGTCCATTCAATGGACCCTGACACAAAGGAGAGCCCCCGAACAGATGTTAAGGCGCTTGAGGCAACTATTATTATCAAGTTTTGCATTTATAATATTATACGATCTTTACGAGTAATTTTTCTGATTCAAAGAACAACGATCGCGTGAGTGGACATGCAACACATCTAGTCTAAAGATAATAAATTTTATAAAATTGGTGAAGTCAATTTTCTATATACAAATAAATCTAAAACAACTTGTTTTATTACTTTAAGAATCAATTTACTTAAAGTTTTATGCACCGGAGCTTACTCGTATATCAAACGTGCTGTATAATTAAAGAAAAAGATTTGATATAAACTGTGCTAATTTAATTTTCAAAGTGCAACAAATACTCGTAATACTTATAAATATGCATAGGATCAGGTGACTTTTTAACAAGAAATATAATAACTACTTAAAATATAATTTTAAAAATTTATTGAATGCATTTGATTAAGTATTTCATAAAACAAATCACCTGTTGAATAACATTAATACAGCTTATAAATAAAACATGCATGCTATCGTAGCTTCGTATATAGGTTTCAATAACAGGTCATAGGTTATCTAAGATCAGACCAACTTCATAGCTTACACACGATACGGTCACGGAGTACCTACAGGGAGCAAGCGTGGGCCCATAATTATCAACGTTTATCTTCCGTGGGAACTATACACCAATTTCTATTGTCTCTCTCTCTAATAAAAGACCCGCTTCCTATTCGATAAATAGAACATTGTTCTTAATAAGTTTAGATAGATCAACTTTAGCACTATAGTAGCGTAACTGCGTCAGTGTCGGTTACATTTACATTTATATTTGTGTATTTATTGGGTTTGTGTGCAATTTGCATTGCATCCTTCCAAGTGTAAGTTTCTTTCCGGTTATGAACCGGACGTAGTCTTATCTTCGACCTGTCTTTCGAGGAATCATTTGAATATCTCCAAAGAAAATAAACAAATTGTGGTTTATGTTTAGTCATTCTATGACGTGCACGAGTCACTAAGCTACACTGAGGCCCAAAATGCCGTCTTAGACAATACTAAATTATCATAAACCATCTATTCTAAAAATCCCACTAACGTCTCCATTACAAGAACCAGTTTGCATAACACGGTGACGTAACTCAATAAGGTAAAGTCCACGTCATAATATCGTCGTATTATCATCGGCGAGTAGTAATGTCAACTAGCGCCACCATTGAGGAAAAAATCATAAGTCTGGAGATATGGAACATTTTAAAATTTCCTATGCTCACATTTTTAGTCAGATGAGGTAGGTCAGGTGAGGTCAAAAAAATCAACACTAAACCTCCTAGGTTCGAAGCCTTAGCAATTAACGCCAAAAACTGCCGTTTTTAGGGTTCCGTAGTCAACAAGGAACCCTTATAGTTTCGCTATGACCATCCGTCTTTTTTTTTACCTCACGTCCGTAGGTCAGGTGAGGTCGTGAGGTCAAAAAAATCAACTTAACCTCCTAGGTTCGAAGCCGTAGCAGTTAACGTCAAAAACGGCCGTTTTTGGCGTTAACTGCTTAAGATTTTTTTCTCAATGGTGGTGCTAGTTGGCATTACTACTCGCCTTAATTTAACATCTTAACAAGGTCGCTGATAAAGATTGACTTTGAATTGACTCGACGTGCTACAGATAAACATCTTTAGTATCATTCTAATGTTTATACATTATTTGTTGTTGCTGTAGTTTAACATTTTAAAATGGAATTACAGTAAATTGAAAATGAATACCACTACTTTCAATGACTGAAATTGGATACATGATTGTAATTGCAAGCAAATGGCAATTTAGATACAAACTATACCAATTTTAAGTTCTATTAAAAGCAATCTTTTTTACCAACGTTTTTGTTTCATTATCATAATCTACATTACTGTGACCTTACCATGTCAACTTAGCTGATTATTTTATCTTCAAGTAACTATCTATTAGGAGCGCTGACTTCACCTGTGTCAAAGCAAACCACGATGATTCAATCAAGATTGTAAACTTGATTCTAGTTGGAAACATATATTATCAGAAATATAAGCCAGTAATCCGTGTTATAGAAGCTGTAAATTAAAAACTTTAATAGATCAGATAAATAACTTTCCCCGTGGGTGCGGTTGTTACATGTAATGAAGATTATATTAATACAATTAACTCAGCGTGTACGAAAGCAAATTACCCATCTACCTATGAATTATAATACCATCTCTGTGATCTGGTGGCTTTGTCGGTAGTTAAAATAACGGTAAATACAAACCGCTGCAAATACCGTACGGGACATAAACCAAAAGAGGCTTTGAGCTGTACTGGCCTCTTATTGCCAAATTCGGACATCTTTAAGACGAATACGTTACAAAGCGTGTATTAATTATGTTTACTTATGTTAATATAAGTGTCCTCATTGCCTAGATATCTATTAGCATTAGTATTTATCTATTCAAAGGCAACATATCCGATGTCAGTAAACGTATCATAAGTACAGCCTTGAAACATCATCACAAAAGTAAAATGACAATGAAAAAAACGACATCATCCGTTTCGTGACCACAGTTATTTCCCGTTTTACATTACCGTTATAATGCAAGTCTGTATCAAATTGGCAACCTAGACGCCGTGTAACAAGCTGAACGAAATACGAAGAAGAAATATGTAACAGTTGGGTTTCAACAATATATTTATTCAAGTTAACAAGAAGAAACTTAACTATTACCAGCTTAAAAGATAACTAGTTTATTTGTTATGCAAGTAAAAAGGGAATATGGATGAACCTTCCTTACAGAAAAAAACTTGCTTTTGACGCAACGCAATTCAGAATAAAAAATAAATAAACTATTATTAACCTTCGACAAGTACCAATACCGGTTAATCCGGAGAGTTTCATACAAGTGAGATAAAGATACATTAATTAGTAACGCTCATATGTACTTCTCAGAAGATGTTACATGTCACAGTGGAGTGGTAAGAACAATCGACGATAGTGTTGGTCAATGACAGAAACGTCCCCGAGGTGAAAGTAGACAACTTTGTAAATAATAAGCGTGTGGGTGGTATTTGCGAAACAGATCATACAAACGTCAGTCAGAAGCTAATTAATGTAATACTAAAGATTAATGCCTACATGATTTCATTTTGCATTAGGTGATGAATGGCGACTATAAATATGGTCAATGGTACAATTATACTGTTTCTAACAATGATGAATATAAATATCAATTTGGAAGTGTCGATATTTGAATAAATAACGAGTTTGATAACGTATCACGTATAAATGCAAATTTTAATGCATTGTACTATTACAAAAATATGTAAATTGTAACCAAATTTAACACAGATCTAATATCAAATGTAGACAACAATAAAAATAAGTATTAAAATGTAGCTAAAAGGCAATGATGCGGTTTGATAATCTATTTTAGAATTAACTTGCACATTAATATTGATGAAGAAACAACTGCAGCTCATCAACAGGAAGTCGAAAATAACACTTTTTGCGTGTTTTCTGCTTCACTGCAAATCAATATCGAACAGTATGGCTTATTGCAACTGGTGTGATTGCTAGAAAAATTGAATATTACTATTCATTCGCCTTATAATCAGGAATTTATAAACAAGATTTATCTTTATTGGCATTAATGCGGTAAAAAGCAAGCTGAAAATTACTTCTATGAACGTGCTAAATGCGGAACATTCATACATAAAAACTAGAGGCTAGTCTAGAACTCATTATTAGTTCTTTAGAGTTCTCTCAGGGGGACGTAAGTTGTGCAAAATTAGACACATTTGTGGTTGTCTGTAGCCATGCATTAGTGCGTAAATTGCACTAGACTACGTCGTGTAATCCCATCGGCTGCTCATTAGTCGGCTCGCAACTTGCTGCAGGCCGTCGTGGGAATCTCTGCTAAGTAATATCATCTGTCGATGACTCGAACCATCTTCTGAAACGGTTCACGGGCAAGACGAAACTTTAGTCATTTATTTTCCAAAGGATTACTAAACTGTCACGGCTGCTGATGCTCTCAGTTTGGTTTGAGATATATTTTATTTTAAGGACCGAAACTAAATAGTTTACGTATTTGCTTTTAACCTTTACGATTTGTTCTCCCCTAATGGCTATTAATAGATACAGCGTTCCACCTTAATCTCGTATTGTCAACTTCTATAAAGGATTTATTTAAAATAAATAATAAATAATGTTGAACAATAATTGATAAAGTTGATAGGCGATCAAGATCTCAATTTCAACCATTTAGAATTTTAGATGGACAAAATAAAACATTTGTTTAGAAAATTACAACAGATTCTTTAAGAAAATATCACTATGACACCGATGAATTACAGTCACTGTTATAATAGTGGATACCAATGTAAATGTGAGCCAGTAACTATAGTGGAAGATTGATAAAGATGTTTGCCCACACAAGGTCAGTGGGGTGACATGACCACTATGTTGACATACCAAGCAAAAATAAAATATAGCGCTAAATATAAGTAACTGTTTAAAGTAAATATCAAATAATGCTGCAGATATTTGTGATGATATAGAAGCTGAGCTGGGTAAAGAAACTCGCTTATCAATTGCTTGTCACGTTGCGCTAGTTTCAAAAGTTTACCAACTGAACGATATTATGGCGCTAGTAAAATCATAGGACAAGAATACGGTTACATTTTTACAAATGATAACTAGATGTCAAGCACGTTACCTCCCACGTAGTTAGATTGTGATATTATCACTCCAGTGGTTGATATCAGTTTAGTGGAATTCCAGTGTAAATAAAGGTAAAAATAAAAAAGTTACATATATTAATTTAGTGCGACGTCAGTAACCTTGCCACTTATTCCAAAAGAATCTATATATGTTAATACCTCATAGATATAGTCTTATCTACTCCGATAAATAATGGTCCAGGATGTTGTATGCAAACGACACAAATGTTTTTGCCCAATGTATTTGTTTCCAAGCTCTTGGTCAAATCCGTAAATATGAGGTGCAAAGCGATGATTATTTCCTGTTTACATAAAAAAGTGAATCGAAAAAGACCAATGACAAGATCAGTGCAAACAAATAAAAAAGTCTTGGCAGCTTAGGCAATTTTCACAGAATTCGTTGTGTTAGAAATCAGGGGCGTTACTGTAGGTGTGTTTGCTGATTCACTACTTTTGTTTCCAGTGACATCGCCTACGTGGATCCACGTATCCTCGAATCCATATTTGGTCATATTTATCATATTTCTCTGAATTAATGTGTTATACTTTTTGCAATATTTTGCCCTCCTGTGAAACACCTTGCTGGTCGTGACATCATTCATGTAAATGAAGCTGTCATGGATCACTTTCGATTATATAAGTCGAACCACGTCATTGACACTCGTATACATTTCTGAGACCATATCCTGTTATAATTTTTGACATAATTGTTTTGTACGATGCCACATTAGAAGAAATAACCAAAGTAACTAATAATAGATTAATGGATTCTTTACGACTTTGTAAGTGTTTGTTGTTTTCAGTTAAATTAATAATCTGACAGACAATCTTAGACACTTGATTGATGGATATTTGAGGACAATATTTGCAGTAGACATTACGGCAATGATGCCAAAACTTATAATACATTTTGGTTCAAAATAATGTTCCTCCAAAACCGCTCTAATGAGTCGTAATCTCGCAAACTTGAATCATTGTGGAGAAGCACGCGGACAAAAAAGGGTCGTAGGTAAGGCAATGGATGGGGATGGCGACGGCCACAAAAGGGACCTCAGTGTCGGAGGTCTTGTAAACAGAATGTAAAGGAAACGGTTTTTTGTTGGGGAGAATCGGGTGACGCCGCGAGTCCGGCGCGGGCGCAGGTAAGAACTTAAAAATTTCTCTAGCTGTGCTCGCTCGTACCGATATTATCTCTTTGTTACTTACGAGTGCAAACGTTGTTATCTCCGAGCCAACTGTTTGCACAAATATGGACGACCTTCCAGCTTGCATACGTGACTGTGTTACGTGGCACATAAAACTGTATTGCCTTTTCTTGCCTTTTTATCTAGAAATCAACGTTTCTTGAGTAGTTTCTGAGATTTTTGTACTCGCAGGAATCCGGACTATCTCGCCATTTTCAGAATTACGATGAACTGCACGATGTAACCTTAAGCGTAAACTTTTTCTCAGGACTAAATGGCAAAGATAATCCTTATCGTGAATCTTTTTCACATTGGAATTACTTGGCATTTACATTTATAGTCCTTTGCTCAAATTAGCTCATCAAAATGCAGTCGACTCCATTAAAATTGTCCCGGCAAATCATATTAGATAGCACATAGCCTAAACGACTGTTTCAAATATTCCGTAGTTTCAGACAAACCAAACAGGTTTACTAGATAGATAACATCTGTCCATCTGAATTGTCAGTAGTTGTCCTTGGTTAGAGGTCAGCGGACATACAAAATTCACAGTAAGCTAGTCCCCTACTGGTCCCACACTGTATTTAAAGTGATGTTTTGTTGCCAGACCTTGAATACATTAAGGACCAGACAGGTCAACTGAATTCATGTGTACACCTCTTTAATATTAATCGTGTTGAAAACACACTTTTTCATTTGGGTCGTGTTAAAATTTTGACGTTGTTTGGCGTCACTTTTTTATGTTCGCTTTTTACGTTTTTGTTTTGTTTTACTTCATTAATATTGATGTTTTTCAGATTTTCTATTGACGCTTAGATTTTCAATTACGTCAATGATAGTTTTAATTGCATTATTATTATTTTTCATATTATTATCATCCTCTTCGTTATGTTCAAAGAGAGAAACTGCTTCTACATAGTATATAGCAAAACTCTGGTTGCACTTGAATTCGATCATTTAAGCAAATTCGGAATTAATTTTAAATATAAATTATTAGGTTTAGTAGAAGTGGGTTAGTGTAGAAGTGTGCACGTTTCTCTGAAATAAGCTGATAAACAAGAAATAAATATAATATAAGTTTATCAACTAGTATTCTACGCCCCCACACAATATTACCTTACAGCTAGCGATTTTGTAGCGCTAGAATACGAATCTTAAGAGTAAATATCTTTTAATTGCATTACAACTTTGTATGCTTGATATGTAATTTGAAACTTGCCAAGGGTAAATTATTTTTTTACTTCAAATATCAAAGTGCCAAAGTGCTTTGTTTGGGTGCTATTGTTTTGAACGGACACTTTCATTTTTGTCATGTGTGTCATTGTTGCCATTGGTTATTATCGTCTGCATGTGAAGTCAATGTAAGTTTTAATGAACAGTTTTTGAAACCACATGTTTTAGTGTCTAAAATTTTTTATTCTTTACATATTCTTGCATAATGAAGTTAAAAATACCCATTTTAGGGCGGGTTGTTTCAAGTCCACTTAACGCACTCGTATACGTCAAATATGGCGCTAATTATCGTCAAATAAAAAAAAAACATTGTTTCACAGACGATCGGTTTTTTTGCAGTGGAACAACGCTTTGTATTTAACGAACCTTAAACATCTTACGTCAACATTATTTGACGTACTACGTAATATATGTTACGTTAACCAACCGTTTGAAACAACCGGCCCTAAGGGCCGGTTTCTTGATCCGTAGCTAACTCAACCAATGGTTAAACATAGTAACTAATGGTTGAATTTTGGCTAAATGTGAAGGCTAAACATGAATGTATTCATGTTAAAAAATACTAACTAATGGCATTTTGGCAAACAGATTTAGCCAAAATTCAACCATTAGTTACTAGTTTAACCATTGGTTAAGTTAACTACGGATCAAGAAACCGGCCCTTAGTAACTTAATGAGCATTCGATGTATTTGTGGAGACTGGACTGATCTGCTGGACGTCGTCAAACTATTATACCCTTAATGATGATAGGATAGCTTCACAGTTTAAACTAATCAGTTGACAGTTACACCACCCTAAGAAATGTTAAATCAACTAATTGCAGGAAGCCGGACACTGTATACTTATAACAAATCAAGACATTAATCACGGATACGTATTCCGTGGTCTCTGCCTGCACATAACAATTAGATGAAGCCATATTTATATTGGAACAATTGAGTACGTACAACTGGACAATTATGCCAATCACGCGTCGATTCGCCGATGCATTGCAATGCAAAACAATACCGGGTACCAATAACACAATCTAATCAGATGCAATTTGAATTATTTTGAAGAAGTCATAATAGACGGAAGTTCACACACATGTCGTCCAAAACATTGTATGTTATCGTTGGGCATGTCAACTGGGCCTTTGCCATGACACACCTAGGTACTTTATTATTACAGGATTCGTCCTACTGACATAATTTTCCGTCAATGCCAATGTGTCCGTAAAGATAATATTGCAATTTACAACCCGCAGTAAAATTATTTTACCAGTCACTTTTTATTGTAAATTAAAATAATAGGTATAATAAATATTTTTGGGAGTTATATTTTCGAGCCGTTTGGTGTTGAAATACTAGGGCCGTGGGGTTCGAGTGCACACTTGGCTTTTCAAGACATCGCTAAACGGTTGGTCGACTCCTCACGTGACCAGAGGGCTGGCCTATTTTTTGGCCAAAGAATCAGCATTGCCATACAACGTGGCAATGCTGCCAGTCTTTTGGGCACTTTTCCTGTTGACAGCGATGCGGACGAATTTTTTGATGCCCTATGATCCTTTCCCCTCCTTTTTTATATACCATGTATGTGTACAGTTAACAAAAGAGATATCTAGGCAGGGTAGAGTAACATATTTGTATGTGAATTGCTTCATGTTCAATTTCGTGACAATATACAATTTTGTGTTGGTGTGTTACAATGTGAGTATTGCAAAAACAAAGTAATATAAATAAAATTGAACATGAAGCAATTCACATACAAATATGTTACTCTACCCTGCCTAGATATCTCTTTTGTTGACTGTACATATTATTATTTTAAATCTGTTAGTTTATTTAATATGTACATACAAATAAATAAATGTCAGTTTTGCACGGTCATTCTAAATTAAAAAAAAAAAATAATAGGTACAATATTTTTCATGTAGATGAGCTATCCGATGCACGACAAATCGAATTCCCGCATAAAATCAATCCCGCATCGAGTAAAACATAGTGTAGTCCGTCTGAGTAGGACACGTTTCCGCATCGAATGGAACACGTTTAACTAAAGTTTGGTTCAGGTCTTTGAACTACGAAGTCTGGAACTAAAGTTCATGACATGAAACCGCGGTTTAGATTATGTAACGAATGATTCCAAATGTTTTCCTTTAATCCTAATAATACATTTATTATCTTCCATACCTATTCCGGCTTTTCTCGCCAGTCTGTCGAGACTCGAGCGGAAAGATACGATGATGTATACAATGCGCCGACAAATTTGGACGCGGTTTGTCCCACTTTTTGCCTCAACTAGTATACATAGCTATCTGACATCGTTAACTTGAGCATGAAAATATTCCTCACCATTTGCGGAGATAAGTGATCTAGTGAGGGAAGGTAATGGTAGTTGTGGGCTCGGTAGCCACAGCTGCTGGAAATGAGCGGCATAAGATGGGAGTAATGATGCTGATCACTCTCTGTCGCGCGGCCCTTTTCATCTCTCTAATTAATCGAAACGAGAACCCCTTTTTTTTTCCGTTGACACACTGATCTTGCGAGAATGTGCACGAATTTTTGCGGTCGCACATTGCTGAAATTCGACCAAAAGAGGCTTATAAATCACAGCCAAGTGGAATGTTATCAAAGTAATATGCTGTAGATTTTACAGATAATTTTACGACGGGCGTACTTGAACGTTTCATATCGATTTAGATTGGTACAAATCGATTAAGCAGTATAACCTAAACACAATCTGATACTTTAACTTGATATTATGTCTTACTAAACAGAAATGACAGTTATATGAGACTAATACGAGTAAGTAGACATTAAAACGAACGAATTCGCATAATTATATCCACTTAGTAATAAGCTCAGAAGTAATTTGAGTATAATACATATACCACTAAAGATGAGACTTGACACACTACGTGTTTTGACATGCGCTTTAGACGATTTATAGGTCTATTTTAGCGGTATGAGGTAAAGACGGGAAGGGACCGCGGGCGGGCGTTATCGGGCAGCGCGGGAGGCGCGGTACGGCGCTCGTCAAGTCTCATCTTTCATGGCGCTTATTATATTATAACTACGTGTACGAAATTTTTAGTATGAAATCAACATGCTTTTAATTAATAAAATAATGTTAGAATATTTTTTAACCACACAAGTTGTTATTAGGCGTCGGAAAATACAACGTTTGGATGATACTTCATCTACCTCTAGGATTTCTTTTAAAAGAGGAAGATATTTAGGTACAGCTTATGAGATTGATATAAAGCTCGTCAATGCTACGTGAGCATGTATCTTTTGCACAAACAGTGACAACAGATGGACAATGACAGAAAATGGCCTTTACTTCACTGTATAGTACTAAACACCAAGTCTTTAGGGTCCCCGAAACGATACATTGCAATTGTCAATTATTACGTGATTGATACGCAAGTGCAATTGATTGACAATATTACTACAATAGAAATTGATGGCAATTGATCAATTGCGATTGATCGGGTCGGGGACCCGTTTAGCCGCTTGTATACCTACATAAACACACAAAACTATATCCCTACATTCCGATAGTTCCGTACTAGCGTTTCGCAATTATTCGAAAATATGCAAAAGAATACTTCGATTTAAAGGAATACTACTAGTAAAAACTTATTACGTAAGTACTACTGAACTACTAAAAGTACTACTAACTACTAAAAAAATATTCGGAAGTTTCCAAATCGAATAATACTCTGATTTATCAATGAACGCGTAGCGCGTTCATTCAAAAATCTTATTATTTTTTTTTTTTTGGTACCTACATGTTGAGGTTTAGGGATTTATGGGTTTTATAAAGGGGGGCCAAATTTTCATTATTTTTGCTATAGGACACCGTTTTCGAGATATAAGCAAAAGAAAAAAAAAACTATTTTATAAACTCAGTAATCTACCTATGTATTTACCTCTCTATCACTTTCACACCTAAACCGCATACAAAAACTTATTACGTAAGTACTAATCTAAGTAGATGAAAGGAAATATTCGGAAGTATTCAGAAGTTTTCAAATCAAATAGTACTCATTTATGAATGAACGCGTAGTAACATGGTCTCTGGCATTAATTTATAAGTACTCTATGCGTGCGTGACCGAACATGTACTTAGCTCGGCGAATAATTGCGAATACTACTCAAAACTTCCGAATGCTTCCGCGAATAATACGACGGGAATACTTCGGAATACTCTCCGGCAACGCTAGTCCGTACCCATCACGGTAAACTATTCAAAGTGCGGTGTGAATTAGGTTATAAAACCCAGAAGTGGCACAAACTTTTACGTTGTTATTTGAAAACAAAATGCTCATAAATTTTTATGTTCAGTAGTAAAGAAAGTAAATATAGTAGTCGGTAGACAGTTTAGTAATAGTAAGTTTGTGACGTCATTATATGAAAAAAGTGCAGTGTTGTAGGATTGTATTTTCGTAAATACCTATAAGGTTTATGTAATCAGGTTATATAAGAGTCGATCAAGCGTATAGTTGCATTGAAATGATCTGAATGTCTGTGAGTAATGACTACTGAAGCGACACCGTTTTTCAGTGACAGGTTACAGTTATACAGCTGTAAGTGATTTCTTAATTGTCTGAAGAAATTGGTTTTTACGATAAAGAGTGTTTTAAGTGCAGAAACAGTCTAACTGACGTTGTTTTTTTAGTTATAAGATAAAATTAACATGACTGGCATGGCACGGCATAAACGAATTCAAACAGAATTGGTTTATGTATTTCATATTTAGGGGAACTTTTTTTAGTGTCAAGTCTGTATATTACTAGCTAAAAAGCGCACATCAACTGCCAAAAACTAAATTAGATTTTCATAATAAAATATGCCTATATTTAAAGGAAATATCAACGTTCTGTATCTTTCATTGCGCCTATAAAACTCGCATATTTAAGACCGCTCTCGTGTTCTGTAAGTAAATGTCGAGGCAAACACTAAACGTCTCGATATCTAATCGAATGACTACAGTTTAATCGATTCTATGTTTATAGCAGTTTGCAATTCGATTCTCGATAATGGAAAGCGAGAATCGGTATGATTGGAGAGCTGTTGGCGTGGGTGGCAGGACCTGTATTGTCGTATTGTCGTGCCCAAGTTCTAGGGCTTGGAGATATACCCCAGAGTCAATGACCAACCAACCAAGTTTACCTAGATGTTATGGAAGAATTTCAATGTGTTCATTATTAGGTATGTTTGTGATAATAGTATCAAACAGAAGTGCAAACGCAAACGACACGTATTTTTACTCAACACAATTTGGTATAATGAAAGTAAAAATTTACCTACATCACTGTACCACACAAATCCCTTAACGAACCAACGAACGTTGTTGAATGTTCAAACAAATACAGAAATTGTCGTTTTAGCAAATCAACTAAAACTTAAGTGCCAACTTAGTTACAGCTCTATAGTTTGTAGTGTAGTTTTGCTGGCAATCAGTACTGCTCACCCACGTACGGCGTAGGCGTTATGTCCCTTACAAGATAGGCCCAACGAACATATTTAACTGTCCCGAGGCAAAGCACTGATATTATTTACGGAACTCACATGATTTTAAATGGTGGCCAGCCCGGTTAAATTGTAATCTGCATAATTTTATTTGCGTGTAAGCTAGGTATATTATATCCAGATATAATACTTGATTAGCACAAATAAATCTCCTAAAGTCTATGATCAGGCAGCAGCCATTCCGCGTCTGTTTGAAAGTGATAATTTCAAGTGTTGTATGGTTTTTGATTTAGTTTTCACCCAAGACGTTACACCTACGGTTCGAATGTACTAGATATAATTCAATGAAATATTGAGTTGTATCTATTATATAAATCTATACGTATTATAAAATAAAGTCGCTTTTCGTGTCTGTCTGTGTGGCCTCGTTGTTCTTCTAAACTACGCAACGGATTTTGATGCGGTTTTCAATATCATTTAGAGAATTTATTCCGGAAGGTTTATTTATATGTGTAATACATTAATATTTAACTTTAAATATAGAAACTTTCATGTTTTGTCAAGTCGTAAAAACCGTACGAAGCAGGGGTGGGTAGCTAGTACCTATCGTATAAATATATCAAAGAAGCCATGTGTAGCTGACCCGCCAAAGTGTACATAATGACGTCACCAGTACAGCGTCACAATGCTTTCCATCACACTATGACACACAAGAACGCCCACATATTTATCAAAAACGTATCGTTGACTAATCAGTCACATGTCGTGGCTACTACAGACAGGCAGACGTAGAGGAGATGCATTAGGCACTAATTAACCACAGTAGTAAATATTATTAGTTGGAGACAGGACGTTCACCGCAATGTCAGAAACGAGGTTCATCTTGCAATGACGTGGTTTAGAAATAGGCAGGCCGTCTTTTCCATTGGCCGCTCTGGGCAAGTGCCTAAGGCCCCTCAATTCATGGGGTCCCCTATTTCCTGGCAGCGTCGTAGCTAGGGGCTATCAGAGGCAGTGTGCAAAAAATTTCGAGCTCTCTTCGCTCGCTCTTGCATCCTTTATTCTCCATTCCCAGAATCCTAACGTGCAGAGGGCCTCCAATAGGTTTAAAACGTCCCTGGAAATAGGTGACGATGCTTATTTTTACCACTTTCAGAACTCACGTAGGTATTTGTATCTACTCGTCCTTCAAGACTATCACACTATCACACTAATATTATAAAGGCGAAAGTCTGTGAGTGTGTGTGTGTGTGTGTATGTTTGTTACTTCTTCACGCTCAAACGGCTGGACCGATTTGGATGAAATTCGGTATGTAGATAGCTTATACCCTGACTTAACACATAGGATACTTTTTATCCCGAAAAAATGTAGTGCTCCCGTGGGATGAGCAAGGAATTCAAATATATTTGCTACTCTTTCAAACTCAAACGGCTCCACCGATTTTGATGAAATTTAGTGTGAAAGTAGCTGACACTCTGGATAAACACATAGGCTACTTTTTATCCCGAAAAAATGTAGTGTTCCCGTGGGATAAGCAATTTTTTTGTGAATACTTTTCTCACCGATTAAATAATACACGTTTTAGTGTACCTATCTCATAAACCGCAGGTAACACCGCGGGACGCAGCTAGTGTTTTATAAATAATAGGTTGGGGAAAAAGTTTCTTCGCATTTTTTAAGAAAATTCAAAACATTTTTTAATATACATTATTTAAATTTATCTAAACTATGTAGGTACCATTTTGTTCGACATCTTTTTGCCATCTTGTAGGTAGGGACATGATCCCATTGCTATAGAAATTTTGGGACTTCTGATCAAAATACCGCGACAAGTGGTTTTGGCAGTCCTCTCGTGATGTTAACCTGACACTGCCTAAAGAATTCTGAAGAGACCGAAACAGGTGGAAATCTGAAGGTGCAAGGTCAGAACTATACGGCGGATGCATTAACACCTCCCAGCCAAACTCTCTTATTTTTTGCCGAGTGGCTAAAGATGTGTAAGGACTAGCGTTATCACGATGAAAAACCACACCCCTTCTGTTTATTAATTCCGGCCGCTTTCTCTCAACTTCTTGCTATAATCTCATTAGTTGTTCGCAGTAGAGTTTAGAATCGATGGTCCTGCCTGGTGGTAACAGCTCATAATGAATAATGCCCTTCCAATCCCACCACACACACAGCATCACCTTGTTGCGGGTTAACCCGGGTTTCGCCACAGTCTGTGAAGCCTGACCGGCCTTTGACCACGACCTTTTTCGCACGTTCTTGTCGTACGTGATCCACTTTTCATCACCAGTTATCAGCTTCTTCAAAAATGGTTCGGTTTCATTACGTCGTAATAAAGAATCACAAATGAGTACACGGTTCATTAGGTTTCTTTCAGTGAGCTCGTGAGGTACCCAAATATCGAGCTTTTTTGTGTACCCAGTTTTTATCAAATGCGCCAAAACTGTTTTGTAGTCAATTCCCAGTTCTTCAGCTACGTCGTAACTACTGATATGCCGATCTTGCTCCACTTTTTCAAAAATGGCATCCATTTTATCCGTAATAGGGCGACCAGAGCGACGTACATCTTTGACATCAAAATTTCCGGATTGAAAACGCTTAAACCAAATTTGTGCTACTCTCACAGACACTGCACTGGGTCCATAAACATCGCAAATTTTTTTCGCGGCTTGCGTTGCATTTTTACCTTTTTTGTAGTAAAATTTTAAAATGTATCGAATTTCTTCATTAGATTCACTCATCTTGACAGTACGAAAAACAAATGAAAATCACACATTTTTCTAATTTGAATTTGGAATTATGTTCTTTAAAATTTAAACTTTCAATCATACCAAAACCAGCCAGATACAAATAGTATAGCCAAAGAGATTTTATTTTAAGTTCATACATACTGTAATGCGAAAAGACTTTTTCCCCAACCTAATACGTAACGTACTTAAATTTACTTAATTCAACAAAATAGTTAATATTCTTACATGTTCAAGGGGTACAATACTTTTCTCAGTGAGTCTAAAATAGTAGCAATTCTACCAACAATGCACGTGCGTTTTAAGACTTAATTTTTCATACCCAATTACTGTAACTTAAACCACAATACTGTGGTTTAAGTTACAGTAGTTTACCTTTATAGAAAACGGCCAAAACGACGAGCTTTGAAATCTCAGTCAGTACCATTTTTTTGTTTTCGGGGGGAAACCTTCAAAAGGCGCCCGGGCTTTGGGGAAAAGACCGAGGAGTGTGGGATTTTTACCTCACTAAAACCACCCCGGTAATCATCATCTGCACATGTAAGGGGCACCCGTTACCTCTCAAAAGACCAATCCGGAACCCCCTCAGTACCAGTACCTAGGTACCTTTTTTTTTTTTTTTTTTTTTTTTTTTTTTTTTGTGGATGGGAAATCATCAAATGACTTCTCCCGCTCTAGGCAGAGCGGGAGGGCGTGTCAGACTTTTACTGACTAAAACCCACCCATGTTCCTTCAGTTGCCCTTGCCAGGGCCACGGTATCTCTTTCGAACTACCCGCGACCCCGGCGGAGTACCTAGGTACCTACGCAACAGTTCGAGCGCGCGGCAGTAACGCACGGACGGACACGTATTTATCTACCGAACGGCCATAAGTAATTAATTCAAGGTCACAGCCCAGATAAACTACTGTTACATTATTATATTGTGCTTAAACTGTCATTACACGCATCAACTACATCGTTAATTAGAACACTGAACGCTACATAATTCCACTAATTTACTAATGATTTTAATTTTAAATAACTACACGCACTTTCTTGTCCCATAGCAACGAACGAACAAGATCGCCTTCAACGGGTAGCAAGATCAAGAACTACTGTTACATAAAGGTAATAAACAAACTAAAATAGCTCGCGGTTCTCCACACATTCACGCAATAAATGGCTACAGGAGCAATATAGCTTCTTTCAACACTAAGTTCGTGCGTATTGTTTATACATGTGCCGAAATGTTATTTAACAAAAACGTAAACAAATTTAAAAGATGATTAACTAATAGGTACTTGTATTACCGGGAAGGGAAACTGAATGTTTCTATAAACTAAGAATATGTTTACAAGAAGGTTAGCGTACGCGTAAATAATGCGCACACGCTTGTTGAAATATCCTTGACAATAACCCAAAGTTATAGGTATTGCATGAAGTCTATGCTAATTTGGGAACAGTTCAGAGTGAATAGAATGAAGTACGAACTGCATATTGTGTGAAGTGAGATTCGCGTATTTGTAAATAATACAGACAGTGAACAATAGTCGATAGGCAATGCTTCCGCTTTTGACATAACTTCATTTATTTATTCATTGTAATATTTAATTAATTATTATTTTTGACATTATTTAATTAGTTTGACATTATTTAATTTGTTTTGACATTATTTAATTAGTTATTAGTTTTATTTGTGTTTTTGTATATATTAAGGATCAATGATCTGAAATAAATGAATTTGAATTGAAAAAATTGCGACATAATACTGTACAGAACAAATATGTATACATTGTCATTATCTCCAATTCTCTATGACTCATCTCGATATTTTTTTATTTACATGTGTGAGCAATCATAATATCTACATAAATAAATAAATTACACCCTACCTCCACACAAGACACTCACAATATTAAAAGCACTCGAGTTCCCCATTTAAATCAACTTCTTCACCACAAAAAAAATATCAATAGACCTCCCCATCTGATCCTATAAACATCCAATTTTATTTTATGATCAAACATTAGGCGACAGAAATAAATAAATAAAACATGGCTATAAAAATAATGTCTGACATCCCTCACAACCCTTCCTGGTACAAAAGTCATAAAATGGATACATCTATGTCACCGATTATCTCGGTAAATTACAATGTAGAAACGACAATTTTATTGATTATGCCCGCATTTTGGACAATCGAAATTAACCGCCAATTGGGTTATTGATAAATGCCAATAAGTTTCGCTTAGAAAATGAAAACCATGCTATTATGAACAGTTAGTACCAATTACGTTTCTTCGTAGAATCTGCTTCCGAATAACAAAAACAAGTAATCAATCGTAATATTTCTTCCTCAATCTTGATCAGAGTAAAATTGCAGTACACCACTACACATCCAATATTTACGAGTTCATACATCCTAATTATATCCTTGATATTGCAGCTTAACAAGAAAATATTGCACCGTATTTTATTTATACGATTTGTACCCGACCCGCCTACCCGTCTTTCCACGGCCTTATTGAGAAAATCAACGTTCTAAGCGTGTTTGCCTACAGCGCACATTTCTGCTATCTACGCCAATATTTATTACTGTTTCTGGTAGCTAACGGTTAAAAAATATCTTACAGTTTACGTATTCACACGCATTTTATGCATTTTTATGGAAATGTAAGTCTCTATAAGTTTGTTTGGATTTCATGTCTAAACTGTAAAACCAATTTTGATCAAATTGGGAACGAATCTAAGTATATTTCATCCGGAAAATCAAACAATTTTCCAACGAGAGCATCTAGTGATACCTAACCAAAAAGTTCTCATTGATTGTCTTCTGTTATTCAAGTTATAAACTTAAGAAAAGAAAAAAAGAATAGTCAACCACTTTCCTCTGATGTTGACATTAACACAAACAAGAGTCAATGCATCGGTATGTCTGTCTGATTAATCTGATCGCGAGCACGACATATTGATCGTCATCGGATGACAATATTCGTCTAACGATATTCGTTTAGCGAGGCGAACAATTACGGCACTTCTTACATTCTTGACATATGTTAACTACAAATAAATAGTTTATAAAACTGACTACCTATACTAGTTTCAAAGTAAATACTTTGAAATTAGTATTTGATTAGACAGTTAATGTCGCTGCGCTTGCGTCGATGACCTTCAAGTGTCTTATCACGTACGTTCTTGAATTTTATTACAATTATGCGTGAACGATACCATCATATCACATGAGTTGCTCGAAAGTTCAGTACTTACCTTCATATATTTAGTGAACACAGCTGTTTTATTGCTTCAGCTGTTAAAATTTGCATGCGCAAGGAACTCGTTCACGTTAAGTATTTAATTGCAAATTGAATGAATACAACACGTGCCACTAAAGATGATACTTGACACACCACGTGGTTTGACTTGAGCAGTAGACGATTTTAGGTCTCTTTAGCGGTATGAGGTCTGAGCGCGGGACGAGACCGGGTGTCATCGGGGCGGCGGAAAGAGCACGAGAGGCGCGGTCAAGTCTTAAGTATTCCTCTCATACTGAGCACCTGCCATCTAATCTCTTCACCACCCTTGGTTGACTGGTAGAGAATGCCTAAGGCATTAAGTCCGCCTTTGTACGTTTTGTGTGCGAAAAGGTTAAATAAATAAATAAATAAGAGCAAATTAGCAGACTTCCTTTTATACTATCACTTGTAACATAATTTAATCTGACATCATATGTCACGATTCGCATCAAGAGCTATTTCAGAGTTTAAACTACAAAGATAGACATCGCACCTTATAACGAACTAGACAAGAATTCTCGCTGGTTTTGGTCGGCAACTAAAACTCGTCACGTCTGTGCGCCGCCTTAAACGACACGGAAGGAGTTTCTTCCCTATATGGACATGGCCAGGATATATAGTGGCTAGAAACAGGTCTCCTGGAACGATAATAGTGCTCGTAATAACCTGGAATAGCTGTTTGCGTGCTAGCAGTCAATATTAGGGGGTCCGACGACCACTTACGATACCGCCTGGCAGCTGTATGAGTGGAATATTTTCGCGTATGACTACTTATTTCCTAAATTGAGACTAAAATGGGAAAATACAGGCAGTATTTTCTTAAAAATCATTTTTACTAGACTGATAATTCCACTGTCTAAATAAAACCCCAAAACGTTGCTTGAAAACCGGTTAAATTAACAGAATCTGTTTAATTTAATCGGTATCTTAGATTGAATAATCAGTCACGCGACCTACCTACGTATAATGACGGGCAAATCATCATAATTACACGCCACACCCGGTAACAAATAATCAACATGTTCTCGGTTTGACCTGTAACCCCTTTCGCTAATTACATCTAGAATTATTTCCTGCAACAATTTCAAAGTAATTTAAAAAACTTCACATGTATACGGAATCTTGAGACAAATTAAACTCATTCTACGTCGACACTTCAAAGGTTTTATTCTAATAGAGTTCAATTACTTTTAACGATTCGAATGATGGACGTTAAACTGAGTTTAAAACTAGCACGGGGAAGTCTTACTGTGAAATCTAATTTTAACGCTAAGTTAATTAGCACTTTATTTTCATTCTACAATATAGCACGTATGAAGCAAAAATGGCGGCGAAATTATCACGAGCAAAAACAAGACACATTCACGTGTCACGTTGACTCTGATCTAACGCTATCAAGAGTCATAGCTGACGGATCATTCATATTACCTCTTAATTATTAATTAGTACTATTTTCCTATTAATAACAAGCTTGCCGCAAAGGAAATATTTAAGACAACGTAGACCTTAAAGTATCTGTTGTAAAGGCTTGAATTAAATGCATGTTTTCAGCCTATAAATCAATCGATGACAGTATAAATAAACCACAGATTTTAACAGACACTCGAACATTTTAATTCCACTTCTAAGCGCCGAATCTATAGAAAACGAGGCCAAATATAGTCGTAATTAGCACTTATTGACTATGAAATTGATAAATGATAAAGCTGCGCCTGCGACGTTTGGTCATAGTTAACAGTTGAGTTATTAGTTTCGAAAGTGTGGGCCAGAAGCGTCTGGTTGTTGAAGTGGTCTTTGTTCGAACTTTTTGTGGGCACTCGACTGTCTTCACTAAACACTATCAATGAATTCTTTGTTAAACACCCTGGGAAAGTTTTTGAAGTTCTAGATAATTTTAGTATGTTTTGAATCAACCATGTGTACTCAAATTTGTGATTGTTGATACAAAATCAATATTTGTCACCGAAAAGTTATCGTTATCGTAGATAGTGATGTCACAACCGCATAGGTAGATACTTTGGTGCATTTAAATCATTTGGAGTTGCATAATATTGGCGAAGAGATATCTGGTATCTATTTTAGTATTTGCAGATATTAAATGTGCACTTCTGTTGGAGATAATTAAACAAGATTGTTTTGTTTAAAAATGGACTAAATAAGACTACAAGCTCAGTTTTATATTTATTTTTATCATGCAGTGTTTCCATGCCAAAACTTGTTTAAAAACGGCAACATATAGCTTAGTGTTAAGTTCCCACGTCTAGCAAATTACGTTCGCAAATCAACTCATGCGCAAAAGATCCATTATTGTAGCAGTGGCGCGGTGAACCTAATTTCTTGCCACGGTGCGCCAAATGTAAAGGTGTGGACCGACACACAGCAATTTACACTTCAAACGTTTACACAGTAAAGATAAGGCTTTATCAGCGAACTGTCAACAGCGATATCTGTTCGTGTACATTAATCATATTATTAATTAGTTTGTCGTTCTCATGAATATAATGAGACATCAACTGAATCAATTACAAGTAGTCAAAGGTGCACAGTGGCTCCGTTTATCGCAAAACGTGATTTGATATAAATGTTTGAAGATAAACCAAGGAATATGATTATTTTTTATTTCACATGTGCCATTTTGTAACTTTACTGGAAAATAGTTTCAAGGCTAGCATAGGAGCTCGGTTGATAAAAATTTGTATCCCTTCAGCCATTCGACCCTCGCTTTCATGTGCAGAGGACAGCCACCGAATAGTATAAGCATCAGAAGTGGTTTAAGCCAAGTAAGTGTAGGGTGTCCATATCCGTAAGGATTTCCATTGAAAAGGAAATATGCATTGTCTGATCAGCAGAATCAGCCACTTGCTTGGTAGCCATCAACATTTCTAATTTATTGACCAAACATGAATGGATGTCTGCCTACCTGAACTCTCTATACGTCAATGACTAGGTAGATTGAGCTATTATCGTCACTGCAATCACCAGGGGCTTGCGCCAACGCATACGATATGCCTAATAAGGGCGTGACGTAAATACACAATTTCATGTTTTGTTTCGCATTCCTCGCTGTTTTAGTACCTGACGTGCGCTGATGACGTGCCTGACATAACGCAATGGACAAAAGTAATAGGAAAATTTGGAAACCGGCTAGCTACTGTTATGTCAAAAAAAAGAAGAGTTTTATCGATTTCAGTGAAAATATAAGAACAGAATGTTCGGGTGGTGATTCTGGTGATAGGCTAGTTGTTTTGCGTAACATTCTTAGAATAACCGAGTTTTATATCAATGCGATAGCAGTGCAGAAAAATTGTTATCGCAACTATTATTCTTTTGTAGTCGTCTATGCCGAATTATGGGTGAATGATTTTTCCGATAGCGAAATATTTTCTTCGTGAACTTTCTTGCAGGTACTAAGTACATAATATTATAATGTACCTAATTTCAAATTAGATAAATCGAAATAATTAACCAGTTTACTAATAATATGTATAAATTTTAGGTAAGTAGGTAGGTACCATTAGTAGCATTTAAAAGACCTTCATAACGACCTTGGTCAGCAAAATCACAAATATTACTTATTCAATTTTCAGAAACATGAAACAGTAATGTCTATTTATAAACATCAAACCGACAGCTCTGTGTACTTACCTACTCACACAGAACTTTGCAAACAATAGTGATATTCCTTTGTTTTCTGTTGGCGAGATGCACCATGCACCGCACCAACGCAACGCATCGCACAGTTTATTTAAAATTATGGCAATACTACTTATCATGTTCCACAATAGTCTGGCAACAATTACAATGGCTTCTACGAAGCCCAATCGTCGCATAATGGTCTATGGTCTATGACTCTATGACCCATTAAACCTGCCACACCTTTACTAGAGATGTTCTATTTACGCACGTTGATGAATAAGCCCATACAAAGTCAGTCACGCGTTGCGTACACGGTACAGCACTAATTTATCTGACAGATAGCTCTTTATCAGTACATTGCTGGTGACATTTCAATTTGGATCTTCAAAGCATGACACGGCGGGTAATGTATGGTTATTCAATTAAATGAGTCGTTTGTTTAGTTTGAAATTGGATAATTATTTGAAACTAGCTGCTGACTGTTGAGTCCATGATTGTATACGTATAGCTATTATTTCAAATTACAGACACAATGAGGATGTCATTTAAGTTATTTTGGGAGGTTTTTGTGCAGTAACGTTCTTCAGTTAGCGTTCCAAGGTCTGTTAATGAAGGCTCATAATCACGACCTTAAGAAGAATAATCGTCATTGACACAATTGCAAAATTCAAAATTATTACGATGCAGCAAATCTTAACAATGAGTTAAGCTGGCAATGAATATAAAGTCTTGTTCATGTCATGTTCATTCTTCAACTCGTTAATTTGAATAGCATCTTGGGATTGAAGGCTACAATTCAATGCAATAGCAATAAACTATTCAAATTCATAATGTTATATCTTCTGAGCATCCAGAACACGATCCACACGATTATTTTATTACATTAACTTAGGGGAGGCCTTTTCCCAGCAGTGGGACAATACAGGACACAGGTTGAAAAAAAAAGTAACTTATCTGCATGACAGCAAAGAAATTATTCTTAGGACAGGTCTGCCTCAATTTCAACATTATGGATGATTTTTCACAACCCTTTAATCATATGCATAGCTGTATACAGTATGGAGCTCACATATATGCAATAAATCCAACCACATACTTGATATCACCTTTGCTGACGATATACAAAAAATTAACAAAATCGGTCCAGTAATTATGTCAAAAAGTATAGTTTTAATTTTGAGTAAATTTGAACACTCTGTAGATTCGATCACTAGGTCTATGAGTCAATGAACTTGAATCCTTGAACATGTGTGCAAACAAAAAATCCCTGTTTGGTGAACAATGGAATGGGCACTGTGGTGCACCGCAGGTGGCCAGCTCGGTCGTCTAAACAGAGTGATTATTTTTACTGAATTTATTTTGATATTTATTTTGTTTGAAAAATTAACTTTTTTAATTTACGGTTTTTAATTTAACATTTAATTTTGCTATACTTCTGTGGACTAGTAATGCTAGTAGATTAAATTCTTTCACATGGTGCCAGTTCCATACTGTATGTTTCAAACCTGATGTCATCACAAGCGAATAGCAGCGATCTAGGCGGCACTAAAGACAATGGTCCAACGATAGAACCCACTTATGTTACGTTAATCAGATTAGATATGCCTGTTGCTACGATTTCGAAATTAAACATTGCGCCACACCTACAAAATATAGTCTATACTAATTATAGTTTCATACAAGTAGGTGAGAGTGAAAGATAAGCCGAATGTTTGTACTATTCTATTTAGATTCGAGGAAGAAATAAGTTTAATACGATTAACCTTGACTCTTGTTTTACTATCTGCATTCTGTAATTTGTATATTATTATATATCTTACTCAATATTTATTTTCACTTTTGAATTTATAGTTTTTAGAATATTTACGTCTAGGATTTAGTATCTCGAATTATTGCATAACAGTAACAGCATTAGTGCTAATTGCTGGTGATCTATTGGATGAGTGTGGTTGAGGATCGACGTCACTGGCATGCAGACGAAGAGGCTTCTGTCCTGCAGTTGACTGCAATAGGTTGGTGACAAATGTTTTTCTTTTTTATCACTTTCTTATATATACCAGTCCAAAACCTTGTAGTTTTTTTTTGCTTTTGTTTCTGCAAATGTTATACTTTTGCAGTCTCAATATTTATTCATGTTTCTCTCAAACTTTTTCGGGCTACAAAGTTATTAAAATTGATTACTAAAGATACTAAAATCCCAGTTATATCATTTTAACTTTCAATTTAGTTCCACCATTAAATACAAAACAATCTTGTACCTTACATCTAGTAAACTAGTAACTTTGGTAGCAAACGAAAGTGCGTGTCAAAACTTTCGCTACTAATTTCTGTCTCCTAGCAGAAGCTCTAAACTCTTACTTGGTTTCTAAAATACGGCAAATTATCAAACGCGATATTTTCCTCATTAATTGTTCTAACTAAACGTTATAGTTAAGAGCATAGCTATCACTACACCACTATCACAACTACTGATAAACGCAATCACGCTTACATCTCATGTTACAATGATGACATGAACTTGAGATTAGATTACGAAATTAAAAAGAATTTCACATATCATTAGATTTCAGATACAATAGAAGGTAAGTCTCTTCCTAATATAGTCCGTGAATATTTACAATACGATATAGGTATCAGTCCAAGTCGTTGTTGTGTGACCACTGGGGACACGAGATAACAATACTGGTTCATATTAATATCTCTACAGACTCCTCTATACACCAGTGTATTTATTACTGACCAGTGGAACACATAACTGGCCCACATTTTTAACGAATTTTGATCTACTTTGAACATATACTGTAGCTAACAGATTGCAATCTGCATTACCTGACATTATTCATCGCATGAAGACCTAATGACACCATTTTTTTGCGCAGCGCAAGCGCAACCGTTGATACAAATTCGCGTACCAAATTATATCGAGCTGGGGGTGAAAGTAGACGTGCTTTCACTGCATTCAGCGTTCAGATAAAATAATTTTTAGCTCGTGACATTCTACCAGATCAGATGATACGCCCGGTGTTTAAAATTGATACATAAAACTTAGTTGTCACAAACGTACCGCCCACTAGCAATAAATTATCATTTGTAATGTAATAACGGTGTTTAAACCAAGAAATAGCTCCACATCGGCCAATAATAAATTGGCAGTGATAAAATTAAACGCTTCATATTAGCATTCGTAAGCTTGCAGAGATAAAAATGATGGATAGGAGAAAAGGACGCCCGTAGCGTGATTTGAGGCATACGTATTAAGTATTTATTAATATGATTGGAATACCCAACATTATGGAGTTCCTGCTAAATGTTAATCAAACTGAGGATGGCAACCGTCTACCGCATACAATCGTGGAATCAGTATTTAACAAATCGTTGGTCACGATCGTCTACAAACGTCATTCACACGAATTCAACAAGTGTAAAATGTGTAAATACACAATTAAATTTTAAATGTCCTTCGTTTACAACTATTTGAACTCTAAATTAGACATTATGCAACATGTCGTAAGTACAGTTTTGCAGTCTCATATAAAGACTATGTTTAGAATGTGAAATTACCATTTCCGCTAAAAAAATAATGTCGGTTTTGCGATGCAAATCAACTCGTAGGAAAGCTTGACTAAATATTTTGACATAATCATAGATTAGATACAAAAACCAATCTCTTACATAAAATTATTTTCGTTAGAACAAAACTGAGATGAATTTTCATCTTCGAAGAAAGTCAACACCAAGTCGAAAGCTATTTTAGGTACAGATAATCCAAACACGAAAAGCCATTAATATAAAGATTACCCCAATGAAATACTAGAAATTTATCATTAAGAACATTTAGAAATTGATAAAGATGAAACAGCGCGCAATCTTGCTGCAGATACTCTCACAAATGACCCTAGATCTGAACACATTAGCGACATTGCTATCGAATATTCAGCGTACACGAGAGGCATGTCAGGACTTATAGGAGTTATAGGTACAGTTTGCCATCCGGCTATTATCATGGCTGCATCGGCGAGTGGAAAGCAATGGCACTCACCTACGACAGCCAGATACGTTAACTTCGTGCGATGCCATATACGGCTAATTCGAAATTGCAGGCTTACTTTGATACGGTTAAGTAAGTGGAAACTCATTTTTGTTGAGCTCAGCTTCTTCGTAATACATTTGACTAAGTGATTTGATCGAGGCTTTTATGTTCAGGCTTCTTTGGTCATTCAATTGGTACGATTTTGAGCCCGGAATACAATCCTATCCAAGAATTTTTCTGTCGTTAAAAAGAAGGGTTTTGACTTGATCGACGAACGCTCGAGATCCTCAAATGGAGTAACATTTTTCACAGAATAAGCACCATGTTCATTTGTTCTGGTATTTACTCATTCTTTCGCAACCTAATACAATTTTAATGTTGTAGTCCCAATTAAAGTTTCGTAATCAATTTTTAACTGTAATTCAAATACTGACGAAGTTAAACGGACAATAGCCAGTTTTTTTAATCTTATGGATAAAAAACGTATCGGCAAAAATAATCATAGCAAGAATCATCGCCAAGTCTGCAATCATGGCAATTCAGAATTTTATTACCGGTAATTTGACTTTCCGTTCCGAATTGACGCTTGTAAATATTTTTTATCGTTTGTACATACTTAGATTAAAATAAAGATTCTGCGTGACTGAGATCAAGAGCCCGATTGAATTTACACGTCTTAGAAAAAGAGGACTTGTTCTAAATGGGAATATATAACAATTGGATCGTAAACCGCAGAATATACCGAAGCCACAATTGCACTGTGATCACTATGCGCGGTTCGTATGCGTCATGTCATAATTACTCTCTAAAGGCCTTGTCTGATAACACTGGTGTGATGGACTGCGTCCTCTGTTGAATGTAGGCGCGAGATAAATGCATTCACTTGACATGTGCAACAATTATTATGTTCTACAATACAAACAGCTGAACATCGATACATAGTCGCGTCGGCGTCGGGAAGGCGTTTCTTGTGAAACTGCACAGATGTCGAGTACCTAGAGGTTTGTCTTATTTTCAAGTCAAACAGACGTAAAGTCAACGTCCATTTTCTGGTTTCCGGTGACGATAATAATTTTCGCGAGTATTCATTTGAAATATTATGAGTATGACTTACGTATATTTCGCATTATGCAAATATTAGTTCGAGCACGATTGTTGACTCATTTCTTCACTCGGAAGTGTCAATTCCAAAATCGTTGCTAGATTGTGAATTTAGTTCAATTACGTTGATGGCGTCAAATTCGTTTAAGTGTAAATCTTAAGTAGGTACGGAGATAATTAAATGTAGGTAGGTACGGTACCGCACTGCAGTACCTTCATCTCGAGGATATCGTTAACGTAAACATGACTATTAAGGTAGTATATAGTAGTGGAATGTCCACAATAAGCAGCTGCTAAAACTACTATGCAACTGTTACAACTCTTAGAGGAGTTCTCCCGTAACCTTGATAATCCCAATGGGCATTGTATGCGTCATTGTTACTCCACAAGCGATCGCACCTGGTTGGCCAACAGCTGTTTGTTACAAATACCTCAGTCCCCCTACAAAATGCAACAGAGAGAGAGAATAGGGTGGTCCAAAGACCGTTGCGAATATCTTAATGCATGTAGTTTGAGGAAAAGAAGCGGGTAGGGTTTTGCTCATTGCCGGTGGTCGAGAGGTTAACCGTAACCGTTCGCTAATCACGCCACTATTACGAGGATAGTAGAGGTGCGCCCGGCGACGGCGTAGATTGCACTGTGGAATCAACAGGTTATAAATCTAGAAAAAAAGTACCTGTTTTGTGTTCTAGTGTAAAATGTTGTATTCGACGTAAGATCATTAACTAACGTTATTATTGTAATGAAATATTAAAACAATGAAGACTTTTTGCAGAAATTCTGTTTCACGGCGAGAAGAACAATGATTTTGATCAATTTGATTAACAAGCTGTGGTAAACAAAAACACGACAATTTAAACAAAAAACCCTCGTCAAATTAAAACGTTAATGAAATACAAACAACTGAAAAATTTGAAACAGGCAACTACTTTGTACCTACTTACTTACTTCAGTAAGAGACCAAATAAATGTTTAGATAATAAGCATAAATTCAATTACTTTTTATGTGGCAGCTAAATAATTGCACACTTGTTATTTAAAAAGGCAATCTTAATGATTACACGATAAATAATTCAGGTAACAGAAAGGCGATATACCTACGAGTAGTTTTTCAAAGTTTGACTTTGACCGCCAAGGCTTAAATTGAAAACGAATAAACTAGAAAAAAAGAAAGATAAAAACCAAAAAGGAAATAGTTACAGCCTGTTACAATTAATTTTACCTCCCTAGAATTTAGATACAGTTATGCATTTACTAAGAGAAGGTACTTGAACCTACCGCAAGGAAATCGTAAAATACAATCATAAAACGTGGAAAGTACTAGCTATGTAGGTAGGTATGTAGGTACTTACCTATTATATTGGTATTTATTAGATTATCGATAAGATAGCTATTTAGCGGTGTGAGATTGCTATGGACATTACTATCCAACGTTTTAATTATGACTCCCAGCAATTTCCGATGTGCACATCCTAAATTGATTTATCTCTAACGTAACCAATAACCAAACCCGTTTCTGAGATTCACGCAAAGCAATAAATTATAGAAAAATTATGTAGGAAACACAAGATAGGCTGAACCTTGGACACGTGTGAAGTTTGTGCTCATCCAATGACACACAAAATTGGACAAACTAATCAAACTGACGTAAAAACGATTAATTATTTAATTATCAACTTAAGTAAGTTAAGAAACAACACTTAAAATATCACCCGTCTAGAACTTATTCAATAGAATTAAAATTGAATAAAATATACGTACGTAGGTAGTTGCTAAACAATTGACGCCTTGCTAGATTATTTAACTTGGTATTCCAATTCCACATGATAAGTTTATTCAACAAGTTTTTGTTAACACAAGCGTAAAGAAATGTTTAAAAATACTTACCAAGGAGATCGTGCAAATTACAAACTATTCGTATCGTTACTTCGATTCGTTGTCGAATGCACGTTGCAATTCAAGTCCTCGCCAGATTTTTTCCGGATCACTCAATTCCGCTCACTGTCGCACTGTCACTTTTCAAGCACAGCCGGCTTTTTTTAAAAGTTATCACGCCAAAGTGTGTGCCTCCGTGGGAACGGTGCGTGGTGTCGATTCGATGGATCGGTGCGGACTGGCTGGTTGTCGGTCGCGACGGTCGCACCCGCACGCAGGCCGCCGACTCCAAAACTCGACTTGTGTTCACTAGACACAGAATAGGGGCATGCTGTGCATAATCGCCACTGTGTGCATCGATATGATCCAACTTTGTTGGAAATTTTGGTCAGTGGGTCGTCTTAGGGGTTTTAACAAGTTTGGAATGAACCTTAGTTGAACAGCCCCATCATTACCAGTAATTTGTTTTTACTTAGCAACTATAATACACCTAGATTAAAATTTGCGGTTTTTCTAGAAGTTATCTCAGTCTGACAGTTTATATGATACACGTAATTTTGACAAACAACTCCGTAGAAAAACCACTAAAAGCATTGACCGCAACATCGCGTGAATTTAATTGAGTCTGACTACTCGGTAACATAAAATATAGTGTTCATCATCCAGTGATTATGTATCACATTGGCACACATGACGGTGCTGGATTAACACAGTGTTTAATTGTGGGAAAACGCAGCGTGCTCGGTTCAAGATCGTACGACAATCACGCCACCTCGGCAATTCGCGCCTTTTACTAAACACATTTTTTTTTCTGGTGCAGATGCAATAACTTTTTGGAACACCGTTGTTTTAAAAACGTGTTTCAAATGGGTATTTATCATTTTTGTTGTTGGATTGGTTATAATAAGCAACGTCAACAGTTATCAGTATTGTCAAACAACGTAAACACGGCGTCGAGTAATTGATGTCATATTCGATAAATTAGGTTATTGATACCTATGTGTAATTGTGTATGTAAAGAAAGTGCTTTTATCTTTTTCAAAGAAATTCAGCATTCCATAAACCACTGCAATTTCTAATAAAAATATTTTTTAATAGGGAGAGGGTATCTTTGCAAGCCATGTAGATTTTAAAAACAATTGTAAGTAAGTAGAATCAATAATAATGGCTATAATTAAATAAATTGCTCTGCTATCTCCATCATCATCTGCCTAGCCTTTTCCCAAATAATTTGGGGTCGGCTTCCAGTCTAACCGGATGCAGCTAAATACCAGCATTTTACATGGAGCGACTGCCTATCTGACCTCCACAACCCAGTTACTGGGTAGTACGTTACTCTTTGGTAAGACTGGTTGTCAGACTTCCGGGCTTCTAACGACCCGTAACGACTGTCAAAGATCTACGAATGACAGCCGGAACCAACGGCTTAACGTGCTTTCCGAGGCATGGAGGGGTCTTGGTATGTAAAGATGGTCACCCATCCACGGACCAACCGCGGCAAGCGTAACTTAACCTGATCGATCGACCCGTGCGGTAATTATTAAGAATACAATCGACAGATATAGCTCTGGAGACAGTTTATCGATGGTCTAGACTTAATTATTTCTATCAAGCTATTATTAAATTGAATTTCCCAACTCGTTTGAAAATAATGTTGGCTAATTTATGAAACAATAAGTTTTGCAAGATTGTTATTTCAAACTATTAAATGGGTATTTTTACTGGGTAAAACACAGAAAAGATAAAGAGTTATGTGTTCTGTGGGGTAAAACATGAGCGCTGTTTTTGACATATTGACAAATTGACGTGACGTTAAGGGAAAAATATACTAAGGGTGCATCTTACTTTAACAATAACAAACATCGCACCTCCAGTAAAGTACCTGTTAGACAAAAAATGGGTTGCTCCATTTGACAATTTGCTAGCTGACGTCATAACTTTACCAGTAACCTTAACCGCCCACGCTTCGCTGGTTAAATTTATTTACGTTAAATATTTGTCACTTCTGTCAGAGGCGTACCTACCATGATAACTTTGACTAAGCTGATGAATACGCAGCGGCCGGTGCAACACATTTTGCAATAACCGCTAAAGTCAGTGTTACAGTTATTGTCAAATTTGACATAAATTTTTACTACTAATAAGGTGTAACCCAGCCTAAGTGGTTGAACTATTACAATCACAGAACTCTTTTCTGTGATTACAATATCCTTGAACAGCGCTGAAACATGTAGTCGTGGACAAGCCAAAACCTAAAGAAGACGAATTTAAACAAGTGACACAAAAGTATCACTAGCATAATTATTACATCTATTTCTGAATATATCACAACATATAGTACTTACATATATATCATTGAGTTCCTATCGGAGAAAAATATTTGTTAATTGGTGACATCTTGATTTTTGAAATTTTGATGTATGACATTTTTGATTTTTGACATTTTAATCTTTGACATTTTGATTTCTGACGTTTTGATAATGATATTTGTAATGGTAATGACATGTTAAATGATGCAATGACAATGGTATGATATTTGTAATAGTAATGACATGATATACGAGTATAATCTATGATACTAATTTATATTTTCCTTCATATATTTTTAATTAAGTTGATGATTTAAAATCTTATAATAGTAATTGATAAATGGATCTAAATAAGTGTAATAATAATGACATAAATAATTTCCAATGTTTGCATGCCGATTCGTAAAATGTGGCTGAGCTAAATGTAATCTTAAGAACTGTTATGTAGTCTTAGTTGCAAAATAAAATTCTATTCTATTCTATTTTATAGCACGGGGAATAGCAACAAGCAAGTGACAGTCCTGATCATAGATGTATCAGGCATCCAGGCCAGTCATATTAAATAGGACCAAACCATACCCATTGATTGTAACGAACTATACGTACCGCTACATAACTATTTCACGAAGTCGTCTTAGTTATTGCAATTTAAACCTTATGACGTCATAAAGGCTTCAAGACAAAAGCTTCGTGACATAGTTTAATTTATACCAGACATAGGCCTATTTCACGATGTCCGAGTAGCCACTACGAGTTTGTATGAAATTATCTGCCAATTAAATTAATAGGAACTTAATCGTAGGTGTTGAAACAGGCCCTTGTTCAGCAACGGACGGTAATAAAAAATGCAATTCAACAACAACATAATTAAACAAACAAATATTTCTTGCTTTTATTCCAAAATTCTAACAGGTCATTGGCTAGACTGAAATCAAAATAAGTGGCGAGACATTAATTCGATGATTTTACAAAATAATTTCTACTCGAAAGGAAATTTTTCATAGCAGCATTTAATATTACAACATGTAATCAGTTTCGCGAAGTGTTCCGAGTTCTGATTAAGCAATAACATAACAGACGACATAGTTTACTGGTAATTTTATAATGAAGCCTTGTTTTAATTCATCGGTAATAATTACTTATTATTTATTGGTAATTAGTCACTTTTGGTTGATAATATTTAGTCTTTGAAAGAGCAGTGTTGAGATTGCAATGGACACATCAGTTTAGTCTATGGTTGAGACAAACGATTGGCTATATAATCATGTTGATGGGACAAATGTGTTTCTATGGAAGCAGAGACAATCATGGATAATATTGGAAACTTATTCCATTTACGTAGTATAATAGAATTATTTACCAACATTATGAGATTTATGTATTTTGAAAAAAAAGAGGAGCTCGTGGCTAAGTAATAACAGCCGCACGGGTCGATCCATCAGGTTAAGCTACGCTTCCGGGGGTCGGTCCGTGGATGGGTGACCATCTTTACACGACAACACACGACGCCGTCACTTCGTGTGCAGTAGCTTTTAAGTTTGTTTATGTTTTTTTTTAATATGTATTAGTTTATTATTTTGTAACAATAATTTGTGTATTTTATTTATGGGCCTTAGTTGACTGACAATAAAGGAATTATTATTATTATTATTTATTTACATACCTAGACTCCTCCATGCCTCGGAAAGCACGTTAAGCCGTTAGTCCCGGCTGTCATTCGTGGATCTTTGACAGTCGTTACGGGTCGTCAGAAGTCCGAAAGTCTGACAACTAGCCTTACCAAGGGGTATCGTATTACCCAGTTAATAGATTGTGGAGGTCAGATAGGCAGTCGCTCCATGTTAAATACAGCTGCATCTGGTTAGACTGGAAGCCGACCCCAACATAATTGGGAAAAGGCTAGGCAGATTGATGTAGTTTGAAAAATACTTTTATTGTTTTAGAGCCACCTTTGCAGTTTCATTTTGCATTTTTTTCTAAACTTGCTTCTAAACATGTAAATCTATCATTTTCACCAGTATTTGACATAAAAGATGACAAAAAACGCTCTGTATTTGTTGTGTGACCGATTACTGTTTTCTTAGGAAACCACAGCTTAACCGTCCAGAATAATTATGACGTTACGTAGGTAAACATTATTCATCAAACTGCTTAGGTAACATTTATGTCTATTCATGTTTTCCATACCAACTGAGACAGTACCTTCGAAGATGACCTAAATTCAGCAAACCGAATTTCTGACTGAAGAGGTAACATAAAAGGGTAACATCGAGTCCGAAATTGCTTGCGACCCAGTCTCCCAGAAAGTATAATATGTCGTAGACGAATTGTAGAATCCGCTGTTTTACAAAACCGCTACTTAGTTGTGTTACAAAACAGTGGCGTTATGTAAAACAACTGAACGACGCGACGTTTAGCGGTTTTACATAATTACTGAACTTTAAGGCGAGTAGTGCTGCCAACTAGCGCCATCATTGAGAAAAAAATCATAAGTATGGAGTTATGGAACATTTTGAAATTTCCTATACTCACATTTTTAGTCAGATGTTGTACAATTCTTTGTACAAAAAACGGCCGTTTTTGGCGTTGACTGCTTAAGGCTTCGAACCTAGGAGGTTTATAGTGATTTTTTTGATACAAAAAATTGCCTTAGCTTAGTTATTGCGACCCATTGATTAGAAGCCATACCAAACGCTTATTGTGACTGCAGATAAGCCATTCTGCAATACGTCTAAACGGAGATAGCAGTTTTGTAAAACAGCGGATTCAACAATCCATCTGCAACATATACATGAGGAAAACGCAATCACCATAAAGATGTCTCTCAGAAAAGAGGGTATAGATAAAAATATAGCTAACTTGTTTGCTCCGGAAAATTCGGTTAAGGTGACAGGGAAACCGAATCAAATTACCTACGCAATGTGTAGGTACTTTTCGTAGAAAGGATACTTGCGATCATTTTCTTCATCTGCATTGTTTCTTACAGTAATTAAGTATTTGAAATTCAATAACATTACCAGTGGAATGAATATAAATGCACAAATCTTTAGCGTTGCACCAATTCAAATAATAGTGTATTTAAATAGGAAGAAATCGGCTTACTGAAATATCTGAAATGGTAATTTTGTCTTATCAAAGATACTTGTCAATATATATAAGAAGAAACAAATGATTGCTTACGTTCCATTTTTTATTTTTATTTTTTTTATTTATAGATAATATTATTATTTACCTTAATTACAATGTACAAGCTAACACTAAAATATATATATATATATTGTGTACAAGTTTATAATCAAAAATAAAAATGGGAAGAGCTCAAAGGGCATCAAAAAATTGGTCCACATTATTTATAATTACGTTCCATTATTTAGGAAAACCATAATATTAGCTTTTAGACACTGTAATTTCAAAAACCATTTTAAGTTTCCGTGCCCGAAGGTTCCAAACTGAGTCCTATTGCT
Source organism: Cosmia pyralina (assembly GCA_946251885.1). Taxonomy (NCBI): domain Eukaryota; kingdom Metazoa; phylum Arthropoda; class Insecta; order Lepidoptera; family Noctuidae; genus Cosmia; species Cosmia pyralina. Next base: position 9,599,942 of record OX276343.1, read on the forward strand.
GTCACTCACGTACCCGTCTGTCCATCGTCTGTCACACAGGTTTTACAGCCAAACGGTTAGAGCTACAGTCTTCAATTTTTCACAGTATAAGCATCTTGTTGACCCAAAGCCATACATATTGTCAGAAAATATTTTTAAATGTTTTTAAAGAGGGCTCCCATACAGGTAAAGGGGGCGCAAAAAAAAATTTTTTACTTATCTCATCGAGTAGAGTATTCTTGTTTAGAGCTTATTGAGTAAATAAATACTGCGTTATTGTTTTAAAAAATATTGGAAAACAAAGGAATGAAAAGCCACCAAAGTCAACTATTATTTTTACAAAATTTTGTTTTGGTGATATTTTTAACCTATAAACTTGAAATTTGGTGTTAATGTTTATTATTACGTATATTTTACTAACAAATACTAATATATTGATAAATCAGATTTGGTACGGAACCCTTAATGTGCGAAGTCCGACACGCACTTGGCCGGTTTTTTGTCATCACCCCATGTCATCAATATAAAATGCAAATTAAGTCATTACTGAATCACCCATCACAAAATAGGCATTTTGAATTGTAATTGGAGAAATTTAAAATCTTAATTACTTGTAACGAATACAAATAGATATTTTACCGTTAGAAAGTCAGTGGAGGACGTATCTTAATAACTTAGAAATAATCAGTGAGCTTTTAAAGTCGTTTCGGCGGCATTTATTGGTCAGACAAAAGTTCTGTGGCGCCAAGGCATAATGTACACGACTACTAAAAAGCGTGTAAAAAGAACCGTCAAAGTTCTCAAGAATTTATGAAACAGGATTCTTGTTAGGTGACAAAATATGTGTTACAATAAACATTTGAGATTGAATAATTTACCTACTGACGGTGAAAATCCATTTTGATAGGTTCCGCAAAAAAACTAAACCTTTTAGAAAGCTAGGGTCTATTTTATATTTAACTAGCTTTTGCCCACGGCTTCCCCCGCTTGGAGGTCGGAACTTACCCCACGGGAACTTACTACCGGGATAAAAAGTATCCTATACCCTAATCCAGGTCACGGCGGTCTACCCATGTGCCAAATTTCTTCCAAATCCGTTCAGCCGTTTTAATGTGAAAGCGTAACAAACAAACAAACTCACTTTCGCATTTATAATATTAGTTAAGATTAAGATTATTTTTCGTACCTATCCCTAGCAGAGGAAAATATTTTTGTTAATCTTACGGTAAATTATTTATAAAGATGTAAAATGCCTTTTAATAATAGCGTTGTCTCCAAAGCGTAGCGATAGCATAGCCGCGTAGCAAAAACTACGCAACGGGCGCAAAAAAAGTTAAATGAGCTTTTAAAATTCGTTTCGTAAGCGAAAAAAATAACTTTTAAGTTGTGTAAACTTTAATATTCGAGGAATAATATACAATAAATCCTCGGATATTAAAGTCTACATAAAAGTTATTTTTTTTCCCCTATCATACCAAGAAATGTGCGTACCGCAAATATTATCTTTTATCACATCACTCAGCTTATTTCGTACAAATGTTGCTCAATTTGCGTCATCACAATACCTGCAAAAACTTTTTTTTATTAATAATAATAATTTAAATAAAATATCTCGACTTAGCTCACGAGGTTGTTGACATGTGGAATGTGAGCTCGGCTGTCATTGTGCCGATTGTCGTAACGGCTAATGGCCTGATGGCCGAAAGCCTCGACCAACATCTCTCGAGGCTATCATTAGGCGGTTGGATCAAGGGCCTAATTCAGAAGGCAGTACTCCTTGATACGGCTCGTATTGTGAGAAGGTTCCTGTCTCTGCAGCCCTAACCACCGGTAGCTTGGACCCTGCTCCCGATACCGGCGGACCTCTATTTTTTTATATTTTTAAATGTTTTTTTTATATCTTTTTTTTAAGAAATATTTAAAAATGTAAATAGATAAGAAATAAAATAAATAAACGACATAATTTTAATTTGATAGCAGAGATTACTAACTTCCGATACATATCGATGGCAATAGGAATTAATCTAGAAGTTTCTGCATTTAAGTAGAAACGCGTATCTCATCATTCTTGTATTAATAATTACTATTTCGTGCGATATCGTTGACTTGTAAGCATTGGCATGTAAGGTAAACTGTAATGGCGGCTGTACAAGCTCAAACACCACGAGACAGGCCAAGTACGAGTGTGTGCATGGTGTCCTCGTCACGTCGCCGTCGTCGTCTTCGCTCTCGGCAGAGACGAGACGAGACGAGCGTGTGCAGCCGCCATAAGAAATGTCGAACACGTGTTTGATCAACTAAAAGTTTGATGCCCCTGATATAATCTTTATTTTACTCAAAAATAATACAATTATTCACTTCTATGAGGAAGAACATAATAATTATTAAGTTATGCCACGGTTTCGCCGCTAGGTAAAACTAAAATTAAGCTATAAAAACAAAAAACAATTGGTAAAAACTTACAATTTAAACATTTTCAAAACACGGTGCTTTAATTGCCTTTTATCTACTTACAATCTACATAAGTATGTATATGTACGTACTATTTCCATTTTGATTTTCACGACCATAACAAAGCTTAAAGCTACATCTTTGATAACGACAACAGTGGCAAGCAATAAGCAATAGCTAATAATTTTCTAAATTTAATATTGATAAAACAAGCCCACCTCGCTGTTCAGTGCTACCTATCTGCAGATTCTATATCTGCAGTAGCTAATTGGATCTCGACAAGTTTATGGGGGTCCTGATTGCCGTCCCATCGGTCTATGAGAGTGAGGGAAGAGTGAGTGCACCTGTGTCTGCGCTCACACTTATGCACTATAACATCTCCCGCGTAGATTGCTAGTCTCCGCTGAGATTAGCTGTCATGCAGGCCGAAATTCGGTCTGGAGGACTACTATTATATTGCGGGGCACAAACTAATATTCAAGTGCATCTGGTAAGACTCACACCACAATAAGAAAAGGCTATTATAGACGGATGATGATTGTGAAAACACATGTCAAGTCGGTTAATAAGTCGGTAGTAAAGTTTTTTGAACTATAAAACTAAAGTGAACGTTTTAAAGACTTACGTATTAACGATCTTCCGTTACATGTGTTTATTTAAAAGAATTAGCTATTAACATGTTATAATTTTACAGTAGTAATAAATTCCTAGTTTCTACTGTCAAGGTAAATAAATGAATACATTATTTATTTAGGGCATAGATCTAAGTTAAGGTTATTGCATGGGTCTGAACTGCCGTAACTATAAAATGGATTAGTGTTGCCTGCTGTTGTTGCTTTAATACAGTTTCCATGACCTTTTTGTTGTAATTTAAATTATGAACATTAAATCTATTGCTACGAAATAGCTACGCAGGTCGCTACGAGATACAGAGAACGTACTTTGCGAATAAATCTCTACATTTTTACGAGTCGAAAAAATTATCACAACTAAGCTGGCTCCTTCTTCTTCTTCGTAGCACTCTTGTCAGAGCGGTCGTGGTCTTCATGTAGTTTTTTGTCCAGGGGCTGATGTGATTCGTCTCACGATTTCTCGCCACCTACTCAGATTTTTTTGTAATTTCAGTGCACTCATACAACGGATCGCTGTTGAAGATATATCACCTGCATGAGTACCTAGATAAAAGTGTCACATAGTTTTTTACTTGATTCTTTTCCACGTTGTTCCAAGATATGTCTTTATACTCTTTATACTTCCTAATATATACTTAACAGTACTTCATGTAGTTTCGCTCTACAGATCTCCCCAACAATCGCCCTCTATGGATTTAATTTAAAGCTACTAAGCCAGCTTAATTATGATATTTTTATTCATAGAACTTCTTATGTTATCTAGCTACTAAGCTAGCAAACATAAGAAGTTCTGTCTATAGCAAAAGATCAGTAAGTAGCATTGTCTTGTAGGCAGTTGCAGATATTCAAGAAATCTCTCTAGAACCTACTAACTCAAACGCGCGGGCTGGCAACGTGGCACTTCTAACGGTTTTTCGTGAATATTTTATTAAATTTAAATCAAATGACAATCTCCTCTGCCAAATACTTAGATCTATTTACTCTTAGAAAATGACATATTATTGTCAATTATTTTCTAAGAGTATATTTACCAAAATAACTGTAAAAAAAATAGCATACATACTTACCAACCATAAGCATAAATACCAACGATCTAAGAATTTGAGAGAGAAAATTGTCCTTTGATTTAAATTTATTAAAATAATCACGAAAAACTTTTAGAAGTGCGACGTTGTTGCCAGCCCGCGCGCGATTAACGCTCTTAAATGTAGCCTGACGTTACTAAGCAATTAATTTACCGATTAATTATTATTACGATAAATTCGTAACGATTAATCGATTATGACTAAGGCGTTACCGATAATGACGTGTACACTAGGCGAACACATTTTCTAAATACAGTACTTGACTAGTTAAAGTCAGGCTGTATCGGTTACCGTGCCTCGATAAATTCTACAAATGAATAAAATTGTAGCCGACGTTAATAAAGACGTGAATTAAAATTTAGTAACTAAGTATATAAAGTGCAGTGATAAACCCGTGCTTGTATAGGTTCAATTCCCTATTCCAGAACATACAGATTTCTAAGCTAAATCTCCGTACCAGGTCAAATAAAGTTAAACGTTAGTTCATTGAATTAGAATCGTTATTATGTATCATAAAACTTTGTGTGATTTTTTATTACGGGAGGACACTGGCTCCTGCAACACAGTTTTAACTAGTGCAGGAGTCAGAGAATTCCATATCTGGTGTACCATCTGTTTTATGACAATAAATATTTTTTTTTTTTTTTTTTTTATTGAGGAAAGCTCAGATGTTTATTAGGTTTCCTCAATGAACTAACATTTCTAACTTCTTATTGGTCAGGGATAATTTACTACGAAATAATGATTCAAAGCGGATGACATACACTTCTGTTTACCAAGATACTTCCTCCCCATGATATCTATAGATATAATCAGACAGTAATCTCTGTTATCACTTTAAAATTATTAAAAATATACATCGGTATTGCAAGGAAGTATACTGACGCAATTTGAGTATTTGCCCGGTTCGAGTGACATGGTAAAAATAATATTTGCGGAACGCACACTCCGTGGTACCTAAGATAGTAGGAAAAGATAACTTTTAAGTTAAACTTTAATCTTATTGGTCAACATGACTTGCTTGTTCGAGGAACTTATAAAATATCGTAAACACAGCGGGTGAATTACTATCCTCCATTGCCCATAGACCTATTCTATATGTGTACGACATTCTTAATCGCTAAGAACAGGGTTTGCTAAAACAGTTTATGTTGTTTTTGTATTATGAAACAGAGTAAATACTCTGTTTCATATACATTAAAATGCTTAAATACAATATATCAAACTAACTATTACATCAGGTACAATTTTTTTTTTTTAGGGTTCCGTACCTCAAAAGGATAAAACGGAACCCTTATAGGATCACTCGTCTGTCTGTCTGTCCGTCTGTCACAGCCAATTTGCTCCGAATTTAATAGACCGATTAAGTTGAAATTTGGTACACATATGAATTTCTGTGACCCAAACACGGACAGGTAAAGTAAGCAAATGAATTTTGAATATGGGGGTCACTTTTGGAGGGTAAATAATAATATTAAAAAAAAAAGTTTTGCAAACTATACCGTGTTACATTATTAGGTCTTTACCTATGAAATTGCCGTTCTGCAGTACTGGCCATTTCAAATCAAAATAATTTTTGTTTGGCTAAGAATTCTAAGTACAAATTGATTTTATTTTAAAAACATGGATTTTTTTTTCCAAAAGTAGTCATTTGTTTATTGATTAGTGTTACATTTTCATCGCATTTCAATCTTTTTCGTCATCATGGATACGTTAAAAATTCGAGTAATTATGGAATATGAGTACCGTCGTGGCAGCAACGCGGCACAAGCGGCACGCAACATCCACGACGGCGACGTTTACGGAGCTAACACTACAAACCAACGCACCACTTGTTATTGGTTTGCTCGCTTCCGTTCTGGAAATTTCGACCTGAAAAATGAACCTCGCGGTCGTCCGAAGACTTTGGTCGACAATGACGAATTAAAGGCGATTGTGGAAGCTGATGATACACAATCTACGGCTGAATTAGCAGCAGCTTTCGACGTTAGCATCAAAACAATATTGGTCCATTTGCGTCAAATTGGCAAGGTAAAAAAGCTTGACAAATGGGTGCCCCACGAACTCAATGATCGCCAGCGCGAAGTACGCGTCGAGACGTGCACTGCTCAACAGACACACAAATGAAGGAATTTTGAACCGCATTGTTACCTGCGATGAAAAATGGATTCTGTTTGATAACCGCAAGCGCTCAGCAAGTTGGTTGGATCCTGGTTCAGCACCTAAACAATCAAACACAAACGAAAACATACCCCTAGAAAAGTGATGGTCACTGTTTGGTGGTCTAGCGCCGGTGTGATTCATCACAGCTTCTTACCAAACGGGGTGAGCATTACTTCAGATGTGTACTGTGAAGAACTGAACACAATGATGGAGAAGCTGGCACATGTCCAACCAGCATTGGTCAATCGCTCGTCTCCGCTGCTCCTGCATGACAACGCGCGACCTCATACTGCACAGCAGACGGTCTCCAAGTTGCAAGAACTGGGGTTGGAAGCTCTCCGTCATCCGCCCTACTCACCAGACCTTGCGCCTACAGACTACTACTTTTTCCAGAATTTGGATAACTTCTTGGCGGGAAAAAAATTCAATACCCGAGAGGCAGTACAAAATGCCATTGAAGAATTTGTTGCCTCCCGTCCAGCTGATTTCTTTAAGAAGGGCATCAATAAACTGCCACTGCGTTGGCAAAGATGCATTGATTGCATGGGTGATTACTTCGATTAATACAAATAAAAAATGCATTAAAAAAATTCGTTTAAATTTTTTCATATAAAACGGCAATTTCATAGGTAAAGACCTATTACCAAATAAAAGGACTTACTATGAGGGTCTCAAATAATTTTTTTTTTGTAATTTTAAAATAAATTGTTTTAAAGTAATTTAAGAAAATAGACGAAAATTGACCATTCCCCCCCCCCCCCCCTTATCTCCGAAACTACTGAGCCTAAAACTTTGAAAAAAATACAGAAAATATATCTTTATCTGTAGATTACAGGAAAACCTATAAGAAGTCTGTGGTCTTAAAATAACATGGTAAATCTCTCAATATTGTGAGTACAAACTTACATTTACAGTTGGAATGTACGGAAGAACATGTTTTTCAACTACAATGTTAAGTTTGTTCTTGGAATAATTCATCCCAACTACGGAACCCTTCATTGTGCGTGGTCCGACACGCACTTGGCCGGTTTTTTTTGTAATTATATTTGATTACTAGTTTATTTATTTATATTTAAAATATGTATTAGGTATGTTGAGACTGTTTTGTACTCCCAGTCACTTGTCCCTAAAGGTTCATTAGAAAACCAGCGTCAGACAGCATCTGTCTGACATGAATCTTTTTAGCGCAGCCGTGAGACACACTATTGTTGTTAAAACATTATTTTCACTTTTTATTTTATTTTTTGTTGTTTTGTGTTTCACGAACTATGTCCAAAATGTTTTTCTTTCTTTAATTAGTTAAAGACCAAAATGTTCACAAGAAATCGTCAAAAAGTCTGATAAAAAAATTCAAAATACAAATACATAAGAACTAACATACACATGCGAAACGCCTAAAGAAAGGAAAGACCTTGAATTTAATTAAAGGAAATGCAATCGGAAAACCATGCCTGCACGTGTGGCACACACAACATAAAATAGAGTGCCCATCACATGACCCCTCGGTATTGAAAGTGCAACAACAAGTGAGTTGTTTTAACGGCAAGTCATTGCACGATAACAGCGACAATTGTCGCATTTGCAAGATAATGGTAGTGGCTGGAAGAGGATAATCTGCCTCAGTGCGACAAAATTACGTGCAAACGAGTGGCCTAGTTCAAACAAGTGGACCGTCCTCCGACAAAGACTGTGTTACGCTTGAATTATGTAGGATTTTGTGGTGCTGCACGTCATTTGTTCTACATAACATAAATAAATAAATAAATAAATAAATAAATAAATAAATATGTTTGGACATATCACACAACGCCATCTAGCCCCAAGCTAAGCAACCTAATGCTTGTGTTATGGTAACGAGATGGCTGATAAACTACTTATATACATTTTTTTTTTTTTTTTTTTTTTGTAAATACATACATATTATAGATAGAAAAACACCCAGACTCGGAACAAATACTTGTAGGTCGTACAAATATTTGTTCCGTGCGGGAATCGAACCCGCGACATGCTGCGCAGCAGTCAATCGCTCAACCACTGCGCCAACCGTGTCGTCAAACATAACATAATAATCATAACATCACGCTAGTAATCCACATTTCGCCAGTCCCATGTAAAAGAGGGTGAGCCTATGCCATCAACCGGGCACAAATCCAAACTCCCGGCTGATACTGATAAATTCCTGATAGACAAAACCCAATAACACTTCGCCCGACCCATCCAGGCCCGACCACCCCAGGAGGAAGCGGAACGCGTGAGGGAGAGGCAACAGCCGCGCCCTCGCGCCCCTAGCTGCCGTAGGAGACGCCCTGGGCGGCGGGAATCGATTGCCGATTCCCGGCCACCGTAGGCGCGGGCTTGCGGACGACGAGTAATGGGCAGCTCGCCGTCCGGTAAGGACCAGGCCCGGGTCGACGGCGCGTTGTGTTCCACGCGCGCCTCAAAGAGATGTCAGCAGTGACGGGGTCCAATAGGGCCGAAGCCGCCGGGGTCGCGGGTAGTTCGAAAGAGATACCGTGGCCCTGGCACGGGCAACTGAAGGAACACGGGTGGGTTTTAGTCAGTAAAAGTCTGACACGCCCTCACGCTCTGCCCAGAGCGGGAGAAGTCATTTGATGATTTCCCATCCACAAAAAAAAAAAGAAGGCCCGACCACCCAGGGAATCGAACCCAGGACCTCATTCTCAGTAGTAGTACTTGCTACCCTTAGACCAATCGTTGTTTAATTGTTTCAAAGCATTCCTGCCTTAAAGACTCAACAATTAAAAGTCAATATCGCTTGTAGACGGCCACCGGTTAACAAACAACACGGTTCAGTTAGCATACGCAATTAATCATAATCAGCCTAGATATTCCCACTGCTGGAACACAGGCCACCTCTTTCTGTGAGAGGGACTGGGGCGTAATCCACCATGCGGGTCCAGTCACTGTGGGATTTCACATGTCTGCGAATCTATCTGATGTCAATCTGGTTCAGTTACGTATGCATGATTTAGCCTGGACATTTCTTTCTTTGAGACCTTTCTTCGACAAACTCTGTGTTACTCTAATCTTCTTCTAAAAAGGGAAGGAAATAATAAATACTTTCTTCAGTTCGTCAGTTATGTTGTTATTATCACCTAGACGGAACTTGTGACCTCTCCTGAGACATACCTACCGAAATAGATCTCCATTAATAATGGTCCTTTTATCCGCGTTAGGATGCTTCATTTCCTTGTGACCTTGACCAAGACGTCTTGACCTACGGGATCATGTCTGTATAATAGGGCACAGTGTAGGCCGATACAATTGAGTATGTTGTTCCTCCTCACCAGCAGTGTTCTACCCAATAGCCTTTTTTTATATAGGTTTACTAGAGCAACCCATCCCTACTTCGCACGATTTTTACGACTTGACAAAACATGGAGATTTCCTTATCACACTAATATTGTAAAGGGGAAATTTTGTGTGTGTGTGTGTGTGTTTGTTACTTCTTCACGCTCAAATGGCTGGACTGGTTTTACCCTGAATTAACACATAGGCTACTTTTTATAACATATTTTTTTTCCAAATCATTAACACTAAGTCCTCGTTTAGACGTGATCTTCAGTTTAAAATCATTAAAAGTCTCTTATCGTCGCCTTAAACAATAGCTGCTAGCTACTTATATTAACCAAATGCCGCATTTCACATTTTTGATTGAAAAGCGATGAGTAATAATAATTATTCAAGACAATGTCGTAATACTTTGAATATGTATTATGCAAATAAGTACCTATGTAATTGTGTTCACAAAACACAAATATACGAGTAAATCATTGGTAAATGAGTTCATGACTTAACGCATTTACTTTGAACTATAAAATGAAGTCGTTTAGAGATAGTTCTTAAGTGAGTAACATGCATCATCGAACATATCTAATGGATTATTATTCAGTGTACCTTCATTAGAATGTTGGACTTGTGGACTCCAGTAAATAGGTATGTCATGTCTTTGTTCGTTTAAGGCAAAAATACTACGAGGAAAATGGTTACATAAATTGTATTTTTAATTATTTTTTTTAAATTCATGTAATTTTACATGCTTTTTTTAAATAAGCATTAAGGTGATTCTTATTAAATATTCATAATTACAGTAAAATACCACAAGAATTTATTATTTAAAATATGCACTAAGGCCCACTTGCACCACAATTCACTGAATATATTTAGCGCTAAACGAATTTAAAACATCGTTCTATTTCTGTCAATAGTTTGAAGATGACAGAGACAGGAATATGTTTTAAACACATTTAGCGTTAAATAAATTTAGTGATTTATGGTGCAAGTGGACCTTAGATTATCTATTTCAAGGCCTTAAGTTGTCTATTTCATATAATAAGTTCTCTTATAACTTATCTTTTTTTTTCTCATTAGACACAGGTCCAATCACCAAAACCTTGAGTGAAGACGGTGAATCGGCAAGATGTGCGTGGGACGCCCCCAGTTAGATGAGCCGACGACATTATAAAGGCGGCTAGGAGAGACTGAATGCGGAAGCTGCCGGAAATCCAGGTTTTATCGTTACTTGGTAAAAACATATATCTAACAGAACCCTATACTGCCATACCTACCTAGTTAGGGTTCCGTATCTCAAAAGGAAAAACCGGAACCTTATCTGCCTGTCAGTCTGTCAAGACTCTTTTTATCAGGAACGCGTAGAGGTATCAACTTGAAATTAATATCAAATACCTACGTAGGTGGTCTTTCAGAGCTCTAAAAAAATCAAGCTTCTAAGTCAACGCAATAAAAAAAATACGCCCATTTATGTGATACATTTTGATCCTCACAAGTAAATTAAAATATGGTACCGTTGACCTAGAATCATGAAATTTGGCAAGAGGCAATTTTCGGACTTTTTCCTTTACTCCACAAGTAAAGGAAAAAGTCCGAAAATTGTTGATTTGTAATTTTATCACATAAAACAATTTTTGTTTGGGATTACAAACTTAAATTATTACACTTCTGGACACATCTATTGGCCCACCTTAGAGTTTAGGTTTCGATGGCCCCTACCGAAATATGATTGCTAGATTGAACGAAAACTGTTGATGCAGTTTTAAACCTGATACATTTTACCATCTTTTTCGATCGTATTGTTTTAAATTTGAATTCAGAATACCATACGACATGGAGCTACGCCTAACAAGTCGGATATGCGCCTTGTTAAAGGCAATTGATTTTTGAATAAAAAACATGTTTTATCAAATAAAGGTTTAATTTAATAACGCGTGTGCCTCCATGGGCATCCACCACAGCTCTCATACGATTAGGCATAGAGTTTATCAACCGCTCTATGAAATTTTGAGGGATCATCTCCCATTTCTCTTCTATGGCAGTTTTCAACTCCTGCATCGTCTGGGCAACCGGCTGACGAGCCCTAACACATCTTTTTAGCTCGTCCCACATGTGCTCAATGGGGTTCATGTCTGGGCTTCTGGCTGGCCAGTCCATAACTGTGATGTTCACATTCCGAAGATATTCCCTGACGATGCCGGCCGCATGAGCTCTTGCATTATCATGCATAAAAAGGAAATTTGGGCCCACATAGTCCGCGTATGGTATCACGTGAGGTTCTAAGCACTCACGAATGTACCTTTCAGCATTTAATGTTGGCAGCCGTGGTCCAGTAACAACCTCAAGTTGAGTTGTGCCGCTCGCGGATATACCGCCCCAGACAGTCCATGAGCCACCGCCATAAGCAACCCTCTCTTCAAAGCAGCATTGTGCGAAACGCTCTCCCTTACGTCGGTAGACCTTCTTCCTTCCATCATTGCCATGTAACACAATTTTAGACTCATCAGAAAAGAGTACACGGCTCCAATCTTGCTGTGTCCAATTTAAATGACTGCGTGCGAAATGAAGGCGCGCTGTTCGGTGGGCTCGCGTTAGTTTGGGGCCATTAGCTGGCTTGTGTGGTACCATATCGCGTTCTTTTAACCTTCTCCAAACAGTTCGAGCGCTCACAGATACTCCGTGGAAGTCGCGAAGTTGGTTTTGTATCTCAATGCAGGTAAGGTGACGATTTCTCAAGCTGGTCGTCACGATGAATCGATCCTGCCTTTCAGTTGTGACCCGAGATCGTGGCCTTCCTTGGCGACGAACAAAGCCGCCAGTCTCTAGGTACCTCCGATAAACATTTCGGACCGCAGATCGACTTAAATTAAGTTGAGCACTCACGTTTCTTTGGCTGTGTCCGGCCTGAATAAGTGCCACAGCTTGGGCGGCGACTTCAGGTGAAGTATCCATAGATTATTGATAAAACCTCACCTTAATGTTAAGAATAAGTAATGTTTGTTGCAAAACCAAAGATATCAATCACTTTTTCAAGAATTAAATCCAAGTAAACCAATAAAACCAAGTTTTCTTAGTATTCGATTGTTTGATATCAACAAACAGGCTCCAAATTGTCTTTTGTTTCTTTAAATTCTGTGTTCGAAATTCAAAAAAAGACTATTGAATGAAATTGTGAATGTGCCAGGTTCAAAACTGCATAAAAACTTTTTGCTCGACCTAATATAAAATTTTAGCTAGGACCAAACGAAACTGAAAATACAAGGTGGGCCAAAAGATGTGTCCAGAAGTGTATTTGCAGTTGGAGAATTGACCATGACGTATGTATGGGAGAAGATGTTTTTCAACTACAATATTAAGTTTGTTTTTGGAATAAATTCTTTTCAACTACAGATCTTTTAATTTATTGAATCACTAACTACAAAATGTTACCATAAAAACCCCAAAAACCTTACCGTAGTTTCGTCTCGTACACAGTATTTTCCATAGCCGTAAAACAAAAACAGTTGGACTTGGTTCCAGTGCCAATATTTCCTACACTCACATTTCATGTGCCTCCATATTTACTACTGTCGATAACCACATGACATTTGGCACCCAATGCGACAAAGTAACACATACTGCCTGGCTATAATCTAGTCACGACTAATATGACCACGACTAGTAAAAGTTACTGATAGTGAATGAATATCTACATCCGGCACAATTAGACAATTCTAAGACGATACTGAAAACTACCATATTTGTAAGATAAATGGGTAACCTTACACCTACTGTTCTTCTTCAATCCTCGCAATAATTATATCACTCGAACAAATAATCTATCGCTGAAGATGAAACCACCATCTAATATTCCACTATGATATAGGTAAATCACTCCTGCAGTGTCCAGGTAGCTGAGAATTTTACTGACAGAGTGGAAATTCATGACCATGATATCACACTAGATGAAGAGATGACACATGCTCACAATGCTGATACCAGTTTTTTTGGAATAATAGTTATAGTTTACTAGCTGTTGCATGCGACTTCATCTGTGATCCAGGAAGAAAAGTACCCTATGTCCTTCTCCAGATCATGGTCTACCCATGTGCCAAATGTCATCTAAATCTGTTTAGTCGTTTTAGCATGAACGCGTAACAAACAAACAAACTCGTTTTAGCATTGATAATATTAGTTAGGATTGACACTAAAAAAAAGTGTGTGTGTCAGCTCCGGCGCACGACTGGAGTTTACTCCTTAAGTACATGTATTAAATCCTCCTTGTCTTTGAATATAATGGATAAATTGACCGCTACAATGAAGACTGGTCGAAAATAAATAACACCACAGCACCAATAACATTACAGGATTTTAAAGTTAAAGGTGGCAAGTTACGTTGCGCAGAAAAACGTAACGCTTTTGAGTTAACGCTTGTATTAATTTCACTCCTCATAAAATTTCCATACCGAGGGCCTTATATGAAAATGGAGTAAACGCCAAAAGATAAGCGATGGCATAAACATTCTGACAACTATCCTAGCCTTCATTTCGCACTTTCATTATAAACAAGAACTAAAATATAAACAATTCAGCTCCATCAAAAACACAGACCATACAATAAAAAGTCGGACATGCAGATATACGAGTATTACAAGCTACGTAATGATAAAATGCCGACACAAACGAGGCCAGTGCATTCGAACGAAAACCGCAGACAGTGCGACGCGTAGAATGCACTTCTATTAAAGCCGCGACACACAATAGGTGTCCGGCCGTGCGATTTTCTATGAGAGAAGTCACAGATAACTATCATAACTATCCAGCCACACCCAACATTGGCGGTAGCCAGATGGTAGGGTAGTTTAACAAGCCCGTGGTTATGGGCACTAATAGAGCTCCAACTTCAGAATGGGACTTATTTTCTATTCAACATTTTTGGAATCGAACATCGCCTAAAGTTACTGACACACATGCTTATGAGCATGCTAACTCAAAAACATACTCGAATTATGCATGCTTTCGTGCTACTAATGAGCATGTGTGTCAGTAGCTTTAGGGAGTTCAGTAGACACATGCTTATAAAAAGCATTCAAAGCGTGCTTACTCGAAAACATACTCGAAATAAGCATGCTCATTACTAGCAATGTAATTAATACACGTGGTAATAAATAGCAATTGCACAATAAATGCATGCTTTCGTGCTACTAATGAGCATGTGTCTCAGTAGCTTTAAGATTGATATTGAAAATTAATAAAAACTACCAGTGTTAGAAAAGAGAAATTCAATCGTGGCACGTTCTTTAAAACCGTGCTTAAGCAAAAACAATGAACTCTTAACTGATGTTAATCTGACACATGAAGAGAGCAATTTGCTTACCAAAAATCGCATGAAACATCTGAAGAACCTCTTTATAGTTGCAACTGTTATGCGCTGTACGTCGCCGCCGCCGTGTCGTGCCGTAATGATAATTGCAAAATGTGACTCGTGACAAAATATCAGACAACTAATTGGGCATACAACTTAAACGTTAATTGTACCACTGGCTGACATTTCTATTTGCTAAGAGATTATTCTTGGGAATGAGGCGAATGCGGCAGGATATTACTTAGGTAGGTACTGCGTTTTCCTGGCTAGAGTTGCTTTTGCTTTAAGTGATCGTGTGTTAAGCAATTGCTTAATTACAAGGTGATGTGATTAACTTGTTAGCTCTTTAAACCAAACGGATGTCTACATCTTTTTACTGATTAATTAATTAATTATTGTCAATCCGCAGCAGTAACTTATTGCTTTGCCTGTCTGAGACGATTAGTCTTTTTCAATTTGGCTGATCGTTTATAATCGCATAGCTCAGTTGTGTCACAGAATAATAGTACAAGTACAAAAGATTCAATCCGCAAAATCATTTAAATAAATAACGACTCTTGCTACAACACAATAAAGTGCAATTCGGGTCGCACAGCGTTAATTACCTAGAAGTTGCCTCTCTTTCTATCACGTAACTCAGAAGCAAAATTATTTTTATTTATTTATTTATACCTAGTTCATTAAAACCGGTACAACACACATTAATTAACATAGAAACATAAAAGAAAATTAATATTGTTAATTTTGTTGTATAGACATAATTTAATTAAAACTAAAATGAAACAGAAGACTCCTTTGCATACTTTCTCTTACATATACGCATAATTTTACTCCATTCATCCGCAAACACATCACTCAGGGTTGGCAGTCAGAAGGGTGTTGAGCATCTTCAAAGTTCGACACACGGGGGATTCAGCTCTGGCGACAGTTTTGGACGACAGTTGCGCAAACAGATTGTTTGGCTCGGACGGTTTTGCATTTGATAGCCCAATTCAACTTAACATCACGCTACGACGCTTAGGAGCCGAACAAAAAGAAAAAAAGTCAGAAAGAATAATAAGCGAAAACGATAAGCAATAGCGCGGGCGTTCGATGCTATGGATCGGGTGGGACGGGGGAATAAGAAATTTACGCGGACGAAGTTGCGGGCAGAAGCTAAATATCTAATTTAAAAAACATTATAATAATTCGCCCATGAAACTTATCAGGGCACGTGCTCTCCTAGTTTCCAATTGATGTAACCAAACTGAATGAACAATTATGAATGGATTCATAGAAGTTCTTTAACCGTGACGGTAGGCGGATGTTATGGCATCGCATTAAACAACCAGAGAATAAAATACTCATACACATACAAAATGTATTGCAATTTAAAACGGAAAGCGAACGATCATCTTGATAAACGATCGTAAATATTTCATCTATACATCTATACAAATAAATTAAATTGAAGTGTCTGTTTGTAATGTCAAAATAACAGGTTTTTACTAAATGCATATGAAAGTATATCGGTACCTACTCAAAACAAACGAACAGTTTTTTATTTGTCCGACTGTCTGTCTGTTTGTTCCAGCTAATCTCCGAAACAGCTGGACCGCTTTTACGTGACATTCACTCGCAGGTATAAGGAGTAACAAGGCTATTTTTATTTTGGAAAAAGAATTAGAGCAAAGTCTGAAAGAATGTTAAGCGAAAACGAAGTAATAGTGCGGGCGGGCGATGCAACGCGGCTCTGTTATTATAATATATTGTGTTTACGACTTCCACGCGAACGAAGTCGTGGGGCACAGCTAGTTGAAGTGAAAACATTTATTATAGGCAATTTCTTAAATGTTATATAGGTAGCAATAGGGTCGTAACCTGATGGATAATTAAAATATTTATTAGCATCGAAAGTGCAAAACATAAGTCTTAAATAATAGTGTTGTTTAAGTACCTGACTGACACCTGACACTTGAGTTTACTACGAGATTAGAAAGACAGATTGTACATACGTACATATTATATCATATTCATATTTCATATTCTTTATTGCGGATCATAGGTACAATACATACAAAGTTCTTATAAGATAAAATAGGATCAGCTATGTCCCGCTGCTTAGGCATATAATAACAAACATATAATAATTGAGATTTAATGAATTTAAATAAGTCAAAATTACACAAATTCCAATAAATTTCAGAATAATAAATGTCAAACTATAGCTAATAGACATTATTATCCACAGATGTTGATTAATTGAATGTTAAAATTAAAAAAAAAATTCTATAAAAAAAGTAAATTAAAAAAATAAATAAAAAAGTAAATATTCAATTATTGTATCTTTACAGTTACAGTACGCATCATGTTTGAGTAAAACTATATTGTGCAAGTGATTTGTCATTTAAGAAATCTTTTACAGAATAGTACAGTACTACCAACTTATCTGTGAACTGAAAGAGGACGGCACCGTCGATGCGTCGACACAATCGAATGACATGCGTCGGCACAATCGAAGACAACATGGCGGCCGTAGTTCCAATTTTCGCCATTTCACAGATAAGTTTGTAGGAGTGTAACATTTATCTACTAATAAATGTCGTGCAGCTTCTTTTTAAATATTTTTATTTCTTATAATACCCGGGATTTTATTAATACATGAAGTTCGTACTTAATTATGATGCTCACTGCGCCAAAACTCAAACTAATCAAATATTGACCAAGAAGAAGTCGTAATACATCATATAAACCAGTTAATAATTGTTTTAAAGAATTTATGTTTTTATAAAGACTTTCGCCTCACCAATGTAGACACGAATGTTTAATGCAACAACATTTAACAAGCGAACGAAAGGAAACAACGTTAATAAACACGTTGAAACTGATAAAATCAAATTCCAACGGAATTGCTTATTATCATGCTGCACCATAACATGACCGACACATTAACACTAACAGAGGACTTGCAATGGGCCCCATACATCCAACATGACATTAGTTCCCCTTCTATCAAATAGGGTTCCCTAAAACAATTACCAAATTAGAGAAATTGCGGCGGTTGACATGCGCAATAAATCTTTGCCCCCCTAGCGAAGGCAGTGAAACGTGAAAATGTCAAATGAATTAAAGTTTGAAGTGGTAGAAAATATTTTATGGCGCTACAGTTCAACGCTCATTGCTTCATTTGTAGCATGTGTGACGTGAGCTATGAGCTTAAACAATAATTATGTAAAGAGAATTAACAGTTTTATTCGTGTGCATTTGCATTTGCCTGAGTTATGGACTCATACATGAGTTAATCCCCCGGGCTTTTATCTTATTGTTATGTTGTTGTTTTGTTGTTGTTGTTTTATCATGGTTCCGTTGTGAAAAAAGATCGTGCTATAGGTCGTATATAAAATTTTATGGCGCTACAGTTCAACGCTCATTGCTTCATTTGTAGTATGTGTGATGTGAGCTATGAACTTATACAAAAAAAAATGTAAAGAGAATTAACAGTTTTATTCGTGTGGACTTATACATAAGTTAATCCCCCGGGCTTTTATCATATTGTTATGTTTCGAAGGTGTATATACCTGGCCGTACTATGACGTGAAAAAAGATCATGGACCCACCATGGTTCCGTTGTGAAAAAAGGATGGTGCTATAGGTCGTATATAGCTCCGTCTCTCTCTCATACTTGAACCATGTTGGATCCATGATCTTTTTTCACGTCATAGTACGGCCCCTGCGCAGGGTTGCATTTGAAGATCTAAACTAGACTGTCCTTGCTGAATCCTGCACGTGAAAGATGTAGAACAATCCAATGCAAAATAGCATCTAGATGACCAACTTAAAAAAAAAACGAAATGGGCATTGATGTATAAAATTTATACATCAATGAAGTAGGGTATTTAATTTTTTTAGTAAAAGCCTCAAAAATACTAAAAGACTAGCAAAGTAATTCCCAAGTAGATTTCTATGGGTCAGCGTTCCCTTTTCGGTTTGACAATACGACATAAATTGCTGATTCCTACCATGAGCACGTAACATGTATCCCATATTCTAATCCAATGTAGTGAAAGTATGACCGTATTCATTTCACGCTAGTACTTTACGATTAACGGATTACTAATAGAATTTAGCGAGTAATCGAACTTGAGGCCGACCGGTGAAAGCCTCTAAAACATAATTGCTACATCTAACAATCTTGGTAATAGTTATTTCTGTATTGTTTATGAGATAACTATATGTTTGTAAAATAAATTAAGTTGGGCGATAAAAATACTGGTATCTTAGTGTGTGGTTAAGTCTTTAAAAGCTTATAAATTGCCGATGGCAATTCGTAATGTGACTGGTAATAATTTGCAAAATGAAAATTTATTTTAGTGTAAGGTAACTGTTATTTCAGATCCTTAGAACTTGATACTTTAAGTTCTAAGGATCTGAAAAAAAGTTACGGTTACCTTATACTAAAATTAATTTTCATTTTGCAAATTATTCTACGCTGAAAGAAATCTGCGTCTGAAATTGTACGTTGGCAGATGTTTAGCTTATTACTAGAAAACAAAAAAATACTAGTACAAATTTCATTTTCCATTCAAAACAAGACCAAAGTAGTGACAGCCTGGGTAAAAAAAAAATATATTTCGTCCGTCAGTCAGATAATAAAAATATATTTCGTCCGTCAGTCAGATAATAAAAAAATATTTCGTCCGTCAGTCAGATAATAAAAATATATTTCGTCCGTCAGTCAGATAATAAAAAAATATTTCGTCCGTCAGTCAGATAATAAAAATATATTTCGTCCGTCAGTCAGATAATAAAAAAATATTTCGTCCGTCAGTCAGATAATAAAAAAATATTTCGTCCGTCAGTCAGATAATAAAAAAATATTTCGTCCGTCAGTCAGATAATAAAAAAATATTTCGTCCGTCAGTCAGATAATAAAAATATATTTCGTCCGTCAGTCAGATAATAAAAATATATTTCGTCCGTCAGTCAGATAATAAAAAAATATTTCGTCCGTCAGTCAGATAATAAAAATATATTTCGTCCGTCAGTCAGATAATAAAAAAATATTTCGTCCGTCAGTCAGATAATAAAAATATATTTCGTCCGTCAGTCAGATAATAAAAATATATTTCGTCCGTCAGTCAGATAATAAAAAAATATTAGGTAGTTACGTATTTTTTGCTTTATCATATTACTAGCTGCGCCCCACGGTTTCACCCGCGTAGACCGGGATGAAAAGTAATCTATGTGTTAATCCAGGATATAAGCTATCTACATACCAAATTTCATCCAAATCGGTCCAGCCGTTTGAGCGTGAAGAAGTAACAAACATACACACACACACTCGCTCACAAACTTTCGCCTTTATAATAATAGTGTGATTAAAAAAATTGGGGGCTCGCTACGTCACAACCATAACAAACTACGTATAAAATCTAGCAAGGAGTGACGTCATGTCACATTTAAACTCTATGTACTCGTATCGCCGTTATCTTTTGATTACGTAAAAAAAGAAAAATACGTGTCCAATATTTTTTTAATAATCTCTAAAAAAAAAACAACAACAACAACATAAAAAAAATGTTTAGTCATAATCCCTATTGTAATCACAGGATTTGAACCCACACTTATTGAAGCCTATTTGTAACCTATCTCAACTCTAACCAATACTTTTAATCCTAATTACAATTTCCTGCATTCATCTCACATCCGCAGAAGATGGTCTTCGTAATTAATAAATAAATATTCAACCAACTTTCTATGGTGCAGGGAAACGTTAACAAGGTACGAACCGAGTTTACCAAACTGGGATATATAAATGACCTGAGTGGAAGCCGTTGGGAAACCAATCCACGTCGGAATGGTCCAGTTGATTCAGTGCCACGATAGTCGGGGCTAATTAACTATTTACTTGTAGTCGTAGGCTGAGCAGGCCAGTATTTGAGCGTGTTTTGAGTGTAAAATGTAACTATTTTAAGGATTTCCTGCTCGATATTTGTATTACGTAATGTAAGTAATATGTAGATTAGATCCGTTGAGTCTATGTTACCTGTTACCGAAACGTAAACTAAGGTCATTCGATGATTTTACAATTTTCATTGACAACGCTGCGCTATTAATTCTATGGCGAAAGACAAACGTTACCCAGATTGACGCTAAATATTTTCAACTTTTTTATTTCCCAATCTTTAAAAAGCTTCTCACAATCTCTTAAAACATCGTTCAACAGTCAAGGAGAAGCACAAACGACTATTAAGCATTCTTTGTCAGTAATTTCCATTGTCCTCAAATGTATGGTTAGGTACCTACTTACTTACATTAAAAAGTCGAAACACAATCTTATCGTAAAAGACAAACCAAACAGCTGCACAAGAATTACTTGAAACTTCTTATCTATGACATGGAACGGAAAAGCTACTACGAAACTAGAATTAACATTTTGAGAACTTGTTTGTACACTAAACAAACCAGTATTTGACAAATTTACGTCTGGCAGACGCAATCTTAATTGATGTAGAGGATCACATATATGAAACCAGTGCTTAGACGTATCCTTAATGAATGATGTGATCACGTCTATAAAACCAGCACCCTAATTGCGTAACACGTTATCGATCGGAGTTGGTTTCATTTTGAAACAAATTGCTAATCCATTGCTTCATATGATCGAAAAATTTGCCTGCTCGACAATGTAAATAACGCAATGAATGTTGTTGAACTGTCAAAATGAAACCAACTCCGATGGATAATGTGTTACGCAATTAGGGTGCAGTGTTTAGACTTATCCTTAATTAATGTAGGGGATCACGTCTATAAAACTAATGCGTAGAGAGACGTATCCCTATTAATGTAGGGGATCACGTCTATATAAAACTAATGCGTAGAGAGACGTATCCCTATTAATGTAGGGGATCACGTCTATATAAAACTAATGCGTAGAGAGACGTATCCCTATTAATGTAGGGGATCACGTCTATATAAAACTAATGCGTAGAGAGACGTATCCCTATTAATGTAGGGGATCACGTCTATATAAAACTAATGCGTAGAGAGACGTATCCCTATTAATGTAGGGGATCACGTCTATATAAAACTAATGCGTAGAGAGACGTATCCCTATTAATGTAGGGGATCACGTCTATATAAAACTAATGCGTAGAGAGACGTATCCCTATTAATGTAGGTGATCACGTCTATATAAAACTAATGCGTAGAGAGTCGTATCCCTATTAATGTAGGGGATCACGTCTATATAAAACTAATGCGTAGAGAGACGTATCCCTATTAATATAGGGGATCACGTCTATATAAAACTAATGCGTAGAGAGACGTATCCTTATTGTAGGGGATCACGTCTATATAAAACTAATGCATAGAGAGACGTATCCTTATTAATGTAGGGGATCACGTCTATATAAAACTAATGCGTAGAGAGACGTATCCGTATTAATGTAGGGGATCACGTCTATATAAAACTAATGCGTAGAGAGACGTATCCGTATTAATGTAGGGGATCACGTCTATATAAAACTAATGCGTAGAGAGACAATCAATCTGCCTAGCCTTTTCCCAACTATGTTGGAGTCGGCTTCCAGTCTAACCGGATGCAGCTGAATACCAGTATTTTACATGGAGCGACTGCCTATCTGACCTCCACAACCCAGTAACTGGGTAATACGATACCCCTTGGTAAGACTGGTAGTCAGACTTCCGGGCTTCTGACGACCCGTAACGACTGTCAAAGATAAATGATGAGATGCGTAGAGAGACGTATCCCTATTAATGTAGGGGATCACGTCTTTATAACCAGTGCTTAGACGTGTCCTTAATTAATATAGGGGATCACGTCTATAAACCAGTACTCATTTACTGAGAGTGTGACCTATGCATTTTCACCTTTACGCGTATACAGAACTTAATGATGCTTGGGCCAGATAAAGTGCGTTGTTCTCCTCTGGCTTTTGTAGAATGTTGAGTATTTTGACTTTTGAACTTACGTACTTACAACCTCACCTTCGACAAGCGAATTAGGTAAGTATATGAAACAGGTAATTTTTTTTTTTTACTTTTGTGTAACTTGTCTAGGGAGAGTCAACGAGCTGTCTAGTAGTACACATGGTACGGATAATAATGAGAATGAGACATTATAATTATGACGATTGTATAGTTGGACAACAGGTATACGTACCTACCTGTATAGTATCACCGAGCACCAATACTACATAAAGTAGTTGAAATTTAAAAAAAAACCAGCCAAGTGCTTGTCGAACAATGCACAATGAAGGGTTCCGTAGTTGGGATGAATAATTTATCCCAATTCGATTTATACCAGTCGTTTTTTATTGCATTTACCTAAGTCAATGCAATAAAAAAATATGGACATTTACGCGACATATACGTAGGTCTTAGAGTTCTAAAAAAATCCAACTTTTAAAAGTTGGTTTTTGTTAGAACCTACGTACCTGATATTAATTTCAATTTGATACCTTTACGCGTTCCTGAAAAAAAGTGCATTGACAGACTGACAGTCGGACAACGAAGTGATCCTATGAGTTCCGTTTTTTCCTAATGAAGTACGGAACCCTAAAAAACGTCTTAAAATGCACATCCAGCTAATAAAATAAGGTGAGTGGCAACTTCGATCCAAGACCCATAAAACGCTATCCTTTACAGAACGATGATGTAAACTGCAAGTCCATCTACCATCTCAAAGAAATTTCCGTCAAGAAAATAATAGCCGTGACATTACAATTAAAGATTCAGCAGTAAACGCCTTCAGTCTGGGAGGAAACGGGATAGGATGCTATTATGATGACGTCGTAAATCAGCGGATGTCGGCGACAACAAATGTGACACACGACTCACAACTGAATTGTGGAGTCGTGGGCGAGGGCCTTGGCACGACGAACTTGAGGCCTACTAAAGTGCGAATGTTGGAGTTTGAATGGAACGGAAAACTCCAGAGTTTCCCGTTCCATTCAAACCCACTTTGTGTGCCCAGGCACACAATTGAAATGAGTTGTGAGCTATTATGGCCTCGGCGCCAGAAAATTGAGGACTTTAAAAATAGAGAAGAAGTTGTGAATTTGGATTTTGTTGTGCCTTAGTTTGGGGAAACTTGAATTGTGTAAATAAGAACGGTCTCATGTTTATTGAAAGAAAATTATTTCTGTAATTGCTTGAACCACTCTTTGGGGAAAGATTAAGAGCGTTGGCTCCGTACGGCATTTCATACAAAATTTCAAGTCCTTTTTTATCGAAATGAATGAACCGATTTTAATGTAACTTCATACGCATAAGCAGGATACACAGGTCTAAAAAGTTAGTTAAGAACATTTTCGAATAATAGTGTTGCAGCTAAATTCAACCGATTTTAAATATTCCATAGAAACAGAAATTTCTAATTATCTTTTTTTTAAATAATTTCGAAAATGTTCTTAACTAACTTTTTAGACCTATGTATCCTGCTTATGTGTATGAAGTTACATTAAAGTCGGTTCATTCATTTCGATAAAAAAGGACTTGAAAGTTTGTATGAAATGCCGTACGGAGTTAACGCTCTTAAGACTTTATTGAAGAAAATCGGCAAAAGACAATAACTAAGAAAGTCACTCAATCGCCCGTCCTTCACTAAAGTAGAAACTTATCAGAAACTCCACCAAGATAAGTACTGAGAAGACAAGCAGCAATTACCACCTTAATGTTAGCATTGATAGTGCTCCTAAACAAATAGATTTATTCAAGAAAGGTCTACTGGAAACCAAGAGCATTTGACACTGATAAAATCAAAAACACTGGGCTATAATGGACACAGCTATAATTCACTAACTTCAAAATCCCCGTTATTATGGCTCAGTCATAAGTAGTCGGTAATATTTCATTGCACAGAATGCTGGATCTGATAGTAGGCCTCAAAACAGCAATCCTTTCGGATTCTATAATGCTGTGTACTTGTAAATTGCAATCGAACCGGGTGCCGTGGGAGTAAAACATGGAGTAGATAGTACATTAAATTATAATTAACTACCTGCGCCCCGCGGTTTCATAAGGATAAAAAGTAGCCTATGTGTTAATCCAGGGTATAAGCTATTTACATACCAAATTTCATCTAAATCGGTCCAGCCGTTTGAGCGTGAAGAAGTAACAAACATACAAACGCACACACACACACACACACAAACTTTCCTTTATAATATTAGTGTGATAAAGGTTCATTAGAAAATCAGCGTCAGTCAGCATTTGTCTGGCATTATTGCTGAAATGAACCTTTTCGGCGCAGCCGTGAGGCACACAGTATTGCTGTTAAAACATTATTTTCACGTTTTTTTTTTTTTGTTATTTTTGTTTTGTGTTTCTAGAACTATGTCCAAATAAACGTTTTTCTTTCCTACGTTTTTATTATTATAAGCCTACTTATTCCCCCTGCAGGAGGAACTAGTGGCTAAGTAATAACAGCCGCACGGGTCGATCAATCAGGTTAAGCTATGCTTGCCGCGTTTTAAAGGAGTATCCGTGGCGTTTCTTGCCCATTCTTCTCCTTATAGGAACCTACTACGCTTTGAAATGGGCAACTATGAAGCTAGTTTCTTTCTTTCTGACTGACCGACGCCTTGGTAATTCAAAAGTGCCTGTAATTGGTTTATTTGAAATAAATGCTTTGAATTTGAGTTTGAGTTGGTCCGTGGATGGGTGACAATCGTTACATATCGAGACCCCTTCGTGCCTCGGATTAAACCGTTGGTCCCGGCTGTCATTTGTGGATCTTTTACTGTCGTTACGGGTCGTCATAAGCCTGAAAGTCTGACAACCAGTCTTACCAAGGGGTATCGTATTCCACAGTAACTGATTTTTTAAGGTCAGATAGGCAGTCGCTCCGTGTAAAATACTGGTATTCAGCTGCATCCGGTTAGACTGGAAGCTGACCCCATTATTTCAAATAATGGCCGATTCCTATAACTTACGGACCGTTATTAGTTAAAATTAAGAGTCTTGTATCTTGACGAATAATGAAGCAAAGACCTCATAGCTTTGCATAGCAGACCCACCCTTAGGGAAGTAGCTATCCCAGGTAAAATTAGCTTACGAATCTATTTATATGCCCAGTTTGGCAATAAAAAAAAAACGGCCAAGTGCGTGTCGGGCCACGCGCAGTAATAGGGTTCCGTAGTTGCACAATAATGCGGGCTTTTTGTTGTTTCATGAATATTTGACTTTTACTCGTAAAATTGAAAAGCCTACTTCGCTGTGAAAGTTATCCTTTTAACTTGGATAAATATACTACTACCGTGAATTTTTCCACCCATCCAAAACTAACCATTTAGCTGGAAGGGGGGGAGACACTTGACACTAACAAAAATTTGCACTTTAAAGCTTAATATTTCAGAAACGGATTGTTTTCACAAACCCGCAATATTTTTGAAAGACTCATCCAAAAACACCCCACACCATGGGCAAAAACATCCTCACTTTACGTGTACAAAAGGTACCCTAAAAAAGTGTGTTTTTCATGATTTTATTTTAACACTTTGTCGGCGTGATGAATATGTAAATTATAGCTTTCTAGTAAGAGTCTCTGAGCTGAGTGTGGACGGACAGACGAACAGACGGACGGACAACATAGCGAAAATATAAGGGTTGACTACGGAACCCTAAAAATGGTACATACCATTGGTAAGCAAAACAATTCGTTTTTATTTATAGGAACCGAGCTTAAGTTTTTCGGTTAGGTTTAGGTTAGGTCGTGCTAGTTACGTACTTTTGTATCAGTCATTATGAAAAGCCCAATAGTTAGGTACTGGCCGGATCTTTAATGCATGCTTGTGTTCACAACCACATCCGCCCATCATCACTCCATTTCTCACTACTCTGTGGTTTAATAACACGTAGGATTCTGAATCAATTTGTCCTACACAATGAACTCGCAGTTATTCAATTCTCTTGAATGCCCTTCACAGTAACTTATCTGTGTGTCCTTGGATAAGCGGGGATCCGTTAACCACATGGGTGGTAAGTGGGTTTGGATGGATCACTTAATGGAGGTTAGCAAATATCTACATAAATGCGAATAATTTATTTTGATGTGTATTTACCGACAAAGACCCACACTGTAGCAAAATCTTCATTAGATTCGTCAAAAGCGTCTTGTCCAAATGGGCTAACAGATTGGAGCTGGTGTAAATATTGAAGATTGATTACATTCAATAATTTGATATTCAGAGTTTTTATGTACGGATATTGCTAAACAAACACCTTACCACATAATTGCATGCCAAAATATGGCGACATGAAGAATATTTATAAATAAATGACTTTGTCTTTGGTCCTCGGTGATTTTAATAGATTATTAGGACGTTTATTAACGTTTCGTATTGAATAAAAGTACAAAACAATGATGAAGTTCGTCTAGATGACAATAATTTTCGAGGTCACGTAGCGCGTTTTCTGCCACAATAATATCGTTTTCTCTGCGTGATGGAAATAATATGGCGATAGTTGCCTTTGCACTAAACCTTGATAGACTACGTCCATCATCTGCCAGACTTCCCAACTAAGTATATTGGGGTCGGCTTCCAGTCAAACCGGATGCAGGTGAATATCAGTATTTTAGATACCCCTTGGTATCTTATTACCCAGTAACTGGAGTCACTGGTCGACTGCTGTCTGACCTCCTCAACCCAGTACCTGATGGGTAATACGATACCCCTTGGTAAGACTGGTTGTCAGACTTTCGGGCTTCTGACGACCCGTAACGACTACCAAGATCCACGCATGACAGCCGGGACCAACGGCTAACGTGCTTAACGAGGCACGGAGGAGTCTTGGTATGTAAAGATGGTCATCCATCCACGTACCAACCGCGGCAAGCTGGGTAAAAAGGTAACTTAGCCAATTGAATTGTTGGTTAATCTTATGAGCGTTTTGGATGTTATGTCTGTTAGCTCGTAAGACCAATTGAATAAATAAATAAATAATAAATAAATAATAAATAAATAAATAAGCCTTGACAGACTAAGTTGCGACCGTTAAATGCAGTGACAGATTCCTTAACTCGAAGTTACCTATTTATCTTGCTTCAGTAACACCTATCGATACTGTACACCTACGCATGTTTTACAAAAGGTAACTACAATGTTTATCAGTGGTTAGCTAGACGAGTTACAAAACCGCAACCAAACTGTCACGCTATACCGAAACGTATAAATAAAAATAATAATAATATAATAATACGTATAAACCATAGAAATAGGCATCTTTACATATATAATAAAAAGAGGTCCTGACTGACTGATTGACTGACTGACTCATCAACGCAACGCCCAGCCCAAACCCTTGAACCTAGAAAGCTGAAATATTGCACAGAGGTTCTCTTTATAATGTTGACGAGGAATAAAGAAGGATTTCCCGGTAGTACGTTCCCGTGGGATATTTTTTGACACCCACGCGGGTGAAGCCGCGCGCAAAAAATAGTCTGCTGATATAACAGGATGTTGAATTCAGACTCCATGTTTTCCTCAATGAGGAGGATAGGACCTATAAAATCGTTACTTATCGTTATTAGTTATTTACAGCATACTTATTTTATTTACGTTTTCTTTTTTTTTTTACTTTTTTTTTTTGTATCTTTTTTTTTCATTTTTTGTTGTTGTTGCATCACAAATGTAGATTTTTAAATTTTATTATTATTTTTTACTTTTTTGTTTTGCTTCTTTAATTTAGTCTGTGCTAAATAAATGTGTTTTCTTTCTTTCTTTCTTTTCTTTCTTTTATTTTCCTCGTTATTAAAAAAAAACAAGTATGATTTTTATGTTATAGGAAAAACTATTACTTACCTAAGTTTTAATTTTTAGAAACTTTGGATCATAATGCGAGGAGCTCGTGGCTAAGTAATAACAGCCGCACGGGTCGATCCATCAGGTTAAGCTACGCTTGTCGGGGTTGGTCCGTGGATGGGTGACCATCTTTACATACCGAGACTCCTCCGTGCTTCGGAAATCACGTTGAGCCGTCGGTCCCAGCTGTCATTCGTGTATCTTTGACAGTCGTTACGGGTCGTCAGAAGCCCGAAAGTCTGACAACCAGTCTTACCAAATGGTATTATATTACCCAGTTTCTGGGTTGTGGAGGTCAGATAGACAGTCGCTCCATGTAAAATACTGGTATTCAGCTGCATCCGGATAGAGCGACTTTCAAGACGTTATTTTCTCTTAGAAAACGGTATTTTTTGAACCAGAGCCTTGAGCCCTCTTCTTCTTTTCGTTTCGACGGTAGGTACATCTGTTTCTCATATTGTTTGGGCCCAGAAGGTGGCAACATTTATTGCGGCGTCAGAGGCGTAGTTCAGATCGTCAAGGGTGAAGATGAACGATATTTGGGACACTTTAGTAGCAGATGTGGCATAGTCTGTTCAGGAGCACCCCACTCGCACTGGATGTTGGATGAATCTATAATGCCCCATTTTGCCAAATTATGTTTGCAGCGGCTTACTTGGGTACGTAATCGATTCACTGCTTTCGAAATAGGCCACTGCAGTTCACGACCGGGAGGCAGGTGTTCTTAGGGCTTTGCGAAGTGTTGGGGTAGTGGATACCTCTCTTCCCATAATTTACTTCGCTCTATAGGTGGCCTGTCTTGGGTTGCCTGCGTGGAGCATAAGAAGTTTTTGCGACTTTATAGCATACCTGGATTACTCGTGGAGTCGTAGAGGGGACGCACACGTCGGGAATACTCGTGAAGTCGTAGAGGGGACGCACACGTCGGGAATACTCGTGAAGTCGTAGAGGGGACGCACACGTCGGGAATACTCGTGAAGTCGTAGAGGGGACGCACACGTCGGGAATACTCGTGAAGTCGTAGAGGGGACGCACACGTCGGGAATCGGACATGCGATGATGCGACATCCCTTCGTACGGCAGGTGGTGCTAAACCTGCTAGCGGGTAGAGCTTATAAAGTAGGAATAGTTTTAAGCAGCCCAATATTATCCGACATGTCTCATTTAGGGCAGTATCAGATCAGAGCTTGGCAGGAGCAGATCGGTGCCACACTGGGCACGCAAATTCGCCAGCAGAAAGTCATAGAGACATACCAGTTGTGCGTAGAACATCGGGTACTGCTCCCCAGTTGGTGGAAATCAGGCGACGTAGCAAATTATTACGGGTACCGAATATAATTATCTTTATCCTTCTGCCAAAGTATTTGAATCCAGTAGAGCTAAAAGTGATACTTTCTCTTTTTTCTTTATCTCTTTCTTTCTCTTTTCTTTTTCTTTTCTTCTTTGTTCTCTTTCTTTTTCTTTCTTTTTCTCTCTCTTTTTTCAGTGAGTGGTTCTTCTTTTTAGAACTGCGCTCCATATATCAGTGTGCTTATTAACATTTTAAGCCATTAAGTGTGAATTCGACCAAACTTGTATACCCAGTCTTAATCTTAGAATTTTTTGACAGTTTTTCTGTACAAAAACTGTCAATTGTCAATTTTATTCCACGGATAAAAAATATCCGACTTTGGTCAAATTAGCCCTAAGACGTTGACCAATAGGCATGCGACGTAGAACTCTTGAACAGGAACTTAGCCATCTCTCTAGATAGGGACATCCTCTACGTTTCTTAAAACGAGTCAGCCTAGTAATCAAATAAATTGAATTTCCTGTAATTATGATAACTTCATTCAAAAACCTAAAATTAAAATAACTTTTTAATTTCATCTTTTTTGATATCATCAACACAAAAACTACTTTTTAGATACACATCTCACTAATTAATATCTAGTACTTAATAATATTCTCATATAAATTCAATACACAAACAAACAAAATTCACGACTAACACCGCGTCGCGTCGGTCGTAGCGATACATCTTAAGATATACATATAACGTCTTGTTGAACACAAACTCGAACAATTTACATGACTTGCGGCAGCGCTGAAAGTGGGAACATAACAGAAAGTTCTCAAACCGTATAACTGTTACTACGTGATACTTCAGTTAATTAGAACTACTTTCACTAAAAGGAACATCGTTATTAAACTACTCTCGTGACTATACCTAATTGCCTGATTAATATTCAAAACATCTCAAAAATATCGTAAAATATAGCAAAGAGTCTAGATCTAATTTAATTCATAAATTCTAAATGCAAATAAATCACGAGGTCGTGATCGAGGTTAAAATAATAAGTGTCGATGCTACCGAAAGGAAAGTCATATAATCAAGCACAATAAAAGTGTCTGAAACAAAATGTTATTTCCTTGCGAATCGTCGTTAAAATAAGGACGTCCTGAGCCGTCCAGTGCACCGTCACATCATTGTCACGGTAAGGATAAAGACGAGTTGTTGTGTAGACAAAATAATCCCAGGGTGGGCGCAATCAATCTTCATACGTGAAGCCAAATTAAACTGGGACTCCGTCTCAGTTGGTACTGATGGCAAGAAAACTGCAAATTGTGGTTTATTTTTAGATATTGTTTCCTTTTTCATCAAAGGATAAAGACGCTTTTAACATTCTGCATCGTTCGCACATATATAATTTCAACATGAATGATATAACCAATATTTTGTAACCATATCTTGATTTAAAAGATTGTCCGTGGAGTTTCTTGCCCGTTCTTCTCCATAGGTACCTACTACGCTTTGGAATGGGCGTCTAGCTTCATCTTTCTGACTGACCGACCCCTTGACAATTTTATTCAAAAGTGCCTGTAATTGCTTTATTTGAAATAAATGCTTTGAGTTTGAGTTTGAATAATTTTAGACCAAGAAAAAATAAATTCTTCCAGTACAATATAGCTATAATAATTGCGAGCAAATGACTTCCTCAATTAAGCCAAATGTGGAATCGATAGAAATAGTTGCTAGGTAAGTAGCTGTACTGTTAGTCACTGATAAAAACGGTGGTAGGTGTCGAAAAGATACCAAGGCCATTCCGATTTGAATTTTCAGTTGTAGAATACTGAAACAGTAAAACATCGGAATTAGATACATCAATTAGATGAGGCAATTTGAAACCGCACTATCCAGATTCTGGCACTGTCTAGATTCGGTCCCAAATTAAGAATGATTGTTTGATAACTCAATCAATCTGCCTAGACTTTTCCCAAGTAGGTATGTTGGATTCGGCTTCCAGTCTAACCAGATGCAGCTGAATACCAGTATTTTATAAGGAGCGACTGCTGTCTGACTTCCACAACCCAGTACCTGATGGGTAATACGATACCCCTTGGTAAGTCTGGTTGTCAGATTTTCGGACTTCTGACGACCCGTAACGAACGGTTAAAGATCCACGAATGACAGCCGGGACCAACGGCTAAACGTGCTTTCCGAGTCACGGAGGAAACTCGGTATGTAAAGATGGTCACCCTTCCACTGACCAACCCCGGCAAGCGTAGCTTAACCTGATGGATCGACCAGTGCGGCTGTCATTACTTATTAGCCACGAGCTCCTCCGTGTTTGAAAACTATGAATCAATCAAACAATCCCAACTCTTCGCGCGTACCTAACAAACGGCTCACTCTCTGTCCCATAGAACTTACTTAAAATCACCTCATCAATAAATTAGAAGTGTATTTGTACTTATACTCTTTGGAGATCACAGGTGTTGCGATGATAATTATGATAAGTATCGCTCGTGGCCTGCACTCATAATATACCTACTATTATGAGTGCAGGCCACGAGCGATACTTACTTAACCTAGCACTCGGTGTGAGGTCGCTTTCGTTCACGGCCTAAGATCAATGAAACAACACATTTCACTGCTATTACCTATACCTACCTACTATATACCTATGGGTAATTTAAGTAAAAGCTGTGGTTCAGGTGCCAAACGTGTCCGTTAACCTATTACTGGTTCAACACTGTTATTCGTAAGTAGTTGTATTTGGTTTGGATGTACGGTCTGCTATGCCATGGTTACTCAATATCAGTTTTTGAAGATGGATCGACCTGCCAAGCGTATTAATCAAGAAGTATTTGGCACCAAGTATTAGTAAATAGAAAGACGTGACTTGAAAACAGTTTGATTTCCAAACAATAAACGTTGTACACGAAGGGATGGTCTGGCTCCCAAGGAAGTTATTAAGTCCCAAGGGACCTACGTATACGTGACGATTACTATTAAGTTTGTATCCATAGTAGAAGAACGAATGACTTGTAACATCATATAGACAGAACATAATAAGTGGTATAGAAATAAAAACAGACATTACAGTCTTAACTTTTTTGCTGCCACTACTCGGTGCGCACCCGCATTTCAACAGCAATCTTCGTATTGATATAGTTAGCGGTCGTCTGCGCGACCTTGTGGACAGGACCAGGACACAATTAGAAGTGTTCCGCCACTGTGCTCAACGCAGGAACACAGAGCAGGCAGCACGTGCCGTTTGACACATCCTTGGCTGCATCCTTATCAACGGAGACACGCGAACGAGGAACTTAAAAAAAAAAGAAAGAAGAAAGAATTTTTTTTTTTTTTTTTGTTATTATCATATGGATCTATTAGCTTTTTGTATCGTTGCACATCTTAACCTTCTATACTATTTAAGGTAATGCAATACTGGTGGGCTATTTTTCTGAATTACCACGAAACAAAAGGTTTTAGAATGTTTTTACCTCGTATTTCTTGGTTTCTCTGTTGACAAATCGTGGAAATTGAACCTACTTTTTAAGTTTGGGCTTTGTGCTCGGTTAGTAGTGTTTCGCCACGACTACATACATACTATACAGGGCAGTGCGCACGTGCCACCTGACAACACATCTTTGACTGGATTCTTATCAACTGAAACGGAGATCTTTCGCGGCATTTTCATACTAGGGCCTTTTTGGCACAGCCGTGAGGCACACTTTCCTGCATTGTATTTTTTATTTTTTGTTGTTGTTGCATCGCAAATGTAGATTTTAAAAATTTTATTGTTATTTTTTACTTTTTTGTTTTGCCTCTAATTTAGTCTGTGCTAAATAAATGTGTTTTCTTTCTTTCTTTCTTACTAAGTTATTCTGAAATCTTCGAATTAATCAATCGGTACAACTAATTAGTTTTATTATATTTTTACATTGTGTACTCATCTTGACTTGCTACTGTTTATTAGAGATTTTCTATCGGTTATGTCTGCGTACAATTTCTTTTTCATCCCACGTGAAGAGCCCCGTAATCATTTAAACAAAATAAAACATTTTTTATATTGACGCAGATAAGCTCAAGCATTTCCCAGTGCCTTTAATTAAAGTATTGATTATGTAGAACTTAAACCTTGCTACCTATAATATCAATCGAACCAAATTCCACTAGAAAGGAAGTCGAGGCAAAAAATACTGAGTTCAATTTCAAATTAAATATTTTCTTCTCATCACCAATTTCTAATAGCTACGTCAATATCTCTCAAATTTATGAGCTGTTAAGTATTAATCGTAAAAAACAATTTCTCGTACACAACTAAAATAATAGATGAGAAGTACTTAAAATCATGGTCTTCAAGTTTTACTCAGTCATAAAACGCCCCTCAGAGCCTGAAGCGTTAAAAGGAAATTGCGTTTCTATCGTAAATGATAATTACTGTTATGAAGTAAATGCCAAGTAACCCGATTTCTAAAGCGTATCCTGCGCACATTAACATTTAACTGTAGTAAATTAGTAGCTGACCTGATGGCCGCACAATCGTTTGTGTAAGTCAATGCACTCGGAAGTACAATAGTACCTAGTGCTATCGCATGACTCGATATCATTTAACATGCTCGATAAGTGTTTTTAACCATTTTATAGTTCCACATCGAAACTGGAGCAGGAAGATTTTTGAATGACGTTGTATTGTCGATGCGAAAAGTGATTACTAAACATTAAATTGTAGTAACAAGCAACGATAACAACCTTCTTAACTATAGAGTGCAATAAAGCAAGTTAAGTGCCTAATAAGCTAGTTAACTAAGTTTGATCGTCAGATGTGTAGTATATATTAATGATGTTCTCGATTGTACTTGAATAGCGTCTGCAAATTGCCGGTTATATTTAATCGCCAATTAGATTATAGTTCATTCAGGCCATGAAATCAATCATTAAAATACTGGCGTAGTAACTTTTGCTTGCGACTTTGGCTTTGGCTAACCTTTATAACTGGAATAAAATAAATCATATTTATGCCAAATATCATGAAAATCCGTGCAGCCGTTTCAGCGTGATTGAATTATAAACTTCTAAACTTTGTGGTTTATAAACATTATACAAGTTAACACTATTTACACTAGGTACTAAAGTAAATTACTAACTAACTATACAAATAAATACAAAACAAAAGGACACTTCGGCGTCGAAGTACTCATCCGCATTGATGTCATCCGGAAACGTGCCCAGAAGACTGGCAGCATTGCCAAGTTGAATGGCAATGCTAATTCTTTGACCAAAGAACGAGCCAGCCCTCTGATCACGTGAAGACTCGACCAGTCGGCGAGAAATTTCCTTAAAAAGTAGACGCGCACTCGGGCCCCATGACCCGGGCGTATCGACCCCAAAGGGCTCAAAACTGTAGTTACCTATAAGGTTACAGTATTTGCGCCGCTTGAGGGTCTCAGCAGCCGCAGCAGCGGTGCCAGCACAGCACGTCGTGCTTGGCACATGAGATGGCGCAAGGGTGTCGACACAGGTACGTCCCACACCAGGGGCCTACCTATCTTCCAAGGCAACAGCGTCGTGCCATCTGGTCTCTTCCCATCGTCACGTACCAAGCCGTTTGGTTCTAATACCGTTAGTACGCCGGCAGTGACAAGAGATCGACGAATAATGTTGTTGAGGCTGGCGTGCCGTGCTATGCGACCTGCGCTCCTGTAGCAGGACAGGCCATGGTGCCCGAGACTGTCGACAGCTTCACCGCAGTGACACCGATGCGGAGCAACACAAGGTGCGCCCAAGCGGAGTCATCCATCATAGAACCTATGGTTGATGACGGGAGCGCCTGAAGCCACAAGCCTGACTCCCATTCTCCCACAGCCAGCAGACGAGCACGCTCAACAGTATTAAATGACGTGTTTATTAGGGTATTCCGTATAATACTGCAGAGCGGCACGTCCCACAGTTTCTGGGAGGACGGGTTATCGGGCAAAACCGTATTGGGACAAGCCATTTTCCAAGCGTTCAACGCATCGGTCAAAAACGGTACCTCAAAATCGACCAGTGAGGAAGATAAAATTTTGGGTTAATATATCGGTACTGTAGACCGAGGAGAGGAAGGCCGGTAAACTAATACTTGAAACTTTGCGGATAAATTTATAATAATAATTCTACATCGGAATATATGAAGTAAAAAATATAATGAGAGAGTTACCTATGAGTCACATGAATGATCTTAAACTTTTTATACCTAGCAGTCGCTGACCATGACCCGTTGAATATATTTAATTTTAATAGTAAACAACACAATTTATTATTTACATTAACTGTATATAACGTGATTTTATTGGGCCTATTCGTTGGTTATCAGGACTTGATGCTAAGGAGGTCAACCACCTGTGGTGTTGTCAAAATGAGGTCACTTATTACATATGAGCGGAAAACAGTTCAATAAAATACAAATAAATAAGAGTTACATGAACGATTACTGTCATGTTGACGTAAAGGTGCTAAGAGACTTTTAATTAAATATACATCGCTTAACGTGCTTTCCGAGGCACGGAGGAGTCTCGGTATGTAAAGATGGTCACCCATCCACGGACCAACCCCGGCAAGCGTAGCTTAACCTGATGGATCGAGCCGTGCGGCTGTTATTACTTAGCCACGAGCTACATACTAGCATACATACACACATAGCACACATACTAGCATACATACATACATAAACTCACGCCTTCTTCCCATGGGGGTAGGCAGACACTACAGAACGTCACCAGCTACGATCCTTACATACGTATACTCCTTTTGACTCGGTTACGTTCATACACAGGTCATACACGCACGCTGGTTACGAGTACTACGCACCTGACCTTTCTGAAGAACATCACTAATAAGGTTACTTGTCTTCCTAGGGCGTCACCTCCGCGTTTCCAGTAACATCTGCCTTGTAAATACCTTTTGTTAGTCGCCTTTCATTCATCCTCTCAACATGACCAAACCATCTAAGCATACTCTAACTACCATCTCTACTATAAATTATGGCCACACACACACACACACACACACACACACACACATACACACACATAAACACACACAACACACACACACACACATACACACACACACACACACACACACGTACACAACACACACACAAACATACAACAACACACACACAACACATACACACAACACACACACACACACACACACACACACACACACACACACATTATGTAAGTACATCCTATGATCCAATATTTCGTAAGAATTCCTCGAAACAAATTAATGGCACCAGGATTTACTCCAACCTATTGAATCTTAAGTGCCTGGTTTAAATTATCTCTTTACACTACCTAACAGTTGATGACCTTCGCAGTCTACTTGTTTGCCCTAATAGTCGTTTCAGTGGATTCTTAGATTGTTATATTTATTTATTTATTTATCTAATGCACAATGTACACACAGTTACAGGCTTTGCTTACAACTAATGAGTACATAACGCCGTTGGGGCACCGCAAGACAACTTAAAACTAGAATACTGTGTCTGTAATATTATTAATTAGAATATAATTAAATATAAATGTTTACATTAAGTCTAGAATTTTATTACATTATTAAGTATTTATATTAAATTGTATTGTATTATATTATCATTATATTCTGTTATTATTACATTTATAGTATAATTATAATCTGTAATCTATTATTATCTTACAGGGGAATGCTCCCGGTCGGTGAGGAACAGCTGTCAGCAAGGCTGTTTATTTATTTATTACAAAATCCACAGCTCTTTAACAATTTTTCTTAAACAGTTAAAAACCAATCTTACAACCAATTACGGATTTACAATAATTTATAGCAACACTTATTACGTGCATCAGAAACAACAGGATGACATGCTAGCACCATCTAAGCAAATTATATTTTTTCTTTCCTTTATGATACGACATGATACCTAATAAATATTGGGACCATTTCACATAAAATGCTTGCTGTTCATAAATAACAGTGCGAATTTAACAAAAAAAAAATGACTGTCAAACTACAATATCAAACTGCAAGGTTTTAAACTGCAATGTACCAATACCTACTTACATGATTTATACAAACAAGAACCTTCGTCATATTACGAGTATATCTCGTAATAAACGTATTTATAATAAATCAGCGTTAATAATCTGAACGTGAAAACACTATAAGTACCTACACAGATTTGACATTCTCAATTTTCCAACGGAAAATAGCACATATTTCAATTAAATAAAGAATTATGAACTTATGTGGAGCAGGCGATAATCAACAGTAGGTCACACACTTATTACGTAGCAATTTCTTTCTCAATTTTACTCTTTTAAACGCTTTGATTTAGCTTACTTTGATTTCGGTACAATTATGGCGACGATAACTGACTTTTAATAATTTTAAACTGAAAATTAGGTCTAAACGATCAGTGTTAATGATTTGGGAAAATTTTATGTGAAATTAGAGCATTTTTTTAATCACACTAATATTAATTATAAAGGCGAATATTTGTGTGTGTGTGTGTATGTTTGTTACTTCTTCACGCTCAAACGGCTGGATAGATTTAGATGAAATTCGGTATGTAGACAGCTTATACCCTGGATTAACAAATAGGCTACTTTTTATCCCGAAAAAATGTAGTGCTTCCGTGGGATGAGCAAGGAATTCAAATATATTCGCTACTTTTTCAAACTCAAACGGCTCGACCGATTTTGATGAAATTTGGTGTGGAAGTAGCAGACACCCTGTATACACATAGCACACATAGGCTACTTTACATCCTGAAAAAATGTAGTGTTCCCGTGGGATGAGCAATTTTTTTGTGAATCTCACCGATTAAATAATACACGTTTTAGTGTATCTCATAAACCGCGGATAACACCGCGGGGTGCAGCATACTATATATTACCAAAATTATATTACATAGTTTAATTAATTTGTAAAGATACGTTAAACGCGATAAAAAACTGAGAATCACGCAAAAACTATCAAGCGTATTTTTATGAAACCTTCACCATTTTAAAGGTAATTTAATTATTTATCTCTTACTTAATGTGTTTTAATATAATACCATTTGTTTTCTATGCATAATAAATTAATAATGCGTCTAATTTGGGACAGCGCTCCTTGATGGGCGATGATTTGTTCTCTTGGAGTTTTCGTCACTTCAGAAATCGGATTATTTATATTTGAATATACTATACTTATTGAAATATAAATAACGTACTCGCCTGTTTAGGATATAAACTGCCTAAGCCAATTAAGTACCTACACGTTATTATCGTGGCACCAACTAATAATACGCGTCTATTTTAGGTCATGAAACAATACCTCAATAATCCACAGATAAAGCGAACAGTGAAAGCTTTATCGGAACCAGGTTGATTTATTACGCACATGTGTAACGAGCTTTATATAACCCCATTGTGATATCCCAAATAAGTACGTATATATAATCATGTACATGTAGGTACCTTCAGCGGGGTCGTGGCTTTGTAATGAAAGCCGCACGGGTCTATCGGTCAGGTTAAGCTACGCTTGCCGCGGTGATCCAAAGATGGGTGACCATCTTTACATACCGAGACCCCTCCGTGCCGAAGCCGTTGTTCCCGGCTGTCATTCTTGGATCTTTGACAGTCGTTACGGGTCAGAAGCCCGAAAGTCTGACAACCAGTCTTACCAAGGGGTATCGTGTTACCCAGTAACTGGGTTGTAGAGGTCAGATAGGCAGTCGCTCCATGTAAAATACTGATATTCAGCTGCATCCGGTTAGACTGGAAGCCGACCCCAACTAGTTGGGAAAAGGCTAGGCGGATTGATTGAGGTACCTTTAGCTGGTAGATACATATTCTGTCTGTTAGTGGCAATAAAGGGGCCTTAGCTCTGTCTCATTTATAGGGATTAATTAGGTCAATAACATTTTCAATAGCATCTGAAAATAGGCACAACATAAGTGCTTAATAATACGTACCGTAATCACCGATCTAGGTAACTGACACGCTTGGTGATTAACCAATATATTCGGCAGTGTTTTGTAGACCCACTAATCGTTTCGGACTGTTGTAGGCCTATATTAACCAATTGAATTTTTGAGGCTAGTACGATGTAAAGGTCCGCCTCACGTGCAAAACTAGGGCATTTCTTCTCAATACAATTAACCTACAGGCAACAATTGAGGTGGCAAATAATTGTAGTGTCCGTTCCAAGTAATAACAATCCCATTGTCCAGTTACTATAACGGCCAAAAGATTATATGACGCGAATCGTCTGAGAAAGTGGGCCTGTCATTGACTTTGAGCGACTAGACCGGTGGTAGACGGTGACGGGGGACCAAAACACGCGCAGATATAGACGACCTTATTTATTTACTCACTACAAACACGTCCATCGCTGCACTTACTTCATAACTTACTTAATACTACTCTAGTTGGCACAGCAATGAATGCTGTGCCAACGGATTCGATGATTTATGGTTATGCGATAGTAGTCAGTCGTAGTAGAGGTCATTTTTGTGTTGTTACAAAAAGTCGTATCACAAGCGATCTTGTAAGGTAAGCGTTACAATAGATGATAATGATTATAATTTTGTCTATGTTGAAAGATAAGAAGTCATGGTTTAGTAAGAACAAGATTAATTAAATAACGTTACAGGAAAATGTTTTAAGTAATTATTATTTAGCAGTCTGTTTCAGGTGTTCTACTTAATATTAATTAAAATGAGTCATTGTTGCAGTTAGATGCCTTTAAAGCAGATCAACAGCAGTTAACAGCTATCTTACCTTGAACTGTGGAGCAATAACAGCGTCTACGAAATACTACGAATAAGGAGACTTAGGTCCATACGGATCACTCTAGCTAGGCATCAACCTTGCAGTTCCCGCTCCGTATACTATTTTCCAACCACAGACTTACTTTGTTCGTAATGCCGATACAACCTCACGGTTTTTAGCAAAAATATACTACACCTAAACCACCTTTCCAAAGAACCTAAAACGCAAGGAGTGGGTCTACACACAAAATTCCAAAAAATAAAAAACTAAGGTGCGGAATGCGCTCGCCACGCCCATTTTTTATCTGGTAAGTCTCGTCCGATCGGTCGGTTTGCGATTTACTGTACTGGTGCAGTTCGTCCATTGGGCGCGTCAGTGGTTACATGCAGTGGGAAAAAATAATAACACTCTCGAATCTTTACCACGTCATACATACATAATGTGATATGACAAGACGTACAGTTCGTGCTGCCGATCTAACTAAAGAGGTAGGTACACATTACGGACTAGAAAAAAATCCGCTCCACGCATATCGAAAGTGAAGCACAGTAAGTATGCCGGGACCGTTTGTACAAACATGCGGCTCACGCACACATTTACATCTTAGTATGCCGACCGGACAGGCGGCCGCCATTACGTGACATGACGGCCGTCTTTGTCAAATCACGCACACATACATCGGTAAGGTGCTTCACTTTCGATACGCGTGGCGCGGAGTCCTTCTTGTTTTTCTAGTCCGTGGTACACATACAGTTTTAGTTATAAATGTACTATTATTAACCATAGGTAGGAAATTGAAAAAAAAAACAGAAATTCTAAGCAGACGATACAGAAGTCAGCCAACAAATTAAACTGCATGTCCATGTAAAAACTAAAACTGATAGGAATATTGAAAGCGATAAGCTTTGACGGTCGTGCGCACAGCATTTATCACGTTAGCGGCGCTCATGTGAAATGGGGCAGGCGCTGCTTACTCAACCAAATACTGTGCCACACTGAAGGAAGCAATGCTATGGATATTATTGCCAGTAAAGGTCAAAGGAAATAAAAAAAAAAGACAAAAGGAGAAGGAGGAGGACGAGGAAGGAGGAGGTCATTATTAATCAAAGTAGACAAGCCTGGTACCTAATTAAATCAATTTAAACAGTTAAAAGAAACGATTCAACTCAGGGAGTTGTCTCTCCAGCCGTCGCTGTCGTAGGCGTGTAGAATTTGAAGCAGTAAGTCGACGTTCCCACGGTTGTAAAAAGATCGCGGCGATTTTTTTTCGCGCACTGGATTTTCAACACTCTGCTTAGCGCCGAGAGTGGAAATTCAACTGTGTGTTTTTTCGACGCGCTAGAATGCTTTCTGTTATTGTTAAGTCGGATTCTCAGCGCTCGGCTCAACACCGAGAGTTGAAAATCCAGTGCGTGATAAAATCCCGCCGCGATATTTTTACGTCGGTGCGAACGTCGGCTAACAGCCAGACAATGTATGGAGTTTGATGAAGTCAGACGGATCTAAAGTTATGGTCACTTAACATACATTTTGTTCTATTAAAAGAATAAAGCAATAGTAATGTCTCTCCTTCTCCCTTTAATCCATCCAAAGGTTGTCTGTAAAGGATCGGCTTATAGTGCCGCCCATTGTGTCACCCTATGTAAAATCTCTAGATTTATATCTGTAATTTTTATGGTGTACATAATAAAGCGTATTTTATCTATCTTAACCTGAAGCAAGGTAATAGTGAGGCTGTTAAGGGAAGTTTTAGCAACACAATATAAACAGCTTATGATCATACCATTTAAGCCGAGTAAAATAAATTGAGAACATCTTTGTTCGTCAGGTCTATCAGTTTTTTGACTTCAGTAGATACATATTAATTAAGATACAATGGCATGTTGATTGGCTATGACATGGTTTTACTAAAAATTGCAAAGGCCGCCAGACAGTA
This sequence comes from Cosmia pyralina, assembly GCA_946251885.1. NCBI lineage: Eukaryota > Metazoa > Arthropoda > Insecta > Lepidoptera > Noctuidae > Cosmia > Cosmia pyralina. Next base: position 9,642,700 of record OX276343.1, read on the forward strand.
ATGAAAGCTCACAGATAAAGTGAGTATACACTTGAAAACTGGTACTTTAATGATAATATGTATTAACCTTAACCAAAAAAGTCAGACAAGTAAAATTGGACTTACAAAATCTGTTTATTTTCCAAATATAGTCAACTGGAACCTCTATGTCTATGGTATCAATTTGACATTGGCAACGCCTCTACGTCGTAGCAAAAAAGCGTAGCATTTTCGTAGTACCAGTATTGCCACTGAGTTGAGATTGACCATAATTATAATATGGCCCGGGTGTCAGTAAATACATCATCTGCCTAGCCTTTTCCCAACTATGTTGGGGTCGGCTTCCAGTCTATATGAATACCAGTATTTTACTTGGAGACTCCCTATCTGACCTTCACTACCCAGTTACTGGGTAATTCCACACCCCTTGGTTTCTAAGACTGGTTGTCAGACTTTCTGGCTTCTGACGATCCGTAACGACTGTCAAAAATCTACGAATGACAGCCCAGCGCAACGGCATATGTGAAGATTGTCACCCATCCACGGACCAACCGCGGCAAGCGTACCTTAACCTGATCGATCGACCCGTGCGGCTGTTATTACTTAGTCACGAGACCTTAAATACGTTGTGAGCTAAACACATTTATAACATTACTAGCTGACCCGCCAGACGTCCTGTCAAAATTTTCAATAAATCGAACGGCAGCAAAACAAATGAACAACTGATTCTGAAATAAATTTGAATTTGGAATTCTAAATAAAATGAAACATTCCCGTCCCGACAGACATTGCCCTGCCCAAACATGTATGAGAAAATGAATTTTCTTCATATTTGTTTTTTTCGTCAATTTTCCATTGTTTTTAATAATTATTCTGCTATTCACGACGTAGAAAAATACAACAAATTAAAAACCAAGAAAATCGATCCAGCCGATCTCGAGTTTTATGTGTTCGAACAAACCCGACTTTGTTTTATATACTAAGATTATGTCTCTATCAACTTCAAACGATTGACTGAAATATAACTATTATAATTAGTGTTGAAACATGAGTATTCACTGATTTTTGGAGCAAGTGGACCTAAGACTACAGCTTCACATAGCAACTCTCTCGCTCAGCCAGTACAGCACAAGCTTTCAAAGCAAATATCAGAGGTGTTGCATCACATAGGAAAAGTGAACGCTCTCGAGTGACCACCCGTTGTGCCGATAACTGATTTTATAAAATTATCAGAGCCGAATCACTTTGCACGTAATGTTCTTGTAATAGTGATAATTAAAATTAATTACACCCAAAGAATAAGAATGGCGGAGGAATTGAAAAACTACAGCCAAAAGTAGACATGTTTTTTTTTTCTGCATTTGTCGTATTGTGCTGCTGTTACACTTTTAAAGAAAAACAGCTAAATTATAATAAAGTCTATGATACCTTTAGTGATTGCTCGGAAGTCTGACAACCATCTTACCAAGGGGTATCGATTACCCAGTAACTGCAGGGTTGTGGAGGTCAGATAGGCAGCGCTCCATGTAAAATACTGGTATTCAGCCTCATTGGTTAAAGAGTGGAAGCCGACTCTAATATAGTTGAGAAAAAGCTAGGCAGATGATGATTAGTTTAGTGATTGTCGTATAAGAAAGAGAGAAAAAGAAATTCAAGAAAATTGCCAAGAAGAAAAAGTATTATTATAAAATCCCTAACGTCTGATTGTTCTCTTTACCCGACTACGGCGAAGCAAAAAAGAGGGTTTCGCTTTTGACCGGTATGTACTATATAACATCATTGGGTATGTACGTATGTATGTATGTATGTATGTTCATCTGTTCCCTCATAACTTCGAATATATATCTAGATATTTATTATTATAATTTGACAAATGAGATATCGTTGGAAGCGTCTTGTTCGTCCCCTGGTTATAGGCTATGTGACGTCACATTAATTTGAATAAGGCGCCCTCTAGAAAACATAGTCATGAACTAAAAAAAAAATTATGATGCAATGTTGGGTATCAAATGAAACGGCTTTACACACATACATTTCAAAAATGTTAACTGTTGCTCGCGAGTTTCCTTGCATGCACCCGATAATAATTGGGAATAATTTCTAAAATCACGCCTCAGATGTGAGGCAAACATATTTCCTCTTCAAACCTACCCAAAATACATTACGTAATAATATTCTTCTTTAAAAATGTAAAGTGGCTTTCGAAATTATAAGCCCAATAATAATTTAAATAAAAAGTAAGTTCAAAAACTAAACCCGACTACTGAAAAATCACGCTCTAAAAAGTATGAAACAACAAAATATTTTCATCTGAAATTAGAAAAAGTCAAACAAATTAAAAATCCGGTGTCGCACGTAATATGTTCGATTTATACCCTAACATGAGGTATGACTCCGGATTTTTTATTTGTTAGTCTTTTTCTAATTTCAGATGAGAACATTTTCTTGTTTCATACTTTTTAGAGCGTGATTTTTCAGTAGTCAGGTTTTCGTTTTTGAACTTACTCTTTATCTATCTACAATTCTACATAAAATCTGGACTGGAGGCACGCGCTTATGACTTTTCCAAGTCACCGGCTAAAGCTATGGTTTTCTAGAAGAGCGGTGGTCGTACTTAATGGCCACAGTGACGGCTGTCATGAAAATGATAACAGCGGTAAAGATTTAAATCGTTAGATTCGCCCTACCGTGTAAAAAGATAGTCGCATTTCTGTTTCGTTTTGACACCTCTGACACGCAATGACGCAGTGACTTCACTTAATTATCATGGAAATGCTGTTTAATAATGTGCGAGCTCACTCTTCTCAGTATAGACACTTTTTCTTGTGACTATCTAAGGTGAGGGCAAATCTAGCGATTTAAATCTTTGGGGGGCGGGGTTTGACTTAATGTCAAATACTGGTGAAAATGACAGATTTTCATGACGGCCGTTACGGCCGCTTGCCTAGGAAACCATAGCTTTGAGATAGCAGATGGCTCTTATATAAATTAGTGATAGGAGAATAAAAGAGGCTCACTTGACCTTTGACTTGGGAAGCGAGTAACGACCTCTATTCACAAATGTATCCAATCAAAATCTTAGTATACTTTTTATTTCGGGAAAAATTATTATGGGTAGGTATAATTTGTTGATACAAGTTTCAACGCTTTCAACTAAACAAGATGGTATTAATTAATCATATTAGCAAAGATCTTTCTAATAGCTTCATTACTTTAACAACCAACTTTCTCTCAACATCTTTCATAAAAATCCTATATTAATAAATGCCATACTTATCAATCACATTCAAATACCCGTTGATAAATGTAAGTAATAAATTAATATCGTATAAATATTGTTGGCCGAATGTAATTGATGGAGATTTGATTATAAATGCGACGGCCATTTTAAATAGATTTAAATTACTTTCACGGTAAATTGACCGAGCGATTGAATGGGTGTAGTTCGTTTCCTGGTCATATTTTAGAGGTGAACCACGGACGTGAACGTAGAATTTAGTGACAATTTAGAGTTGAGTTCACGCAAAATTTTTGATATAAAAGTGTTAGTTCTAGCAAGAGTGAATATTCCTACGAAAGCAGAACATAGAGAAAACTTTGTGAGGCCCGTATTTTAAAAAAAATAAGTGTACAAAATTTATCTATACTTTGGTCAAACCTGTAAGACAAAACTAATTCGAAGTCTGGATGATTTTTCAATTTCAACACTGCATTATGGTGCATGCCTCATCCCTTTTATGGATCTGAGATGTTTCTCAAACAAAACTGAATCATTCATAACAATCTTTAATTTTATACAGACAAATGTGTCAATGGAATCAAATTTCTTAAGTTCAATTGTATCTTCTCAATTCCATTTAATAGACAATGTTTGTTATGATCACTGGACCAATTGGTGATGCTATTCAAAACCTGTTTTATTTCCGAATATCACTCTAATTACCTTCGTAATAAGGCTGTGGTTGTAAATTCTGTATGATTTAAAGTTTGTATTGGTTTTCAAGTGACAAATGACTGTTCGTCCACCACGCGGGTGGTCGGCATCATCGTATGATGCTACCATTTATCATATAAATTTCACTTTATATACTTAGAAATTTCATACAAACTGCATCTTTTCTAAATCGTGACTTCATCTGTACATACGGACATTACACTGAAATAATGTAGACATATTAACCTTTCTCTCGGGATTTCCACAAGTTTGAAATGTCACGTGCTCAAACATGTTTTAATCGTTTTCGCAGTCACGAACTGATGCAGATAAGAGATGGAAGAAATTTCTTCTTAAAATAAAATGAGAACTTTTTGCTAACATTTGGCTTGACTTTTGTCAGGCAAACATAAAAAGGTATCTACCCTACAATTTTTAACAGTACTGCAAATACGTGACTCTACCTTTATTATGCATTCCTTTTATAGTACGAGCGTTTCCCTGTTACGCAAATTAACGTTAAGGCAATTTTCTTTTTAAATTGAACAGGGTGGAAAAATGGGCTGAGTCAGAAAGACCTCAGTTTTTCGCAATATTCCAGTTATTTTGTCCTTTAGTGACATTTTCTATTTATTCGTCTAACTGTCAGTAAGTAATATAATAAATTGTAGGCCAGATTCGGATTAAATTCGAAAGTCATATCCGTTTTATCCATAAATATGCGTCCTGCAATAACATTCAAAGTTAAAGGTACCTACGGTCAGCAACATAAGTTGATTAACACTGCTACTTTTACACATCATGTAAATTAATACAAAATGATTTGATTATCTCCTTTTTCCTAAAATACTGAAGAGTCTAGTAGATCTTTAAATTATTTTACTTCTGTTCCGATTTTTATTTAAATATCTTGCTCAATAATTAAGATTTAAAAAACGAATCGACTTTTGTTGCTGACTGTACCATTAAAAGTTGCAGTTACTCTGAAACAAACTGAGTATCAACTAAACCAATAAAGTGTGGGAATCTAGTTCATTGGTGGAAGCAATAATAAAGCAGGATCAAGTTATCTGTAACATTTCAATCCAGTTGCGGTAATGCAGTGAAGCAACTAATTTAGTGGTTGCGAGAGATGTAATACTCATTTGGTATCTGGAAACATACAGAGCTCTAGTGAAACATTTAGAATTAGTCAATTGTTAGGGTTCCGTACAAAATGGTTAAAAGGAACCTTATGGTGTGACTCAGTCTATCTTTCTGTAACAGCTGGATATCTCAACAACTACTAATGCTATCAAATTGAAATTTGGAACAGTTTTAGATAACGTTTGCCCAACTATTTTGCAAATGAGAAAGAAATAAAAATATATATGTTTTTTTTTTCCAATGGGACTTAAAAATTCGAAGTAGGGCTACTAGGGCATGTGGGATATCATATGAAAGAGCGCTGTTTGCATATTCTTAAACATTTTTTTATTTTTTTTTAGGTTCCAAAGTTTTCGACTTTTGATTTAAAATGTAAAAAAAAATACCCCTTATCTCCGAAGTTTGCTTGGAGAAAATTTTGAAATTATTCTATGTGATAGAAGTTTATGTATGGTACAGGAAAAATAAAACGATTTCTCTAAATAGCACAGTTATTCAGAAATCATCAACAAAAATTACTCTAATTACGGACCGGATCCCTCGGTACGCGAGTCCGACTCGCTCTTGACAGATTTGTTTTGTTATTGACTGCAGCTTTGTTCTTAGTAGGTAATGTAATCGTGTGTTGATGGACAGGTTGAGATCAAAGAACTGCTCATTCATCGGGAAGAATCCTCCGTTTATTGCTATATCATGTGGTAAGACTTACTAGAAGAAAACTGGAAATTGAGATCAAGCTGGACGCAATCCACTGCAGTCCGCCCATTTTTATGAAGCTCGTAAGACTAATACTGCTGATGGCGATAACCTTTCTATGGCAATGACAGCCAGCCAAGTGGTCCTGAGGGCCTAATCAAAGACTGATACTGCTGATGGCGATGAGCTTACTATGGCAATGACGGTAAGCCAAGTGGTGCTCAGGTCCTAGTCAAAGACTGATACTGCTGATGGCGATGACGTTGCTATGGCAATGACAGCAAGCCGAGTGGTGCAGAGGGCCTAGTCAAAGACTGATACTGCTGATGGCGATGAGCTTGCTATTGCAATGACTGTCAGTCAAGTGGTGCTAAGGGCCTAGTCAAAGACTGATACTGCTGATGGCCATAACCTTGCTATGGCAATGACAGCAAGCCAAGTGGTGCTGAGGGCCTAGTCAAAGACTGATACTGCTGATGGCGATGACTTTGCTATGGCAATGACACCAAGCCAATTGGTGCTGAGGGCCTAGTCAAAGACTGATACTGCTGATGTCGATGACTTTGCTATGGCAATAACAGCAAGCCGAATGCTGCTGAGGGCCAAAGACTGATACTGCTGATGGCAATGAGCTTACTATGGCAATGACAGCCAGTCAAGTGGATTAGTCAAAAATTTATTGGATTGACAAGCTACCAAAAAGTTTATATCAATCCTGTTGAAAGTCGTTGTAGAAAAAGGAAACGCTTTGAAAGCGATGTCCACTTGTCTAAGCCCTGTGGTGTTAAAACTCTGCTGATAATGTTACCGTCAGTGACAAATTCAAATTCAAAATTCATTCACTCATTTACTTAAAATTATACAGATGTTATATAAAAAAATGTTGGTCCATACTATGTCCCGCCCACCAGAAGGCATACAAAATAGCTTATGTAATAGAATGTCACATTAAAAATATTAAAACAATAAAATAAAGTCAAATTGTTAGTAGATGCCACAATTTCATGCCAAACACTAATAGATAATGTGTTAATAAACTAGGACGGCACGTAAACAAATAATAGTATTTAGTCACAATTTCGTATACAATAATAAATTAAACAAAAAATGTCAGTAAAGAGTATCATTATGCCATGGGAACAACATTTTAATTACACAGACAGATTAAAATTACCTTTATAAATATTATTGTAATTTGTCATTAAGACATTCTTTGACAGAATAATACGCCTTTTCATTCAATAATATAAAAAAAACTTACATTTAACCTCGTTCATGTTGCTGTTTAACAAAATCTGTATAAATTATCTTCTGATAATAATCTTTTAGAGAAGAGGTAAAGCATAACTTTTGAACTATTCGATCTACTGATTATGCAAAAAATTCAATGCAATTGCTAATTATTATGACTATATATTAGTCTAAGATAGTTTTTGCTCATATTGAGTAGGTACCTATTATTATAATCCTTTTATACATTTTACAGTACCCAAACATGCAACAGTTCAACGACCAAATATTAATTTAACAGTACATTAAATTCTAGTACTCAAATCTGTAACCGAGGCATTCATTGTCAACTATTGAACACACTTCAGATTAATCTAGGCAAAATACTTCTGGCGAGACGCCAGCACGATCTAGCAAAATACAGCATTAAATACGACAACTACCTATAGAACTATAAGCCCTAGATTTACGCCCATAGGGGTGGGAATCCTCTGAAAGCTTGGGGACGGGGTGTTAAAGTATCGTGGTCGGTTGTAACCCGATGACGGCGCGATCGGCAACCGTATCGAGTGTCGTTCCGGTCCGGTGCTCGCCTTCGTCTCGACCTGGCTACTCGGTGTGAACGGAACCTACGTCCTGGTCACGCACTAGGGATGAAAGATGCTAAGGTTCTGCAGCGGTTTGAGGAAACCTTCTATGCTTCACGTAAATCTGGAAAAAAGAGAATATTTTTTGTGAAGACCTCGTCCAGAGAACTACCCTCAACCATAATCATACCTATTCCTACCACCGAGCAGAAGTGCTGTGTTATAATTATGTGCATTACATTATAGTTTAGTTTATTTATTAATAATTATCAAAATTACATGTCAATTAGTCATACAATTTACAAAAGTAGAGCATACAACACAAGTTATCATACATTATAAAGATTAATTGAGAAAATTACAATAAAATAATAGAATTATCATTCGCCAAACAAAATATATATATTAAATCAATTACCTAAAACTATTATTTTAGGTTCTGGTCGGTCAGCCAGCCTTTAAGTTTAGCTTTGAAAGCATTGTCAGACGTTGCGCTTACAACTTCATCTGGTAGCCGATTGTATACCGATGGACCCATGATATGAAATCAACCTTCCAGATTTAGACAGGGTGTGTGGCAGCCAGCTAATTTGTATCTACCACGAGTACAGTAGTTATTAGGCATATGAGACATTAATCCAGTCTTGTATCTGGGAAGGCATCGCATCAGCAATGCCTACCTCTGGTACGATATAGTCTATCAAAAAAAAAAAACATAAGCAGTCCATGGGGACTGCCGACAGAAGTGAAAACATTATATTAGCATGTCGCATGACGGTGACGAGAACTCATAAGATGTTCCCCTACCAAAAATCGCTCAACGGGCCTTAACCCTTTATAAGTAAGTAGGTAATATCAATCCGCCTAGCCTTTTCCCAACTATGTTGGGGTCGGCTTCCAGTCTAACCGGATGCAGTTGAATACCAGTATTTTACATGGAGCGACTGCCTATCTGACCTCCACAACCCATTAACTGGGTAATACGATACCTCTTGGTAAGACTGGTTGTCAGACTTTCGGGCTTCTGACGACCCGTAACGACTGTCAAAGATCCACGAATGACAGCCAGGACCAACGGCTTAACGTGCTTTCCGAGGCACGGAGGAGTCTCGATATGTAAAGATGGTCACCCATCCACGGACAACCCCGGCAAGCGTAGCTTAACCTGATAGATCGACCCGTGCGGCTGTAATTACTTAGCCACGAGCTCCTCTATAAGTAAGTAAGTATATCATTTATTCTCTCTTCACAAAGCTGACATAAAGTGATAGTGTACAAAAAATGTCTCAGCTGTATTCCACCTTTGTGAGAGACTGGTGCCTGATATAGGTTTTTGGGATAAACCTGCGTTACAGGACGCCAGGCCCCCTTACATGGCTAGAACAGAGATACCGTGCAAGAGTCGAAGTTAAACAATATGCATAACAAAAATAAAAGCTAAATAAGTGTTAGAGTTAGTGTTTATATGTAAATTATGTACTAATTTATGAACCCAAAACCCCAGGGGGAGGGGGAGGGGGTTAGTTGCAAACCCCATAGGTTCACAACTACTGATGATGATTTTTTTCCATCCGTTGATGTTTGTTTACGTTTATATGATATAAGCTTATATACCTATTATATAAAGAATTTTTCCTTAAGCACACATGGGGTGCAGTCGACACGTAAGGAGAGAAGTTTTTACTTCAAAAGCTACAAGTACATAGGTAATTCAACATATTCAGTAAAACAATAAATAAATATCAAAAAAATGTATGCCTCGACTTGCGAACTTCCTCCTTTTTTTTCGTCAGTTAAAAATCTAAACTAACTAAGCAATTTTGACCATCATAGAATGTGAAGTTTGAGAAGAATAACCGGTTCATTTGTTCTGCAGACAAGAAAACATAATTTTCCTATACTCAAACGCAGCGTTTTCAGCGGCTAGTGAGTGACCTTGTTCGAAGCTCTTCAAGGTTTTTATATTAGACAGTATTGTCACGTGTGGTCTGGCGTTTATAATTATCTTCCACGTAATCTAGTGCAGAAGAGATGAAATCATTGTGAAGGACCGTCACTATATCAAAATATTCCGATTTTTTAGAATGTATTTAGTGTTAATTTTTCTTTATTTATTTATTTTGTTATTTTCTTTTGGTTTTGTGTTTCACGAAGTGTGTCCAAATAAACGTTTTTCTTTCTTTCTTTCTTTCTTTAAAGTTTTATAAAATAATTAGTTTTATTTTTTTTTTTTTTTGTTTTGGTTCCTTTCCTTTGGATTTATTATTTTGATAAGCATAATTTTATTCCTCAAAATAAATGAGCATTTTACCGATTCATGATTTCATCTAAGTAGACGAATTCTACTTGAACGATCTCAAGATTTGTCAACTACTTTTCCTCAAATTACGTAACTTTGAGGCTATAACAGTTATTATAAAAACTTTTACACTAGACTGAATCTGATAGCAAAATAAAGAATCTGCCTAGCCTTTTCCCAACTATGTTGGGGTCGGCTTCCGTCTAACCGGATGCAGCTGAATACCAGTATTTTACATGGAGCGACTGCCTATCTGACCTCTACAACCCAGTAACTGGGTAATACGATACCCCTTAGTAAGACTGGTTGTCAGACTTTCGGGCTTCTGACGACCCTTAACGACTGTCAAAGATCCACGAATAACAGCCGGGACCAACGGCTTAACGTGCTTTCCGAGGCACGGAGGAGTCTCGATATGTAAAGATGGTCACCCATCCACTAACCAACCCCGGCAAGCGTAGCTTAACCTGATGGATCGACCGGTGCGGCTGATATTACTTAGCCACGAGCAAAATAAAGAAGTACCTACCCGAAAACATAAATTTCGATAACATAGGTACTGCTATTTAATAAGACAGATTCACTTTCACAATTTGTATAGGTAGGTAAGTACTTACATACTTGTAATTATGTATAACAGATATACTCGTAATTTACTAAAATATAAAATAGATTACCCCTAATCCTAACTAATATTATAAATGCTAAAACGGCTGAACGAATTTGGATGAAATTTGGCACACGGGTAGACTATGACCTGGATTAGGACATAAGATACTTTTTATCCTGGTAGTACGTTCCCGTGGGATAATCTGGCCTTCACGCGGGCGAAGCCGCTGGCAAAAGCTATGGCCCCCGATTTAGATACCTGTTGTAAAGCTCACAATATTGTTATGGTTTAAAATGACAATTGCAAATAATCCTGCAAAATTCAATTAAGGTTAATGCCAACATTATGTAGCTCCCTCTCTCCACTGAGATAACGCATTGTACATTGCCCGTAAGCAATAATAACTATTGACTTCGAATAACAATAACATCCCTATAAACATTCGGATAATTACATTAATTAGCGTTCCGTATCTCAATAGGAAAAAACGGAACCCTTATAGGATCACTTCGTTGTCCGTCTGTCTGTCTGTCTGGCAGTCTGTCAATACCCTTTTTCTCAGGAACGCGTGGAGGTATCAAGATTAAATTAATATCAAATACGTAGGTCTATAGTCCCTTGAAGCTCTAAAAAGATCGTAAGGTTCTAAGTCAACGCAATAAATAAAAAAAATGGCCATTTGCAATGCGACATATTAGGTTGGGGAAAAAGTCTTTTCGCATTATAGTATGTATGAACTTAAAATAAAATCTCTTTGGCTATACTATTTCTATCTGGCTGGTTTTGGTATCATTGAATGTTTAAGTTTTAAAGAATATAATTCTAAATTCAAATTAGGAAATTGTGTGATTTTCGTACTGTCAAGATGAGTGAATCTAATGAAGAAATTCGATGCATTTTAAAATTTTACTACAAAAAAGGTAAAAATGCAACGCAAGCCGCGAAAAAAATTTGCGATGTTTATAGACCCAGTGCAGTGTCTGTGAGAGTAGCACACATTTGGTTTAAGCGTTTTCAATCCGGAAATTTTGATGTCAAAGATGCACGTCGCTCTGGTCATCCTATTACTGATAAAATGGATGCCATTTTTGAAAAAGTGGAGCAAGATCGGCATATCAGTAGTTACGACGTAGCTGAAGAACTGGGAATTGACCACAAAACAGTTTTGGCGCATTTGAAAAAAACTGGGTACACAAAAAAGCTCGATATTTGGGTACCTCACGAGCTCACTGAAAGAAACCTAATGAACCGTGTACTCATTTTGTGATTCTTTATTACGACGTAATGAAACCGAACCATTTTTGAAGAAGCTGATCACTGGTGATGAAAAGTGGATCAAGTACGACAAGAATGTGCGAAAAAGGTCGTGGTCAAAGGCCGGTCAGGCTTCACAGACTGTGGCGAAACCCGGGTTAACTCGCAACAAGGTGATGCTGTGTGTGTGGTGGGATAGGAAGGGCATTATTCATTATGAGCTGTTACCACCAGGCGGGACCATCGATTCTGAACTCTGCTGCGAACAACTGATGAGATTAAAGCAAGAAGTTGAGAGAAAGCGGCCAGAATTAATCAACAGAAGGGGTGTGGTTTTTCATCATGATAACGCTGGACCTCACACATCTTTAGCCACTCAGCAAAAATTAAGAGAGTTTGGCTCGGAGGTGTTAATGCATCCGCCGTATAGTCCTGACCTTGCACCTTCAAATTTCCACCTGTTTCGGTCTCTTCAGAATTCTTTAGGCAGTGTCAGGTTAACATCACCAGAGGTCTGCCAAAACCACTTGTCGCGGTATTTTGATCAGAAGTCCCAAAATTTCTATAGCAATGGGATCATGTCCCTACCTACAAGATGGCAAAAAGTTATCGAACAAAATGGTACCTACATACTTTAGATAAATGTAAATAATGTATATTAAAAAATGTTTTGAATTTTCTTAAAAAATGCGAAGAAACTTTTTCCCCAACCTATTATTTTGATACTCGCATGTAAATTAAAACCTATAGGGTACTTACTGTTGACCTAGAAACATGAAATTTGGTAAGATGCAAGGTGTTATAGCACAAATAAAGGAAAAAGTCCGAAAATCGTTAATTTGTAATTTTATCACACAACAAAATATAGTTTATTTTATTCAGAAAGGAACTCCAACAAAGGATACACATTACATGCATTATTATACAAAGTACTTTGAAGATTTGTGCTCCTTCAGTTTAGGAGAACACATCATGCATACAAGACATCATCATTTTAAACATAGTTTAGAATTGTATGAGTTTAAGTAGTTAAACACAATAAAATTTAAATCAAAGAAAAATTAAACACTATTAAATTAAACAACACATGAACATAAAATTAAATTAAACATTTGAAATTAAAACACGGGTTAAATAGTAAACAATTGAAGAGTAAAATAGTAGTTAAGTTTGTAATCCCAAAATAATTTTTTTTTGTTGGAGAATTGACCGTGACGTTTATTATATCAATGTATGACATGAGAGAACATGTTTTTGAACTACAGTGTTAAGTTTGTTTTTGGGATAAATTGTTTTAAACTACGGAATTTGCGTTTACCTTCATTGTACGTGGTCCGACAAGGACTTGGCCAGTTTTTTTTATCAATGGCCAGCTATTTACTGTGGGTCGGTTGAACCAGGGGTCAATTTGTAATGAAGTGAGATGGCCGAGGGGCGTAAACTTAATGATGCAGGTCAATTGATGCTATTACTCATAGTCAATAAGTATACTTTTTTACTAAGAACTTTTTTGTATGGATAAAAAATGTGGATCGACTGTTGGAGGTCCGCAAAACCAGAAGTTTTACATGAACAGCTTCAGTTTTGACCTGAACCAGAAAAAATAACACTGACTTTATGGTCTCCGGACACGTGGCCAGTTTGTGAGTTAGTTCAGGGCTTGATGCGTACACGAAGTCAGTCAAGTCAGTACTGAACTGTCATCAAATGCAGATATTCGTACATGAGGCCATTGGGAGGCGTACCAGGTCGTGGGTCCTGCCAGGGCCGCGGGTTGTTCGAAAGAGATACCGTGGCCCTGGCACTGGCAACTGAAGGAACACGGGTGGGTTTTAGTCAGTTAAACGCACTGTTCGGTCTTTCTGAACAGTGTACGAAACTGAACCGTCACGCTCGGTTCGGTGACGCTGAATCAGATATACTCGGCTCCAGTCGGTCGGTGACGCTGAATCGCGTATTTTCGGCTCCAGTCGTAAGTTCACTTCTATCGGGTTTCTGGGTGACAAACGTTAGTCTCTGTCCTTCCTCAGGATGCTATAGGTATATAGCCTTGCCAAATTTTATCGAAATCCGTGAAGTTTTGTGAATTTTAAAATCAACCCCTATTTTACCCCCTTAGGAGATGATTTTTCAAAAACGCTCAACCACACATTTTCTTTATTTCCTACCAAAAGCATAAATTTGAATTTTCTTAGCCCTAACTTACGAAATCCTGGGTTTCCCATACAAACTTTCATCCCCTATATCACCCCCTGTAGAATTATTTTTGAAAGAAAAAGTAGCCTATTTTCTTCCCCAGGATGCCATCCATAGCTTTGCCAAATATTATCGAAATCCGTTCAGTGGTTTAGGCGTGAAGAGGTAACAGATAGACACACAGAGTTACTTTCGAATTTATACTCGTAATATTGATATGGATTCAATCACCCATTCTTAAAATTTCATGTGAGCTGGTGTAACAATGATTAACTTACACAATACACAAACGATTCCCAATATGCATCAAATGAAACAAAAGACTGCCCCACACAAACAATTGAATGCGATGCGCCGCACGCCGGTCGTCCACACACGTGTTTCAGTGATACACGTGCAGCGCACATTGAAGTCACTGCAAGTGGTGCCACTTGCCTACATGCAAAAACATTGAGTGATGAAAATTGAAAATAAATTAGCACCCTTTTTGTAATTTAGTAGGCTCTTCTTGGGTACTTAATTCTCTAACATAGTACGAGTACATGGGAAAATTCGAGAAAAATTAGCTTTTAAAGGAAGATTTAATTATTTCAATAAATAAGAAATGAGAGAGTTTCCAATATACAAAGGGGCTGTTGTATAAAAAAACCACGCTTACACATTTTCCAATCGCAGCATCGTAAAAGAAACACATAACCTTTGTCAACTCTCGCGCATTATAATTTAATAACAAAATCACTTTCATCGCCTTTCTCTGGTGACAGCTGATGGCACAAACTAACGGGTAGGTACCTCGCATCAATCAATAGCTATGAAAAAGCAGTCTGCCAGTTAAATGGACAACTTTCGCGTTCAGTACATACTACAATCGTTTGTAGCGAATTAATCACCCAGGGTTTAGAGCCCCTGGGCCGCTTTCTGTGCGATGCGGCCTGTAAAGCCGAGTTCACACCAAAAAACTAAACGAACTGAACGCAAACACATTTTTTTTTCATTGATGCCTCGTTACATCAGTGAAGATGGGCGTTCAGGCGTTTATTTTTCGATGTGGACTCAGCTTTATATCTTGCTATATTTTTTTATTGAAACGAAACTGTTAGTCTATCAATCTCGACATAATTGTATAATTATGGCTATAAATTTTCGTCGACTAGTTATTGGGGGAACGTTATCTGTAGCGGGACATAATAGGTTGATTGTTTTTTGTTTGACAGATAATTTCATTGTATGTGACAAATCATGATCGTTATCATTTTTTTTTGTGTCCCTTACAAACTGAACTAAATTAGCATTGAATGTCCTAAGAGATAGCCATAACCAGGTCGTAAAAGTCACGCACCCTAATTGCGACTATCAATCGAAATCTGAATCGCTTTGAAGCAAATTACTAATCCATTGCTTCATAAGTTCGGAAAATTTGTCTGCTCGACAACGTAAATAACGCAATGACTGTTGTTGAACTGTCAAAATGAAACCACCCTGCTGATTTTTAAAATATTTGTTTGTTTATGCATTTTTTAATGCACATTGAAATGAGCTCAGATTTAACACTTGAATATTTGATTCATAAATAATTAATCCATACGTAAAATCTCACAGTCACAATGCATTGCATTTTTAATTTCTTAATATTACTTCATTCAAGTTTTTGTATGAATCCGCCTTTAATTGTTAAGCTGAAACCAGTAAAGCGACTCCATCGTTCATTCACATAACTAAACTTGATCTTACCCTTTCTGTCCCTCTTATGTAACTAGAAAGGGACAAAATAAATTCAGTAAGCGTCAATTATGATCTTATTTTCACAAAATAAACCACAGTACACTATAAGTATAAAATATTGTGGAGGCGGCAATCCAAACGGTATAAAATGCGAAACTGATATTTTCTCTCTCAATTTAGGATGGCTTAGAAATAACTGAACCTACAGACATAATATTATAATCATTCCTACCCGACAAAAGTCATAGGGTAGACAAACAAATCTGACGGTTTTTCTGGACAGAAAAATCGATGATTGTATTCTCATTGAAAGATTGGACGAAAACCTTCCATGGAAGATGGCGCGGACCTTGATAAGGGCAATTGCAGCCGTACGCATACTGAATCCCAGTGAAACGGAACAAATACTCAAGAAGTCAAGAAGTCTACGTACCCTACGTTGATGGATATCTGTGAGAAAGTAGCTTGGATGCGTAAATGTACATCGGCCTTCTCCGAATAACGTCCAAAATCTTTTGGAAGACTGTCGCAAAGATTTATCTGAAGGAGAAATGGACAAGGCTAAGATGATGCTACTTCAGTACGTACTTAAATTTTCATTCTGAAAAATTATATGTCATCGAACCAATGAGCCCAGTTAGCACGCATTTATGTGTATGGAATCGAACAATTACCAAAACAATTTATAAAGCTGAAGAAAAGTGAATGCGGAAGGCGGAAACAAGGTGTTGTTGATTTGTTGAAGAACTTTAGAGGAGAGGCTAAAAACTAGATACGTCATACGTGTTCTAAAATAATAAGTTAATAAAACATAAAGTGTAGATACATAGATACATAGGTACTCTTACCTACTATCGCTTCCAAATAATATAGTAATTCATTCTTCCTACAAAATGCACGGCTCACATCCAGGATTCAAACTTGTTCAGCTCGTTTTACTCACTCGTAAAACACCCCGGTTTGATGGGGACTAGCCAGACTAGAGCATAGAGTAGGAAGGTAATGGAGAGCTAATGCTTTTAGCTTAATTTTCGAAGGACTTATGATATTTTCTGCGGGAAGGGAAGTTTTGAAACTGATAACTCCAGTTTAGTATATTTAAACGCATTTCCGATTGAAAACTGTAGCGTCCGTGAAACATTATCGAAAACTCCGACATCTGAATTTTTAGCCAATGGGTCACACATTCACATTTCTATGCCATAGATAGTATGTGGTGTTAAGCTGCGGCTCCGACTGAATGGATGCCAAAAGGGGCAAAACGATCTGTGGGCCCGTCGCCAGAGCGATGGCAGAAATTTTCTGAATGTAAACTCACAGATCGAAGAGGATTAACACGAAGAATTCAAAATTAACCGGTACCTATATTTTGTGGCCAAGTTGTTCCTCCATTTACTATCTACTCTTTGCTCTGGGTCGATAGGCATGGTTACAACTGATCGGGGTACGATCCTGTTTGTAACAATCATCGACGTCCTGTCGGCACACCTGCGTTGTACCTCCCTACTTCGTAGGTATGTAGTAGTAGGTACCTATGAGGGATCTTTGACCTCGCTTAATGTTCTGTAGATGTTGGGTAGTAACGAGGTATGCTGATGACTTTTTTTTCTTCACAGATGGATTGCAACTTGCATTTGTTTTATTTTACATTTCATTTCGCAATGTGTAAGTGCACTTGAAGGCGTGGGTAGGTTTTAATTGACTTTCTTATTATTTGCTCTTGCCTTTCAGATTTAGAATATGGAAAGATTCGCACAAATAAAATTGTTCGTGCCTATTGTCATGGAAGACTAGAAAATGACCCGAAGGGAAAATCAAAAGGGAGATAATCAAACATTATAAACAAAATAAACTCTTGAAGAAAACAGCATTATTCGAAGACAAAATCAATTCGCAAGTAAGGATAAACATAATCTACATAAAACGCGTTCGCTCTAATAGCAACATCTATGTCTATTTTTACAAACGCTAAATAATCAATTAAAATTCTAGAGCATGTCTAATTGATGACATAATGTCACATAACTGTTGTAATTGCGCCATAACATCTCATTTTAATCTAACCATTTAAGCTTTAAATTGTCATTTCCATAGTAATCAAAATCACCATTAACAGTATTAAAAAATACTTCATCACTTTTAATTTTGTCAACTTGTATGAAAGGTGATTACTTACTTGATTACTTTTTACTTTTATAGTAGCAATATTTTAATATGTCATTCATGTCGCAAATCAATTAATGTAACAAATTAATAAAACCAGTTGATTTGTATTAAACATGTTATGATGTTCAATAAAGAAAGTTTTCTTAATGAACAGCATATAATTATTTAAGCGAAGTTGATTTCCTGATTATTCATAATACTCGTATAATACGCATCGACGCGTTTTTGAAATTATTTACAACTTAAAACTCTTTTTAACCGACTTCAAAAAGGAGGAGGTTCTCAATTCGTCGCAACCTTTTTATTTTTTTTTTTTTTTTATGTATGTTCCCGATTACTCGAAGATGGCGGAACCGATTTTTGGAGGGTATACATCACAGTTGGTCCCATATAAAATTGATTAACGTTGCTTCGGTAGTTTTTGAGTTAGCTTCAATAATACGTATTATTTTTCACTTTGTAGTGTTGTTTTTGGAAGTCGGTTGTATTTTTTTGTAAAAAAGTTTTTTTATAGAATGCTAAAGTACACTTCACACTTCCATTTTTCTTAATTATTTTAGAGTAGGTCGATCGAAAAGTAGAACGGACTGATGACCGATAGACAGCAATAATCTGACATCAGCCATAACCCTTCAAAATCTGGTATTTTCGGTATTCAACAGCCTATTCAAACACATTTTCAAGAGTAACGGTCTCATTAAAATAACGTTATTTTGAAACATCACCAATTAATTATTATTTGTTTACAGCTTGATATTAAACTGGACCCCTGCTATGATCAAAACGAATTCTTTTAAATTTTATAACCATGAGTAAGTTATAGGTAACTAATGACTAAATAATAGATTTTTCAATTTATTGCCCTTTAAAATAAACGCTGCATAAGTAGATCAATCAATCAATCAATCAATCAATAGTTTATTTGTGAAACATAGGTATTTTACATGCATAGGTGTTTACATAAATAGGAGGTGCGCTATGTTTTGTCATAATTAAGACATACAAATTTATAAGTGACACATTAGGTGTCATTAGAAACTGTATCTTAGAAAAAAATAATATTTTAAATTAATTAAAGACATGAAAAGAAAATACAATAAAATCAATAAATAGTCATTAGTCATATTATCAAAATGCAAAAATAATTATTATAAGAATTGGTCATTAAAAAATTCGTCTACAGTATAATAACTATAATTTGTAATTAATATAAATCAGCTGTGCTATTTGTGCCCATAGTTTGCGGCAGACATGTCATGTCCAGTCCCATTTGAGTTGGGCAGCCTTTTGAGCCATACTTCAGCTACATATAGCATAAGAAAGAAAAGAAAGAAAAATGCGTTTAATTGGCATTACAGCAAAAAATAAATACACCTTAAAACTATAAAAACAACCAAGAGAGATAGTAAGCTACGTAGTTTTGGAGCGCAATGTTGTGTTTCGAACACTATCTGTTACACCTAGTATACTGCGCTCGATTGCTCGTTGGCAAACCAGAGTTTGGACTTCTGGATGTTAGTCAAAGACCAAGTCCGTGCACCACAGGTTAAGTTAAGACCGGAAGAATACACATGCCCATGAGCTTGCGTTTCAGTGCCAGCTCATCCTTCAACGGTTCCTTCATGGACCAGTAGCTGAAGCTGTGGTTGAAGAATTGATATCCATTTTTTTAAAGAGCAATAATAAAAAATGTGGCTTGAAAACTTTCTTTTGCCCTTCCTTTTATTTAACGCTACTTAGATAAAACGTCAATTAAGTTTTTTATTCGTAAAACACCTCTCTTTAAATTCGAACGCCTAATCCTATAAGATGACAGATAGCCCCATCCTCTAACCTATGGAATGTTAATGGTACATTTATCAAAGCCTTAATATCTATGGAAGGACCAGATTTACTTGGCACGCGGCAAAATTAAGAACTAAGTCAAAAAATATACTGATTTTGACGTTTTCCTTGATGTACAGCGCCGATTTAAAGTGTCAAGATAAATTGGTCCTTCTGTACCACTTCAGATCACAGTCTAAAGGAATTAATTTCAATTTATGAGTTTATTTGGGAACATTAATATTTTGTAAATCACTCAGTGTACTTAACAATTTTATAGTTAACTTGGAGGATTTATTGCGGTATTGGGCAATTGATGGCACTTACATTTTAAGGTCTCGTAACTATATTATACATTATGTCCTACTCTTATTGACTTTATTTTTTTCCATGTAGGTTGGTACTGTAAAGGATTGATGCTTTGATCAAGCCTCGTTAATATAATACTGGCTGACATTCAATCATTCAAATATGGAATATCTTCTATCAAGAAAACGGTTCTCGTTTTCTTCATAGGATGACATATAGAATCTGGTGAGGGCTCGGCGTAGAACTAATTTAGTTAGGAGTGTGTTTTATATTTGATCTGAAGCTTAAAATACAGAGGGCATCCAGTCCAGGGCAGAGTCCCTCTCGTATTATTTAGTAGTTCAGTAAATCTGCTACTGTGAGGTTCGAGCCCTCACAGTACAATGTTAACATTTTTAGATGCTTGTGTCGGCATTACCTTCCATCAATCTAATAGAGAGAATAGGTACGTATCTCTACTAGACTTACAATCAATCTGCCTAGCCTTTTCCCAACTAAGTTGGGGTCGTCTTCCAGTCTAACCGGATGCAGCTGAATACTAGTATTTTACATGGAGCGACTGCCTATCTGACCTCCACAACCCAGTTACTAGGTAATACGATACCTCTTGGTAAGACTGGTTGTCAGACTCGGGCTTCTGACGACCCGTAAGGACTGTCAAAGATCCACGAATGACAGCCGGAACCAACGGCTTAACGTGCTTTCCGAAGCACGGAGGAGTCTCATTATGTAATTATGGTCACCCATCCACGGACAACCCCGGCAAGCGTAGCTTAACCTGATGGATCGACCCGTGCGGCTGTTATTACTTAGCCACGACCTCCTCTACTAGACTTACAATATTATTTTAAATCTAAATCATATTGTAATCGCATAATTATTTCCTGATTTGCTACTGACATTTGCACTTTGTAACCTTTAGGATAACCACAATTTCCTAATCAGGTATTACACATAAAACATGCAGATATTGATATTACGGACCAAAGGAGTAGTAAAGAGAACAAAATATGAATACTTACAAAATAATCAAAAACAGATGAATATCGATAAAAAAAACCTTTAATACTGTAAGTAGTTGTTATAACCGAAGGGGGACGGGGGGTGGAGATGGAGATGAAATAATGCAACCAATAGGCGTACAAGCTCATAAACATTGGACTGAACGTAAAGTAGCTAGTCTACCCTACTTATCTAACAATTTATCACACTAATACTAAAAAGGTGAAAGTTTGTGTGTATGTTTGTATGTTTGTTACTTCTTTACGCTCAAACGGCTGGACCGATTTGGATAAAATTTGGTATGCAGATAGCTTACACCCTGGATTAACACATAGGCTACTTTTTATCCTGGTCTACGCGGGTGAAACGGCGGGGCGCAGCTAGTTAATTATAAATAAGTAGATACTTATTAACAGTAGTCAAACTAGAGTTCTCTCTTCACCGCTTGTTTAAAAACAGAATACCAAACTATTAACAGCGCTTTGTTCCAAGAACTATAAACCAAACAGAAAATACTAGGTACAATATAAAAGCGCTTGGCAAGGAAATTAATTCTTGCTGTCTACAGTTAGAATCAATTTCCTCTCTCATTTTATTTCACAAAGCTGTCGACCCATCTGAAAAGAATTTATTGCTGACCCCACAAGGCACTCAGTCTTTAGACGGAATCGCTTCACAAGCTATACACTACCAAGCTAGAACATTAATCATAAAACCTCGGCTACACATTCCATTTCCCATTAAATGATTTAATAAACGTTCTTTAGAACTTGAACTTATATTTTACTAGCTGCGCCCCGCGGTTTCACCCGCGTAGACCGGGATAAAAAGTAGCCTATGTGTTAATCCAGGTAAGTATAAGCTATCTACATATCAAATTTCATCCAAATCGGTCCAGCCGTTTGACCGTGAAAAAGTAACAAACACGCACTCACTCACAAACTTTCGCCTTTATGATAATACTAGCTGCGCCCTGCGGTTTCACCCGCGTAAACCGGGATAAAAAGTAGCCTATGTGTTAATCCAGGTAAGTATAAGCTATCTACATATCAAATTTCATCCAAATCGGTCCAGCCGTTTGACCGTGAAAAAGTAACAAACACGCACTCACTCACAAACTTTCGCCTTTATGATAATACTAGCTGCGCCCTGCGGTTTCACCCGCGTAAACCGGGATAAATAGTAGCCTATGTGTTAATCCAGGGTATAAACTATCTACATAACAAATTTCATCTAAATCGGTCCAGCCATTTGAGCGTGAAGAAGTAACAAACATACAAACACACACACTCAATATTAGTGTGACAGTCGTCCGACGAAGCCCGAGCTACATACGAAGTTCGGCGAACTACGTAAGCAGCTCGGGCTCTCGTCGGACGACTGTATGATGACTATAGACTGTGATATGAATATTAGTGTAAAGTGTGATAGTGTGATTAGTGTGATTTTATTTGGGAAAACAAACAATAGTACAGCACTTACATAATATAACAGTAAAATATTAATTTATCTGTTAGAGGAGTTCCATGTAAAAAGAAGCGATTCTACTACTATTAGGAGCAGTGCTGGTGGCCCAGTGGTAACGGCCCCGACTTACGAGTTGTAAGTCGTGGGCCCACTGCTCTCAAAACGTTAAAGGAAAACATCGTGAGGAAACATGTCCTAGGACCAAATATTATTCGAAGACATGTGACATCTACCAACCCGCACTGGGCCTGCGTGGTGGAAAACAGCCATAGATATAAGAAAGAAAATAAATATTTCTATAATTGCAGCCCACTCCCTCACACTGAGAGGAGGGTCACTGCAAGTGATCGAACCCAACAACCCATATTCAGTGTCTATAAGTCCTGAGAGCCTTCCTGGGCACGCTGGGCACACGTTACAATAGCCGACTTGGAAATCCCTAAACATAGACTACGAACCCAGTCAGCCGTAGCAAAGAGAATCTCCACAGATGGGCGTTTATGAATGATTCGGACCTCAAGTGTATATGCGGCGTCTCTCCGCAGACAATGGCCCATCTTCCATCATGCGCACGCCCTGTCACCAGTGCACTTGAGGATTTTATGACTGCGTCAGTGAACGGAGGTCACGTGGCAGAATTTTGGGCTAAACATAATATTTTAACTTTCAAAACCTTGCCATCGATACGCTAAGAAGACGATAGACGCCAAACGTATTAGTAGCGTGGTGATTAAATGCTTGGAGTAGCATCTCTGTACAAGAAGAGGTCTGTGCCTTGCAGAGAGACAGTAATAGGCAGGTTACAAACGTTCTATAAAGCCGTATTATACAGGCCCGGGGCGGCGGGAATCTATTGCCGATTCCTGGCCACCGTAGGCGCGGGCTTGCGGACGACGAGCAATGGGCAGCTCGCCGTCCGATAAGGACCAGACCCGGGTCGACAGCGCGTTGTGTTCCACGCGCGCCTCAAAGAGATGTCAGCAGTGATGGGGTCCAATAGGGCCGATGCCGCCGGGGTTGCGGGTTGTTCGAAAGAGATACCGTAGCCCTGGCACGGGCAACTGAAGGAACACGGGTGGGTTTTAGCCAGTAAAAGTCTGACACGCCCTCCCACTCCGCCCAGAGCGGGAAAAGTCATTTGATGATTTCCCATCGACAAAAAAAAAAGCCGTATCATATAACCTTAGAAAAAGTAACGTGTCATGAAACATTAGAGTCTCGGTTACGGCAATTACCTTGCTCGGTATCGGTTATCACCGTGTTATGGCTAAAGCACGGTAAGTGACGATCAGAGGTCATTAATGATGTTCCTCGGGACATGCAGACGACTATCAGACATCGATGTGCGAGTGGTGCAAAGTATAAGAGAAATTATAGAACCAACAATATTTATAAGCAGCACGCGTAGCATGACCACCATAGAAACGGGTTTTGTCGACGGAAGAATAGACAAAATGACAGATTGTAGAAATATTTCTACACATTCCACGCGCCTAAGCATGGCAATGTGTCATTTTGTCTATTGTTCCGTCATGCTACGCGTGCTGGAGTTGTTGGATCTTATATTTCTCCTTAACGATGAATTCTAATATACACTTGTATCTTTGTCTCCACCAATAGGCATCAAAACATTTGCATATTAAGTAACTTGACTAAGCCATTTTATTAAAAGCTTGGACATTTGGACATGTAAAGTTTCTAAAAAATTTTAATAAGATTTATCAATTAGAAGTTTTTGGACTTACAAATAAGTGTTGTGATAACATTAGCATTAGGAAATTTATTGTTACTACCTATAGCAAATTTAAAAACAAACTTAATATAACACGACTGAAACTTAATAATTTCTAATCATCTAAGCCGCTGAACCAATAACAGCTCATGACAGTAAGGTTACAATTTCTTTAAAATAAATACGTAATCTCTTAATCTCTTAAGACCTGCGCCAGCGTTCTACGTGGGAGTCTGGTTGGCTCGTCGTATCGCCGTACTACTTACACCGTAAGCAGTAAGTAACAATTAGTAACTGTCGCTATTACAGAAATCACTCCTTGACTTAGTGTGGGTGGCGAGTGTTGGCTACTGAGTGTGCTTTGTAGTTTCACTTCTAAACAATAGGTGATATAGGAACTAATGACTATAATAATTACGACACAGTCGTCAAACAAGTCTCTATCTACCCCCACAATCAAAATTAGAAATTAACTAGGTATTAATTTTGTCGAGCAGTAGACACAACGTCGAGGGGCATGTGGCTAAGTAATAACAGCCGCACGGAGCGATCGACCAGGTTAAGCTACGCTTGCCGTGGTAGTTGGTCCCGTCTGTCACTCGTGAATCTTTGAAAGTCGTTACGGGTCATCAGAAGCCCGAAAGTCTGACAACCAGTCTTACCAAAGGGATATAGTATTACACAGTAACTGGGTTGTGGATGTCAGATAGGCCGTCGCTCCTTGTAAAATACTGATATTCAGCTGCATCCGGTTAGACTGGAAGCCGACCCCAACATAGAAAAGACTAAGCAGACACAACATCAGTGGCACAAAATATTACAGACGCTAAAGACTAAACCAAAAGCAATTGTCGGCCCACAGAGTTTTATTTTGATCGTATTCCCGTCGACTTTGGTCTTACAGCTTACAATGACTAGTTAATCAACTATTGACTGTGGGTTTACAACAAACAATAAGAAAGCAAAAAACAGGGTCAGCATTTAGAAATTGAGTATGAAAAAGACAACGGCCAATACGGTCCATCACGACAGTGCCCACATAGAAACCGGGTCGCAACCAGAGTGGCGATAATGACCAGCATCAGGTGGACGATACGAGAAATGTGACCAACTTCATGTGCAAAGAGTTAGTATGTCATTCAGTACACGTGTAGGTACCCATTGTAATGACCATAATGCTAAATTGTTACTGCGAGGTGGGTAGTGCTACAGCAGTAACCTGGATTAGGAAATTCCTTGCTAGAAACTTCAACAAAAATTGTAACTTAATTTCAAAATGAAGTATTGGCTAAAGTGCAGTTTGTATCTGAAGAATTTATTTTCATTAGCACACATTTAAGGCTTCCACAGACAGACCAGACGCGACAGCGCGACGCGACTCTAGTAGAAAAATTTCCATGAAGTTTTCATAGTAAGAAATTATTTTACTAGAGTCGCGTCACACCTGTTTGCGAGAGCCTTTATGAATTTCCTGAAATAAATCAATCTTGTGTGGGACAGCATCATCCAACAAGATTTTAGAGTAGTGGAATCTGCCCCACCAAATCGAATTGTGGGACAGATTCCATGCAGCTCGCCGTCCGGTAAGGACCAGGCCCGGGTCGACGGCGCGTTGTGTTCCACGCGCGCCTCAAAGAGATGTCAGCAGTGACGGGGTCCATTGGGCCGATGCCGCCGGGGTCGCGGGTAGTTCGAAAGAGATACCGTGGCCCTGGCACGGGCAGCTGAAGGAGCATGGGTGGGTTTTAGTCAGTAAAAGTCTGACACGCTCTCCCGCTCTGCCCAGAGCGGGAGAAGTCATTTTATGATTTCCCATCCACAAAAAAAAAAAGGGGCAGATTCCATTGCAAAATTTTAGACATTCCACTTTGCCCCACCAGTGCGGTGGCACGGAACGATGGAATGATTCCTCTTTCCACTTATAAAGAACGATCAATGATATCCGCAATTTATCGCCTTTTCGCTGTGTGTTGACAATTTCTGAGTTCACTTCCTTTAATTTGATTTCAGCATTTTTTTTCGTATTTTCAGTCTTCATTGCTCAGACAGTGTTTATTCAAAAACTGTCAACAAAGTTAACAGACTATGGCCGAGTATGCCTCATTTACCTATAGTAAACAGCTGCAGAAGTTTGTCCATAGATGCTAACATGTTTCCACTTATTTGTTTGCTTTGAAAGTCTATGACAAAAGAATACTCAAAGAGAGAGACGCATCAGTTATTATTCTATTATGTAGTGGGTAGGCAGTTATATATAATACCTATACCTACAAGAACAATATTTGTACATTCTTGGGATCTTGGATAAATATATTTCGGTGAATGTTTATGCATTTTATGTTGTTTTTTTTTATTTTATTTTTTTATCTAATAAGTCTAACAGTAAATTTAACGTAACGTATTTATTCAATAGTTTGTATTACATTTTATTTTAATCATCTATGTATTTCTTTAGTACAAATCGAGATTGCGTTTACAAATACGAATGACACATCAAAATCGGCCGTTCACACATTGCAACTGAATTTTTTATCCCACGCCGCCCACGCATTTTGATTACAATTCATGTTACTTCCAGTCCCTTCCCATACCGCTAACCACAGGGATTTCCTTGTACAACTAACCCACAATATCTGATAACACGCTAGACATTACTCGTAAAAGTTTTCCCGTCCGAGAAAATGTGGCTCCGCCTCACAGTTCAACGACCTTTTGACGTAACGCCATGACAGACTGCTTGGCGTCTCACAAGTATTTCAACTCTTTACTCGACAATGGGCTTATGTAACAGCGTCGCCGCATCGCAGGTAATAATAGAGGCAAGAGATAAATTTCGTTGCTGACAGATTGACGCCAATACTATTTTGGGAACACGTTTTAACAATAGCGTGAATATTTTTGATAGAACATATTTTGTTTAACATAACGAGTCTTATGCAGTAGGTAGGTAATTCAAGCCTTGATGATTCTGTTCTGTGACTATATAAATTACAAATTAATTTGAATTTAAATAGAAAAACTTATTTTTAGTCCAAGTGGCATAGCACCCCAGATTTCTGGCTTCCACTTCCATAAGGCCCTACATCCAAGCGTGGTTTAGCTCGGTGTGTAAGTGAAATGGCGGTACGGCTGTCTAGTTTGACGCGCGATATAGAAGACTCTCATGCGCACCGGAATTATGTCGTAAAAGTTGCAAATAAAATCGTATAAAATTAGAAATTAACTATTTAAGAATAAATAATCCATTACTGGATGCAGTTTGGCATTTGAAATTTGATGGTATATGTTTAATTCTAATTATAATTGTTAATGAAGGATAAACTGCTTTTAAAGATTATTAAGAGGTATGTTTGAAGATTTTTTTGGTGCATTAAATGCATGTTTAATTATATTTTGAGTTCCATCACTGTATGCGATAAGGACTTGAAAATATCACATTTTTTTTATTATTTACGGTTTATGAGATACACTGCTTTAAAAAAACCACCTTTTTGACCGTTTTCAAGAAATCTAAAGCACAAAATAGTCTGTGTAGCACAAAGCTAATTTAAGTTGAATACATTGACATGATCCATTTAAAACCTACGTAACATCAATTTCGTAACAACAAAAAAAAAAAGATTGCATAAGATCGATCGCAATACAGCCAGTCATTATGTTTCGAAATAGATTTCTAGTTAGGTTTCCATTGTGACATGTTGCCATATTCACTGAAGTGACGCCCATTATGGCATTCGAATAAAAGATGTAACCTTTGGCTTTTCAAGTTCTTTTATTTGCTTCTGTTACAGTGGTCCATATTGAAGTCTTTGACGGCCTCTTGTAAAGTCAAGTTGACAGGCTTTCAAAGAGGGACTCGTGTCTCGACCAACACAATACCAAATCGTAACGTAAGTAACACAATCTAAAAGTACTACCAAAATCAAGACTTACCTCTAAACAAGGTGTTGTTTTGACGTAGGTACCTCAAACAGACAATTTTTCGGAACTCAGGTGAATCTTAAAATTAAACTGAAGATAAAATGTCATCTTCACGAAGACCACTGTTTAACACTGGATGTTTAAGATGCTGATATCATGATGATGGCTACATTTTATACAATTTATAGGATTGCAAGAGCTTTATTTTTGCCATCAATTTCCATGGATGCTTAAGTGCTTATAAATGTATATTTACCAGGCATAATGTTAGGAAGAGTGAGAGAATAGATACGTATTCGTAAGTGAGAGTTAATTGTATTATAGATATAGGGATCCAAGAACACAAAAAATCTTCTAATGAAAGCCGTGTGTGGTTGGTGATTACGAGTACTCACATTTTGATTCCGGCGCCTGCGTTTATGCTTATGGCTAAGTAATAACAGCCGCACGGGTCGATCTATCAAGTTAAGTTACGCTTGCCGCGGTTGGTCCGTGGTGGAGGTGACCATCTTTACATACCAAGACCCCTCCGTGCCTCAGAAAGCACGTCAAGCCGTTGGTCCCGGCTGTCATTCGTGGATCTTTGACAGCTGTTACTGGTCGTCAGAAGCCCGAAAGTCCGATAACCAGTCTTACCAAGGGCTATCGTATTACCCAGTAACTGGGTTGTGGAGGTAAGATAGGCAGTCGCTCCATGTAGAATACTGGTATTCAGTAGCATCCGTTTTGACTGGAAGCCGACCCAAACATAGTTGGGAAAAGGCTAGGCAGATAATGATGCTGAATGTTAGGAAGAGTAGTAGCTTCCTTCTGTGTGATATCACTCTATTAATAATATGAATTATGATCACTAGCCCATCTTCCAAGCATGGTAATAATCGCAATTAAGACTTTAAAGACCATTTGACTACTCATATTTAACAAGGAACATAATATTATGATAATGATAAATAACTTTGATATAAAATATCAGAAATATTAGACATAAACATAATAACCACAATTTCCTTACGCGATGTAAATCCGAGCTCAGTTTACCGTTTCCATGTAAAATAGCAGACAGTATAAAATGTACGATGGCGCAAAAATACATATTATAAATAAATAATAACATTACAGTCATTAAGTTAGTTGTAGTAGCAATTTGTGCACGTATGTGTGCATCGGCATAGGGTCACTAACCTCGGACATTGTCAACGAATAGTGGACTAGACATAATGATCACGCGGGCCTCTGATACATAAATAGCATATAAAGTTTACTATGTAATATCAGATATTAGAATAACTTGTTCCAGAAGATTGTTAGGCCTCTGCCTCGAATTTTGCGGGCAGCGGGGCGGCACACGGTGGGCTGAAAAACGGCTTTCATAGACTTAGGCATTTTATTTTGCAAGTGCCAGTTTTTGTGCTGGATATCACTTCTATTTGTTATAACTGTTGGAGTATAGCAAAAACAAACGACCCTACTTCAACACTATTAGTCTTTCTGTTTCTAACTTATAAATATAAGTTTTTATATCCGAGCCCGCCCTCAGCACTTGACTGAAATCCTGACTTTCTCATAGCGTCTGTACTCTTCTATAAGCCTTGCATGAGACCACACGTCTCACGTAATATTAGTAAATCACACCTTCCACTAAATAAAGAAAAGGATAATAAACACACTATTGAAATCCTTAGAACGGTCTTTCCTTTGGCTTTCCCCTTTAACCCTAACAGGTTATGGGCCCAGAGCGCTAAGCCAAAGTGAGATAAAATAACGTAAAGTGAAATTAAATGGACACTAAATAATAAAAAACTTTCTGTGAATTTAGTCAGATAAATAAAAAGTTATGTTAGTGCTTGTGTTTAAAATTGGGTTTAAGGTCTAAAAGGAACATTAGACAATTTGGTGGAGATAAGTATAGTGTGTGGAAAATACTAGTATTCAGCTGCATCCAGTTAGCTGGAAGCCGACCCCAATATGGTTGGGAAAAGGCTAGGCAGATTGATTGAAGTATAGGGTGTGGAAATTTCGAATTGTGAACTCGATCTTTGAAAGGAAAAGCGTAACAACGCAGTTGTCTCTTAAAAGAGTTGTCTGTTAGAAAAAGGTTGCTGAACTTAAAATTGGATAGTGACATCAAATTAATTAAACACTTCCAAATATTTGATTAGATATTTACAAGGCAGATGTGAGTGGAAACGCCGGGAAGAGACACCCTAGGAAGACATACATATTGGTGATGTTCTTCAGAAAGGTCAGGTGCGAAGTACTCGTAACCGGCCGGCGGCCACCGCGTGCGCTTGTGACCAGATGATTGTATGAACGAGGCAAAAGAAATATGTGTACGTAGTAGGTGGCGTTCTGTAAGTTCTGCCTATCCCTATGGGAAGAAGGTGTGAGCTTATGTATGTATGTGTGTTGTTACCGAACTTATGGCTGCAAGTAAAAAAAAAAAATAGAGGAATCCGATAAAGAGACCCATCTTTTCATGACTGGGACAGTGATACAAATAACCAGTAAGATGGGCGTAGGTACTTACATACCAGGCATAATACAGGATGTATTTTTTCTCTGTTCCGATATCCCCTACAACCTATTATAGGTAAAGCAAATAAAGCAAATGGGAATGTCTGTTGTTTTTGATAGGAACGGCAGTTTAAGTACTTGTGTACAATTACGGTAAGCCGGTAATAAAAGGGTGAGTTTTTGAACAATCTATAATCGGAGTTAACTTACTGCTTTTTAAACATGCTTTAAATAGCGAATGCTCATTAAATAGAGTCGTAAATAATAATTATAAATTGTGGCATCAAAGGTTGGTACATACCATACCTATTGGAAAATCATGGCATTTATGGAAATAAAAAGAAAGAAACTATTTTCTGATATTGATAAAATTTATTTTATTATGCCGTATGATAAATTTTGTGAAACTTGTATTTATGGAAAACAAGCATGTTTGCCATTTAACAACTCGAACACAAAAGATTTGAAACGACCTCTATTTAAAGTGCACACAGATGTTTGAGGTCCTATACGGATACCTCGTTGATGTATTGATGAAACAAATTATTTTGTGATTTTTGTGGACGAATACACTGTGACCTACTTGTTAGCTCGTAAATCAGATGTAAGTTACGTTTTGTGATTTATGTCGCAAAAAGTGAAGCTCGTTTTTGTCTGAGAATATTGTAAGCTTATGGTATGATGTAAGTATCATAGTGCACCTCTGCCTAACCTTTCGGGGAATACCGGCGTGAAGTTATGTTATGTTGTTAACATGAACTTAACTTAATTGTTTGTCTAATAAGGCCAAGGTTGTTAACTTATATTGTGATAAAGGAGGGGAATTTCTATCCAATGAAATTAAAGAGTTCTGTGCGCATAAAGGTATTGGCTACCACTTAACAGTGCCACCACATAGGTACTCAGGATTTGAATGATATTTCAGAACGGAATCGTACAATGGTACAAGGATCTAAAATAGATCAATCGTTCTGGGGTGAGGCTGTGTTAATTGCTACTTAGTTAGTAAATATCAGTCTCACGAAAGCATTGAGGTTGGACAACACACCTTATGAGTTATGGCATAATACTAAGCCACAACTAAAGCATTTAAAGGTTTTTGGTTCTACTGTTTATTTTGGAAATAAAAGTAATAAATAAAAATTTGACAAAAAATGGTCAAAGGAAATTTTCGTTGGTTACGAACCAAATGGTTATAAGGTGTATGGGATGTGGTAGACAAAAAGTTTGTGGGAATCAGAGATGTGGTAATGCAATGAGATAACATCATTGTGGTAATGGATAGATTAAATTCTTATCCAATAGGCCAGTGAAAACTGAGCCTGAACGGATTATGGCTAGAAATAGCAATAAATCTGTTGATAACTCTGACTTTGTACACCCTTGTGAAAAGAGGTGTTAATCTGATAATAATCAATCAGATTGTTTATTTATAATAAACGGATGCAATACCTGAAAAATAAATGTAGTTTGTGGGAGTCAGAGATGTGATAATGGGTGAGATTAAATTCTTATAAAATAGACCAGTGAAATCTGAGTCTGCACAGATTATGGCTTGAAATAGCAATAAATCTGTTGATAACTCTGACTTTGTACACCCTTGTGAAAGGAGGTGTGAATCTGATTGGTATCAATCAGATTGTTGATGTATAACACAAACGGATGTAATACCAGCTAATAACTCTGTATCTGATACAGGGGAGCGCTTGAACTGGTTCTAATCACAATGACAATGAGTTAACTTTATCTCAAGACAGTGTAATTTAAGACGATGTAGTAGGATCCAAAAACATGCTTCTTGTGAGGAAAGCATTTAAGACAACTACTTGTTGTGTGCTGAAGTTTTAATATTTCAAATTCCTCAATCATAAATACAGAAATGAAATCTAGGAATGATGAGCATTTAAGGGAAAATGCGATCAAAGAGGAAGTCAATTCCCTTGTTGAAATAGATACCTAAACTCGTTTACCAAAACCAGATAATAAGAATTATTAGCGATTGTAAGTGGGAATTTACAGTTAAAAATTATGAGTTTGGAAAACCCTTGCAGTATAAAGCGAGATTAGTGGCTCGTAGTTTAAGTCAGAAATATCTGATAGTTTATAATGAAACGTTTGCACTTGTTGCAAGGATCGCAAGCTTTAGTTAAAATGGTTTATGTTTCTACAGATAACCAGCTGGCTGATATCCTGATAATATCATTACCCGCGGTGTGTTTCACCGAGATGAGAATGAAATGAAACTCGGGGTGACGTTGTAATTATGTATATACAACGTTGATAAGGATATGATAATTATAAGAGCTTGGTTATAATAAATAGATGAATAACATTAGAAGTAAGTATCCAATTATAATGGATGAATTGATTGATAATGGTCTGATTAGGTTTTACTGGGTTTCCCTAATCCTGCGCAACGAATGTTGGACCATGATGATTGTATCCCCAGATAGAGAAAAATAGGAAGGTGTGTGATTTTGTAATTGTATACAGAGTTTGATATATTATATCATAATTAAAAAGAAAGGGATTTATTTTTGAGGGGGCGTGTTGGAGTATAGCAAAAACAAACGACCCTACTTCAACACTATTAGTCTTTCTGTTTCTAACTCATAAATATAAGTTTTTATATCCGAGCCCGCCCTCAGCACTTGACTGAAATCCTGACTTTCTCATAGCGTCTGTACTCTTCTATAAGCCTTGCATGAGACCACACGTCTCACGTAATATTAGTAAATCACACCTTCCACTAAATAAAGAAAAGGATAATAAACACACTATTGAAATCCTTAGAACGGTCTTTCCTTTGGCTTTCCCCTTTAACCCTAACAATAACAATATACAAAAATGACACCAGAATTGATTCTGCACAAAAACGAAGGAATTATAATTTTTTTACGAAAATTTTGTATGGAGCTAGTATGAAAAATCGAAATATCTCTGAAACGGCAGCGATAACCGTAATATCCTTATAGGAGGTTTTAGTACTAATTATTTATGATTTTTTGACATACGTTACATAATGGTTGTAGATGCCTTTTTTTTTTTAAAAAATCGTCAAAATATTTTTATTTATTTTTACATATTTAAACGTTCCTTTTAGTGTTTAAGTTGAAGAATTCAGAGCTTTAACAACTCTTATCATAAAATAGCATCACCCCTATAGACCTGAAGGACTAGACAGAGGTGTGTAGTGTCTTGTTGATCTTGTAAGATTTCCAACAATACCAAATAGTTGAATATCAGTGTCAAAGTGCCCGTGCTGTCGCTTCTTTTAGAAAGATAGGGGAATGAAATTGTTAATTGATCATACCCTAAAAGTATGATTACAACATAACCGGACACATAATAATATCGACACAAAAGGAATTTTAAAACCTTGCATACGTTCAAAATACAAAATAACATATTGTGTAGTCATCTAATGAGTCTGATGACAAGTAATTAAGTAATTAGAATGATGGTTGTAGTCTTCTGATTCTAATGAGCCTATTAAGTGATTAAATGATTTGAAATATCTCGCAACAATACCAACTAAGAACTGCATTCACCTTTTTATAATTAGTGAGCTAATGTGATTTGCTAATGTTGATTAGGTCTACTATGAGTTCTACGAAATGTTTTTGACGATTATGAATTTTTATTATCATATCTTTTATAACTTTAATGAGGGTAGTTAACTAATTATTGACTTTATACAATAAAAGGGCTATAATTTTGTTCCATAATTTAGATTGTTCACAACCGTGTAACTGCTAACACTAAAACTATTTGCTTTGCGACTACAAAATCTTAGAATGGAAAGTTTAATCACCAACTTAGATTTGTTTGTTCTTCTAAAAAGTGAGTGTCCTTCATTTAATCATGAAGTATTGTTTAGTGCAATTGTGTCCCGCATAGGCGATTGCCTTTCTGCCGAAGATCAAGTAACTCTCAAAGAATTTTGCCGGAGATTCACGCGAGCTGCTTTAAACAGGTGGCAGAAATCTAAACGATTCTTTGATAAGTTTAGAAATACGTACGGAGAGTGGTTGCAAGCAAATATTGATTGGCCGAGTTGCGTGCAAACTTTAATAAATCAAGAACCAACTGTTGATGAGATACCAAGAGCACGCTCAGTCTCTCCAGAACCTTAAAATAAATAATGTTAGTACTATAATCCCCTATAAGGATATTATTATTATTATGTGTCCGGTTATGTTGTAATCATACTTTTAGGGTATGATCAATTAACAATTTCATTCCCCTATCTTTCAAAAAGAAGCGACAGCATGGGCACTTTGACACTGATATTCAACTATTTGGTATTGTTGGAAATCTTACAAGATCAACAAGACACTACACACCTCTGTCTAGTCCTTCAGGTCTATAGGGGTGATGCTATTTTATGATAAGAGTTGTTAAAGCTCTGAATTCTTCAACTTAAACACTAAAAGGAACGTTTAAATATGTAAAAATAAATAAAAATATTTTGACGATTTTAAAAAAAAAAAAGGCATCTACAACCATTATGTAACGTATGTCAAAAAATCATAAATAATTAGTACTATAACCCCCTATAAGGATATTACGGTTATCGCTGCCGTTTTAGAGATATTTCGATTTTTCATACTAGCTCCATACAAAATTTTCGTAAAAAAATTATAATTCCTTCGTTTTTGTGCAGAATCAATTCTGGTGTCATTTTTGTATATTTTTATAACTAATAGAAGTGATATCCGGCAAAAAAACTCGCACTTGCAAAATAAAATGCCTAAGTCTATGAAAGCCGATTTTCAGCCCACCGTGCGGCAGCGGCGGCGGAGCGGGAGCGGCAGGATTTTATGCGTAAAAACAAATGGACCGGACCTCCAAAACAGCGGCGCGGTAGCGGGGCGGGACAATGCGAGACGCGCCGCCGCCGCCGCCGCCGCCGCCACCCCGCTGCCCGCGAAATTCGAGGCAGAGGCCTTATAGGTTTACTGCTCTATGTCAGGCAGCCTACAGCAGTCGACAGCTGGTCGGACGGACATAGGCATTTTGAAAACAAAGGTTTGATCAGTAGGTACAGTCAACAAAAGAGATATCTAGGCAGGGTATACTAACATATTTGTATGTCAATTGCTTCATGTTCAATTTCGTGACAATATACAATTTTGTGTTGGTGTGCAAAACCAAAGTAATATTTAGAAAACTGAACATGAAGCAATTCACATACAAATATGTTAGTATACCCTGCCTAGATATCTCTTTTGTTGACCGTTTATTTACTGTTCAAAGAACTGTGCAGACGGCCAGACTGAGACGGCAAGACAGCTGGTGGACTCTAAGGTAAGGTGGTTACGGAGTGTATAGTAAACTCACGCAAATAAGTGATAGTCCTAATTTCGTGATAGTCCGTTTCGTTAAGTTTTAACAAAGGTTTCGATTATTAGCTATATGTCTTAAAATAGTAGTCCTAAGTAAGTTTATTATCCTAATTACTTATTGTAAAAGAAAGACTGCTCTATTTTCCTAATTGAAATAAAAAAACTTTTTTACAAAAAAATACAACCGACTTCCAAAAACAACACTACAAAGTGAAAAATAACTTTAATTTCGGAAGTCGGTGTCTGATTAAATGTATTTTCGTTTTTGCCACCGACTTCCGAAATTAAAGTTATTTTTCACTTTGTAGTGTTGTTTTTGGAAGTCGGTTGTATTTTTTTGTAAAAAAGTTTTTATTTTTCACTTTTTAGTGGGTCTGTTTATAATTTGTATAAGTTACAATAGTCTAATGTCAATTGCTCATCACATGTTACAAAATATTGCTTTTCCCGATGCTGGGACGTTAATTGTTGAGGAGTTCTGCTGGTAAGAACCAGGAGAACTCCTCAACAACCACTCACCACACTCATTGTGTGACGAGCGGAAATTGCTTAGCAACCATATTAAAGTAATCGAATCGCAACCCGTGAAATATTTATCATTGAGTAGTTCCGGTAGCCAACTGTGGTCTTCATCATCAGTTCCACTTCACCAAGTGGTGCTTTCCGAGAGCAAATGCACGAGCTACTATAAAAAATACCCAAATCGCTATAGGTGTGCCTATAATATTTGAAGAGTTCCTTCGATTTCTCCAGGATCCCATCATCAGAACTGGATTTTGACAAAAATGGGACCATTTGGGAAGTATACCCTTTCCAACAAAAAAATAATTTTTCAAATCGGTTGGCATGCGACGGAGTTATGCGCGAACAAACATAAAAAAAAAATAGAAACATCCGAATTGAGAACCTCCTCCTTTTTTAGAAGTCGGTTAAAAAGAAGATTTTACTAAAGTACCGAAGTTTCATTACATATTTTGTTTTATCACGAAATTGGATGAGTTCACCCTACCTCACAGGCACTAGTATGAGGGAATAAATGTTACATACAACTATTTCAACGACATCATTTTGGTAGTTATAGTATAGTTAAAATCTCGCTGCAGACTCGGTCATAAATCATAATCGGAGTAGGGATGTGCGCTAGTTGCGCGCGCTCAAGGCCATTATCGATAACAGAATCATATACGATGACTCAGACGAAGAATTTTAATTTTCTGTTTTTAGTTTTATATATACGTTCTTTTGTTTATATATTTAATATGCTTTGTAGTAAATTTGGTAATAAAATAAAAAAATGTGTATTTATTTCTATCACCCATTTATAAATATATAAAACTATCGATATCACTCATCGACTGCAGTAATGCACAGGACTACATGTGGGCGTGGCCTGCCCATAAGGCCCGTGAGTGGGAAAGAGAGCGAAACACTCGAATGATTTATGACCGAGTCTGCAGCGAGATTTTAACTATACTATAGATTACTTCAAAATGAGGAATGAGGAAAAACTCGTGAGGAAAGATTTGAGTATGAATGCCGATCGCTATAAGTAGGGGAAGATCAAAGAAACGATGGATGGACTGTGTTAAAGATGATATGGCTAAAAACGGGGTGACTACCGAGATGACGACTAATAGAAAAGTATGGACGCAAGGGACATGTTGCGCCGACCTAAATTGGGATAAGAGCAGGAGAATGATGACCATGATTTATATGAGACGATTATTTTAAATGACTGATGTATTATGTAGGCTGACATAATGTTGGTTTAAGAAGGAAATTGAAAAAAAAATCCTTATCTTTTCACTGACTTGGTCGTTGCATAATAAATATGGGCAGGGAGATAAACTTTTTCTGGATAGTTTACTAAGTTTTTTGCTATTTTGTGTTATCAATTCTACTACTTATACCTACAAAAAAAAAAATATAAATATCCAGTAAGACTAACGTAAGACAAAAGTCATGGCCACCAAAAAAAAATTATAGATATACAACTTTTTATTATAATTATTTCGTTTTTTTTTGAATAATTTACCATCCGCGTTAAAAACCTTGTACCTATAACCAAATAAAATGATTACAATGCACTATCTGAGTGACTCACATAATGCACAATTTAATCTGTGTTCCGGACCGGTGCGGATACTAGGTCAAATACCCGATGACCTTTACCGCCAATTATGTCACTGTTTCGAGACAAAAGTTTTATTTTATTTTCAATGAACGTTGAAAGGCGAAATAGGCGAAACAAAGTGAGTGAATGTTTCTAGAATCACTCTGTGACGTATGTACAGTCAGGAAAATTAATTCTTTTGCAAATTGACAGACACGAGCACGAGGCTTATGGCTGCTTTATATGTGTGTATTTTACATATTATTTTTTTTTGTAATCTGTGTTTTGTTTGTGTAGAATAAACAATTTTTCTTTCATTTTCTTTTTTTTTCACACGACGGCAATTTGCCGTGATAAAATCACTTCGTACAACTGTCAAAGAGTGACAGTTGTGATTTGAATAGGTAATTTAAGTTAGTAGTCAATTTATACAATTATTTCTTCTGACTTAACCTTTGTAGGTATTCGTAACCCTGATTAATGAGGTAATGCCAATGACTTAATACTTTGCAGGATACAAAAAAATTCTTCTCCTAATCCTCTTGAACGGAGACTTCTTAAAACATCATTCTTCATCTGTCATTTTCAAACGATTGATAGAAATAGAACAAAGTTTCAAAGTCGTTTAGCGCTAATTAGGTACATTTAGCCATCTGTGGTGCCCGTAAAGTGGGCCTTAAAATGGGATTGATGGAGTTAAATGCAAGTGCTCATCTCCTTTTTCGAGACATCGTCAAAGGATTCATCGACTCTTCACTTGACCAGAGGGCTGGCCTGTTCTTTAGCACGTTACCCGTTGATAGCGTTGTTAAATGCCTGAAAAAAATTAATAAGGTTTCAGAAAACAAACATACAAACAAAGATAAACTAAACTATAGTGGGACTTATGCTGTTATGTAAAATTAAATAAAGCAATGGCACCTATGTATCAAATATGGACAAAGGATAATGATCTCATCATTTCTGTGAACCATTCAAATATTTGATAACCGCATAAAACAAAGAACGGCATTCCTTCAGCGAGTTACTCTTTTTTACATATTTTTTCCAAATAAACCACGCAAACAAACATAATAGGTATTTGCTCATTTTCTATTAGGTTTTTTTCTTTTAGGTACTTACCTACTTTTAATTTATTTATTTAACATTTGAACGCCAACCCAATCATGCTCAGCTTGCTTCATCACGACAGAAAGAAAAGGGAGACTTCAATAAAAAAACCGGCCAAGTGCGTGTCGGACCACGCACAATGAAGGGTTCCGTAGTTGGGATGAATTTATCTTAAGAACAAACTTAACATTGTAGTTGAAAAACGTTCTCCCATACATTCCAACTGTAAATGTAAGTTTGTACTCACAGTATTGATAGATTTACCATGTTATTTTAAAACCACAGACTTCTTAAAGGTTTTCCTGTAATCTATAGGTAAATATCTATTTTGTGTACTTTTTTCAAAATTTTAGGCTTAGTAGTTTCGGAGTTAAGGGGGGGGAATGGTCAATTTTCGTTTATTTTCTTAAGTAACTTTAAAACAATTTATTTTAAAATTATAAAAAAAAAATATATTTGAGACCCTCATAGTAATCCTTTTCATTTGACATGCCACATGGTGTAGTTAGCAAATCTTTTTTTTTAATTTTCTTATTTGCCCCCCAAAAGTGACCCCTATATTCAAAATTAATTTATTTACTTTACCCGT
This sequence comes from Cosmia pyralina, assembly GCA_946251885.1. NCBI lineage: Eukaryota > Metazoa > Arthropoda > Insecta > Lepidoptera > Noctuidae > Cosmia > Cosmia pyralina. Next base: position 9,682,448 of record OX276343.1, read on the forward strand.
CCGTGTTTGGGTCACAGAAATTCATATGTGTACCAAATTTCAACTTAATCGGTCCATTAGATTCGGAGTAAATTGGCTGTGACAGACAGACACACGAGTGATCCTATAAGGGTTCCGTTTTTTCCTTTTGAGGTACGGAACCCTAAAAAAAAAAAAAAAAAAAAAAAAACCAAAATGTGAAAAATAACTTTAATTTCCGAAGTCGGTGTCTTGGTTTTGTATTTTCATTTTTTGCCGTTGACTTCCGATATTAAAGTTAATTTTCACTTTGTATTATTTTTTTTGGAAGTCAGTTGTTTTGTTTTTTTTTTTTTTTTGTAAAAAAAGTTTTTATTTTTCACTTTTTAGTTGTGGTACCTACCCCACACAAATTCGAATACCACTACCTGCAAAATAAACTAGAACATCATCCACATGACTAAATGGCAAATCTCAAAAATTATCCAATCAAAGTTAATAAATTTTGCATGGGACCAATTTCGAAAAAAACACCGCCCGAATAAAACAAGAATTGTTAGACTCGGACTATTCTGTAAAAAGTTATGCGTGGTCAAACATAGAAAAAAAATTACGCCTCGGCTTGAGATCCACGTCCTACTTTTTTCGTCGGTTAAAAAAAAAAAAGTAACATAATTTTATTTTTTATAAATTTAATTAAATTAAAGGTTAAAAAAGAATGGTGGCATAAATGCATCGGCTTAGTTAGATGCTTGAATTTTAACATCTCCATGGGGGGGTCCCTTAATATTTGATATTAATTTCAACTTGTTTCATCAACTCGTTCCTGAGAAAAAGAGTCTTGACCGACGGACAGGATGAAATTATAGGGTTTCGTTTTTGCCACTTGGCTACTGAACCTTAAAAACAGACAGTTAAAGAAGCCTTTCAGTTAACTCCAAGAAACAAAAATGAATTAAAGGTTTCAAACTTTCAAGCCGCAGATATTTCAAGCCTACTACACCGAAAGCTGTAAAAGTGCAACGAACTATATGCGCGTACGCACCGGATATTACTCACGCGATAATGTTATCCTCTTACGAACGATAATGTTCACTTTCACGGATTACATACTTTTTATTACATAACTACAGCTGCAGCCATTAAAATGGGTTTATTTACTCAATGAAAAATAATTGGGTTTTAGATTTTAATGACAATTTTATTGATATTTACATCGAATCAGAGCAGTCATATAATAATGTTTTAAGAGTTTATATAGCTAATTGGGTCCGCAGGATATTCCCGTTAATGTCCTTGATGAGCCTCCATCATCCATGGTAGATGGAGTGCTAACACTTGTGCACAAGGACCTCAACACTGTGAGTTAGCAACCAACAGTTTTTTCGCTGCTTTATAATAATTTGATGTTGATGATGTAACTGATTTACATCATCAACATCAAAGTTAAGTTCCGTTATCAAAATTCTTTGAACTCGAAACATAACTAAGATTAAATTGACCAGTATCTTTATAGCTTCCGCACAGTTAGATATAGAAAAGTACAAACAGTAATTTTATTCATCCACTTCTAAGAAATCGCACAGTTTTGCGACTTTTCATAGGCTTCTGCACAAATGCCACAGGTAATCACCGTGCTTGCTGACACCAGCAGGGCTATTCTGAACAAATCTCAGAGAGAAAACCTAGGTGAAGTGAATTGTCATTCTACCTGATGCTAGGGATTGACACTATTGACAGGACCACGCTCACTTCACCTAAGTTTTCACGGTGAGATTTATAAAGAATAACACTGCTGACCGTCTGTTATGGTTTCTATGCTTATTAGCCATCGATCACTAATAAAAAACTATTAGCACAGAAACCTGTTTTGACCAAGCTCTTATACTAGTATCACCCATAAGCAAAGAGAGTTGACATTTTCACCAAAATACTAAATAACCGGCCAAGTGCATGTTGGACCACGCACAATGAAGGGTTCCGTAATTGGGATGAATTTATCCCTAAACAAACTTAACATTGTAGTTGAAAAACATGTTCTCCCATACATTACAACTGTAAATGTACGTTTGTATTGACAATATTGAGAGATTTACCATGTTATTTTAAAACCACAGACTTCTTATAGGTTTTCCTGTAATCTATAGGTAAATATCTATTTTGTGTACTTTTTTCAAAATTTTAGGCTCAATAGTTTCGGAGTTAAGGGGGGGGAATGGTCAATTTTCGTCTATTTTCTTAAATAACTTTAAAACAATTTATTTTAAAATTATAAAAAAATATATTTGAGACCCTCATAGTAAGCGTACCCTCCCTTTCATTTGATATGTCACACGGTATAGTTTGCAAAACTTTTTATTTTTTAATTTTCTTAGTTGCCCCCCAGAATGGACCCCATATTCAAAATTAATTTATTTACTTTACCCGTCCGTGTTTGGGTTACAGAAATTCATAGGTATGTGTACCAAATTTCAACAATCGATCCATTAGATTCGGAGCAAATTGACTGTGACAGACGGACAGACAGACAGAGAGACAGACAGACACGAGTGATTCTATAAGGGTTCCGTTTTTTCCTTTTGAGGTACGGAACCCTAAAAAGAGAACAAAGTGATAGTCGGAAACCAGACAGAGTCTGACCCTACTAATTCCATTGACCCAAAACACATACCAACAACTTGTTTATCAACTAGGTTTACAACAAAGACAACATGCAACGTCCATTACAGCAGAATAACGTGTCATACATATCAGAATCCTTTGCCGTTGAATCATAGCTTATCGCAAATAACTGCTTATTTAGGTCTGCAGATGACGATAATACACAAAGTGGTTCTTTGTTTCGTATATTCAATTAGATAAAATGGATATACAACAATTGTTTTCGAAAAAACCATAAACGTTTGGACATTAATGTGACACTGCCTGACTGGCCTAACCACGGTTGGGCCATGAAATAAGCGGCAGTTATGGAAACACTATTTAATCAATCTCTATCTACATTTTCTCCATATACGAGAAAGTCGCGACTAATAATGCATAATTTGTGTGTGATTTATCCGGATAAAAGTTTCTAGGACAGAGTTTTGGAAAACTTTTTATCTATTTATTTTAAAGAGATAAAAAAATTAAAGCTCTATAAATATACTATAAATGGAGGAGCTCGTGGCTTAGTAATAATTGCCGCACGGGTCGATCCATCAGGTTAAGCTACGCTTGCCGGGGTTGGTACGTGGATGGGTGACCATCTTTACATACCGAGACTCCGTGCCTCGAAAAGCACGTTAAGCCGTTGGTCCCGGCTGTCATTCGTGGATTTTTGACAGTCGTTACGGGTCGTCAGAAGCCCGAAAGTCTGACAACCAGTCTTACCAAGGGGTATCGTATTACCCAGTAACTGGGTTGTGGAGGTCAGATAGGCAGTCGCTCCATGTAAAATACTGGTATTCAGCTGCATCCGGTTAGACTGGAAGCCGACCCCAACATAGTTGGGAAAAGGCTAAGCAGATGATGACATATACTATAAATTCAACTATTTTCCGTTCTAGATGTAGCAACCATACCATCAATTCCAAAAAGACCAATGCTTCTTTTGATACGAAGACGACCCCCTCAATAATTTTGTAACCGCGCTCTCAATGAACAACCGCGCTGTCTCCCGCTGCCCACAAAGCCACAGCCCAAAAGATAAACAATAATTTATCTGTCAAAAAGTTTGAGTGTACGACAGGATGCCACAGACAAAGAGAAGGTTGTAAATGAATAATAAAGGGACGGAAGCGCGTCAACCTTTCTCATTGTTCGATTCAACGCATGACCGGCCATACGGTTTTATGTCTCCATTTTGGTATATCGCGATCGGAGTAAAGTAGCAGCAATTATTTTATTTTGTAAGCATTGGTCAAATTATTCAAAGAAAAAGCTCAGAGCTTCTGTAGCAACGAGCGACCTTCAAATGCCGAGATTTTGACATTGCTTTTAGTTGTGCCATCAATCTGTACAAGGTCCTTTCAGAAAATAGTTTTTGTCTTGAAGTTATGAGTCAAAAAAGAAAACCTACTTTTGTGCGCCATGAGCGGATCAGCACCCTAATCGCGTGGGCGTAGGCGCGAGCAAGCCCTTATGTATTAAATTTCAACACCAAACGTCGCGTCTTCAAAACCGGCAAATTGTAGAATCAGTTAAAAATATGATTTTTAACGTAGCCTAGAGGAAAAGTGATGACAATAGTAAACTCAAATTACTCGAAGTAAGCATGTAGGTACTAAGTGAGCCAGAGGTAAGTAGTTCTATAGACGTTTCATTATTTCAAGGTTCATCGATTTTTTTTTGCCGGGAAATACCCGGACTGACCTTACAGTGCAAATATACAATAAGTTCAAACAATAATAAAAAATAATTGCTAGTCGGTTACTACGTAAACAACTTTTTGTAGGTATATTTTGCACATATACGTTGCACAGTATTCCACACAATAGTGTTCTAAGATACCGCTAACTTTAATTTTGATAACGCATTTCCGACGCGAGTACCTAATAAGTTTAATAATACCTAACCGTACTTCGTATCAATGGTAAAGAAACAAGGGGTACCTAACCTACCAAAGGCCCCTACCACCTACAATAAAGCTATAAACAAAATTATCATCACATATCTACCTATAGTCCATCGGTTTAGGTAATTAAATAAAGGTAAACAAAAAAAACCACGTGTCTGGTTAACCGACTAAACGTAATAATTGCCAATTCAGTTGTCATGCTACGACACGGTTGTACTCTTCAATTTAGCAACTTTATAATTCGTTGTATAACGTTGCTAAATTGAAGAGTACAACTGTGTCGTAGCACCTAAAGTTATTTTTTGGCTAAGAAATTATGGAAGTGGATTCTTATTTTTTTTTTCTCGTAATGTAAATCCCGGTATTCCAGAAAATCCGGTAATGCACAACTAATGGGATACATGGAAACGACTTCTTAAAACGCCCCCGGAGCATGTTCATACAAACGAAATACTAAAATAATTTATAAATCAGACATATTCTCAAGATAGTGTATAGGTATTTATTCCGATTGGATTACAGAATATCCAGGGTACAATTTATTTTGGTATTTCGTTTTTATGAACTACGCATGCTCAGGAGCCTCTTAAATATGTAGTATTATTTATTAATAAAATTTCCGGTACACCGGGATCACGTAGCTATTTGTGTGCTTGTTTACTTGAAATTAAATTTTAATCCTCGATGCAAACATGTAATTTGGCAATCTAATTTACAACATTAGAATTCGATCCTATAGTCAAAAAGTACTCTATTTATCAATTCCGCAGAATTCAGAATTTTATGATCGGTACAAAAGTGCATTTCATATTAGCCAACATCTAAACGTAAGTAAATATACATTCGATTCTATTATCAGAACTCTAATTTTTTCGATCCCGGAATCCCGGGATTTTTTCGCATTCCATATTAGCCAACACCTCAACATTAGGTAAATATGCATCCGATTATCCGATCTCTACATATCACACACTTGACTCTGCCCATCCTCTTCAAAGAATCACTTATTCATGAGAATATAAAGTTCACCACTTAAATAACAGAACACCTGAACACTTCATTTCAGTGTAAAAAAAACTATTCAACAAGGATCCCAAACAGCCAAAAAGCAAATGCTTAGCTTCAAGCACGTAATGCATGCCATATTTATGTAAATTGGTGCAATTTTTTTTATTTATTTAAACGAACTACGCCTTAGGCATTCTCTATCAGTAAACCAAGGGTGGTGGATGAGGAGATTAGATGGCAGGTGCTCTGTTTGAGAGGAACTATAATAAAAAATAAAAGATAAAGTATCATAATTATGTAATTAATTATAAATACATCATACAATTCTACATACTTTTCTCCGATATACTTTATTCACAAAAACAAACAGCCAACATTTACATAGTATTATAGTGAAGAATGTCGGCACGTAATCCGATCGCCATGTTTCCTCTGAACGGGGAATCAAAACCGGGCCATTCTGTGTATTGACGTAATGCTTTCTCAAAACCAATATTAGTTTGGCATCACGTACAATACCCCATTTAAAAGATACGGTACGATTCAATAAAAGATTACCTGGTACTTTTTAATGTAAAAAAATTCTTTGTGATTTCGGATTCTTCTGGAACTAAGCAAACAGCTGAGAGGAGCGTTATCTTTAAATCCAGTACCTACTATTGCAGCACATTTACATAACAGAACTGACATGTTTGACTAAATGAGATCATCTTTGTCCAGCGGTTGTACTAGTGAAGACTCCATAGCTTGGAGACGACCGTGTTATTGCATGTTGTAGTAAGTATGAATGTGGATGGCTATACGAGTAGGGAAAGACCAAAGAATTGATGGATGGACTGTGTGAAAGATGACATGGCTAGAAAGGGAGTGACTACCGCGATGACGACTAATAGAGAAGTATGGAAGACAAAGACATGTTGCGCCGTCCCCAATAAATCGGGATAAGGGCAGCAGAATGAGGAAGTCGTAACCCTGAGGACTGAGCGGTGCCTAAGAAAATCTAATGGAAACCTAGTACCCTGCCATCCATCTGATGTGTATACCAGAAAAATGTCTAACCCAGACAGAACAGAAAATCTTTCTGATCCAATTTATTCACCTATAAAATAAATATATAAACCATTAAACTCTTTTCCCACAGCCCGGTGTTGAGTAACCCGTCTGCGCCTTTGAATGCAGTCAATCAATTTCACCAAGTCATCGCTCTCGTAGAGTAGTGCCCGGTCGACCACTAGCTAGACAGACAGAGAGACGGTCTATAGGTCAAACAACATTTCAATCCACATCAGAAACTTTGTTTGTATCTCAGAGAACCACTTAACGGATTAATTTGTATGTCATTGTTTTTCTGTTCTGTTTTTAAAATAAAATGAAAAGTCAAAATAGTGGAGTTTAGTTTATAATTTGGAGATAAAAAGTAAAATGTAACGTCATTCGTTTGGTCCAAGGAAATAAGACTGTGAATTGCAGTTTTGAACATCAGGTTTTCATATTGTAGATCCAGTTGATACTTTTGCTTACTTCTTCTTCTTAGCGTGTCGATGGCAAAAATAACTCGAAAAAAAACATAAAGGCAGCATTTTAAATTTGTTTGGCCCAAAATTCAGCAACGCGAATACGCGCTGACGCAGCCATTAGATCCTTTCGCGTGCAGGTGACAGGGCATGCGGTGCAAGATGGGAGGTGAGCTATTGTCTGTGGAGAGACGCCATAAACCTACCATGTAATTAATATCACAATATTTAAGTAGATTTTTCCTCCGGACTCCACAGAAAGTGAGGCCTGGTTTTTTCAACCGGTTGGACGCTAAATAAATTAATATTTTTAATGTGTAACTGTTAATAAATTTGTCTGTAACTATACCAATTAATATTTTTGCTTTTTATATGCCTTATTCGGACGACTTACATTTTTTCTAAAATTCTTCAACTACAGTCAGTAAAATATAATCATCTGCGTTTGCCTTTTCCCAACTAAGTATGTTGGAGTCGGCTTACAGTCAAACCGGATGCAACTGAATACCGGTATTTTACATGGAGCGACTGCCTATCTGACCTCCAGAACCCATTAATTGGGTTATTGGGTATAATACGATACCCCTTGGTAAGACTGTTTGTCAGACTTTCGGGCTTCTGACCACCCGTAACGGCCGTCAAAGATCCACGAATGACAGCCGGGACCAACGGCTTAACGTGCTTTCCGAGGTACTGTAAAGGATTGATTCTTTGATCAAGCCTCGTTAATATAATACTGGCTGACATTCAATCATTCAAATATGGAATATCTTCTATCAAGAAAACGGTTCTCGTTTTCTTAATAGGATGACATATAGAATCTGGTGAGGGCTCGGCGTAGAACTAATTTAGTTAAGGAGTGTGTTTTATATTTGATCTCAAGCTTAAAATACAGAGGGCATCAGCCCCATAACTAGAGTCCCTCTCGTATTATTTAGTAGTTCAGTAAATCTCCTGCTGTGAGGTTCGAGCCCTCACAGTACAGAGGAGTCTTGGTATGGGCACCCATGCACGAAGCAACCCCGGCAAGCGTAGCTTAATCTGATCGATCGACCCGTGCGGCTGTTATTACTTAGCCACAAGTCAGTAAAATAAAATAAGAGTAAAAATTAAGAGAATTTCTTCAACTTCTTAATTTCTCGAAGTCAGTCGTAAACAAACAAAGACACACAACGCAGCCGGGTGGTCCTCCATTATAATAGCAGGAATGACAGCCACTTTTTATAACCCCACACTAATCTGATTAACATTAAATAATAAAATGAAATTGTGACCACGTTCGGTCACATAAAAATATTCTATGTGCGTGGCTTTGCATTCTATGTCCTAATAAGAAACAAAATGTCTTATACCAGTTTCGTTAAACAAGTTATAAATTAATCATGTTTGTTGACGTTGAATTGACTGAAAATTAATAAATTCGGAAGTTTTAACTTCAGGAATCTGATTCGAAATTATATGGAAACCAGTTTTGGGAACATTGCATTATCTATGCATAACGTAATTGACACTTCTTGGTATATCAGTTTCGAATAAAATTCAAATAAATATAAACAATATTTTTCGGAATGTAAATCCCTTTGGGAACCCAATGACATCTTATTCTGGCTTTCTGTGTAAAATAAATGTTTGTAAATAAATAATGTATTGATATCGAACATGAATTAAGTGCCAGGTGGCTCTGGGGCTAATAGGAGCATTAATTAATTTAATAGATCCCATAACTTTACGGATCTAGGTCCAATCGCAGATTAACGGGAGTCTCAAGAAACGACGATGTTATTAACACCAGAGATTTTTAAAATAGCGGATATACTAAAGCTATATCTACACTTTAAGCTAGAAAGTGGTAAACCCCACATTCCAAGAAGTCTGTTACTACTAACAATACCAGTATTTCAATTTACTTATTGAAGATGTTACAAATGGGTAGTCAAATCATTACCTTTTTACACAAAAGTATGTTTATTAAATAAAATGCTTTGCATTCTTAAAATGTTTTTTGGCCGAATTGTTGATAGATGTGCAAGGTACGATTCTGAACTATAAATATATTTTTTTATGAAACAATTTTTCAATAAATATACCTACCGAAGTGAAAATTTTTACTTCGGTACATTTATTGAGAAAATGTACCTATCTAAAATTATATTTACAATTCAGAATCGTACATTGGACATCTATCAACAATTCGGCCAAAACACATTTTAAGAATGCGAAGCATTTTATTTAACCCGCTCACACGAGCGTGGTGTGAATCGGGTCCGTGGAGTCATTTTACCTAATATTACGTGGTGTGAGTTCTATACCAAGAAAATATTTTTTTATTATTAACGTTGTTCCATCACTATTAAGTAACAATAAAAAAATATTTTCTTGGTATAGAACTCACACCACGTACAATATTAGGTAAAATGACTCCACGGACCCGATTCACACCGCGCTCGTGTGAGCGGTATACTTTTGTGTAAAAAACCCCACCCCATACCCATTTGTAACAGGGTCATTAAGTACCGTCATGGCGGGTTACTTTGACTCTCGGGCATAACTATGGCCCAAATCGAGACAAATGTTTGAACTGCCCGCCACACAACCGAACGACGTATTTCCTTCGGTAACTATCTCATCATCATCATTCTCCTGCCCTTATCCCAATCTATTTGGGGTCGGCGCAACATGTCCTTTTTTTCCATACTTCTCTATTATTCGTCATCTCGGTAGTCACCCCCTTTCTAGCCATGTCATCTTTCACACAATCCATCCATCGTTTCTTTGGTCTTCCCCTACTCTTATAGCCATCGACATTCATACTCAAAACTTTCCTCACGACATTTACCTCACTCCTCCGCATCACATGCCCATACCATGACAGCCGATTTCCGCACAACTTTTCAGTCACCGGTGCCACTTTTAGACTTCCTCTTATGTACTCATTTCTTATTCTATCCATTCGTGTAACACCACACATCCCTCTTAGCATTCATTTCGGTAACTATCTATTGATAGCGATATAGACGCGTACTTGCGGAACTGATGTGTAGATTTAATGACATTAAATATTCGTCTCAATTTAGGCCAAAGCTATTCCCTAGAGTCAATGTAACCCGCCATGACGGTACTTCGTCTTAATTCGTTGCCCTTCTTCCATAATAATGACATAGGTACTTGGTAGCATCAGATCAGTGAAAATTTACCTAAATAAAAACCCATTATAGAACAAATAAATAAATCGCATACCTACATTATTTTACACGTGTGATATAATTGATAGATTTGTTACCAATCAATAAAAATAAACTGCCTACAGGTGAATATTTCACACCAGTAAACAGTAATTTACAATAATTATCCGACTACGGCGAAGCAAAGAGGAGGGTTATGATTTTTTATTATTGATGGTAATAGATCACTAACATTATTGAATACATATATTTAAATAATTACTATATGACGTATATATAAATTGAACTGTAGACCATTCAAAGGGCATCGAACTTCTTTGCAATTTAATTTAACGAAGGTATCAAAGGCATTATACATACCTTCATAATTCAAGTGTACATAATATACTATTCATGTTATTTATCATACCTAGTCATCAACGACATAATTCAGCATCGAATTTTGTACCAGATACAATGTATTACCCTAAGAACCCCATAGGCTCATGTCAATATTTGCTCGAATGTCAACCGAACCCCATAGGTTCACAAATACTGTAAGCCCTTTCTTTTTTCTTTTTTTTGTGGATGGGAAATCATCAAATGACCTCTCGCTCTGGGCAGAGCGGGAGGGCGTGTCAGACTTTTACTGACTAAAACCCACCCGTGTTCCTTCAGTTGCCCGTGCCAGGGCCACGGTATCTCTTTGGAACTACCCGCGACCCCGGCGGCAACTACTGTAAGCCCGTGTTCGCCATCGGATGATGGTATTTTACATTTAAATATATATAAATGATATAATAGTCAATTCTAACTTATGGAGTTTATTGCTGATTCTAATGATTATAATTCTGTAAAGCCATATTAGCTACGGCCGCGTCTCATATTTTAATCAATATACAACCCATATACAACCTGACACTGACCTGCAAATTGCAAAAAACGTAAGAAAATTTGGAATTCGCGGGCTACCTTAGCGCATCCCGCTTAAGGGGACAATTTATTAATTTCCTAGATACTTCATAGAGTACAACAAAGAGAGTAAGAGAGTAAGGGTAACATCTTGTCTGCTTTATATAAAAGCAGTTCAATGTTTGTTTGCCTTTTTGCTAGTAGACAACTGATACAAAGGTTGGCTTGTGCTGTGTGTATAATGATCTGCTGATAATAATTGAATAAATAAATAAATAAATAAATCCAATTCGTCAACTTAACTTCATTTCTCAGGAAGAACTCTGTAATAGGAACCGTCGACGTCGAAAGCATCTTTTGTGAAGTTAATTATAATTACGCTTGTAACCATTTCATTTAACGATGTATCATCATCATTCTCCTGCCCTTATCCCAATCTATTTGGGGTCGGCGCAACATCTCCCTTTTTTCCATTGCATTCTCTATTAGTCGTCATCTCGGTAGTCACCCCCTTTCATATCATCTTTCACACAGTCCATCCATCATTTCTTTGGTCTTCCCCTACTCTTATAGCCATCGACATTTAACGATGTAATTCGTAATTAATCGATGTTACTTCAATTTAGAAAGCACTCCTTTCTCTAATAATGTATCATTTTGTAATAACTAGTGCAGGTAGCTCCCGGCTACGTGAGACCACCTACAGAGGACCACAGTGGCTATTGCTGCCGTATATGGCTCTTTTATACTAGCAATCATGCTACTTCAACTATTCAATGCTGAATACGATTATTACATGTTTCCCTAAAGTTGTCTTTCCAATCGAAAATGTATTTATTTAACAGCCTAAGACTGACATTTTCAGAATCAATCGATCTGCCTAGCCTTATCCCAACTCTGTTAGGGTCGGCTTTCAGATTAACCGCATGAAGCTGAATACCAGTATTCTAAATGGAGCGACTGCCTATCTGACCTCCACAACCCAGTTACTGGGTAACACGATACCCCTTGGTAAGACTGGTTGTCAGACTTTCGTGCTTCTGACGACCCGTAACGACTGTCAAAGATCTACGAATGACAGCCGGGACCAACAGCCTAACGTGCTTTCCGAGGCACGGAAAGATCTCGATATGTAACAGACGGTCACCCATCCACGAACCGAACGCGGCAAGCGTAACTTAATCTTTGATCGACCCGTGCGGCTGTTATTACCTATTTAGCCACGAGCCCCTCATGTCATTTTCAGAACCAAGAGATTAAATTGTTTATGAGAAGATAATCCTGTCCATCCCAGACAGTTACCTCATCCACCATTTGTCAAGAGAAATTAATGTCACTATGTACTACAAACAACTGGGGACTTTTACTATATATACTTAGTATGTATACTCTCCAACTTTGTTGTAGTACGTTTCTAAGATTACTTACAATTACTTGCTATTAGCAAAAAGTAAAGGCACATAACTGATAGAAAGTCCCAGATTATTCTCATTGAAGAGCCTGTGAGTATAAGATACAGATATCTTAAGACCGATCACGGTTATTATATTCATGTAAGACTTTCATACGAACGGTAATGAGCTTCTAATGCTTCATGTTATGTAAGTGGCTAGGATTCAAACGTAGATTTCGCTTCTTCATTTTATTTGAATTAGGAATTTCAATACTTTTTTTTTTTGTTTTCAAGTTAAATGTTCTTTACTACGGGCAGATTACATAATCTACAAACAACTTTATTAGTATTCTATTTCTAATAATATTGTACAAGAAGTGTCAATATACGTTAGTATTGTAGATATAATTTATCAAACATTTATTGATGTTGAGATTCGCCTTCGATATTTAATTGGGGTTTTTCATAATCAAAATATAGGCATTATTTATGATGTCATCGAGAATAGAAAAACGTACAAAGTGCGAACACTAAATCCATACTAAGCAAGCGTGGTTTTAATACAGGTGGAAAGAAGCCTTTGAAAAAAAAACAAACGAAGGAACAATTGACTTACACCGTCTAAACACCACGTACAATTGTTGCACGATACGGGCAAGTTAGTTGCCGTTCAAAACTGGTATAGGTGTAAAAAGCACGTACAATAAAATCGCAATCGAACCAGGCAAGAAAATTTTCTATCATTCAATCAAACATGAGTGTGGTGAGTGAGGCTGAAAAAGTCTTGAGACGATATTCAATCAAATTGAATGAAATTATTGAACTCTGTGAGTGAACGAGGCAAAACTTGCATGCAATAATTGCCTTGCAATAATTGCCTTGGTCTAAACAGAAGTCGCATGCAATTATTGAATGTCAAAACTTGCATTCAATTATTGTATGCCATTTACGCGTGCGATTTCCAATAAACACTTGCATGCAATTCTTGAATGGCAATAATTGTACGTGCTTTCTGGCCTGTGATTATTGCTCTTGAACGTTCCTGAAACTGGCACCGTGTAAATGGGGCTTTAGGCCGGTATACTATAACTTGACATGTTTTTAGGGTTCCGTACCTCAAAAGGAAAAAACGGAAACCTTATAGGATCACTCGTGTGTCTGTCTGTCTGTATGTCAGTCCGTCTGTCTGTCTGTCTATATGTCTGTCCGTCTGTCCGTCTGTCACAGCCAATTTGCTCCGAATCTCCGATCCCGACCAATTAAGTTGAAATTTGGTACACATATGAATTTCTGTGACCCAAACACGGACGGGTAAAGTAAATAGATGAATTTTGAATTTGAGGGTCACTTTTGGGGTGCATAAGAAAATTTTAAAAAAAGTTTTGCAAACTACACCGTGTGACATACTCGTATATCAAATGAAAGAGCTTACTATGAGGGTCTCAAATATTTTTTTTTTGTTATAATTTGAAAGTAAATTGTTTTAAATTTATTTAAGAAAATAGACGAAAATTGACCATTCCCCCATCTTATCTCCGAAACTACTGAGCCTAAAATTTTGAAAAAAAAAATACAGAAAATAGATATTGTATAGTCGAATGTATGGGCGAACATGTTTTTCAACTACAATGTTAAGTTTGTTCTTGGGATAAATTCATCCCAACTACGGAACCTTTCATTGTGCGTGGTCCGACACACACTTTGCCGGTTTTTTATACAAAAAGGTTTTTTATCAAAACACTACACAAAATTGGCAGAATCATTTAAACACAGTTATTTCACATACACCTGCTCGTTACTACAAAAATCGTTAAGTGCTAGTTATTCTGCAAATCTGCGTGTACCTAAACAAATAGGTAGTAAAAGGAACTGTGCGCAAGCGCATACACGTGTATTCCGCTAGGCGCGAGGGTCACGGAGTTCACTTGATATTTACCAAACATACAGGATGCGCGCGTGCTTCGCCGCAGACTACGTACAGCGCAGTAGTGAACACATTTAATCATTATTATCCTATTTCTTTGTTTTAGTTTAGATGGATATTGGACAATCTATATTTACCTAAGATGCTATTTTCTTTTAAGTGAATAAACACTACTATTTTCATTGCAAGCAATGTAATTTTTACAAGTTTATGTATGTAGAGATGTAGTAGGTTCTCAGGAGAAAAAAAAATCACCGTGTATAAAGATTGTTTAGTTAAAAAGCACAGTAACATGTTAAATGTATTGAAATTTTGACAACATGCCACAAAAATACCCAATTAAAGCTTTCCTTACATAACACTTAGTACCTCAGGATCAATGTTAGCTAACTACGACTTCACAGCCGTGCTTATAAGCACAGATTGAGTAAAAGTTTTGTAATATATATAATTATATAATTTAAAAAAAAATCAATTGCCGTGCATTGTCTCGCAAAAACTCAAGATGGCTCAACTGATTTGAATTATTTATTTTTTTCACCACATTACTGGGGTGATTTTAAAAACAAGAAAATTAGGACAAACCCAAAGAAACAGCCGAAAAATCGAAATTGAAATTTTGATAGGAAAACGTCTGACGGGTCAGCTAGTTTTATAATATAAAAGAAAAAGAACGAAAAAATCTAACTGAAGCATTTTGCCTTCGCCTGTACCTACGGCATTCGTTGTACTCTGTACTGATTAGCATTCACGGTCTACCGACGGCGCGGGCGCACTATTAGCTCTCGATATAAAAACTAATTACGAACTGAGACACTGAACTACACACACACCATTAACTATACACCATTATTCTCATTAAAGGCAAAATATTTTATAATGAACTGAAAAATACACCTGCTAATTTACGAAACCATCCTTATTCCGGACTAGCTTTTGTCCGCGGCTTCGCCCGCGTGGATGTTGGAAAATATCCCACGGGAACCTACTAGGGAAATCCTTCGTTATCCTTGTCTACATTATAAAGGGAACCTCAGCTTTCTAGGTTCAAGGGTTTGGGCCGGGCATTAATGAGTCAGTCAGTCATTCCACAGAATAGATAAAAGAGATCTCTTTTATTTGTTATGTGAGTCAGTCAGGTCTTCTCTTATTATTTATGCAGATATGCCTATAACTACTTCGAAAGATGCACAGAAAAACTTCTGCGTTTCCTACCTTTCCCGATAAAATCAAGTTTTGGAGGAGAAAAAATTCTCACTATAACTAGTGGCCCACAATGTGGCAACGAGTGCATTCCATTGCCAAGAAAATTCATAGTTCTAAAAGTTTGCCAGCTGACTCTACTATTAAATAAATTATGTGACAGTCCACAGGATTTAAAATCATAATTAGAAAAACTTTTTAGGAGCTCGAGGCTAAGTAATAACAGCTGCACGGGTCGATCCATCAGGTAAGCTAAGCTTGCCGGGGTTGCTGGTTCGTTGACGGGTGACCATCTTTACATACCGAGACTCCTCCGTGCCAGGGCAACCACCTTAAGCCTTTTGTCCCGCCGCCTGTCACTCATGGATCTTTTACATTCGTTACGAGTCGTCATGACAACCAGTATTACCAAGAGGTATCGTATTACCCAGTTACTGGGTTTTGGAGATCAGATAGGTAGTCGCTCCATGTAAAATACTGGTACTCAGTTGCATGCGGTTAGACTGGAAGCCGACCCCAACATAGTTGTGAAAAGGCTCAGCAGATTAAATTAGAAAAACTTTATGTTATAGAAACTGATTGTCAGGGCTCGCCATTACATAGGACGATTTAAAGTTCCTTTCAAAAATTCATGTTTCTGTAGCCACTTGCGCGACCGCGGGAAGTTTGTTCCCCAACAGTAGATTGTCCGTGGGAACAAAGTTCCCAAGACAATCTTTTTTTTACTTTTAACCTTGTTCCACCACTATTAAGTAGTAATATCCAATTCCATGCATTTACTGTGATAGATTACCTGTGTCCGAACCTTTTGAGATATGAAAACACTCACTGAACTAGTCTATGACATAAAAAAATATTATTTTCGCTGTCATAAAATCTAAAGTAAACATATACACATAACAAGTTTTTGTTTCAACTTCGGAAATGGTTTTATTTATGTTTCACGTTAAGAGTTAACACAGCATGCATTTTAAACTATAAAAAATATAGGTCATCACTTGTTTTTTCTTTGTAGAAAATGTAGAAATCTAGAATCTAGAAATCTGAAACTAACTGTGTATGCTCTTTACATACCTATTTTTGTGAATTTTATACGATCATACATTCAAACGAAACATACACTACGATAGAGTCCAGCTCTCTGGCATCCATAAAAACATTCGAGTATTACAAGATTCCAAGAATCTTCGTCGCTTCGGCATTGTTTGTAAACACGTGCGAAGTGCCGGCTGATGTCACGGTGCGCGTACGCATGACTGTACGATGGACTATTTTTTTGTGTAGAGCCGCTTTCGTACTAGTGGGTAGTCTTTCATTGTAAAAGTGAATTTTATCCTTGTAACTGAATTTTCAATTATCGAGGTTTTTGCTAATTAAAGTGTGGGAAAAAAATATAAGCATTAATTCAATGTTTTCTATTTTTTTATTGTGTAAAATACAAATCAAAGATATAATAATTTATAATGAAAGATATGACTAAATGTGATCCATTAAGCAAAACAATAAGTATTTAAAAAATATGGAGTTACACCACTTTTACAATGAACGACACTGAAGATAATATCAGGGCACGAAAAACAGGTTCATTCAAATATAGTAGGTGTATACTTCCCATAAACATAAAACAAAACGTTTAATATGTTCCTCGGTTTAATGACTAGTATAAAATCTAGTTATAACAGGGCCCCTTAATTGGCCAGGATGAAAGTCGGCCTGTGGTTAGTGGACAAGTGAGAGCAAAAACTCCTACGCAGACTTAGACAAATAACTTTAAATTACATAGAATAAAAGCTTAGACACAGATTAGCTTGGGCTTGGATTTAATATGAGTACAATTACGTTCGAGACGGTTAGACCACCATGTTTAAAATGTAGTAACTCCATAGTTAATGTTGACCATGCACCTTTTAATTTATAGTGAGCAATATTATACTCGCTGTCACAAAAACACTTAAATAACGGTTTGTAATAGAAACACATGGAGCTCGTGGCTAAGTAATAACAGCCGCACGGGTCGATCCATCAGGTTAAGCTACGCTTGCCGGGGTCGGTCCGTGGATGGGTGATCTTTACATACGGAGACTCCTCCGTGCCTCGGAAAGCACGTTAAGCCGTTGGTCCCGGCTGTCATTCGTGGATCTTTGACAGTCATTACGGGTCGTCAGGAAGCCCGAAAGTCTGACAACCAGTCTTACGAAGGGGTATCGTATTATACCCAGTTAATGGGTTCTGGAGGTCAGATAGGCAGTCGCTCCATGTAAAATACTGGTATTCAGCTGCATCCGGTTAGACTGGAAGCCGACCCCAACATAGTTGGGGAAAGGCTAGGCAGATTGATTGAATAGAAAAACATGCTGTTGCCCAGATAATTCACCATAACACATTGGTTTCAAACTCAAACTCAAAGCATTTATTTCAAACTAGCTTTTGCCCGCAGCTTCGCTCGCGTGGAGGTCGGAATTTATCCCACGGGAACGTACTACCGGGATAAAAAGTATCCTATGTCCTAATCCAGGTCATGATCTATCCATGTGCCACATTTCATCCAAATCCGTTCAGCCGTTTTAGCATGAAAGCGTAACAAACAAACTCACTTTCGCATTTATAATATTAGTTAAGAGAACCCAAATACCTACAGGCACTTACAGTCAGAAAGTTGAAGCTAGTTGCCAATGGGCAATTGCTTTGGAATGCCAAAGCGTAGTAGAGGTTCCTAAGGAGAAGAACGGGCTAGAAACTCTACGGACAGACTTTTAAATCCAAATGTTGTTAAAAAATATTGGTTACACATCATTCATGTCGAAATTATACATGTGAGAACAATGTAGAAAGACGTGCACGTTAAAAGCGTCCGTAATAAAAAGCTAAAAAAAATTTAAAAAAAATTTAAAATAAATTATAGTTTAAAAAACTAAAAAACACTCTTTAATACCATTATCCTGTACTAAAAAGTAGGAAAAAAATATATAAGAATAAAGCGATTAATAACGAGACAATTAATGTTGTTGTAAAAAAAAGCTTCGGGTGCTTTCGAATTACAGAGTTAGTGTAAGAATGTCATACAAAACACCCCACGCTTTTTTTACAATGACATTAATTTTCTCGTTAATCGCATTATTCTTATATTGAAAAATTTATTTTCTACTTTTTAGTATAGTTTAATGGTATTAAAGCGTGTTTTTTAGTTTTTTAAACTATAATTTATTTTTCAATTTTTAAAAGATAAATCGTTAATCCTGATAATCCTGATCAAGGCAATGGCACAAAATTTTTAAATTATTGTATTGTCATCGGGCTTTGTTATGTGTGCAAAATTTTGAATTAATCTGACCATTTAAAGTAGGTAAAAATCGAGTTCAAAGATTCCGTTACATAGAAACATACATATATACATACAGGTGAAGCTAATAAAAGCGTGTTCAGGGCACATCAAGTCAATGAAAGTCGTACCCAGTAAACGGTAGCTTTATAGTAGGTACATACACAGATACAGGTAGGTACACTTATGCTATGCAGTTATACGAGTGCAATACTAAGAGATTGAATTTATACAATGCAAAGGTAGTTTTACAATCTTCTTTCCTGCCTAAAAAGGGCAAAATCGCTTGAAATCAAGTGCTCAGCTTCCGTTTCAACGTATGTACACTTTCATTACGTCATTTTAATTCTATAAGTAGGTACTTTTAAAAGATCACATGATATGTTTAAAAAACGCTTACATAATTTTCGCTTTCTCCTCAAAAAAAAAGAAAGACATGTAGGTACCTAAATCTAGATAAGTAAGTAAGTACTACTACAACACAAACTAAATTACATTTGAGAGTTGTCTCGTTAAAATTATAGCCCCGAGAGTTTGTTTCCTATTGCAAATCTGAGATCGGATATGACAGGCAATCGCGGTGATCGCTTTAGGCTACTTTAAAAACAATGTGCGAAATGGGCACTGTTTCAAATTATTAGTTAGTACATAGTCGGTGAACTTCGTACAGAACTTAGTGATGACATTAAACGTGTCTTTATCAAATAAAAACTTTTTACAAAAAAAAATACAACCGACTCCCAAAAAAAACACTACAAAGTGAAAAATAACTTTAATTTCGGAAGTCGGTGTCTTTGTTTGTTTTTAGTTTCATTTTTTGCCGCCGACTTCCGAAATTAAAGTTATTTTTCACTTTGTAGTGTTTTTTTTGGGAGTCGGTTGTATTTTTTTTTTTTGTAAAAAGTTTTTATTTTTCACTTTTTAGTGGTGCCTACCCCACACATCGAATACCACTCTGCAAAATAAATTAGTGCAGCATTCACATACACTATGTGGGAAAAATACCTACGTATTAAATGATTAAAGCTAACTCAAAAGCCACTCATCAGAACTTGAAGATATTTACCATTAAAATCATTTCTAACAAAAGTGCACCTCATGACAATTCCAATAAGCCCAAACACGGCTAGAATACATTGTTTCGTATTACTGAGTTCCGTTGCCTACCTTCCGGCTTCTTCATCAGATCGGTTCGATGGTACCATTTTCATCAGAACCATTTATTTAAAGCTTCGTCATAGTCGCTTAACTATCTTAATCGAGATATCTTATCGCCACCCGTGAAATACTTATTATCATTGAGAAGTTCCCGTGGCCATCTGTGGTCTTCTTCATCAGTTCCACTTCACCAGATGCTACTTTCTGAATGTAAATGCTTGATTTGCTGATGAAAATACCAAAATCGCTATATGTATGCCTATAATTTTTGAGGAGTTCCCTCAATTCCCCATGGATCCCGTCATCAGAACTGGATTTTGATAAAAATGGGACCAATCTGGGAGGAATCTGGATCTGGATTTCAAATAAAAAAAGAATTTCCCAAATCGGTTCATAAATGACGGAGTTCTGAGGTCACAAACATAAAACAAAAAAAAAATACAACCGAATTGAGAACCTCCTCCTTTTTTTAAAGTCGGTTGAAAAGCATATTATAAGGTTAAAGACTACGTTGAAGACAATAAAGTTTGGCAATAATTCCTTCTGCACTTATGGCTTCCCTGGTAGGTATCTCATTAACTGCATAATTATGTACCTACGATGCTTATTTTTTTTTATATTATTTTTACATTCTTTCTTGAAATAATATATTATTTTTAATCATCTGATTATTTGACATTCTATAATTACAATTCTAATTCGCGCAAGCGGTTTTGTGAACATGATATTTACTCAGATTTGTTACTGTAGTTGTAATGACAATCATGTCATTGTGTCATATCATAGGTTATTTTTATTTATTAGAGGTTATTTTATTTCCTTTAGGTTCCTCTTTCTGGAGCCCTGACCGCCGGTAGCGGTTATTTTATTTATTTTTATTCTTTTATTAATCTTCTAAATAGATTATTTTATATTTTGTAAATGTGAGAACGTTGCAGGCCTAGCAGACTGTGCATTTGTTGACTATTTTCTATTTTGTTAAGTACCTGGTAGTTCTTGAATGGCCTACATTGTCCTCCCATACCTATTATCACTCTTATTTGAAAATATTGTAAAAGCCAATTATTTTTAAAAGAGTAACCATGGAGTTTCTTGCCGGCTCTTCTCCATAGGAAACGACCAACTTGGAACCGTGCACCTAGCTTCTGACGTTTCATAAGTGCCCATGTGAAATAAAATAATTTGATTTTGATTTATTATCATAGTTACAACAGAAAAGTCAATTGGAGGAAAATTGGTTTCGATGAATAAGAGGACATTAAATTGAAGAGTCGTTATCAAGACCATATCACGAACTTGACTCACATAATTACATCGAA
This sequence comes from Cosmia pyralina, assembly GCA_946251885.1. Classification (NCBI taxonomy): domain Eukaryota; kingdom Metazoa; phylum Arthropoda; class Insecta; order Lepidoptera; family Noctuidae; genus Cosmia; species Cosmia pyralina. The sequence goes on from OX276343.1 coordinate 9,703,875, forward strand.
CTGTTATCACTGGGCTGGTCACAATTGGCAGATGTGTGTCGTCAGTAAGCGCTTGTTGTGTTTGACTAGGAACTCGCCAGATATGGATTGGAAACTTGTAATATAACTAAGGTATATCGATACCCAAAACTCTCTGAACTATTGAGTAAGTTAGTGAGAGTTGCCTAGTTGTCGATGTTAGTTCAAGCGAAAAATGCCCTAACAGAAATGGATTTTCACCAAAATTTTGAAATATTCTAAAGTAAAGATCATTCCGATTTTAATGTTTCTGCTTGCTGATATATAAGGTCTAGCTAATCAAAAAATAATACACGAAATCTCTTAAGGGATCATTGTACTCAACATTATGAACAACTTTTACCATTGGAACAAATTTGAAATCGCGAAAAAAATCTGCTGTTCACTACATTCATGTTCGCATAACTCGTCAAAATGTAGGAAACAGCATTTTTTTTTTCAGAAGCCTGAAATTAGGCTTTTGCCCGCAGCTTCGCCCGCGTGGATATCGCAAAATATCCCACGGGAACGTACTACCGGGAAATCTGTCCTTATTCCTTGTCTACATTATAAAGGGAACCTCTGTTTCAGCTTTCTAGGTTCAAGGGTTTGGGCTGGGCGTTGATGAATCAGTCAGTCAGGCAGGACTTCCCTTTTTATTTATGTAGATTTATTAATACCTAGGTAATAGGTAATACGGGCTGGTGTCCGCAACACCAACGCCGCCAAAGCGCGTATTTTGCGTACCATTCATTACTATACCATATTATCATGAAATTCCAGTTAGATAGTTATAAACAAAGTGAATGTCCCCAGATAGAGAAACCCTGGGAATCCAGACTATTTTCCATGAGAGTAATTGATAACGTCAGAGAAATGCTGATCATTGATGATCAGTCAGAACAACCCTCAAAATACGACACAGAATGGTTAATTCTGATCAGAATACTAGTCAATAAGATACGATTCACAAGTATTTAGGTATAATCACTACATAGTTTCGTAATAACATAGATGTTCGTACTTCCGCAAAAGGAACGGTAAAAAATATACACCATCATCTAAATGGGTAAAGCGATGACTATGTAATGGCCATTTTGATCCCCTTGGACAAGTTTAAAGTTAAAAAAAAAACTAGCCAAGTGCGTGTCGGACCACACACAATCAAGTAGTAGTTCCGTAGTTGGGATCAATTTATTCCAAGAACAAACTTAACATTGTAGTTGAAAAACATGTTCTCCCATACATTCCAAGTTTAACTGCAAATGTAAGTTTCTACTCATAATATTGAGGGATTTACCATGTTATTTTAAAACCATAGACTTCTTATAAATTTTCCTTTAAGCTTTAAGTATAGAACCAATCTGTGTATTTTTTCAAAATTTTAGGCTGAGCAGTTCCGGAGATATGGATCAATTTTCATCAATTTTCTTTAATAACTTTAAAAATATTTATTAAAAAAAAAAAAACATATTTGACCTGATGTCATGTCACACGGTACAGTTTGCAAAACTTTTTTTTAAATTTTCAAATTGTTCTCCCAAAAGTGAATCCCATATTCAAAATTCATTTATTTACGTTACACGTTCATGTTTGGGTCACAGAATATATGTGTACCGAATTTCAATTTAATCGGTCCAGTAGATTCGGAGCGAATCGGCTGTGACAGACGGGGAGACAGACAGACCAACACACGAGAGATCCTTCCTTTTTCATTCGGACATACGGAACCCTAAAAACCGCATAAATCGAGGCTAATCACCACTGATCGTGGTTATAGCGTTACCACGTCTAAGTCAAATCGACAAGTTAAATTGTTACATTAAAAACTTGCTTCAAAGTAGAAAAAAATACACTCAATTTGTTTTTTTATGGTTCCGTATCTCAAAAGAAAAAAACGGAACCCTTATAGGATCACTTCATTGTCCTTCTGTCTGACTATCAGTCTGTGAAGACCCATTTTCTCAGGAACTCATGGAGGTATCAAGTTGAAATTATTATCAAATATGTAGATCTATGGTCTCTTGGAGTTCTAAAAAAATCAAGCTTCTAAATCAACGAAGTAAAAAAATACGGCCATTTATGCGACATATTGTGATACTCCCAAGTAAATCAAAACCTTTACGGTACTTCCCGTTGAACTAGAATCATGAGGTAAGAAGCAAGGTCTCACAGCACAAGTAAAGGAAAAAGTCCGAAAATCGTTAATTTGTAATTATATCGCATTAAAAATGTTTTTTTTTTTTGGGATTTCAAGTATTACAACTACAATGTTAAGTTTGTTTTTGGGATAAATTATTTTCAACTGCGGAACCCTTCATTGTGCGTGGTCCGACACGCACTTGGCCGGTTTTTTAGCTCTACATCGATAATGTCCTCAAAATGTAACGTTTCCTAAGAATATAAAGATAATCAAACTTAAGACCACCACGACCACTTGAGTCACCGGGAACGGGACGTCAACGAGAAACGAGATTATTCGGCCATAGTAAAAGTACTGTCGCTACTACGACGGCGCCGTCATCTGTTTTCTCGTTGACGTCTGACGTCCCGTTCCTGGTGCGGTGGACGAACAGAGTAAAAGCCATATTTATAATTGCACCAAAATCTGATCTATTTACCCGAAACCTTGGCCTTGACGAGAATAGCCTGGACATAGTTTTATAAAATACTACGAACCACACCATAAATAATTCTTACGCCTCTCAAACTAATGGTAAAAGCCAACATAAATTAAACAGAAGACATTTTGAACACCCATTATAGATTCAAAAACAATTTGATTAACACTAGCATTTAGAACTAGAACATCTGAATACTAACGTCCATTTGATATAGTTATTTTAATCAATCAATCATTCCACAGCGTAGCCATTATATCTTGAGAATACAGCGGCATTGCTGAATTTTTACATCGTTCTTATTCTGCCTTGCAAAGGCGAAGATATAAAAATTCAGTTCTAATTTAATTTAGTTCTCTATTTTGCCGCGTCTCACGTTAAAAGACCAAAAAAAGTTCACGGAATCAAACCACAGAATACATAATAGTACCTACAAGCAAGTACAGAAGACGAAGAAGTTTTTAGGCTATGCGCAGTCTGTTACTCAGTCAATCAGTCACTCACAGAACTGCCTCATATTACATACCTAGATATAAAATAGTTAACAGAAGTGCAGTTTTCGCTTAATTAATCTGTTCGGCGTACAATATCGTGACAGCTCAGCTGTTGCTGGTAAAATAATAAACGGCAGCGAGCGAGCGATCTTCGGTGAAAGCTCTCGGAGTCGCGGCGAGCTTTGAAGTTGACCACATCGAGCAATGAAACTTAGGAGCTGACAGTGAGCTGCGCAAAAAATACTAGATGAAATAATTATGGACTTATCATTTATATTACCATATACTTACATAAATATTTTCTGGCAGATACTAGCTTGTTAATTCAGTGAAATAATGAAGGATCGTTAGAACTTAAAGTAATCGTTGTTGCCACGTTTGACATCATAGAAATATAAAAAAACATAGTAGTTTGGTGATCGAAATAAAGAATTGTTACTTGAAGGATGATTGATATAGAATGTCATTAATACCATTATCAACAAATTTGGTACATTTGGTGATCTTAATAAATTGTTATACCTACCTTCCTAAGTTGACAGAAGGATACTCTACAAAATCAAAATATTTTACTTCACATACGAGTACACCTACATGGGCACTTATGAAACGTCAGAAGCTATGTGCATGGTTTAATTGGCTTTTACAGGTATGGGAGGACATTGTAGGCCTTTCAACAAGTACTAGGTACTTAACAAAATAGAAAAGAATCTATATTTATAAATGACTAGCTTTTGTCAGCGGTTTCGCCCACGTGCACGTCTGAAAATATCCCACGGGAACATACTACCGTGAATTCCTTCCTTATTCCTTGTCTACATTATAAAGGGAACTATTGTGCAAAATTTCAGCTTTTTAGGTCCTAGAGTTTGAGCTGGGCGGTGATGAGTCAGTCAGTCAGGACTTCTCTTTTAATTATCTATATAAATAAGTAAAAGAATAAAAATAAAAACCTATGACATGACACCAAATGACATGATTGCCACTATAGTAACAAATCTGAATATTATGTCCACAAAAGCTACAAATAAAGAGTTGAAATTTATTAGCATTGTAAGTAGGTATATAATGTCAAATAATGAGATGACTAATTGATTATGTCAAGGAGAAAGTAAAAAAAATATATTTAAATAAAAAAAAAACATCGTAATTTGGGAGCAGTTAATAGTCACTTACATAATTATGGTACCAGGTAATACAACTTCAGCTCGCCGTCCGGTAAGGACCAGGCCCGGGTCGACGGCGCGTTGTGTTCCACGCGCGCCTCAAAGAGATGTCAGCAGTGACGGGGTCAATTGGGCCGATGCCGCCAGGGTCGCGGGTAGTTCGAAAGAGATACCGTGGCCCTGGCACGGGCAGCTGAAGGAGCATGGGTGGGTTTTAGTCAGTAAAAGTCTGACACGCCCTCCCGCACTGCCCAGAGCGGGAGAAGTCATTAAAAATTTGATGATTTCCCATCCACAAAAAAAAAAAAAAAAAAAAAAAAGGTAATACAACTTGTTTGAGCTTGACATAAGTAGGTAATCCCTATATCAAGGTTTGCGTTGCGACAACCATGCGTGGAGATCAAATAGATTTTTATTTGCTGGGACCACACGGCAAAGAACACAGTACAGCAAACTTTTAATATAGCTAGTAGGTATTATATAATGTAACCTTTAAGCCATTATGATTGTTCTCACTCAAAATTACTTTGTATCCTTTCAAAACCTTGAAGTTGCCAACATTTTCAAGAAACAAGCAATGTCATCCACCTTTCAGGTGACTAACACCTTGTTTTAAGCTGTAAATAATTAATTACGACACCAAGATAAAAATGGCTGTGTCAAAAACCGAGCCATTTGCGTCCCAGTTTAAAATGTTTGACTCTACAAATAGCTTTTAAGTATTTACATAATATGTTTGGAAAATAGCAAGAGATAAGACGGTATGATTAAGTGGATATTTAAACTTTTAACCCACTTGTACATACCTAACACTATTTGAAATTAACAAAAATAAGTTTAAAAGCTTTCTACTTCAGAATGCTAAGAGGGATGTGTGGTGTTACGCGAATGGATAGAATAAGAAATGAGTACCTATACATGAAAAGTTTTTAAGCAGTGCGCAAATTTTCACAGGGTGCTCTCTACCATCTTCTCTCTAACATTTTGTTGTTCGGAGTGAACATTTTTACTTCGGTACATTTATTGAGAAAATGTACCTATTTAAAATTATATTTATAGTTCAGAATCGTACCATGCACATCTATCAATTGTTTGATTAAAAAACATTTAAGAACGTAAAGCATTATATTTAAGGTAGAAGCGCCAGGACAGCCCGCGAAATTCAAATTTTCTTACGTTTTTTGCAATTTGTAAGTCAGTCTTTAGGTTGTACGCTGATTAAAGTATGATTCGCTACCGTAACAAATATTCAGAATTATAATCATTAGAATCAGTAATGCAACTCCTTAAGTTAGTACAATCCTCAAATGTCAAGATTTCATGAAATAGCCATTCAACAGGATTACCTGGTCTTTAAGAGTTGTATTGATGACTTTAATGATTATAATTCTGTAAATACATACTTGTTACGGTCGCGAATCAAATTTTGATCAACATAAAACCTAATACTGACTTGCAAATTGCAAAAAACGTAAGAAATTTTAAATTTCGCGGGCTACCCTGGCGCTTTCACCTTAATAAACATACTATTGTGTAAAAAAGTATTGATTTGACTACCCATTTGTAACAGCGTCCTTAAGAACAAATTAACATTTATTTGTGTTTTAAACTCAAAAATATTTGAATTTCCTATTTTTCATATTAGGCTGTTTATCGACTTTATACCTTTGCTTCTCCTTCAACCTGGCAAAGCAAAGCGCGGAAAAAAAAGAAAATTAAATCATAGTTTCCTAATAATTCATGACAAAAATATTTTTCGTTATTTTATTTTATTTCTTCAACAGTGTAATTAAGAACGTCGTTTGATACACGTGGACATTTGTTATTGCAGTTCTCGGCTCAAAAACAACCTCGCCTACCGCTCGGGTGTTAATTCCGCCTCGAATGCAATAACAAAAATTCTCCACGTGTATCAAAATGCAAATGCAAATTAGTATTCCTGTATAGGGTCTGAAAGAAAAAGAAAAGAGTCTCAAAGTGACACCATTGACTGAAAAGTTGTGCGGAAATCAGTTGTCATGGTATAGGCATGTGATGAGGAGGAATGAGGAAAATGTCGTCAGGAAAGTTTTGAGTATGAATGTGGATGGCTATACGAATAGAACAACAGAGAGAGCTGTGGAGGGCCAGTGGCAACGACCCCGACTTACGTGTCGTAGGTCGTGGGCTTCAACCCAGACAGGCACATTACTTTGTGTAATTTATTTCATCACCACTGCTCTCAAAACGGTGAAGGAAAACATCGTGAGGAAACCGGCATGTCCTAGAACCAAAAATTCGAAGACATGTGATATCCCCAACCCGCACTGGGCCCGCATGGTGGATTACGGCCCATTCCCTCTCACCGAAAGGAGGCCTGTATCCCAGCAGTGGGAATAGAGTCTGATTGTGTATGTATGTTCCTGTGACAGAAGATCGAAGTGAATATCGGAGTGCTGATTTCAAAGACGCGGCGTGTGGGTTCGGCAGTTCCTGTACTGCTTCTTTATCTGGTATTGACACGTTGAGTTCTTTTGAGAACTGTCGAGTTTCATGTATCAGAATGTCAGTATACGATTAGGGGAAGACCAAAGAAACCATGGATGTACAGTGTGTAAGATAAGATGGCTAGAAAGGGAGTGACTACTGAGATGACGTCTAATAAGAAGTATGGAAGAAAAAGACATGTTGCGCCAACGCCAAATAAACTGGGATAAGGGCAGGAGAATGATGAAAAGCTTTCGACTTTATATTATAAAACTTTTTTACAAAAAAATACAACCGACTTCCAAAAACAACACTACAAAGTGAAAAATAACTTTAATTTCGGAAGTCGGTGTCTAGATAAATGTGTTTTCGTTTTTTGCCACCGACTTCCGAAATTAAAGTTATTTTTCACTTAGTAGTGTTCTTTTTGGAAGTCGGTTGTATTTTTTTGTAAAAAAGTTTTTATTTTTCACTTTGTAGTTGTGTACCTACCCCACATAAATTCTAATACCACTATCTGCAAAACAAACTAGAACATCATCCATATAAAAGTGGGGAAAAATACGTATTATTGAAGCTAACTCAAAAACTACCTAAGCAAAGTTTATCAATTTTATATGGGACCAACTGTGATGTATACCCTCTCCTATAAAACAAAAAAATCCAAATCTGTCCAGCCATCTTCGAGTAATCGGGGAACATACATAAAAAAAAAATTTAAAAAAAAAATAAAGGTTCCGACGAATTGAGAACCTCCTCCTTTTTGAAGTCAGTTAAAAATCTCAAGCCACTTCTTACGCAGAAATGGGCTGAACACTGATGAGAGATCATGAAGGTCAGATTTCCTAATAATGTTTTGTTTTACCAAAAGCCTTGTCAATGATGTAATTGTATTAGATGCATTTAAATATTAGTACTAAATTACATTTTAAAGCACATTTTTCGCCGGTATTGAACCAGCAACCTTGAGCATAAGCTCAAGGTTGCTGGTGGTTGGGTTGGTGGTTGGTCCATAAGGCGTGGTGAGCGTGAACAGTGGGGGGAAACCAGACTCTTGAACCTAAAATTCGTTCATTAGCAAAAATAAACCCATGGATCCCAGTTAAAACAACGGAACATTTCAACTCCATAAAAACACAACTAAATCAATACCAGTTTTATTTTCCTATTAAACGATTATGTTTACCCTCAGGACACTGTCACTATAACCAAAATTACAATAGCACTCCACACCTAACGCAATTCATAACTCTTTGTCACCGAACAGAAATCTAATATTTTACCCGCGGCTGAGCACCTCGGGCCCGTGATCTATGGATTCGCTACTTCCCTAACAATTTATTACATCCTAAATGAATAATATAAAGACTACTGAGTATTCGAAAGTGGACACTGATTCTAGACTTGGATTTATCACTGGTAAACGTCCTGCCTGTCGATATGTTCTGAAGTTCCATTAGTAATGTGAGCGAAAGTGGTTCCTTGATGTCAATTATAAAGATAAGTGTGTAGTGCATGGTACGGTTAAGTTATGGCTTAATAAAGATATTTTGCCCGGAATGGTTAAACCAAATCAAAGGGCTTGTAATGCCATACTTGAAAGAAGTTAAGAGTTTTGCAATGTTATGTCTTCGATTGCGAAGGATATAGACGAGCCAATTCATGTAAAAATCCTAATAAACTTATACAAAAAGCCGCCCATTGTATATTTTGTAGTGTTTGATTATGTCTTTTTTTGTTATGTATTTTTGTGGTGTACAATAAAGTATATATAAATATAAATATATATATATACAAAATAAGGGAGAACAAATTCCCCTCCTTTTGAAATGAAAGTACCACATAGGACGGCTCAGTCAAAAATGGTGTATTGGAACATTTGAAATTAGTGGTACCCAAGATTTCACAAATTTTTAACATCTATAACAACACAAATCCGCTCCCAATATTTTTGACCTCTGATACGCCTCTGATCGTATAAATATTTGACCAAAATCAACATGATTAAACCATGTTGAAACGACAGGAAACCCACGCTACAAAGTTTATTGACAAAATCGAACGCATCACAAACATTGCACATCAAAAAATCACAACAGCACTTTCTATTTGCTAAACATTCAATCAGAAGCTGCTAATCGATTCTGACTTTCACGATCCGACATCGAGCACATTGATAAATCGTTATTACCTCGCTATCGATTAAATGTAGCTTCACACTAGCCGGCATCGGCGACGTAATCAAAGAGATTCCTTTCAAACAGCTTTCTGCCTTTATTTATGTCTATGTGCTTACTAGTACTGATAGTTTTACAGCTTTGCATTAAAGTATGGGTGGTTCTTTGTTAAGGACTTGTTAACGACAATTCTAATTGAATTGAGGAGATCATCAGACAGTAGATCCTACACTTTTAACTCAATTTGTGCACTCATTTGTTTTTTTTTTTGTTGTTCATTTGGCTGATTGACCCGTAACATTTATGCTACATTGAGATTTCCTACGTGACTTTCAACACGATTTTTAAACTCTCCGACTATGGGAACAAGATATAAAGGCCGACGCAAAACAGCATGTTATCTTTTTGTTTGAAAGTTGAGAAAAATATTTGGAAGCTTTAGGTTTTGATAAAATAAAAAGATAATGCGCAGTTTCATTGATGTAAGTATATCAGTAGTGCTATTCTGTAAATATCTCACCGTGAAAACATGAGTGAAGTGATCATAAAGTGAGCTGTCAATAGTGTCAACCCCTAGCATCAGGTGGAATGACGGCTCACTTCCCTCTCACTTCACCTGAGTTATCACGGTGAGATGTTTACAGAATAGCACTACTGTACACATATCCGCATCTGCATTTTGATAATGAACCTGTCTCAATACAGTGATCGCTCCAAATTCGAAAGCATTTGTTTTTATAGTAGGTAAATCTTCGTGGATTCACATCTCGACACCATTCGAATTTCGAAGTGATAATATATTTGGAATGTTTGTAAAATTTAAAAAAAAAAAATTTCAGTAGAGCTTTTTGGATGCATGGCAGTGCAACAAAGAGTTCGGCAGTGTGTTTAATTTACTTACGAGAGCTCAGACCAAATAAAAGAGAGGTGATCCAAAAAAAAATTTTTTTTCAACGTATTTTCTAATCCATTAATACAATTTTCGTATGACTTAAATTATGCATGTAGATAGTTATTTTAAAATTACCAAATACTTAAAGACGACGTCAATTAGCGCCATCTACCCAACTTTTGTTGAAGCTCAAACTCGAGGACTAATCAGCAAAACATCAAATCGGTACATTCTCGGCAGTAGAGTGCAAATGATAAAGAACATCAAATATTCCGCAAGATGGCAGCACTCCATAAACTTTTCCATAGAAATCAATTCTATAGGTTCTTTGGTTTCGACTTTCTAAGTATTTAACATGCTATTTTCAGTTTCTGGTAGAAATGCCTAAAGGATTTCATAGTTTTCATTATGTTTAAACATTGTTTCGTGAAAATTTACGAAATAAATTTACTTTATTATAAATCACACTCATTTTCAGCGTCTGGCACGCCTCGTTTCATTTGAAACATTAAAATCATGCGAACAAAGTTTCATTTGTTTACAGTTTTAGAACAAGTGACTTATGACGGACTACCGTAAACTAAGAATGCACTTGGTCTTGAATTTTTTGCATAATTTTTCGAGACTAACGAGCAAATATCAGAATGACTTAACATTGTTTAATTTACTCGACGCACCGGTATGATGTAGGTTGCTGCACCACAGGTAAAAGACGAGGTTGATAAGAACAGTGCCGTCTCTTTCTGGGTAGAGGTGAAATGCGCGGCGCAGAGGAGGCCATCTGGGTTCACGTCACTGATCAAACAAGGCTTGCCTTCCTAGTCTGCGCTCTACTCGACAAACGACGAACGAACCGGCGGCACGGCGCCATTGCTCTCGACGTATCCGCACGAACGTGACTGTGCCTGGTTTTCGCTTGTTTTTCCTTCATCGATCGTGATAGAACATCATTACTGCGCAGTGTAAAAGGTAAGATACTTTTAAGTTGTTTTGGAAGCAGTGCATCTTGTTTCGCGAAGTGAGTGAAATCGAAGCGATAGTTGGGCTAGCTGGCTGGAGCTTTCTCGTTTATTTATGCAAAGAATTTACCGAGGGCGGTGTGTACACAGGCGAGTCGGAGGCTCGCAGGCGAGGCGCGGCGCGCGGCGCTGCCTCCGCCGCCTGCGCACCTTGCGCACTGCGCTCATCATACATTAATGTGTCAATTTTGGTAAATCACGTGCCAGTACCTTACCGTGTTCAGTGTTTCTGTGACTTGTGTATACTGTTTGTGCCCCCTGGTGTTCTGTTTCGTGCTACAACAACGGTTGTTGCCTCTGAAGACAATAAGGTTACAGTTTCTTTGTGTTGTGAAACTTGTGAGCATTCGTCTTCATTTCTTACGCTGACGCATGATATTACTTACAACTTTAGTGATTCTCCTTGAGTTTAAGCGCCTTATCATGCTTGGTATTTATTGTGAAGTATTTTTCTGTATAGAATTGTTGTAATCCATATATCTTTAGCAACATTTCAATGTTTTAGTGCCAACGGCAAAGTGTTTGACTAGATAAATAAGAGCATACTTAAAGATAATGCTTGATTCATCGTTTCCTTGAAACAAAACAATTTTAATCTGCGAAGATAAGCCAGTCCGTAGCAATTAGCCCTAATGTCATCAATTCATCATAACATACAAAATAAATATAAGTAGGTATAATCAAGCCTTGTAAGGCGCCAAGGTGTTACATGATAAAAGTTAGTTATATTATGTGACTCAACGAATGCCTTGTGTATTGAATATAACAAAATGTTTAAAACTAACAATTACTAAGAGACCAGGTGACATTAAACTGGAAATTGCACAATGAGTACGAAGAAATTGCAGCAATGGAGCTTTCACTCACAATTTTAACTTTAACCTATTCATTGCACGTCGGCGTCGTACGTCTGACCACCAAACAGAAAAACTTGAACGAAGTTACTGTATTCAGCTTCAAGATGACGTAATGCAACCGAATCAAACAGAAGGACCTTTCATGAACGAAATTATTATTTATGGGAACACAGGCAATAAACTTTTTGAACAAAGAACGATTGCAACGGAATTTCCTCATAATATTAGAAATTTGTGAAGTGTAGACCTATCTGATGACATAAAGACAGTTATTACAAGTGTTAACGTAATAAAAGCTGACCTTCGTCAAAAATAAGTGCCAGAGCGAGTGCCTACACTCACCATTATCATACCCTCATGATTGATGGAGTTAGACCTTCTTTCAAAGGAACTCCTAATTAAATTTGTATGTTGCCTTTTCTTTTTTACGGTCTCGGCTTTGTGACCCAGATGATTCATCGGAGGAAGTCTAAAACCAGTCTGGACGCCAAGTATGTTATGCATTGTCAAAACTTCTGAACTACGTCAATCAGTTCCAATTCCAATAAGCAATAAAATGTTCCATTGTTCTCCAGTGGATAAATCATGGTACCATTTAATCGATGTCAATATTTTCTTCGTCTTAATTCTTTCTCGTGACAAAATATGCAAACAACTTGGCCATTGTCCCTATTTTTGCAGTTCTTACCTAACAGAATAAACTTTAATTACGACTACTTATATAATACTAGCTGTGCCCCGCAGTTTCACCCACGTAGACCGGGATAAAAAGTAGCCTATGTGTCCAGGGTGTCAGCTACCTCCATACCAAATTTTATCAAAATCGGTCCAGCCGTTTGAGTGTGAAGAAGTAACAAACATAACAAACACACACACTCACAAACTTCCGCCTTTATAATATTAGTGTGATATAGTGTGATAACTTTGCTACAACATGTGCACTTGAGTTTATTTTGAGTATTATAGTCGCAATAAAAGGCGAAGCTTTATTTAAACCTCTCCAATTGATGCTATTCATGTTTTGAATGGGTCTGTCTGTATTCACCCCGCGTTGCAATAAAATCCCAATTGTCCGAGCGTTTCCTGTCATTACAGTTGTTGTCATGGCACACATAATTAAAATACCGTATGTCATACTGACAATATGGTAAAATTTAGACTTGCTAACGCTATTTTTGACAATAAACAGCTATCGGGAGTTCATGGTTAGTTGAATTTTGATCTCGTGGATTATCAGATGAGAACTAACGAAGCATGTAATTTGCTAAATAATTGACCTAATTGCGCCTATTAAAGCATGCAGTTCGCAAGAGGGACGTGACATCAGATGGACTAGTATAATTTTGTGGATGGTAACAATCAATCGGCTCAATTGATCTAGCGACCGGTTGCGGATAAAGACAAGGCTATGCGCCCGCGCCGGCGACGACGCGAACTAACACGGTCATGTGATCCTTTACGTTTACAGTGAACGAACACCTTCTAACAGTCAACTCAATGATTTTAAAAACTATTTGTAAAACACCGTTGTCCGAAATTGGATTGGACTTGATGTTGAGCATTCTACATTTGTAAATTTTACAATAATTCCGTTAACTTTGCGTTTGTTAAGCCACAATTTATGATCTCGTAAAGGCGCTGATTTCCATTTAAAGAGAGCTGATCAAATCATTACTCAAGCAGAAGTAAATAAACTATACCTCGAAAGTGGAATAACTTAAAGCGACCTCTTTTGTTTTGCTTGACCATTTGAAGAAACCAAATAATTTGTTTTCAGCGTCTTCAGCTTCTCAGCAGAATACAATGGCTTAAGTTTCAAGAACTATTGTTATGTTTAAATCTTCAACTTCAAATCTCTACAATCCATACGGTCCATATTTTTTATAACAATAACATGTTCGGTAATTAATGTTCTGTTACCTACCTATATAAAGTGCCTTTTCAAAAGAATTTAAATCAGTCACTTGAAAGAAATTTTGCCATAAATGGCGCGTCGTTATACAACATTACAATTTTATTACTGAATAGTCCTGAATTTCGATGCTATATATTAGGATATTGGAGGTCAATAAACTATAGTCTTAGTACGTTTCACACGTGTCTGTTATGGCCACGCTGTGTTGGAGCTCATAATACAGAAGCATCTCGGTTATAACAATACACAGCATCATCTAACATTCGTATCACATTCCCACGGTCATTGAAATGCTAAAATATGAAAACATTCAGAATATTTTTCATCAAATTTTCACAAATTTTCTCAACATCATTTAAATAAACACTTATTATTGCATAAATGAACAGAATTGCAAAAAAAAATAACGTGATAATAAAATAAAGAGTTGAAATAACAACAACTGATGCTGCATCAGTCATTATACAAGTCTCGAAGTCGGTACATCTAATATAGTTTAAGAAAAAGCTAATGGAGCAAAACGCGTCTACCTAAGAGCAGGAATGGAGGGCCAAGCCAGTCGTGTTCTGAGAAGTGCACAGGGCATTCCAGACATTCTGCAAACTGCACGCACGCCTTTTATTCAGCACGCCCGCCGCCGCTTGCTTTGAAATAGTTTTATTTGCATTTTAAGGAAATAATTTGGATGATTACTGCTGCGGGTGTTTTACATTTCATGTTTGAATGCGTTTACGCACAAACATACGCATGATTATTCGCGCCTTGGCAACCGACGTGCAAAGATAAAGGAACAAGCTACTAGCTAGTAATTTCTTGCAACTAGTTTCAATGTCAACACACTATACGAACGGAATAAAAACTGAATTCTCGTTGTAGAAACATCTTAACACTTTGACGACGATTGTTTGAGTTCTGACTCTGACAACACAATTAACATCTATTTTTGTTTCTAATTCTCATCACGTGGTGTTTGTTGTTGTCATATGTATACATGCTACTCGTACGCCTATTCTTTATATCGATTAAGATCTTCATACGATAACTACTTCAAAAAGATGGAACTGACAAATCTTGTTTGAATATTACAGTTTTGTACCATTTTTGCTGCAGACATGTCAAACATGACGTAAGCCTAAACAAGGCTTTATTTGACCATAAAAGCATGCACAGGCAAAAACATGATTTGACCGTGTGTTGTTATTGTATTTTGCAAGTTCTTTTGCAAGTTTATTTCTATAATAGTTTATTGCACCAATAGTTAAAGGTTTCTTTAGTATATTTGCCATTTGTTATTCAGAGAAAACCTTGTAATGGAAAAATATGAAATAATAAGTTATTAAATTCAGTTTAGTTTGTTTAATTATTTCAGTTTGCTTCAATTTCAAACTAAGCTTCTATTCCTACCACACCGAACGAACAAATTTGACATTATTTACTCAACAGCTCCTGGGTTCTTAACATTGTGCTATTCCTAATTGTTGCACGTGCTCAAGAAAGCATTTCATAGTCCTAAAATAGGATATAATAGTCGGCTAATACTTAGCTCCTTCAATTACCCACATGCCAACGTGTGGAGTGTACCTAGTTCATACTTAAATACCCATATGTAGTTCTCTACTTAACTCATATATGGGCTTGTGCCCGTCACACTTTGTGACTCCAGTGACATCACTGAAGATACTCTGGCATTGTTTTACTACATCCTAATTGAATTTTCTTCTATTCCAACAAAATAAAACGTTCATGTTCCAACTCTATTTGCAACGATGACAGCATCACTCGTTTCGATACTTAGCCACAAAGCGTTGCAATCAAGTTGATAATTCATTACCTTCCCTCGTTATTCATGCTCTTTGTTGTCTTAATTGTAAAAGTATGACGGATTATTAGTGAATTGCTTGGTTATGTGTTTTTTTTAATAAAAATTGTTGTCAAAGTTACTTCAATGCGAAATTTTAAACAATTAAGACATGATTGTCTAGATTTATGAAGCAATATCTGAAGTAATGGACAAGAGATCATGACTCGGTAGGTTTTATAAATACCTTCAAAATCTAATAACCAGCAGAAGTACGTCAGCACCGATGCAAAATAACATGTATAACTGTAGGCGTGCAACTCCACAAGTAAATGTAAGCCATTACTTCAATGAATCTGTGGGTATGATGTAGATTTAATGTATTATTTTAACGACCTTCGAAATCACCTTTATCGCTGACTCAGATAATTTTAAGAAACCGTAGCAAGGACGGAAGCTGAGCAGCCTGCGAACGAAGTCGATGACGAAGAGAATTTCACTTTTAAAATCCGGTCTGTTTAACTGAGGTTAACATTTTAACTAATTAGTGTTCCTCGTTGGAGCGAAATCGCAAAGGTTTTTTGCTAGCAAAAATTTATACATTATATAACAGATATTGAAAGTGTTTAAATAAGTATTAAAGAGTTCTGACTCATCAGCCTCATCAGATTGTAAAAAATTCTATTGTAACACCCCCTTATTCATAAAAAACTAAAACGCTTTATAAACGTATTTTACTTTTATAAGTGTTTTGTTTTCTTCTTTCAAACACAAATCATAATTCGAAAGAAATTGACAAAACACTTCCACTTATAACTAAAATTGGTTTATAGAGCGTTTCAGTTTTTTATGAATAAGGGGGTTAGTCTTTAGATTTTTGTGTTGTGAAGGTTACTGGACTAAATACTAAAAGACTAAAAAAAAAAAAGAAAAATAAACAAATATTTTGTTCTATACAATTGAATACGAAGCTTCAAATACTTCATGTGTCATCATAATCATTACCAACGTTTCCTAGTCCACCGCTTCTGAACATAACTTTTTCCGAAGCGACAGCGACAATAGTTAGTGCTTATCTACCAGTATTTAGAGGACTGCTAGAAGCAACAAATAGCAATGGTTATTGTGTTTACCGGTTGTAATGTTGCATAAGTAGTGCCAATCTTTGCACAATAATCACCTTTAGCTCTCAGTTAAATTTTATGTCCTACATCGGAAGACGAATACATTCATTTTAAACTTTTATTTATCTCAGATCAACTAAACGATTAATAAACTGTAGAAATGCGTGAAAATCACAGGAGATCATTTTAATAATAATCTTCTTGACTAATCCTGGTATTAAATAAAATATGCTAACCCTTTACTTGGCAGGACTTTTTCCGAATGTATTTTTTATCTTGCATCGCGATGCGCATGGTCCACCATCATTATCATGCTGTCTTCGTCAATACACTATCTCCAGTTACAACAGAATGATTTTTCCTCAATAATAAGAATATTTTTGAACTTTAAAAAAAATAATACCTGTCTAATAATTAGTTTACTTTCTACATTTTAATAAAGAGACAACATAACAACGCACTGCAATAAAAATGTGGATTAACATATAAACTAAGTTATATATACACTCCATTTCGGCACATATCTATTTCATTCATTGTTATTTTCCCCAGTATAAGTATTACCTATTTAAATTCCTTTTGCCTCTATCTACCGCAGTAAAACCGATGTACAAACGTGCTTACGTTCATTATCGTCTCATTTTCCTGATAACCTGAATAACCGTGGTTATCATGAAAAACATTGACGGCAGATTGTCAGCCACTAACAACGAAAAATTTACGTAGAATGGAAACAGACTCCTTAAAATATGCAATCCTTAAAACATAATGAAGCCTTAAAATCCTAAGACAGACAGCGGGGTTAGAGTCACGAACTTTGACTCCATGGTACTATTAAATGCAAGAAACGTAATATACTTAGACAGAATATACAACTGTGAAACAAGTTTGTGAGCTAAAGGTAAAGCTATGCATTTTCTTGATAACAGAGATGAAATGATCACACCGCTTAATAATTTAGACGCTTGACTTCTTATCGCCCTGGAATTTCTAGTTCAAACAATGAAGCGTTATTAAAACAAGATATTTTTATCCGTACAATATTTCTAGAAGATAAAGATAAGAGCAATTTAAACAATGGGGTTACAACCACCCCTAACAGAGAATATTAAAGTGATGAAACATATTAAAAACGTAAATACTGAAATAGAGTCAAATCGGATTATGGTAACAATTATTGGTCTTGTCCAATTCAGAACACGATTACACGATTAATGTATAATAGACCTACAATTTGTTTTACGTGTCTCAATTTGTTATTTAACTAAACAGTTACGTCAGGTTATACATCATTGATCCGCAACGAGCCGTTTCAACGAATCCCTCGACGACAATAAAGTGGTCATGCTTCTTAGATTCCTTGAAACACTGTGAAATCTCTACGGAGCACTTCATTCTATATAATAATAGTTCTATTTCAACTTCGTTATATTCGCATCTTATAAACCATATGCTTTTACAATAGTTTTAACGCTTAACAAATCGTCTCTAATGTCATTATTGTTTTATCATTCTTCGGATACTCTTATTCGTGTACCAGAAGGTCATGTTCCGTTGAAATTTTCCTTCCTCGACAAAGGAATTTATAAATATCTTGACTTTTGTTCAATGTTATTGGAGTGTTCTCGTGAATTATGTTTAAAAAGCTTCTCTCATGTCTCAAATTGTTTGTTGAGTGGGAGCAGGACGGAGAGTCCGCCATTCAATTCATATACATTACGATTTGTAACCGCACAGCTTGCGTTCCCTCACTAGTTGCATTCGATTTCTCGGTCAAATTGAAAAGCCCCTCGTCAAGTGGGTTTCTCATTGAAAACTGTGCGTATCTAATGCAGCCGGTTGTTCCGTGGGTGTGTTTTTATTTCTGTAGGTAAGCGTCGGCGGCAATAAGTAATAAGGTAAACATTAAGCAAGTGAGGCCGCGGCCGCGACTCGTCTAAGCAAGATTCTTAGCTCGTTATAATCGACGTCTAAGCCCACATAAATCTAAGGATGTTCTTGAATAATGTGTGTCACTTCGTTTCTTTTTGTGTTATTTACATGTGAGTGCAAATTGATTGCTATGACATCATAGTTTTGGGATTTTGATTTTTCTGTGTACTTTAGCGGACCACCGTTCCGTTTCGACAATAGTTTTATTTGCTATTTCTCTATCTCTAATGTAACCAGCAGCGGTGGCGTCTTAGGATCTCAACATTCCTACATTACCGTAGTTTCTACTATTTCCACACTATCCTTAGTTAATTACGAGTAGGTGTTAGTTGATAACCGGCGAGGTAGAATGCTTCAGATAAGAGGCCGTACTAACGGGAGGCTACCGACATAGGTATAGGGTGATTACGCCAGTCTGCCGACCACCGCTGGCTCTCGACCACTTAGCGAAAATCACGTAAAAATAGTCAAACCGAAGCGCGGCAAACGTTCATGTCGATTGTAAACGCACGCTCATTCTGTCTCCTTCTCCCGCGTCATCGTTTGTCAACCTAAGATAGTTTGATGCCGCTCAGTGAAGTGTTACACTTGTGCTGCAGTACACGTGTCACCAAAATATAGCGAAAATTAGTGAACGGGAACGTTTTAAAACGTGAGTAAAACAGGTTTTTGTTCAGATTTGATCATAGATATTATGCTTTGTGTGTCAAAATATGTTTGAATTTACTTCTAAACTAATAATCGATTGGAAATTACGAGTGTTTCATTAAAATAATGGGTGGTCGGCTATCTAACTGACTAAAATAACGTTTCCCTTAGCTTACGACCACCTGGTCGGGAACTAGCTGTATTAGTCTAGACTTTTTTCGAAGATTGTGCACTTACTGCGTGATATGAAGTAAAATACTTCGATGTTTTCTATTCATAACGGCACGGCTAATTTGCTCGTCAGTTTGCGACCGGCTAATTGTATAAAATAAGAGAAATTGTAAGCACTTAAAAATTATCAAATCATGATGGTCGACAACTGATCTGTTGTCGACCATTGATTTTACTCTGAACAAAATCTATCCACTTTTGCCGGTCGTAAAGTGGCTAGTTTACGATCATGCAGTGTTATCATGAAAATATTTTTATTTTGGTGGTCGGCAATTGCGTGTTTGTCGTCCACAGAAAAAATTGCCTGCTTATTTAAAACTAATGCTTCTATCTATTTGGTGGCAAGGTTGTGGTGATTGGTAGCTTGGTGCAGCATCTATTTTTTTTATTTCAGATGGCTCCACAATGCAATGTTGTACAAAAAAAAGGAAGAGACAAAGATAAATTGGTATGTAATTAATTAAATGTTATTATTAGTTTATCAGTATTTGTTGCTTTAAAAATTTAGTCATTTAATTTTTTTTAAACCAACAAACACTAAAAGAAATCAAAAATACAAGCTAGTATTGATCTAGAGATTTTATGGCGAGTAATTGGATATTTTATATTTCGTTGATAAGAATTCACCCTTGGTTGACTGGTAGAGAATGCCTAAGGCAATAAGTTCGCCTTTGTACATTTTTAGTGCGAAAAGTTTAAATAAATAAATTCATTATTGCAGGTCGGGACATCAAAAAAGAAGATTAGCAGGCGTCTATTTGACTATAGGGAAGATCATTTAATTAAAGCCCTAGAAGAAATAAAAAACAAAACAATGGGTATAAGGGAAGCATGTCGGATTTATGGCGTACCTAAAACAACTGTGCATGATCGGCTTTCGGGTAAAGTTGCTGTAAACAAGATGCCTAAAGTAGGTCCTGACCCTGTTTTAGGACGTGAGGGTGAAGAAAAGTTAAAAAAATGGGTATTAGATATGGCAAAATGTGGGTTTCCTATAAATAAAAAAGAGCTTTTTGAAAGCGTATCGAAAATTATTCGTGACACTGGAATGAAAAACCCATTTAAGGATGGAATACCAGGGGAAACATGGTACCAGTCATTTTTAAGACGTCACCCTGAGATAAGTGTAAGGGAGGCAGAAGGAATCAATAATGCAAGGGCAGCTGTAACCGAGACCCGAGTACGACTATGGTTTAAAGATCTCAGGGAGTATATACAATCCATAGACGCACTGGATATATTTGAAGATCCAGATAGAATTTTCAACGGGGATGAGACAGGTTTTTCTCTATGCCCAAAAAGTGGTAAGATTTTAGGACCTAGAGGGTACAAAAACCTCTACATAATAAAAAAGAGTAACGAAAAAGATAATGTCACGGTATTGGTGGTATTCACAGCGAGTGGGAAAATATGTCCACCTTTAGTAGTATTTCCATACGTAAGACCACCCAAAGCCCTCATTGATAACATGCCTACATCATGGGTACTTGGACGATCAGAAAGTGGTTGGATGAAAAGTGATGTATTCTATGAGTACATCTGCAATAGTTATAATACATGGGTGACTGAAAACGGGATCAAGAAACCCGTACTTCTTTTTATCGATGGACACAAGTCACATATGACTTTATCGTTGAGTCAATTTTGTGAAGCGAATGGAATCATTTTATATGCCCTACCAGCCAATACAACTCATATGCTTCAGCCGGCTGACGTGAGCGTTTTTAAGCCGCTTAAACAAGAGTGGAAAAACACAATTCGGATCTGGCAAGCGCGTGAAGAAAATATTAACCAAACCGTCACAAAAATTAACTTCTGCAAAATTCTACATGAGACTTTATCAACTATCAACTTGGAAGAAGCTATAAAAAATGGGTTCCGAAAATGTGGATTGTATCCATTAAATGAAGATGCTGTGGACTATACAAAATGTGTAAAAGATACACAACGCAAGGTAAGAACTTCGAACTCCAATAATAAAAATTCAGTATCTGCCAAAGATTATGATGCAGCCTCCAAAATTATTTCATTAATTCAGGACGACATTCGTAAACACAACATTAACACCAAGGTAATTTTGGCGGAAATAGATAAAGCTAAGGCAAAATTCCTTGCAAATCGCCGTTCTAAATCTAAGACACCAAGAACTTCTGCAGCTTCCAACCAAAGCATTAGTATACTTGCTGAAGAAGTTCTAGTTGAAGCTAACACTGCAATTACTCCAGACAATTTAAATTTCATTGAGCCTGCATTCGCTATGCCACAAACCCCAGCATCTCTTAGCCAACAATTAAACATATTAACCGCTGAGGTAAGAACCGACGCAAATATATATACCACAGACAGCAATATTGAAAATATAAGTTTTCCTGAGACTGGATCGTATATTTCGCTGAACAATATATCGCTTGTGCCGTTTAATGAAATTGAGATATCTCAAGATCAAAATAGCTCACTAACTGACTACTCTGTGTCAGAAAACCAATGTTTTCCTATCACGGTATCAGCTGATATCCATAATGCTGAGAAAGAAAAGATAGTGGACATTTTACCAGTTAAAGACATTCAGGCATCAACTATTAATGTATTAACAGATGCTCCAAATGCTAACCAGTTCAAAGAAAACCATATAATGGATGAAATCATTGAATATGAAGACCTTGAGGCGTCTATCTTTGATGTACCAACAGCATCACAACAAAGACACGAACATCCTCAGACACAGAAAGATCCTGAAAATATAATAACACAGGAAACAGGTCAGGCTACAGCTGTTAATCAAACTTTTTCCTTTGATGACGCATTCGAAAAGCACCTAAAATTTCCTGAGCCACCAGCGGTAAAAGACAAAATAAGAAATGGTCCTAAATTGCCAAGTGCAATATCGACAAGTGTATGGAGAGAATTTTATAATAAAAAAGATGAAGATAAAGAAAATAAAATTAAAGAAAAGAGACTCAAACAAGAATTAAGAGCAGAGGTAAAAGAAAGAAAAGCTAAAGAGCGAGATAACAAGAGATCAAAAACTAAGAAAACACTACGGAAAACCACAAAAAAGTCAGTTTTAAAATGCAGCGAATGTTCCAATGATTTGATCAGCGATGTCGAAGATGACTCTGAAAAGAACATTGGTTGCGATGAATGTGTTCGATGGTTTCATCTAAGATGTACAATTTTAAAAAATATGTCTTACTTAGAAGCAGCACAATTAGATTATACCTGCCAGTATTGTACTCTATAATATTAAATAAACGTGATTATTCACACATTTATTAATGATTTTATTTTTGACCTTAATTTGATAATGCTTGAGTCGTTTTTACGGTGGCTTTCTAACGGTCGAGAACTAACAAAAAAAGCATACGTAAACTGACTTTAGGTGTCCGAGAACTGAAAATATCGCACTTTTCGCTAGATCTTTAATTATAAAATAAGACATTAATAAAATACAATAAAAATATATCAGATCGTGTATTTTAAACATTTTTCTTTCACATAAAAATCCATTATCAAAATATTAACACTTATTCTAATAACAATGTCACTTTAAAGATTAAAAGTCTACTAAGTGGTCGTGAACCGGCATAATCACCCTACTTTATCTTCTACCAACGGTAATTCGTTGTTTACCTTTTCGACTCTTGTGCCTTCTTGAAGTGCTTATTCATTTTACGTGTTTCTGGGAACCATTATTGCTGTTGTTATTTAGGCGCTTATAGTGTTTCACAGGAAATATTGGTATTAAACAACGGACACTGCAATTCTAAGAAAATAAAGTCTTAAGAAAGTGTTCAGGTGAAGATTAAGATACGTTAAACCACAGAATTGAAGTAAATTGATGTTTGTTTGTAAGTTTTTTTCAATTGTGCTTGCCTTCCTGGAGATAAATCGCCTTAAATTGTATAACTCGCAGGGCCCTAATTGACTATGACCACTTAACAATTTCTTACTTCGAAACTACGTCAATTCCTTGAGCTAATCACGATATCTGCTAATAACGTATTCTCTATAACACATTAAACGAAACCGCCTATATATAAAATGGGGTTTCTACAAGACACGATATTGACCTGGGAATCATACAGAATTGGGCCCCTGGTCTAATACTGTTTAGAAACGAGGACGGCCAAATTCCACAGAAACATAATGTGTTATTCAACTAAAAATGCATCCGAGAAAAAATTCCATGTAAATATTGAATGTCTGTGTATCTTATACCTACATATGTGCACAGTGGTATTTGGCACACAATAATAAACCAGTGCAAACCAATGTTTGTGTTGCTTCATGTATCACATAGAGAGGAAAATGTTGTTTCTCAGTCTTTACGTAAACGAATAACAAAACCTAGATTAATATTTAGAATCATTTTAATTGATTATCGATAATTATTGCTGTACGTAACAAATGCTGCAGTGGTTTTTGGGCTTGGTCAGTAACCTTGCCGATAATTGAAGAGCAAGCAAAAAAGCTTCGCTGACAAAAAATCTTCTAAGAACTCTTCATCGTCTATCTTCTTGGCCCTTCAATAGGGCGGATGAAAAACTGGGCCATATGGTTCATATCTAATTTTATAGTCTTGTGGTACATTATGGCATGATGTATTGACTGCCAAAGCCTTGGAATACAGATTATTATCTATTTATCTGCCTTATTATATGCACATACGACGTAATATGCTATTACAATAAACTACCCATCTAACGTCATTGTTGCACATATAGAATAGTAATATATAAATTGACGCTTACAAAAGAAAACGTATGATGGCAATTTTTTTCAATTTCAAGTTCAGCGTTTTTCTCAATCTCAAATAGGACAGTTTTAATTTATTGTCTACTAGCTGTTCGTGCCCGGCATCGCCCGGGTGAATTTCATGTCTCTATCTCCAGTGGTTTAGGCTGTGTGTTGTCTGTTTTCATACAAAAATTTCATCCAAATTTCCGACTTTTCCGGTGAATTTTCCAAAACAAATCTATCATACATACCTTCACAATTACAAACCCAACAAAAAAGAATTAGCCAAATTGATGCAACCGTTCTGAAGTGATGCGCTTATACATACCTACATTTGGCAATTTATTTTTATTTAAGATGCTCGATCACTGATGATCATATAATATCAAAGAAGCCATAGCCAGATTATTTTTGATAGAAAGAAGCTACAAATAAATAAAATATAAGAGGATCACCAACAACGTGACTACATTTTCACAACAAACAAATCACGTATATCCAGAAAAAAACCGAGTTTCTTGTTAAAATATTAGTTTTAGTACAATAGTCAGGCAGGTATATTATATTAAAATACCGTTTCTCGTAATGCGCAGTTACGCCGATCGATTTTGCATGGACATTCGAGATTAGAACGTTGCACGCTTACTGGCCGCATGTTTTTGGCACGAAATTATATTTCTGTTCGATCAAAACTATTGGAAGAAATGTCTCATTTCCCTTTTAATTTGCGATCTTCCTTTGTTTAGAAGAGTACCTACTTTGTTGCTAATCTTCTTTATCGTCATTTGTTTTGACTTTCGTATGGAGATAGCTAGAAATCATTGTCGTAGGTAATCTTTTATTGATATCGACTATTTGATGTTTCTTTCTATAAGCTTTCCATAAAAGAATACCGTTCGAAACAAAGATTATAGTATTCATTTACACCTACATTTTTCTAAATACCTACTGTCAATGTTGATTATCTTTAACAAGATCTGTCTCATAATGAGGATCTTTAAAAAACCCATGCAGCACCTACCTAAACATTTTCTGCCATAATTTAATGCAACTATTTATTATTCATGATCGCGCAATAAACGTGTTGAAGTGTGGAAATTTAGGTTACTAATGCGTCGATGATTGAAACTTCCCCAGCGATGTGACCTCTTTCCATCAGGCTAGTTGACCTCCAGAATCACGACCGATCTTTTAAATTGCAGGACTCTTTAGTGAGACCGCTTTTGTATCTTTTTATAGCACTCAGATTTGTATTCAGAAGTAGGTACTGGGTCTGTAATAAAATGCTAGTTTTCCTAAATAGTCGCTACCCCAATTATAGATCGGTACCTACTAAGACTTGTAGGCTTTTCTCGAGATTGAAAAAATAATAGCGCTTACTTTTTATTTAATTCAACATAGATATGATTATAGAAATATTATTATTTATAACATTTTATTGCCAGCAGAATCCTAGCAGCTGGATCTATTTTACAAAATGTAGTAAGTAATAGGTATTATCATATAATTTAAATAAACAATATAATGTTTTATAATTTCATCTAACAATAGGTATCCATGAAGTGTTTATAGGTAATCGGCTTGTATATATCATAAAGTACATCTAGGTACTTATACTACATTATGTAATAAGCAAGCCGTGACTTCAACATGTTGAGTGGTGAGTTGGTGACTACAAAGTGCCTACCGGAGTTCCGGTTACCTATATCAAATTAAAATGTTGTTTACCTGTTGAATATACCTAAGTTTGTGCTACTTAGTTTATCGGAAACTAGGAAAACTTGCCAGAAAATGCATTGCTTTGATGCAGATTGTTTTTCTTTATTTATCAGTGAGTATCTGAAACGAATTCAATTAATCTGCTGTAAGATCTCAGGTAAAATGATTTTGTGTGACTTGAACTGCCATGGCGGTGGCCATCAGGGATTTTAATTTTGATGATTTTGTCGCCAAATATCGGAATTTGTCAGTCACTGGTTCAAAAGCTATAAGGGTTTATAGGTGGCCAATCTGGGGAGCATCTCCCCAGCTTAGCCCAATTTGAGTCTCAAAAGCTAGGGCACCTAGCGAAGATCTGTTTTCTCCCAAACTTTGTCGCTAATTAGTCGCAAGTTTTCGCCAAGTTACATATTTAGTCGGATCTTAGTTTAGAAGATATAATGAGTGCAAGTTTTAAGGTTTAGTCCAAGAGCTAGATTAAATAGTTTTCATTAACTCTTGGATCTCTCGACGACGCTACTTCACGCTCTTAGAAGTAGCGCTCGCCGATAGCTACCGAGGCACCGCTCGCTACGCTCGTTCGGCTCGCGCGCGGTTGGACACAATTCTACTAACCTAACCTTACCCATTTCACACAGTTCATAATTTTTCGACAGTTTATAATCTAACGGTAATAACATCGATAGATTATTAACTAACGGTTCTTACAATCTTACGGTGACAAATATAAACCATAATAATTAAGCATCCTCCACGCATCTATGGTAATTAAAAAGGGCTATACAACTCGTGGCTGACCATAAAGTGTGATCTCACCAGCGTACGAGTTTCAAGTGTTAATGCCTCTTAATAAATCCAATGCCAGTACGACGTCCAATTGATTTATTTTAGTCGATGACGCGTGTCAGCCTAGGAGCTAGACGCACACATCTTCAATTCAAGGACAAATAAAGTAGCAACGCGAATTATCACCTGTGTGCCTGTATGGAAAGGACGAAGCGGGCAGCTATTTCGATAATGTTCTATTTTTTAAATTTAGCTCTTTAAAGCGATGAAAATGAAGTAAACAGGTTTATGATTTACAATAGACGTAATAAGGAGCTTTTAAAGCGAAAGAACGTTGCAAAAAAGTTAATGATTTTCAGTTGCCTTGTACCCTTGGAGTTTACTATAGACTGAAAAGTGCTACATTGTTCGAGAAAAAGTATTTTCTTTTCTTTGTACCTACTA
Source organism: Cosmia pyralina (assembly GCA_946251885.1). Taxonomy (NCBI): domain Eukaryota; kingdom Metazoa; phylum Arthropoda; class Insecta; order Lepidoptera; family Noctuidae; genus Cosmia; species Cosmia pyralina. The sequence goes on from OX276343.1 coordinate 9,730,898, forward strand.
GTTGTCCTAATCGATAATGTTCACATACATAGACAACTATAAAACACCTCTTGGTTAGGTATTATCTAGCTACCTGCAAGTACCTCGAACTATTATCACGCGCAGATAATAAACGTTATCATTCGTTTTATCAGCACGAATACAAATAATACTGATCAGTGAATGTACTTAGACCCGCCTACTAGGGAGGTTTATTAGCGTCGAATACTGAAGTTAAAAACTCTATTTGTAATGGAGTCTAGACAAGGCATTCATTTAGCCATTGGGCTACTAATTAGTATTCTTACAAAGCACTGGATAAAAAGGCAGTTGCAGTTACTTTAAGATTGACACATTCAATGTAGTAGAGTCACTCATTAAGTCCGCTATAATTTTAAATGCATGGTAGTTACGGAGGAGGCGTGGCCAACTTGCGCTGGAGCATAAATCATTGCGAATAATGTATGTAGATTTACAATTCAGCTCATGACCTCAGGAAGTTATACGACATAATGCGATTCGTATTCTTTGAGACCAAATTAGCGTATGAATATTTGGCGCCTTTTGTTTTTAAAGGCGATACACGGACGGAGGTGGCAGAGTAATGTATGTCCTTGGATATTTTATTTTGTAGTAGAGTTATTCGACGTTCGCACAGACGTAAAAATATCGCTGCGATTTTTTTTCGCGCACTGGATTTTCAAAGCTCTGTCTAGCGCCGAGAGTTGAAAATCCAACAGTGTGCTTTTTCGACGCGCTGGGATGCATTCTGTTGTTGTCAGGTTGGATTCTCGAAGCTCAGCTCACCAAGAGTTGAAAATCCAGTGCGCGATAAAATCCCGCCGCGATATTTTTACGTCCGTGCGAACGTCGGCTTACATTACTACCGATTATTCCCGATGTCCACCACTTGTCTGGCCACCACTGGGGGACAGCGAGACAACTTTAAAACATTATTCTCGTTGTCCACCACTGGGGGACAGCGTCATTATTTTGTAAAGTATTTCCATTCGCCACCACTGGTGGACAGCGACACGAATTTTTTAACATTCCCTATGGCCGCCGTTGGGGGACAATGGCACAACTATTTTGATCCAATTCCCACTGGCCATCAATTTAAATTATTTAATCTAGAGACCGGTAAAGGATAGCTTAATATACTTACGGATTTGATTTTTAGCAGGGCTAAGGGTGAGACTAATTTAAATATTTCTAAATTATATGGTAGGTAAATAGTAGTCATATTCTTGAATCAACTTTTATTAAATGTTTCACTCAAGTATTAAAAAATTATCCTACTACTTACTCGTAGTATAGCTTTGATTGCTTATTTTTTATTGAAGTGGGTAATTAACCGACATAATTTCCACAGCTGGTTGATAGGTTACAATTTTTAAAATCGACTAGAACATTACAATCATAATCACAGTTTTATTATCCTATTCCTCGACGGAGGAATAAAAATTAAATATTATAAACTAATCAACAGTTTTAAAAATCACATATGTAGTTAAACAAAAAGACAATAATAATTTATCACAATATCTAGAAATTGGCCTTTACAAGTTCTATTTGGGTTTCTTGAATTAAACATAATGTAGGTACTACTCAAAAGTCTTAAACACCACATAGTTAAACAAAAAACAATAAGTACTTATTAGTTTCTCATAATTTCTAGAAATTGGCCTACAGATATTTGGCCGTTTACAAGTTCCATTTGGGTTTCTTGAATAAATTGATCGCTGTAAACATACTTTTTTTTTTCGTTTGTAATAATAATAATAGCTAATAATAATAAGCATTAGCAAGAAAATAAAATTTAATTTTAATGAATTAAGTACCAATAATTAATTAAATTAACTATATTAGGTATACACGGAAAGAAATATTATGTCATTATTATAACGTAAGCATTAGAATTAGATAAAAGTAATTTCAGCATAAAACCAAATGGTCTCTAGATAAAATAATTTAAATTGATGGCCAGTGGGAATTGGATCAAAATAGTTGTGCCATTGTCCCCCAACGGCGGCCATAGGGAATGTTAAAAAATCCGTGTCGCTGTCCACCAGTGGTGGCGAATGGAAACACTTTACAAAATTGTGACGCTGTCCCCCAGTGGTGGACAACGAGAATAATGTTTTAAAGTTGTCTCGCTGTCCCCCAGTGGTGGCCAGACAAGTGGTGGACATCGGGAATAATCGCATTACTACTGGCTGAAAATAAGTTCCATTGTTAGTTTTATATCGGTCAATAACGTTTTGATTTTATGTAGTTGTGGTTTACAGTTTGTTGACATCATACTCGTTAACATTCGTTTGAAATGAGTGATAGTAGCTAGGTACCTATAATTATCCATTTGTTGCGTCATCGATAGAAACATGCGATGGTGTTTCAAAAATCATGTAATTGTTAATCTTTTAGGGAGTGTAAAAAACCTACAACGGAAATTGTGATTCACATTTTTGTACACGAGTTATTGTTAGTGTCGTTCATTCGCCCCGACTAGATTTAACTTCTAAAACCTAAACTCACGCACAAAAACTAGCATGCAAATGATCTATCGGCTCAACTACTGGTATACAGTTAAATATAAGTAGTTCTAAAATCAGAGTGTTGAGCGTGGGAGCCGACTGCCTGTGTTAGGATCGAACGCCCATAGGAAATATATTTAATATCTGTAGAATGAATAGAAATTTTATTACTGTGAATAAATCTGAACCACTAAAGGGTTTATAAGCCTGAAGTGTAGAGCCGTAGTTATGACGCGATAAATAAGTGAGTGTAAGGAGCCCAGAAGTGGGGCAACCGGGGCTTCCTACAAGGCGGTCTCATGATGCGTCATCGAACCCACGTTTTGTAATAAAATAAATTTCATCATTGACAATGTGGTCGAGAACATCACTTTATTGATCGAGAATGGTTCATAAGATTTAAAAACAATTGACGATCGTTTTTGAAGGACCAACGATTGTTTCGGAATCTTACGTTGTTTTAGGATTAAAATAGCCTGCAACTTATAATTTAGGATACTTATAGTTTATGTAATTTTATAGGATGTAGATTAAGGATTTAGCATGTAAGGCATCGCATCTATCGCATTGGATCGCAGATCTGTAATGGTAGTTGTAGGTAAGATTTGCGTAAATTAATGAACTTTAATCGACTCTATTGTGTATTTAGTTTGCAGCAATTCATCTGTTCTAGTAATTAACTGTCACGACAATAACAATAGAATCAATAAATTGAGTAGAGTACAAACAATAGGACTTGATTTACAGTCAATCGTTGTAATAACTGTCAGTTTAAAAATATTGAGCTTATTTTTATCCTTGAAAGCGATAGTAAGACCCCGTTCCCACGGGCGTAATAAAATCGCGGCGGGATTTTATAGCGAACTGGACTTTCAACTCTCGTTGTTGAGCGGAGCGTTGAGAATCCAACTTAACAATAACAGAGTACATTCTAGCGCGTCGAAAAAACACACTGTTGGATATTGCACTCTCGGCGCTAAGCAGAGCGTTGAAAATCCAGTGCGCGAAAAAAAATCGCCGCGATATTATTACGTCCGTGCGAACGCCGACTTAGGGAAGAGTGAACTATGGAAACGACAAAACCCCTTTTGTCGTTCCCCAAAATTGAGTTGACTTCCGAGTTTCTTACAGTTTTACATACTTACATAATTTCGTAGGTAAGATTTAAAGAAATAGCAATATCCAAGTACATACCTAATCGAAAAATAATCGATTTTCACTCAATCTAAAACTTCACAAACTTGAAGTTTCTTTTGATTCAGAGCGAGACAAATGTTCAAACGTTAGTAAGTTTCATCCATAGCTTGACAAATCTGACATGAAATTCTTTCAGTTTCTCATTACAATCCGTGTATTACACAAAATAACCAATGTATCGCATTATGGGATATGTAATACATAGGTACTCGTACCTATATTAAACATATTTAAATATAGAAAAGAGTATTGAAAAACTTAACCCTAATGCCTCGATCGGCCCTGACAACATTCCTAATTATGTTCTGAAGGGATGCAAACGAATCTTGGCAACTCCCCTTTGTCACATTTTTAACTTAGCTTTACGATCCGGTGTTTACCCTAAGCAACTTAAAGTATCACGTGTTACTCCTATACCCAAATCTAGTGACAAAGCTTCAGTAGAAAATCATAGGCCCGTTGCAGTTCTTCCTACAATTGCCAAAGTTTTTGAGCACAGCCTTCATTCCATTATTCTCAAACAGATAAATGTGTATCTTTCAGATGCTCAGCACGGCTTTCGACCCGGACGCTCTGTCGATACTAACCTAATGATCCATGTGGACCTCATCTCCAAAGGGTTAGATTCCGGTAAACAAGTTGACGTCGTCTATTTCGATTTTCGCAAGGCTTTCGATCGGGTCGACAATGATGTGCTTTTGACTAAACTATGTGCCATTGGTTTATCCCCAGGCTTTCTTAACTTCTTCGCCGATTACCTGCGCGACCGCAAACAATTTGTCAGACACGGCTGTTTCGAGTCGGAGACTTATAATACGCGTTCAGGTGTCAGCCAGGGTTCAGTATTGGGTCCACTTCTGTTTCTGATCATGATCAACGATCTAGCAAAGGAAATCTATTTCGCAAAATATCTTTTATATGCAGATGACTTGAAATTAATAATGGAAGTGAAGACGGACGATGATTGTAGACGCCTGCAGAGCGACATTGACTCTATCCACCGTTGGAGCATTAAGAACAAGCTCTATTTCAATACTGATAAGTGTTACGTCATGTCATACTCTCGACGGTTGCTTCAAATCTGTCATGGCTACACATTAGACGGTCAACAAATTACTCGCGTCACTAACATTAAGGACTTGGGAATAACCTTCGACAAAGGCCTGACTTTCAGAGACCATATTTCCGCCCTTGCAAAGGAATCCTTCAGGCGTTTAGGGTTCGTCCTGCGCAATGCCCGTGACTTTGACAGCCCACATGTTATCAAACTGCTTTATAATACTCTGGTTCGATCTAAATTAGAAGCAGGTGCATGTGTGTGGAATCCCTACACTGCAACTCAAACGTTGATACTGGAGAAGGTCCAAAAAACCTTCCTTAGGTTCTTGTTTAAAAAAGTGCACAAGTATTTTCCGTACATGTACCCAACGAATTACCTTTTTGGGATGTTGGGTTACAATTCCTTGGAAGTTAGACGAGGTTTGAATCAGATTGCGGTAGCCTGCAAAACCCTCAGAGGGCTTATCGACTGTCCTGAGCTACATAACCTATTTTGTCAATTATATGTGCCTGGCAACTATATAGGTCACCGCCACAGTAAGAGGCACAAATTGTTTGCTCGGCCAGCATGTCGTACGGTCGCGAGCAGAGTCGCCGGTGTGTCGGACTCTGGAAGCCCTCAATGCCCTCCTGGCAGTCAATCCTGATTGTGATCTGTTTGCCGATGAATGGAGAGAGATAAAGCGAGTGTGTCTAAAGTTTTGCGAGAGAAAGTATGAGAGAATTTCCACTGTTATTTATTAAGTATGTAATAGATATTACAATATTAGTATTGTGTTTCTAGGTTAATTATTGTAATTGGTGTATAACCGTTTTAATTAACTATAAATAAATAAATAAATATTGTGAGCATTTAAATACAACACAGCCTTTTCTAATCTAAAATCATCATTAGTTACCTACGCCTATTGTTAGTCATATGAAGTCATATCGTATTTGATAGTAGTTAACGTTTTCCTTATCCATAACATTGTAACAGTTAAAACAACTAATTTTGATATAATTTCTAATACATTTAATTTTAATTCTGTGAAAGATTTGTACGCTGGAAACAACAGAATATTATGGACGTCATATTTTGTGTAACACCTTTGTAACAACAATATTTTAACAAATAAATAAATTATTATTATATTATAAATTATCTTCCTACTCTACTCTTAAAGTGTCATGCAAAAAAAAGTGTGCAGTCGAGGGACCCCTGTCCGTCAGGAACGAAGTTCCTTCTCAAGTAATTTAAAATAAAAACGAAATTTTCGTAGCCTCTTGGATTTACATTTTGACCTCACTATCGACTTTAGCACCCTCGAAAACTATGAAAACGACCCCATTACGAAAAATTTTAAGATTTTCGCAGCCGCCGTCTTGAATTTTCATTTTGATTTCACTATCGGCTTTCGCACCCTCGAAAACCATGAATACGATACCCATGATAAAAATTTAAAAATTTTCGTAGCCGCCATCTTGGATTTTAATTTTGACCAAATGCACACTTTCTCTCTCTTTCTCAGAGAGAGAAAGAGAAAGTCGCATGAAGGGGGCATACCGCTTTGTCGTTACGTGACCATTTCTAACATGTAACTCTTACCGCAAGCCGCATTAAAGGACTTCGTTCCAAAAATATTTACAATTTGATGTGAAATTCCACAGTCGAGCAAAAACCAGAAATTGACGTAAAAGACGTAATAGTTTCTAATCTAAAGCCGAAAGTACTAACTAAGTACCTACTCTATCTCTTGATAATCCAACATTTCCCACTACGTGATGCATTTTCTGTCTCAAAAGGCTATCATTTATATATATATATATTTATCTCTATGATGAAGTGTCGATTGTTTGTCTAAACTCTTATGCAGCTTGGAACACAAAACTAGAGTGCTACGCCCCTTATGTCTATAGCAACTTGAGGCAATTGAAAGGAATTGGCTAGAATGAAGTTTACGTCTGATGACTAAGCACTATTGTACTGAGAATAGAACACTATCGTTTATTACTTTACCTGGTATTTAAACAATTCCGACTTTGTTCGTTTCATTTAACTTCCTGTATCGAAAGTTAGATTAGGTATATACAGGGTGTGTAAAACGTAGTGGTCCAAAGGCAAATGGGGTAAACCGGAGGTGGCCACCTATCATTTAAAAATTTAAAAGTTGGGACATTCTCAACAGTTCAGGAAACGCAATTTTAATAATTTTCAAGAAATTTTACACTTTCACTTGAATTTTTTGACCCTGTGAACAAAATTTTCGACGTAGCGACTTCAAATCTGGCTGGAAGATGCCTTGATAGTGTGGGTACAAGATTATATTTCTATTTACGTTCAATGTAGCTCTGCAACGGTTCAGGTTTTATTATTAAACTTTAGCGAAAGTTTCTAAATCCAGATTTAAAAATGTAATTATTAATATATCCCAACTTTTTTAAATGACATGTGGCCACCTCCACCTTACCCCATTTTCCTTTGGACCACTACGTTGGACCCTGTATAAATCTGAATATACAATGCGCTTCATCACAAACTTACGGATAAGCTTATGAACTCTACTTTGAAAGAGTAGAGTGTATCTGTGTCTTAAGAGGGCTGTCGCATTTTGTCACCTCTCTCGCTCACACACATGGGACCAATTTTTTAAGAATAGTTAACTATTAAAAACACATTTTTATTGTGGCATTTATTTAGCTCATCTCAAAAACAGATAATATTTTTTGAACTGAGTTTATTAGATAACACAATAGAAATGTGTTTTAATAATTAGGTACCTATTAGATTAACATTATTTACTAGTCCTTATTGATAACATTTTTCAAAAAAGCATCTTTTCATTGAGAGGTGACAAAATGCGACAGCCCTCAACCATTTCCCTGTTATGTGTAAGAAAAGGGAAAATAAAATTATTAATTGACGGTAATAAACTAATGTATCATCGTTTCGATCAAAGTTTTATTATTTCTGTCAATCTCGCACCTAAGTTTGGGTACTATCCCAAGATATCTACGCGTTATCTTGGTACTAGTCATGAAAAAAAAAATTACCTTTATCAAATATGTAAATTCAAATTCAAATTCAAATTTTTATTGCTCAACACATTACATAATCATACATTTCTAGATGTCAAGTGAATGCGCAGTCCACTGTGTTGCACCAATACAGGCATGCAAAATTATAAACACTGTCCTAAATTCCAATTAATACCAAAAATTCATAAAAATCATTAATAATACTCTCTCTCTATAATGTCATAAATTCAAATCAAATGTATTATTTCGTACCTGCTTGTAATAGTTAAATACATACAGAATGCATATTTCACTCACGTGACATTGTTCTTTCCGCGTATTTCATTACAATCGTTTGTTGTGGTACGAATTTCAATTTCGCTCACATTTCATTATTTTTTTTGTTGTTTTCCGTATGCAGTCATTGTAGAAGACTGTGGAGTGAGGACAAATGTACAAGGACAGGTTACATGAATGGACGTTTTGTTGCCGACTCCGCTTTTAGTATTTAAATGGAGCCAGGGGCTAATTTAACACTTAGTTATTTGAACATAATTAAATGGGTACGAATAATGTATAGAATTACGTTAGTGACAAATACCCACCAAACTGAAAAAATATTCTTTACAATTGCATTTTATTTGCACTTGAACGCTTTAATCTGCTTTTTCACGTGGTGCTATGTACCAATCATGCTGCATCAATTGGGTACCCCAGTTGTATTAAAATTTTAATACAACTGGGGTACCCAATTGATACAGCCCACTGTACCTACCCCATGGTAAACCAAAGCCATTTTAATAAAATTGACGAACTTAACTCAGAAAGTGGGCGTTAACCACACGATCTGTGAGTTTAGTAAACTCTGTATAATCGGACAAGGCAATAAAGGCGCCAAAGCAAACACGACGCCATTTTATGATCGCGTACCTACGATGTTTATTTCGCGCCATCATGGGATGTGATGTGCATGTGACCCAGATGACACTAAATAGTGTATTGGTGATTTTTATTGAGAGCTAAACATCACCATGGTTTTACATTCAAAAACTTTTTCGGAATTGCGTTGGTAGATGACATTTTAACTTTCACCATTGGAGAATTTACATGTTCTAAAAGTCGTTGTTTTTTAAGAAATAAATACCTAAATAGTTTTTCCAATGTTTTTAAAATGTAAAACTTTATGAGTACTATATTTCAGTTTTACGCTTCGTAAAGTAGGTGATCAATCTAACACGATTCATTGTTTTCATAAAATATTATAAGTAAACATAAATCGTAGCCATTTCATATTGCAAAACAAGATTAGAAAAATAATTAATAATCTGGATGATGATTCAGACATGATGATTTTTTTTGTTGACATCAGTCAAATAGTAATTCTTGAAAGCATGCGTAATAAAAGTTTGAAGTATCTCAAACTTTTGACCGGGTTACAAAACCGGGTTAAAAAATATTATGTACTCATAACAATTTGCCCGAATTACGTCGTGTTTACTTTTTTTACAACACAAAAACCAGACAAGACTAAACCCCCGTTCGCACGGGCGTAATAAAATCGCGGCGGGATTTTATAGCGCACTGGATTTTCAACTCTCGTTGTTGAGCCGAGCGTTGAGAATCCAACTTAACAATAACAGAGTACATTCTAGCGCGTCGAAAAAACACACTGTTGGATTTTGCACTCTCGGCGCTAAGCAGAGCGTTGAAAATCCAGTGCGCGAAAAAAAATCGCCGCGATATTTTTACATCCGTGCGAACGTCGACTTATAAAAGATCATGAACATTCAATCGCCTGTCGCATCAAACCTATAATTTAACCTTTTCAATATGGGTCATTGTCCCGTTAGGTTAGCACTGTATACACCTACCGTGATTATACTGTAGTAGGTACAATGTCGCTTCATGGGCCACGATTTATGGTGCCATGGCATTTATGGACACAATGAAACGTACAGGCTTTATACAACGCGATGACGGAAATGTATCGGTACATATAGCTGGGTCTTGTAGTTGTAGTGTGACGTCTGACTAGGTTTAGGGAATACGTTCCTTGTGTGTGTGTTTTGATTAGTTCGTATGTTATGAGTTCTATGTTTGCCTAGTACCCTGCACCCTAATTGCGTAACACACGTATCAATCGGAATCTGAACCATTTTGAAGCAAATTGCTAATCCATTGCTCGAAAATTTTGTCTGCAATGAATGTTGTTGAACTGTCAAAATGAAACCGATTCCGATTGATAGTGTGTCACGCAATTGCCCCGCGGGGCAGGATCGTCCTTGTTGAACATTACATTATATTCAATCAATCTGCCTAGCCTATTCCCAACTATGTTGGAGTCGGCTTCCAGTCTAACCGGATGCAACTGAATACCAGTATTTTACATGGAGCGACTGCCTATCTGACCTCCACAACCCAGTAACTGGGTAATACGATACCCCTTGGTAAGACTGGTGTTGTCAGACGACCCGTAACGACTGCCAAAGATCCACGAATGACAACCGGGACCAACGGCTTAACGTGCTTTCCGAGGCACGGAGGAGTCTCGGTATGTAAAGAATGGTCACCCATCCACTGACTAACCCCGGCAAGCGTAGCTTAACCTGATGGATCGACCCGTGCGGCTGTTATTACTTAGCCACAAGCTCCTCAAAACTTCGACTTATTCACAGACACTAAATCAAATCAGAGCGTACGTTTTCGGAATCTAGTTACCTAAGTAATTATCAAATTAATATGCATGTAGGTACTTATCAAATCTAATTCATAAAGAAAACTTTTCTCAGACTAAGCAACGTAGAAATGAGAAATATTTATGATAACAATTATTTTAATTAAATTAAGGGCCGGTTTTTAATCGCCAGTTAACTTTTATCTGACGAATAAGTTTGTCATTTTGAATGGACAATCTGTCAAAACGTCACATTTATTATTCAGGCCCTAAATAATTTAAACTACCTAACTAAAAATATTAATGCCCCTGTTTGGCATAGGTATAACTTTTTATAATGGTTGAAGCGCTGCTTGCAAAGACAGTCTTATCAAAATGTCAAATTCACAGCAATTCACAGTCGACTGTAAAGAACTTGAGTATTCGCCGCGCGATCTAAATTACTATAGTAATTATAAACGGGCTACACGCTAGCACGGAGCACAAAATAATTGTTACGGAGAATTTGAGCCTACTCAATGTAGACAGGAAATCCTAAGGGATCGAGTTGCAGCTCATTCGGAATCGATCTACAGGAGGAGCAAGCTCGGTTATATTCATCATTTTAGTTTCTTTGTTTGATTACTTATTGCGTAGTTTTTAGTAAAAAATAGGTAGTAAAAACTTGTACCGGTAAAAAGTTTTTACTGGTACAAGTTCTTACTACCTAAATGACGGGAGGCCTGACTAACTAACCAATTGATGGTTACAGTCCGGCCACGTCGAGACAATGCGTTCTTGACACCTGTCAGTTTCATACTAACGAATATGTGTTTTGCGAATTTGATCCTTATTACTACTACCTAGAATATGAAAAAATAATCGACCAAGCGCGTATCAGACCACGCACAGTGTAGTAGTAGTGAGTAAGTATCCCAAAAACAAACATGTTATAAAATTACAAATTAACAATTTTCAGACTTTTTTCTTTACTTGTGCTGTGAGACCTTGCTTCTTGCCAAATTTCATAATTCTAGGACAACGGGAAGAACCCTATAGGTTTTAATATACTTGCGAGTATCAAAATATGTCGCATAAATGGCCGTATTTTTTTATTGCGTTGACTTTGATGCTTGATTTTTGTAGAACTCCAAGGGACTATAGACCTACGATACCTCCACGCGTTCCTAAGAAAAAGGGTCTTGACAGACTAACAGACAGACAGACAGACAGACGGACAATGAAGTGGTCTATAAGGGTTCCCTTTTTTTCTTTTGAGGTACGGAACCCTAAAAAACAAATGACAGGACTGTAAATTAAATGGATGCTGTTCAAACCACCAGCATTTTCTCTGGTGTCACTATAGCATCGAAAACGCAAAAGTGATGGAGTGGACAGAAACGTAGGGGAACGCTTACCTGCCCCCCACCACTTGTGGGATTAGAGCTAGAGACTGAGAGAGAGCCTTTGTGGGAGAGAGAGACCAGCGAATAACTTGTTCAATAAGACTGTAACAACATCGACCACTAATAAAAAACTAAAATGTTTTATTAGTGATCGATGTGTAACAATCAATAATATGCTAAAACATAACCTTGACTATTAAACAAACATCCCTCTCGTATTTAACTACACAATAAGCTGCGGGGCGTGCAAAACCGGTGTTTTGATGTAAAATGATCCTGTAAACTGTGAGTGTAGGTAGTCAGGTACCTAAATTGCTTGCTTGCCTGGCTAGGCTGTGGTTTGTACGCACGGCTACAGATCAAGCTATACATTTCCAGTATAAGCTGAACTCGCATTGTATAGTATTTCCTTACAATGAGAGGTCGGTATAAACTGGAAATGTAAAGCTTGATGTGTAGCCGTGTGTACACACGAAAGGCACGCGTGTGTTCCAAATATTTTGCATTGCACACCATGTTTTAAAATCGAGGGTTATTTGCGCTCAAGGCTGAAATATTGTTTGAAAATGTAGAAGGTATTCCCCCTTTTCCTTTGTGTTTTTCCTTAACATAATATTAGAAGTTCTTAGAGACTAGGATAAACCATTAAAAACATTCGAATTTTCCCCTGGATCAAAAGCCTTTCTTTTAGTTAGTTCCTTCCTCACTTCCCCCTAATTCAATTCCAAAAATAATGAAGGAAAAATAAGGTTGTTATTCTGAATACAATCCAGTTTTTGTTGAGGAAAAAGAGCTTACTTCTACGTGCACCTAATTGTAGCCTAGTGCACTATGATGTCAATTGACACGAATAACATAAATATTTCTAAGAAACCATCAATTTTCCTATCAACGGCAATTATTTGTAATGTCGGCGACCAAAGTTTTTTTTTTAACTTTAGCTTTCCTAAATTGTTATTTATTTCCAGTAGCAATAAAGATAACTTTTTATCTATTTTTAAATTTATTTTAGAAATATTGCAACCAGAAATAAATTAAGATCTATTTGTGTTATATTATCATGTAAAATTCATTTCTATTAATAACCAAGCTACAGTTGTCTGATTTTAAGGTCAGCACACAAGCATGACGACGTACGACGTTGTGTCGACGGAAGAATAGACAAAATGACACATTGCCATGCGTAGAAATATTTCTACAATCTGTCATTTTGTCTATTCTTCCGTCGACAAAACCCGTTTCTATGGTAGACAAGTGGTCATGCTACGCGTGCTGGAAAGGACAAGGGGTTCCATGTTTTATTTTTATTATTTTTACTACTTGTAGAGCTTCACTTAACCTGTGTTTTCTCGAATTTGAAGCAAAATTAGAACCTAGCTAAATTGTTAACATACTTAAACTTTTGTTAGAAGAGAATTTTGTCTTTGAAGACACGAACCATCAAAGAAAAAACTGCAAAATCTTGCAGCAGCAGAGAGCCAGACGGGGCTTCGCGTAATCAAAAATATGATTATATAGGTATATTTCACTGTACCTATATTATGTTAAAACTAATTAAGTCATATACCTATACATATAATCATATTTCTGATGATTACGCGAAGCCCTGTCTGGCTGTCTCAAAGTTGTGAACCAACTGGTTTGTCTGGTCGAACCCGTACAGATGTCCCTACCGTCGCGGGCGCAGCCACCTGCACATTGTGACATTTTTTCATACATTTAGCTACACATCTGTACCTATTAAGCACAAGGACTGTTCATGTAGGTCATGTAAACTTCTTCATTGATTATTATCTGAAGCAAATATTTGTGATCAACTTCGGGCAATTCAGACGCTTAGGTACGAGTACAGTCGCGTAGCGTGTCGTAGTAACTGTGTTAGTTGAGATACAGACGATGTTTTTCTTTAGCGTTATCATAGCAAATGTTTTTGCGTCGATCACTCAAGATGCCAAGCAGATTGTACAAAGTTAATAACAGCAAAATTAGCTCCTATTTCTTTACTACCAATTAGGGGCAAACCACACTTATTCAGCTCAATTCAGCTTTTGGCAATAGAAAACACCAGTAAATGCGTACGGGATGCGTACGCATTTCTATACAAAACTAGTGTTTTCTATGGACAAAAAAAAAAAAATTATTGAGCTGAATAAGTGTGCTTAGTCCCTTAGTGAACATTATTACCTACGGTTTTTATACCTACTCATAAAAAAAACTGTAAATAATATAAAACACGTAACTCAACAATACTCAAGGAGTTGCAGACAGGACCGTGAAAACAAGGTCCTCGTCTGCCGCACAACAAAAAGTATGAGTTCGACAAACATACGCGACGCGAGACGCGACGTTACATTCATTTGCATTTATTTAGGTAATAATAATTTATTTACGGCAGCCACCTGGCCAGCGATGTAATGTGATCATGTCGAAATACCACTCTATTAGGTTACGTTTAGCAAAAACAAGATTTGGGAGTGAGACACAGGTGGGATCTACGACCGCCTTTTACGGCAGATGGACGACAAAATGTTCAGCCAAAATCAACTTAAGACAGTTAACCTATCTTATTGTTGTACAAATTCTAAGAAACTGTTACTCTAAAAGTCTTTTTACCTATGACATTGCCGTTTAACATAGGGAAAATAAACATTTTTTTTTTTAATTTTGTCGATGTACTTTTGCCATTTTAACTAAAGTTCGTTGATGCCTCTGCTATAGAAATCCTGGGGACGGTAATCGATGAATGTCATGCTATATTATAAAATTAATTTGAATTTGGAATTCGTAAATAGAATGAAAGATCTTCACACTAGCCGGTATTAAAAATCGGCAATTTCATAGTTAAGGACCTTATACAAACATTTTATTATTTCACAAATAGAAGAACGAATATAAATACGATTATTGTTGTATACAATCTCAATCTGCTTTGTAAGACTGTTTTGCTGTACATAATTGAAACAGAGCCAAAACTTTGCTGAAACACTGGATTTCATACCGCAATGCAAATCAATGGACGTCTTGATTTATGATACTGAAATTAAACTATCCAGAACGGAACATTATAATGTAGATGCTGGAAAAGTCACAACAGAACTAAAGTGAAGGAAATAAGAACCAAAATGCTTTTTTACCAAAAAGTTTTTCAGTTCGTCTATTGAACACACTTACTAATATCGTTATCGATTGGTATGCAACAAAGGTTCCTTTTCAAGGTGCTCCAAGGGCTTTGACTTGGTTATTGAAAATAGCGGTTCAAAAGTTTTACAAGGTTGGTAGCAATGTCCTACAGGTGTACCTAATTATAATGCCCGGCGTCAGCTTATCCAACCACATGTCCTTTTAAGAATCTTTAAATAATTTACTATCCAAAATTATGACAAACACTTGGCAAGAATTAAAATTATACCAACCTACAGAAATGAATTTTAATTACGTACCGCTAGCCGTAACATCAAAAATCCATTTACTATAATTATGTAAAATTACAGAGCAGTGGTGGCCCAGTGGTAACGACCCCGACTTACGAGTTGTAGATCGTGGGTTCGAACCCAGGCATGCGCTTTACTTTGTGTAAATAATCAAACTCAAAGCATTTATTTCAAATAAACCAATTACAGGCACTTTTGAATTGTCAACGGGTCGGTCAGTCAGAAAGATGAAGCTATTTGCCCATTCCAAAGCGTAGTAGATCCCTATGGAGAAGAACGGGCAAGAAACTCCACGGACACTCTTTTAAATCATAATATTTTTACAAAATATTGGTTACATCGTTCATGTTGAAAATATACATGTGAGAACAATGTAGAAAGACGTGCACGTTAAAAAGCGTCCGTAATAAAAAGATAAAAACTAAAACAACTAAATTAAATATTAAAATTAAAAAAATAAAAATTTAAAAAAAATAAGCCATGGCAGCTAAGAGACGACCAGTCCCAACTGACGGCGCCCGTTCACGAACATGACACATGGATCAGCAGAAAGTGGTAATGAAATTACCACTGCTCTCAAAATGGTGAAGGAAAACATGGTGACGAAACCAGCATGCTCTAGTAGTCCTAGAACCAAAAATTCGAAGACATAATATGACATTATCAGTACCAATCCGCACTGGACCCGCGTGGTGAATTACAGCCCATTACCTCTCGAAGAGAGGAGGCCTGTGTCCCAGCAGTGGGAACATTATTGGCTGATGTTGCTATGTAAAATTGAGAATGTATGTACAAATGCCACAGTGGTCGGTGAGTCAACATAATATAGCTACTTTTATTCATATTTACCTACATGATATTTTCAAACAGTGACTTATGTGTTTATGAAACATTTAATTTTGCGTTCAAGTACCTAACTGAAACATTCGAGACCATTCGCGATACTGAAAACAATAAAGTTCTGTAAGCCTTTGCTAGTAATATGTTTTTTTTTAATTACTGAGTCATACACAAAAACTTATAGCTAAAAACAATTTTATTGAAACAGTATGTAAGTCGCGTTCGCGATAGATTTTTAATTCGGTACTTAGCAAAATAACGAATCGTAATGGATGAATTTCGTCCAATTAAATGCAAGAACGACTTCTATGATAAAAAACTCGATTTTCTACAACAAAGCACGTAGTTTTTCCTGCTTTGTTACTACAAGACGTCTAAGGTTCCGTCATTTCCTTAATTTATCTTAACAACTTATAATACGCAGTGTCATGAAGAAAAAACGTTACATTTAAAATAATTAAGTTTAAAAAAAGAACCAAGCTGTGTCTGTCAATAGGTAGGTTTTCAAACAAAGAGATCTAACTTTCTTTATAAACTGACGTAGGGCTATAAAAACTAAGCAAACAAAGGCGATGCAAGCGGCAGTCTGGACGTATAATCAGCAAAGCCTTTTTAGTCTGTGAGTCTAGGCCACATCGCCATTTTGTTAACGAGTCAAAAAGTATGTCTATGGCTTATAGACAGGACACGGTATAGGGATTGCGGATCGTCACTTCGCTTAATTGAATAATATTTGCAACGTTAGCGGTCTTTGCACTGTAAATGTGCCTATCTAGAGGTTAGGGCCAATTTAGAGCAAGTTCTTTCTACAGTAAGATTTAATTACATGGTCTAAGTTAGAGAACTACGTAGGTAAATAACGCGCGATGTTAAATTAAAAGCGAGTTAAAAATTATGTACCGTATTATTTTTGTATTTTTAGGGTTCCGCACCTCAAAAGGAAAAACGAAACCCAAGGATCACTTCGTTGTCAGTCTGTCTGTCTATCTGTCAGTCTGTCAAGCAAGACCCTATCTCAGAAACGTGTGGAGGTATCAAGTTGAAATCAATATAAAAATCAAGCTTCTAAGTTAACGCAATAAAAAAATACGGCCATTTGTCATATTTTGATATTCGCAAGTAAATCAAAACCTACTTCCCGTTAACCTAGAATAATAAAAATTGACAAGAAGCAAGCTCTCACAGCGCAAGTAAGAGAAAAGTCCGAAAATTATTAATTTGTAATTTTATCACAAAAAAAAAATGATTTTTTGGGATTACAATGTTAAGTTTTAGGGATAAATTTTTTTCAACTACGGAACCCTTCATTGTGCGTGGTCCGACACGCACTTGGCCGGTTTTTCATGTAAGTAGTTAGCTCTACGTTGTGTTCTTATCTGACACAGTTACCTATATTTAAATAATGCCGCATTCAAATGGTATTTATAAGCTAAATATATGCTGTATATGTTCATTTCTGAGTCAACAAAGAGAATCAGCAACTAAATAAATGCTCATGACAGCAATAAATCTAAAAGTTACATAATAAACTACGATTGCTTTGACAATTTAACGAGCGGTTAAAGCAGTCGATTATATTATCTGCAGGCGGTATAGACTAAGCAGATTGGTGGCCATTTTGGTAGCATATTAACGGTAGGCAAAGGCATGCATTATAATTCCTGTCGCGACAACATTTAACGACCTTATTCAGCATTCAAGGCGACCACAGTCCGACGTAGGTTTAGCTAATTGTCTGTGGCATGTGATGTGTAGAACGACTCGATTAATCGTTAATTGACCGTTGTGGTATTATCTAAATGACCACTGAGCTCGTTCAACATCAGGCTAATTTAAATTTTTATCGATTAGGTTTTAAACTGAACGTTTTGACCTTTATTTAAGGAGGATGCGATGTAGTAGCCTGCGAAATTCAAATTTTCTTGCGTTTTATGCAATTTACAGGTCCGTGTCAGGTTGTATCTTGATATCTTGATCAAAATATGATACGCGGAAATAAAACATATGTATTTACAAAATTTCAACCATAAAAATCATCAATACTTCTCTGTAAGTTAGATTTCGTGCAAAGTCGTTAGATTTCGTTCGTGTGACGAATCTGCACGAAATCTAACTTAGAAAGATGTATTGATGATTTTCATGGTTAAAAATATATAAATGCATATGTTTTATGGCCGCGTTTTATGGCCTTTTAGGTAAGTTACTTAGGAAAATACACATTTTCTTGGCCTTCACTTTAACTTTATTTAAAGTTCTAAACTCATGGGTGACTCGCAGGATGTCATTTACGCAACAACAAAAATCCAACGACAAATCGACGGCTTTATTAAGTAGGGCACAAAGTTCTCAGTACACCCACCACACTGTGGTCTCATACAAAAGCCGGTTACCGAGGAACACAAACCACAGGATTCACCCGCACTTCCTTTATACTTACTAAGTAAATTCTTTCGAAATCATTGGCTAAACTACGCATAGGTAGGTACAATAAAAATATTAGCACGGCAAATTATAGTAAACTAGCTTCCGACTTCCGACTAACTTCGAGAATAACTAGCCTGTGTCCTTTTCCAGATCATGGTCTACCCATGTGCCAAATTTTATACAAATCCGTTCAGTCGTTTTAGTGTGAAAGCGTTACAAACAAACAACTTAGTTTCGCATTTTTAATATTAAATATGTTAGGATAAAGGTTCACATTGACATATCCGCATGAATGCATAGTGAACAATAAGCTAAAGAGTTGTTTACTTGCGGACAAAAAATACTTGAGTTATTTAAAACTGCCAGACCATAAATAATAAACAGCGAATAGTGATGCGGTTTCCCTTATTTTCCATGCAAGGATATGTAATTTTAATACCGAGACCCGCATGAAAATAAACCCAATGAATGTGCAATGAAATTTCGTTTCATATTCCTTGCTTAACTTAGTACCTACACGACGCAGTCCGGCTATACTCCATTTATTATAACATTAGAAAAAAGAAGCTCGCAGAAGCAGGAGTACGAAACCTTTTATTTTCAAGTTAAGTTCATTTTTTTTTATAAATAATGGTGCTAGTGTTTGCTTTATTCTATTTTTCTTGGGAGACAATATTTTAACCTTGTGATTAACGTTGGGGCCACGTTTTTTTCGCTGTTGACGCTGATCAGCGCTACCAACAGTTTCAGAGCGTACATGTTGCGCTTCCAAGCCACTCAGGCCTGCACCAGGATCGTTCCTGTCCATAGTTCAAAAAACGTACCGTTTTGTACAAACAAAACAAAACTAACACAAATAACGATAACAAAACAATAACAACAGAAAAACAGTAACAAATAACAACTAAACCACGAAAATTCAGCAATAACAACGAGAAAAGGCGTAGCATTCAAAAGTATCCACAAGTGAATGACAATTGACAACTGCAGATTATTTACGCAATTTGACGGATGGATGACAGCATAAACCGACAAAATAAAATAACACGTGTTGCCACAACTTATGAAGAGAATATGTAACATTTTAGATTTGGTAGAGTTATAGTAACATGAAAAACGTTCCCGGTACTGACCGCCCCTGCTTCTTTTAGATTTTAAACATTGACACGACAACATTTTATGTAAAAAATAAATAATAGTAAATGAAAGCCTTGTAATTTCAGAAGGTAGATAGGTTAGACAAGTACAATTAATGAGAGAGCTGTTATTTAAATTGATTATATTTAACTAAACGTCAATCTTTACTGTAATAATGTTTGTTGTACTTTTATTACAAAGTGTGCCGCTAAAACAGCCTTTTTTACCTTCTGTCTAATGCTATAGTAAATGGAGTATAGGTTAGAACAAGTCTTAGTACTTGCGACTCGGCTAGCCCCGCCCATCCTGTGCTCGCGTATCGATGCATCGATATAATTTACGCGTAGGTTCTGGATTATCGATATAGTAATCGGAACGCTGCTGGGTTCATCATTTGGCCAGTGACCCGTGCCACATGAGTAAAGTCCGTGCCATGGCCCATGTGTTTCATTCATTCCTAGTTTGCATTTTATTTTTGTAACTGGCAACACGATGACCTGCAAGCGAGTAGAGCTTTCTAGATTCAAAATTTATCTGACTTCATGATAACTGAAAGCGCATTTTTTTTTTTTATTAGACGTTAAAAAAATCTGCCTAGCCTTTTCCCAACTATGTTGGGGTCGGCTTCCAGTCTAACCGGATGCAGCTGAATACCAGAATTTTACATGGAGCGACTGCCTATCTGACCTCCACAACCCATTAACTGGGTAATACGATACCCCTTGGTAAGACTGGTTGTCAGACTTTCGGTCTTCTGACGACCCGTAACGACTGTCAAAGATCCACGAATGACAGCCGGGACCAACGGCTTAACGTGCTTTCCGAGGCACGGAGAAGTCTCGGTGTGTAAAGATGGTCACCCATCCAGGGACCGACCCCGGCAAGCGTAGCTTAACCTGATGGATCGACCCGTGCGGCTGTTATTATTTAGCCACGAGCTTAGACGTTAACATTCATAATTTAATCTGGCTTCATTCACTATGGGAATAGGTACCTATACCTACACAATATTTATATAAGCTTACGTCGGGAAACAATTTCTGCTCACTTCAGGAACTTTTGATTAAACACCTACTTGCTTAACTTTTGTAAAAAGACATAGAACTAATGTTGATTTGTTTTTGTTACAGGTTTTAACTGACGAGTGCTTGGATAGCTGAACGAGGCCATAGGTAGGTACTACGTGTTTACTTACTTAGTAGGATTTTATTTCATATAGGTCTTGGCTAAATGCGAATCAGAACTAGGAAAATAAAAGTCGTAAAACTCAGGCTGCACAATAATGATTAGTCTAAATTGATTAATAATTAAATCACTACAGTTACAGTAGATAAATAAATCTAATGGGAGAAAATAAAATTAACTAATTTCTCAAAGCACTGATGACAGTTTATGAGTAATTTGCGCGATGTCCGATAACAAAAAAAAAACAGAATTTTTTAAGAGAGTCGTAATTGCTAAGGTATCAACAAAATAATAATATTTTGCGCATAGGTATGTAAATAATATGTAGTTATAAACCGTTAGACACCATAATCTATTATGAAAAGTATTAAAATAATTATTAATAAACAATTAAGTAGATATTTATATAATAAAATTATTCACTATAATAAATAAACCAGTAAACATTAATAATTATCTATGTGGTTACGGAGTATATTAAATTATTATAACGTTTGCATAACATGTTACATAGATTCTCTGGACTACATAATCCTCGTCGAGTTTCTTGGAAGAATCTATCGGAAAATCACAAAAAACATTCGAAATTATAATAACTATTATAAATCAGTTAGTTGTACTTATAATAATTTACTATTAAATGACTACTACTTCTGTGCTACTACTACTATTACTTATGTATTAATTAATTTAATATTTCTGTAAGTAGGTTTGTACAAACACTATGACTTATATTCATTCCTACTTGGAATATTACAATAAATATTATTACGTATAGAATTTGCCTAATTTATATTTTATTCAGAGATGCTTCGGCGATTGACAAGACATTACCTATTTCAAAAATTTTAGATAAAAATATTATTTTTATGAATCATGCATGAATAAAGATGTCCCTGACATTAAGCAGGTACCTCCTTGATGACAGTTATTGGTTCTGGCAAGAATAATGTACGGCATATTGGTGGCCTACATAATAAACTTATGTTTTTCAAAGAAAACATAGGAACATTGTCTCTCAGAAATGTTCGTTTGCAGCCCCGCACTGAAAGCCTGATCAAAACTGAACATTTCAGGAGCTTTTTACAGCTAATTTTGATTTCTTGTTCGAAATAACATAAATAAGCTGCCATTAAATTGCCACTGCCATAACAGGCTGTGGCAGCATCTACAATGCCATATGCGAACTACGCATCAAAGTACCTGCACCCTAATTGCGTAACACACTCATCATCATCATCTTCCTGCCCTTATCCCATATTACTTGGGGTCGGCGCAACACGTTTTCTTCTTCCATTCTCCCCTGTCAACCGTCACGCTATCATTCACTCCCTTCTCTTTCATATCATTAATTGCGTAACACATTATCAATCGGAATCGGTTTCATTTTGACAGTTCAACAACATTCATTGCATTATTTACGGTATTGAGAAGGCAAATTTTTCAAACATTTGAAGAGATGGATTAGCAATTTGCTTCAAAATTATTCAGTTTCCGATCGATAGTGTGTTACGCAATTAGGGTGCTGGCATCACACATATCCTTCATCGCGCAAGCAGAGTTTACCGTGCAACTGGCATAATACATACAACATCTTGACATCAACCGTCGGGCTCGGGTTATAGCCCATCAGACACAACACCCGTCTGGTCGGAGGATCCTCCCTTTTCTATAGAGGATGAGTGAATTTTACACGCTATTCCTTATACCTCTATACTGGTGACTCCGACGTGATATGAACACGCAACCTTATGATATTAATGGGGGCCAACGTTGTCAAAGTCGACATTCGCACGGACGTAAAAATATCGCGGCGATTTTTTTTCGCGCACTGGATTTTCAACGCTCTGCTTAGCGCCGAGAGTTTAAAATCTAACAGTATGTTTTTTCGACGCGCTAGAATGTACTCTGTTATTGTTAAATTGGATTCTCAACGCTCGGCTCAACAACGAGAGTTGAAAATCCAGTGCGCTATAAAATCCCGCCGCGATATTTTTACGTCCGTGCGAACGTCGGCAAACCCTGCATTTCAGGATACAAGGATACCATCTTTTCAATTTCCAGACCGAAGTATCTAGAAATATTACAATGATTGTCATTGCAAGTAGGTACCTAAATAAATTGCGCATGATACTGTAATAGGATAGCATCTGCAGTGCCTATGTAGTACGTACACCTACACACTACATGCCACAGATATGTGCCGAGGGGAAAATTATCTGTCATACTCGTACACATGAATATTGTATTAGTTCCGTACTCGTATTATCCTGCGTTTCTTTTGTATTTTCCGCTTATGTATTGTAATATGTGCGGTATTTTGTTCCTGTATTGCAAAAGTAAACCATGTTCTTGTAAACATTAGGTAGCTACCTACTTATCTATTTTCATGCAATGTTT
This sequence comes from Cosmia pyralina, assembly GCA_946251885.1. Classification (NCBI taxonomy): domain Eukaryota; kingdom Metazoa; phylum Arthropoda; class Insecta; order Lepidoptera; family Noctuidae; genus Cosmia; species Cosmia pyralina. The sequence goes on from OX276343.1 coordinate 9,754,140, forward strand.
TTCTAAAAAAATGTCTGCAAAATTTTCGGGAAATCCCGAAAATGACATCTAAATACTTAAATGTTAACGTAAATAAAATTCCTAATAGAGGTTTTATTTTAAACTTCTTAAATGTAGAATAATTATAAAAAACCAGAAAACTAGAAATACCTTATGATATTTTGGGGTTTTCAAAATTTATTTTAAGTTGCGAAACAAGACAATTTAACCAATAAGTACCTACTTACAAAAAACAGGAGCTCGTGGATAAGTAATAACAGCCGCACGGGTCGATCCATCAGGTTAAGCTACGCTTGCCGGGGTCGGTCCGTGGGTGGGTGAAAGCACGTTAAGCCGTTGGTCCCGGCTGTCATTCGTGGATCTTTAACAGGCGTTACGGGTTGTCAGAAGCCCGAAGTCTGACAACCAGCCTTACCAAGGGGTATCGTTACCCACTTAATGGGTTGTGGAAGTCAGATAGACAGTCGCTCCATGTAAAATACTGGTATTCAGCTGCATCCGGTTAGACTGGAAGCCGACCCCAACATAGTTGGGAAAAGGTTAGGCAGATTGATTTAACAAAAAACACGTTATCAAAATGAGCGACTCATTCATTAAAACATAATATCCGTGGATAAACGGTAATCTTAGAGGCACAAGCACATTATTTGTGATGAAACCAAGCAAGATCCCAATGCCGTAGTTACTAAATCATAAACACACAATTTAGTAATATTGTAGACATTGTGGTCTTTATCTGTCTACGTCTCTTCGTTAGCACGAAATCACGTCCGACCCAGCAACAGATGAATTGGAATTACACAGAATAAGCTAGTTATACCTATCTAGATATTTGCGCGAAACTTTCACCACGATTCTAGACTTAAACCTAAATAGATATAATAAATTTGAATACATATATAACTTTAGCAGAAAGGATTTCCCCGTAACGTAAGAGCAAAATTAATCATGTAAGAATAGAAATACATAATTTATCCGTTCAGAAAATCCAAAGGTCCTTTATATCTATATGTAGATGTAGAGCAAATCGGGGAAATCCATGCCCACGCACTACGTAGAAAACTTGTTACAATTTAAATCGAATTCTTGATATGTGTCGTCACGACCCGACACGATTAATTTAGGTCAGGTTTATTAAAATATGTCAGTCCGTCAGACACGGGCTATGCATTTTTGCACGCGCCATCGCGTCACTACAGCAAGGCGGCCCCCGGCGGCGATTGTATGCAAACTAAATCATTCATCTAACTGCGTAAGTTTAATATGCAGTGCCTCGTCCAAGTCGCTTTCGGTATCGTTATTCGACATTGTTCGTAAAGCCAGCTTGGGCCATGCAAATACGCATTAATGATTTATGTTAGGGATGGGCGTGTATCCGTCTTCGTGTCCAAGACCGCGACTCGGCAACCCGTTGAATGGACTTCGTATGACCTACAGATTATGTATGTTTCAAGGAAAAGTGAATGACGAAAGAATATGACGTATATTGCAGGTACCTACTAGTATCGAGATTTGTGCGATGTCAGTATTTTTTAAACCGATTACCTCAATACCTGCATAGTAGGACACTGGTACTATGCGATGACGTAGATCACCGTTTATTTGGAATCACCATTATTATTACTGACGTGATCGTCACATCGTTCGCAGACACTGTTCATAGATACCTTTATGAACAATGGGAAATTCAGTGACATGTTTTTTTTTTTTGAAGAATTTTAGTTTTATTTCCTAATAGCAGTAATAACAATGCTATCAAAAAACCACTCAATAACAATGTGATCCTGTTGCATATTGTCCACTAAACAACATTAAACTATTTTATAGCTCGTGCAACAAACAATATTAATGAGTCATTTACTAGTAATACCGTAATTTGAAACTTAGGAAGGATAATTTCCATTTTAATTAAAAACAAATATATTAATTTGCATTTATCAATGGCGTCACACCACATAAACCACATATTCATAAATGCAATTGTCGGTACCCATTGCGTAATACACTTTTTCGTTGCACAACATCTAGTTAGCTTTCGTAAAGATCATCATTTGTCAGCATGTGTCAATCTTCTAGGATAGAATATAGGCATCATATGACTCATAAGAGCCTCTCTTTTACGTTTTCATTCTCTGTAGGCACAGATTGGTAAACGTAACCAGAAGTGAAACCAATTCGCCCAGTTGTTACATTTCATGATTTTTCTAGGGTTCCGTACCTCAAAAGGAAAAAACGGAACCCTTATAGGATCACTCGTGTGTCTGTCTGTCCGTATGTCACAGCCAATTTGCTCCAAATCCAATGGAGCGATTAATGAGATGATAGGAAGTCTGTTTTATATCGCAGCTTACAAGGTTGGTAGCTCATCGACAAATTCCTTGGTGATCTTCTAGGAGGACATCAAGAAAATTATTAAGTACAGCTCATCAGCATTTTTGTCAACTATTCGAAAAAACTCGCACTTATATTATTCGCTTGCATTTCTGATACTTAATTGTCATCCCTCTGTCGTTATCCCATTTTATTTGGGGTCGGTGCAGCATAATATATGAAGAGTACAGGAAAAAAAGGGGCATCGACATATTTCGTAAAATATATGTAACTATGCCATTCAATGTCTTGCAGGCCTTTAATTTGGTTTATTCAGAACAGTATAAAAATAGCCCATTGTAAAGATAATCCACAAACGACTAAAATGATCACATTGCAGCTCAAACTTGACTTTAAGGCGCGGTATTAGCTCAATATTCACAAAAATTGGTTTCTTGGATTGTCGAGTATGACGTAACGCAATGAAAATATCCAAAAAATACAGTGGACAAAGAAGGGATAAAGAAAAATTTTAACCAAATAGAATAGTAAAAAATAGTTTGAAATTCCCAATAAAAATTTTGGAGTCGCTCCACAAAAATAAACTTTGGCGTCGAACATCTCTGTATTTTTAACGATAGCGACATTCTTTTTTTTAAAGAAAATAATAGAATTAGCATTAGCAATTAACATTTTTAAAACTTTAACTGGACAATTATTTAATTTATTGTGTATATTCTGAATAATCTAAAGAAAACCGGGAAAATAAATGCCCATTCGCAGCTTGGTCACATCGTCAACACAAATATTATTTTCAATTTTCATCCTTACTTCAAACCAGCTAATGGTGACAATAGATTACGCGGTTGTGTGAGTGCGGTTGTACCGTTTAATATCGTGACTAGTCCGCGCCTGGTGCACATTGCATGCAAAACCGGTAAAGAAGGAACTCATTGTTTATATCAAATACCTACGTTATAATTTACACATTAATTTAATATAAGCGCTGATTTTTGACAGAATAATTACATATTGAACATTTAATTAGCCATTAAGTGCCTATATCTGAATACTTTATTTGTTGATGAGCCCCTTAAATTCTTTCCTCTGCCTTCATGTCTTTTTCTTTAATATCTACATCTCTATTAGGCGTAATTTACTTATTGAACAAGTTCAGAAATCGTTTGTAAGCTATCTGTACTTAAGGCTATATGGATATTACCCATATATGTACCCAACACCATTCGTGCTAGGAATGGTTACATATCAAAGTTTAGAGGTTAGGAGAAATCTTACGCTCGTGAAATATTTTATCCGCCTTATTCGTGGTTCCCTATTCAATTCTTCATTACTAGAATACATCTCCATCAACGTTCCTACCTATCAGGCATATACTTCGCCCTCGCCAGCGTCCTCTATTTGCAGTTCCTCAAGCTGGTTCTGTGACTCTAAAAACTAGTCCCTTATACTTAGCCCTTACCCTCGTCAATCAAATATTACAGTATGATGAGACGCTTGATGCCTTTGCAAGTACCGAACTGAGTTTCCTGCAAACTGCTAATGCTTACCTGGAGTCTATTGCCACTCCTAGCACTATCTCTGCGTAGTAAATTTTATTTATGTTTTGTTATGTGTATTCATTTTGTGCTGTGTACCTATTTGTTGTCTTTTATTTTGTTTTTTAATGTATGTTATATTAGTGCTATAGTTTATAACTTATTTGTATGTATGATCTATAACTTATATGTGTAGTATAATACTGTTAATTTCTGAAGTCACCCCCTTTCTACCCATAATAATATTATCGTTCACACAGATTCATCCATTCGTTTCTTCGGTTTTCCCCTACTTATAGAGCCATTCATACTCAAAACCTTCCTCAAATGTTGTAATTAAACCTGACCTAAAACTCAGTAATTCGGCTAAAATTATTAATTTGAATGGGAAATATAACAATAATTATATAGTTCCAGTTCAAGCTCATGTTGGTTATCCTTAATTAATAAATTACCTCATTAAATTAAAAACAATTATGTACGTAGAAGTGCAATATGTATTAATTATTGTGTCTGGGGGATGTTCGACCGCTACGATTGATCTGTTGCTTATATAAAAATGAGTAAGAAGACGTAATTTTTTGCGAGCTTTAAAGCGTCTGGCGGAAAAAAACCGCCGACGGTAAGTGTCTGACAGTATTGATTATTAATTATTAACAATATTCTGTAAAACATACATAAAAATCTGCAGTCAGACTTTAAAAAAGTGAGTAATAATTTAAGTAACTTTAGTACCTACCTAATACCTGAAAATTGGCCGGCGTCGGCCCAAGCCAAGCTAGCAGTTAAGCCTTTGACTGTAAATAATGTACTAATTTATGAACCCAAAACCCCAGGGGAGGGGGGGGGGTTAGTAGCGAACCCCATAGGTTCACAACTACTGATGATGATTTTATTCCATCGCATGATGTTTTTTTACGTTTACGTATATATGATATAAGCTTATATACCTATTATATAAAGGATTTTTCCTTATGCACACCCAGGTGTTCATGCGACGTTCAAAGGGCGTGCGCTCAAAGAACATACTAACACTACTATATTCTATACATTTTGTTAATCAGAAAAAAAGGTCTGTCGGCTCTCGGATTTTGATACCTACCTATAATCACTAATGCGGAATCTTAAGCTGATAAGGAAAGTTTATAGACAAATAAAATATAATAATTATTTATGTGATAGATGAGATGTATGGATATGTGATAGTTTATGTCAGAGGGCATTTCGGATCGGTCAATCAGATGGACCATTATGGATGGCAGAATGGTGACCACCGGAGTGGTTTTGAGTGAGATAAAAACCCACACTCCCCGATCTTATCCTCAAAGCCCGGGCTTTCCCCCAAGGTTGAAGGTTTCCCCCAAAAAAATAAGATGCTGTCTATGCAGCAAAATTAGTATTCTTAGTATTCTTTTCTCAGTGGTTATCCTAATATAATATTATCTTGTGTTTCCTTCCATAATAAAACTGTGAGCGAATGGCAATATAGTAGTAGGTAAGTACCTAAGCTCTTTTAAATGTTTTTTTGCCATACCTTTTCCTGTCAGTCCTGAAGGATCAAATTAATTATCTTTTCAGCTAGTTACCTATTCTTCTAACGAGGGTTTTCTGAAATGACGTTCAGTAGGTGGCAGCACTCGTCATCCGGTCTGGGCACCTGTCAAAAGTCTCAATGCGCCTATGTTTTTTTTAGTAGTGGCTGAATGATCAATGAATGAATGAAACGAATGATGAACGTCATCATATATTTTATTTTATATTCATTGTCGAAATCAAATGGAAGACCTCTTGTCAAAGTGGCGTCAACTGGTGGCGTGAATTTTCGTGACAACCCTCATTAAAGAAACTTAAATGTTCAATAGAAAACTTGTTTGTTAGAAGTCTTTAACAATTAATTAATATTTTTATGAATCAGAAAAATAGATATAATTAGTGACCTACGTTTTTCAGACGTCTTTCAAAACTATGTACTTAGATGCCTAAGTACCTATTCAGTCTGATGTTATTTATATAAAATTGTAAATGTTATAAAAACAACAGCTTACTATTGCAAGATATTAAAAATATTGTTTAATAAGTATATAAACGAGTAATGTTATGGAGGTATTAAACCTTAGAACTGTAAATTAAACATGAATAATCCTAGTCCTAGTATCCTAGTAATATTATGGATGTGAAAGTTGGTGAAGATGTTTGGATGTTTTTTACTCAATCACGCAAAAATGGCTGAACGGATTTGGATGAAATTTGGCACACAGATAGTTTACAACCTGGATTAACACATAGGATACTTTTCATCCCGGTTGTAGGTTCCCGTAGGATAATTTCCGACATACACGCGGGCGAAGCCGCGAGCAACGGCTAGTAACTAATTAGAGACTACATACATTTATAATGATATAATGAATCATGATTATGAAGCATCTCATACCTATAAAAATCAATTGCTGTCCGTTAGTCTCGCTAAAACTCAAAAAACGGCTTGACCGCTTTTAATCTTTTTTTTTTTTGTTTCTTGTCCTCTTTACTGGGGTGGTTTAAAATAAAAAAAAAAACTTTTTTGACAGGACAACGTCTGGCGTCTACCTACACCTGGCGTCTTTGTGTACCGTAGAGCTCGTTCACTTACCTTATCACAGTTATCACTTATCAGGGCTACAAAGATGCGGTCGCGTCAATTTGATATTGCTAACATTGTGTTCCGTTCACCTCTTCCATAATAAAGATAACTGATTGATTTTATATATTGATTATTATTTCTTGTTTTTTTTTTTTTTTTTGTGAATGTCTTGTAAAATTAATGAACAATAGAAATTAGTATAATTTGAAGCATGCCATTGGAAATAAATATTATACTCTAGCATTAAATACCTAAATTGTAATGTTTTGCATGTCAAATATCTGACTTTGTATTAGGAACTCAACCACTGACTTTAAGATCAACACTGTACCAATACTTATTGCAAATAAATGATTATGATTATGAAAGGTAAAAATCAATGACCTACCGTATCAGCGATTTTACGCGATTTTTGTAACAATAACAGAATCGAGTGATAAGATTTTAATTTAGTACTATTTATCTCTACATTAGGAATCTAATGCCAGACTATTGACGCAACACAATACGATCGCCGTGACCTCGGCGTGTAAACAAACATCAAATTAATGTTTTAGCACTCGTGAATCATCGTCATCGCTCCGAAAAACCGAATTGTGGTGTCGGAATTAAAATATAAATTGGAGTTACCGAGTTAGTCTGTTGGCGATCGGGCGCCGTGTAACACGTCTCCACAAACAGCCGCCAATCGCGTTACCTTTCATGATCACGTAATTATCTCGCGACAAATATATTCCCTTCGCAGTGACAATCAGACAGTCAACATAATCTCGTACGTTATTGTGCGCCGTGACTTATTGTGTTGTGGTTGATGTGAAAGTGAACTTTCTACAATAAACTAGCGCGAAACTTGTCTAGATAAATGAATTAAGTACCTACCTATTGATATAAACGAGACTCAATACACTTGGAGCATTCAATTTAATGTAAGTAGTATCTATACAGAGTGAAATTTTAATCGTTTTAATCCTCTTAAGGGGTCATTGTACTCATCATTATGAACAACTTTTACTATGGGACCAAACCTGAAATCGCAAAAAAAATCAGCTGTTCAGTACATTTATCTACATTTAACTCTTCAATATGTAGGGAGCAGCTGATTTTTTTTTGCGATTTCAGGTTTGGTCCCATAGTAAAAGTTGTTTATAATGATGAGTACAATGACCCCTTAAGAGGATTAAAACGATTAAAATTTCACCCTGTATACTCGTGCAGTCATACACAAAGTTTATAAAGTTATAATAATCTGAAGCTTTCACAGAACATTGTAGAACTTGAACTTTGATTGAGTTTAAGTAGAGTATCGTAGAGTTTTCATTCGGTAGAGAGCTACCTTAAATAACTCCACTTTTGGGAAAAACTTTTTCTGTATGTTTTTCCCAAAAGTAGATTTTAAAGTTAATAACAATAGCTTGCTTCGCGAACTGTAGAAAGAAAAAGGAAAAACAAATTTATAAGGATAATAAACTTTTGAGTCTGAACCAAGGTGACCGTTTTGAATTTTATAAATTGTTTTGTTTTAAATGTTACCAACTTGTAGTAGGTATCCACCTGATATTTAATACTAGTTTCTACCCGCGACTTCGGGTGAAATTTCTTGTCCCCCGACCCACCCTGTCGCGTCGCATCGCATCGCCTGCCCGCTCTATTATTTCGTTTTCGCCTAGCGTTCTTTCTGATTTTATTTATTTTTTCTCGGCTCCTAAGGGTCCTAGCGTGATGTTAAATAGCCTATAGCCTTCCTCAAGAATTGGGGTATCAAATGCAAAAATAATGTTTCAAACCCGACTATTACCTAGTTCCAGAGATTAGCGCGTTCAAACAAACAAAAAACAAACTCTTCAGCTTTATTATTACGAGTAGTATAGATACTTATAGATTCCACCACAAATCTTTATCTATACTACTAATAACCCGCTCTTCCACTCTACTGCTCTCTACGATTCTAGTTTACTATCTCTTTGTATTATAATTACTTACCTACATGCCGGGGCCACATTATACGGGGTGTGCCATTGATTATCGCGTTGAAGGGCGTTAACCGTAGGTGTAGCCACCACTTACCGCGATAATTTGAATCTTGACCGAATTTAACTACCGCGATGTTATGGAGTTTATGGGCATTGACCCCGGCATTACAAAAAAAAATATCCTTCAATAAGTTCTGTCACAAAGTAATCTCGCAAAAGACCGTTTTATAGCAATGTGGTGAGTGAAGTCTCGACACAGACCGACAGATGGACAAAGCGCTGATAAGATTTCACGCGAACAAAGCTACGCCATCTGTGCACCATGTGTGTATTAATTGGGTACACGACAATCAAGATACATGTAGGAATATCATACTATATTAGGCTCGGCATACCTACCAACATAAATATGTTATGCGTTATTTATTGGGTACTAGCTTCTGCCCGCGACTTCTCCGCGTGAAATTTCTTACTCCCACGTCCCACTGCGTCGCATCGCATCACCCTGCCCACGCTATTACTTCGTTTTCGCTTAGCATTCATTCTGACTTTTTAACTTTTTGCTCGACTCCTAAACGTCATAGCGTGATGTTAAATAGCCTATAGCCGTCCTCGAGAACTGGGCTATCAAATTCAAAAAGAATTTGAGTGGTGGTTCCAGAGATTAGCGCGTTCAAACAAACAAAAAAACAAACTCTTCAGCTTTACTGTTAGTATAATAGATAGATAATATTTAAAATATTTTGCGAACTATCCATTTTACGGAAAAACCAATACTCTGATGACTACGCACACGTGTTATCTGTTAGCATAAAATAACGGTCAAAAGGACTATTTTGCAAATGTTATTTTTCATTGTTCTGGGTGAAACAACGTTATGTTAGCTCGCCAAAAACGCAATTACAAAAAGAAATTGTTCAAACCATTGTTTCCTACTACTGTTATTTGTAAACGTGACCCGCATGTTTGTTTCGTGTTTGGAGAAAATTTCATAATAGATGTAATATTTGATTTGGTCTAGGAAGTAATGTGATGTTTTTGTTGTTTCCAGAGTTCGCTACGAGATGGGGGCGAGGTCCCGGGAGTTGATTCTGCTCCTGGCAGTATGCGCGCTGGCACTCAGCGAGTCCGTGAACAAGGTCGCCGACAAGAAGCAGGAAGACGTCGACAACTTCCTGTTCCAGTACGACGACTTCGACGCGGCCGATGACCAAGAAGTGCTGTACAATGAGAACAGACCGTGCCCAAGGGACTGCATATGCACTGTATCCCAAGGATACAGAACAGCCAAGTGCGATCGTCTTGAAATCGGCACACAGAAGTTCGGCGATGACATCACTGACCTTGTCATTGAACACGCCGACCCGAAGTTCCCCATTGAGTTGACAGACTTCATCTTCAAGAGACTTGGTCTCCACCAGATTACAACAGTGAAGATTGTAAACAGCTCGATCGGCTTTGTTGCACCTAATGCATTCCACGGCCTTCCTAACCTGTACGCAGTTAACTTGTCGAACGACAGGCTGAAGATTTTACATCCAGAAACGTTCGCACATAACAAAAAGTTAGTACTGCTGACACTCGCCAATAATCCACTGAAGTTTCCCACCGCGGATTCTCAAGATTATTTCTTAAATACGTCGTCAATTCAAGAGCTTGACATTTCTTACTGTAACATGAAGTACATCGCTGCGAACACGTTCACCAACATGCCCGGTGTGATGTACCTGAACCTCGCAGGCAACAATCTGTCCAACATGGATCCTAACACATTCAAGAAGTTATTGGACTTGGAGGAACTTGACCTCAGTGACAATGACATTAAATCGTTGCCCGATGACATCTTCTCCGAGAACAACGAGCTCGCCACTCTTCACATTTCAAGGAACCCTGTGGATACCGTATACGGACTGCAGATCTCAGACTTGCTTACTCTTAACGCTGGACAAACTGACATTCGATTCGTTGGACCCTCCATGTTCAACGGTATGACTTACATTGCCAATCTCAATCTCAGTGGCAACAACATTGAAAAGATCCACAACCAAGCATTCCATAAACTAGTAGAACTGAACTATCTCGACCTTTCTTTCAACGATCTTGACTTCATTTCCAACATTCTTATCAAAGAAAATATTGAACTAGATATCTTCAAAATCTCAAACAATCCCAAGTTGAAACACTTACCCGCTGAAGGATTCGAGTGCTCTGTTGATCAATTTAACATTTACTTGTTCGATGCATCCCACTGCGGCCTGGAGGAGGTCTACGACAACTCTTTGAGGACTTTCTCAGCTTTATCTGTGGTTAATTTGTCTAACAACGAAATCAAATCCATTGGAACTAAAGTTTTCACAATGTGCCCCAAACTAGTTGAGATCAACCTTTCGTTTAACCAACTCACAACATTGGACCCGAAAGTTTTTGAGAAAAATAACGAACTCGGCAAATTATACCTCCAAGGCAATCCACTGACAGTACTTAACGCAGAAGTGTTCGTCCATACGCCTATGATCACATATCTGGACATGAGCCACGCTGAGTTGACCTCACTATGGAAAGCAGACAAGAACCGCTCACCAACACTCCTCAGTAATTTGACATTCCTCAACGTTTCTCACAACCGTATTACTGAGATCAAACAGACTGAACTCGATCACTTAAACAAACTTAACGCACTGGATATCAGTAACAACCCACTTGCTTGCAGCCGCGACTTTGAGAACCTTATGACTTGGTTGAGCAAACGTAAAGTGTCCCCTAACGGGAGCGGAAGCACCAGCATCGCAAATCTAGCGAAGGACACAAAAGAAGACGACGTGGGCACTTACAGTTGGGAGTTCCTGACCCGCAAGACTTGCGGAAGTGCCGTCGTACATCCCGTGGAGCCTTTGCCGCCCGTCTCGGATGAGGAGATTTGGGAGAGAATTGATACCGACCCAGAGGGTAACTTTGATCTAAAGAACACATTGGATGACGGTAAGGTAGCTGCTCCAAAAGACATTTTCTTAGATAATGACATGATTGATGATCAAGGCAAAGATGGCGATGATGATGATGATGACGACGCAGCGGACGACGACGATGACGAGGAGGATGAAGACGAGGACGACGCCAGCGAGGACTACGACGGAGAGGAGGACGACGTCGACCTTAAAGTTAAACTTATTGAGAAGAACGCCACCAAGCCGGTCCTACGATATACGCGATACAATACTACTTCTTCATCACCGATTAATGACGTTCAGATTAATATCAAATTACTTGAAAAAGAAATTAGTGATGAAGAATCAACGGGAGCTTTATACTTGGCAGACTCCGCTGACACGGAGGAGGAGCATAGCCACTACGGATACTTGTGGCCGATTTCAATCGCCATTTTTGGAGCGCTGCTACTGCTTATTGTCATCGCTAAGGTCGTGATGCTGGCTTGCACTAAGCGGACCAAGCAGGTTAGATATAACAGTGCCATAATTGCGGCTATGAGCCAGGCGGGGCGCACGAAGAAGGACTGCGGGCTGGTGTACCAGCAGCTGACAGAGGACCTGGCCAGCCCTGCCACGCCCAAGCTGAGCCGCTACACGCCGCTGCACAGCGTCACGGTGAACGCGTCCAACATGTCGTACGAGAGCAGTCCGTTCCACCACAGCAACATCGTGCCAGAGGCCGTCTGAGCCACGCAGAACAAACACGTACATATGTCAGAGTTAAAACTCGATACTAACAACTGCGTTAACTCTTACATAAGCAGTAAGTGATAGTTGTAAGCGCTAGTCACAGCCGAATACATATCTAACAAACATTTCTTAGTACAGTGCCTTTATGATCACTCTCGAACAATCGCGACAATGTTTTCAATCTAGCGCTTTCTGAATATTAAAGTAACAAATGAAGTCAAATTACAACAAATTAATTTAAGATTATACATATTATATATTATACAAATTAGTTGATAGGTTTATTTTATGTACTTAAAATTATTAAAAATTAAACACTAATCATTGTTGTTTGTTGATCAAAACCTATGGGCGATTCGAACCCTGTCCTCTATCTTCTACTAAAATATGAAATAAATAAAAGCGGTAATTAAAACCATAAACATTTATTCAAAATAATTTTGTAACAACTTGATTTCATGAGACCCGATTTACATATAAAAATAGAATTTCAACAATTGAGACTACGTGTGTTATCACAACAATATACATTTAGTACTTAAACATATAAATATCTTCAACCAAACAGTATAAAATTTTTCCACTTATTTACATTATACAGCACCTACTATTAAAGAGTATATAATTACAGTTTTTGACAACTTGCTTTACCTCAATAAATGGTAAGTGAATCTTCTAACAGTTTAGACAAATCCTCTTCCGTCTGTGGCAGCGGAGTCATGCTCAATAGTCGTTTCTGAAACAAAAGACATTTATTGTCAGTTTGATTTTAAAAAAATACTATCCTCCCTCAGTCGATAGATAGTTATAGAAAAAACCTTAATGGCAAAATAATTATTGAGGAAACTTTATAATATACCCAGACACACCATGATTGTCAAAGACATGACCTTTGGAGAAACCAGCTATTCTAATAATTATAGATGATAGGATTTACACTGGTCATCAAAAAAATCGACCCACCCACTTTTTGTTTAATATTTATCGATTGTTTCACAGATAAGCTGTTTCACACGTTTGTTTTTTATTTTGAGGGTCGGATATGATGTTTGACATCTTGTTTGTCGTAAATCTTATTGCACTTGAAGGTACTTAACAATTTTTTATACAGAAATACTGTCGAGTGCTGATTTGGTGGTTTTACGTCGAAACAAATTCGAACCGTTCTTTCAGTCCGAAACAGACTTTTGTAGGGATTTCTTGTTAATAACGTTAAGTTTATTTACCGAGGCTGTAGATTTGATTACTTTACTTAAAAATAATGGACACTACTGAGGCTGAGGCGGCCCAAGTGGTGGCTTTGCTCCAACAAGGCTTAAGTCAACGTGTCGTGGCCAGGAGGTTACAACTGAGCCGTTCTGCAGTGCGGCGAGTTTACCAAAGGTTCCTGGAAACTGGCCAGTATCGAAGAAGATCTGGATCTGGAAGGCATAGGGTGACATCTCAAAGGGATGATCGCTTTATAGTGGTATCAGCTCTACGAAATCGACATCAGTCGGGTGTTGATCTCCAGCGACGCTTACGTGAAGTTCGGGGTGTGGCTATAAGTGATAGTACTGTATGAAGAAGACTTCGTGAGCAAAATTTAAGACCACACAAGCCTGCAACAGGACCACAATTGACCACAGCTCATCAACAAGCCAGACTTCAATTTGCCCGTAATCACATCAACTGGACTATAGGTCAATGGGAGTCAGTTCTTTTTAGTGATGAGAGTCGAATGACTTTATACGGTTCTGATGGACGCCGTAATGTGATGCGAAGGCCAGGTGAACGTTATACTCAATGTTGCATAAGAGAAACTGTCAGTTATGGTGGGGGCTCTGTAATGTTTTGGGCTGGGATATCTTTGACTGGACGCACGGAGCTGGTTTTCATACGAAGAGGTGCTTTAACTGCCGCACGCTACATCACAGAGATCTTAGAAGACCATGTGGTGCCATATGCCGGCTATATTGGTGAGAACTTTGAATTAATGCATGATAATGCACGACCACACGTAGCGCACATCACCACCGATTACCTTGAAGAGGTCGGCATTCGGGTTATGTCCTGGCCAGCAAGAAGCCCCGATCTTAACCCGATAGAGCATATGTGGGACACCCTAAAACAAAAGGTTAGAGCCCGTAATCCAGCCCCGACAACATTAGGAGACCTGGAAACCGCCATTACGGAAGAATGGGCCCGAATCCCTCAAGAGACTATCAAAATCTTGATAAGGTCGTTAAAACGGCGAATGCAGGCCGTCATTCGAGGGAATACGCAATATTAATTTGAAACAATTGTGTACATAACACTTATGACAAAAAAACTACAGCGTTTTTAAAATTAATCAAAAAATGGTGTAAAATTAAGGATTTTGATTTTTAAATCAAAATTCTTTAAAAAAAAAACATTTTGAAGTTTAAATTGTGATTAAATTGGTGTAAATAAACAAGTTAAATAAAACATTTCAGTACTAGAACATTTTGTTTGGTTTTGCCTAAGAAAAACGTGATGTGCGGTAAAAACGCAGGTGGGTCGATTTTTTTGATGACCAGTGTATTTCTTAACGTTGCAATGATTGACGTTTGCCTAACCATTTTTTTTTTTTGCCGATTTAACGTAATTTTAGCAACGTATATAAATAAAACCTAGAATGTCTTCTTGTTTCATTTAAAGAAAGAAAGAAAATACGTTTATTTGCGGTAAACATGACGCAAAGGACAACAAAATAAAATAAACAAAGTTAAAAGCAAGTTTTGGGGAAAATATGCGTCACATCTACGCAAAACGGCTACCGCTCAGCATAATGCCGCGACCCCATGCGAAACGGAGCCCCAGCGCTGGTTTTCAGCGATAGCCGGCGTTGACGCGACATTCTATTTGGCTGTCAGAATATTAACTGCACTAATTTGATTATTAATTAACTTGTCATTAAACAAAGAATGACGCTGCTTATAAATGTCAACAAGATTCTTGACAAAACAGCCGGTCTATTCTGTAAAAATCTCACCGTGAAAGCATAGGTGAAGTGATCTTAAAGTGAGCTGTCAATAGTGTCAACCCCTAGCATCAGTGGCCTTAGTGCGAGTTTTTATACTTACTCGATCGCGTCAACGTAAACTTCAATTTGTACTGAAACTGAATAAGCGCCGTCTGGTGAATATAATGGGAAACACAATTATTCTATACAAATTGACGTAAGGTAACGTTTACGTAAACGCGATCGAGTAAGTAAAAAACACACTAAGGCCTCTGGTGGAATGACGGCTCACTTCATCTAAGTTATCACGGTGAGATGTTTACAGAATAGCACTACAGTTCATTAATCAACTACGTAAATGTGCAATCATCAACACACACAGTTTTTCTAATTACACGTACACATAACATAAACTCGCGTCTTTTTCCCATGGGGATAGGCAGGAACAACAGAACGCCACCACAATAACTAAACAAAATTACCTGAGGCAATGCTCCTTTGACTAAATTAGGGATATCTTCACTGGTATATCCGAGGGTACTAAGTCCATTTTCAATCTTCATCTTGTCCATATACTTGAGGATGGTGTCTGCTAGCACTGAGCCAGCATCAGCTTCCTTGACATTCGAGACATCAGTACCGAGTATGTTGGCGGCTTCCAAATGTTTGGCTGGGTCACTGGGCCCAGTGAAGCGGAACACTGCGGGCGCTGTCATCACAACGGATAGACCGTGCGGGATGATGGGATCTGAACTTAAGTAGATATTATTTTAATAGGGATGTTTCCTGGGTAAAACAAAAGAAATTCTATTTAGTCCGTCAGATAATAAAAAAATATTAGACACGTATTTTTAGCTTTATCATAATTAATAAAAAATTACTTAAATAAAACGCATTAAAGTTCCGAGTGGGGTCTACGACGTATAAAATGTAGCAGTTAGTGACGTCGTGACACATTTTAACCCAATGTGTATAGCCGTAATCTTTTGATTACGTAAAAAAAGAAAAAAAGAACGTGTCCAATATTTTTTTAATAATCTACATGACGGACAAAAAAAAATGTTTAGTCAACATCCCTATTGACAGTAAGTACAAGGGTTTTCTTATGATTGGTAAAGGACCAGCGGGGTAAATGCATAACACACTCACAGCCCCAATACCATTCGTTTGAAAATTCAACGATATCCATTGCATTATTTCGAGCAGACGAATTTACGGATTCGAATTATTATTGAAGGTGTGTTACGCGATTGGGGTGCAGGCGGGTCGCCATAAGGAAAGTGGTTACCACGGTCTGTAAGAAGACCCTGCAACATCAGTGGGTCAAGGTTGGAATGTATCATGTGTATGTAATTTCACCGGCACCTGTCAATTTCGAACCGGAATACATCCATGTTACTAGGCGACAATAGACAGTAATCTATTGAATCTGTGCCAATAACACTAAGGGCCTGTTTCATTAAATGCCTATTAACTTACTTGGCAGATAATTTCATACAAATTCTGTTCCATTTTTGAATTCATTTCGTGAAACTTATTATAATATTGTACCTACATAATTTTGGACTTCCAGTAATTGTACAGGGTGAAATTGAATTCATGGGTAATATTTTATGGGGTCATTGTACTCATCATTATGAACAACTTTTACTATGGGAACAAACATGAAATCGCAAAAAAAATCAGCTGTTCCATACATCATGCTCGTATAACTCGTCAAAATATAGGAAACAGCTGATTTTTTGTTCGCGATTTCCGGTTTGTTCCCGTAGTAAAAGTTGTTCATAATGATGAGTACAATAACCCCTTAAAATATTGCCCATGAATTCAATTTCACCCTGTAGTGTTACTTTTGGCAACAGTTTCTCATGCATTATATGAAAACTACGTACTAACATGTGAGTAAGATCCCCAAACTCAACTGTGCGCGTTAAATTCGATGCCTTATCGTGGCTTCAATGTTAGTTCAATCATTTCAATAGTTTGGAAACAGGTCGACGCGGCGGGCTATTGTCTCGACGCCCGCGCCGTAACAACACATTTCTTTTCGCTCACAATTGACGTACTTAAACGGTAAGCATCTGATAACATCCATACATCTTTTTTCAAGAACTGGCACAGATGTTGCTCCGAATTGGTCAGTTTTTAGGTTACAGTGACTGTACCATTCATTTGCTAGTTTAGATACTGCAGTTTAAAAAGAACCTATTAACCCGTCGCGCGCCAATTAGCAGACACAATTGAAATTCTATTGTTATCTGTACACATGGTGTACAATCGACATTTTAAGAGTTAAAATGTAAACAATACAAGTTGGAGAACCGATGAATAATAGTGGCCTAGGCCGAGTGGCCGTGGTGACGTCAGTGGCATGCAATTGACGAGGTATGTCCAGCTGTGAACTACATCTATTCATGGAATATGCATTGTAACCTCAATGTAAAGTTTAAGCGGTAGTCTTAGATGTAACTAGTGGTTTCAATAGTTTACAATATAAGGTAATTATTATGATTGCTTTCTCATTTGTTTTGCTCGGCCTAGCCGGGGAGAACTGATGGCACGGCCCAAGCCTAGTGTCCATCAGTGAGGTTCAGTTCAGAGTAATATTGGATACCTTGGTTTTCCGCAGTAGACTGTATGGTAACTGAAACTGTATTTGAGTGGGAGTATTATTTAAAAAAAATGTCTGACATGTCATGTCATTGGAAGGCGTACGAGGGGCCGAAGCCAACTCGCAGAGGCCCCTTAGACAATTTTAAAGGTTGAGGAGGCACCAACCGACGATTAGGTATCCCTGTATACACTACGCAAGTGCATCCAAGGACAAACCCCGGTTGGTGCAGGACTATTGCAGAACATTGAAACAAAACATATTGGGCTATGGATTTGGGTGCCTGTGGACTGGTTACCTAGAACTATGGAAAGACTATGGCTCCCGACTGACCAATGTTTTATAAATAATATACAGATAAAATGGCAGGGAGTGACTTGCACACTCGATAATGGCCCCCCGAAAGCGGTCGCTAGCACATAGTGTTGTAGCAACAAGTGGGCAACATGTCCTGAGGAGCTGATGTGGAGTGGAGACGTATTCCACGGCTATCAGGACAATCCCGGAAGTACGGTCAAGATTCCTACCAGAATCTTACAGGAATACTTCCTTCCTCCGAGCACGTTTGCTCTTGCAAATCTCCAAAGAGGTGGAAGCTCTGTTCCTCGGCAGTGTTTATTCAGGCCGGCCAATAAAAACAAGCCAGAGGTGAGGAACAAGACTTCTTCCGGGAGATGAGGTCCGTGGGATTGCTACTGACCAACAGCTCGCCACATGCTGCTCTGCGGGTTCATGTAACTCTCTTGGTCTGGTTCCTCACCCTAGACTTGTTTCGGCAATGTAAACTCTACCAGCAAATACCCAGAGTTCAGGAGCGCGCAAGCCTCACCACAACGTCAACGTAGAGATACGACGGCGGGAGTATTCTTATTACTCGTATGATTAATTCCTGTGATGTCCCCCTGCAGGTCAAAGGCCTCCCTACTCTCTTTCCACTTCTCTCTGTTTATAGCTGCTAAGGATTCTACATAAGGTAAACAATTGATTAACTATCTACTTAATAAAAAATCTTAAAATCATTGACAGGCAACTAACAGCCTAAGCCGCTGGTCTAAAAGCATGAAATTTCAGAGAGTTCATTTTATTATGAAAGTGAGCACTGAGGAAGGAGTTTTGAAAATTCATCCCCTAAAGGGGTACGTATAGGGGATGAAAGTGTGTATGGAAGTTCGTGATTTTTTCCGACGGGGAATCCCATCGGGCACTCGCCTTGTTTACAATAAAAGGTAAAATATTAAATAATTATAATAAAATTAAACTAAATTTCAAAACAATTGTCAAAACCACAGAGACTACCCACTTTCCAAAGTAAAGAAAACTCTAATCAAAAGGCCTGTCATTCGCAGATGCAGACATCGCTTCATTATTAGGTATTTGCTTTTTCCTTCTGGCACTCACAAGTTGTTCATACATAACCTCTTGTATGGCTTTAAAGTTCTTACTTTAAAGCCATACAAGAGGTTATGTATGACCAAAAAAAATACGATTGATGGATTATTTTAAAGATGTATGGATATAGCCGGAAAAGGGATGAATGCTGATTGCTGAGACGCCATGCCGTAGCGACCCAAAATAAACTGGGATAAGGGCAGAAAAATGATGATCTTCAAGTTAGTGAAGAGGTAGCAGGCGTGGAATGTGATGTGTGTGTCACCAAATCTACTCTTATCACTAAGTTAAAACATTCACATGGTTAGCTACCCATAATCTTTAGGCACAAATGACTTGACACCCCCTGCAATGGGGTACGCGAGTCCGTGGCACAGATGTACCCCAGCGTTGCCGATGCCGACGCCAGCCATTGTAGCCGCCAGATGCATACAAGAACGCGCCTCTAGGTCATCAGGATTATACACCGAGCGAGCGAAGTACTTTTGAAGCGTCTGGGAAACAAAATAACACAATGAAGGCTTTTGTTAAATTAATTATGTCGTGTTGAAATGAAATGAAATGATATTTATTTGCTTAAAACACGGTATAAGAAGGTGTTACAATACAAAATGTGATCATACATGTTTTGCTTATAATTTAAGAATGCAAAATTGTGCTGTCAACGTTGTTCTAAAAACTCCTTAATACTATAGAAGTTATTTTCATTTATCCAGTTAAACAATTTAATTTTAAATAGTCTTGAATTCAATGCTTTTAATGTCATTGGTAAATTGTTAAATATTCGTACACACATAGCTACACAATTTTTATTATATTTTGCATACCTAGGCAGCTCGTCTAGTACAAGTGTGAATTGGTCACGCCGACTTCGTGAACATACCTCTTCTGCTGTTTTAAACAACTCTTTGTGTTTCTTTACAAACATACACACCTCATATATATATAATGATGGTAACGGTAGCAAACCAAGCTTTTTAAATATTGGTTTACATGATTCTTCGGACCGAATCCCGTATAAGGCCCTTATACATCTTTTCTGGGTGATAAATGCCCTATTGTGGTCGGTACTATTTCCCCATGTTATTAGTCCATAACGCAACGAGGACTCAACGTATGCTCGATACGACATTACGGCCGTTTTTATATTTGTTATCTTTCTTATTTGTCTAAGGGCATATACAAATTTATTTGTTTTATTGCATACATGCTCAACCTGCGCTTTCCAGTCCAAGTGTTCGTCCAATACTACACCTAAAAACTTAGTTTGTGTCACCTGCTTGATTTTTGGTATGTCAATTTTAAAATTAAATTTATTATTATAATATTTGTTAAATTGTAAGTATACAGATTTATCAAGATTAATAGATAGATCATTATTATTTAGCCAATTAATTAGAATGTCAATTGTATTATTTATGTCAGTTTCATGGTCGGTAATTGAATTATATTTTTTGTCAGTAGTTACAATTATGGAAATGTCATCCGCAAAGAGAAAGCATTTGTGATTGGTGATATAAACTATATCATTTATGTAAAGTAAAAATAAGATGGGGCCCAATATGCTACCCCGAGGCACACCACGTTTTACATATTGATATTCAGACGTATGCCGTATCATGTCACCATTTGCGTCCAGTTTGGTAACAGCGACACACTGTTGTATGTCAGTTAGGTAAGACGATATCCATTGATGTGGCAGTCCTCTGATTCCGAGAGCTTCTAATTTTTGTAATAAGTTGGCGTGTGTAACTAGATCGAACGCCTTCGATAAGTCAAAGAATAGTCCCGTTACCAACTGCTTGTTGTTTAAATTGTTCAATATTGTTCTTAAGAGTGAGAATATGGGTAACGTTGTGGATTTACCTTTTTGAAATCCAAATTGCTGTTTCCTTATAATGTTAAATTTCTCGCAGTAATTTATTAATCTGTGATGCATACATTTCTCATATATTTTTGAGATTATGGGTATTAATGTTATAGGGCGATAATTGTTCATATCACTTTTATCACCCATTTGAGCAATGGTTTAGTAATGGATAATTTCAACGCTTTTGGGAATACTCCTTGTGAAAAAGACAAGTTGATCAAATATGTCAACACTTTACTTATTTCATTGGTACATGTCTTAATAATTTTGGTGTTTAGTTCATCGTAATCTTCAGAGTTTGTATTGTTCAATGATACCTCCCTCCCTCCCTCCTTACCTCACTTTTAGACACAGGAGTGAGGAACATCGAATTAGCAATTACATTTTCACTGAGACAACTATTTATTTGATCTTGTGTAGAGATACCGTTTATGAAATGATTGTTGAAGGCAGTGGTTATTTCCGCTGTTGTGAGTATAGTGTATCAACCTGTAAATATTCGATATTGTCTTTAGGGTCCATATTATGTATTTCGTTTTTAATAACTGACCAAGTGGCTTTACATTTGTTTTCACTGTTGCTAATATACTTGATGTTAGCATTCCGTTTAGCATTATATATGCATTTTTGCAATCGTTTGGAATACGTGATGTATTTGGTCTTGTTGGTTCTATTTTTGTTTTTGTAGTATTGATATCGTAAGGAACGTTTAGTTTTAGAACATAGTTTAAGACCCTTAGTAATCCAAGTTTGTTTAATTTTCTTGTTTGCATTTACTTTAACTCTTACTTTTGGAAAACAGAGATTATAAAACAAACATCATCAACATCATGTTCATGGAAACTATTGAATGCCGCATTTGCATCGTTTTCCATGTATATATCTGTCCAAGATAGGTTTTGCAAACATTCTCTAAATTTAAGCGTATTATTTAAACTGTAATCTCTTTTGTAGATGTGATATATTGCGGCTCTTGATTGAATCGTAAAGGAAAGCTTAGCATTTGCGCTGTGTCGTGATCAGAGAGATGAAGTGGTAGAACGTTGGCGATGGCGTCAGTTATATTACTTAAGATATGATCTATACAAGAAAATTTGCGAGTGGCTACGTTAATATGAATCTTCAAGTTGTGTGTGTGTGCTAGGTCTTGAAATTCTTGGGTGATTTTGCCCTTTTTCAGGGTATTTATATTAAGGTCACCTGTTAAAACTATCCGCGTTTTCGACTTGTATTTCTTGTGTAAATGTTGTAGAAGACTATCTAATTTAGTTAAAAATTGGTTAGGGTCCGATTGAGGTGTTCTATATAAACAAATAATTACTAAATTCTCATGTGCTAACTCTATTCCGCATGCCTCGAAAGTATTTACCGATGCATACGTTTTTACAAATGCTAGTTCTTTAAAACTTATAGCCTTTTTAATTAGTATGCAAGTGCCACCTCGATTTTTTTCCCTACAAAAATGTGTTGCCATTTCGTAATCCGATAACTTGAAATAGTTCTCATATCCTTTTTTGATAAATGTTTCGGAGAAGCAAATTACATACGGGTCGTTCTTTAAGTCTCTCATCTCCTATAATGTTACTTCTAGAAGTTCTTGTTTGGATAGTACGCTCGCAATATTTTGGTGGAGTATCCTAAAATTGTGTAATGTAGGTGCTGTATTTTTAGGTACGAAAAAAGTTGTTAATTATGTCATTTACACATCTTGGTATAGTTCTTTCAACGCTCCATCATTCCCGGTCACCATTCCGCCAAAGATGTCCTCTTTATGATACTGATGCTACCTAAGATTGAATTATTACCAATTGAATAGATGAAAGAGACTTGGCTATACGATAAAAACAAACACAAGAGCGGGCACAACCTTGCAAGATTTTCAGGATATGATATCTCTGTTTGACTGATCTCACAAGTTATAATTTAGTAGGTACGCCAAAAGCAATAAATATGCAGATCTTGTGCTCATAAAATTTATTACCTACATGCCCAATGCCACTTGACGCGTGTCCGAGAAAATTTAAGGTGGTATACGATTCAAATAAGCACCGGCATTGAACAAAGCTATAAATAATTTAGTTAACTGTCAGGTCAGACAGCACAAATTAGTAATGAATTACCTCGTCCATTTGGTGGCACTAGCAGCAGATCTATATAAGATAGTGTTACGTCAATTGAGTCGGGTATAACATTCAAACCGGTCTCACTAATTATATCGCTGACCAAAATGTTTTTGTCGTGATGATTTTTTTTTTCTCGATTATAAATCATTCGGCCACTTTACTGACATAGCTTTAAATGCGTCATGCAATTGATAATGCACTTGGTTTGAGGAAGGAAAACCTTTGAATAATGTATCTGTCTATTGGAAACAGCTAGAAAACAAAATTCCAGCTATAAAACATACGCCATGGAGCTTCTTCGAAAGCAGAACGAGGAGCTCCGAGCGGACCTGGCCAAGCTCCGCGGAGCCGGCCCTCGGGAGTTGCAGGGAGGGGCGCAGCCGGGGCAGGATGGGCCCGAGCCTGCTGAAGACCGGGTGCTGGCCCTGGTGCAGAAGGAACTGGCTGCCCTCAACAGGCGGTTCTCCATCCTGGAGGGCATTTTCCTGCGCCCCCCGCTAGCGGCGAGCCGGCCGGCCTCGGGCCAGCCAAAGGCGGCTTCGTATGCCGCCACGGCTGCCACGGCCAAACCAGGATCGGCGGGGCAAGCGAAGAGCGGAGCTGTGCCTGCGAAGGCACCTGCCAAGGCCCCAGCCGTGGCCGTGGTGGCAACGCGGCTGCCCCCGCCTCCTAAATCTCCTTCGGCTGACGCCGAATGGCAGGTAGCCGGGGAGAAGAGGAAGGCGGGTAAGGCGGCAAGGGCGGCCAAGCGAAAGGAGAAGCGGCGGCGGCGCAAAGAGAGAAACGTCGCGGCTAGGTTACGTGCCCCGAAGTCCGCAGCTGTAGTAATCACACTACAGCCGGAAGCGGAGAAGAAGGGCGTGTCCTACCGCGACGTGCTCACCAAGGCGAGGGCGGCGGTGAACCTTGAGGAGCTCGGGGTTTGTAGATGGCATCCGGGTAAAGGTCACTGCAACTGGGGCTCGGATGCTGGAGACCCCCGGTGCGGCCAGTGGCCCGACCGCTGACGCTCTGGCCGAAAGGCTCAGGGCGTCCTTAGATGCGGACGTGGCCCGAGTGTCCAGACCCGCCAAATGCGCTGACATGCGCATCCTGGGTCTGGGTGCTGCGCGCCGACCTCCCTAGCGGCGTCAGCGTTGTATGTTACGCTGACGACACGCTGGTCCTGGCGCAAGGGAGGTCGCACCAGGCGGCGGCCGAACTAGTGACACGCGGGGTTGCGACAATAGTAGAGAGGATCCGGCAGTTGGGACTCGAGGTGGCCCTGCACAAGAGTAGGATATTATTGGGCATTCTAACCCACGCTTTCGTTCCTACGGCTCACTCCGTTCGCCTTCGTCACTCTCGGTGTGTTAGATTGCCCAAAAACATCCTACTATAACTAGCTCTACATATCAACCACTTATCCGTTCGCCTCGTCACTCTCGATGGATTAGAATACTCAATAATATCAATTAAATGTTACATAGTGCAGTAAAATACAGATTCTTGAAGGACAGCCATGGTGTGGTTGTTCGTACAGTTGTTCGAGTTAGCGACAATGAGCTATAAATGTCAGTGTAATACATTAATTGACTCATTATTAATATAACCGTTTCAAACAGTCGTCATGAAATTTGTAAAACAACCACAATCGTTACATGTAAACAAACTTTGTATTAATTCTCAGGAGACTGGTTTTCGCCATGGAGAATTATTACCTAAATCGATACGATGCATCATTTGCGGACCGTCAAATTGTGGAAAGACGAATTTGTTAATTGGTCTTCTTATACACGAGAATGGTTTACGATTTCAAAATGTTTATGTTTATTCGAAAACCTTGCAACAACCCAAGTACGTTTTTTTAGAAAAAGTCTTGCAACGAGTACCAGGCATTTCATTTCAGAAATATCATGAAAACGAGCAAGTACTGAGTGTTCAGACCGCAAAACCGAATTCTGTAATTGTATTTGATGATGTTGCTTGTGAAAATCAAAGTAGTATGCGCGATTATTTTGCTATGGGGAGACACAAGTTCATCGATTGTTTTTATCTAAATCAGACGTATAGTAAAATCCCAAAGCAGTTAGTAAGAGACAACGCAAACCTAATCGTACTTTTTAAACAAGATGAAAGAAATATGAGACATGTTTATGAAGAACACGTTAACACTGACATGACATGGATTGAATTTCGTGAAATGTGTTCAAAAATATGGAGTACACCTTTCAATTATATTGTAATTAATAAAGATTGTTCCAAAAACAAAGGATGCTATAGAAATAAATTTGACACGTTTGTAGTCTTTGACTAAGAACACGAATACATATATAAGGCCATTACCTGCCTGACATTATTATTCGCCTTACGACGCTAAATCAATTCCGACCTATTTTACCAACAATATGGAAAAATTATTGAAACGACAAATTGTTGATGCGGCAGAAGCTGTAAAGATAAAAGTACGAAAAATGAGAGATGCTGAGATTAACAATAAACAAGCACTGGAATCTGTTTTCAAACCTGTAACAGAACCTCTCAACCTAATTGCTAATGCAAGTAAGCAAACTCCTCTCCTGCGTGCTAATGATGATTTTGCTGATGTTCCGTTTACTAAAGAAACTTATCAGAAAGAAGAAACTGGTAGCGCAGAAAGTAATGATAATGACGATGAAGACAAATATGAATCCGATATCAACAGTGATTCTTCATATGCATCAGTAGTTGAAACTGATGAAAGGAATCAAGATTGTGATACGTCATCCTGGTCAGTATCTTCAGAGGCGTTGGTAGATGTTCCATTTGGGGTTAGAGTAGAACGCGGGAAATTGATGTTAGGTTCGGCTTGCATAACGATCAATGATCAAAACATCATCGTGGCTGGACGTACATACCGATATACACCTGGATTAAAACAGTTGTTGTTTAAGAAAGATGTAGACTTAAGCTTTGTTACAGAAAGTGATCTGCAAAATTATAAGTCGATGCTACTTGTTACAAATGCACATCGTCGAGACTATGAGCCAAGTAAGCCAATAAAAAGTAATAAAGGACAAAAATATTTGCAAGTTATTAAACCTCTTTTTAAACTGAAGAATGCAGTTCAGGGAAAGGGTCTACCTTTAATGAAAAAGTGGAAAAAAAACGTAGATTTAGTGTATTGGGATAATCCTAATGAGTTAGTGGAAAGGTTAAAATTATTAATTGCGTCTAGAGATGCTGGCAACACAGGGTTAGATAATGAAATTATATCTATCATTGAAGAATTGCGTGAAAGTAAAGTTATAAATAAATAAATATTTGAGATTGTGTTTATTTTATTATCAGCCTCTCGATACAATACACCTTAAACATGAACGTAGACAAATTCGGACACTACATTCACAAAAGAATGCGTTTATCAGAGTTATTTGAGTTTAATGAGAATGCATTGTTAAAATCAGAAAACGGCGATTTTGATTTAAAAACATCAAGACTGAGAGGAATCAGATCTCCAGTAGAAGCAGATGATGCTGTAAACAAGGACTATGTAGATCGATTGAATGCTAATATGTTTAAAGAATTTAATAATCTGATTGGTGCATTGCGTTCTCAAATCATGAAAGATGCAAAGAGTACAGTTCAAGCTACTTTAAAAGCAAGAATACCTGAGGTTTCAACTCATTTGTACGATAAGTTTTATACTAAAGCAGAGGTGGATAAATTACTACAAAAAACTCCGTAATGGTGAAACAGCAAATTGTAAATGAAATACATAAAGCGGCACGAAGAAATTTCCTTCGACGTTCTGTTATTCTAAAAGGAATCCACGACTTATGGCAAGCAGACTTGATGGACATGCAAAACCTGAAAAAGTATAACAAAGGTTACAATTTCATCTTAGTGGTGATTGACTGCTTTTCAAAGTATGCCTGGGCAGAACCGTTAAAATCAAAAAATAAATCGGAAGTCACTCGAGCATTTGAACGTATACTAATAAGCAGCAATAAAAATCCTGTTAACTTACAAACTGACATGGGTACAGAGTTTTATAACAACACATTCCAAACGCTCATGAAGAAGTACAACATTAACCATTACTCATCTTTCTCAATTAAAAAAGCTTCAATTGTAGAGCGACTAATTAAAACTGTTAAAAATAATTTATATAAATATTTTAGTCTCATTGGAAACTATAAGTGGTTAGGATCACCATTAGAAGATTTATTTAAGACTTATAACAACACAAAACATCGTACTATTAAAATTAACCCGATTGATGTGAATAAATATAATGAAGCAGTCATAAAAGAAAATATTAAAAAAATATGTAAACATGTATCCATCCAGCGGAAGCCTAAGTTTAAAAATGGTGACTGTGTTCGTATCAGTAAATACAAACACAATTTCGAGAAAGGTTATACTCCTAACTGGTCAACTGAACTCTTCACTATAAAAAAGATTAATAAAACTGTGCCAGTAACATATCACATAGAAGATCAAAGAAAGCAAGATATATTAGGAACTTTTTACGAGCAAGAACTTCAAAAATCTGACTATCCTGATGTTTATTTAGTAGAAAAAATACTTAAAAAGAAAGGAAAGAAACTATTCGTCAAATGGTTAGGTCTCAGTAATGAAGA
Organism: Cosmia pyralina; assembly: GCA_946251885.1. Lineage (NCBI taxonomy): Eukaryota > Metazoa > Arthropoda > Insecta > Lepidoptera > Noctuidae > Cosmia > Cosmia pyralina. Next base: position 9,781,835 of record OX276343.1, read on the forward strand.
AAACAGTTGGATTGATAAATCTGCATTAATAAATTGAGATATAAAAGAAGTATTTTGTAATATTTGTATCATTATACTTTAAGTAATGCAAGGTGGTGGACTAGTTAACAGTATTATTAATAACCTACCGTTCGAAGCTCATTTGCCTGGATACAATTATTGCGGACCAGGAACTAAACTTCATAAACGTTTGTTGCGAGGTGATCGAGGTGTGAATAAACTAGACGAAGCTTGTATGCACCACGATATAGCATATGCAAAACATACAGATTTACCTAATCGTCACGAAGCCGACTTACAGCTATTAAACATGGCTAAACGCAGACTTAAATCAAAAGATGCAGGAAAAGGTGAAAAATTAAGCTCATGGTTAGTAAGCAAAGTTATGAAAGCCAAATTGAAATCTGGTTCTGGTGCCAAAACATTTAAAAGTTTAGTATCAAAAATAAAATCGAAAATAAAAAAACTAAAACCCAATGATAGTAAGTCTTTAATAAACTTTGCTTATTTAGCTGCAAAAAAGTTATGTCCCAAATTACATCAAATTCGAGTGCCGAGAGTGATACCCATACCGAAAACTGGTGGGGTTCTACCTTTAATTCCAATTTTTGCTGGCTTATCAGCTTTAGGAGCTTTAGCTGGTGGTGCGGCTGGAATTGCAAAAACGGTGAATGATTACAAATCAGCTCAGCAAAACTTGCGAGAGACTGAACGACATAATAGAACTATGGAGGGTTTAGCAGTGGGCAAAGGTTTATACCTAAAGCCTTATAAAAACGGCAAAGGATTGTTCATAAAATCATCAAAAAACTGAACAAGAAGCTACCCAATCGCCCACTAACTAATGTAGACATCCAAAACTATGCAAGAGATATTCCATATTTCCGAGGAGTATATATGAAAGATCAACTACCAAGGACGACGAAACGTATGGAATGTGGTATCGTTAACTTAGACGATTCTAAAAACGAAGGAACGCATTGGGTAGCTTATGTAAAAGTATATGACTATTGTGAATATTTTGATAGCTATGGAAATTTAAAACCTCCATTAGAACTGCTACGATATTTTAAGAATTGTAAAGTTTTATATAACTACACAAGATATCAAAAATTTAACACTGTAAACTGTGGTCATTTATGTTTAAAATATCTGAGGACTTTTTGGAATAAAAATGTATAAAATAAATGCTTTTACTTTATTTCAATCATTTGCAAGATGTCACTCACTTTGTCGATAACTGGAAACTCTTCAATTTTATCTACGTACTATCCTAATACGCTGCAACTAAATGGAGAATATGAGTGTGCTTTGTTACATTTTTCAACATTTAATTCTATACCAAATATTGATATAAGTAATAACAAGTTCTACTATGGTTCAAATGAAATTATTGAAATACCGGAAGGCACCTATGAATTGCAAGATATTTATGATTATTTAAAATCTGAAATAAAAGACGCCTCAATCAAATTACAGTGCAATAACAATACTTTAAAAACTAGCATATACTGCTCAAAAGACGTTAATTTTAAGAAAGAATACTCTTTCAATAAACTGTTAGGCTTTGATAAGCAGGTCTTGAAAGCAAATAAATGGCATGTGTCACAGTATCCAGTCAACATTTTACCGACGACAGTGGTAAGGATCGAATGTGACATTGTGAGCGGCTCGTATATAAACGGTGAACCAAGTCACATAATTCACGAATTCGCACTCAACGTACCACCAGGTTACAGAATCATAGAAATCCCGAAGAACGCAATATATTTTCCAATCAATCAAAATAACATAAGCTGCATACATATTCGACTACTAGATATAAACAATCGCTTAATTAATTTGCGTGGTGAAGAAGTGCAGCTGTATTTACATCTTAGAAGAAAAAATGATTGACTACAATAAATATGTGCCTCAACAAATTAAAAATACCAGTTCCACTCAAGCTACCTACCAAATAAGACGTCGTTCTAAGAGCAAAATAAAATTAACTAAAGACAATAAGATATTTCTCAAAGCGATCGGATTGTTAAAATGAATATCTTAGACGTTTTATCCACTCCGACTTACGACAACAGTATAGAAGGAATTGAATTTCATTCGTACAAACCTTATGTAACGAGTTTCAACAGGAACGATGAAATTCGCATACCTATCAACCAACAGGATCTATACATATTACCTTCAGCCAGCACTCTGTATTTGGAAGGAACCGTTATCGTTAGCAAAAAAGATTCAAAAGAGAGAGCTACTAGTGTCAATTTTACGAACAATGGACTACTCTTCTTGTTCCAAGATATTAGGTACGAACTAAATGGAGTGGAGATTGATAAAATAAAAAACGCAGGTATAACTACAACCATGAAATCATTAATATCAATGAATGAGAATGAATCAAAAATTGCTAGAGCTTGGGGTTGGAGTATCGATGGTGTAAAAAATATTAATGGAGGAAGTTTTTCTGCGTCTATACCACTTCGGAATATCCTTGGTTTCGCAGAAGATTTTAAAAAAGTTGTGATAAATAGTAGACATGAACTAATATTGTTACGAAGCAACACTAATTTGAATGCTGTAAAATTGAACACCGGTGAAATAGTGGAAGACATTCAAATCAATAAAATTATATGGCGCGTACCCCATGTTAAAGTATCAGACAAAGAAAAAATAAGTTTATTAAAACTGTTGGAAAAAGATCGACCACTTCAGATGATATTTAGAAACTGGGATCTATATGAATACCCTACTTTACCTAAAACTACAAAGCATACCTGGTCCATCAAAACTTCATCTCAAATAGAAAAACCAAGATATGTTATAATTGGACTACAAACAAGTAGAAAAAATAATGCAAGTTCTGACATGTCGCAGTTTGATCACTGCTATGTTCGTGATGTTCGAGTGTACCTTAATTCAACATATTTCCCGTATGAAAGCCTCAATGTGAACTTCGCTAATAACAGAATTGCTTTATTATATGAGCAATACATCAGATTTCAGCAGTCGTATTATGGACGTTGTCCGGAGTCTTTATTAAGCGAGAAACAATTTAAAGACTTAGCACCGTTGTTTGTTGTTGATTGCTCTAGACAGACCGATAATCTGAAGACTGGTCCTGTTGTAGATGTAAGGGTAGAAATCGAGAGTGATTCAGAAATACCAGATCAAACTTCAGCGTACTGCCTCATTCTTAACGATTGCATTGTTGAATACAAACCATTAAGCAACACAGTGAAGAAGTTATCATGAACGCAGATATTATCATTGTCGAACTCCAAGGATTTAAATATTTAGACAATAATTTTATTGTCAAAGAAGTGGCTATCGTAAGTAATGAGCACACACAGACGTTCTTAGTTAAACCACCACATTCGTTTTACTATTTAACTCAAGAAGAAAAGAAGCAGGTGCGATGGTTGGAAAGAAATCGTGGAATTTTCTGGAGTGAGGGCTTTATAGACTACAGAGAGTTTCAACACGTCATCATGCCGTATTTAGAAAATAGAAAAATTATTACAAAGGGTTTAGAAAAGATTAAGTGGATAAAAGAGTTATGTGCAAACTGTGAAGTGATTGACATAGGTGAGAAGGGATGCCCTAATTTTGCGACCTTAAAAAAAAAGTTTTGTAAAAATAAAACTGATTATAACTGTGTGAATCACAAATTGAACTGTGCATTAAATAATGCTGTGTGTATTAGAAAATGGTACATTGATAATAATATGTCTGTATTTAATTTATTTTAATTATTATTGTGTTGATCAGTTAATAAAAAATGTATATCTACTTATGAGTGTTTTATTTAATATAATCAGGGTAACCTACTTACGAAACTTTAAATTAGCTGCAGCAAAATGATATTTCTTATAAAATTTCATCCATGATTTTCAACGAATTATTCTAATAAAAAATACTGTTAGCAAATAAACACTATAATTATATCTTTAAACTAGAGCTAATTTAGAGTTCGAGTATAACTAAGTAATAGAAAATAAAACATAATTTAAATCATTAAAGAATACAGTTTTATTTACTTTTTTACATTATTTACAATTATTACAAACTAATTATAACTACCTACCCAATAATAGATGTCATCACATAGTTTATTTAATGTTTTCTATACGGACCTACATACTTGTGATGTATGTACATTGTTCCAACTAGATTAGACAAAGAAAATCTACATACCTACTTAATAGTATATGTATTTTTTTTTTTTTTGTTTTTGTTTTTTAGGACTATGTAGGTACAGGATAAATTACAAAAGTTATAGTTTATTTAATGTTTTCTATACATACCTACATACTTAACTTACAAACGTGTGATGTATGTACATTTTCCCAACTAGATTAGACAAAGAAAATCTACATACCTACTTAATAATATATATTTCTTTTTTGTTTTTTTTAAACTATGTACAGGATAAAATACAAAAGTTATAGTTTATTTAATGTTTTCTATACGTACCTACACACTTAACTTACAAACTTGTGATGTATGAACATTACCCTAACTACATTAAACAAAGAAATTAATATTATCTACATTATAATATTTTAAAGTTTTAGTTTCTAGACTATGTACAGGATAAAACACAAAGTTAATGACAATAAAACTTACATAGTTGATATTTTAATAATTTATACATTCAAAACTTACACTACATAAAAACCTAAGATGTAGGTATAGAGAGTAAAGAATAAGAAAGCAAATAAATGTTATACATACCTAATAATATTACTACAAATCTTACACAATAACTTATGAAGTAGGTACTTACAAAGTAATTATATCTGTTAATAGTAACAATTGTCCCCACAAAGTTTTTTTGATATTTTATTAATTAACGATTGTGTCTCCTCCATAATATGGTCCACCGATTCAGTCACTACATACTGTGCACTTAATATTACCACGTCTTGATTGTCACTTGCAGGTTCTTGTTGTTCACTGATATCCAGCACTTGCACCATGACCAGTCGTAAACCTTTTTTCTTCTCATTGTTTATAACGAATGATTGACATGTAGGTGGAGATGACTTCTGTTTTAGACACTCCCGTCTTGTTCTAGGCTTCTTGCTGGCAGGTCCGCAGTTTTGTCTTGCTCTAAACTCCTTGTTGTCAGGTCTTTGTTGTTCTGAGAATTCCGGGATATGCCAGCTTAAACTCGGTGTCGGAAAACCTTGAGCGTATTGTGAGAAGTCGATAATATCTGGAGAATCATCCATTATCAATAATCTGAAACAAACGGAATAATATTTAATTATAATTACATAAACAACATGATGAAATAATGTTATAAGTAGATAGGTACTTGTACAATACTTACAATTCGTTTTGTTTTATTTGAAGTGATATGGTCGCACCGGCTGACTGTCTAATAATGAATGTTCTACTCAATAATATTACTGTGGAACGTATGTAATTAGACTCTATAAGCATTGCGCCGTGATTAATTTTCATGTTTTAACGTGTTCGAGCTCTTGCACGAACACCTGCTCGGTGTCAAATTCTACACCGCGCGTGCGAACTTCGAGCTATGAGTGCTTTGTAATCAAAAATTGACAACATGTTTTATCAAGTTGGAGTCTGTATCGTCGTGTGCTTTGTCATAAATCAGGAATGAAAATGAAACAGATACAATTATGATTATAAAATAGTATTTATTATTTATTTATTTATTTCATACAAATAGGTACTTACTTAAAAGAAAACTTAGGAATCAGGTTTATGCGGCACAGCATTTCATTTTAAAGTCCGAAGTTTTGGAAATGAATAATATGACATAAAAAGTTAGTAGAGAATATTTTAGTATTTTTTATGAAATGCCGTGTCGCGTAAACGGTCTTAAAACTAATTAAGACTAAATAAGATTTTACGTTATTTGCTACAAGTAATAAGATAATAAGGTTACACTTTGATTCAGTAAACTTATTGTATTTGTTTCTTTATATAAAACAATTTCAAAAACTGTGTTAAAACACTTATAGCGGTTACAGTTTCAGTCCCTGCTTAGGTAATCTTTAACTAGGTACCTATTTATTTATTTTCAATTATAAACTAATATTACATAAATGTGGAGCACCCGATTACATAAAAATAGTTGCATTTCCCCAGGCCAAAGTAGATACCTTGTCAGGTAACAGCAACCGTTTATCATCATTGCTTGATAATGCTATTTTATTTACACTTTGTGTAAAAATGTTGTGTTTTATGGACCTAAACAGTACATTTTTTTTGCGAATGATATTGCAATTATTATACAAAATATTTTTATAATCTAACATTTTTAAATCTTTCATTACACATTTTTTTGTGCCTTTTGCTTTCTTTATGGTTTTATTTAATGTTTTAATACAATTAAGTTTTGAGCGCAATCCTACAAATTCTTTGATAATTTTACCACCCATTTCGTCCTTAAAGAGTCCTGGAACCTTCTTATTAATAATTGGCAAGTTAAATTCATTTGTACAATCGTAGTTGCTTGTATCAAAATATTTTAGAAAGTGGAGTTTAAAATCTTTATATACGTCACTAGTCTGTACATTATAAACTAGGCTGTCTGTGTCAGTATAACACAATTCAATTCGGTTACCGTAAAAAGGTTTTATGATGGAATAATGGAAATCGTACATGTGACCCTTAGATAATTCTAATACAGCAAAACCTATGTATATTGGTTTATTAAGAAGTACGCGCGAAGGTTTCATTTGAATTGCTACTAGATTTTCAGAAAATATAGAAGCACTATGAAAATATGGGCTGGCTATCAATTTTTCAGCACAATTGGTTTTTTTTGTTTTATTTTTCAAGTCACACCAGTTGTTTATTAGCTTAACATCTACCCGATGTTCATTATTTTCCAAGGTCTTACCAAAAATACTATTGTTCAGTAATTTAAAAAAATCTTGTTCAAACGTCGACTCTGCCTTTTGACGTAACTGTGTGTTAATATCGATATATTGTTTTAAAAAAGCACTTTGCTTGAATATAACACCGCGATGGATCCTATGCAATACTAAACCATGCTGTAAGCATTTTTTTAAATGAACGTAATGAATAACATAGTGATATTTATCATACAAATTTGGTATTAGTTTTTTATTTTTACCACCGGGTGGCAAGCATTTTTCGGGACAAAATGGAAAGTCATTGTGATCCATGTGTAAATTCTCAGGATATAATAAATCAACTTCAAGAATGTAACCGTTTTCCGCGGAATCACTGATATCTGTCAAGTTATTTCGCAAAAAATCAATTTCTTGTCTATCCATAAATCTAAAATCGGAATAAGGTAAGGACTGACACATGCTAAAACCGTATAAGTTGTTACAGTCTAAATAAATGATGAATGAACTGGGATGGGATGGGTCGTATGTATCTAAATATTTATGATTGGCTTTGACATGTCTTTTAGAACACATACAAACACCTCCTCGAATACCATTTTGTATCATCCTATAAATTTCAACATCGCTTATCAATTCTAACCGAACTCTGGTTTTTAAAAGCATAGCATCAAACGAAAGACTTGGAGCCGTGAGATAAAAGGCAGGGTCGAGATTATAATGTCGTTTGCAAGTTTTTCGAAAACTTTCAAATACATCTGTTAACAACAGAACATCTGTCTTGAGATATAAATCCGTGTACATACCCATATTTCTAATATTAAACGCTGACCAAACGGATTGCGCGTGTTCATAGTCTTCATCGGTAATTGACTCGTTAGTCAATGAGTTAAAAAAGTTATTTTTAGTAGGCAAACACGTATGTTCATAATGTTCCCATGTAGACATATAGTCATAAGGATACACTCCCTTACGGGTGAGGAGCTCAAATTCTGTTTTGTTAGGAAAATAAGCTTTCAACTGTTTAAATTCTTGTTTTTTCATTGTACTAACCAATTTTTCTAAACTAGTTCCTAAAAACTTGAAAGAATCTACAAATCTAACCTGCATACTTTCCTCAGAGGAAATCGGAATAAATTTTGTAAATGAAATGTAATTTTCTTTTGTTTTAGGTATAAGTTTAATAGATCCAGGGGCTTCGCCCAATTCCTTAATAAAAAGATGACAATCATAACCAGATAAATTATGAAAAAATACAGGCAAAAATGTTGGTACTTTGTATTGTAGGTTACAATAACTATGAGCTGCACCCCGATATCTACCAGTTAAGTGGCAATGATCGCGGACTCTATCTCCGAATAAGAAGTTTTCACAAATATGACAGGTCATAGCGTTCTCAAAATCTCGAGCATTATCCTCTGTGTAAATCATGGGAACATTATTTTTTAAAATTTTGTAAATTTTTCGTGCATCTTTAAAGAGAGTCTTCACAAATTTGGAAACACAATCAGGACCACGATACGAAACGTAACGATTATAGCTATCATCCAGCGCACACGTAATATGATAGGCAAATGCTACAGGTACATGGCGCTGACGTGTAACAGTGCTGGCCTTAGTTGGGTCAGGGTCACAAAAGTCGTACCGTTCTAGCATTGTTTCAAAGTCTGCGTATATAACAAATGGTAGTATTTGTTTTCTATTATAATTCTCAAACTGTATGAACGAACCTTTTGGAGGTAGTTCAGTTGCAACTCCCCCACAACTATGTGAACTAAGATCATCGCGTGAATTGAAAAACATTAAGCAAACGTTACAAAAGTACAATTTACTGTGGTGTTTCGTTATTTGATTCTTAACAAGTCGTGGTAAATCTTTAATAAGACAATAATGTGACAAGTCATCCTTCTCCAAATAAAGTAAATGAATCACTTTCCCAGTCACAGTTTTTGGTTTGTAAAGCGGACCAATTATAGTATTCTTTTTTATGCCATAAATATAAATACAAACTCCTGGGTTATTTACTTCAAACCGTGCAATATCCGAGAAACTTAATGGAAATGTTAAGTCTTCTAAGTTCAACACAGTCCGAAAATCTGGGTAAGACGAAACCCTATCAGGATGACTTTTAGCGGGATATAAAGCAGCAACAACGGACCATAAGAAACAATACTCATCATTGTTACGAATATTGACACATGCTTTTTTCGCTTTAATTGCAGCCGGTAATTCGATAAAGCCTGAACCGCGCAATGGTTGGTATTTGTTAATATTGACTTCTAAATGCGAGCTACTCAAGAAAGTCCAACCACTGTCACGGTCTTGAAACTCCTCTAATTTTTTTACTAACGCATTTTTAACCTGAGTAATTAATGAATCATATTCATAATTCTGGTGAAGTGTATAATTTTTAGTACCAAATGATTTTATCTCCTGAGAATCATTTTTAACCATTAAAAACAGTGCAAAATATTCAAAATTAATTTTTAAACTTATATGTTCTTTAAGAGACTTATCTATTAATGTTTTGATTTTGTCTCGGATACTATTTAAAAACAATTCTAGAGAATAGTTCTCATATAGACCAACAATTCTATAAGAAGCTATACGATTGCGAAAGGCAGAATGAATTACTTCAACACCTTCGCAAAAATGTGAAATATTCCTGTTTTTATGGGTGGTACTGCGTAGGTGACCAGTCCAATGACTGCGCTCAATAGTCGCGTTACAAACAGTACAAAAAGGCATTTTAGATTACGATTACGTTAATTATTATCTTGCACACAAGGTTTATAGTGAAATGCAACTGAAATAATTAAGATTACAAGACATAAAATTAAAATATTCTGTGGGTGCTCCAAGTTAAAATCTTAAAAATACATTAATTATTACTTAAAACTAAATTGGTCACTGTAGAAGACAGGCTCTGAATCGTCGAACAATTCGTGAGCCCGCCTCATGAATGACTGCAAAGTGTCCCACTGAGGACTTTCTTTACTTAATTGCACTTTTAGTGCAACGGCCGCCTTCTTCCACCGATCCTCCCTTACAGTGGAGATAATGTCGGGCTTATGGTATACCTTTACCTCCACATAAAAGTCACCGTTCAAGTGTGCTGTTCGCCGCACCTTGCCGTTTGCGACGCGGCTCAGAAGGGAAGATACCAGGTCCCCGCTGGATGTCGTTGGACGATCTGCGACTGCGGCGTCCTCTAACCCGAAGAGGTCTGTGTTCGGGCGTGTCTTACTGTAAAACAATAATAACATATTATTTATAGTAATTATTAACGATACTAGGGTAAAATAGATATTCGGAACTGCAATTCGGTAATATACGTAAATATTATCTCACTGACCACACTGTACGAAAAAAGGTAATGTATGTAAAATGAATTTCATTGCTCTCTACGTTACAGGTCTAAGTTTGAGACCGATATGCATTAGAAACTTCACTTCACTTCAACGACCGATGTGCACAAAAACATACTTAAAGAAAAATCAGTAATAGTAAATTACCTTGATTTTGGTTTCGAAGGCGTGGTGCACCTTTCAGATTTGCGCTTCGTCGTTGCCTTCTTCTTAGCAGGCTGTGCTGCCTTCTTTATGTCGACAGCGTGATCAAGCCTTTGGGACTCGTATTCAACTTCGGAGTCAGACCTAAAATCGAACACATTAAAATTATTGAACTTTATGCTAAAACCATAATTTTCTAAAGAAGGTTACAACAATGAACAATAGAAACAAGGTCACTAAAATTAACTTAATATAATACTTACTTACATTTTTAGAAGTCGGTATAATATTATATTATTAGGAATATAATAATAATATAATGTCAACAGCGGCACTGGCACTGGGAAGCACTGGAGCGAATTTAATTTTTTCACCTAAATTATTGGTTTATATTCATAAAAAATACCATTTCAGCAATATTTACCTCATAACAAAATTAAACCTTAACTACATATCCTCACAGGTGTATGACTAATTTATGTTACTTACGTCTAATTAAACCCTAGTGATTGAAAACCCTTTCTGTCAAATTGCAATTTTGTCGTGAGAAATGAAATACAAAACCAGCTTCTTACCCTCGCCGACAAAGGTAAAGCCGCAGACAGTTACTTAGAATTAACACAATAGATATTATAATAAAGTATGTAAGCATGTTTGTTTAATACGTCTTGATATAAAACGTTCAATGACATCACACTCGTGAAATAAATAAAATCGCATTTTTGGAGCTCGTGGCTATGTAATAATAGTCGCACGGGTCGATCCATCAGGTTAAGCTACGGAAAGCACGTTAAGCCGTTGGTCCCGGCTGTCATTCATTTTCGTGTTTTGACAGTCGTTACGGGTCGTCAGAAGCCCGAAAGTGTGACAACCAGTCTTACCAAGGGGTATCGTATTACCTAGTTACTGGGTTGTGGAGGTCAGATAGGCCACAGAACAGTAGAGTAGGCAGTCGCTCCATGTAAAATACTGGTATTCAGCTGCATCCGGTTAGACTGGAAGCCGACCTCAACATAGTTGGGAAAGGCTAGGCAGATGATGATTTTTGAGAGTCAGAAATCAGAATGTATCTAAAGATGCAAAATCCTTACAAAACTTTTTGTGTGCAGAACAAACCACGTGAACAAATTCACGATAAAAACTTAGTTAATTTTATGTTGCAGTTAAACTCAAAGTGTAAAATCATGAAACTACTAAATCTAACAAACTTTATAAAACATTTCATGCAAAGAAGGTCGATTTCTAAATTCAGCAATGACATTAAAGGATCGCCTTTCAAACAATTCCTAGACTTACAAAAAAGTTATTACAAAAAATTAGTAGTTATTATGTTCAGGAAAGAATCATTCTTTTATAATCAGTTAACGGAATTGATATACACATAGTTCTTATTTAAGGATCACCCCCCAGTTTGATGAAGATGATTAGGTATAGGAAGATCGCTTAAACTCGAATTTTAATTACGGACTACAACATGTACAGCGATCGTCTTACAATACAATAAAGTTCGAATAAGCAAATTGATGCATGATACAATGTTGCTGACTTTGACATTTGTAAATGACTATGTACACACACGACGGCTGCCTGATACGTTTATTGTCAGGCGTTTCACGTATGAGTACGGCGCAGCGACTAACCGTTGAACGGCGCATGCTCCGTTTTGACGTTGATTATACGGGGCACACTAGACGGAAGGATGGTAAGTGTATAAGCATGCGAAACCAGAAGAAAACTCAATACATAACTTGTACGTTAACGTGTAAGGCAGTGTCGTCTGTTTGAATTAATTAAATTAAAATATGGATGTCCTTGGTGCTCAATCTGAGCCATAGAAATAGAATGTGTGTGTCTGTAGATGCATACTATTTCTTGCTCTGTGAAGTGACATGAGTCAATCTGTCCCAAATTTTAGTTTAATGTTATGAAAACCTAAGTTCAGATGTCCTTGGTGTCCCAATCTGGGGTCATAGAAATAGAATGTGTGTGTGTCTGTAGACGCATGCTATTTCTTGCTTTGTGGAGCGACATGAGACAATCTGTCCTGAATTTAGGCTAGTGGTTCAAGCAGCGAGCGCCCTTATTTGTTAACATGTAAGCTAGTGTCGGCTGTATGAGTTAATTACATTAAAATTTGGATGTCCTTGGTGCTCAATCTGAGCCATAGAAATAGAATGTGTGTGTGTCTGCATTTCATGCATGGTGCATGCTATTTCTTGCTCTGTGAAGGTGACATGAGACAAGCTGTCCCAAATTTTAGTTTAATGTTATAGTATGGTAAAGTTCAGATGTCCTTGGTGCTCAATCTGAGCCATAGAAATAGAATGTGTGTGTCTGTAGATGCATACTATTTCTTGCTCTGTGAAGTGATATGAGACAATCTGTCCTGAATTTTAGCTTACTATGATCGTATAGTTCGATTATTAAACGAAGTATGTGTGAAAGTGGTTGATACAAAAATTGTGAACTAAAGTAGTGATTTAGTGCTCAATCCAAGAATCTGCGGTACCTAGTTGATCGAGGTAAGCCATCGGTAATAATACTAATGCTCAGCCCTTTAACTTATATATTCATTAGTCACTACAAACAAATAGTTCCCTTTATTAAACTTTCAGACTTACACGTATTAACAGCTATTTAAAATGAATCCAAAAAATTACAGTCCTCGATATGAAATTTATAACAAACATCAAATTCGTTGTGAAAGGAAAAGAATATGTTGATAAGTTCCGTCCAATCCATCGGGTGGAATAGGCACCGAACCAGTATTTTACTGCACTATGTAACATTTAATTGATATTATTGAGTATTCTAATCCATCGAGAGTGACGAGGCGAACGGATAAGTGGTTGATATGTAGAGCTAGTTATAGTAGGATGTTTTTGGGCAATCTAACACACCGAGAGTGACGAAGGCGAACGGAGTGAGCCGTAGGAACGAAAGCGTGGGTTAGAATGCCCAATAATATCCTACTCACAAGTCCGAGGTCATGTGTTTTCATGGTCATAACGATAGGAGGGGTTCACATCGGAGTCGAGTCGGCGATGAAGTACCTGGGACTCGTCCTCGACAGCCGGTGGAACTTCGTGGAGCATTTCCGACGTTTGGCTCCCAGACTGGAGCGGGCCGGGGCTGCCTTGAAGCGGCTCCTGCCCAATCTGGGGGGTCCAAACGCCTCCTGCCGGAGGCTTTACGCGGAGGTCGTGCGGTCCATGGCCCTTTACGGAGCACCGGAGTGGGCGCGTTCCCTGAGGCTGCGACCGGCCCGCCGGTTGAACGCGTCCCAGAGGGTCATGGCCATCCGGCTAGTCCGGGGATACCGCACGGTCTCCTATGAGGCGGCGAGCCTCCTTGCCGGATTACCGCCATGGGATCTGGAGGCCAAAGTCCTCGCGCACGTGTGGGAGTGGCGCGAGGAGGCGAAACGCCGGGGCGTAACTCCGCTGCCGCGAGAAATCACGGTACAGCGGACAGAGCTCCGGCGGGATCTCATGGCGGCATGGAGAGTGCGATTGTCGCACCCAGCGCTGGGCACGCCACAATTGCGGCGATAAGTCCCCTCTTTGAGGAATGGTTGGAGAGGTGCCACGGGGTCCTCACCTTCCGCCTGACGCATGTCCTCACCGGAATCGGTTGTTTCGGGAGGTTCCTGTCTCGGATAAGGCTGGAGGAAACGCCCGGGTGTCACCATTGTGTGGATCGCCCGGAGGACATGGTGGAGCATACAGTGGAGGTCTGCCCGGCTTGGGCGGAGCACCGCCGTGTTCTCACAGAGGCGATCGGCGGCGGCGATCTCTCGCGTCCAAACCTGGTCCAGGCCATGGTGCGGAGCGAGAGTGCATGGGAGGCCGTCACCTCCTTCTGCGAAGCAGTAATGCTCGCGAAGGAGGAAGCGGAACGCGTGAGGGAGAGGCAACAGCCGCGCCCTCGCGCCCCTAGCCGCCGTAGGAGACGCCCTGGGCGGCGGGAATCTATCGCCGATTCCCGGCCACCGTAGGCGCGGGCTTGCGAACGACGAGTAATGGGCAGCTCGCCGTCCGGTAAGGAACAGACCCGGGTCGACGGCGCGTTGTGTTCCACGCGCGCCTCAAAGAGATGTCAGCAGTGACGGGGTCAATTGGGCCTATGCCGCCGGGGTCGCGGGTAGTTCGAAAGAGAAACCGTGGCCCTGGCACGGGCAACTGAAGGAACATGGGTGGGTTTTAGTCAGTAAAAGTAAAGCTAAATATAAACTAACTAACTAACTATAACTGGAATTTTGTTTTCTATGTAGATACCTAATCCATTAATTACATGACAATGTAAGTAATGAATCTATTTATACTTGTAAGTATATTTATATATTCTTGTATTTTATCGATTTCTGCATGGTTGGGGTCTATTCCACTAAAGCTTGAAATAGTACGGTCAGCAACAGAAGTCGGTTAACACTACTACTTTTTGACATCATCTAAATTAACACAAAATGATTCGATAACCTGCTTTTTAGTATTTCATTTATTAGATCAGAGTTATTTTTCTTTAAAATTTACATCTGTTCCGATTTTAATAAAGTATTTTTCTCAATAATTAAGATTTAGAAAACGCAAGTGATAATCGACTTTTGATGCTAACTGTACCTGGTCTGTTGTCGATGTGACGCAATTAGTAATATTGTCACAAAAAGCATAGTCACAGTTTGTATTCCAAAAGGCAAATACCAATTTTATGTACGGTCAGCAACAGAAGACGGTTAACACTGCTATTTTTTGACATCATCTAAATCAATACAAAATGATATGATAACCTGCTTTTTAGCATGTCATTTAATAGATAACAGTTAATTTACTTTAAAATTTACATCTGATCCGATTTGAATGAAGTATTTTTCTCAATAATTCAGATTTAGAAAACGCAAGTGATAATCGACTTTTGTTGCTGACTACCTGGTCTACTAAACTGTTGTCGATGTGAAACAATTAGTAATATTGTCACAAAAAGCATAGTCACAGTTTCAGTATTCCAAAAGGCAAATACCAATTTTAAGTATTAAGTCCATATTTTGTAAAAACAAACATGGTGATGTAAACCGACGAAGTGGACTAGTAGGTCTGTATGAATACACTGTACTACAGCTACACTGGTGGACTAGTAGGTATTTTTTACACCATCACTACCTGCTCCCGCATCATGCAATGACGTAAAAAGTATGTAATATGATGCAACGAAAATGCAAGTAATTTCATCTTTATTAGTCAGGGTTACAGTAAAACCTAATAATTTAAAAATGCAATTACTGATCACTGGATACTACTGGATATGTTGGACAAAAGCTGCATGTAACACTCCTTTAAATTATAAGAAAGGGGAGAGTTAAGAAGTTCGTAACTAAGCATCTTCTCCACAGCGAAAGTACCAGTTTTAAATATGAAAATACTTCTACTTTTGCCCGAATTACTGCAGCAGCATTCGATTTTCTTTCCTACTTTCGTTGCTGGACAAAGTTAATCAGAGTATGTTTTTCCTGCAATATAGCCGCCAATAGTACGTATCCAGGGTGGATACGTATTATCGGCGGCCACATATTTATTGGAAAGAAGCATACAAACAAGAAGCCTTGTAATTTGTTTCATTATTTCAACAATATTTCTGGACATCGACCGGTGATAATTATTCAAAATAGAAAAGGTTTTTGTTCCACTGTACATGAAGATTAAATAAATACCTAATAAATAGAGTTGCCTTACTTGTAAGCAGAATCTGGCCCAGACGTCGGAAATAGGGTTGCTGCCTTGGTACGTCGGTCGCAGCGCTGGGTTGGGTGGCGCCGGCCCTCTCTCACTGTACGGCACGGCGGTGAAACTCTCCAGCGCGTGGCAGAATATGTCGAACCCGGAGTAGTTGGATACCTACAAGATATTGAATCAAGTTCATGACTTAGTGGCATCTTCTTTCGTTATCAATGTTCCAAACATTCCCTTTCAATACAAGTACATATTCAATTTCAACTATTGGGATTATATTATTATAATATTAGTTGGACGAAGAAATTTTGTACTGATAAGGCAACGGTGCGGATTAAAAGAAGATGTACTTAGTGACAAAAATTGAAAAGAGTATGCTTAGATGGTTTGGTCATGTTGAGAGGATGAATGAAAGGTATAACTAACAAGGCAAATGTGAGTAAAAACTCCTTGTAGTTTCTGCCTACCACCATGGAATGATGGCGTGAGTCTATGTATGTATGTTTACTATTTACCTTTTCGGGCATCGTAAGAGTGTGTAGCGGGTCGATCATAGCGAGAATCGGTCGAAGGGCGCCGTGCGATATGCCAGTCTTAGCGTGTATTGACTCGAAGTCGAAGATGCTGACCCCAGTCGTCTCGCTGCCTGTACCGCTTGTTGTTGGTACTGGGAAAGAAGTTATCTAGATTCATGGCATGGCTATTTTATTTTTTATTTTTTTTTATACGTGACATAGGTACTTAAATTAATATTGTAGTTAGTAGTTGTATTGTAGAGATTACATACGAGTAATCTCTAACGGTTATAATATTAATTGCTCTAAGGAAAATAAGGTCATAATTGTTATGACCTATTTTATTATAATGTTGCTGTTAGTTGATTGATAAACCGCAAAACAATCAACTTGCACAAGTACTAAGAGGGCACACGACAGTGGATTGGTTTTATTCCAATAGATAGCGCTATTATAAATCCAGTAAACCAAACTGAGCTAACAATGAAGCTAAAGCTGGGCACTCACGGTCAGTTCATCGCACCAAATGGCGTGATGTACATCCATTTGATCGTGAATGTCGATTCTTCAATCCATATTTTGGCACGACGTCAATCTACGGATTTTCCATACGCACCGTAATCCATAGCCTCACGCCGCGCCGTTTGGCGTCGCGCCATTTGTCCGAGAGTGCGGAAACCGTGGGCCGTGGCATCACGATAAGTGACATACTATTATGCTCCTTATTTACAAGGCAACACGAATCAATTTCCTATGCAAGTATTTTATTTTAGCGGCTCTCTTCCATTTGATTTAATCCAAATGGACTGACCGTGAGGGCCCAGCTTAAAATAATATAAAATCTATGAGAGTTAGTTAAAGGTCAACATCTACTAGACAAGTTACAAGATAGGCCACAATTTAATCACCACAATGTGCAAAAAGTGTAAGGCCATGTCCATACATAGGAACCTAAACGATCGTAGCGCCGATAATAATGTCTGTCGGCGCTACGACGCGTACGTGTTCGGGGCACAAAATACACGCGACGATCACATAAATTAGAGCACGGGGTAAAGTGTACTTTATGTCATTTTTGGTTAGTGCAGAGAAATTGAGTGCTGCAACATCAAATTCCAAACGAAACTATATTTACTTACTCGCAATCATAGGTTTCAGCTGAACATTCACAGGTTTCCCTTTGCCCACTGGTGCATTGACATAGTCCAGCAGGTCAGCATCAGGGTCGGAAGCGTACAAGTTAGCCGCTTTACAAGTATCCATGACAGAACCGCCACCGACTGCCACGTAACTGTCGAAATCATGTTCCTTCGCGAATGCTATCGCTTCTTTGAAACTGTTGAAGAAGATTTGAAAGAAATAAGTTAATAGAGAAGGCAGGAGCTATCTCACTATTTAAAGTAATTTTGATACAAACCGATTTTAATAGTATTTTCTGGGATATGGCATGGAAGTCGAGATAAATTATGAAAAAGGCTCTTTGTCGTTGGGGTTTTGTATTATGACATTGAGTTTGCTGTTTTACCAACTCAATGTCATACATGACAAATTCAAATTCCATTCCAACCAAAATTTATTTTGAACTTTTTAAACAATTATCAACTTTAGCATTATGTCGTCTTACAACTAAGACAAAAAAAAAATCAACATTTTGAGATTATTTGTAATTCTAAGATTCTGAATTCAAGTATAAGCAAGCCTCAACAAATCTAACTATCCAGGAAACCCAGTAAGAAGCATTCAGACCTTGGTATGCCAGAGTTTTCCTACGTAGAAAAGAGTTACTGCTTTTCCTAATTAATTGCAAGCAAAAGTTAAAAGATTAATCCTAGAGAGAAATAGATGAAAATCTGTAACTTCTCAAACTTACCTTGTATCAGTAGGCTCGACTCGTACTTTATCAAACACTTTATAATTGACTCCGTTTCTGGTGAGAGAGTCAAGTGTGGCCTTCACAGGCTTCAAGGACACAACATTAGGATCGGTCATCACGCAGACACTCTTTGAGTTCATGTTGACCAAGTCCTGGCCAACTTCCCGTGTTACTCCCAATCCATATCGCACTGTAGAGCATTTTATCTACAAACGCATACAAGTCAGAAAATATAATAATTTGGCTTATTCTCTTTTGGCAGTTTAAAATTTTGTTATTTTTACAACAGAGTGAATACAAGTAAAAAAATAATAATAAAAGTCTGCATTCAAATTAGTACAAGACAGATCATTTTACAAAAATTTTGGCATACATAGACCATAAACCACAAACCATAAACCATATCTTTGGGATAAAAGTATAATAAATGATATTTGACAACAAATTGTGTGGTGAGATAACAATGACTGATTAATGTATCGTAACAAATCCTCATACTGATAAGACAGATATTGTTTTAGTTATTTGGCACTTGGCAGCATAAAACATTACTTAAAAACAGTTGTAAATCTAATAAAGATATTGTAATCTTGTCTCGGAAAGCATGTTAAGCCATTAGTTCCGACTGTCATTTGTAGATCTTTGACAGTTGTTACGGATCATCAGGAGCCCGAAAGTCTGACAGCCAGTTTTACCAAGGGATATTGTATTACCCAGTCACTGGGTTGTAGAAGTCAGATAGGCAGTTGTTCCATGTAAAATACTGGTATTCAGTTGCATCCAGTTAGACTGGAAGCCGTCCCCAACATAGTGGGGAAAGGCAAGGCAGATTGATTGAGTTGTAAATCTAAGAACTGCAAATATTTTAAATAATACCTACTTCAAAAGCATAGTCTTTCTGTGGAGTAGCATTTGATACTTGAATGTTTCCCCGGTTGCCATGAGCTGGACACTGACACCTAGAAGAATACAACAAATATTTACAGCAAAACAAATCCTGTGATTAACAAATAACAAATAATTAACTCTTTTAGAAGCACTTACGACGCAACGTTGATTGTTCTTAACAAATCAAAAACTCTTTTACGGTTGCCCATCTTCTCTTGTCCTTTGCACAATTGCGACTGAATCAGAAGACATTCGAAAACATTTATTATGGACTTTTATCTCGGAGCTTATCACATGAAAACAAGGTTCACCAGATCCTTTGACAATAAAGCCATAAAAGTATCTATGTAAATTTTTTTAAACGGATCCGAGTGATGAGTGAATAAAGTTCAATGTTATAGTTATTACTTACAGTTACTAATGTAACTATCTGAACTGGGTTATCGATTATCCATAAACTTATTTACTTTTATCTTATATTTATGTACATAATTTTACGTAATCATACACTTAGCGAAACGATAAAGATTTGTTGAACGAAAAAAATATTTGGTAAACAAGAATGGACGTACTTATGCTAAAGAGAACCCACCCACACACAATAACAGTTTCGAGAAAAACGATTTATCACAGTGTGTAGAAAGTAAACTGTTCATTCATAGTAATTATTTTAATAGGATTACTTTGCACTTTAGTTGTAAAATATTGCGTTTTATGAATGTATATTTGAAAAAAAAGTAGGTAAGTACCTACTTAACGTTTTTTTTTAATGTATTTATGTTTTATTTGAAAAAAAAATCTCCGATTCCTCGTTTCGAAAAAGCTATTATAAGTGTGTTGGTTCTTTTAACTAGATTTCTAATTCACAACAACCCTATGTAGAGCATGATGGGTCTTTTTAATTTATTCGGAAACTGCTTTTTGTTAACTTTAGTCGACACAGTGTTTTGATAGGAAAGAGTTATCACTTCATTAGACAACTATGATCTTTATAGGGCCTACAGAAGGTGCATTTAAAATGTTTCTGTATAATTAACTCAATAATCTTCTGTGGGCCTATTATTGTGAGTTGGTTCCGGTTTGCATAAATACGTCCTTGAGAATTCTCGCACATTGACGGCTGTCACTGTCGCTGTCAAAATGATTAATTCGTTCAGAAATAATGTTTTTTTTTTTTAATAATCACACGTTCATAATTGTTTAAAGATAAAGACAGCCATTATTTCTTATAAAATGAAGTCGCTTTTTGTGTCTGTCAACAGTTATCTTGCAGAAGCTAGCTGCAGAAAGGGAAAAGGAGATAACGCGAGTGCTCTCCCCTCCCACAGCAGGCGCAGTGAGTGTCGGCGAGAGCGGACACTGCCCACTTTCAGCCCCCCTAAATGTGGAGTTCAACACCTCACTCCCCCCTAAGGGACGTGCCCATCACCAGTCCGGGGCAGCGGAAGACGCATATGCACCCGTAGTCCGCGACGCAGGTGTACGAGGGAACACCGGTGTGGTTGTAGTTAGTAAGAGTCCGACAGACGCCTCTGCCCTGCCCAGGGCGGAGAACATACATGAGGATTCCACCCCGCCAAAAAAAAAGTTTAGAACTGTTATCATCCGCGCGCGACCTGAGCGAGCGGAGCCGCAGTAGCGGCCCGCGAGCGCATCTTCGAAATTGAACGCAGTTACTTGGCTATTTAGTATTAGCGAAAGGTGCGTTCGTCGCATGCTAGTTTGATACCAGGTCACAATTTGTGGGATAGATTATAAACTATCGAAAAATAATGCGTTAATTTGTAAAAGGTTTGTTGCAGTTCCCAAATTTTCGATAGTTAAGACTATAAATCTCGTGAGATAGATTATAAACTAACGAAGTTCATAATCATGCGGTGACATATCTATCTGAAAATATGACGATATTATCGTGGAGTCCACGACGTGGACATTCACGTCCACGTCACGGCTTCACACAGGGAAGTAAAATGTATGGAAACATATTAAGACGCTTTTAATTTTCCGTCCACGATAACGTTATAATGTGCACGTATTTCCATACATTTTATGGACGTGGACGTCCACGATAATATCGTTACGATAGAAATTATAAAAGCGCACATTAGGGTGGCTGGTTTCAGGTATTTTTCAATGATCCAAATTTGATGGGAAATCAAATGCTAGTTTGAGGTACAGGTTGACGGCTTCTACACAAATTAAATAAAATCCAACGTAGACATCCAAGTGATGTATTAATAAATTCATACAGATTTCGTTCACATAGTACACAATAGAAAAAACTATTTCAACTACAACTCCGTAAAGAATAAACCATCTTAATTAGCATCATTTGGTTACATAACTTTCAATAAGTAACATACTGACAGGCTAAAATGGCATTAAAATATTACATCACAATTAGATTTCACAATATATTTTTAAATAAATACAATTTATACATAAGACGAAAGAACATAAAAAGGTTTCAGCATTCACTTAAATAATATCTCAAAATAATTATATAACTTATAATTCTTTTACATTTAGAACTAATGGGTAAAATATCTATTTACACGACTGCAGTGTTGCTATAACTACATGCGAAAATCATTCATGGCAACAATTATACTCATCACAATTTACAAAGATTTCTTCATGGAAAAAAATCTTGATACCTGCTTCGTATCATGATGATTGTACTGTGGGACTGTGCACGGAAAGATACATACATACATGATACATACATACATACATGATTTACACTTTTAAAATTATTGCTATTAAATGGGTAATCAAATGTATGTGTAGTAGTACTCACTTTATTTAATACTAGTGTATGGCAACGCGCGCGGTATGTAGGTAACTATATCGTATATAGGTATTAGCAGCACTAATGCTACCTATGAATATAAGTGATCGTTTAAGAACTTAATATACAGAAAAACTACGATTATAAATATGGGAATGTGAAGTTGTGAGTACATGGTATCTGCTCGAACGTTACGAAGAGGAAATAATGAGAATATAGATAATTACATTTGTTTTCTTAACTTATCTTCCGTCGTCTTACAAACGCGAATACCTATTGCTATTATTACGATACTTTCGTCTATTAAAATGTGGAAATTGTTAAAATTTAACATGTAACAACAATTTTCAGTGTTCATCGTCACTTGGGAGACCATAGGCGAACATTATCCTCATATAGCAACTATAAAGAATTTCTTTGGTCCATATTGAATAACTGGCAGCAGATGAATAGCTTAAAAATACCGAATGGATCGTTTGATTTCAAAACGACGATACACATATATAGTATAATATATTTTCCGGCCTATAGTCTCGCAGTAACAACACGATATCTATAGAAAGCATGCACCAACAATCTAAGACACCTCAATATCATCTACTAGAACAAACTAGACAACACACAGTGACTGGTCCGATAGTTTGTCGCTGATATATACCTAATCTCTTTCACTACTCATCACAATTACATATTTGGCAAATCTAACTGAGCTTTAAAACACATATCTATTGCTTCGTTTACGCGAGGCAAAATACTGGTGTTACGAAACTAGCATTTTTATTAGCTTACAAACGAGGGCTAAATGTTGTCTATAACCCTTAAATTGGCAAATGAATCTATTTCTAAAATGTAATATTTTTTTGTTATTTCCTGGTTCATTATGATCCCAGAGAAATGAAAAAAATGGTAAAAAAAAATTACCTATTACAGTTTTCGCGAAAATCTATGTACTCCGGAGAGTACATTGCCAACTATAGTATAAAATATATCTTCATATGTTTGTACTACGTAGAGTACGGTGCCAAGGTATCAATAAAACACATCTAAGTTAAATCTTTAGTTTTTTAATCATAATTTCAAAATTCTTACTGAACAATATTTATTGGGTGTGAAATTGGCGGAAGCAATTTCTTTTGTTTATTTCTCCTACCACAAAACACAGATGCATTTTGCACTTTATGCAAAACACTTTGGTTCTTCCCTCTTTGCAAAACCTACAGCGTGATTACTTATTTGCCGATTCTGGAAAATGTCCGATAGCATCGTACCTGACACTATCTACCGGCCTATCAGCTGTAGGTTTCTGAATTATTCTTCCTTTTATCTTCTCCATACTTCCATTAGACTTGGCGAGTTTTCCAGCCTGACAAAGTCCTTCAAATAAATCAAGTCTGAACTCTTTTAGAGACTTTTTAGGTCTCCCATCTCGCCTGTAAAGAAGCCAGCCGTTGTTTACGCATATATCCAGCAATTGCGAAAATATACCCAAATACCACCGACGGCTCTTGAACGGAGTTCGGTACAAAGATATAAGCATATCTGCAAGATCTACGCCCCCCATATGCTTATTGTACTGTTTTACAAGTTGAGGGCAGTCAACGTCAACCTTGCGTTTGTCTTCCTTCGAGTATCTCCTTATCTTTTCAATAGGATGAGAATCCACGTAGGAACTTATAAGCGTTACCACCTTGTTATCGTTCCACTTCACGACAGCTAGCTTGTTGCTATTGCACACAACTTGGGAACTGTATCCTCTTCTTTTCTTTTTTATTTCTTTTTCAGAGGGTAACAGATCTTGACAACCCCTGAGCCGGTTTGTTCTTATTGTTCCCAGGCTAAATATTCCATATTCTTCCCGCAACAAGTAAATAAGCTCTGGAGAAGTAAAGAAGTTGTCCGCGTATATGATGGATGGCTTATTTTTTATTGTTTTGCATAACGCTATTACCACCATGCCGCCAACCCCAAGTGAAGCTTCTTTGGCTGTGAAAGTATGTTCACGAAATGTGTCATCTCCACCATACATTATGAAATCATATATAATGCCTGAAACTCCGGCGCGTACAAAGTTTTTGAAACCCCATTTTTTTGGCTTGTTCTTTATATACTGCCTCCTTTTCCCAGCTTTCGTACCTTTATATGGGATCATCATCTCGTCTATTGAGTCCCTTCTTCCTCTATTTTCAAACAATTTTGTCTGATTTTTTCCATAACAGGGCGTATTTTGTAATAGCGATCTGAGTTCTCCATGTGGATAATACCACAAAGTGAATGTTGCGGCGTATCTGTTGATAACGTTTTAGGGGCATTTCATCGGCTATTAGAGGATATCGGGTTTTTCTTGCCCAGTAATCAGTGTATGCTGGCATGTGAACTACTCCCATTAACATT
This sequence comes from Cosmia pyralina, assembly GCA_946251885.1. NCBI lineage: Eukaryota > Metazoa > Arthropoda > Insecta > Lepidoptera > Noctuidae > Cosmia > Cosmia pyralina. The sequence goes on from OX276343.1 coordinate 9,806,379, forward strand.
TCAATAGCAAGAAAACTTTCTAACTCTTCATTTGTCAACTGTAGAGATTTGCCATGTTGTTGAACCGCATATAAGTTTGTGTTGTGAACAATTTCTGAAATGATGTCCGGTGAAAAAAAACAGCGAAAGTATTCCAATACTGTTTCATTTTGAGTTTTATGAAGCTCGTGTACTCCCTCATCCACGTAGCCCCTATGGCGTAAATAAGTTTTTTTCCAGCTGTAATTCAGTGAAAATTTAGTTTTCTTAACTTTTTTGACAACTACTGAAGGCTTCTTGCGTTTAGATCTAGTGATTAGAACAGGCAAAGCTTTTGACGTGCTAGGAACTGGTGACTGCAGAAATTCTGCAGATGGAGTGGGTAACGATTGAATTGAATTCAATGTGGGTATTGCATCGTAATTATTAGTTGAAGGAGATGGAAAAACTTCTTGAAACGTTGGTGTTAGCGGCACATCATCAATGTTACAGTCAAATACGTTATCAGAGTCGTTGGGGTCGTCTTCTAGAATGTTCAGTCTTTCATATGAGGAGTCTAATGAAGGTGGATCGGAACTGAGCTTAGGTGAAGATGGCGGAAGGAAGTGTGATTCGTCTTCAGAACTAGAATTACTGTCACCGGAACATGCATTTTCTTTCGGGATCAAAGCTAATATCTTATGCGATCGTGTCAGGTTCAAGCACTGTAGAAAAAGAAAAAAAGAACATGCTGTACGACATACAATGCACACCTCAACCGATACTATTTTATATCAAAACAACCAAAAAAAACCAGTTTGCATCTCTTTATGTTCTTGGCAATGTACTTCATGTATACCGAACTTTATTTTGTATTCTTTACTAAGTACTTGGCAACGGTATTCACGGAGTACACACAAAGTTTCGAACTCATAAAATGATGATTACGTAATTTACACAATAAATTACGAACGATTGATATTATTTATAATGTCCATAAGCAATGTACAGCCCAATAACCTCAAGTCCCATTCAAAAAAGTTTAGAAAAACTTAAAAAACTTACCCGTGACGCAGAGACACCAAACCGCTTCGCAGACATTTTGAATTTGACAGACAATTTTCGATGTTACCACATCCTAATATTTTTTCTACCAAAATATAAAAGTATTGCAAGTAAAAAAAAAACATAAATGGTATTCTTTTTAAGATTAGTACTACAATTATTTTTTTCAAAGTTTATGTCTTTGGTGGAGTACACTGCCAATTTAAGGGATAACATAATTATTGTTTATTCATACACCAGTTTGGATAGTATCAACAAGGTTTTGATTATATAATAATCAATTAACGTTGGAAACAAGCTATCTGATACTTTTGCTGATAACCTTCGATAACTAATATTTTAATGTATGTGACACCAATGCTAAGACTCGATTAAAATTTTATAAGCTAGGATATCACATTATAACAAACTAAACGACCCCTCGGTACGTCGAAACTAATTTGGTACTACCAAACTGCCCACGCGCAGTCATTTGAGTTTCTTATATTGCAATTTAAAAACTAGCTTATTATGCTAAAATTCTACACGAACAAGTAGAATTACTCGATATACAACACCAATTTTCATTTTTACTAAGAAATATTTCGGAATTATTATAAAAGAGTGAGCACTTGAGCTACGCCTCTCACACACGTCACATATCAACCAATGTTTACGAAACTACCAAACTATAGAAGTCAATACAAATTACTGTGAGATTTTGAAAATATACCTATATGAATTTTAATAAAAATATAAGTAAAAAATCCGCGTCGGGACGGACGGTCTACTGGCAATACTTACAATACAATATTGGTGTTATAAATTCGTAGCGACGCTAAAGCAGTAACTAACACGTAGTGAAACTATCGTAACATCTCAATATAATGTGCAGAGAGACGACTGTCCTAATGTGGAATGGTTAAAATGTTTGAGTATGAAAACCGTGTATAATAACAATGACATACATGCTTTATATTACTGAACATCAATAGTGATATCAACGTCGTATAACAAAGTAACGTTGCTCGATTAGCTGCTTCAACATAACTATTTTACAACATTAACGTGAGTTTATGCCGTGTATTGAACTGTGATTGTATAAAATACTAGAATAAATAAGCTCGTAGCCGTAAAAACATAATCCAAGCCTTAGGCCAGATATCCAAAGTAAAGTATTTATAGTTGAAATTCGTTACACTTCCAAGATCGCTTTACAATGTTTTTTTTTTTTTTAGTAATTTTGAACACATAATCCATTCAGTCAGACTCATCAATACATCCCAGCCCTATACAACCAATATTTTTGGTTTCCATTATCATTAAAAAAACGAATATACAATACAACAAGAATTTAATGTGTCGTAGACACGGAGCTCAATAGACATTTTGAATACAATCCCCAGACTGACTGGAACATTTGAACTTGTCAGTTTTATGGCCTTGGGTTCAGCTTGCTAAGCAGGAATACAAGCTTGCATTGCTGCGGCTGCTGACGTAATACGTAGTTACTACCAATATAGATTTAACACAGGTTTTCTACGAACATTGGTGTTGACCTATGTTCCATGGCTGCCAGATGTTCCGTCCCTGTCTCCCTTAGTCGGGTAGCATGTGTACGAACGAGACGGGGAACATACCCCGCCGACTGGTGCCTTCCACCTGCCCTTCCATCCAGTTGTCATCTTCGGTGCGTTCGTTTATTACAACAATGACTTCTCCCTCGCGGAATGACAGCTCGTCCTCGTTGTCTGCTGAGCAGTCATACAGTGCGCGACACCGTCGCAGCCCTCCCATCTGGAATAATACATTATAATGTCACATAACATGAAGCGATTAGGCAATCATCATTTAATTTGGAAAGCTGCAAAATAGGGAGTTTCAAAACGACTTTGCCTCAATAACTTACCATAGTGATAGACGCCGAGGGCGATCGCGAGTGTACGCTCGACGTATCCGACACGTCGAGCGAGCGACTATCACTCCTTCGCGATCGTTCACGGGACCGTGAGCTATCGCACGACAACGCCGACTGCAGCCGACTGTCGTCCAAACACGAATCCGTCATGTCGCACAGTTCCAACGACGAATCTTGACTAGAACATTCCTGGAAACATGTACATTGTCTTAGTATAATGAATGTATTTTCGAGGGAAAAGACTATCAGCTAAGCTTTTGTAGAAAGTCCTAAAGATTGTGAATGTTTGATGCTAAATTTCGCTAAAAACTGGGAACAATAGGCTCCAAAAAAAGTACATACTTAATAAAAAATAAAAGAACCAAAAGCTCAGGGGTATTCCTAGATAAGTTCTAGTCTGAAAACTAGTTTTTTTTTTATAAAATAATAATGAAATGCATTTAAAAATAAATAGATGATGCAATGTCATTCATGCAGAACAAATTCAAAAGTTAATGTTCCACACTTTTATTAGGAATCGAATTAATATTAATAGGTTTAAAAAAATAAACTATAAGCATTTTAGTAGATGGGTGGTGGTTCCTAATAAATTAAATATCTACGTAAAATACTTCTATATATTCTTAACAAAGGGAGATGTTTAATAAAATACAAGAAAGCCGAAAGCTGTTAGATAAATACGACATGCAGTGAAGACGAAATAAAATACCCATAAAATACACATAATTGCAATAGAATGCATAGTTTATGGTGCAGGGATAGGAACCAATTGTCAAGAGTCTTGTGTTGCCAAATGTAAAAAAAATGTAAATCCCTCAATTATCCAACAGAGAGGAACCAAAGCCGCGAACTAAACATATAAGTTGCACCGTATTACAAAATAGTGTAGGCTATTATCAAGCGATTTTGACAACTATGCACGTAGATATAAAAGCTAAATAAAATAGTGTGCTCAATTTTGCGGATTACTCCGGTACTGTGTGGAAAGTTATTTGTGGTTTTTAGTACTGCACGTTTTCGATTTTGTCGGTGTTCTCTTGACAATAAAATATAATTAAAACAATTATTAATAACAATGTAAGGGCGTAAATCAAACAAGGGTAAGCGAGTAAGTACACTAAGTTCTGTCTGTCGTTCGTTACCCTTTTCAGTTTCGCTTTCACAGCCTTTTCCAGGTGCAATCTATTTTTCTTCTGTAGCAAAAACAAATATAACCCTGTACTATTTGAATATCATGTTAGTCGCTATCATTTCATTTGTATTAGTATTTTTTACCTTTCCAATAATTTTGTTGCATTAGCAATTATTGATTTATGTATTTTTTTTTTACAAATTCCAAAACAGTTTTTTGATAAATTGTTATGTCACGCTTTTGCAATCATATTCGTAGAAAATATTATACCAAGTTTCTCAATGAAGTTGATTCAAAAACGTCACATACTGAAACATTCTGTCCCACTTCATTCTTCCCTTATTATTGACTATGTGGGAGCGAGACAGTATAGCGCACAGAGGCTCCACTGCAAGTTTTGTAGGTAGTCAACATTTAAGCCTTCAAGGCTCCGGGCGATCCAGATCAGTGTTATTAGAACATACTCCTATGCGATGTAGTGACTGCCTGGACGCAATTTACGTACAAAATAGATGCAATCAATCTTTTTTTCGTCTTCCTGATGGGTCACTGAGCCGACTATCCCGGAGCCCGGAAAGCGTTGGCCTTGATCTGTTTTTAGCTTTAGACCCATATTTTACAGTATTAAACATAACATGACGATAAAGGGGAAAATTTACAAGTCCGTGATAAGGCCTGTCGTACTTTATTGATCGGAATGCTGGGCAGTGAGGAAGACGGATGAAAAAAGATTGCATGCAGCGGAGATGAGAATGTTGAGATGAATGTGTGGAGTGACGAGAATGGATAAAGTAAGAAATGGGTATATAAGAGCAAGTTTGAAAGTGGCGCCAGTGACAGAAAAGTAGAAAGTAAATTGTTTGGTTAGGTAAGATGAGTAGGGACGAAACGCATGTGACTAAAACAATGATGAATATACATGTTGATGGATGGAGAGGGAGAAGAAGGTCCATGAAAAGATGGGTGGATTGTGTTTGAATGACATGAAAGAGAAGGGAGTGAAAGATAGCGTGACGGTTGACAGGGGAGAATGGAAGAAGAAAACGTGTTGCGCCGACCCCATGTAACATGGGATAAGGGCAAGAAGATGATTATGAAACATAACATCACGCCTGTAACCCCCGAAGGGTTAGCCAGAGATGTTCCCACACCACACATTGGTACACCCACATTTCGCCATTTAATTTGACAGTATTATTCTATAATTAATAAAGAAACGCCCGGTTTCTGGAACGAAAATAATCGACATGTCAAAATTAAACGCAAGTCAAGTGTATCCGATAGGCTGTTGATAATTCAGTCAACCTATCACAGCAGTTGACGCGCACTTACCAATTTGTAAGCTAATTTTTGAGTTGCTGTTCGTTCTAGTAACTGGGCGTCAGTCCCTGTCAAGACTGTTTAGACCTGGCAATGTCGACTGCCTACATAACTTACACCCAAGATACGTCCAATCTATTCTGCAAAATCTCAGCGTGGGAACTCAGGTGAAGTGAGCTGTCATTCCACCTGCCAGCCTATTCTGTCAAAAACTCGCTGTGAAAACTTAGGTGAAGTGAGCTGATAATAGTGTCTGGAATGACAGCTCACTTCACCAGTTTTCACGGTGAGAAAATTACAGAATAGATTGGCTGATGCTTGGGATTGACACTGTTGACAGCTCACTTCACTTCAGTTTTCACAGTGAGATTTTTACAGAATAGTTTGGCAGCCAATCTCCCATTTCCCTTACTGAAGCATGACTCATGAAAGGGAACATAAAGTAAGGTTAGAGTGCGTACCTTTCTTGGCGGCGGCGTGGGCTCGTCGCGATGCGCGCCGTTGTGCAGCGCGGGGGGCGGCGTGGGCGGGGGCTGCGCCGGCCGGGGCTTAGTTTGTGCAGCACCTACTGCTGCGGGGAGACCATATTATTCATATTAATATGCCTATTAAAGTACTGATAACGTTGCTATGTTAAAAAGGATGCATATTAGAAGTAGGGTTGCCACCCGTACTTTATAATAACCATCATCTTCCTGCCCTTATCCCATATCACTTGGGGTCGGCGCAACACGTTTTCTTCTTCCATTCTTCCCTGTCAACCGTCACGCTATTATTCACTCCATTCTCTTCTCTATAATAATAATTGTACTCTATTTTGGGCAAACGTACTTTAAACTTTATGAGGGCAATAAAGTAGGTAAGTATAACTATAACTTCCAATAGGTACTCTGGAGGAATTGTATTGTAATGTATCGTCACACTTACTACTTTGTATCTCATTATAAGTGAACTGTAAGTTCTTATGAGAAATAAATTTCTTTAAACCGAAGTACGTAAAATTACTTTATTTTACATTTTTACTTTTGAAGTTTTTTTTTTTACTGTAAAGGTGCTGTTAAAATATTTACTAGTAACAAATATTTGTTAGATGTTGCTAGAAGCAATCAAAAATATGTATGAAAGAAAAATAGCAGGGCAAATAAACAACATGTACTTTATTTTCAGATGTACTTTTTTTTTTTAGCTTAGAAAAGTAAATATATACTCTTATTTGCTTAAAAAAAAATAGAACCCAGATGTATGCTCGGACGCAAAAAAAAAGCTCGTTCTGTGTTCCTCAAGCTATTAAAAAAAAGTTATAATTTTAGAAATCAATCTAGATTTTTTAAACCGAAGCTAAGCCGCCAGAGTATTGTGATTTTTTCGTAAATTATAAATAAAATATCGAGCACTTTTGCAACTATAACACGGACGGACAAATTTTTATGTAAAGTTACAAATTGATAGAAATCAATTTAGTTTGTACTTCAAAGTTCAACCTTTCAGTATGACGCAAGATAATCTGGAAATTCTAAAAATAGAAAATGAGTGAATGAATTTTGCATGCAACTTGTTCTTGAAAATAAATCGTTCAATATGCTATCATTTGGATAAGATAATAGATAATTCATTATGATAGAATACAATCCATCACGTAGGTTTAAGTTCACGATCACCTTTGATAACAACATAGATATCAGTACTGCTGCACTTTTTTTATTTTTGTTCAATTCTTTGATAAATAAAAGACAATGCGTATTAAGATATAAATACACAAGTATAAGACCTTGGATTGGTTACTAATAATTTATATTTATTGCCATAGAAATAATAATGATGTTATTATCTGTTTTAAAAATAAAACTACATTCTATAGTACGTAGCACGTCTTATTTGAAACGAAGTTCTTTAACGCGGTTTGCGGTGAGTTGACTGGTAGCAATCGTCACGTACGTAAAAGCGTAATCCCCCTCCATGCTATTTTCTCTCTTCCTATTATGTTCATGTGTGTGTGCGTGCGAGTTTCCTAACGGGGCGAGGACCCCCGACCGCACTACATTTTTTTTTTCGGGATAATCATACCTGCTTTTAGCATCTATCTCATTAAGGCCTATTTTCGTTTGAGGGTATTAAATATAGCACGTTATAGTAATGCCACGCAAGTTGGCCAAAAAGTGGGAATGCGCAGTACGGTATCCTGTTGCGTGATTGGTCGCGTCAGGCACGCAACCAATCATGCAACAGGATAGTTACTGTACTGCGCATTCCCACTTTTTTGCCAACTAGTTTGGTGGCTACTATACTCTGTAATGTAAAATGTGTATATATGGTACCGTGCAGGGAGCGCGCGCTGTCGGCCGAGGGCGAGGGTGTGGAGCGCGGGTGCGGCGCCTGCGACAGCGACACTGCGGGCGGCAGCGGCGCCGCGCGCTTCTTCAGGCTGCCGATGTTGTCTGCAATATACCATGTATTTGCATCATACTTATAGATATGGTATGACATTAAACTTAAGGATATACCCACGCAATATGCTGTGAAAACGAAGGCTGGCACATATTACCGCTGGCAATTCAAATAAAGCGAGTATTTTACTTTACTGGTAAGTAACCAAGTTAAGTTGACGGGTTCTGGAGTGGAGACCGTGTATCGGTAAGCGTAGTGTGGAACGCCCCCCAGCTAGATGGACCGAAGACTTGAAGAAAGTGGCTGGGACAGACTGGACGCGGAAGTCGGAGGACAAGGTGTTGTGGCGCAACCTGGGAGAGGCCCATGTCCAGCAGTGGAATGCGATATGCAGAGTTGATTGATTGAACAGAGTTAAAACCAGCTTCTCTCTTACAAAAAATCATAATTCGCCGCAGTGCAGATATACTGCGCTTTAGGTCACTCCTTAGGAGCGCAGCTTTATAGTTAATATGCATTAATTACTCACAGACGTTAGGTTTCCTAGGTAGCGTGGTGGGCGTGGGCGGCGTGTGGTGCAGCGAGTCGCATGTGGAGGAGCGCGAGCGCAGCACCGGCGAGTCGCCGGCTGGAGCACAGCGCTCAGTGCTCAGCACTGCGCCACCCGCGTACGATGGCGGTCGCGAACGCGGACACTTCTTCTCAGGAGTTAAGCTGCCGTTTTGCTATTAATTATTATTTTAAAAAAAAGTCATGTTAGATAAACTGTAAATAGAGTAGAACGGGTGTAAAAGACACTTAGCGAAGTCGAAAGTCAGTATGATCATTTTGGAATGAAGTTCTTCAACGGGGCTGGCGGTAGAAGTTGACTGGTAGAAACCGTCACGTAACGAAAAAGCGATAGACCCGAAAAAGTCAGTTTTAAGGTGATTGCGCTGTGGTAGCCTAAGAAATTCAAATTTTCTTGCGTTTTTTGTAAGGTTGAATCTTGAAGATCAGAGATGTATTGATGATTTTTATGGTTAAAATTATGTAAATACGTATTTATTATTGTCGCGTATCATATTTTGATCAAGATACAACCTGACACTGACCTGCAAATTATATATAATTTATTTAAATGTAATATAAACATAACCTAAAAATAACAAAATCATATCCTAACTAAAACTATTCACAAACTAAATTAACTAAAAACCTGCAAATAGCAAAAAAAACCTTTTTTCCCGAATGTCGCAGGCTACCTTAGCGCATATTACCCATATGGTTTCAAGTTACAAGTGTCAAAAGATATTGTTTTTGTGTTTTGTTGTACAGGGGCCGTGAAAAAACATCATGGATCCGTTGAGAAAAAAGGATGGTGCCATAGGTTGTATATAGCTCCGTCTCTCTCGCTCACACTGGAACCGTTCAACTTCTGCCCTGCTATAAGAGTAAGCCCCCTGTACCTATTAATACATAATATACAGCGAAAAGAACTTCGTTCCAGCCGGGTGTCCCACGACTCCTCCCAGCTTTTTTTTTGTGCTGTACCATACCTGAGAACCTTCTGGTTATGGAGATAATAAAGGTCAAAGTTCCAACTTTTTTATAAAATAGCCGAGTACCGTTGCAAGCACCCATAAACACAACGTGTGCATTACATTGCGCGCTTCCGTTGGTAATATTTCATACCGAAAATAAAAGTTGTCTCCCAGCAATAATTTTTGCTCAATGTTACTCAGTGTGTGTGAGGAGCTCGTGGCTAAGTAATAACAGCCGCACGGGTCGATCCATTAGGTTAAGCTACGCTTGTCGGGGTTGGTCCGTGGATGGGTGACCATCTTTACATACCGACATTCCTCCGTGCCTCGGAAAGCACGTAAAGCCGTTGGTTCCGGCTGTCATTCGTGGATCTTTGAAAGTCGTTACGGGTCGTCAGAAGCCCGAAAGCCCGTTACTGGGTTGTGGAGGTCAGATAGGCAGTCGCTCCATGTAAAATACTGGTATTCAGCTGCTTCCGGTTAGACTGGACGCCGACCCCAACATAGTTGGAAAAAGGCTCGATCTATGATTGTTACGCAGTTTGATATACAGAAAGCGTAGAAAATGGCTATGTGATCTTTGCTCTTTTTATACTTGTATTACAAGTCATATCTAGCTAAGAGCTTTCATAAAAACTGTGTACTCATAGAAAAGACATGCACAGGGAAGTTAAATACAAATACTGAGAAAAACAAGCATTGATCAATAATGACTTTGAATTGTAAAACTTACTCTTTCGTCTATAACTGTGTCATCGTCAGAGAAATCTGTTGAGCCGTCATCATGTGATAAATTCCAATCTATGTTGATATTCTCAAATATACTCTTCTCTCGTTTATCGACGTTTTCCAACTGAAAAACAACACTTCCATTGAATCATACCATTAATATACCAAAGCACAAAACTCACAAAAATAGGCTATCATTTGTAGGAGCATTTCGGTATCCATATTTTATGAAAGACTAGCGATCCGCCCCTGCTTCGCATGGTTATTACGACTCCACAAAACATCGTTTCTTTCTTAAATGTAAGTTTGATAAATATGTTTAAAACTTCCGGAATAAATTCTCTTAACGATGGTGAAAACTGCTTCAAAATCCGTTGGCGCGGTCACACAGCAGACACGTAAAGCGACTATAATTTATAATATGTATAGATATACTTAATGTAGATGTAACATACATACCAGCTCTAAACAGCCAAGGTGCCCATATTGCCTCGCGATCTGCAAGGCGGTCCTGCCACTTGCATCCTTGATAGTAGAGTCGGCACCCGCTTTGAGCAACAATTTCATTGGTTCAGTTCTGTCGGTGGCTGCACACAGGTGTAACGCGGTCATGCCCTGTGAGTTAGGCTTGTCTAACAGAGTTGAGCCACCATTTTGGACTAGAAAATCGACTATATGTAGAGAGGAACCGTCGCCTAGTTCCCGCGATATCGCTAAGTGGAGTGATGTTTCCCCGAGGTCCTGGAAATTAAGTATTTTTGTCAGTTTAAAACATGTGAATCATTCAGAATGAAACTCGCGCCTTATTCCCATGGGGGTAGGCAGAAACTACAGAACGCCACCTGCTACGGCCTTTACATACTCCTTTTGTCTCGTTTACGTTCATACATCTGGTCATACACGCACGCTGGCTGTGAGTACTACGCACCTGACCTTTCTAAAGAACATCACCAATAAGGTCACTATTTGTCTTCCTAGGGCGTCCCACTCACATCTGCCTTGTTACCTTTTGTTAGTCGTCTCTCATTCATCCTCTCAACATGACCAAAGCATTTGAGCATACTCTTTTCAATTTTTGTCACTACATCTTCTTTTTCACCGCACCATTGCCTTGTCATATCATAAAATCATAATTATTATGTCATTTTATTTTTTAATTGCTTGTTAATCAACCTAACCAACCTAATTGTAACCAAAATTATAATAAACCAACCACCTAAGCATAGTTTTTAAAATTTTTGCCACTACATCTTCAGATGCTGTTTTATTGATTACATAATATTTTTTTTTAACTTCCTTTGTGGATTATTCTAATCTTCTTTCTTTTCTCTTCTCTTTTAAACACTTTGTTTAGTTCATTTGCAAAGTACACGGAACACTTGCGTATGCGCAACGTGAATAGGATACATCGAAGCGTGGTTTTGCTTGGCGTGTAAGTGAAATGGCGTTATGGCTGTCTAGTTTAAATGTAGATTTATGACAAAATGCTATACTTATATCAATTTTTAGCTTAGTAAGTTATTAACATATTTAAATACCTTCGATTGAAAGCAAATTTTACTGCACAATAAGAACTGTTTACGTATAATCGTATAAAACAGAATATAGACGACTACCTTCCGCCAGATAACCGTGCAATTAAAGTCGTTGACGCCCTCTACCAATGTATTCCAATATTTCAAAACGATACGAAAAAATGTTAAGGCAGTGTCGCTAACACAATCAAAACAAACGTATCGCAGCAAGAGGCGTCGTTGACGCGTGCACGTGGCATGTTTTTTTTTGCGAGACTTTTTTTTACAAGTGGGATTTATGACTTTTATTGCACGGTTATCTGGCGGAAGGTATCAACATAAAACCTAATATTTTTCGACAGTCAATACTAACCGAGCCAGGCAACGCAGCAGCCAGGTCGGCTCCCTCAGCATAAGCCTGCAACAAGTTCTGCAGATGTCCGTTATTTACAGCGTGCTCCACTTCCGACAGTCGCTCGGCCGCATCGCAACATGTCTGCGCCGCGAACGCACGGTATACGTACTTCTCGCGGATAAACCGGAGACGGTCTTCCCTGGAAAATTGATTTATTTATTAGGATGTAAACAACGGTAATCGGTAAACGGTAAAATAAGGATGTTGTAAACCAAAAGCAACTGTGACACTCGTGGAAATGGTTTAGTTGGTTAGTGGTTTTTCTTGATTCTTCTTTCTCTTTATGTAGAGTCTACGATCAGTCTACATTGTTAAAGGATCTATTCTTTATCTCTCAAATTAAACGATGATTAAATGATATAAACGGATTTATTTTCTGACAAGTGTTCGGTCTTAGCGTCGAACCAAGAATGAATCAATTTCACCTCGCTTTCAAACGTCAAAATTGTCATACAAAGTGTTGCCATAATTAACCGTGATTCGATACAATTAAATAGTCGATTTAATATTTGACAGTAATAATAATAACTACTATTCAAATATTTACTAAATTTAATATTAATACATTATATGCATGGTTGCATACTAGAGAGAATTTTTAGAAATAAAAAATACCCACATCTTGGCTAATTAACCTTACATTGTAGACTGATCGAGAATGCTGATGAGACTTAGGACGATTCTTTGAGAGATCATGAGGAATCAATGGTTGTGAAAGAATATAAATGTGGGCTTTGACCAGCACAATCGATGATAGCCAGGAATTTTTATGCGCCCTAGAGATGTGTATTTTGCCTTCAGTTTGGCGAAGTTTAATAAAATAAACATATCACTTTGAGGACGCGTTTCTTTATCAGGATACTGCACTTTTTTCTTTATTAAAACATAAACTTACATGGAACTTTCAGGCGTGAGTTTATCCCTATCATCAAGCGTATTCTCCATAATTTCGTTGAACATCTGGTTGCCCATATGCCTTGCGAGCAACAGTTGCGACGTACTCAGTCGGTCCAGCGTCAGCGATTGTATGCGAGATATGTGCACGCCCAGCTCTCGGTGACTGCCAGAACACTCTATACAGACGATTACTCCAAAGTTTGTTGATAGCCAGGTGGGGTCTGGAATGTGAAAGAAACATAAATTAGTTAAGCACACGTAATGGGATACAATGGAGGGGCGGACCGCCAGGGTGCCGTGAAGAAAACGGCACTGTATATCAGAAGACAAAAAAAAACTTTAACGGAAGTCGGTGTCTGGTTAAATGTATTTTCGTTTTTGCCACCGACTTCCGAAATTAAAGTTATTTTTCACTCTGTTGTGTTTTTGGAAGTCGGTTGTATTTTTTTGTAAAAAAAAAATTATTTTTCACTTTTTAGTTGTGCTACCTGCCCCATACAAATTCTAATACCACTACCTGTAAAAGAAACTAGAACATCATCCACATAAAAAGTGAGGAAAAATATGTATTATTGAAGCTAACTCAAAAACTACCCAAGCAAAATTAATACATTTCACTTTTCACTTTGAGGTATAAAACAAAAACTTTTAAAATCGGACGACTGTAAAATGTTATTCAAAATATTTTATTTCAGATAAATCCATATGATGTTAGTAGTAGTATAACATAGCCTAATGTTAGTATTAAATTGAATTAATAGTAAAAGTAAACCACACCTGACCAAATAAACCAGTGTACCCGGACAAGTGTGTCTGAACTCTTACCCACCTTCGTAAGAGGGGAGAGTCCCACCGGTCTGAAAACACATTCAGGATGCCATGGGGGGAGGAGCGCAAGCGCGCCATCATGGAAGCGCATCGCTTCCGCATAATCGCGGCGAACCCATCAACGCACGCTTTCACGAACATCCCTGACGCGCTACATCGGCAACCCCAAAAGCACCCTAAATGCGTTATTGTACTGTACGCGCAGGTCGCTGTATGCCCGCTGGGTATACTTGGTCCACAGGCTGCACGTGTAAAACGACTGGCAGAAGGCCTTAAAAAACCTTATCTTAACAGAATCTGTACAGCGTGCGAACCTGCGGGTCAGCATGTTGCAACGGACAGCCAGCGACCTGCGCTCCCTGTCTATGTCTACATTGTCTTTCAAGTCCTCAGTGACCCAGTGGCCCAAATACTTAAACTTTGAAACCCGACCTAAAGGAGACCCAGAGTGAGTTCAGGCAGCTGTTTGTAGGTTAAAGTACCCGATTTAATGCGTGGTCATACATAAAAAAAAAATATATACATGTCGAATTGAGAACCTCCTCCTTTTTTTGTCGGTTAAAAACCAACTGAGTGTGGATCCACGACATTTGCACAATAGGTACAATAACCCTTATGACATTGCATTGCTCTCTTCACGGTGACATATTCATAAAACTGTTTCGTATGGCGGCTTCAAATAAAAAATACGATAAAAGACTTAACCGAATTTGAAGGTTACAGTACCTATCTACAGGGGAAGGAAGTCCTTTATCCGTTCAATGTCGTTGGTCAAGGATACGAAGTATCAATATCATTGTGCTGAAATATTCATAATTATGTATTTTTGCAGTCATTTTAAGTCGAATGATAATAAAAACGCCGCCAAAATAGTTTTGCGGTTATGCCAAAATTATACTTCTTTGCATAGTGTGTTTACTAACTGCGTTTTATTGCTAAACAAATAATTATCTCACCATTCAGCGTTCCTACATAATAAGTCACAAGTATGTGGTATGTTTTACATACCTATGTAGATAAAGTCATCTTGAATATCATGTTGCCTACTTTATTAAGGGGGATGCGCTAAGGTAGCCCGCGAAATTCAAATTTTCTTACGTTTTTTGCAATTCGCAAGTCAGTGTCAGGTTGTATGTTGATTAAGATATGATTCGCGCCCGTAACTAATAAGGCTTTACAGAATTAGAATCAGCAATACAACTCCATGAGCTTTGCCCTGCAGTGGGAAAACACAAGCTGAATACACGGACTAGAAAAAAAAGGACTCCGCGCCACGCGTATCGAAAGTGAAGCACCGTACCGATCTATATGTGCGTGATTTGACAAAGACGCCGCGGTGTCACGTAATGGCGGCCGGTCAGCATACTATGATGTAAATGTGTGCGTGAGGCGTGTTTGTACAAACGGTCCCGGCATATTTACTGTGCTTCACTTTCGATATGCGTGGTGCGGAGTCCTTCTTTTTTTTCTAGTCCGTGGCTGATTATAAGTCATAGCAGAATAAAACCTACCATTAGTAGATCCACAATCAGCACAGACTTGGTTGCCGGGCATGGCCCTCACAGCCCGTATGATAGACCGCTGCAGATCCAGCAACGAATGGCCGGAGTCATTGCTCTCCCCCGCCTGTTGGTGGAAAGCCCTCATTAAAGCGCCCTCCTTGCAGTTGACCAGGACTGATGTCCACGCTCGCTGCTCGTTCTCGTCTTCAGCTTGGAAATGGTACGTTCGGTTGTCTGTGAATGAGAGTTATAATATTGAGATTATCTTTGCATAGTCGATCGATATAATATGAGAGGATATAATAAAATAGCAACGAAGAATTTTTATTCGTTTGTCTTCCTTAGTATACACGGCTACACAGCAAACTATACATTTCCAGTTTACACTGACCTCGCACCGTAAGGAAATCCTACACCATGCAGTGGCGTGCACAGAGATTTCAGACAAGGTATGCACGGCTAAAATAAAAAAATAAACTTAAATAAGCTGAAACTAGTACCTAAGTTTTTTTTTTCCCGACCGTTTGTTTTACCCGACCCCACCTACACTACCCTAACTCTTACCGCACGGCGCCATTGGCTTCGCATGATGTTTGTTTGCGACCACAACGAATATCTAAATTATTTTAATCTGAATATCCGATAAAGGTCCAAACATAATTTTTATCTTGATTTGTAAACAAAAAGCAAGGGATAAAATACAATGTGTTTGTGTTATACACAACATGTTTGCCAGTAGGTAATAATTATCATAAATTTTTTTTATGAAAATAACGAGAAGCATTACCCTTTTTTTTTGAGTTAAATCAAACCCAGGTCACACCTTCCCTTTACAATCAATTTAACTTTTTCCACAAAAGATAACGTCGAAAAAGCGGCAGATTTTAATTTATTTAACACACTTCGGCAGCACAGGTCTCACAGGTATAATTTTAATTTTTTTACAAATTATTAAAATAATTACATAATTCACTTGCGACAAGAAAAACAATCAAAACAATATGGCGAAAAAACAAACAAACATTGTAAGTTGAATAAAAGCGTGTAAAAACTTTGCAATTACAAACGAATAAATACGAACGAATTTTGGTCAGTCCGACTAAAAAAAGTCGACCCTCTGTAATCAACAACTATGCGGTGCTTTTACGGCTTCTCAATTTGGACGGGTTGCAATGTAAGCTGTGCTTCCAGAACTTAAACACACGCACACATTCACAATATTGCTGTGGACTACACGGGTTGCGTTGTATGAAGAATAAGCACGGCGTTGTTCTGCTTTTGCTCACCGGGAGCGCTGCCTGCGCGGTGTTCGCCGCTCGCTCCAAGAAGTTAGTTCCAAATAAAAATAATAGATGGCGCGTAAATCGCGTTATAAACGGTGAAATGGCGAATAAGTTAGATTAATAAGATTATTACTATGATTTTTCTTGAGTTAAAGTTATTTATCATTTAGAGGGGCATGTATGTATGGGACTACAGGGTATGCAGAGCTTATTTGCATGTATGGAGTGCACGCCACTGACACCATGCGAGGTCAGCTTTTACTAGAAATGTATAGCTTGATCTGTAGCCGTGCGTACCACCCTTGACTGAGATGATAGTACGTTTACAAGTCACAATTTCAATTATGGGGCGCTTATCCTCCTGGGACAACTATCCCACTTTTACCCTAATTTATAACCTAGATTAACAAATAGGGTACTTTTAATCCCGGTAGTACGTCCCCGTGGGATATTTTCCTACAACCACGCGGGCGAAGGCTCAGGTAAAAGCTAGAGTTACAAAAAGATGGGTCCGGCATTTCCAAGTTGACTGATTCCTGAGAAGAAATGCCGACAAAAACTCAGAGGTCATGGTCACAGTCAGAGGACACTGGCTCGTCAAGCCAGTTATGTAGAGGTTACTTGCGAAGAGATGCCAGTAATTACCACTTATAATTGGATAAGAAGTTGCATCATAAATATTAAATGAAAGTTGTCGAACTCGTTAAAGTTTTACCCCGTGTGGAATCGAAACCTCAACTTTCATTAACTGCACAAATTTCTAAATAGCTCGACCTAATAACGTTAAGCTTGAGAAGATAACTAAGTATGACAATATCACTGCATACATATTATAAAACAAAGTCCCCCGTCTGTTTGTCTCTGAACGCGAAAAACTACCGAACGGATTTCCATACGGTTTTCACCAATGGACGGAGTGATCCATAAGAAAGGTTTAGGTGTATAATTAATTAAGGTTTTGTGTAAATGGACTGAAATATGACGATGATTGTCGAAGATGTCAGAAAAAATTATGCCAACTGGGGAGCTTTACTGGCGTGCGCAACGTAAACCATTATAGTTATATGAAAACAGCATATTATGGAATTAATACTTGTTTACCTGGATTAGCACATAGGATACTTTTTACCCCGGTAGTACGTTTCCGTGGGATAATTTCCGACCTCCACGCGAACGAAGCCGCGGGCAAAATCTAGTGATTAATTAACACTTACATGAGACTAGATCAAATGCCCGTTTATCTTCAGCGGCAACTTTAATTTGGCATGTAAGGAGGTTGACCCTCGCCGGAGTCTTGTTCTCGTCTGCGTGGAAGATGTCGAGGAAACCTTCCGCAGTGACCCGGCACCGGCGCTTCTGCCACACGCGCCGCACCTTGCCCTCAGACTTCTTGAGCAAGTAGCCGCTCCGGCTCACACCATGCTGCTTGTCGCCTTGCATCTGGTGCAGAGAGTAGCCACCCACCGATGACACCACCTAGAATACGGACATACGCAACTGAGAATAACACGATAAATGTTGAAAATAAACAAATCTAGCCGTTTTGAAAGCAACAGTACGACTATAATGCGCCGAGACTACAAATATCTGGCAACTCATCGTGATTCTCAAAAGACACGCGAGTGCAAAATAATAAATCGAAAAATTCATTACCTCTCTGTCCTGAGGCGCAGCTGCTCGCAGCATGTTTCTGAGCTCTAATAACCTCCGTCTTTCGTCGTCTTGCTGCTGCCTGATCTTCTGCAGCTGTACACTCAAGTCTGCGACGTATACACCAAAGTGTTCAATTGTCTTCAGACCGTCTTGAAAGTAATTCGTCTGTGCGTGATAGTACTCCACCAAATGTTGGAGCAGCTCGATCCCCTTCTTCGTCTTTATCTCGTTGAACTTTATCAGGTACTGCAACAATAACATTCAGTTAACGAAGGAGCTAACACTTCAACAGGGCCAGTCACAACAACGTTCAAAAATGGAATGGAGCCAGTTCATTGGGCAGACAGAACGACGCCGAAAACATCGCGTGGGCACGAGTATGCTTATTACTTCATCAGAGCATTCAGAGCCCGTGTCTAATGGGACGCGAGACAGACACGAGCGGCACCCGGGACTGTGGAAACGCACCGATATTACTACGTGCCCTTCCGCGAGTTAAAATTATACTTGATGACGCACGCGCACGCGCATTCGCGATATAGTGGATCCAGATTTGTCTTGCAGAGTTGTGTAATCATAATAAAGCTCAGCGCGCGACCTTGCACAACTTTCTTGGCGTGTCGCCGGCTTAACTTTTATCTTTTCGTTTGTTGTAGTATCAAGTTTATTACATTCCTAGAACGTACACTTTGCGGCTGTTAACTTGTTACAAAGCTGGCCGCAGCCGCCGCTGTTGTATTTATTATAGCTTAAGCGTTAACAACAGAGGTAAATGCGTGGGCTGTGGGTATGTTGTGGCCGAGGAGGTATTTGCACCGAGTGAGTCGTGGAACAAAGCGAGGGTCAGCGCGTCGTCGGCCCTGCGCGGCGCAAGGCCGGTCGACGACCTGACGCGCGCCTCCGCGGTACCGCACCGACCCTACCACCACAGGGCTTCTAGGTTTCTTTTTTTAGCACTTAACAAAGAGACAGGTTATCGATAACTTTGATTGCGAAAGTTCCCTAATGAACCCTGTTGAAGCGCTTCCCTCCATTCAATCTGGCTTGTATGTAATGTTTAGAAAATAATTATAACTTTACCGA
This sequence comes from Cosmia pyralina, assembly GCA_946251885.1. Lineage (NCBI taxonomy): Eukaryota > Metazoa > Arthropoda > Insecta > Lepidoptera > Noctuidae > Cosmia > Cosmia pyralina. The sequence goes on from OX276343.1 coordinate 9,825,563, forward strand.
AACATTTTTTGTTAAAACCCAGTATACTGTTGTGAAATACATCCCTTCCCAACTTTCGCATTTGTCAGACAGTCAAGAGTTAGAACAAACATCCTAACTAAACTAATGAAGTTGGGTCGGGAACTTAGGGGCGGAAGTTCGTACCTACGGCAGAACATCAAACCAGTGGGATTGCTGTGGACCACCAACGGCACCAACACACAAATAAGCGTACTATTAAATATCAGTTCGGTTAATTGCACATTCTCGATAAACTAATTAAAGCGAATAACGGACAATGAACCCACTACATCTATACAAATAAATAAAATCGAAGTGTCTGTCTGTAATGTCCAAATAACAGCTTTTTACTAAATGCATATGAACGGTACCCACTTATAACATTTTTTTTTTGTCTGTTTGTTCCGGTTAATCTCCGAAACGGCTGGACCGATTATGACGGGACTTTCGCTGGCAAATAGTTAATTTTATAAGGAGTAACTTTTATTTGTAGCAGCTGAATAGGTAATAACATTTTCTTGACAAATTAATTAATAATCCGAGTTTCTGTCCGACTAGCACTTACCGTGCGGCTTCGAACGCCTGGATGTCAGAAAATATCGCATGGGTACAAAAATCCTTCCTTATTCCTTGACTTCATTATAAAGGGAACCTCTATTCAAATTTCAGCTTTCTAGGTCCAATGGTTTGGGCTGGGCGTTGACGAGTCAGTCAGTCAGTTAGCCAGTCAGGACTTTTCTTTTTACATATTAAGATTGTTTGCAATGCAACGTCGCATTTGTGAAGTCTCAAGCTCTATACCTACCGGAAAAAGTGAATAAAAATAAATGAATTCTTATTCTTATTCTTGACAATGGCAAGTAGAGGGTTTTTCCGTCTATGTATTTGCGGTTTCTTGTAAATTAATTCACCGACGAATGTAGGAAAATACTATAATAAAGTAAGTTATTAAATAAGTATAAAAATAATCCTATATTTATATTTATCCACTCTATGTGCTCAGTGCTCATGCATCACAAATAGGACAGGAAAAACTTTTTACAAAGTTGGAACCCAATTGAGTACTTACTCCAAAAATTTTTGGATCATTAAGTCATTACATTACTTATCACACTTACAAAGTTATAAAAACGAAAAATAACTCGATGATATGGAAATAAACCTAAAAAAAAAAAACAATCATATGGTATATTTTCTTGTATACGTTGTAAATAAAAATATTGTCCGTGCCATAAACAATAACTGCTTAGTTTGTGTGTCAAAGTTCTTAGATGTCCTTAATACCATATTTTAACTTTTAAAAATGTACTCAAGTAAGTGAAATCTTTGTAATTTCTTATTGAGAAATAAATAACGATAAACAACATGTTTATTGAAGTTTAGCTCATCGGAAAACGGGGAACAACTCGGATTGAAGTTTTCTAAAGCTTGTGATTAAGTTCCCCCGGGGTGCTGAAAGGATGAAAGGGCGAACGGAGAGCTTTCAAACACATAATAATATCGTTAGGTCTCTTGCTAGATTCTAGGCGACCTATAATCTTATCATAATGTTATGTATGTTGATTATTATCAATTTCTAACACAGATGGTGGTAGGCCTAATCGTGTTACTGAAGCGGGCTATAATAAGGTTAAATTATGGCTATTACTGAGCTAATACATGAGTTACACTACTACTCAAAACTATAGTCCTGTAACAGTTTCTCAAGGGTAGATTTAAGGTAGAAAACTCAAGTCATCAAATGTATGAAACCCAGATGAACGCCATCAAGTTTCATTCAAAATCTAAGTTTCAATCCTTTTATTTGTAAGCTCCTCCTTAAGTGTCCTTTCTTTAGTACAAAATGTAGTTTCTAAAACAGCAAGATCTAATTTCATCACAGTAACAGAATGCGCCAACGCAATCGATTGTCAACGATTTAAATAACATTATTTCAATTGTTTTAGCGCCTTATTTAGTCTAGCCAATCACAGAACTGATTAACAGCCGTGATTTAGCAATTCGCCCGTGAACCCTGTCTAGTGCCATTTGGCAAGTTTGTCACAGCTAAAGATATTTACCGAGACATTTGGCATTGCATTCAGCACCGCAGATAGACGCGTATGTTATGCAACACACGATTGGCACTCACTAACAGTTTTTATGTCTTAAAAGGTACTAAAGTTTCGCTAAAAGGTATATCGATATGTGTGTTGCATGTTATTGTTGAGTAAAATGTCGATACAGTAGTTACAATACAAACTTGTGTACACTGGGCTGCATCAATTGGGTACCCCAGTTGTATTAAAATTTTAATACAACTGGTACCCAATTGATGCAGCCTACTGTACCTAAGTGAATCTATGAGTAATGCATTATCTGCATTTGTTCATTCAGTCTGCAGTGCAATCTGTAAATAGATAAATGCTTACAGTTTTGCGTAATAACTTCCTGGTCGTACCAAGTGGTCCTACATCTCATAATAATATATTGAGACCGTCCTCAAGGAAGAGTTTTGGCCGAAGGGTGTCGTGTATCGGCGATTCCGCGGAAGGTTACGCGACACCACGCAGCGCAATACGGCGCCGTCACATCGTATACAATAGTTTTAATATTTTGTGGTTTTTAATAAACATATATGATAGTCTGTAAGGTATTTATGTTATGGGTCATTGTTACCCGAAATAAATGATATATTATTATTATTATAATCTCATTCACAAGAATAATTAGAAGTTTCCTTCTACAATGGTGCCGATTCTCTTGTCACAAATGCCACTAAACTAGACTAAAAATCACTAAAATTTAGTTTATTCCTGTCAAACGACGATTTCCCATTCTGAAATTGACTAAAGTGACACAACTTAACTATATTTTAGTTTGACAGGACTAAGATTGTACGGAGTTATTAGTTTAGTGAAAATGGCAATTTTGCTATTCTGAATTTGACTGGTTTTGACCTAAAATTTTAATTGTCAAACTAAATCAGACTAAGTTTAATCGCGATTAAAAAGGTGTGGAATAAAATTAGTTGATATGAACTAAAATTCACACCGAGACCTTGACTTCGGATGCAAAAACAGTAGTGTATTTTTTTCTTTTCTTTTGCATATATCTCGAAAACGGTGAGTCCTATCGCAAAAATAATGAAAATTTGGCCCCCCTTTATAAAACCCATGAACCCCTATGACTCAACACGTAGGCACCAAAAAAAAAGTACCAAAAAAAAGGTACCAAAAAAAAAGGTACCTACATTCCATATAAAACACGTTGAAGCTGCCCCCTCCCTGCGCCCCTCCAGCTCTAAAAGATATTTGACCCGGTAACGACAGCGATGTCGGTGAACAAAATATGACAAGCCTGTCACTTCATAGTGATTTCGTTAGTTCCAATTAAAGCCACCCGGGTCAAATATACTACAGGCACTATACCACGCGGAGTCACGATTGTCAAACTCGATTTTAGTTGTGTCAAAATTGTTATTAAATTTAGAGGTTTTTTTTGTCAGAATAGCTCTAAGATTCTCATAGCAAAAAGTAAGGAATTTTAGTGATAGTTTAGTTAGTTTAGTTCGGTGTACAACAGAATCGGCACCAATGTATTATTACAATGACGAATAATCCTCTGTAATAAAATCAGAATGCTTATAATTTACGAACATCGATAACGATTATTTTATATGGAACCGTGTAGCGTGCCAATATTTGCTAACACCAGCATAATATTAAATTACTATCTTATCAAAAACATATCGTAAAACTGCAAACATTATGCGTTGCTCACTTGCTAATAAAATTCGATAACCGTTGCTGAACAGAGGAAGGAAAGTGTAAAGGACTAACTACACTTATTCAGCTCAATTCAGCTTTTGTCCATAGAAAATACCAGAGGGGCAATCCTCGTATTTTTAACAACGTTCGCAATCTCATCTCAGTCTCAATCTGTCAATAATTTTATAGAGTTTACCTACATTTTGACATTTGATTATCACTGTCACGAGATTGCGACTTGATTTTGAAACTGTACAACCCCGGTTAAGAGTTGTCTTTCGAAGGGGTAAGCCGTTTATGAGGTAACCTTTAACAAGTGTAACTCTTTGAATTGGTTTTAGCCTTGAGATCCAGTAAAAGGGTTATCCCTTCAATATGGATAACCCATTAACTGGATTCTATACTTGAAACCCAATGAAAGGGTTATTACCCCTTCATTAAGATCCTACTAATATTATAAATGTGAAAGTTTGTGAAGATGTTTGGATATTTGTTACTCAATCACGCAAAAATGGCTGAACGGATTTGGATGAAATTTGGCACACAGATAGTTTATAACCTGTATTAACACATAGAATACTTTTTACCCCGGTAGTAGAATAATTCCCGGAGGATAATTTCCGACATCCACGCGGGCGAAGCAACGGCTATTATTATTATATAAGGGTTTTGTACGGGTAACCATATTAGCAATTTGCAACGTATGGCCATCATCGAGAGATCATATTACATTGCTCCGAGTCGCAATGTTATCGTTTTAAAGAGAGTTGAAGCATAACCCTTTTGAACGGCTTAGTTTAAGCCGTTCAAAAGGGTTACATCGTAAGGGTTTTTGTTTAACTGCTTAGAAAAACCCTATCGAAATACATTTCAATGGATAACCAAAATGGTCCTTTAAAGCCATTCAAAAGGGTTACCCACATCGTATGGGTTTTCGTTTAACTGCTTAGAAAAACCCTATCGAAATACATTTCAATGGATAACCAAAATGGTCCTTTAAAGCCATTCAAAAGGGTTACCCACATCGTATGGGTTTTTGTTTAACTGCTTAGAAAAACCCTATCGAAATACATTTCAATGGATAACCAAAATGGTCCTTTAAAGCCATTCAAAAGGGTTACCTACATGGTATGGGTTTTTGTTTAACTGCTTAGAAAAACCCTATCGAAATACATTTCAATGGATAACCAAAATGGTCCTTTAAAGCCATTCTAAAGGGTTACCTACATGGTATGGGTTTTTGATTAACTGCTTAGATAAACCCTATCGAAAACCTTTTCGATGGGTAACCAAAATGGTGCCTGATTTGAACGTTTTTAGGTACGAGAACTTTACTGGCCTTCTGTCAGCTTTCCACGTCTGAACTGATGCATACTCATCTCCAATTTTCAATACAAAACTGGTGTTTTTTATGGACAAAAGCTGAATTGAGCTGAACAAATGTAGTTAGTCCCTAATAGAGTCTACCTAGCAACTGCAATTAAATTTTAGGTTTTTATTTGTAGAGGAATATTGAAGGATTTTATCCAACCAACCCAAATATGCTAAATACTTCACAATTTAATTATGCATCCACAAATATCCATGGTGCCGTCCGATAAAAAATGTGGAGTAAGTAGGTATACCTACCTACCTATGTATTCTTCAATGTCACTTTATTGTCTAAAATAAAGTAAATAAACCAAAAGAAAGAAATGTATCAAAATTGGCACCAATGCCCCCATCAAAATGTTGGAATAAACAATAGAGACTGAATTTTGGCAACATACGAGTACGTTTAATGGAACTGTACACCAGTGTCATTGCCAATGGACATACGACCTTTTGCAGCCACAGGTTATGCGCATAACGGCACTAGTGTCCGCAATGACAGCTATTGCCACAGCTATTGTATGGAGGCTAACGCTGCTACGCGAGGTAAATGGCTGTCACGGACAAACATATTGTTAGTATTGTTACACACGCATTGTTAATTGCATTCTGGGGCACCAGACTTGCATAGATGTGCGTCTGCGCGTCTGTGACAGTTATTCTCTTTCGGTCATTACTCCTGTTGCTATCCGCGAACAAAGGCTACCTGTCTTGAGTCTGTGACTGAAGCAGTTGAGCTTAACTCGCCAGCAATCCTTGCGGTTTAGCTGATAATGCCAGTATAATATCTACTCAATTTGCTGGCTGCTTACGAGTATATTCCTGTGTACAAACGTCATGATTAATCTTCGAGTAAAGAATGTTTATCAGAAAATACACTTCTGGACACATCTATTGGCCCACCTTAGAGTTTAGGTTTCGATGGCCCCTACCGAAATATGATTGCTAGATTGAACAAAAACTGTTGATGCAGTTTTAAACCTGATACATTTTACCATCTTTTTCGATCGTATTGTTTTAAATTTGAATTCAGAATACCATACGACATGGAGCTACGCCTAACAAGTCGGATATGCGCCTTGTTAAAGGCAATTGATTTTTGAATAAAAAACATGTTTTATCAAATAAAGGTTTAATTTAATAACGCGTGTTGCCTCCATGGGCATCTACCACAGCTCTCATACGATTAGGCATAGAGTTTATCAACCGCTCTATGAAATTTTGAGGGATCATCTCCCATTCCTCTTCTATGGCAGTTTTCAACTCCTGCATCGTCTGGGCAACTGGCTGACGAGCCCTAACACGTCTTTTTAGCTCGTCCCACATGTGCTCAATGGGGTTCATGTCTGGGCTTCTGGCTGGCCAGTCCATAACTGTGATGTTCACATCCCGAAGATATTCCCTGACGATGCCGGACGCATGGGCTCTTGCATTATCATGCATAAAAAGGAAATTTGGGCCCACATAGTCCGCGTATGGTATCATGTGAGGTTCTAAGCACTCACGAATGTACCTTTCAGCATTTAATGTTGGCAGCCGTGGTCCTGTAACAACCTCAAGTTGAGTTTTGCCGCTCGCGGATATACCGCCCCAGACAGTCCATGAGCCACCGCCATAAGCAACCCTCTCTTCAAAGCAGCATTGTGCGAAACGCTCTCCCTTACGTCGGTAGACCTTCTTCCTTCCATCATTGCCATGTAACACAATTTTAGACTCATCAGAAAAGAGTACACGGCTCCAATCTTGCTGTGTCCAATTTAAATGACTGCGTGCGAAATGAAGGCGCGCTGTTCGGTGGGCTCGCGTTAGTTTGGGGCCATTAGCTGGCTTGTGTGGTACCATATCGCGTTCTTTTAACCTTCTCCGAACAGTTCGAGCGCTCACAGATACTCCGTGGAAGTCGCGAAGTTGGTTTTGTATCTCAATGGAGGTAAGGTGACGATTTCTCAAGCTGGTCGTCACGATGAATCGATCCTGCCTTTCAGTTGTGACCCGAGATCGTGGCCTTCCTTGGCGACGAACAAAGCCGCCAGTCTCTAGGTACCTCCGATAAACATTTCGGACCGCAGATCGACTTAAATTAAGTTGAGCACTCACGTTTCTTTGGCTGTGTCCGGCCTGAATAAGTGCCACAGCTTGGGCGGCGACTTCAGGTGAAGTATCCATAGATTATTGATAGAACCTCACCTTAATGTTAAGAATAAGTAATGTTTGTTGCAAAACCAAAGATATCAATCACTTTTTCAAGAATTAAATCCAAGTAAACCAATAAAACCAAGTTTTCTTAGTATTCGATTGTTTGATATCAACAAACAGGCTCCAAATTGTCTTTTGTTTCTTTATATTCTGTGTTCGAAATTCAAAAAAAGACTATTGAATGAAATTGTGAATGTGCCAGGTTCAAAACTGCATAAAAACTTTTTGCTCGACCTAATATAAAATTTTAGCTAGGACCAAACGAAACTGAAAATACAAGGTGGGCCAAAAGATGTGTCCAGAAGTGTATATCTTCAACAACAGTCTTTCGATTAAAGCGCAGGCCACATTGCACTGGGAGCGAAGCGAAACGAAGTGAAGTTCGTTTTGCTTCGTTCCGCGTCTTTTCATATTTCCGTTTCGCTTAGTACGCGGTATGAACCGAAGTATGAAAAGACGCGGAACGAAGCGAAACGAACTTAGCTTCTTTTAAATTTATTAAACTTTGGTTTTCGTTTCGCTAAGTATGCGATGTGAACCGAAGTATGAATTATAGTATTAGTTTCGCTTAGCTCCCAGTGTGGCCTGCGCTTAATTCGGGGAAAAGCTTTCAATAAAACTGACCATATCAATGTATTATTGGAACATTTTCATTAAGTTAAAACATCAAAGACATAAATACTGGCAGTACAATATATCAGCAATAAGTGCACGTGTGAGTGGCACGCTCATTAACAACTGTCACGCGATTCGTTTCATTAATTAACGTTGTATTTGTAACTGCGGAGCGGACAAACGAGAGTAATGTGTAAAGAATGATGGACAACAAGGACATGGCTTATGTTGATCATTCACACATTTGTCGAGTATCAGTGTCACTGTCGATGGGATCCTCCTGGATAATTTACAAGATCTCATAAATCTAAACATTACCTAGTTTCCTAAAAGACAACAGGTTTTCCAATATTGATTATCCGAACTTCCACAGCAAACACCGAGATGAAACATACCGTGGTACGGTACCTACATAATGTAGAATACATACATACACTTCGTTCAGTATTTTCCTAAAATTTATTTAACAAAGTACCACCATTTGTTACGAGCTGTTGGCCCAGAGCGATCATTTACAAAGCGTAATGAGAAGGCGTTGCTATACAGCGCAGTATACGTTTCAGTAAATGTATAAAATTACTTATTAAAGTGGTAAGCGACCAACAGGTCCTGCCCACAGGGCGTGTGAAATGAAGCCACAAATTGCTCACCACCAATTATTAATTATCCACCTTTTGGCTTAGCTCGGCTACCGGCCAAATGTCAGTCGGTGTCAGACACAGTTCGTGGAACAGTATTTAAAAGGATAATGTTCTTCAAAAATAAAAGCATAAGCAAACTTGGTATTTGAACCCCAATTTGCATGAAGAATTGTTTGTTCCAAGAATTGGGTAACCAAGTCATTTATAATCCTTATACGTTCATGATAATCATCATAAAGTCCAAAATGGTTTAGCATCGGAATGTGTAAAACTGTGCTAAGACGGACGTATTCGCAAAGATATTGGTCGTATTTTACAGCTATAAAAGCAGAACTAGGAGATCGGTATCATAAAAGGCCTGGTTTATTTCTGCTAATGAATTAACGCATTGGCTTTGCATGGCCAAGTATTTTTTCAGACTTAATGGCAGACAAGACACTTTTATGTTAGATGCTATATTTTGTTGGAAAATAACGGAAGACAAATATATTGGAATCGATACTGCATTATCTTGCGGCACATCCGTAAAAGCACTAAGACGTAATAAAGCTGCCACGTAAAACAAATAAAAAGCAAGAAGTTATGTAAACAAACGGCGAGTTTTATTTATATTTGAAGCCCCTGAAGACTAAATACTTCGAGTTGTTTACTTTTAGTGAGTTTTTATGGTAAGTACTTTTAAAGACATCTACGATGTATTTCAGTCGACTTACCTCACACATTTGCAACTGAAACAGCCTCCTCTCCTTCTCCATCTCATCCGCTATCTCAGCCGGTGTCACTTCACTTCGGATGAGACCAGCTTCTTTCGCCTGCGATTTCTTCTCCTTCTCAATTTTCAGGTACTTGGACTCGTAGTCTTTGGAGGCTTTGTCGAACGGCCTTTTTAGATCCCCCTTCACTCCCCGCAGGTCACCTTTTAAAAGACTATCAACCGGGAACATGACGATGTTGTTTATATTTTGCATCTGGAACAAGAAATTAGGTAGTAAAATATTTGTTCATATAAGTAGAAACCCAGAGGAGCTCGCGGCTAAGTAATAATAGCCGCACGGGTCGATCCATCAGGTTAAGCTACGCTTGCCGGGGTTGGTCCGTGGATGGGCGACCATCTTTTCATACCGAGACTCCTCCCTGCCTCGGAAAGCACGTTAAGCCGTTGGTCCCGGCTGTCATTCGTGGATTTTTGACAGTCGTTACGGGTCGCCAGAAGCCCGAAAGTCTGACAACCATTCTTACCAAGTGGTATCGTATTATTCAGTTACTGGGTTGTAGAGGTCAGATAGGCAGTCGCTCCATGTAAAATACTGGTATTCAGCTGCATCCGGTTAGACTGGAAGCCGACCCCAGCATAGTTGGGAAAAGGCTAGGTAGATTGAAAAGTAGAAACCCAATAAATAATCAATATCGTTCGTAGTTACATGAAATCGATTTTGATTCGTCTATCTGTGTTGGTAAATTCAATGAAAGTTAACAAGACCAGGTGACAACCATCATAGTGAGATCTCGTCTAAAATTGTGCACAGCTATTACGTTGTACGACTTGCATTCCTAGCGTCAATTACTCACGATGTGATGCTTCCCTAGCGCAGTTTTGACAGACAAAACACTCCACGAGGTTGCAAATGCATCGCCCGAATAGGAGCCAAACGTCGCGTCGTGAACTGAATAATGATGCAAGGTTGAGAAACCCTAATAAGCATTTGGATATGAGTAAGCATCATTGACTGAAGCATACGAACGTTGCCCTTGACCTCAAAACGAAATGTAATTGCTAGCATTCATAGTTAAAACTATCAATATACATATTTTATTGTACGTACGCAGTTACATCATGACCGTTTAAACTTGGACTTTTAATCGTATTCAGTAACTTGGCAGTTGGAGGGAAAACAGTTCCTGACAAAAAAAGAAAATGAGGTGAAAAAACGAATTAGCGAAACTACCTTGATGCTGTGCTTACAGTTTTAATTGGAACACGTTATATTCGTTTATACCATAACTAGCTTCTGCTGACCCACCGCGTAGCATCGCATCGCCCGCCCTTGTCTTCGTTTTCGCTTAGCGTTCTTTCTGACTTTTTTTATTTTTGCTCGACTCCTATGGGCCACAGAGTGATGTTAAATAGCCTACAGTCTTCCTCGAGAATTGGGCTAACGAATGTAAAAAGAATTTTTCAAATCCGATAGGTAGTTCCAGAGATTAGCCCGTTCAAACAAACAAACAAAAAAACAAACTCTACAGCTTTATTATAGACTGATATAAACGATAAGTAATGACGGTGATAAAGTATGGTAACATTATTTATGGTAACAACATTATTTTGCTTCGCACTGTCAAGTTACTGAATAGATTAAAAGTCCAAGTATAGTACCTATTGTTGCCTGAGAACATAACATAACGAGGCATGTTATCATTAAGAACGTCAGTCACAATAATGAGTGGAGCAGATAAAGTAATTAAACAGATGAGAACAAAAAGTCAACACGCTTTAAGGAAACCCCATTCATGGAGGGTCGATTACGGAATCAATGGAGCGAATGCTCTGACAGACGAGACTCGGGAGGCAATGAGGGACAAAGGCTGTTGTACACAATGAAACCCTTCCTGAACACTGTTGCTGGTCATTGAATGTTCCGCTAATTATAACGTCACAGGGAAACTGTGGATCGTAAATCTTTCTTACATGTAAACGGATTAACGTTTTCCAAGTTCCAAAACGTCAATAAAGAAATAACGTATGACGTGCCACTTAATAATGTAACTCTGTTTAGGTAACAGTAAAGCAAAAACGTGGAGGGCAGTGACTGCTTGTCCAACAGGTTACTGATGTATGAGGTTGAAAGCGGTTTTCTTGAACAGTAGCACTAGGAATATTACTCCCCGATTAAGGGAGAAAACCGTAACGACCGGTAATACTACGATTGGTAATTTATTATGCAATGTATGTAACACAAACACTTGACAAACTAATAATAGAATCATACGTTTATGCAGTACAAACAACCTAGGTATATTATTAACTGTGCAAATGATGCTGATGCTCTAGGAAAATTAGTATTATGTTACGAAAGGTATATTAAAAATATTGCAGCACATGAAAACAAGGATACCAACTACCAAGCACTTATTCGAGTGTCAACCACTAATTGCTTTAGTGCCTAAATTGGAATTGCGGGAAAGGACAACGCTGATTAATACAAAATCGATTACTGCTATAAATTCACTTTCGACAAGGTTAATCATTCCAGCGAACATGTCGCACATCGCTGCGGGCTGGAAGTGCAATCTGGCGCAATCTCGATAACAGCTCGATACTCGTACACAATGTTATCCGCACGCGATACTCCCATCGCGACACGTCACAAACACGCTCGATTAATCGCGAAACGCTTATTTGAACGCAGAATTGAATTACCAACCAGGTTTCGCTTTCCGCGTTCTGTGAAGTTGCACAAGAGTCACGGGATCAAATTCTAAGGGCAGCGTGAGAAATGTCAGTGAAACTTCATCGCTAAGACAAAATTGAAGCCGATAAGGCGGTCCTAATCCTAACATTAGACTAAGGTCCTTCGTACACGGCACGGTTTCTTTACGGGACGGCGCCGTATAAACCACGACGTAGAAAAAACGATCAATTCAACGCTGACAACCGTGCCTACACACGGCGAATAAACCGTAGTTTTTCACGGCAAGAAAAACGTGTGTGTACAAACTACAAAGGGCCTTAGAAACATACATCAATTATGTATGTAATTCAATTCTCTTTTGACATAATAAATCGATAAACCGTGACGATTGATTAATTTCATTGATACACTGAATATTATCTCACACATATTCTGAGTAAAGGTATCGATTCCGGTATGTCAACGGTTTTTAACATAAATATTATTTCATATTCATGAATTCCACTTAAAACCACTGATCTTGAAATCGTGAACTGCAAATCATCAATCAATCAATCAGTACGTTGAAATCATAATACCTTGGATCGCAATTGCAATAAATGTATATCGCAACGATAGCCGTCAAGCAGAGTTTTTAATCTAAAACATTTTCGAGATAATTACTTCAAAATAAAATGACGAAGACGTATAACTTAGAGAAGGTTACATGATTAATTAAGCTCCATATCAAACGTCAAAATTAATTAAAAAACAAAATGGGTGCAAAACGAACGTTTTTGCTGTACTAGTTACGTGGTGTAACAATGATCATTGTTCGAATTGAGAGCAACGAGAGCACGTGCGATCCGTACACTTTACTATATTGTATGGTAATTCAAAGTCACACGCTAAAACACCGGTAATGTATGTTGCTCATACTAGTAATGTTTGTAGTAGTTTTTTCCCCATATGAGGTAATCCGGGGCTTAACGAGAACGATGAACTGCTTTTGCCAATCAGTCAGATCTGCTAATAAGGAAATGATCATTGGTAAAACTATCACCGTTTTCAACCAGAAACATGTGATCTAATTGTGCAGCTGTATCCCTGAATTGATGGTAAGTAAATCTGTTATTATATTTTTGCCTGCAGCCTGCAGGAAGGTATTCCAAAATTACCAGCAAGTCTTTTATTATACTCGTATTTGTATTACTTACAAACCTTTTGCTTATGCATCGAATAGCTTAGCATACGAATGAGCCAAATAAAATCAACTTGGGAGTTTTGTACTAATGTTACATTGGGTTATGTTGCGTTCACTCAATCAACTCAGCCTATCGCAGTACACTGCTGGACATAGGCCTCTCCCAGGCTGCGCCACAACACCCTGTCCTCCGCCTTCCACATCTAGTGTCCCAGCCACCTTGTTCAGGTCGTCGGTCCATCTAGCTGGGGGGCGTCCCACACCACGCTTACCGATACGCGGTCTCTACTCCAGGACTCGTCTGCTTCACCGGCAATCGGTCCTTCGACAAACTTGGCCAGCCCACTGCCACTTCAGTTTGCTTACTCTGCAAGGTATGTCGGTTACTCCGGTTCTTCTCCGGATAACTTCATTCCTGATTTTATCCTTCAAAGAAACTCCGAGCAAGCGCGCTGAGCGACCTTGAATTTGTGGACCAGCCCGACTGTCAGTGTCCACGTTTCGGCACCATAAAGGGCACAGGATGCACTGGTTGACGTCGTAGTCTCAAACATTGCGGGATAGGTGATGAAAAGACTTGACGAAGTTTTCCAAACGCTGCCCAACCGGCGGATCCTTATGTTGTGTTACGTTACATAGGTACATGTAATAAACGCGATACTAAACTGTAGGTTTATTTGCCCACAGTAAAAAATTAAATGTAAAAAATTCCTTGCACCAAATTAAGACAACCATAGCAGAAAAACATTACCGGAAGAGAGAGGAGTTCCACAAACTAATTTCGTGAACATGAAGAATTAACTTCAACTATATGGCGCTCCACTTGAGCAGCTTCCCAGTGGGTTCAACTTTCGTTGATTGCTTCCACTGCTTTGAAATTAAACGAAAATTAAATGAACTACCAACAATCCCACAGTTCATTTAACTCAACGCTTTGTTAGGGAACTCGATGATATTATTTACAATACTTCAATATTGCCATTGGAAAGTAATAACTTGCATTATGTAGAGTGCATCGCCGTTGATAGTTGTGCATGTGCAAGAAAGATATAATGTTTACTCTAGACTCGTGTCCGTTTTAGTACATACGTAATGAAAATTTAGGAACAAGATAACTTACTTATTTATGAAAAGACCGAAAGAGGGAGTGTCGTGTTCTACATATTTGATCAAACACTTTTGTCGAAAATAATTAATTGCCTAATTCCCAAAAGTATAACAAGGTAAATACGGACTTAAAAGCCGTTAATAAGGTATCGTACCTAAATACATTAAAAATTAAGAGGAATCCGAGCGCATTTACGTGATCAATTATTTAAACTCGGAGTTACAACAAACGAATAAAACAGTAGCAATGAATGTTCCTCTAAGCGAGGCAAATGAGGAATGTTTGTAATTAAACGTATAATCCGAAAAACGAGCAACGGATTGATTTTATACATTTGTGAAATTACGTTGATCAGATATTAGAAAATCATGAGGGTTGTAAAATTGTAACCAACCTCTCCGGAATGCCTAAATTGCAGAATCGTGCATCACATCCATACAGCAGAGCCATAAGTAATAAGAAAGGAATCCACATCCAAATGGTATTTGTGTTAATGTTTGATGAATGGATCAAAACATGACATGAATATTGCGCCAAGCACGAAATTGTTGCTACAAAAGTTGATTGTTCAGACAAGTATGCGAATAGACCAGACGAATAGCCCAGCTAAGGTGACTTTAGTCATACATTATTATGATTACTGTAACAGACACAATTCGGAGTGGTAAACGGAGCGGAGAGCGGCAATCTCCTCATGCGAAACGGGACAAGTTGCCGAGTCATCGGTGAGTAATTCTGAACAAGTTTTACTTTGGAAAGATGCAGTTTCATATAAACCATAAAAAATATCACATAAAAACCAATAAGTATATGAGAAAATAGATATCTACTCAGATGTTGGTACACTTAAGAAAAACGACGAGGCTTCGTATATCGTTTGAAGCCGTATATGAAAACGGGCGTGTGCAGGCATAAAATAGTGACAAGTTGTTAT
The DNA here is from genome assembly GCA_946251885.1 of Cosmia pyralina. Classification (NCBI taxonomy): domain Eukaryota; kingdom Metazoa; phylum Arthropoda; class Insecta; order Lepidoptera; family Noctuidae; genus Cosmia; species Cosmia pyralina. The sequence continues at coordinate 9,840,770 of OX276343.1, forward strand.
CCTATTGTCTTCGTATCGGACACCTATTTTCGCGCTGAATTTGTTTTTATTCTAGGTATTTTTGCCATGCCTTGCTATGGTTTTTAGCTACCTATGAAGGAACAAAGAGTCGCGTAACCCTCCATGCCGAAATCAATGAATATCTCCGAATACAATCAATAGGAAACGGAGGCCTTTCCAATTCTAATCCTATTTGCAAACCTTAGAGAAAAGCTTCCCTTAATAATTCAGAATGAGATTCCAATATTTTTGGGACATTTCTTTCAGATATTTGCTCTCAGAAAGCATCAGAGATAGGTAGCATCATTAATGAATGGAGTCCAATTACTTGAAACGAATATTGCTGACTGCGTTTCATAAATTTTCACGGTAAGATATAACTTTACACATGATCAGGGAGCTATGAGGAAGGACAAAGGAGCAACATGTCAAGGGCAGGTCGAGGATTCTGCGCAATAGAACTGGGGGTTCGGCACGTATTACAAGAACTGCAGAAATGGAGCGAGGTTGGACCCTTGTTGAAAATTGTGGTTAACTCTGAAACTATCAAGGCAGTATGGAAAATGTTTACACTTTATACTTCCTTTGGAGAATGGACGAGCTTTTTAAACTATGAAGAGAGTCCTTGGATACTTTTTTTCCGGATACATCTAGACTACAAAGGATTTCCTTTGTTTGCTGATTGGCAAATTGCAAAAAGTTTTGAAACAAGGTGTGTCTTCTAAATTATCAAAGAAGGAGTAAATCTTATAAATATTGGACTACGATGGAATACTTTCTTTACAAGTGTTTACAAGAATTACATGCACATTACTTACAGAATGGTTTTTATTGAAATTAGTATCCGTTGCTAACAATTTCCGAGCCCTATTTAGGTTAGTAGCTAGAACGAATGTAAATATGCTTATTAGTAAAGTAATTACAACCACGAAGTAAGCTGTAAACGTTTTACAAAACAGGATTTGGTTTACGAATTTTACGATGCAACATCAACTGTATTTACTGGCTAGCAACATTAGCCTGGTCGTGTCATCACCCTGACCCATTTACAAGCAAATCTGCTGTGCGCCTACGCACCGGTATCTGCGTCAACCGTCAGTTATCGCACGTTTCAAACTCAGCATTTAATAGCCTCGTCTTCCAAGAAGGACGATTCGTTAAAATGCTAACATGAAGATCTAATTACACTATTTATAGTATGAGGTAATAGTGTGGTATATTATGAGGCACATCCATAAAATATTGCTCATCGCAAGCGAGCGGCATTCAAACTTGCTAACCTGGGATGATTATGACTTGCGCCAAGATGAACAGTAAGATACAGCCCCTATTAGCACACAAATGGTCTATTGAAAATAGTGATCTTATGTCGATAAAGTTGCCTCAGCCGCAGCTGGAGACGTTTATTTATGTTAACCTCTAAATAGACTGGCTATCCAATATATTGAAGGACACAACATCAATTACGGGAGAGGATTGATTAATGTCAGCCCGATAATAGATTGAATACAATACAATGCTCTATTATTGAAACGATAACGATGTACAATTAATTTCAAAAGTGCAGTAAATTGCAAGGAAGAAACTGATGCAACGGCACCAGTTATGAGACTTGTAATTAAAAACTTATCTTTCAAACTAAATCATTTAGTTACTACTAAATGATTTAGTTTGAAAGATAAGTTTTTAAAGAAATCACAGAAGAAATATCAATCTGCAAGCAGAAATTGCTTTAGCGACAGCGTCATCGAGAAGCAATAAATCAATAATGAAATTGTTCCCGTTTTTCAATTAATTTCAAGTTATGACGTATTAACGAGCCTATTCCATCTGCAGACTTATATTCGAGTCGGGTCGCACCTCCACAACGAGATGTTCGCGAGACATCCGCCGCAGGCTCCCTCAATAGTATAATTTCCGCTTGCTGTTGCGACGGATTCTGATTACATTGAGATCGAGGGTTGATGAGCGGCTTGATACTCTTGTTTAAACTCGCACTTTGTCAAGTTCAGACGTTTTGTTGATAAGGTACAAGATTCAAACATTCCACCACAAAACGGTACGAAACAAAGCAACCACTTCGTTACAAGTTAGTCATAATAAGAGGAAATTGCAATTAAAATAATCGTGCTCTCCAATACATTGTGGTTGGTTACATGGTTTCTTTTCAACCATTACGACATGAGGGTAATAATGGGTTTTCCTTTTAACAGAAAATACTCTCTATTTTCTTTGCAAACAAGAAAGCCATGGAACTTTATGAAACGTGCGACATTTTAACTTTCTACATGCAACCGCAAGTTCAATGTTCCAAATCACGTATGTATGATCACCATCATAGGTTCCGACACACCATCATAGGTTTACACCAAGTTGTGGTTTGTTTTCTTTATAACTTGATAACCTGTCTACGCAGCACGAGATTAAAAGTGAAAGCCTAAACATAGTCATCATCACTTTCACTTCCAAGGATATGTTTATCAATAATTATTACTTCGTTTATGTTTAAAATTAATATGATTTGACGTTATTCGCGTGGCATGTAAAACATTCTAGCTCGTAAATATGTATGATGTCGGTCGATGACCGTATTAGCTACCGTTTCGTGCAAACACATACAAACTGGGACACTGTTTGTGAACTGGAAATTGTTTTAACTTTAAATCAAATCTGTTTAGTTATTGCGTTCGAATATGGAAATTGATTTCAGCAACACAATATTCTATTTTATTTTGATTAGTTCACGTATACTTCCAATTTATTACGGTTCAGCGTATGAAATTGCTGTCACAACTTTTTTTATTCAATTTTAATTTCCCAAAATCATCTTCAGTTTATAAGTATTAAACCAGCTACGAGCGGAGCTTTAGTGGACATCATAGACATGTAAAATGCATTGAAGCAAGTAATGATTAGAAAACGAATTTATTTCTTGAACTATTGTAATATGCAACAGTATTTTCTCTTAGCCTGGATATTCATCTCTAAAGGAAAGTTAATTTATAAAATCTGCATATATTTTTTGACCTGGATTAGATTCTCAACAGTTTTTGTTTGCGAATTGCGTTGTATTGCTATGGAAAGTGGAGCATAGTTTAATAATAACATCTCTTCATCCCAGCAGTTCAATTCTTTAGCGGCTCATTGGTATTCTATTCCAGCAGTCCTGAAAAACGTCCTCTTCAGGAACGGGTTACCTAATAGACCACAACAGTGACAAGCCTTTAATGAATTATCACCAGGTTTCCCTCATTTTGTCGTAAGTCTACACAAAAATGATACAAAGGGAGTTGATCAATAGTAGGTCTATCAGTGTATGCAGTGTGCAACATACCAGTGTCTTCATGAGTGCAGACAGTTCTTTGGTGACGACAGCGAACTTGAAGAATGCGGCGCCGATGTCCGGTTCCGAGTCTTTGCTGAGGGCGTTCCCTCCCAGACGCTCCAGCGCCCGGGAGAGGTACATCTCGTTGTCCACGTGAGCTACATACAAAAAATGAGGATTAGGACATCATGTAATGTAACACGCTACCAGAATAATTCAATATGCCAACCGGTACTTTATAAACAATCTAAGCTAATACGTACTACAATACGTGATTTCAATATCACTACTGATCACAAACATAATATATAGGCCTGTCAATATTGTTATAGGTAAGTATAATGTAATTGGATAAAAAATCACAATGAGCCAAACGAGTGTGACTCTGTGTGACTCAAACCAAGCAGAGGATGAACAAAGGATGAGGACAAAGAATAAAATGTAGCCGATATAATTAATTAATCGCACAACGCCAGCACAATTTTCTTCCAATGAAAAGTTCTGTTTGACAAAGTCTCTAGGTTGTTCGACAAAGACTCGTTTTATCTTCCTTGAGCCGACGGACATTTAATTAGTTTCCCAGTCGGATTTACTCGGTCGCTATCATAGAAATATAAAAAACAGGAGAAGTGGCATGGGGGCGTGCTTGTGTCCACGCGTTATGCGCACGCTGCGCCTTTACTCGCCAAATGGCCGTCTCCGCGAACTAGTACGCTTTCGACCGTGGTCACGATAAATTATAAAAATGCCGTGTTGTTCAGTGGTTTCCTGCAAAAACCGAAGTGATATTAAAAATTTCTTATCTCACGGAATCACTTACCATATGTAAGTAAAAGTATTTTACTGTATTTATCTTTAAAATCATAAAAAACAACAAATCGTAAAATATTTCTTGCTTTTACTACGTTATTTTTGTTTTCAAATATCGCAGCGGCTGTACTATTTTTGCAGCAAATACATTGCTCCTTAACCACTACCTTAAGTATGTCGCTAAGCGACTGGACAAGCAATGTAAAAATAACAAAACGATACTTTATTTACGCGGAGCGTCGCATAGTACAGCCGCTGTGTCTTGCGGCGAGATAGTGATGAGGTTAAGATCCACTAAAGTAGGCTATCGATAATAATGTCGATTGCCCAACGAATATTATATTGCTATTATAGTTTATTTTTCAATTTGTCAACCGTTTTAGCCCGGTTGGAACACTTAAAAAGATGACGTTTAAGTACGGTTGGAAAACCTTTGAGAATGTAAAATAATCTTTTTTACAATCTTTTTTAAGATAAGTGTTAGTGTACAACTGAAGTTAATAAAATTATTATTATTTATTTTATTTTATTTACTGTTTTTGATTATTTTACAGCGTACCTAGTTGAGAAATGCATAACCAACGGTCGTAAAGTAAGTTTATTAATGTTTAGGTGGAGTGTTTTTGGGTTTAAATTATCGCATCTTCGTGCTATTTCCTTACTTTTTTTTGGTTTTGGTATTTTACTTCCGCTAAAGTCTTTAACTATGCACCACAAGATTCGAATGCGTTGTAGTAATCGGTATGGTTCAGATAAAATATTAGTGATTTTTGCTTAAAATAAGTCAACATCATCATCATCTTCCTGCCCTTATCCCACATTACTTGGGGTCGGCGCAACACGTTTTCTTCTTCCATTCTCCCCTGTCAACCGTCACGCTATCATTCACTCCCTTCTCTTTCATATCATTCCTCACACAATCCATCCATCTTTTCTTTGGCCTTCCTCTGCCTCTCCATCCATCAACATCTATATTCATCACTCTTTTAGTCACATGCGTTTCGTCTCTCCTCATTACATGCCCATACCAAGACAAACGATTTCCTTTCAACTTTTCTGTCACTGGCGCCACTTTCAAACTTCCTCTTATATACTCATTTCTCACTTTATCCATTCTTGTCACTCCACACATCCATCTCAACATTCTCATCTCCGCTGCATGCAATTTTTTTTCATCCGTCTTCTTCACTGTCCAGCATTCCGATCCATAAAGTACGACAGGCCTTATCACGGACTTGTAAATTTTCCCCTTCAACTTGAGGGGCATCCGTGGGTCGCAAGTTGTTCCTGTAACCTGTCGCCATTTCATCCATCCTGCGTTGATCCGGTGCGTTATGTCTCGGTCTACTTCGCCATCCCCTTGGACAAGCGACCCGAGGTACCGAAAGTCGGAGCAGATCGGTAAGGGCGTTCCGGCAAGAGATATGGGCACAGGACCGGAGAGTCCGCCAAAATCACAAAACAAATACTCTGTTTTGGTCCGACTTACTCTCAGGCCAACGGTCTCCAGTCAAAATAAGTCAACATATAAATGCTATTTATTTGTTATGCATGAGTATGGCATGTGTTTGTTTTCATATATTTAACTATTTCTTAACTAAGGGTTTTTTTTAATAACAAAAGCCTATTCGCCTGTTGCCTGCTACCTGCTTACTCATCGTGAGGTTAAGAAGTATAGACCGCGCGGAACTAGTTGACCGCGCCTTAGGTATGTGAGCGGTGGGATGGAGGAGCGGGGGCGCAGTAATCAGTACGTGCGTTGCGAACCGCCGCCTCACCCCTGTCTCAGCGGCCAACTAGTTCCTAGACTATAGACTATAGCTTAAGATACTTATTATGTAAATGATAAATAAGTTCTTATAGTACCTTTTTAGCTTCCCAAAAGATACAAATACAAAAAAAGAATGGATTGATGCCACAGGAAGGCCACCTAACTGGTTCCCAAAAAAATATAGCACCATATGCTCAATTCACTTAAGGCAGAAATGTTCCAGCCTCTAAAGAAAACTCGCAGGCTTTTTGAATGGGCAATCCCAAAATTAAGAGTACGTCAAGTACTGAACAAATACCTCCACTTTACAGGTCAGTGAGTAAACACATCATAACAGGGTTCAACAATTCCTATGGTTTCACAGCCTAAACCAACTTAACCGGATTGTTTTAATTTATTGATTCGTGTTTTTTTTAATATACATTTTTTTTTTTAATTTAAAATATATAATACTTTCTGGACATATCATTTTTTATTTTATTTTCAGGACCCCAAATTTTTCTTGTACAGTAATAAATGGAAGTATCGATAACTTTCCGATTTAGTCAATCAGTAGCGTATATGTAAAATAAATTGCTTTTTGCACAACACAATAATAGCGCCAGATGTTTTTGTGTGAGTAAGTTGTACGGTGCATGGTAAATGCACGCTGTGTGTGACGAGTTAAGGTGTATAATTGATTGTGTAGTATGTTCTGATTTATGAATTGCAAGTGTGTGCGCGACTTTGTATCTATTGCTTTTATTGAACTACATGTGTAGTAGTGGCGCGGTGGTGGGGCCAACCTAGCGACATCGGGTTCTGATACATTTTCAACTACCGGGCATATCTCCTTCTTTCATATATCTATGGTCGCTATAAAGAGAAGCGCCTGTAAAGTTAACTGCGCTTAAGTGCAGCTGATTACTCGTCCACTGCTGTAAGTGCTTAGTATTTAATTGCAAGACTTTTATTTGATCAACAAACCTTAGAACAGCTGTATAAATAGATAGGTATGTTTCGTTCTAAGGCGAATATTTTCCCGAAGCCCGGGATAAGTGCTCCATAAAATAATATTTCAAGGGGATGTCCGTTAATGAGTTGGGATCTATTCATAGCCGTTGCTAACTTGTTGCTACGATATTTTGAAATGGATTCTCGGGATCGGATATAGCAACTAATCATGGGTCCAGTTTAAAATAAACAAAATCAAATCAAATCTGCCTAGCCTTTTCCCAACTATGTTGGGGTCGGCTTCCAGTCTAACCGGATGCAGCTGAATACCAGTATTTTACATGGAGCGACTGCCTATCTGACCTCCACAACCCATTAACTGGGTAATACAATACCCCTTGGTAAGACTGATTGTCAGACTTTCGGGCTTCTGACGACCCGTAACGACTGTCAAAGCCCCACAAATGACAGCCGTGACCAACGGCTTAACTTGCTTTCCGAGGCACGGAGGAGTCTCGGTATGTAAAGATGGTCACCCATCCACGGACCAACCCCGGCAAGCGTAGCTTAACCTGATGGATCGACCCGTGCGGCTGTTATTACTTATCCACGAGCTCAGCCAGTTTAAAATAAACATAAAAGGTGGCGAACGGACTGATGAGTCTCGGAGATCCGTGTCGCGGCCCACATTTGCCTAGCTCAACCCCACCGACGCTTTTTGAATATTAAATGGCAAAGCAGAGACCTCACGCCATTCAATTTCTCCGTGGAGCTCTTCTTTAACCTTCCACTTAATATGAGGTTTACATAGCCTCGGGCCGGGTTTTCGTCAAACTGGTCCCCCAAATTGCCAATAACAAGGGATTTTAACATAAAACGAAAGTGACGTCGTCGTGACTTGTAACAGTAAAATGTAATTGCAAGTACACTTGCGGACAAAGAATACGGGTCAGTACGAAAAACTAAAATTACTCTTAAAATAATAGAACTAGCGGCATGAATGAAACTGTATGTTGTAGGTAATTTACCAGTTAATGAAACAACACCAAATGTTATAAGCAGTATTAGTTTAATTAAATAATAATAAATAAAAAATGTTTTATTTACATTAAAAAATGGAGTAACATTTTCAATTGAAGCCCTAACTCCTGAGCTAGGTGGTACCTGCCACAGGAGTCTTCACCCGATTTTGGAACATTAACAATTTATGTAACAAAATTAAAATATATCATAAAACCATAGATATAATATTTCTATGCATAAAACGATGTTCTTGAGTGGTGTGTGTGTATTTGTTGTATGCATGTGTGAGTGGTTGTATTTTGTGTGTGTAAGAATGGGTGTGAGGGTGTGTTTGTGTGAGTGGTTGTGCTTGGTGACTGGACTTTGGGTTAAACATCTAATTTTGTTTGCCTACATTACTATTTAATTATTACGTGCATTGTTCTTTAAGTAAGTTTTCCGTCTGTAGATAATCCAGTGTTTGAAGCAATGTGATCAGAATTGTCAAAATTACTTACAAATAAAAAAAAAATATCAATCATTTTGCATTGAAAAAATAATGGTCGGTACCACACATACAACACAAAAAAGAACTTTAAAACAAAAAAAAAAAAAAAATACTTTTGCTGGATGCTTCCACGGGCTCTGCCATAGAAATAATATATCTAAGGGCTCTTCTCACAGCTCTGCCAGGCGTTTGGGCATGTTGTTTATTAAGTTTCATAAGCGATGTTGCGGGATATTGGTCATTCTTCCACTAACGCATGTTTCAGGTCTCGAAGTGTAGCTAGGGCGGGGTTCGATTTCTTACACCCCCCAAGCGTATTCAATTGGATTCAGGTCCGGGCTTCTCGCGGGCCAGAAAACACTAAAAATACTTATTTACAATTAGAGCTGTATGTGGTCTTGCGTTCTCATGCATGAATATTGAATTTTCACCTAAATATATTAATTAAATATGGGCCGACATGCTCATTAAGAATTTCTTCCACATATCTTGCTCTAGTTTGCGTACCGTTTTCTATCAGTACTAACTCCGTGCGACTCTCTGAAGAGATTCCAAACCAAACCATAACAGATCCACCGCCGAACGGCACTTCTTCCTAAAAAAAACCTGAAATAAAACGTTCCCCTGGCCATCGGTAGACTCTTCGCCGCCCATCATGCATGTGGATACAGCATAAATCTGGATTCGTCAGTAAACATTACTCTTGCCCATTCTTCGTCTCCTCACTGTGCGTGTTCGCGGGCGTAACGTAATCTTGCTACCAGATGTTCCCTTTGAAGTTTTCGACCATTTGCGGGTTTATGTGGGGTCAAATTAGCTTCAAGGAGCCGCCCCCTTACAGTCCGCTCGCTTACGTCGCCTCTACGGGTCTTCCGAAGTTGACTTCAACTGCCATGAGGTGCCGATTTCGAAGCATGGTCGTAACCGTAACAATAAATCGATTCTCTCGAGCCGTAGTACGTCTTGGTCTGCTGGTTCCTAGTCTTCTTATATTCTGCCCAGTTTCTCGGAAACGTTGGACGTCTCGCTGCACTGTAGAAAGGGAACGCCTATTGTTCTTGCTGTACTTTGCTGACTTCTGCCTTCTTCTAACAAAGTGAAGATACGTGTACATTCTTCTGGTGTTAGCGACATGATATTAATTCAATAACAATGGTGAAAGACGACAATGACTACCTTTTATCATTTTGTTTTGACAGATTGAAAACAAAAATGAGAACAAGTAAAAAGTAAAACAACCGCGAATTGAATTATTTCCAAATTCGAGGTTTTAAAAATTTTTACTTTTTTTATTTACGTTGTATATATAGATCATTTAAGGTTTTATTTCATACGATTTTAAAATTCTCTGTAAATACAGTTGTTTCCTGCATGTAGGTACCTACCATTATTAATTTGTAAGTTACAGAGATTTTCATCGTCGACCCATATTATTTGACCGCGAGTGTATGTGAATGTGCACTAATTAAAATTGTAAAGGCTAATGCTAGTATTGGATAGACAAATATTGCAACAAAGTTCCTACAAACTGTGGAAACTAAGCAACAAAATGCTGACCAAAACACTAACGCCTGTGTATACTTGGATACGTTCCAAGAACGCGTCCTTCCATCCATTAAGGTTTTACAGTAAGTAGGTGCCTACTTGGAACTGTGAACATTGTAGTAGGTATTAGAAAAAGATAAATGTACCAGCCCTTTTCGTTGTTCCGAGAAATAAAGTAAATTTTGAGATCCTTCTTTTGGCCGATTCATCAACGCAGACTACGCGCTCTACGTAGTCGCAGAGCCTCTAAACCACTGAAGGTGGGAACATGATATTTCGATTCGATGCAGGTGCTTTTTGTGACGTAGATTTACTAAGAGAGAATTTTTGGAAATTCTACCACTAAGGAATTGTTGGATAAAAATAGGGGATGAAAATTTACCTACATGAAAATCCGTATTTTTATTAAAGTAAAATCTAAGAAAATTTGTATTTGGGCTTTTCGTTGAAAACTATGAAACACGTGTACCTATTAGGATTTTTGGAAATTCTAACTGGAAGCTTGTATGGGCAAGTCGGCAAAATACCTACGCGGACCAAGTCGCTGGCAAATTGCTAGTCTTTCCTAAACCTAAACACAGCATCATTGTGTAGGAATGTTGGTGTTTTCGATTGGTTGTTTTTGCGAGCGCGTGCTCGCGGAGCGCACGACCTTGCCAGCTGCGCCAGCGCACAATCCGAACCCGCACGACCAGTTCCGAGCGTTTGGCTTGACGCGGCCCGCGGCACAGGCGCTAAACGCGACCACAATAAACAAACCCTAGCACGCGATGGAATTGCACTCAATAAACCTGTACCTACTTACACCTTCGAAAAAAACTAAAATGTACTACCTATTTATAAAACGCGGCAGCGGCTGCGTGTAAAGAATAGAGCAGTCGAGCACATAAGTGGAGTTAATCTTATTCGGTTATTTAAACAGAACTGCGTCGAGGAACTGATGCATACATAACATTGTAGTTTATCATTTTAAAATTAGATGTCCTAGCTGTGACTTGTGTGTGAGTAAAGAAGATTTATCTTATCAAACAGAGTGCAGTAAATACAGCTTTAAATTGAGGAAATACTGCATCGTGGGGAATAGAAATGTTGCAGACTTTGCAGTCGCGAAATAGCTAGCGCGTGCGCTGACTCCCATTTAAATCATGATTTATACTACATTCGTTATAAGACAGGAAGCTAGGGCAGGTGCAGGGTGTTCCCCCACAATATATCTCGAGTTCAAAACAATAATCTAATATGTCCAGTTACACCGTACCCAGAGAAACCAGACGTTCGACCTACTTTCCTTGACAAGTCGCACATGAAGGGAAATTCATTCGTGACCGGCCACCGCGACTTGAATCGGTTTATATTTCAATTTGTATTTGTTCAAATGCAGAAACCGTACTTTGAGAGATAGATGGAGAATAAGAATGATTTACATTTTAAAGCCATACAACTCACACAGTCTTTTCAGTCAATGGAAAGACTGGTTCTGCTCTTTCATAAATTGTAAGCTTAGGAATTAGTGTGGTTATTAAAATCTGCTTACCACTTTGCAGTCAGTTCAGTTGCAAAATGTGCAGACATCTTGTTATCGTTTGGTTGCTTGGCAGTAATATAAAACGGAATTAAAAGAAATACGTCTTAACCGGAAGGAAAGTTATTAATTAAATACTTGCGAACATTATAAATCAATAGGAAATGATATAACAAGTGAATGGAAGTGTTTACAAATAATGCATTAATGTCTGTCTGCAAGCACTATTTGTTGCGATATTTGGGTCATTCTAGTTCAGCGGGTTGAACGGCCTTTCGTCCTAGCTAGCCGGTTCTGTGCTCGGCCTAAGCTATGCATTAGTAGTTTCTATAGTTTTGAATGCTGAGTGAGCCCTTTGCACTTTTATGTCTCAACTAGCTGTTGACCGCGGCTTCGCCCACGTGGATGTCAATACTTCTCTATTTAAATCGGATTTTGTTCATAATTTCATGAGTTTTATTTTTTTTGCGCGACCCTAATTTTTTTTCTGAAATAAAGTTCGCCTAACCTGAATTATTCCTTATAACATCAGCTATCAGCCGTTTCGGAGATTAGCCGGAACAAACAGACATCGTCTGCCAAGCCTTTTCTCAACTATGTTGGGGTCGCCTTCTAGTCTAACCGGATGCAGTTGAATACCAATATTTTACATGGAGCGACTGCCTATCTGATCTCCACAACCCAGTTAATGGGTAATACAATACCCCTTGGTAAGACTGGCTGTCAGACTTTCGGGTTTCTGACGACCCGTAACGACTGTCAAAGACCCACGAATGACAGCCGGGACCAACGGCTTATCGTGCTTTTCGAGGCACGGAGGGGTCTTGGTATGTAAAGATATCACCCATCCACGGACCAACCGCGGCAAGCGTAGCTTAACCTGATCGATCGACCCGTGCGGCTGTTATTACTTAGCCACAAGCCCCTGAACAATCAGACAGACAGACAAAAAATTTTAAAATTGTTTTTTTGGCACTTCAATTTTATTTATTTGTATAGTGTGGTAAGTAGTTGAATAAGAGTGGAACAGTATTGATCAAGAATTTACGAATCGCAAATTAAATTAGCATCTGTACCGTACAATATCTACCTACCATTAAACCTGTAATCAGCAACACAGTACGGGCTACGGCAACAGAAAATCAATAGAATTATTAAAATTAAATGTGTGCCACTGAAAAGTTCTATAAGTCTAACACAATAATTTATTCTGTAAAAGTTACGAGTAGGTTTATAAGTAGGTCTGGACATCCATTTCACCACCTCAGACATCGAAGACACCTTATTGGTTTTGTGTTCTCCACCACTCCTTCCTAGAGGCGAGTTTCATTTTCAAGTATCAAAATGGAATTTATTTTTAAAGTTACCAAACATGCATCGGATATCTCAGCTATTCCAGTCTGCTATTATACCGTATACTTCCTCTATTTCTATTTTTAATCGAGTCTCGTTCTCGTGTCGCCTGTAAAACGCGCTACTAAAGACGGGAATACAAATAAACCCGTCAGAAAGTATACGAGTATTGTCCGTCTGTTCTGTACTAAAAGAGGACTACATGTAGGACATTATTGGCTATTGTATTGTGCTAAACAGTAGAAGGGTATTTCTCATTTCGCATTCCCGTGATACACGCTGATACTGGGGCTGTTAGTATTCACATCCCTTTTGCAGACCATTAGATAAATAATTATTTAGTTGCGTCAAGTAAAATTGGAGCCATAGTACGTTAGCAGTGGAGAAAAACAATACACGTCCGAGTTTCCTATTGTTTCTGTTGGCAGAGACTTGAGGCGAAATTTGTTTACTTAGGTGTAAAACGAACTCACCATTTCCAGAGTTATGTATAGCCTTTATCGCCTTTTTCAACTTCGTTAGGCCATCTCGGTCGAAATCCAACGTCTGAAACAAGAAAATACAACATCAAACATGCTCCGTGACGTCAATTTGGCGGAGAAAAATTTAAATTAAATATTTTTATCGGCAGAAACGTCCGTTGCGATTGCGAGTGTGACATTGGGTTCGCTCAAAACTTTTTTACGTGGACAAGCTGTCACCGGCATTGAAGACTCGTTTACAATAGGAGCCACGAGCCATTCAACTCCGTTTGCGAGCACAGCGAACATCTGTCGCCCCGGCCGGCGATTAATCAATGGCCCCCCTGAATTAAGCAATCGGCCCGTACAAAAATAAAACTCGTAACGTTTCGGTGCACCTTGACTTCTGTTTGGCTCAAGTGTTCATTTGCAGTCGGCCAGAGCGAACTCTCTGATTGATGTTGATCCAGTCCGATAAGGAAACATTATCGAATAAATGTAAACAAAACCAAAACCAATCTGTTTTTTTTTTATAATTAGTACAAAAATGCAAGTAGATCCGATCTCCCGATTGGATACGGACACGTCACAAAAACTTATCATTGGCAATTATTTATTCATAACACCTGGCTATTGGGGAACCACAGTAGACTAGACAATAATTATTGTGAAGACCGATAAATTAAAATAGGTAGGTATAATCTGTAGTAAGTAGTTATTTTATTTTATTTTATTTTATTTGGGAAAACAAACAATCGTACATTGTATATTATATCTAGATACACAGTATGCTATAAATAAATGTACAATCCACTACGTTTCCACATGTTACTAGTTTAAAAAAAAAAAAAAGATACAGTGTTGGGAAAATTAAGCAGTAATTAATTAGCTATTACATGTCTAAATAAAAGGTACATAATAATTAAAATTTATGAGCAAGGCGCTTAGTAATTTGTTCTCTAAATGTATATTTAGATAGGGCAAAAACATCAATATCATTAATGTTATTATTGTAAGCCTGAACCAATCTCTGGAGCGGCGCTCTCTCCCCTGCATTTGTGCGGCAGGGAGTTGTAGCAAACAGTGGATAAGAGCGCGCCTCACGTCTCAACACTGTTCTAGGTACAATATAGCATATTTTACTGATTAATTCAGAGCAATCAAACCTATTATGTACAAGTCCATGGAGCATCATTCCCTGGAGCAACAAGCGTCTAGAGCGTAATGTTAATAGTTTAAACTTACACAAAGCGTTTTTGTAAGATAAACGTACGGTGCGACATTTGTACTGCAATGTACTGAGGAACTTACGCTGTACTCTCTCAATTGCAGTATCATATTTAATATAATATGGATCCCAGATCATACAAGCATATTCCACCTGTGGGCGAACTAGAGAATTAAATAAATACAGATATGTGGCTGGTCGTTTAAAGTCAATCGAAGTTCTCATAACAAAGTTATACATTTGAAATGCTTTAGCAGTAATTTTATCTATATGTAGATTTAAGTGAAGTTTGCAATCAAGATAGATAGTTATATCACTTACAAGGTGCATCATAAGAAAAAAAAAACAAGCAAGATTATGATGATGGTGGGTGAAATAACCCAAGTAAATACTACCTATTAGCCTTATAGGGTTAAACGACATTAATTAGAATAATTTAATGAGGTGATAACTGCTACAGTGCAACGGATCTTACAACCCTCGTAGTTAAGTTATTATAGCGATAAACGTAGCGTGACGAAGTAAACTAAACCCCGCAAACTTTACCCTGGAAACGTCTTTTCCATTATTAAAACATAGTTCACAGAAATGACCAACCTGCATTATGCAACTTGCAATGGCATTATGCAATGCGGTTTTATAATTTATTTCCGTACTATTATTTGATTTATTTGCTTAAACTATGTTTCGTTTATTATTTGACCGTATAATAATTATGAACTTCGTTAGTTTTTATTCTAACTCGTGAGATTGTAAACTGTCGATAAATTGTAACTACCGTATGCTTACAATATAACGCATTAATTTTCGATAGTTTATAATCTATGGGTAGATTATAAACCGTCAATTTGTAAACATATACAATACAAAAAGTGAATGTAAATCCCACTTTTGTCAAATGTAAAGAGATATTACAATATCATCGTCCACGATGTCCATAACATCACCCAACTTACATAATCCGCATTTGTCCAAACATAAAGATGATAAGTCCGAGATAACAGAACACAATGAGAATATTCGCTTTCTTGCTCGTGACCACCGACGCATGAAAAGTTGCGTAAACCACGCCATCAGTCGCACAAAACAAACGTAAGTCATCATAATCTCCATTACGATAATAATGAATAATAAAGCCTCTAAACTGCACTGTCACAATTATCTACTTATAGCAATGTTCATATCGATTACGTCATGTACTGCCTTTTTCGTTTCCTTGCAGTGATGGTAGTCTTGCATAGCAACAATGTGCGGCACCTGCATTATAATAACGTATAAGATAGCATCTAAAATGGCAGCGAGGCTTGTTAACATAACCACGACATAGTATTAATGTACAGCTATTTTTAAACTACATGCATTTGTTCTCCGCCTACCACCTACAAACATTTTAGTAACCTACTTCCTTCACTAACCTGTACATTTTGAACAGTGTTGCAGAAGAAATTGTTTGAAGAAAGAAACGCCAATACCAGTCCAGTACCCGACTCATTTAGCACAAATCATGTTGCATGTAATCCAGTGACCCACGTTAAAAGCCCGCTGTTGAAGGAAACTAAACGGCCTTTACGCAGGTATAATCAGCCTTACAAATTGCGTCGTCAGGCCCATTTAAAACGGGCCAAGAGAGTTAATCCTATTAACCATTTTACTAAAACGTTTAGCATACATGAACAATGTAGCCGCCGGGGCTACAGCCCAGGGCACGCTCACAAACTCACAATAGTTGTTGTTCTAGCCATAGACAAACGGCTCCTTTGTTCTGTCTTCTAACGGATCGAACTATCACCTCTCAGTTCTGCACGCTTAACGCTCTGCATAGTATTTCTCAAAATGGGTCACGTCTCTTTACATTCACTGCACTGCTGCTCTTAGCCGACTGTTAATTACCAGCAATTCTTTTTGAAATAAATAGGTACCAAATCCTACAGACGTTTATCGAAATTGCTTACACCCATAAAATTGGATCCTCCCAGTTGTAAACGCCCTTGTTATAGTAACTGAAGGGTTAACAAGGTGTAACATTTCCGACATTTATTGAGCAATTAAATAAACAGCTGTTCAAAATAGATCGAGTAATTAAAACGTCAGTCACATCTGTATAGAGTTGTGATAGCATTAGCAGAACAGTGATTGCTATAGCACTAAGCGTAGGTTTTCCGCACAATGATGGTGGAAGTGACTCATCTGTGATGTTGCTTAATTTAATGTGCTTTGTAGCCAGTAACCACAGTTATGCGTCAGCTAAGGACGTTTCTATAAGATATTTTTTGCGTCAACAAGTTTTGAATCGTTAACTTCAATACCCGATAGGATACCTGCTTGAATTTGAATGGACGTGGTAATTTAATTTGCAATACAACAGCGGCAATTCAAATACTGCCAGACAAAGTCATGGATGGGGTATTTCGGGGAGAAAAAGACTCGTTAGAATCGTCAGCTGCAAAAGGGTCGCCCATGGTAAGTGGGTTCCTACAGCGAAAGCGGTTGACCTTGCGTATTTATCCTCCGGCTGACACCGAACGAACGATCGAGAAGATTTGCCCAAAATTAAGCAATTTATGGCAGAGTTATAAATATAGAATCTGTAGCAGTTATAGTGATTTAACGTACAATACGATTCTGAGTTTACCAAGAGTAACTGCAACAACATAAATCCCCGAAGGTACGATTGCCCTGTAAATAAGTTACGTTTTCAATGTATAACGTGATATAATGTTTTAATTTAAAACCAAATCACCGAACAAATATTTATAAAACGATTATTTTGAGGTATTTAAAATCGGGGACCGAACTTACAATCTTTTTTGCGCTAGCACCAGATGTACCAATGCTCTCTCCGGATAAAAACTTTCTCTAGTAAAATATCCCAAGGAGATCTGTGAATCTGTCGCCGAGTTTTCTAATTTAGAATAAAACAAGAGTTTTAATATGAATATGAATACGGTGGTAATAGCATAGCATCTCGTCTACAGCAACAGCTACTAACTATTGTTTATTATTACAGGTAAGCATTGTGAGGAAGTCGAGAACATTTTCATCTCACCGACTAAGTATTAGGATCCTGTTTACGCTATCGGATTACCAAAACATGAACACTGATCATTAAACGTGTTCGCTTATCCAGGGATGTTGTTTGTAAACATGTTGAGTTTGATTCTAATCTAATGAACACATTAACATGTTGGGCGCCACTTACGCTCCATTTACTGATGAACCCAATTATGTTTTCGGTCCAAAGGTCAGGTGACAATTCGGTTGAATATAATGATAACAGAAGAGTAAATCCCAAACATAATAACAAAGACTAATTTAATTAATAAGTTACAAGACTAAATAATAAAAAAGTACTTATTGTTAAACTTATTCAAATATACAGCAGAAGTTTCGTTGCAAACGGCAGCAGGTGTAAGTTCAACTTTGGCACTGGTACAGGCTTTATCTGAACATGTATTGTGAGCCAAGCGAGCTATGGAAAGTATTGCAAGGAAATCAAGGAATAGAATATTATATCATTGACTACGTCTAAATTTGACAGGTACAATACAAATGGCTAGATAGAGACACATCAGTACGAGTAACAGTGAACGATCGTCAGTGGGTCAAAAATGGCAAGCCTCAGGCACATCTCAGTTCTTTTTGTAAGTATTACGTTGCATTGCGATCCGTTACTCATTCTTGACTGTGACTTTCATGCTAATTAATTATCTAACCAGTATACACACACTCATGTGAGTTTTTTATAATTGAAACAAACATAATGCAGTTCCTTACGTAGTATTTAAATCCTCCTGCGACTTGACAAACTGACTCATTGTTGGATTTTTCCTAGCATAAAAATCTGATACTTTGTGGATTTGATTGTTCAATTTGCACCCAGTAAATAATAGTTTAATGCTGTACACAACATTATGCTCAGCAAAGATAAATTAAGCCCTAGCATCTCTATCCAATTCAGTAAATAGTTTACATTCAGACCGTAGGTCATTAAATATGTATAATTACATATTGATTACAGCAATCGATCATAAACAAAATTTGAGTGTAATAGCACACCCACACTCATTTAAAGAGAAAGTTCATTACAAAATGTACCAACACGGCGAGTAACTACAAGCAGGTACTTTCGCTTTATCACATCTGATCAAGGAACACCACATGTTATTTTACTGTTCGATAGACACTAGTATGTTACCTTTTTAGTACGAATGAATGCCCTCGCCTCTGGGCTACTGGATTTTTTATACCTATTATGAAAGTTGATGCTGGTTATGCCAAAGAAATAAGAATGATTAATTCAGAGATGACAACCGAGGATGTTTCTCAAGTCCGATGCGAATATTATGGTAAAAACCTTGCTCTGGAGGCTCTACGCATACATTACAATCTTCATGATAGTCATAAAGGAAATGAGAAAGCTGAGTTGACGACATACTTACTCTATTATATCGCATCAGTCTATATGCAGCATACATTCAAGCTGAATAGTTCTCGATGTCAAAATTAAAATTGAAAAGAGAACATAGGCCAACTTCCGATTAACTTCGAAGCTAACATAATGCACAGAAGTTTTATCATCTTCATTGCTTTTGTCTTTTAAATTGCTTCGTCCAAAGAGACGTAGAAAGATATTAACTGCCTTTATGTCTTGAACAATAAAGTATTAGGTACTGCAATTGGTTTCCCCTAATTTGTTTTGCCTGATGTTTTTCTTAAACATTTCTAATTCCATGTCGACGGGTGTGAATAGAAAATGTTATTGTTTATTGCTTTCTGTTCATCCTTCTTGATGGGCGTTTACGGGCTTTTCCTATTGTATTACATTGAATAGGCGCCTAATGTGACTAATGTGAGGTAAACGACCATACTCTTCGATGTTCCATAATCATGATTGTCCTCTAGCATTATTTTATTACGTTCTGTTTTATTGATTTTAGCCTCGGCTTTGTCTCAAACCTGATATTCCGCGAAATAATATTTAATATCCCAAAGCGAAAGCAAGATATAAATTACATGTTCATACGTAAGAAGTAACAAGTTCCGATTTTATTGCATGCAAGCATACAATCAACAATCAATCATTACAAAGATAGGCACAGATAAAGAACCGATTGAACACCCCGTTAGTGCACAATATAAAGTGCAATGTTTTACAATATATAAATTATTTGCCTGAAATGTCTTGATAATAACACTAAGGAAATATGTGCCAAATATGTTTAGCTTGTAAAAATTTATGAAATATTAACATATCCGGAGCCATAACAGAGCCGGAAGGTGGCCAATTGGCCATGGGAACTTCAGTAATAAAACGACGCAACCCTATCGAGTTTGAGCTCGTTTCATTCGTCTTGACAAGGACTCTCGTTCTAGATGATATCCAGAATAACAAAAGCTTGATTTAAAAAAAAATACTAATAGTAATATTTTTCTTTTGTTATACATGTTTTATACTCTGTTTTCATCACCAACACATTTTGGAGGTTGTTAATATTTTAACCACGTTTTACAGTTTCAATGCTTGCCAAGGTAGAGCATTTGATATTGAAAACAATCAATCTGCCTAGCCTTTTCCCAACTATGTTGGGGTCGGCTTCCAGTCTAACCGGATGCAGCTGAATACCAGTATTGGAGCGACTGCCTATCTGACCTCCACAACCCGGTAACTGGGTAATACGATACCCCTTGGTAAGACTGGTTGTCAGACTTTCGGGCTTCTGACGACCCGTAACGACTGTCAAAGATCCACGAATAACAGCCGGACCAACGGCTTAACGTGCTTTCCGAGGCACGGAGGAGTCTCGGTATGTAAAGATGGTCACTCATCCACGGACCAACCCCGGCAAGCGTAGCTTAACCTGATAGATCGACCCGTGCGGCTGTTATTACTTAGCCACAAGCTCCTCACATGATCCTCCTCATTTGATATTCAAAACGCCCTATTCAAAATCTGAAATTAACCCGCTCTTCAATGGCACCCCAGGTTGGCCTCCTCTACACTCTCTAGTGAGTAGCTTGTTCATAACATAATTATGGTCATATGGATACCTACTTATTCTACACAGCTCTTTGGTAGAAGGGTTAAAAGACTTTTTCATAGATACTTTAAAGTATAGTAACCTGGCGTGCTCAAGTGCCCGTAACTCTACCGCAGAGGGCCTGAAGGGGACGAGTCTAATGCATGCTGCTCTACCATGCATAATCGTGTCTGCATTGCCGTGGATTAAACTACGCCATTATTGCTAGAAAATGACTACCTCGGGTATTATATCTTCATGAAGTAAAAGTTCTCCGAATAGAGAAAGGTCTATGAAGTCACCATGAGTCAAATCAAGGACGAATTCATAAAATACGGCGGTAATAAGCACGCAATGTCTATTAGGAGAAAATTTCGGCGAAGCAGTCGCTAGTTGACTTTAGCATGGCAAGCCCCAATACGACGATGTTTTACGTAATTGATTATTATTCATCAACCACGACAAAAAAGTTCAACTCTCAACTCATGTTATAAACAAACACCGTACAGATGAGTCACACATGATTTTTATCGCCTACCGCATCTGAGGTGCTTACTTAGCCGAAGTCTTCGCTATGCACCGCGAGATAGTGGCATTGATGATGACTCATTGGCTGTTGACCTTTTAAGGCCTATTCACTATAACGACGAAACCGATAGCACGGCGGTAAATGGGTTAACATTATTCATATTCATCTTTGATATTGAGATTAAATACACTGTTAGAAATAAGAATAGCATACTGCATTTGATATTTTATTATAGTATACATAGTATAGGTACTCCATTCCTTTATGAAAGGACACATTTAGTCGGTTTTGAGTCCGTGGCATATTACTAACCTAAGTAAAACTAAATTCATCATAAGTATCCTTCGTGCATGTATCTTTACTATATTATGTACAGACAGCAGCTCAACAGCTCATCAGGTTGTTCCAAACTGTAAAATTTCTCCAAATGATTTTAAACCTCAAAATGTTGATGGTTAATTTTAAAATCGAATGAGAAAATTTGACAGTTTGTAGTAACTTGACCTGCTGCTGTATGTATATGGACCTATGATGTGCTATGTAGGTATAGGTCCTTTTCCATTGTCGATGTCGGTTTCTTATTTCTCGGAACTCACCCGACTATCCGACAGTGATTAAGTACCGATTCGTTTATTCAATTTGTACCCAGTTCTTGCTGGCTATAAGCCAAACCTTTTAAACGCACGCAGTGAAATGGTATACGATGCTGAAATTACATAAATTAGTTGTTACTTTAAGACTAGAGTTTTTGTTTTATTTACTTTATAACCAAAACGTTTCGTAATGTGTAATTTTAAACTGTTCTTTGCGTTGCCTAGTGAGAAATTGTAAAATAATTTCG
Source organism: Cosmia pyralina (assembly GCA_946251885.1). Classification (NCBI taxonomy): domain Eukaryota; kingdom Metazoa; phylum Arthropoda; class Insecta; order Lepidoptera; family Noctuidae; genus Cosmia; species Cosmia pyralina. The sequence goes on from OX276343.1 coordinate 9,862,615, forward strand.
GATCTCCACGTAATGGGCTGTTGTTAGTCTCCTCGATTGCAGTGGGCTGACCATGCAATCATTTCCCAATCGTCTAAATATCTAAGCGTCCCTGTCGTCAAAATGTCATCAGCATTCACTGTGTGTCATAAACTCGACACTTCTAAGCAGCAGATAATTCACTTTTGTCGTGTTCACTGCAATTTATCCCACTGCGTATGAGATTATCTGCATATTGTCAGAGCGGCAGTGCGGAAAGGCACATGCCTTGATTGAAATGCATAGGTCGTTTTTAATACAGTACTGCATTATTTAATTCCTTTTCATCTAACGGGCAACAAATCGGGATTTAATAAAACAGGGAAATTATTGGTATTTTATACTTCTCTTGCTCCGAATCCGACAGCTTCTGGCTGCTGTTAGACCAGAATGAGTAATGGTCCAAATAAAAATTTTAATTGACTCGACTTTCCAATACATCATGGTGATTTTTAAATTGATAATTTCCATAATAACGCCTAGCGACCCAGTGACCAACGTTCGTTCGTAGAGCTACCACCTTTCTATCAGAGTTTGTTTTACTTGTTGGCGGAAACGTGTTCCGATATAACGACCAGTCCAGTGGCAGCAGTGGTCAGTTAGTCCGCTCACGCAGGAAATTGGAAACTGCCACTTGTACTCGGTATTTAGTTTGATAACAGAAAATAACTTGTATCCAGCTGCAATTTACACTATTTGATGAGGATATCGGGCGCGGTCTATTGGGCCTACACTACATACATAGTACCTACTTTTGAAGGATATTGTAATGAGTAGTGTAAATCTCTTTATCTGTTCTGTGGTGTAAACAGTGTAGTCACCTTATCGGTATGTGAAAATTGCTGAAAAACATTTGAAGTTTGATTCTATGCAAATGTCAGTTTACTTACATTACACGTTTTTTATTGTAGGAGCTTCCGAGAACAATGCAATATCAATACCATTTTGTATTGATCACGTCTCAGAAGAGCAAGTTCTAACAATGAAAATAAAATACTAACTTCCGCAGCCTGAAACTTGTTTGTCGATCAGTCGACCAACCGGTCAAGGTTTCCTTTTGCAATGTAGTCGGAGAGATATCAATGTCGAACTTTCTCTAAACTTGTAATCCCGGTTCTGGTATTTATTATGCGGAATATGTTAATTCTTTGTTTCGTCTAGTATTACGACTTAAATAAAAGTTTTTAATAGTGACCGAGATTTGCAAATTCAATATGCATCCATCTTGTTTTATGTTCATGAAGGTAGGCAAGATAAAATCGCAAGGTGAACAACCGAGGCAGTGTTTACTGACAATAAATACTTAACGAGGACAGTTGAGGTTCCACCAGCGATGTGCTAAGAGTACCTACCTACAGAGAAGTTCAGTCTGGAATTAAATATTCCTTTGAGAGTGCAGACTATTGCAGTCTTTCTAATCTTATAATATTAAGCACAAGTAGAAATTGAAGAATCAAAGTGTCTTATGTGAAATGTCTAGACAGCTACCTACTTATTGCGGGGGGAAGGGGCCACAGATCGCGACAAATTCCACGTCTGTGACTCGACATTTCTATGAAACGCTAAGATATCAAGTTCGCTGATGCTACGATCCCTAGTTGTACGAGTATTTTGACTACACATCATTGTAAATTCCGACCCGTCTACCACGATTTCAAGGTATTATTAGTTTCTGTTTATGTGGTGCCTATAAACATAAAGTTCATAGAAATAGGATACCTTCGATTTAAAGCAAATTTCACTGCAATTGTGCACTGTTTACGTATAATCGTATAAAACAGAAAATAGACAGTGCTACTTTAGATATTTTTTCTATCGAAAATATGTCAAGTAGGAAGGATTGCAAGTAGGTAATCATGTTTCGGTTTGAGTACAGCAGTAGACAATATAGTCAAATAACATAATATGAGAAATCTAAACGATTTAACCATAAGCATTTGGTTTTATTGGAATTTTAAAAACACAAAATTTATCGATGTTCCGATTACGTGACCCGATGGTTGATAAACGTTTGTATTGTTGCTCTTGCCGTATTATTTATTCTGTGCTCTTGCTACCAACTCGAATTTAGGGTATAGAGAACCATCATAATTTGCTGTCGTGTTCAGGAATACAGCTCTCGGTATCAAACCCTTGAACCGGCCTAACAAGAGCCTCTTATGGCGTTTATCGAGGCTCGAGCCGCTAGGCAGTTGACCATCACGATTAATTGACAATGATTGCCTGCCATATCCCACATTACTGTCGTATACTAGTCTTCATGACCATCTTACTTATTGTTATGAGGTATGCGAGATTATAATGACATGAAACGGAAAAAAAGTAGTGAAAAAAACGGAAAAAAAAGTTGCGTGGTCTCTCGGTATCAGTTTACAATTAATTTCGTACAAATTATCCTGTTTCTTTTAGCATAGATCAGATTCAGAACAAAAATATTGGTTTCTTGAATGCTTTTATAGCCTCCACGAGTGGCGTTTTTAAATGTGCGTTTGGCAAATCCAGCACGCGTAAGCATGACAACGTTTTGACGACGGAAGAATAGACAAAATGACACATTGCCATGCTTTTAGACGCGTAGAAGAATAGACGAAATGGCAGATTGTAGAAATATTTCTACAGTCTGTCATTTTGTCTATTCTTCCGTTGAAAAAACCCGTTGCTATGGTGATCATGCTACGCATGCTGGGCAGACAGCCCCGCTACCACCATTACGACCGGAATATTATTACCACAGCATGATGGCATGAGTCTGCATGAGCTTTTAGTTCTTACCGACACGAGAGCAGAAGAGATTACGTTTTAAAAAGTATTTGCCTTATTTTCCTTTAAAACCAAGAAACCAGCCGGAAGCCTGGACTCACCTGAACATTGGAATGCTCGACAGATGTCAAGCGTGTCGTCCCCTAATAAGTATTTCCGGTGGTTAGTCATGATATAACTTCCTTTGTAGGTAATTGCAGACAATATCTTCGGTATATGTTCTAGTCTAGCTAGTATTAGTGCGCCCTGCGAGCCTTTTATGTAATCAGCTGATGAAGTCTTTGGTGATAGGTAACTATAACTAGACTATTTTTACGTGTTTTTACGTTTGTTTTTGTGGTGTGTGTTTTTGCGTGTATTGTCATGATGACTACGTCAATTTTATCAAGGAGTATTGTGCTCCATTACTCACTTTGACAGGACATTACTTACTTTGACAGGAATAAGCTTTATTCCAAATTATCTAGACTTCTAGACAAAGGAAATGTTGCTTGTTTGTTGTTGGTTGGCCCACGAACCATAATAAAAGCCCGAAAAATAGGCTTAAAACTATTTTAGCTTTGTGTTGGTACAGATTATGAAGGCAAACCGCAAGGGTGCGTCCCATTGGAGAGACTTCCGTAAAACGCGAATGAACACACGCGTTAGAAATGTTTGTTATTCAATGTGGTAGGAAGGTACCTACATAGGTAGGTATAGTTCGATTGGCGGCTCGGAAGATAGCTGTGTGCAGGACGTGCAGGTACAGTAATCTACGATAACGTATTTTTTTTTTTCATTTATGAATTAAGATTTGTAATCGTACTCTATATGCACTCGCAGCTAACTTGCGTGAATCGAACTACACAGACATTTTGTCGCCACGTTTTTAAATAAGCGAATAGGTATCAAGAACTGCATCGGTTTTGTTTTGGTAGAAGAATCGGTTCATAGTTTCCGCTTCCGAGGATTGATTTTATTATTAGAGCTTCACCGGACAGGAGAAAGAATGGCAAAAGAAATTGCTCATTGATGATGATGATAATGGTGAACGAATTGAAAGAGAATTATCCGAGATTAAATCTTGAATCGCTTTATAAAAGTTCCTGCATTTCTTATATATCTGTTACAGTATTGTGCGCGACTGCGCGTCGTAACTTAAATAATTATGTATGATCGTAAATACGACGGGTATGGTCCTAGTGATTTTTGAGAAATTCCTACCTACATTAAATGTAAAATTTATGGTTATTTTATTTACCCAGTTCATCAAAAATTATACCTACCTAGTTAAGTATGACTTATTATGCGTAGCTTTAGTATGTTTTTGCAAAAATAGGATCGTATGACGATAATGTTCGTAATCAAATTGCACAAATACGTCGGCAATTTAGTGTTCTTGCGTGGGCACAATAAAATTTATCAGGGTGTGTAATAGTTTTTTGTCCACAATAATATGGGGGCGTTTCCAAGGTCGAGGCGCGCCTACGCTCCTGGTCTTACCATAATATAGTCCTGAATTGAAGTATATTTCATCAAAATAAATGTAAAACTAACACACCCACAAAAATAAACACGGCAAATTATATTAGAGGTGGCAACGTCGAACAAATAAACATGTGTGTTTCAACATGTTTCGTCTTTTTCAAGTAAGTGTGCGGATTTCTAAATTTGCAATGAAAACAAAAATCAGCAGTGGCAAATCAAATGCTACCTACCCATCCAATCGTACTCAAGCTAACAGGGATTTTGTTTATTTCGTTTTCGATATGTGGTCAAAATTATTCGTATTGACTTGACACCCTGTTTTTGAACAGGATGATAATGTTTTCTTATCTTGTCAACTGCTTGGCTCAGATTTGTTGGCAATTTATCGGAATTATAATGGCTTTAATACCTCTTCCAAAGCGCTGATGGTCTGACGACATTGTGGCATGCGGGAAACGAACGTAGAAGTAGTAGGTGAACTGTAATCCTCTCGAGTTTCCTCAATGAATTCACCAATACCAATAAGACCCGGCATGGTGGCCAAACACGAAGTTCCACTAGTTCAAGTCCAAAACTTCACATTCGTTTATGGTTAACAAATCACACAAAACTAACAAACATCAAAATGCAAATTGAACACATTATCACCTGCAAAACACTTCTGCGCAAATAAAAACAATATCGCATCTAATCACGTCAACTCACTATCCGCCCATTCTCAACAAAGATGAATGAAGTTACTAAATTGATTGAAGAACGACGTACGGGTAGCCCAAGGACCGAATGTAAAATGTATGAGAACGACACTAGTTTTCTTTAGGTTATACAGACTGTTTCCGGTGTTTAAGTATTTCATGTTTTAGTTCGGATATTTGTATTATGTATAATGTTCGAAGTTCAACAAACGATGAAACAAAATTTACAGCCGAAACCGAAACCGTAACCGAATCTTCGGCTCCTCTTCTAGTTTCGGCCAAAACTTATGAAGTTAAGTAAAACTTAGATAAATTGACATTATTTTATGAGACCCATTGTTTTTCGTAGGTTTGTAACAAATAATTTGAGCTGCGAAGGCGAGGAGGTGGGATGGGGTGGGGTGGAGGGGGGGACGAGTGTTAAAGCTGCTTTTTGTATAGCACTGATTCATTGAAGAAACCCAGCCCGACAGAAATGACTGAAAAATAGAAAGTACAATTGTGTGTGTACAATTGTAGGAATGACACAAAAAACAGGATTAAACTCCAGTCGTGCATCGGAGCTGCATACACACTTTTTTTGTTTGAACGCGGTACGGTAGTCGGACTTTAAAAAATATTTTTGCATTTCAAAGGCAAATCTAGTTTCCTCCTTAAATCGTGGAACATAGAAAAAAGAGACTACTCTGAAGAAAACATTCGTAAATTCAAAGAATGCATAAATGCTCTTCATTTCAATAACGTTTTTGAAAATACAGATCCAAACCTAGCATTTGATGAGTTTTATGAATTGTTCCACCTATTCTATAATCTTTGCTTCCCCAATATACAGATAAAAATGTCAGTAAGATCTCGCCCTCGTTGGATTACAAAAGGTCTTAGAATTTGCTGTAAACGTAAGCGACAACTTTTATGGGACTACAGGAAAAAACCTACAGAAAGTAATAAAACTAAATTATTCTTAACTTTATCCTCACGATTAAATCAGATTACTAAGATAACGCAAAAGTCTCGCAATGATAATTACATAAAAACTGCTCGTAATAAATCGAATGCTACATGGAAGATTATAAATACCAATAAACTAAATATACCAAAGGATCAAATACAACAGATTACTGTAGATGGTAATATAATAACTGACCCTAAACAGATTGCAAACTATTTTAATAATTTCTTCATCGATAAAACTAAAACTTCCATACCAAACCATTCAAGATGCCGAATCCCGTTCGAACCAAACTCAATATTTATGCGTCCAACTATATCAGAAGATATAGACAAAATAATTAGAGCCCTAAAGAACACAAATAGTACCGGATATGACAATATATCAACAAAAATTTTAAAACACGTGTCCATTAAGTTATCATTTATACTTAGTCATATAATAAATTTAAGTATAGCAAATGGAGTCTACCCAGAAAAGTAAAAATTAACTCTAGTCAAACCTTTATTTAAAAATAAAAATGACATGAGCTGCTATCGTCCAATAGCGCTTGTACCAGTCATATCGAAGATATTCGAGAAAGTGATCCATGATGGTATTTATAATTACTTTGAAAGAAAAAAATTACTTTGTAAAGAACAGATTGGCTTTCGTAAAAATAAATCAATTAATATAGCATTACATAATTTTTTCCACGACATATTAACCCACATGGATAGAGGTAAACAAACGTGTGCACTGTTTATGGACCTCAAAAAGGCTTTCGACTATGCAGACCACAAAAAACTCCTAAATAAATTATACGCTTATGGTGTCAGAGGAAACATTTATGACCTGATAAAATCTTACTTATGTAATAGAACGCAAATAACACAAATAACAAGGATATGTCCCTATAAGAAAAAAATGTTAACTTATTCATCCTCATGTAGACATGTTACATCTGGTGTTCCACAAGGAAGTTTATTGGGTCCACCTCTTTTTATAATATATATCAATGATCTTCCACAGGCGACAAAATATAACACAAGCCTATTTGCTGATGATAGTACAGTGCTGTTTACAGGAGATAATAAATCACAAATGGAACCTGAGATAAATATGACTTTAGATAGCATTATAAACTGGTTGGCATCGTACAATTTACACATTAATCTCGACAAAACAAATTTCATGACATTCAGAAGTAGAGTAAGTAAGATAACAAACATGAACATAAATTACCGAAATAATAAGATCCAAGTAGTTGACGTTACGAGATTTCTGGGGTTGAAGATAGATAATAAATTGAATTTTAAAGAACATACCCATACATTATGCACTAAATTGAATACCTTCTCTTATGCATTGTTTAAACTTAAACAAACGGTCAGTACTTCTACAGTCCTGACAGCCTACAACGGCTATGTTGCACCTATTCTAAAGTATTGTGTTATTTTTTGGGGTAATTCTACTAATAAAGAAGCAGTTTTTCCAAGCCCAAAAGAAATGTATACGAGCCATAACTAGTATAAAAGTAACTGACAGCTGCGGACCATCATTTTAAAAATTAAATATTCTTACGTTACCATGTATATATATATATATTAGAGGTTATAATGTTCGTTAGGAAAAATACAAACTACTATAATAAGTTACATAGCAAAAGATACAAATTCAATATATGTTTACCAAGCGATAAAACAGCGCTATTAAATAAAAGTATATTATGTATGGCTCCACGCATATATAACCATTTACCAAGGTCACTTCTGGACATAAGTGATATAAATATGTTTAAAAATAATATTAAAACATTGTTACCTACTAAAAAAAGCATATTACTCTGTCACTGAATATTTACAGGACAAACTTATATAATGTTACCCCATACAATATTTTAAATTATGTCTTTTTAATTTTTATTTTTTTACTGTTAAATTCTACTTTTATAGATAACTGTATTTCGTAAATTTGCATGCCTAATGGTAGGATATGGCTAATGGACACTATTGTTTGAATGAATAAGATTATGATTTGATAGCCCAATTCTTAGGGAAGGTTAAGGCATGTTTAACATCACTCTAGGACTCTTAGGTGCCGAGCAAAAAAAAAAAGTCAGAAAGAATGCCTAAGCGAAAACGAAGTAATAGCGCGGGCAGGCAATGCGATGCGACGGGGTGGGTTAGGGGAACAAGAAATTCCACACATACGAAGTCGCGGGCAGAAGCCATCTCATTATATAAAAAGAAAAGTCCTGACTGATTGACTGACTCATCAACACCCAGCCCAAACCCTTGGACCTAGAAAGCTTTGCACAGAGGTTCCCTTTATAATGTAGACAAGGAATAAGGAAGGATTTTCGTTCCATGGGATATTTTCCGACATCCACGCGGACGAAGGCGCGGGCAAAAGCTAGTTATTGAATAAAAAGAATCTAAATAATCATGAGAAAAATTATCATTTACATCTTTTATAGCAATGCCGTGGAGGTGGAGAAGTTTTGGACCATTTAGTACTTTTTACAGACGCCAGCACATCAAGCTTCTACAATCTGTCACTAGATTTTCATCTATAATGCTAAAGCATTAGGTACAGACGCCAGCAGGTCAATCCACCCGAAACTGTCAAATTTACCCAATCAACCTTAAACCTAATGCTTATACGATCTATTAAAGAAATTTGAAAGATTGTAGTATAGCTTGATGTGCTGGCGTCTGTACAAGGTTGATTGGGAAAATTTGACAGTTTCGGGTGGCTTAACCTGCTGGCGTCTGTACACTGTCGTGCCATCGACACGATGAAGAAGAAGCAATAAAAATAATTTGTCGATAATTTACTATGAAGTGATATATCCGAACTTGAGGCGCAATCTATAACTATACTCTATGTTGTGGCGGAAGTCATACGTGTTGAAACCGCTGTCTGTCAAAACATTGAATGAACTGAATGAACGTCGAACGATAAAAATATAATGACGGAGCTGTCACGAGGTATGTGTGTCCTAATTTCGTATTTTATAATTTTAAGTTTACTGTTTACCCCTGGTTTTTGTAAGTTTTTAAAATTTCAACAGACAAAATAACACACCATTAATCTTAAATTGTTTCAAAGAAGAATACATTTTGTTTATAACTTACATGTAAATGTGTACCTGTGTAAGAAAACAATAGTATTTCTTGCCAATTTTGAGGAAATATGATTTGAGTAGTGTCTTGTTATTTTTAAATAAAATATTATTATTATATACAGTCCAATTGAGGACTGTTGCTGCAATATTAATTCCACTTGCAATTGCTCATCTGCCATTCTCAATGCTTGCATTGAACTTCATGAAGTCATGACTTATAGTGATTATTTCATTACAGAAATTGGAGAAATCTGGTCAAGATTATTCGACCATCGTCCGTTTCTAAATGGTGAAATAAAGTTTATGCTGAAAGAGTTTGAGGTATGCGTTCATTGGCATATTCTTACTAGTCAACACTGACTGAACTCTATTTAAAATTAATAATATTGTGAATTGTTAATTTGTAGGAGAAGCGCGGAGATCGGGAAGTAGAAAATTTGTTTGCTATACTTGAAAAATTAACAGATATAAAAGACAGTCAGGCAGAAAAAATAAGAAAGTCTGGTGAAACAGGGCTTCCAGTGTTGAAAGAGAAGTTAGATCAAGCATTGCAGCTCAGTGAAGAGGTTGAAAACGATTATCTTGAATCACACAAGGTTTCTATATTTATTTAATTATGGTTGGTCATTTCTGATGTGTCACTAGTCTAGATATTACAATACAATGATGAAAGTTTTATTGACGTACAATATTCTAAACATAAAAGTTGAAAAAAAAATATTTTTAGATTTTATTAAGTAACTGGTTTTTGACTGCCATCTTTCTCTTTCAGGTGCATGAACAACACCGACAAGAACTGAAAGAAAAGAGGCAAAAAGAATGGGATCAGTTCATTGATGATATGAACTTCAAATGTCAAAGAGTAGACAACACCTTTGAAGAAAAAGAAGAAGAACTAAGGGATTTGTATGCTGATCTTAACCATAAACTAAATATTGCTAAATAAACATGGATTCCATAGGATCACTTGTTGATACCAACCTCAGGATCTTCCCATCAAAGTATTTAATAGATTACCTCAAAAGCATACCTATTGATGATAATGTACCTTTAAATATTGCAAGACTGGTCAAAGGAGAAAGTTATGAAACTAAACATAAAGCACCCAAAGAAGGTACAGATATAATTTCAGTACATCTTAATAGCAATGATATTGAGAATTTAAATAAAATCAAAGCTCTTATGAAGGTAGAAATTGAAGAACTCACAGAAGAAGAAGAACAAAAAGGTGTTGAGGAGACGTCTAACGAGGAAAGTATAGAGAAAGCTGAAAAGAGAGAAGAATCTGCCCAAGCAGACTCCGAAAACAAATCAATAGCTAAAAAGGATCTAAATAAAGATGATGCTGAGGAAGAAGACAAATTGCATTTAACTACTGTAGATATAGACTGGCTTTACACATATTTGAAACAGCAAAGAAATACAAAAGGAAGTGGAGACAAAAGTATTCCGTACTTACATGCACTATTAGAAGGAGCTTCTATTGAAACACCATTTAACCAGGTTCTTAAGAGGGATCCCGTTCTTGAGGCCAGATGTGTAAAATTGAGATCTCAACAGGAGGCTAGGGAATATCGGAAAATGACGAAATCTGTAGACAATGTTAGAATGAGGTTTCCAGAAGATAGTATCTCTTATCAATGTAAGTATACAAAATATATGTATAATATTTTACTACAGTCTGTAGTACTATTTCAAATACAGGTATGTTGTGAAACAATCACTTTCACTGTGAAAAGTAGTACCACATAATGGTAATGACAATTAATAATTAATGAGTCATTAATAAACTTGCTTTTTTGTTTTCAGTGAAACAAATGAATCGCCAGTTGATTGCAATTGGACAGTTCATCCTTTCGATATTTGCTGGATTCCTATTTGGATTTAGAGGCGTTGAATGGATGGTGGGAAATATAGAGTTTGGGTTTAGGCTATTACTAGGCGTAATGTGTGCCTTAGTAATTGCCCTTGCAGAAATATACTTCTTGGCCAAAAAGTTGAATGAAGAATTAAATGTTCCAGAAACTGTACAATTAGGTGGTCCTCCTAAGTTTGCAGAAAGCTCACCATATTACGTGCCGCCAATAACCAACAAGTCGAATGATAAAGAACATCAGGACTAGTTTATGATTGGTTTTAAGAACAAGATATTTGTTATTATTTTGTCATTTAGTACCTACCCACGTAGTTACAGGATTATAAAAAAAGGTGTTATAAACTTTTTATTTATTACAACTGTCTTTGATTTTGTTTCACTATGTGTACTAAATATAAGCCCAAAAAGTAACATAGCAATAATAAATATGGCATATATGTTAGTATGCGAGTATTCCAGAACTATTTCGTCACAATATTATTCATCAATATATTCACCATAGACTAATAATTTAAAATGCTTCGTTATAAGATGTATATTATCTAAATATATAAAAGAAGAAACTGACTGACTGACTGACATATCAACGCACAGCCCAAACCGCTGGGTCTAGAGATTCCAAATTTGGCACGTAGGTTCCTTATGAGGTCTAGGGGTGCACTAAGAAAGGATTTTTCAAAATTCACCCTCTAAGTGGGTGAAACGGGGGTCCAGTTTGTATGGAAAATCTTATTCCTTGAGTTAATAGACTTGAAACTTGACACAAATATTTATCTAATTTGTCATTTTTAGTTTTCCTAAACTACCCCCATAAATGGGATTTAGGGGGTGTCAAAGTTTGTATAGAGTAATTTTAACGCGTGGTCCGATTAACTCGAAATTCAGTATTTATACTTGAGATCAAAAATGAAGAATGACGTGTTTTAGGGTTTTTCGAAAATCTACCCCTAAGGGATATGGAGTTATGGAAATATCCCATGCGGTTTTTTTAAAATTCCACCCTTGTGGGGGTGAAATGAAAACGCGGAATATGGTTTATATGAAATATCTTATTCATTTAGTTAATTAACTTGAAACCTGGCACAAATACTTGCCTAAGCAAGTAATAAAATTTGCCATTCATTGTTTTTCCTCCAGAGGGAAGGGGAGCGGGGGAGGGGGTGGTTAAGGAAGGAAAGCAGGAAGAAGGGGAGGAGGAGAGGGAGAAGAGTTGAGGGTAGAGGGAGAGGGGAAACCGGTGAAGGGGGTAAGAGGGAAAGGGATGAAGATGGGGAGGGTGAAAGGGGGCGGTGAGGGGGTTGAAAGGAGTGAGAGATGGGTTAGAGGGAGAGGAGGAAAGGTGAGGGGGGGGGGGGGGGGGGTGTAGTGTGGTGTGTAATAGTGTAGCCTTTGCACCTTAAAGTTTTTGTATAGCACTATTGATTAAGTTGAGACTGACTGATTGATTGGAGTGCGGGAAGAGGTGGAGAGGCATAGGAGGTTGTTAGGGGGAGGGCGTAGTGAGTGGGGAGGGTATGGAGAGGGGGGAGAGGAACGCGGTGAGAGGGGGTAAAGGCGGAGGGGGAGGTTAGCGGGAAGGGGATGTGGTGAGGGGGATGATAGAGAAGGGTGAGAGGGGTAGGAAGGGACGGGGGATAAGAGGAGGATCAGAGTGAGAGGGAGGTAAAAGGGGTAGGGTAGGTTAGCGGGAAGGGTATGTGGTGAGGGGATGATAGAGGAGGGAAGGGGAGGGGGGTGAGAGGAGGATTAGAGGAAGAGGAGGAGGGATGAGAGGGGGCTTAGAGGGAGAAGGGGAGGGATGACGAGTGCCTTTGTACCTTAAAGTTGCTTTTTGTATAGCATTGATGCATTGAAGAAACCCTGCCCGACAGAAATGACGGCAAAATATAAAGTCCACAAAAAACAAAAGTAACCCAGTCCAGTCTGCGTCGGAGCTGACTCACACACTTTTTTTGTTTGAACGCGCTAATCTCTGGAGCTACTAGGCGGACTTTAATAGTTATTTTTGCATTTGATATCCAATTCTTAAATAAGGCTAGGTACCTATATTTAACATCACTCTAGGACTCTTAGGTGCCGAGCAAAAAGAATAAAGTCAGAAAGAACGCTAAGCAAAAACGAAATAATAGCGTGGGCAAGTAATGCATCAGCAGCAAGGAATTTCAGAATTTTGGCAGAAGCTACTTATCACTCTCACTCTTACTTGGCTTTGCTTTAGCTATTTATTTATATAAATAAAAAGAAGTCCTGACTGACTGACTGATTGACTGACTCATCAACACCCAGCCCTAACCCTTGGACCTAGAAAGCTGAAATAAGGAAGGAATTCCCGGTAGTACCTACGTTACCGTGGGATATTTCCCTAAACCACGCGAACGAAGCCGCGGGCAAAAGCTAGTCTAAGATAAAATGAGATACGACTAGCAACTGACGTTTTCAGTTTTTCTGTGCAGAGGACTGAGGGTTTTAGTTAGCAATGAGCGCCCTCTGAAAGCCAAGCATTAAACTAAATGAAATATGTCTTGTCTTCTAAACTAAGACCCGACTAAAACAGTGACTTGGCGAAAAATTGCGACTAATTAGCGACTGGGAGAATACAGATCTTCGATAGGTGGCCTAGTTTTTGCGATATAAATGTGGCCAAGCTGGGGAGATGCTATCCAGATCGGCCACCTATGAACCCTTATAACTTTTGAATCAGTGACTGACAAATTCTAATATTTGGCGACAAATTTTTTGTGTTATCAAAATTAAAATCTCTGATGGTGGTCATTACTATAGTAGTCTTTGGTCATGACAGTGTCAGTCACAGCCTACGACCGAGTCCTACCCCGATCGCTATCGCACGAATTCATACACGATTGTTCGAACTTTTTGTTCGGTGATCTTGAACGCGTCGGCCGACACTTTCCAGTTTTCCGAACAAAAGGCACGCGAACGATCGTGTATTCGCGCGACGATCGGTTTTTAATAGAACACGGCCATAAACACGTGTAGTAGGTATGCAAATTAACCGACGTAACCCATTGGTAATTTATGCGACAGAGCATGATTTATGCCGAGTCAGAAATTATCCACGTCAGTCGAAAGCACCCGGTCACATTGGGGAAAGACTACTGTGTCGATGTTGACCGCGGCGAAGGTGGTTATGACAATCTAGATAAGTGTGCAGGAAAAAGAGTACCTACCTAGGCTTTGGGTTCTACTTGTAAGCTTGTAACCCACTAGCTAAGTCCTCGTCCCCTACAGACAAATAATTAGCTCTGACACTAACATACTTAGGTAATTCGCATTGGCGATTCCATACAAAATCACATGCCGAACCCACAACCGCGCGTTTGAGAAGCGGGAAGTCGGGTAGGTACGGGTAAGTACCTTACCCTCAGAACTATAAAGTGATTTAAAACAGCGCCGCTGATAGATATGAGCATTCACTTGTTATGAGCATTCTAGCAAATATTGTAATGGAGCCTTTTAGCGAGCATTCTAGCGAAACGACAGACAGCTTCGAGCTTTTTGTCGAGCCAAGCAATTTTCAAGTCGAAGGTGACATCTTCTGATCTTCGTGAAATAAACACTGTTAATGAGCGTTCGCTAGAATGGTCGTGAAAATATTCGTAGCGATGTTTGGCTTTATGCTTGGCTGTGTTCGTAGTTCAGTTCGGCAAAAAAAAAAAAAACGGCGAATGCTCTCGATGTTCTATTACAAACAAGTGAATGCTCAACTTTAACAGCGGCTTTAGCTTCAGGGACGCACGCAAAATACGCGTGCTGTTGATAATAGACCGCTTCACCGGCCCATGCCCTCCCGGGCAATTACAATTTTGCCCAAGTATAGGTTTTCTGTTGAGTTACAAGTGCAAAAGAAATCAATAATCATCATAGAAATATAAAATGATAATCATGCTATAATTTGATGAGATGCATTTCTTGATGATTATCTTACAAGATTTGGGCTAGAGTTCGATTCTCAGTAGGTATACCTACGTCTAGGCAAAGTAAAAAGTGGTCCTGGGAAACGGGAAGTTAACAAACTCAGGTACTTTTAGTAACGATCTTAAATATACCTACCTAATGCAAACTGTAAAAGAAAAGCAAAGAATAGAGCACATGATTTTCTTTTCTTCGATACCTATTAGCCTGTGTTGGGCAACATAAAGTAGGTGAAAAGTCTGTTTTAATAAAAGAACTATGTGGGAATCCACATAATCCTTTTATTAAAAAAAGTCATGACAAGCCTTTTTTAATTTAAAAGATGCCCATCATACTAGCTGAAAATGATTTTTCTTTCATGCAATATAAATACTGCTTGAAATGGAATTCCCATGCGCGTTCCATACGGACTTTTTTTTTAATTTTTCGCATTAGTGGTCATCTAGAAAGTCAGTCTAAGCGTGTTACGATGAGAAAGACAAAGAAAAGAAATATGTTGATGCTAGAGATGTAAAAAATGAATTCATGTAATGTCGACGATGACTTTTTGTTTTGACAGCTCTTGCACAACAAAATATTGTGTTTCTCAACTGTTCTATTGATGATTCATAATATTTTGAAGCCATAAATACCCTAAGCGTCGTATAACAACATTCATTCACTTTAAAACTTTATCACAAGTGCGACGTATTAACTTGTCAGTGTTTATTTACGACCAGTAATTTCTTGTAATTACCAACTTTGAACAGCAGGTGAGTTCCTAATTATGTTAAAATATGTTTAGTGCAGCTTTTGCATATAATAAAGTAAGGCTTGAATATAGGTTTGAGCTTTGTTGTATCATGAACATCCCAAAATGGCTAACTGAAGTGGACTGTGGAAGTCAAACAAAATGGCTTCTAGATAAACAAAATGGTTTTTAGATACTTATTTCATTGTAGATTTTCTTTGTTTGCTAATGTTTGAAATAACATAAGTACTTACTAGGGTCAGTGGGTCGTCTTAGGTAGCTCCAAATACAAAAAAGTAAATGTATAATTTTGAATGTGGTACTGAAATGAATAAAAACTTGCGTTTCCAGTTTTTGGTAGTTTTATTAAAAATAAAGTAAGTACTTAGGTAGTATTTTCTCATCACATTATAAACATTTACATTTGATAAAATTCCTGAATTCATAATTTTTTAATTTACTTTCATATAAGTGGTAGTATTGCATCATGTAGTAGTCGGCAGTATTTGGCTGAATTTATTTATTTAGTTAATTCATATAAACTTTATAAGTTCCATGATTGCCCATTTTGATATCATACTCATATTTCCAGACACAAAAACTTTAAAACTTATTCATTTCAGCTATGGAAGACCAAGTTCCATTCAAAGTTTATACATTCTGGAGGGCGAGTGACAAGCCAGAAGTCAGAAGATTTGGTGTGGAGAAGAGTGTGGTCACCAGCTTCCACTACTTGAATGCTAAGCTTCAGGATGTGTACCCTGGACTCAAGGGGAAGACCTACTCTGTAGCTTGGGAAGGTACTTAATTCGTTTTTTACATTGTTTACTTGGAGTTGTTTTACAACCTCCTGATAAACCTATCTGCTTGGTAATTACACACATTCGGTCAGTGGGTCGTCTTAGGGGTTCTATTTTTAATTTGAGAATTTTGGGAGAAGACCAAAAAAATTTAAAGTCTGCTCGCTCTGTGGTGCGGTCTGTCACACTTTCCAACTTTAAAAACATGGATTGTGTTGGTTTAAAAGTGAATTATTAAATCTGCCTTTGTACTGTATTTTTTTTACTTATGTAGGTAATGCCCTCATGTGTCAGGCATGATGTCTCAAAATAGAACCACATATTGATTATATATTTAAATAAAAAAAATGGTGACCTCTGAATCATGAATTAGCATTTATTTACTCATTTACATTCTTTAATGCTTCATAATATGTACTCTTCCAACAAGGGCCTGTGATTTTTGTATGGTTTAGCCTGTTAAAACATTTTGCACAATATTTATCAACTATTAAAAGGACTTTGCTCTGATAACTTTAAACTGTAGAATATAATGCTCATTTTACTTTGTCCTATTCAGATGAGGATGGCGATTGTGTTGTGGTATCATCAGACGATGAGGTGATGACTGCCTTGCAGGCATTGAAAGGAGATGTCATCAAACTCTTTGTCTACTGCAAGGAAAATGAAGTTAAAGGTGATGATTGTGACATTGTCTTTACTGCTGTAGCTGGCAATCCTAATGGTAAGTTTGTATTATTAGTTGGTTTTATGACTGGTGATAGGTAATATGTGCTGGTATCCGCAATTCCACGTTACTGCGCGTATTTTGCTTATGCATGGGAAAATCGATTATTCGATCCACCCCAGCTCCACAAAGAAGGCCAGCAGCGCCTTGATGTTATTGACAACCTCACAGGTGTTACCCTGGGTTACCGAAGTACTTTGCTGTTTATGCGGTGATAACTGGGCAGTTTAGAAGCACATGAGCTGCTGTCTCGTCGTCCTCCACGCAGGCCCTGCACAGCGGACTGGATAGAGGTGTTTATTAAATGACCCGTGGTCCAGTTATAGCAGCTGTAACTGTACACAGCTATTGTTTGGTTAGTCGGAGAACCTGTTTCGTGAGGTGCCATCAATTGTAGGCAGTGCTTCCTTAACCTGCCTACACTCACCTTGGCCCGACCATAGTTGTGATATTGGTCCCTGGTACCCTTACCAGAGGGTGCAAGTACCCAAAAGAGAGCGGCACTGGGATGTGGTCCCACCTGGTGCCATGCTCGAGACCCTTCTGGCAAAATCGTTGGTTGAGTCGTTGCCTAGCGAGCCGTGTATCCTTTCACCCATTGAATGGTTATATTATTGAGTCTACCCACCTGGTTGAGACGCTGGGGCTGATGGCCCAGAGTCCACTGTGTGACTACTTAGCGCTTGCAGAACAGCCATGCTGTCTGAGAGTATGCGGATCGAGTGGTCCTTAACTTCCCTGGCCATGATGGCTGAAGCGGCTAGATAAATACAGCATTCGGCCTGGAACATTGTGTTGTGGACCCCTAATGGTGTGGCTATGTGTATGTTGAAGTCATCTCAGGAAATTCCAGCACCTGTGCCACTACCTGTTTTGGATTATTAGTTTTTAGGACTGATGATATACTTGATATGGTGGTGCAACACCACTCTTTAGGGGTACTGTACACTTGTTCGGGTCTGCCTGTTCGGCAGTATTTGTTGAACAACAAAGTCAACCTGAAGCGATTAGTACACATATTCGGTTCGGCTTTCATTCAGCTCGTGCCGATCGGTAAACTCCGTTCGGCGTCTACCCTCGCTGAATTATGTTTGGGTCGGCTCGGCACACCTTTTCCGGCATGGCTTTTTCCAGAACAAAATCTACATAATTCGATTTTGCTGCCTGGCTGTAATACATATCTATGTATTTACTTGATTAGATAAGTACTTTGTATGTTGGGAATTAACTTTGTTATATTTCCATATTGTTATGTCTTCAAGTGCACTTATCAATTCAGTAACTTTCAGTGTGTGTTATTTGTTTCACTGCCTATACTAAAGTGTATGGCATGCTTATGTATATGTATGTGACGCCTTTTTACTTATAGGTCTTATATAATAATGTACATACGACGACCTTGATTAATTAGAAATGGAATTAAATTAACATATTTTAACAAAACAATGATTTTTAGAACCCGCGGGTACACCGGCGGTGCATTTGGGTGTGATGTGTGACTCTTGCGATGGTTCCATCATCGGGTTCCGATACAAGTGCTCCGTCTGCGATGATTTCGACCTGTGCTCACGATGCGAGGCCGCCGGCCATCACCCGGAACATTGCATGGTGCGAGTGCCCACGCCGACCATGCCAGTAAGTACCACAGGATACGCATATCCGCTTCGTATCAACGCGATTAACAACTTTTCATAACTCGTTTGTTAACTGATTAGTCATGTAGGTATTTTACGTTTACAGCGCACGGTTATTAAAGCTGCGATCAAGAGGTCCCGCCATTTCTTGAAGTCCGTCGCCACTGCTGTAGGAGACGATTGTCCCTACAAGAAGCATCGCAGCGAGAGAGGTGGTGAGAGGAAGTACCGCGGGCCCTCCAGCCACCACGGGCCCCACGGAGCTGAGTCCGGCCCCCACTTGCCCCACGGCGAGCACCATCGCCGCCGCCAGCACGTCAGCTGGCTCGACACCTTCTCCACCTACATAAATGAGTTCGCCAACCTCGCCGGAGACATCACCCTGATCGGAGAGGATGGGAAACCAAAGGCTCCAGAAACTAAAGCACACGCACCAGGCCAGATCCCCAAAACACAGGCGCAAAATCCACAGCAGACCCAAGAGAAGGCACAGCCTGGTGCCGAATCTACTAAACCTCCCAAACCTGAGGCAAGCACCTCTGCACATGCTCAAACTCAATGTCCCTTTAGTCCCCCAAAGACAATTAATGTCCTAAAAATCCGGAACCTTCTGGAAGAGTTCATCCGTGAGAACTCGTGTGCTTATATGCCTGAGACATCTCAGCCCCAGGCTCCGACTCCAGCAGCGAATGCTGCTGCTCCCACACCGACTTCAACTAACGACGTAGAGATGGGACAAGGAGACAGGAAGTCGCCAGAGGCTGATGACATCGCCGTCAAGACCGAAACTTCCTCTGCTTCAAGTGTCAATGACTTTGGCAGAGATGCTTCTCCTGACAAAACTGATGACTGGACTGTGATTAACAAGGAGAAAGGTATTTATAGTTTGATTCTACTTTGTAACCACATGATAAAATAAAATTTCTTAAGAATTCTTACTAAGTATGTCAAATGCTTTAGACTTGATGGACACAGCCGGTGCTCTTCCTGGAGCTGCTGCTCCAATCGGTTTCAACTTGCCCGAAGAGTTCCAAGAGCGTGTGAAGATCTCCTCAGGTGGCCTATACCCACCTCTGAACACCTCTACTGCAGGTAATTATTAATCTAACTTTGTGCTGTTGACAATTTCTTTTGTGATGTTCATTCTCTGTCTCATTTTCCATGCTTTCATGGGTCAAAATGACAAATTCTAGCCTCTCTATTTAGTTTTCAAGATGAAATTTCAACTGTAACAAATTATTAGTCTGAATTATATATAGAATATCTTGCATGTTAAGTCATGATCAATCACTATTGACGCATGCTGACCGTTTAGTGTTGAATCCTAAAGAGCCCGAAGTGCTGAAGCCTGCCCAACCGACCGCGCCACCCGCACCCGCCGCGGCTGCTCCCAAGCCGCAGGAGAAGCCGGCTGCTACCACACCGCAGCCTCAACCTCAACCCAGACAACGCCACCCACGTAAGATCATTTTGAATATGTTCTCTATTGTATAGGAAAGGGAAAGTAGCGATTATGTTACTTCCCTGTCATACAACGAGAAGGAATGTATCCACATCCTTAATATACAGTAAACCTAACTGTCCCAGCCAAAATACAGCATAATCGGTTTGATGTTTTCGACATGATACTGGTTAAGTCTAGTCAACTATTTCAAAACATACATGGTCGTAAGTTGGGCACCGACAGTTACCCACTGTCGGTGCCCTCACGGCAGTAAAGTTGCACGTCACGGCCGATGAATGAGTTGGGCAAGAGACCATTGAACTCAACATTCACAGAACAAATTTATTTGTAATGTTAGCTCAGTTTTTGTGTTTGATGTGCCCAATAATTAATTATTAGGTATATAAAAGTTAACGTATATATGTGTGATTCAAGGGGTTTTAAAATAATGCTTAAGGATTATCACCTGAATCCTGATTAATGTGATTCATTTTCCGCATACAAGTAGCTTAAAATTATCTTATTCCCTTACAAATATATCTTAACTCTGTAGTAATCTATGAAATTATTCACATTCATCTAAGTGAATCATTTCTATATTGTATGAAACTTAGTCATCGCTGATTTTATACTTGGGTACAAATACTGTGTATGTGTATGTAGGTAAGTATTATAATATGAATTAGACGCTCATTACGACTTTGTGTCCCTGTTCCAATTTGCTGAAAAATCACGTGAATTTCTCTTTGATATACGCTATCTAAACACGGTACATCAACCATAACATACGATAACATTTTTGAATAAGTGAAGGCTACCGAGATTTGAGTGTAGGTATGTACAAAGTAGGTCGAAGTACGATACCGAGGGTCACAAGCTAGACTTTGTTGTTTCACAACGTAACGTTACGACACATGGTCACAGAAACGGTGTTATTAAATTAATATGATTATAATTTGTCATACAATTTGCTCTCATGTCCGTAAGGATTGAGGAGCCACATCAGATTTTTAAAATCTGATCTCACCATTATTTAGCAGCAATGTAGCTGGTTTTGTAGCACGAATTCTAGATTTAGCAGCAAAATTTATCCCTAGTTATATTTAATGCAAAAGTGGCTCCTCAATCTAAACGTCTGAATTGAGGAGCCACCTGGAACTCGTTAAGTAATAGATGAATATTTTTGAAAATTTTGTATCATTTAGTAGCAATTGTGCATATTACCGTCTAAAAATTTAGCTTCTGTAGCGCTAAAATGAAAGAAAATACAATACTTTTAGTATGGCTCCTCAATCTACACTCAAGAGGTGAATTTCTATTGGATGTGAGCGATCAATTAATATATTCGACATAATTATCATTTAGCAGGTGTTGTGTTTGTTTTTGCAGTATAGGAATAAAATAGTAAAACAGAGTAAATTTTGTAGATGAACGCATTTTCTTTGGCTCCTCAATCCTGACATTCTAATTATATATGTTTGACTGTAGCCACCTGAGATCTCAACGGAATCTAAAGCCAGAGATACTAATATTTAGCAGAAATGCCTGCTAAATATATCTGCACAGTTCAGCAATGTATATATTTTGGATTCTGAAAAAACATTATTTAACTATTTTCTTGTAAATTCAGTGTGAAGGGTGACCATATTATACTCGTATTAATGAAACCAGGATAAGTAATTTATTAAATTTATATTTTCATAACAGGTTATATCTATCGTACCTACGATTTCGTTATTTAGCAATAAATTTCGCTATAAGTTATAGAATTGGCTGATCAGTGCTTATACGAATTTTAGAATCGTAATCATCGTAACAGAACATCTCATCTTTCGGTGTAAGATAGTGACATTTGTAGTGCCCTGTGCCAGTTTCGATAATTGCAAGAATAAATTCTATAGCACCTATTGATGATTGATTCGAAAACATTACAAATTCTGGTATTTCTCTCACTCTAAACTTTTCACAACCATTCAGTTCATATGAAACTGTGTTTGATAGAGTATATTTAAACACAGTTTGGATAATTAATATCCCCACAATGCAATTATGATGACACAAACATGACAACATGATAAACTTTATAGTATAAGAAATCCCAAGTTAATTATTTATTTCGTACATGAACATATTCATGTACAAACGAGAATACTTCACCGCTGATGAATGTTTTGTTACTAAATAAATATTATCGTGGGTAGGTAAGTGAAATATTAATTTGTAGGTACCCCCAAAATGTGGTCACCCTTCACACTGAATTTACAAGAAAATAGTTAAGTATTGTTTTTTCAGAATCCAAAATATACAGGGTTACAGGAAAAGTCGACCTAGATCCGTTAAGGGCGTGTAGTACACATCATTTCTGAATGATTTTACTATGGAACCCCCCATCCTAAACTTAACCGTTTTCGAGATATTCGAGTTTTAATTTTTTTTATGAAAATGCCCAATTTTTCGGCTATTGAATTGAATATTTTGTATTTATTTGACTCTTATGATTATTTTTTTGGTTTTTTACATGAAGAATGAGATGCTTAATGACCTCAATGACTAAAATTGCACGTAAGTTAACTAAATAGGTCATTGTAGACGATCGAAACTTAAGAAAAAAAGTAAAAATTATAAAAACATATTTTTCTTTTCTGGATATCTCAAAAAATAATTATCGCACTTGCTCTGCAGATGTGCTTAAAAACATCTACATTTTATCAGCTATCCAACGAGGTATAACACTCTAGGGTATTTATTAACCTCAAAGGTGAAACTTAGTTTCTAAGGCTACATGGCAGTCAGAATAAATCATCTCATAGTTCAAATCTCATAGTTGGCGTACAGATCGTCGGTGATTGTAGTAAGCTAAATGAAACAATAAATCAGTTCAAAATAACATTTATTCACCTAATGTTTTTGAATAACATTTTATAGTTCATGTTCTACGTGTCCACCTCTTTTTCGCACACATTTTCTCATTCTTTCACGTAGTCCACTTTTCACTACACCAGTGGTTAATGTTCTTCTTATGTCGTTAGCAGCATTAATTATCCTTTCTTTGAGAACTTCCACTGACGATATGGGGTTAGGCTCACTGTAAACGAGGCTCTTCATGTGCCCCCATACATAAAAATCCATGGGGGTCAGGTCAGGACATCTGGCTGGCCAGGGTAAAGGCCCACCTCGTCCAATCCATTTGTTAGGATAGTTAATGTCCAACCATTCCCTAACGCTTCTTCTGAAATGAGCAGGGCAGCCATCATGTTGAAACCACATGTCCCGCAGTAATTCTAATGGGAGATCATCTAGTAGGTCACCTAAGTCACCTCTTAAGAAATTTTCATAAGTTTCACCATTGAGGTTGTCTGGAAGAAAGTAAGGCCCAATCAAATGGTTGGAAATGATGCCCATCCACACATTTACACTAAATCGTCGTTGTGACCCCTTTACTCTTTTCTTATTTGGATTGCCTAGTTCTTTAGGAGCCCAATAGTGTGCGTTATGGTAATTAGTAATCCCGTCCTTATCGAATTTGGATTCATCTGTCCACAATATTAATTTTAGGAAATTCGGGTCCTCGATATCTGCATTGAGCATGAATCTGCAGAAGTCCATGCGTCTCGCGGGATCTCCTTCTTCAATTACATGTACCGGCGTGTAGTGGTATGGATACAGGCCTGCCGTATGAACCGTAAACCACACTTTCCACTGAGTTAGACCCAGTTCACGGGCAACAATATTGGTCGAAGTGGTTGGGTCTCTTCTGAACCGTTCTACGATTTCGTTGTCTTGTTCCTCGTCGTCATCAATGACACGTGGTCTTCCTAAGTCCGAACGTCGTCGCGAAACAGAGCCAGTTTCACGAAGTCGTCGGTAAACTCCGTCGAAAACGCTCACATCAGGTACTCGACGGTCGGGATAGCGTCGTATGTACTCAGTCCGAGCTTGTGCGGACACGCAATTGCAGTATCCGTAGCAGATAAGCATATCCGCATATTCTTCGTTCGAGTATGTTGCCATTTTCAATAGTCCAGTATCACAAGCACAAATCAGAGTCCAGTAAACAAGCACAGTAGTCACAGTTAGAAAAATCAGTCCAGAAACAAAGCCAAGCCGTGTGGGAATCCGAAAGCACAATAATTCGCATCTACCATGGACGAATCGCATGAGCAGACTAAAATGGATGGCAAGCAAACCAACGACCAAATACAAAACAATGGGCATGTTGTATCCCCAAACTTGTTTTTGCACATTATTTTTCTCACTCTCACCTGCATAAATCGTAAGTTGTCTCGCTCACACGCACCGGATTAACTTGAAGGACAATAGCCGAGGGACCCGTTAGACCTACTACCTGAACCTTTTCAACTATGTTTTTTTATATGAGTTTAAATACAACCCTAGGTTGTTATACCTCGTTGGATAGCTGATAAAATGTAGATGTTTTTAAGCACACCTGCAGAGCAAGTGCGATAATTATTTTTTGAGATATCCAGAAAAGAAAAATATGTTTTTATAATTTTTACTTTTTTTCTTAAGTTTCGATCGTCTACAATGACCTATTTAGTTAACTTACGTGCAATTTTAGTCATTGAGGTCATTAAGCATCTCATTCTTCATGTAAAAAACCAAAAAAATAATCATAAGAGTCAAATAAATACAAAATATTCAATTCAATAGCCGAAAAATTGGGCATTTTCATAAAAAAAAATTAAAACTCGAATATCTCGAAAACGGTTAAGTTTAGGATGGGGGGTTCCATAGTAAAATCATTCAGAAATGATGTGTACTACACGCCCTTAACGGATCTAGGTCGACTTTTCCTGTAACCCTGTATACATTGCTGAACTGTGCAGATATATTTAGCAGACATTTCTGCTAAATGTTAGTATCTCTGGCTTTAGATTCCGTTGAGATCTCAGGTGGCTACAGAAGAAAATGCGTTCATCTACAAAATTTACTCTGTTTTACTATTTTATTCCTATACTGCAAAAACAAACACAACACCTGCTAAATGATCATTATGTCGAATATATTAATTGATCGCTCACATCCAATAGAAATTCACCTCTTGAGTGTAGATTGAGGAGCCATACTAAAAGTATTGTATTTTCTTTCATTTTAGCGCTACAGAAGCTAAATTTTTAGACGGTAATATGCACAATGGTGCCGATTTTCTTGTGAAAGCACTAAACTAAAATTAGAGAATCGCTATCTTTTACTAACAGGCAGCGCGAGAAAAGGACGGCTATAGCTATGAACTAAGTTGGAGATGTCAAACTAGTTCACGCCTTGCGCTTCACCGTGTTTTTAGTCGACATGTTTTTACGTGTCGTCTAAATGTCTATGGAAAAATTAGTTCTAACTAATTTGACAGCTCTAATTTACTTCCGTCCCTTTCTTGTCATAATAGAGAGAAAAAGTTAGCAACAGCCTAAATTAAGTTTAGTTTGTGCACAACAGAATCGGCACCAATTGCTACTAAATGATACAAAATTTTCAAAAATATTCATCTATTACTTAACTAACGAGTTCCAGGTGGCTCCTCAATTCAGACGTTTAGATTGAGGAGCCACTTTTGCATTAAATATAACTAGTGATATATTTTGCTGATAAATCTAGAATTCGTGCTGCAAAATCAGCTACATTGCTGCTAAATAATGGTGAGATCAGATTTTAAAAATCTGATATGGCTCCTCAATCCTTACGGACATTTTGCTCTCACGTTTGACACGCCTGCTGACCGATGTGGCGATGTAGATGCCGCCACAATACAGTACATTTATACATATAACTTCATACATAAGCATAATTACCTAATGTATTATATACTAACCTTCCTGAAAGTATGTAGATTACGGTAGTGAAAGAATCGTCAAAATTGGTTCAGTTTTGTTTATAATGTGTACAAATCGCGAAAGTTTAAAGAGTTTAATTGGTTCATTAGTTTTTGAGAAAATCGCGAACAAACAAACAAACATACATACCTAAATACGGGTCGAATACAGAATCTCCTTTTTTGAAATCGGTTAAAAAGAAAACTCGATCTTTTGTCAAGTGGTTAAAACCTAGTAAGTAATAGAGAATGCTGGGAATTTTAAGAGGTACTATTGAGAAAATGGATGCCTCTACACCTTAAAGTTGTTTTTTGTATAGGTACACTGATTCATTGAAGAAATCCTGCCCGTATGGTCCTTTGTTTTATTTTGTCATAAGTACAATTGCAGCATGCAAGCAAAATTGTTTCAAAATTGGAAAGGCCTGGCCTTTGTCGATAGTACCACTTCAAAGTTTTTAATTTTTGGTATTTTTGTTCCCACAGAAGCTCATATCGATGCGGCGATCCAGCACATGCTGGCAATGGGCTTTACCAACGAGGGTGGCTGGTTGACCCAACTGCTGGAGAGTAAGGACGGCAACATCGCTGCAGTGTTGGATCTGCTTACCCCCATCAACCCCAAGAAGTAGACGTCGCTTTCTTTTGCCATATAAGGCATAAATATTACTAGTTATTATTCTTGATTATGTTATTTAGGATAACGATGTTACTCCACATTTATTGACAAATATCTAACAAATATTATTATGTGATTGTTCTCCAAGGAGGCATACCTACGATAATGGTTATCAACTGTAGATGTGATAGGGAAATTATTATTCCATTTCCAACTCAATCTGATTATTGAGTTGGAAATGGAATAATAATTTGCTAATTTAGACATGTAAGCCCTATATGCATTATTATATGGGTGCAGGGATTAATATAACAAATACATTATTATCCATAGATTTAGTACCTAGTTCTATTTTCTCTTCTCTTTATCCATTTAAGTATTTTCAGATCTTGCCTTACATTTAACTCTACTGCATTATATATGATATGATAATATCCACATATTTCTGAAGACAATTATTATTAATACTTATTCTTATCAGTGTCACATTGTTTTTATTTAGTTTATTTCCTGTAGTGATTTCATTCTCTAACAAAATTCCAAAATACAAATATGTTGCTATATTCCAGTGTGGATAATTCTAAACGAATGTGATATTTAGTTATGACTGAATTTATCGTAGTATCATTATATTTAGTGACATTATTAGGTTTATTAGAATATAGTTCTATACATACGAACTGTATGTATTATTGTAATAAATTTAATGGTTATATTAATAAAGGATTTAAAGGGAATCAGAGTTTTAATACACATATTTTATTTTAGGAATCCATATGAATATTTTTTTGTTTTGACATTTTCTTGCCTCTCATTTAGCAAGGCTTTAGCTAATGCTTTGTCAAGTAACTTTGCTGCGACTCTGAAAACAAAAAGATGTAGGTACATTAACCACTCGTATTAACATTAACGATAACGCCGGTAATTACAGAAACAGTTAAAGCCATTGTCTCGCGTACATCTGCGTTCTGCGGTTTGCGTGCGGTATACCAAGGGTTAAACCTGAATTTCAATAATTTCAGTTAATCCTGGACTAGAAGACACATTTACTAAAACATCGTGGGCCAGTTAGGATAGCAGTATTTGGGTTACTCGGCTCTACTGTTAATATTAGGTAACATTAGTTTGAGGTCCTACTACAATACATATTTTCAAATTCAAATTCTTTATTGCGAACTAAGTGTATAACTTTGAAGATGTTAACAATAGTAGGTTCTTAGAACTTAGTTGCCTGTTAAGGCATTGCAATTTAAATTGTTATAAATATTTAAAAACATAGGTATACGTAGGTACTCAGTATTATAGTTATACAATTTACATTATATTATATTAGTTATCATTATTCAAAATTTTTTATTTTTATTTTAATAGACTATTCTTACAATTTACATTACTTTATTCAACAATCTTTTAATATTTAATAATTAATTTCTTCAAGGAATTCTTTTACAGAGTAATATGCCTTTTTAATAAAAAACCAATTGAATGTAGGTTCTTAATGTCTATAGGTAACTTATTATATATCTTTATGCCCATACAAAAAATGCTATTGCTATATACTGCAGTGTGGGATGTTTTATTGCATAATGTATTTTTGAGTCTACTGCTTGTACTTTAGTACTTTTATGTAAGTAAATCAAATTACGGACAGACGGAATTACGGTGTGTATAGGTAGTGTTGTAAAAGACTACTAGAGTTAATTAGATATTCGCGCAAAAACGTGAATTTCAAGGCTTTGAGCCAAAGTCCTTTGAGTTCTTTTGAGTCCAGTTTTTTGAGCTGACTTCGAGTCATGAGATGATACCAATATAAAATTATAAATTTGTTTTTTTTTAATGACTGATCCTTGAACAAAAAAACAAATTTATTTACTCATTTAGGTTTATTTAATTGTTTTATACTTAAAATCATTTCATCATCATTCTCCTGCCCTTATCCCAATCTATTTGGGGTCGGCGCAACATGTCCTTTTTTTCCATACTTCTCTATTATTCGTCATCTCGGTAGTCACCCCCTTTCTAGCCATGTCATCTTTCACACAATCCATCCATCGTTTCTTTGGTCTTCCCCTACTCTTATAGCCATCGACATTCATACTCAAAACTTTCCTCACGACATTTTCCTCACTCCTCCGCATCACATGCCCATACCATGACAGCCGATTTCCGCACAACTTTTCAGTCACCGGTGCCACTTTTAGACTTCCTCTTATGTACTCATTTCTTATTCTATCCATTCGTGTAACACCACACATCCCTCTTAGCATTCTCATCTCAGCTGCATGCAACTGCTTTTCATTCATCCCTTTTGTGGCCCAACATTCTGATCCATACAAGACAGCAGGTCTAACCATTGTTTTATATATCTTCCCCTTAAGTTTATGGGGAATGCGGGAGTCGCAGATTGTCCCCGTGACCTGCCGCCATTTCATCCATCCAGTGTTAATCCTTTGCTTAACCGTCCGATCTACTTCGCCATCGCTTTGCACGAGTGAACCGAGATACCGAAAGTCGGAGCAGACTGGAAGAAGCGCGCCATCAAGCGCTATGCCTCCAGAACTGGAGATACCGCCGAAATCGCAGAACATATATTCAGTTTTGGTTCTGCTGATTTTCAAGCCAACATTCTCCAGTTTCTGTTGCCATTTCTCCAATCTGCTCCGAATCTCAGGTAAATCTTCACCGACAAGAACAATGTCATCGGCAAACAGCATGCACCAGGGTGCCTCTTCCTGTAGATTCGATGTCAGAGCATCCATAATCAACAGGAAGAGGTAGGGACTTAAAGCCGACCCTTGGTGCAAGCCAACAGCCACATTGAACTCGTTGGTATTCCCAGCAGCCGACCGGACGTAGGTACGAGATTGACTGTACATAGCACGAATTAACTCTACATACTTCCCGGGCAAACCTTTCTCTTTCAAGGCCCACCACAACACATCCCGAGGTACCCTAACATACGCTTTCTCCAGATCAATGAACACCATGTGCAAGTTCTTGTGTGCACGTCTGTATTTCTCGCACAATTGGCGGAGTGCAAAAGTGGCGTCCGTTGTTCCTCGTCGACCTGGCATAAACCCAAACTGGTTCGGGGTAATTTCACTCTCCTCTTGCAGTCTTTTCTCTATTACTTTCTCCCATACCTTCATACTATGTGACATGAGCTTTATTCCTCGATAGTTGTTGCAGTCCTGTACATCACCTTTATTCTTGAAGATGGGCACTAGCGAACTATTGCATCATTCTTGTGGGATCCCTCCTTCATGCAACAACTTATTAAAGAATAAAGTCAGCCACATACATCCATCTTCTTTTAAGCACTTCCATACTTCTACTGGTATATCATCTGGGCCCAAGGCCTTTCCATTTTTCATACTTTGAACTGCCTTTCTCACTTCATCCATGCTAATTTCCCTCACCATACCCATATTTACTTGTACCTCTTTAAGCACACCATTCCATTCACTCTCTTCGTTCATTAGCCTTTCAAAATAAATCTTCCATCATTCTTTTATTTCGTCATCTTTGGACAGAACCTTACCGGCGTCGTCTTTCATACATTTAATGTGAATAATATCTCTCGTTCTCCTTTCTCTTGCTTTTGTAATCCGGTAGAGCTCTTTCTGGCCTCTAGGGTTGTCCAGTGAGTCATACAACTTCTCCTGCGCCTTAGCCCTCGAAACTGCTACCGCTTTTTTTGCCTTTCTCTTGCACTCTATATAAGTGTTCTTCTTATCATCTTTCAAACTATCATTCCCATTTTCTACGCCCTGCCATTCTTTAAACGCAATTTTCTTTTCTTTGAGCATCTTTTGCACGTCTTCATTCCACCACCATGTATCCTTTTTTATCATACCTTTCCCATTCGATTCTCCAAACTTAAAATCATTTCATGGTAAACAATGGCTCCATACATGTTTTGCTTGAAAAATACCAATAGTGGGGGAGAAGGACTCTAGGAAAGGACTCGGACGAGTCAGTCCCGAGTTCTTTTAGACAAGACTCGAGTCTTCCTATAAAAGACTTCTTCTAAGCTTGTCGATGGCAATCTAAATGGACTCGGTCCAGAATACGCCTACGTGTTTGGCGCCATCTCTAGCGTCCATCAGTTTCTGTCACGTGCAGCTGACAGGACACGCAGGACATGATATTAACCCTTAATTGGGCGCACCCAAAAAGTTGCATTATCGGTCGCGCGGGGTGTGTTGCACCCCAGAATTAAATATTGAAATAAAATACGAAATACATGCAAAATCAGACTTTTATTTATGAGAACATTTTGATTTACACATTATTCATCTTTTAAACTTCTTATTGATATATATAATTAAAAAAATAACAAGAAAAAAGGACTTTAATAAACACTAGTTTTCTGAGTTACAATTTTGGCAGACTACTACCATATGGTCATTGCACACATGTTCATGGCACTTGGAGCAATTAGTCTTTGTTTTCCTATCCTTAGTTCTCGGACATATATGGCACCTTTTATATGAAGAAGATCTGCCTGCTCCAGAAACAGTTACTTGGTCCTGACTTTCATGTTGCCGTTTTAGGCGTTTTTGCAGCGGTCGCGGAAGTATTGGTAAGTTTGCTCTCGATATTTGGTGAGGTTTGACTAAATCGACAGCTAGTTGCTTCAGGAACATCCTTCGGGATATATTGGAGTCAATTTTCATTTTATATAATACGTAAGAATTGATACCGGTAACATTGAACAGGTGGAAAAATATCACCATCGGCCACCTTTTGGTACGTCTTCCTACATTATAATTGGCACACATTTGGTCGTTTGTGTCAACTCCTCCTTTCGTTTTGTTATAATAGTGAATAATTTCTGGCTTTCTTTTGTTACCTTCAACATTATCGTTGTGATGCATTGTGGATAAAAGCAAAACTGCTTTTTTTGGTTTCGGTACATATGAGCACAAAGTCATGTCTTTTTGGTAACCAAATAAGCTAGAAGTCTCCTCTCGTCTTTTATCTGGTAGGAAGCACTTTGGTATTTCGGCCTTATTCTTTCTCAGTGTACCCACCATGGTAAGCTTGTGATCATCCAATAGTGCTTTGGCCAGTGGAACACTGGTGAACCAGTTGTCCATAGTGACATTTCTTCCAGTCCCAGAAATAGGTTCTGTCAATCGTTTCACTAAATTTTCGGTATCAGAGGGCAGTTTGAATGGTCCATCAGGTTGAACTCCAACATAAACTTCAAATTTTTGTAAATAGTATGTTGCGGAGTCCACAAGAGCAAAATGTTTTATCCCGTATTTGGTGGGTTTGCTAGGCATATAAACCACAGCACAGAATCTACCACGGAACCCTGGCAACTGCTCATCAATGGTCACATTCTCAGACATACTATAACATTTTTGAAAATTGTCATTCATCAAAATGCAGAACTCTCTGATAGCCGCCAGTTTATCTAATGATTGCCTTTCCTCCCTTGTTGCTCGGCTATCAAAACGTAAACTCCTGAGAATAAAAAGAAACCTTTTGCAGCTCATTGTGTTAGAAAAAAATTCGATTCCTGTACCATCGTTGGCCCATAAATCTTGATAATTCAAATGCGCAGCACTCCCGACATAAAAAGGAGTCCAAAGAATGCGAGTAACTCTTCATAAGATACAACTTTACAATCACGTTCTCTCTGGAAGTTGTTTCTAACGGATATTATATATTCGTTCGTGTAGGTTAGAATAAGATCTATAGTTTCCCTTGAAAATATACTCAAAAATACTTCGCTCAATGTCGTTGCATCTCTAGCGGGCCCTCTAGGTCCAGCAGCTTCTGTCACAATGTTAGCATATCGAGTTCTTACCCTAGAGTCTGGTGCTTGTTTGAACCATTTTGTTTTTCCATTCTTTCCGAGGTAAAATGATTCATTACGTCTTCCATGACTTTGAAAAGAGCTGCCAAAGTTTTGTAATGGGACCTCATCATCACTACTCCATCGATCATTGGATTCGTTTTCGCTTTGCTCTGATTCACTGACATGATCACTCAATATAACTTCACGTTCTTGCTCATTTTCAGATGCACTATCGATAGCCTTCTCTTCTTCTTCCAACACCTGCCAATTTGCAGATCGTTCAAGTTACGTGACATTTTACAGATAACCTAAAACAAAAATCACAATGTAACCTCAAAAATGTCAAGATATTGAAAATTTACTATATTCAATATTACTGTAATTATTATTAGTCTAATAAAAATATTTTAGAGCATAAAATAACAAACTAACAATATTTACTTACCCGGAATTTAGACTACACAAACAGTCACCTGGGGTGTCGTGCACCCCAAACACGCTCTCCAAGCCCAACCGTTCACAACCGGGCGCCGCTCGCAACTGTATTGTAAACGTCGAACGCGTTTACGAAGCTACCTAGAAGACCAGCGCACTAATTTAATTTTTTTTTAAGTTATGATCCTGGCAACATGCGTTGGGGTGTACAACACCCCACGCGCCCAATTAAAGGTTAAGTGTCCCATCATTTGTGGAACAGCAATAATTTTTATCAGACTTCAAAAGCAACTGAGAAAAAAAAACTCGAGTCTTATTATTGTAAGACTTAGGACTCGAGTTTCTTACAACACTAGCTATAGGTGCACCTCTGCCCAACCCTTCGGAGAACCCAGGCATAATGTTATGTCTAAATCACATTATTTGAATAAACTTACATGCCCTGGTTGATGGCATCTTTCAAGGTCTTGGGTGCAACACTGCCTGGCCCATTCATATCAATTGTGCTGAATTTGCCCCCTATTTCTGTTAAGTTTTCTTGATCACTATAGCAGCTGGGACTCCCAGTGATCCCTACTATGAGTGATACAACACTGCAGCATTCTTCTTCAGCTGATGGATCTACTACACATTTGTCGCCGATTTTACATAGTGTGATCTGAAAATGTATACAAAATTTGAAATAACCACATAGGTTTCTGAACTAAAGAAGTTATCATAAAGACTATTTTAATAGAAATGCCTGATCATAAGTCATTTAGGACTTGATGGTTAGATTCTGCCTGTTTCCAAAGATACCGGCGAAAGTTGAATAGAAAATGGAACAAGAATAAAAGAGTAAAGCACCATACCAATAAAGGAGCAGTTCCTACATCCAAGAGCTTACTGTCATAGGGGTCATCAGATAACTGCAAGTCTACATCCCCTCCATCCATGAGTATCGCCTTCACACAAGGTATCCTTGTGTTGAAAAGGGCAGCCTTTACAGCCAAAGATACAGCATCACAAAGATTGCCTCCACATTCTAATATCTGAAAGAATAGAAGAATAATTCTTTTACATCAAAATCTAATTTACTGACGGGCAGGTGGGTAGAAGGTACATGAATGCACAAAATGTAAAGAAGTGCACACACTTACTTATTCACCAAAATAATAACACTGGTCTCTGTGAGACCGGGGAAGGTAGTTAAGGGTTGAATATCCTAAATGCCAAAGGCTAAGTTTTAGTTTTAGTTGAAGTAGATAAGTGAGTAAGTAAGTATATTGGATAATGCATCAGATCCTTACCAATATATCAACAAAAAGTTTCCAGCACTGCTTGCCCTCGAATATACAAAGTTGTTTTAAATTGAAAGCCTGTGATGATTGGTATGCTCCTTGCATCAAGTTAGCTATACCTATGGCTAACTGCTCACCACCCCTGCCTTCAAACTGTGGGGTAGCATTTGCAGAACTGTAAAAATAAACAGTTATAGCTTGGATTCTAGGTTTGCAACAAGAAATATTGGGAAACCTTAACCTTATAATAAACCTTTTGTAATACCGATTGTTCCGTTCCCATAGACAAACTGTGAAAACGGTTTTGCAGGGCATAGTTCCTAAATTAAGTTTTGTTGTAAAAAAAAAAGGTTTTACTTTGCTTAAAATGTGTAACGTTTTTACATGAAATTATTATAGAAACATTTGATGTAACTAAAGAAACACACTTATTGCTTTCTCAACTCACCAGTCAACGTTAAATTCAATCTTGCCCAAGTCAGGTTTATCTGGGCTTGGGGTCTCTATTTCTGTTTTGACTGCAACAAGTAAATCCGTGTTAGCAAGTCGAAGCCTTGCTGATCCTGTAGCGGTGTCAACGAGGTCCGTTTCAAGCTCCATCGGCCGGTAATCAATGTTTGATCGTCCATCGGATCGATAATCGTCCTACGCACAAAATAAGATATTGAATGGGTATGATTTTAAAAATTTTATCAAATAGTTATTGAGACATCATTATTTTATTATGTGCAAACAATTGCACTGTTAGAAGTTGAAATAGTAGATTTTTAAGGTGGTTATTTTAGGTTATGTTTAAACTTACTTGTACACCGTGAACGATAAATAGTTTTTCTGATGGACTAAGTAAGAGACCAGCCATTTAGACGGAAAGACGAGTTTTCGGAGTCTTTGTGGAATAAATACCAAAACACAATTACTAATAGTAATATGAAAAACTTGTTTTGATTTCAGTTTAGCAACAACCGTTCACAAAACATTCAGTTTGACAATGACAATGACATGAGTGACACTGACAGCACTAACAGCTGACATCAGTGTCACAGACAATAAAATCCGGCAGACTGACCCAAATCCATGGACCTAATAATGCCCAAATCACGTTTAGATAGATATTTCGAAGTTTTTAAAAAAAGAATTACCTTGTTTTTACAAAAAAAAAAACAAGCATAATGCGTGGGTTAATTGCGAAACACACCTTTTTTTTTTGTGGATGGGAAATCATCAAATGACTTCTCCCGCTCTGGGCAGAGCGGGAGGGCGTGTCAGACTTTTACTGACTAAAACCCACACGTGTTCCTTCAGTTGCCCGTGCCAGGGCCACGGTATCTCTTTCGAACTACCCGCGACCCCGGCGGCATCGGCCCAGTTGACCCCGTCACTGCTGACATCTCTTTGAGGCGCGCGTGGAACACAACGCGCCGTCGACCCGGGCCTGGTGTTCGGGGTTGGGGTGAGTTTAAATATAAACTAAGATTAAAGATTATAAAAAGACTATATTTCAGTACAAATGGGATAACGATTAAAACTAATGAGGTGAATAAGATGAGATTGAGTCGCGCCCGATATGATATCCGAAAGCGTACTGACTACTTATTCTAAGTAATACATAATAATTAAAGGCATGGCGCGCGGTGTCGCAATTACGCTGACATGAAATTATTGTTCGGTGATTGACCCGAACATGCTCCCGAGGGAGAAAAAGATGGGATTAGTGAGTAGATGTGGTTTAATGGGTAATGAAATTAATATTAACAAGGTGAGAACAATGTTCAAGTAATACTAAAATAGGTATGTAGGGTTAGTTATGTTAAAAGATGAGATAAAAGTACAATTACAAATTAAACAGAATCGCTACAGTGTAAATCAGGAAGAGAAAACACGCGAAAGATCGGTGAAGAGCCTCTATCTTCCTTTTTTTGTAAACACTCACTAGATAGAGCTAGTCGTTTAGGATCACTTTTCACTGATTTACTACTAGATTGCCCATTTTCCCTAATTTCACTACACTCAATCACAACACTTTCTGCAACGGTGTGTGGAGATGGCAACGCAGTCGCCGCAGGTGCTGTCGATCGCTCTGCTGTAGACGTGGAACGATTTCCTATACGTTGCCTTTGGCACCAACGTTTAAAACAGTGAGCTGCCACCAATATCAAGATTCCCAATATGATGAGATATATAGCAGTATACTGATGGACGTCGTGGTAGGAGATATTGGTGCTCAAAGGTTCACTCTGCTTCATAATCTCAAGACTTCTTTTAATAGCTTCAAATTGCCTGAGATTGTCTGAGTTATTGGGATCAAGGTCGTATGAGATTTCTGGCATAGTGATATTTATTATGTGATTGATTGGTGATATTTCTGGTGAGATAATCTTTGTCGTCGTGCTAATTATACTAGACAATCTTTTATTTGAATACACCATAATATCTTCTGTTTTTACTAAACAGCCTTCCCCAACACGCAACAGACCAGCATCTGATAACCTAACTACCTCAACTTTATTTTCACACAAAAGTTTGACGTTACATTTATTACAGCATAAATAATAATATTTGTTTTCCGATATTAACTCTCTCCAGTCATTCTTGCACGAGGTAGTTTTAGTTTTACAAGTTCTTGTTCCTGGGATCGTCTCGCATAGGCTATGATCATCTTTCATGTGGTGAATAGGCCTTCTGATATGACACAGAATAGTCACAGGGTTTTGTAACACGCATGACTGCAGATCCGTGTCTGTGATAGTTAAATATGAATCCTTTCTCATGTTGATGGCTGCTAATTCAGAGATAGTTTCGACCTTCATCATCATGTTATCTTTCACAATGCGTGGTACCGAGATAAGGTTGAATACCTCGTAAAGATCTCTTTCAATCAGGGGTATTTTTATTTCTATAATTAGGTATTTGCCAGAATATTTGGCTCTTACTTTGAGCAAGCCGTAAAGATCTTTAAGATTAAAGTTGTCGACAGGAACTACCAAGTCTCCAGATATTTGTGCTGATATTATGCTTAGCTCTGATCTGAGTTGCTTCGGAGATAACAAATGAAAATCTAATTTTCCACTATAAATATCAGTTACTGTATCTAAAATCGAGTCCTGGATTCGTCGAAGGGTATACAACAAGTTGTTGGCAGTGAAAGCCGAGGTTATAAAGTCTGTGACCATAGTTATGTTTTGCACTTGCTGAACGAGATTTTTATAGGAATCTTCGAGATAATTAAGCTTTTGATTTATTATTTTATGATGTTTGTTTATAGTTTTCTCCATCCTTTTCATGAGATTAAATTCAGCTTCTACGACCGACGTTTGGTTTTTCCAGAGGTTGTATAAATGGTTTTCATTGTGCTTTAAAAGGTCAATATCCTTCTCATATTTTTCTGCAAATCGTTGGTCCAACACTCCGAATAAACTATTTGCAACGTAGCCTACTCCGTCTAGCAAGCCGCGTCGCCGACGTTTCTTATTAGTCATAAACGAATCATTTATCATGACAATATTATCATAATGTTTAATTTCTTCGAACTCGTGCTCGAGTTGTAACATGACGCCGTCGCAAGGTGTTTGTGTTCTAATCGTAGAGCATAAGGTTTCGAGATACTTGATATACTTTAATAATGCCGCCGTTCCTTCTTGATAAGGATTTGTGTCGTAATAGACTATTAAATGCCAATCATCTCTAATTAAATGCATATTAGATATTTTGTCGAAGTAGACACTATTATTTGTCAGCAGGGTGAAGTTGTAGGATGCTTGAGCGGTGCTTATTAGTGACAGCAAAAATAATGTCAAAGATAAAGCCATAGCTGATAATGAGATAGGACGTTTTTTCTTCGCCGCTGGCAATTTATCATCAACTTTTGGGGCTTTTTGTTCTTGTTCATTTTTATTTGTTGGCAGTAAGGACAGTTTTAATACTGGGCGTTTTAAGAACCCGTTTTTGGTTTTAAGTGTGACGACCCTTACGTGTCCGTCACTTCCAGGATGCAGTGCTACTACGCGACCTAGACTCCATTTTCCTGGGGGAAGGTTGTCGTCTTTTATAATAACGATGTCGTTAAGATTGGGATCTTTTTGATGCTGTCGCCATTTGGACCTCGTAGAAAGCTGCGAGAGGTAGTCAGTCTCGCTGCGGTGGTAGGGGAGGCTCGCGGATGAGTGCTAACGCGTGCCCGTGTTCCCGCCATTAAGCGGCAGAGGAGGACACCGTGGAGTTTTAGTGGGTTAGAGTCCCACATAACTGCACTATCTCCCCGTGGTAGTGCAGTATGCATGAGCATTTCTCCACGATAAAAAAAAAAAAAAAAAAAGGTAGTCAGTCTTCCATTTATCCCATATATCTTGATAGATTTTTTGCGTCAAGTGCCAACGTGTTCTGAGATCATGCTCTGTTTCGACAATCGTTAAGTTGGGGCCACTTGCTAAAAAGTGAGCCGGGGTCAAAAAGTCTAGATCCTCAGGATCTTCTGTCAAAGGGCACAGTGGTCTGGAGTTCAAACAAGCCTCGAGTTGGGATAGTAGGGTAATATATTCCTCGTAGGTTAATTTTTGCTCCCCCACGACACGCTTGAGATGATGTTTTAGGCTCTTCACTGCAGCTTCCCAGAGTCCGCCAGCAGATGGCCATGATGTGGCGTTAAAGTGCCACTCAATGTTCATTTCAGAGATTGTCGAGGTTACCTCTTGGTCAGACAAGATGTAGGAGATTTCTGCAAACTCTTGTTTTAAAATTTTGTTGGCTCCTATGAGGTTAGTTCCCTGATCACTATAGATGTGCCCAGGAACTCCTCTTCTAGCCGACATTCGTCGAAGCGCAGCAATAAATGCTGACGCTGTGAGATCTGAGACGATTTCTAAATGTATGGCTTTAGTTACCATACAGACAAAAACTGCGACATATCCTTTACAGGTTTTAATGCCACGACCTTTGTTTGCCTTAATAAGGATGTGTCCGGTATAATCTATACCAGTGTGGTAAAAAGGTCGGTTAGGAATCAATCGTGCTGGAGGTAGGTCACCCATGATTTGATGTTGTGGTATGGGATTATGTCTTTTACTTTTGACACACATTCTTAATCGTTTCTTTGTGACCCTGTTTCCTCCAAGAATCCAGTATTTCTGTCTTATAAATCCAGTAGTCATTTTTACTCCACCGTGAAATACAAGTTCGTGGGATTCATCTATGATAAGATCTGCCAATTTCGATTGATTCGGGATTATGATGGGATGCTTCATTTCAGGATCAAGATTCGAATGTTTAAATCTGCCACCGACACGGAGCATTTGATTAGTGTCTAGTATGGGATTGAGATTAAGAATTTGGCTTTTCTTATTTAGTGGTTCATTATTTTTAAGCCGTGATATTTCTTTTGATTTGCCTGCAATAAGGGTTACGTGTGTTACATTTTTTCTCAGTATTTTGCAATACACCACGCAAGCGTATGCTTTTGTGCTAGCGTTGCAAAAGCCATGGAGTTCGATGATATCTTCTTCCTGGGTTTGAATCCAACGTGGTATTTTAAATCGAGATATATGAGATAGATCGGCTTTAATAATATTCCACTCTAACGAGATTTCTTGAGGGACAGGGTGGTCCCAACCCAGGTCTGATTTCCATAATTCTTGGAACAAGATCTTAAGTTTTATTGTGACTGGAGCCAGCCAGCCCAAGGGGTCAAAAACTTTAGATATTTGAGATAACAATTGTCTCTTTGTAAGGATGTCTTGAGAGATAAATTCTATAGGATGAAAGATAAATTGATCATTTTTTGGTTCCCAACGAAGACCTAAAGTTTTGGTCGACTCCGGTTGCTTAAAGTCAAAGTCTTCCTTTTGAAGTGCATCTGAACCATCTATTAATTCCGGCAAGTTTGATCGCCATTTTCTGAGATTAAACCCACCAGATTTGAGCAGGTTGATCATGTCTACCTTGAGCTGTGTAGCTGCTCTCGCTGAATGTTCACCATGCATAAGATCATCCATGTTAAACGGGTGTTCTAAGACGTCTGGAGCACAACTTTGTGGATAGTTTGGCCTTTCATCGATGGCCAGTTGCTTCAGTGACATCATGGCCAAAAAAGGTGCGGCTTTTGTGCCATAGGTAACTGTCGCTAACTGAAATTCTTTCAAAGGTTGAGATGGATGGTTCCGCCAGATAATTTTCTGATATTTCTGATCATCGGGATGTAGCCAGATTTTGCGAAACATTTTTTCTATATCTGCTGTAAAAGCATATCTAAATTGTCTCCATTTTAAGATAAGGCTCTGAAGGTCTTGTTGTAAATTGGGTCCTCGGCACATAAGATCATTGAGGCTGTATCCACTCGAGGTTTTTGCCGAGGCATTAAAGACCACTCGCAATTTAGTAGTTGATGACTCAGATCTTTGGACACAATGGTGCGATAAGTAGCAGTCCGGCTGTACGTGTGGCGCAACGGGTGTCATATGTCCGAGCTCTAGGTATTCGGAAATAAACGATTTATAATCATGTGCCACTGCTGGTTGCTTACTTAATTTCCGCTCTATTTGGAAAAATTGAGCAATCGATTTTGATTTCGACTCGCCTATATTATTCTCAAAATTTTCTTTGAATGGTATTTTAACGACATAGCTTCCATCTTCCCGTCTAGAGGTCGAAGATTGATAAAACACGATGCATTTTTGATCTTCTTCTGATATTGCTGGAGATTCATGTATGTCCTCCACTTCCCAAAATTGCTGTATCTCTTCGATATTATTTAGGATCACATTGCAATGGTACGTTTTGTAGTTGCCGCTTAAGATCTATCCCAACTGGGTTTGTTGGGCAATGGGCAACATACCTTCTGATCGACAGATACCATCCATGAGGATAGTGGAATATATATCTGCCCCAAATAGGATATCAATAGGCCTACTTTTATAAAATTCGGGATCTGCTAGAGTTATTTGGTTAAGAGTAGGCCAGTCTGGCTTAGGTAAGGTACAGCTGGGTAAATTATTTATCAGTCTATTCATTATGTATATGTCCGTTTCAAAGGTGAAATCGCTAGCTAACGACGAACATTTGATGGTAATCATGCCCTTACAGTTGTTTTCCTTATTTCCTATTCCAGAGATATAGCCGTTACATTTCCGTCGCGGCAGTCTTAACAACTGTGCTGCGCTTTCCCTAATAATGGATGTCTGTGACCCTTGATCTAAAAGGACTCTCATTTTTTGGTAAGATCCGTCCGCTGCTTGTACGTTAATTATTGCTGTGGCAAGCAATATTTCTGAGGGTTCTTTAAGAAGCGATGCCACTGTGTTACTTTCTTGCTGTTGAGGTGACGATTTCGTAATCGTGGCTGCATTTGACCCAGATCGATGTGACGTAAAAGATTCATGCAAAATGGTATTGTGTTCTTTATTGCATTCTTTGCATCTTATTTCGGAAAGGCATTTTTTGCCTTCGTGATAATGTAAACAATTATTACAAAGGTTCAAGTTAGCAATAGCATTTTTACGTTCATTAGGTTGCAATTCCAATAATTTTTGATTTGCATGAACTCGATGATCGTTGGCGTTGCAAATAGGGCATTGCTTGCGATGGTTAATTTTGCGTTTGGACTTTGACGATTGCGAAACTTGGTTTGTTGAGTAATTCGTTTTTGGATTATTATAATTTTGTTTATAATTGGAACCCTTTGAAAATGATGGTTTGGTATTGTTGTTGGATTGAGATGAGGATGATTTCTGCGTAGAATTTTCATGCTTCTTTCGTGAAGTTTCCAGCATCATAAACTTAGTTTCCAAAAAATTAAGGAAATCTTCCAAGACGGGCAACTCTCGCGGGGATTTAAGGCTTGTAGATAATCCTCGTATGTATCTGAGTCCAATTTTTGAGACAATATACATACCAGGAAAGGGTCCCAGGAAGACACATCGACTCCCAGATTCTTGATAGCATTCACGCTCTCGTACGTAGTGTCGTGAATGCGTTTTATATGATTTGATGATTGCTGCTGGTTTGTAGGGATATTCATGAGATTGTTAAGATAAGAAGTAAAGATCATTCGTTTATTATTATAACGATGATTGAGGATATTCCAGCACACAGGATAATTGTCGGAGCTTATTTGGAGATGTTGGATCAATTTTTCGGGCTCACCTTTGATCTTACTCTTTAGGAACTGCATCTTTTGTGCATTCGACAACGAGGGGTTGTTGTGCACTGCTTCGGTAAAAAGATCTTTGAACGAAATCCACTTATTGTAGTTTCCCTCAAAGGTGACTATCTCCATTTTAGGAGTTGATTGTTCAATATGCGCAACGGACCACATTTTCTTATTGATGTCTTTCTTGATTTTGTTGTAATATTGCTCATAATGAGTAAATTGCTCTTCGTACTCGGGGTTTGATCCGCCATACTCGTTGTCCAGCTCCCAATGAAGCGAGTCAATAGCCGCCCAACGAGATTGTATCGTCTTCAGGATGTCTTCAAACTCCCATTTTTCCGTGACGAGATTAAGGTCGATATTAGAAGATGTTCTCAAGAAAGCCTTAAAGTTGGTAGCTTGCTTTTTGAAGAGACCTTTGGCTTTACTCTCTTCAAGAGCAGGGGTTTTAGAAGCAGCGTTAGATGCGAGGTTCGAGGTTCGAGATTCCGCAGTAGGTTGGAACGTAGGAGGTTTCAACTCAGGGGTTTGCGGTCTGTTTGCGAGAGGATTATAGACTTGAATAGTAGTTTTAATGTTGTTGTATTTTTCCTTCATTTGATCGTATTGATTAGTACTGAAATATGTATGAGATTGATCACCAAAAGATAACAAAGTCATATGATTATTATGGAACTCTGTAAAGTATTGTTCCAAGGTAGCTAATCGACGACGTAAGTAGTCTGAGGTCTTGCTCTCTGCACCATCTTTCTTGAAATTGGTGAAGAGCCTATCTACGGCTTCGATTAGTTGCTGTTGGGTTACTAAAATGTCATCCATTTCCGACATTATAAAGATAAAAAGGAGACCTTACTTGTACTGAAGGCTTCTTTGGAGATCAAATGTCCTTGCGATGGCTGCAAGAACAAACCTGGAGTAACAGCGCGATGAGATGACGCGATGCTTTTGTAAACACCAGGTTCAATCAGTATCAGCAGGATGATGGCACGTTCCGTCCGGGGCACCGAGATAATTTAAGATCAGCAAGATGATGGCACTTTTCCGTCTGGAGCACCGAGGTCAGTTAGGATCCGCAGGATGGTGAAATTTTTGGAAAGTAAATCCACTCAGCTCTGTTTGCCAGGGTTTGGCAATAAGTTCCAAGCGAG
The DNA here is from genome assembly GCA_946251885.1 of Cosmia pyralina. NCBI lineage: Eukaryota > Metazoa > Arthropoda > Insecta > Lepidoptera > Noctuidae > Cosmia > Cosmia pyralina. Next base: position 9,906,015 of record OX276343.1, read on the forward strand.
ACACTCACACAGTACCGTTAGTTGATACACGCGTAATGGTCCCGCTCCGATGGCTCGAAGGACCAATGTTCGGGGTTGGGGTGAGTTTAAATATAAACTAAGATTAAAGATTATAAAAAGACTATATTTCAGTACAAATGGGATAACGATTAAAACTAATGAGGTGAATAAGATGAGATTGAGTCGCGCCCGATATGATATCCGAAAGCGTACTGACTACTTATTCTAAGTAATACATAATAATTAAAGGCATGGCGCGCGGTGTCGCAATTACGCTGACATGAAATTATTGTTCGGTGATTGACCCGAACACCTGGTCCTTACCGGACGGCGAGCTGCCCATTACTCGTCGTCCGCAAGCCCGCGCCTACGGTGGCCGGGAATCGGCAATCGATTCCCGCCGCCCAAGGCGTCTCCTACGGCGGCTAGGGGCGCGAGGGCGCGGCTGTTGCCTCTTCCTCCCGCGTTCCGCTTCCTCCTTCGCGAGTATTACTGCTTCGCAGAAGGAGGTGACGGCCTCCCATGCACTCTCGCTCCGCACCATGGCCTGGACCAGGTTTGGACGCGAGAGATCGCCGATCGCCTCCGTGAGAACACGGCGGTGCTCCGCCCAAGCCGGGCAGACCTCCACTGTATGCTCCACCGTGTCCTCCGGGTGATCCACACAATGGTGACACCCGGGCGTTTTCTCCCGCTTTATCCGAAACAGGAACCTCCCGTAACAACCGTGTCGGTGAGGACCTGCGTCAGGCGGAAGGTGAGGACGCCGTGGCGCCTCTCCAACCACTCCTCAAAGAGGGGACTATCGCCGCAATTTTGACGACACGGTTGGCGCAGTGGTTGAGCGATTGACTGCTGCGCAGCATGTCGCGGGTTCGATTCCCGCACGGAACAAATATTTGTACGACCTACAAGTATTTGTTCCGAGTCTGGGTGTTTTTCTATCTATAATATGTATGTATTTACAAAAAAAAAAAAATGTATATAAGTAGTTTATCAGCCATCTCGTTACCATAACACAAGCATTAGGTTGCTTAGCTTGGGGCTAGATGGCGTTGTGTGATATGTCCAAACATATTTATTTATTTATTTATTATTTATTTATTTATTAATTGTGGCGTGCCCAGCGCTGGGTTGCGACAATCGCACTCTCCATGTCGCCATGAGATCCCGCCGGAGCTCTTTCCGCTGTACCGTGATTTCTCGCGGCAGCGGAGTTACGCCCCGGCGTTTCGCCTCCTCGCGCCACTCCCACACGTGCGCGAGGACTTTTGCCTCCAGATCCCATGGCGGTAATCCGGCAAGGAGGCTCGCCGCCTCACAGGAGACCGTGCGGTATCCCCGGACTAGCCAGATGGCCGTGACCCTCTGGGACGCGTTCAACCGGCGGGCTGGTCGCAGCCTCAGGGAACGCGCTCACACCGGTGCCCCGTAAAGGGCCATGGACCGCACGACCCCTGCGTAAAGCCTCCGGCAGGAGGCGTTTGGACCCCCCAGATTGGGGAGCCGCTTCAAGGCAGCCTCGGCCCGCTCCAGTCTGGGAGCCAAACGTCGGAAGTGCTCCACGAAGTTCCACCGGCTGTCGAGGACGAGTCCCAGGTACTTCATCGTCGACTCGACCCCGATGTGAACCTCTCCTACCGTTATTTGGGAACCCGACGGTGGCGCGTTCCGAGGACCATGAAAACACATGACCTCGGACTTGTGCAGGGCCACCTCGAGTCCTAACTGCCGGATCCTCTCTACGATTTTCGCAACCCCGCGTGTCGCTAGTTCGGCCGCCGCCTCGTGCGACCTCCCCTGCGTCAGGACCAGCGTGTCGTCAGCGTAATATAAAACGCTGACGCCGCTAGGGAGGTCAGCGCGCAGCACCCAGTCATACCCGATGTCCCACAGATGTGGCCCCAGGACCGATCCCTGTGGGACACCGCACGACAGCTCTCGCCGGTTCCACTCTCCCTGATAACCGGGGTAGATGACAGCCCTGTCCGTCAAATAGGCCTCGACCACTCGACGGAGGTAGGTTGGCACCCGGTATACCGGAGTGCCTCCCTGATGCAACTCCAGAGCAGGGTATTGAAGGCGTTGGCGATGTTTAGAGACACCGCCAAAACGACCCCACCCCGGGCCACAGCATCCCCCGTCGTGAGTGCTCGCACGCGCATGATGGCGTCCATCGTAGAGCGCCCCCTGCGGAAACCAAACTGGCTCTCCGCCAAATCCGGCCCCTCCTGCACCAGCCACCCGACGAGGCGGTCTGCAATGACTCTTTCAAAGAGCTTGCCCACCTCGTCGAGCAGTACGATGGGCCGGTAAGCGGACGGAGAGTCCGCAGGGCGCCCCGGCTTCTTAATGAGGACCAGTTTCCCTGTCTTCCAACGAAGTGGGAACTGGCCCCTCTCCAAGCATGCGCTTAGGAGCCCCCCTAGTCGAGACCCAAGAGCCCCAAAGGCCAGAACCCAAGGTCTTCCTGGCAAGCCGTCGGGTCCTGGGGCGGTATTTTTGGCACTCAGCCTACGTACCGCCGCTCTCAGATCTACCTCGGTCACTTCCGGAGCATCGTCGTCGTCGTCGGTAATGTGGTCCGCATCGGGCACCGCAGGAGGCGGAGCCATGGGCGGGGGAGTATGTTCCCCTCGCGAAGGGAACAGAGCGCTCACCACGTCCTCCATGAGCTGTGGCCGGAGACTCTGCGTCAGCGGGGGAGCCCATGGGCGGAGTTTATCCCGCACCATTTTGTAGGGGCGTCCCCACGGGTCTCTGTTCAGAGTCCCCAACGACTCCTCGCGAGCCAGACCCCTGGCCCGCGAGATCTCCGCTCGGAGGGTAGTCTTCGCCGCTCTATACCCCTCGTACAGCTCCGCCTGCATGGCTTCCGTATCCGGTGGCCGGATACGGAGCCTGCGGTGCCTGGTGTACCGGTGCCGCGCAGCAACGCACGCCTCGCGCAGAGCCGTCAGCTCTGGCGACCACCAGTACACCTGGCGCCAAGCGCGTCCGGGTTGGACCCGGGTCATTGCCACGTCACATATTTCGGACATGGCCTGCCGGAACCACTCCGCCTCGTCGTTGATGTCAGCAGGCCTGTCCGGTGGTGACACCCAGGCCTGCCCGATCGAGGCTTCCAGGAGGAGCTCCCGGTCCAGCTGCTTCAGCGCCCACCGCGGACCACTCGGGGCCTGTCGGACCGGCGCGCTCGAGGTCTGGGCGGAGACATCAAACCGGATGTACCGGTGATCGGAATAGGTCTCCACCACCTCCATGACGTGCCAGTCAACAACATGCGGCAACAGAGCGGGGCTGGCAAACGAGATGTAATTCCACCACTGATTCACCCCGCATCGGCACACATGTGGGGACAGAACCCCGATTTAGGACGACCAGGCCTGTCTCCAGAGCCCAGTCCTCCACCATTCTGCCCCGTGTGTCCGTATACCGGGAACCCTAAGCCATATTCTTGGCTTTAAAGTCCCCGAGGACGAGCACGGGAAGGGAACGGAACCCGACGACGACGGTTTTCAACTCCGCAAGGGAGTTGTGGAACTTGGCGAGAGTTCGGTTCGGGGAGAAGTATACCCCTACCACGACAATCTCCCCGAACCGTGCTGCAACGCAACCCTGTCCTCTCTTAACAGCTTCGAGGGACAGGGTACCGGCGGCAGCCGACGAAATGAGGGTCACTGAGCCGCTCAGGTCCTCCACCCAGTAATCACTGGGCGGGACAAAGTACGGCTCAGCGACCACGGCGATGTTAATCGACCACTGCGCCATGCTCTGGAGCAACAGATCCTGAGCTGGGGCGCAGTGGTTGATGTTCGCTTGGAGGAGGCGTAATGGAGCCAAGTAGGGTAGGATTGGGGGACCTGGATCAAGGATCCAGGTCCCCCAATCCTCTATTCAAACTGGGTGTTGTATTCAAAATCCTCTATTCAAAATGAAGATTGGATTCAGAATCCTCTATTCAAACTGAGTGTTATATTCATAATGAAGGTTGCATTCAGAATCCTCCATTTACAATGAAGGTTATATTCAGAATCCCCCATTCAAAATGAAGGTTGTAATCACAATCCTCTATTCAAAATATAGGTTATAGGTATTCAGAATGAGTGCTGTATTCAGAATCATCTATAATATTATACCGAAGAGATTCATAATCTGTTGCTAAGCACAACAGAGTGATTGTTTACATAACAATCACATTTCCATTCCCGTTAAGGAAACAGATCGCATTCTCTTCTACCCATCGTGTGCCTCACAGCTATAAAGTTTTAATTATTAATTTACATCAAAAATCAGCATGTAATATGTATTAATAGTGTTTATGAACACATGCCTAATATGAGATTGTTTTATTTACTAAATGTAACTATGTGTTCAGTGTGTAGGACTAGGTGTCACCTGCTCATGACTCGTTTTTTAACAGAGTGATAGAAATAAAACAACTGAATTGTAACTACTAGTTTATTCATATTTTTTGACGCAATTTGCTTAAAATGTCCTTAACACATTTATAAATATCATCATTAAATACGTTCCGCACAACATGTTGAGCACATATATTAGCACTACACTCACATGGTGAATTTGTGAAATCTTCGGCGTCAAAAACTTGAATTCGTATTATTTTACTGCGATGACCCGTTGATGGTTTCTGTATATATGAGTAAACAACATCTTCATTTCTTCGTCTTTTATTATTGTTGCTAGTGCTCATATTGCTGCAAGGCGGTGTATCCTCAAATTGGAATGGTTGAAATGGTCTTTGTCTCTCTAAATAGTTGACCCCATTTTGAGGTAGGGTTTGTTCAGCAGGAATTGGCGAGTATGAAGAATTAGTTGGGAAAATATCGCTGGACATCTGAAACAAAGAAGTAGAAACTAATTAATTAAATAAGACTAAAATTAGAAGGTTGCGAAGACGAGCGTTTACGACTTTACGTTGTAAAGAACTATACTAGAATAGATCCCTGTGACAATTACATAGCTAATTATTATAATAGGTAAACATTATTTTATTAATAATAATTTTAAACACTTTTTGATAAAATATTTACTTACCGACATCGTTGAGCAGATAACACAACTTCAATGTTTTTTTTTTGTCATCTTGGATTGGTTTATATAGGTTCTGATCCATTTTTTTTTTGTCGCTAAGGTTCAATTTAATTTCGTTTTTATGTAAGTTGTTTGTGTGCATGTGTGTTTTTGTGCATCCGAAACTTACGGCTCCTGTTGTCTCCATGGGTGGCTAGGAATTTGTGACACGTATGCAAAGACGCATTGTGATCTACAGACGAGCGTTATAACCGCAGCGTTTAATCGCAGCGGATGTTCCCCTAAGTCATTCGATTCAATAATCACACTATACATAAATTATATTACATATATACTTATGTTTTTATTTTAACCTCTCAAGGGTTGCTAATGAGACACAATTGATAATCTATTGTTAATGGCACCTGTGGACCCGCACTGACATTCAATGAATTAAGCGTTTAAAACGCTGCGGTTATGACGCTCGTATAGAGATTTTATTATCGATTTAAAAATGCTGCGCTTGCAATCCGGGTGATGAACTTATTTTCGCATAAATGCAATTTTACAAATTAGGAGATGTGTGACGCGTTTTTACCTCTATATAAAGGTGTCAAGACAAAAGTTCACCACCAAAACACCACTGGAAGTACTCGGTGCTCCTGAATTTCTGCATCAAGACAAGTACAGCAGTAGCAGGCTTTAAAATGTAAGTAATTTATTTATTTATTATCTTTTCAATCACTCGTCAACTATTCATTAATTTTGTCTATTCTTCGATTCAATGATATAATGTATTCACTCGTTGAATGTCCATTTTTTAACTGAGTATTTAGGTACTAATTTATTTTATTCATCATCTCTCAAATTATCTTTTCAATCGATTAATTTATTTCAGTCAAATAATTAGTGCACCTTTTCTGTTCATTTAACCTATTCACTTATTTAAAGCAATTTAATCCGTGCATGCACTGACAGTATTTTTCTTTGTTATCTACTAAATAAATATATATTGTTGCAGGTCGAAACAAACAGCTAGCCAAATTTTCTCTTCCGACGATGAAGCCGGACATCAGCAGCTGATGAAAAAACCGCAGGACTACAAAGCGTCATCTTCATCGCTGACTTCTAAGCACAACAAGCAAACCGCGACAGGCTTTAAGATGTAAGTAATTTATTTGTTTATTATCTTTTCAATCAATCATTAACTTTTCACTTATTTTATCTATTCTTCTGTTGAATCATTTCAGTTATTTATTAATTTAATCATTTTACTATGTATTCACTTATTAAGGTTCTATTTGCATCTAAGTATTTAGGTAATAATTTATTTTATTCAGGATCTCTCAAATTATCAAATCCATCGAATAATCTATACAGTCAAGTACTAATTAATCTACCTTTTCTTATAATTTAACCTACTCAATTCAATGAACTGTGCCTTGGACAATGTTTTTCGTTGTTATCTATTGTTATATAAATATATACTTATTGTTGCAGGTCGAAACAAACAGCTAGCCAAATTTTCTCTTCCGACGATGAAACCGGACATCAGCAGCAGCTGAAAAAAACGCAGGACTACAAAGCGTCATCTTCATCACCGAGTGCTAAGAGGTCAGCGGAGGGGGAATCATTGCATACCGAGATTAAGAAGAATAAAAAGAAGAAAACTACGATCAATCCTGTCAACGCCAGCATGAGACCCACATCGCATGATTTATTCGGGACCGACAGCGACGATGATGGTCAGGAGGAGATCACTGCAAGTACCTTAGGTAAAAAAATTCCGCCAATACATTCCTATTATACCCGTAGAGTAGCCAACGGTATAAGTAAACAGAGCTATGAAGGGAAAAAAGGTAGATTTTTTATAGAATTAAAGATATATGAACACAGCGAGATACAGCGTGTAGCGCCTATAAATAGATGGAGGCATGCCATTGTTAGTGTAAAAAATCGAACAGATGATGGGGCGCCTGCTTGGAAACATATAAAAGAGTTTTTAAAAGAAACTCATAAAGAGTTCAAGCACTGCCCCATAGATTATGTCAGCAGTTATTTTTAGTAGATAGGTATATTTACTAAAAATAACTGCTATCTCTCAATACTAATATATTACTTTCTCAATTACTCTATGTTGTTAATCATTATATTATTATATCATTTACTTATATACTTTAGCTATAGATTTCGGATTTTGTATAACTAGAATATTCATAAGGATGACAAATCGTAATTATATAACACAGAAATGTAACCATATTATCTTTTTGTTTTATTTACAGTACAAACCCCGACTACTCAACGAATGCAAAATCCAGAATTTATTGAATGTAAAAAATGTCTTATTGAATTACCGATTAATGAATTCAAATATCATTTGAGAACCAATATTCACAAGTCTAATAGTTTATTACAAAGCGAATTTGAAAATATTTACATAATTGCAAGTGCTTTCAAAAACAGAATCATAACATATCGTTTAAATCCTGCACAAGATGTTGAATACCTCACACCAGAGGCATTCCTGTGTCAGAATAAAAATGATATACTGAAACTTATACATACATCTCTATTGAAAAATACTTGTCTCAAGATCAATTTCGAATTGTTTGCTCACTTTGTCTTACCCAAAACGAGTGAGCAACAACTTAAGTCATTCAATACAAGATATGAAGTTATTTGTAATAACACAGATATTTATAACATGTTTTCGAAAGTAACTGAACTTTTAAAATGTAAAATGTCAGAATTCGAACACAAAGACTCTGGATGGTCTTATCATTCAGTAAGTCATCTTGAAATCAATGTGAATAAATATTGTCCAATGAGAGGTGGCACTTATTTAGATTTGCCTACAAAAATTAAGAATTCTAAAAGTTGCATTAATGTACAAAATAATGACAATCATTGCTTTTTATGGAGTGTGGTAGCTGCTTTATATCCTGCTAAGATGAACGTATGCAGGTCTAAGTCGTACCCACACTACAGTTCTGTATTAAATATTGATGGAATGTCTTTTCCTGTCTCATATCATGATATAAAATTATTTGAAATAAACAATAACATAAGTATTAATATATATGGATTAGATAATAAAAGCGAACACGTAACTGGACCTCTGTATTTAACAAATAACAGAAAATCTGTACATGTTAATTTGTTATATTTAGAAAGAAAACGAAAAAGTCATTACTGTCTTATTAAAAATTTGATACGATTAGTAAGACATCAAGTGACGTGTCATAAAGGCAACTTATTGCTGTGTGAATCATGTTTACAATTCTATAGCAGTGAAAATAAGTATAAATCTCATAACTGTTCAAAAGTTTTATCAATTTTGCCTGAAAAGAATAGTAAACTCGGATTTAAGAATTTTGAAAGAAAACAAAAAATTAATTATGTCATCTATGCAGACTTTGAAAGCCTTTTGCTAAGTTGTTCTGAAAAAAAATCTGAAAAAACATACAATTTCAAAAAACACCAGCCGTCATGTTTTGGATACTATATATGTTGTTCACATGATCCAAGCCAAAATAAATATGTTACTTATAGAGGTCTTGACTGTGTCGAAGTATTTATTACGAGATTAATAAAAGATGTGAAGAAAATATATGAAATATTATCGATAAAAAAATCTATGATACCTTTAACACAAAAAGAACAAATCAGTTTTAACAATGCTAGTATTTGCCATATTTGTGATCAGTTATTATTTCATGATAAGGTACGTGACCACGATCATGTGACAGGAAAGTATAGAGGAGCTGCACATGTACAATGTAACTTGATGTTTAGAGTATGTCCATTCATACCAGTATTTTTTCATAATTTATCGAATTACGACTCTCATCTGTTTATACAAGAATTAGTGAGACATGAAGGTTATATTAAAATTATACCTAAAACTAAAGAAAAGTATTTAACTATTACCAAATATTTAATAAATGAGAATGGAGACCGTCCTATTCAAATAAAATTCATAGATTCGTTCCAATTTTTAAGCTCTAGTTTAGATGCACTAAGTAAAAGCTTATCAGATCATGACTTTATTCACTTAACAGCAGAATTCAATAATGAAAATATATACTTGTTAAAAAAGAAAGGTATTTATCCTTATGATTATATTAATACTTGGGACAAGTACGAAGAAACAGCACTCCCTCAAAAAAAATATTTCTATAACTCTTTGAAAATGGAACACATTAGTGATAACGATTATGAACATGCAAAAACTGTGTGGAATGCATTCCATATTAATACGATTGGCGAATATACCGATTTGTATTTAAAATGCGATGTTTTATTGCTGTGTGATATATTTGAAAATTTTCGTAATATATGCTTAAAATATTATAAGTTGGACCCTACGTACTATGTAACGGCACCTAGTTTAAGCTGGGATGCTATGTTGCTTTATACACGTGTTGAGATGGACTTAATTGATGACTTAGAAATATATCAAATGTTAGAAAAGGGCATACGTGGTGGTCTGGCTCAGTGCTCACTACGTCATGCAAAAGCAAATAATCCCTACTTATCAGAATACAACGATCTAGAACCGTCTAGCTATTTGATTTATCTCGATTGTAACAATTTGTACGGATATGCAATGACAAAAAAGATCCCCATTTCAGAATTTAGGCTTTTAAATCAGAAGGAAATTAACTGTTTCGATGTAATGAGTGTATCTGATAATAGCGAATATGGCTTCATTCTAGAGGTAGATCTCGAATATCCTGAATCAGTACATGATTTTCATAGTGATTTGCCTTTTGCTCCAGAGAAATTCATACCCCCTGGAGGAAAGACGGATAAACTAATAGCTAATTTATATGATAAATTTAACTATGTAATTCATTATATACACTTAAAGGAGTGTTTGAAATACGGGCTGGTTCTAAGAAAAATCCATCGAATTCTTACTTTCAGGCAAGAAGAATATTTAAAAAAATATATTGATTTAAATACTACACTGCGTCAAGCATCCGTAACTGCATTTGAGAAAGACTTTTTCAAGCTTTTGAATAATTCTATTTTTGGTAAAACGATAGAAAACAAACGTAAACAGGTAGATATTAAACTAGCTACAAAATGGATGGACACAGAAAATGTGACAAATAAGCAACTCTGTGCTGAAAAATTAATTTGTAAACCTAATTTAAAATGTGTTTCTATATTTTCCGAAAACTTTGTAGTAGTGCAACTAAAACCTGAGAAGATTTTTTTAGACAGACCGATTTACATAGGTTTTACTGTTTTAGAGTATGCTAAGTTACATCTTTATCAGTATCATTATAATATAAAAAAGAAATATATGAATAATGTAAGGCTATGTTATACGGACACGGATAGTCTGCTTTATTTATTTTACACAGAAGATATTTACCGTGATATAAAAAATAATATAAAGGAATTTGATACAAGTAATTTTGATGTAGATAACCCATATTTAATACCTCAGGTAAATGCAAAAGTACCTGGTCTATTTAAAGACGAGCTAGGTGGAGACGTGATCAGTGAATTTACTGGTTTAAGAGCAAAACTTTACTGCTTATCGGCTTCTAAAACTGACATAAAAAAAGCAAAAGGTATTTCAAACTCTGTTACTAAAAAGCTCGAGATATCGCATTACAATAAATCATTATTTGATGATAATAGTAGATCGTGTAAGATGAATATGATTAAGTCAATCAAACATGTATTATATTCACAACAAGTAAATAAACTGGTAATGAATAGAAACGACGATAAAAGATACATACTACCAAATCAGATCAAGACATTGCCTTGGGGTCACTATAACGTTGTATTTTAGTTTTTAGCTTTATTATAATAATATATTAATTTTACAGCATTAAGTAATGTGTATGAGTGTAAGCAGGTATTATTAAATTTGTTAATAAACGTATATGTAATAATAAATAATAATAGTAATGACATTGACCTTTGTTTCATTTATGGATTCTTATATATATATACGCACGTCATTTACGTTTATCTCGCATTTCACAATGAAGTTCATCAAGCAATCACAGACTTTAGAAGTTAATAATATAAAATTAGAAAATCAATCATGTGAAGTGAAACATAGTTCACTCTTGCCAAATACTATTAGATGTATAATATGCGGTCCATCTAACTGTGGTAAAACTAATTTAATGCTTAATTTAATATTACATGAAAATGGTCTCAAATTTAAACATATTTACTTATACTCGAAGACAGCTTTCCAGCCAAAATATTGTTTTTTAAAACAAGTTATGAGCTGCATACCAGGTGCTAACTTCTTTGTCTTCAATGATAATAAAGAAATCATACATCCTAATGATGCATTAACTAATGCAATAATGATTTTTGATGATGTAGCATGCGAAAATCAAATCAATATTCGCAATTACTTTGCAATGGGGAGACATAAACAAATAGATTGTTTTTACTTATCACAAACCTATTCCAAAATACCTAAACAACTTATACGAGATAATGTGAATCTTTTGATAATCTTCAAGCAAGACGAGATAAACTTAAAACATATATACAATGAGCACGTGAATACAGATATCGAATGGTTTCAATTTAAAAAACTTTGCTCTGCTATTTGGAAAGACCGCTTTGACTTTTTATTAATTAATAAAGATTGTCCTATAAATGAAGGTCGATACAGACAAGGCTTCGACATATTTATATACTTTTAGAAAGTACATATATACCAACTCAGTACAGAAAATATATCAATTGAATTCTGATAACTGTAAATAACGGATGGGTCAGTAAAAATAAAAAACATTATGCAGGTTAATATTAAAGAACAATTGATAAAGTCAGTTGATAGTATTAAAAATAAAATTAAAAGAATGCAAAATGCAGAAGATACAGCTCATTTAAAATTTAAAAAGGTCTTCAAACCAATAACAGATCCACTAGAAACATTAATTAAAGCGAATGATAAAATTAAACCGATATTTGACATTTCAAGAGACGAAAGTGGCACGCTTGAAAGATTTAGCTCATCAACTGATTATGCTCCAGATTATGAAAGTTTTGAAGAATGTATAAAAACAGATTCAAATGAAGATTCTGAGTGTTACAGAGACACTCTCTCAAAAAATCCTTTTAAAGATTCTGATGATACACTTATTTCACTAAATAAGGAAGATATGATGGAAATCTATGATAATATGAATGTGCCATTTGGGATACGTAGTGAAAATAAACAACTGATGATGGGGAATAGCCAAGTTACGTTTTCTCTTGCAAATAAGACCAGTAACTTACCAAAAACAAATATAGTCACTATTGATAAAAGGTCTTATAAATTAACACCAGGCCTAAAGGAACTTTTGGTACGCAGTAAACCTGACCTTAATTTGGTCACAGAACAAGATAAAATTGATTATAAAGATATGCTTCTTAATACACATGCGCACAAACGAGACTTTCATCCTAATGGTCAAATAAAAGGTGATAAAAGTTTAAAATATCGTCAAATTATTAAACCTCTTTTTTCGCAAAATAGTTATGTTCAAGATGAAGGGCAGATAATTAAAACAACAAGCGGTGGTTTTTTACCTAAATTAAAAAAATATAAAAGTAATACCGATTATGTCTACTGGGATGACCCTAATGAACTAATTGAAAGATTAAAACTTCTAATTGCATCAAAAAATGCCGGTAATACTAATCATGACAATGAAATTCTATCAATTATAGAAGAGTTAAAAGAAGCTGATATTATAAAAGAGTAAAAAGCTTTGGAATTTTCTCAGTTATCAAAGTTGTATGCAACATGAATGAACATAAAAATGTTAATTGTGTTCGTACAAATGAAACATCAGTCATAACTAAAAATAGTATAAATGTGGAGCATGTTGAGATTAAAAACACAATAAAAGAAACTGAATCGCATAACAATATTACTGGAGAGGCAATCAAAAAACTTGAAATTAATATTTGCGTGCAAATAGAACAACTGAATAAACTAATTTCAATTTTAAACGATAAAGTAAGAAATCTTGAAAAAAATATTGAGTTAAAAGAAATTTCAGGAAAATTAAATAAGCATTATGAGCAAAGCAGATGTCATAAATGAAATTCATAAATGTGCTAGAGTTAACTTTCCAAGAAGACAGGTCATACTTAAAGATATCGATGATCTCTGGCAAGCAGATTTAATGGATATGCAAGCAATATCAAAAGTGAATGGTGGTTACAAATATGTACTAACAATCATAGATACTTTTTCAAAATATGCTTGGACAGTTCCTCTGAAACAAAAGAATAAACAAGAGGTGTCAAAAGCATTCGAAAGTCTATTGCATAAAGGACGTGTTCCGAGAAATTTGCAAACTGATTTGGGAAAAGAGTTTTATAATAATAAATTCAAAAATATTGCTACAAAGTACAATATTAATCATTATTCAACGTATTCTACTAAAAAAGCCTCAATTGTTGAAAGATTAATAAGAACATTAAAAAATAAATTATACAAAGAATTCAGTCTTAACGGGAATTACAAATGGATAAATGGACCACTTAGCAAAATTACTTATGAATACAATAATACTACTCATAGGACCGTGGGACAACCTCCAGCATCTGTAACTCATGCCAATAAAACAGACATAATGCAAAGATATATTCGTATTTCTGAATGTAAGAAAAACACTAAGTGTAGAAAGTTTAGTGTGGGTGATTTTGTAAGAATAAGTAAATACAAAGGATGTTTTGATAAAGGTTATTATCCTAATTGGTCAACAGAAATATTTAAGATAAAAACAATACAAGAAACTAATCCGTTAACTTACTTGATAGAAGATACAAGATGTCGACCCATACTAGGAGCATTTTATGCTCAAGAACTTCAAAAAACCAGCCATCCTGATTTGTATTTAGTTGAAAAAGTTTTGAAAAGAAAAGGGAATCAAGTATATGTGAAGTGGCTCGGACTTCCTACTAGCGAAAACAGTTGGATAGATAAAACAAATGTATTTTAAGAGAACCAATCAAAAATTTGTTCTAATATGTATTTAAGCAAATACATATATGTTTCCTATTCATTATCTATTTGTTCTTAAAGCAAAAAAGACTTGTATTTGTACCTATTAAATACGTTTCCATTACTTTAGAAAGAAATAAAGAAATAGCAATGAAAACAACACAAGGTATTTCAGGCAGCAAAAAAACAGTTTCACCAGCATTCAACAAAAACACCATTAAAGTAAAAAAAGGAACTGGTTTTAAGAAAACACTTAAAAAAATTGTTAGGCATACTAAAAAGCACATTACAAAATTAAAACCAACATGTAAGAAAGCATTGATGGAATTAGCATACGCGGCAGCTAAAGAATTTGCATCAGATACACCAATAAAATTACCTAGGATTATACCAGTACCAAAAACTGGAGGATTTCTTCCTTTAGTACCAATATTTGCTGGATTATCTGCTGCTGGCAGTTTAGCAGGAGGTGCTGCTGGTATTGCAAAAGCAATCAACGCATACAAAACAGCTAAGAAGCAATTGCGTGAAGCAGAACGACACAACAAGGAAATGGAGGCGTTATTCATTGGAAAAGGATTACATCTCAAGCATTACAAGGATGGTTTAGGCATTTACATAACAGAGAAAAAAAACTGAAATCTCGGCTGCCCAATAGAGCTTTATCCAATATTGATATAATGAAACACTCGAATAATATTCCATTCTTCCGAGGTGTGTATATGAGAGATAAATTACCAGATAAAGTACTGCCGATAGAATGTGGAGTGATCAATCTAGACTCTTCTGAAAACTCTGGTACTCATTGGGTAGCCTATGGCAAAATAAATGAATACATTGAATATTTTGATAGTTATGGTAACTTAAAACCTCCTAAAGAATTTATGCAATATGTAGGAAATAATATTCAGTATAATTATGAAAACGTACAGCGTGATCATTTGTATAATTGTGGACACTTGTGTTTAAAATTTCTTAAGTCATTTTGGAAAGACAATAAAGTAACATAACATATCATATATGTTTTTCTTTGAATACAAATGAATGTCATTGAAACGTAAATAAAAAAAGTTAGTTAGCCAGCTATAAAAGATCATATCTTGATATTCTACACCCATTGTTAGATTGTCTGTGATGATAATAACTACTCGCATTGTAAAGAATAATTGAGCTAAATTTGATAATAGTAATACGATTTTGTTTATACATGAAACAACATGTTAGTTTTTAATAAAACGCCTATCGTGAAAAGAAAATGTTATATTACACTTCCTGTTTCCAAAGCAAGCAGACGTGTCAATGCAATAAACATTAAAAGAAAAATTAAAATTACTGAAGAAAATAAAAGATTTCTCAGAGATATTGGACTAAAATTAAAATTATAACAATATGCTTCAAATAACAGATTTACCTCAACATGACAACTCTATTGAAAGTTATGAGATTCATAGCTACAATCCGTATAATACTAGTTTCAAAGAAAATGATGAAATCAGAATACCAATACATCATCAAGATTTGTATGTATTGCCATGCAACAGTTCCATTTTTATAGAAGGGTATGCAAGTGTATCTACTAAAGATTCAGCAGGAAAAATAATACAAAAAGAAGTTAATTTCATAAACAACCCAATCTTATATTTGTTTCAAGATATTAGGTACGAAATAAATGGTGTTGAAATCGATCGCATTAAAAATGCCGGTATCACAACAACTTTAAAATCGTTCGTCTCCATGAATGAAGGTGAAAGTAAAGCTGCGGCAATTTGGGGATGGAACTTAAATGGTAGGAAAATAGATAATGGACACTTTAGCGTTATAGTGCCATTGAATAGATTACTAGGATTTGCAGAAGATTATAAAAAAATAATAATTAATTGTAAACATGAACTTATTTTACAACGAAACAGCTCTGCATTAAACTGTGTGCTTATGGAGAAAAATGATAGCCTAGAATTTGATATACAAAAAATACAATGGCGAGTACCACACATTAAAGTTTCTGATCGTAACAAATTATCATTGCTTAAGAGTTTGGAGAGAGATCGTTCTATTCAGTTAGCATTTAGAAACTGGGATTTGTATGAATATCCATTGTTACCAAGAACAACAAAACATTCATGGTCGGTGAAGACAACTTCACAATTAGAGAAGCCAAGGTTCGTTATATTTGGTTTGCAAACTAACCGAAAAACTAATAAAACTAAAAGTTCTTCCATGTTCGATCATTGCAATGTATCCAATATTAAATTATTTTTAAATTCGCAATATTATCCATATGACTCACTTAATCTGAAATTTGATGAAAATAAATACAGTATATTATACGAAATGTATTCTAATTTCCGTCAGTCATATTACAACTTTGACATAGATCCGTTGCTTAGCTTAAATCAATTAAAAGAAATTGCTCCGCTTTTTGTGATTGATTGCTCAAGACAAAACGAATCGCTCAAAACTGGACCAGTCGATGTACGATTAGAAATTGAATGTTCTGAAGATATTCCTGATAATACGTCTGCCTATTGTTTAATAATAAACGATCGACTTTTTGAATACAAACCTTTGAGTAATATTGTGAGAAAATTATCATGAATGTTATCGTAGATGTACAAGGGTTTAAGGGTGAAAAAAACGAATTTATTCCGAAAGAAATTGCGATGATGTATGAAGGACGTATACAAATACTGTTGTTAAAACCACCACGAGCATTTCATGACTTAACGAAAAAAGAACGGATACAAGTAGCCTGGATTGAAAGAAACAGAGGAATATTCTGGAATGAAGGCACCGTACCTTATTTTAACTATAAAGCTAATTGGAGTAACTTTTTTACAAATAAAAATGTATTTACAAAAGGTAGCGAAAAAGTGTTATGGTTAAAAGATATATTTGGAATTGATAATGTATATAATTTAGAAAGTAAGCAGTGTCCTAGTATAGTAGCATTGTATAAAAAATATTCAAAATCATCTGATATTGTAAGTTGCATCAATCACACCAATATTTGTGCCTTAAAAAATGTATTTTGTTTAAATAAGTGGTGTGTCGAAAATAATGTTCTTAATTCATAAACAGTAATGTAAATATACAAGTAAACTAACAATTTAGTTTTATTTTTACTCCTATCTTCGTTAATTTATAATGTCTTTTAATATAACACAACATCATTAGCTCTCATAACATATAGAAAAGTATGCTAATTCTTGTATGAACAGCACATTTAACGCTACTAATTACATAAATACAATAAAATTAAATGCTATCATCGTTAGAGCCCGAGTAACTTATAAATTGCTTACAATTAGTTTGCACGACATTTCATTCTTACAATTGTAGCGTGAAGGTTCATTGCGAAAAAATTATATCGCTTAATTTTGTAGTCATTTTTATGAGTAATACCAGTAAGATTATATTTATTTGAGATAATAATATGCAGAGCAGTCAGAAAATAAATAAATACAATCCTCGATATGACACGTATAATACTTATAAAATGCGTGAATTATCGTTTAGTCATTATTGGGCCACGGTTGATTCTAGGAGAAGATTGGTGAGGGAAATGGCTGACGCCGGATTTTTTTACTGTGGAAATAGTGTAAATGACAAAGCAGCATGTTTTTCGTGTGGAGGTATGATAGAAGATTGGGAAATTTACGACGATCCTTGGATGCAACATGCTATACATTTTCCTCAGTGTTATTATTTGATCGCTGTGAAAGGAAAATATTATATTAATAAATGCCTGCAACAGTTAGGTATATTAGAATATACGTCATCGGATCATACTTCAAAGTGAGTCAACATACGCCTACATAATATTAAAGCGCACTGCATCACAACATTTGACTCTCATCAATTCAGTGTGAAGGTACAATTTTAATGTATCTGTTTCATCTTACTAAAAGTAATTTTTAACTATCATGTCTAATTCAGTAATATGTGATTTAAAAGGCATTCGTAAAATTATGTTCAAGAATCCTAACGGTGAAATTATATTTACTGAAGATATGCAAACTGATCCGAAAATACCGAATGAAAGTTCATTGAAACACAAGGATAGTATACAAGCCAGACAAAAGATTTCTTTCACCTAAAGATGCAAGATTCAGTGAAATCTAAGTTTGAATACCCTCATTATCTTATAGTCAAGAATGGCCATCGTAAGGATGCTCATACATTGGTTCGAGTTAGCGACATACAGACTGATTGTGAAAAATATAATGCTTTTGAATGGAGGATTCTGAATTCAACCTTCATTATGAATATAACACTCAGTTTGAATAGAGGATTCTGAATCCAATCTTCATTTTGAATAGAGGATTTTTGAATACAACACCCAGTTTGAATAGAGGATTGGGGGACCTGGATCCTTGATCCAGGTCCCCCAATCCTACCCTACTGAGCCATTACTGACATTCCATTTCACCCCCTCCCTGAGCCCCCTGTGTGTGTACGACAGCGTCGACGGTAGAGGCGGCAACGGCGGCGGCTGTGGCGGCGGCTTCGGCAGTAACGGCGGTGGCGGTTGCAGAGGGCTTGCCCCTGCTCCGGGCTTTAGCGGGTGGACCACAGCCCTTGCTCCCAGCCCGGTGATCGGCCGGCTTGCCAGCAGCCGCACATAAAAAGCAGTGCGGCGTGGCATTGCACGAGCCGGCCTTGTGACCGGGCTGACCACAACGGAAGCAATGACTGCTGCGGTCCACCTCCGAGGTGCATTTAGCTCCGACGTGGTTGCCCACTTGGCAACGGAAGCACCTCAGAGGTCTGGGTTCCAGCACTTTCACCCGCGTGGAATCCCAGCTCACCTGGAACCTTCGGCCCTCCACAGCTATCTTTTGGGCCGCCGACACGGGGCAGCTCACTGTAACGGCTCGCATCCCCGTGGAGTCAGGACGGATGGTGCCTACCTTCACCTGTTCGAAGGCGCACCCCCCAGTCTTGACCACGGCGGCCACCACCTCTCCCTCCATCACTGAGTCGCCCAGACCCAGGATGCGCATGTCAGCGCACTTGGCGGGTCTGGACACTCGGGCCACGTCCGCATCTAAGGACGCCCTGAGCCTTTCGGCCAGAGCGTCAGCGGTCGGGCCACTGGCCGCACCGGGGATCTCCAGCATTCGAGCCCCAGTCGCAGTGACCCTTACTCGCATGCCATCGACTTCCCCGAGCTCCTCGAGGTTCACCGCCACCCTCGGCTTGGTGAGCACGTCGCGGTAGGACACGCCCTTCTTCACTCGTGGGTTGCAGCTGAAAATCAGCGTCAGGTGGTACACCTTGTGTTGTCATCTGACAATATGCTGAGCTGAGGGCCTTTTGGCATTACAATCTTTGTTTTATGTTTTTTATAATTTTAAGGTGTATTTATTTATTTATTTTTTTGCTGTAATGCCAATTAAACGCATTTTTCTTTCTTTCTTTCTTTCTTGTCCGCTTCCGGCTGTAGTGTGATTACTACAGCTGCGGACTTCGGGGCACGTAACCTAGCCGCGACGTTCCTCTCTTTGCGCCGCCGCCGCCTCTCCTTTCTCTTGGCCGCCCTTGCTGCTTTACCCGCCTTCCTCTTCTCCCCAGTCACCTGCCATTCGGCGTCAGCCGGAGGAGATTTAGGGATTTAGGAGGCGGGGGCAGCCGCTTCTCCGCTGCGGCTGGGGCCCTCGCAGGTGCCTTTGCAGGTGTCGGCACGGCCCCGCTTTTAGCCTTTCCCGCCGATCCCGGTTTGGCCGTGGCAGCCGTGGCAGCATATGAAGCTGCCTTTGGCTGGTCCGGGGCCGGCCGGCTCGCCACTAGCGGGGGCCACAGGACAATGCCCTCCAGGACGGAGAACCGCCTGTTGAGGGCAGCCAGCTCCTTCCTTACCAGGGCCAGCACCCGGTCTTCAGCAGGCTCGGGCCCACCCTGCCCCGGCTGCGCCCCTCCCTGCAACTCCCGAGGGCCGGCTCCACGGAGCTTGGCCAGGTCCGCTCGGAGCTCCTCGTTCTCCTTTCGGAGAAGCTCCATGGCGGCTGTCAAGCGGGCGACCTCCACCCTCATCTCGGACATTCCGTCCGTCGGAGGCCCCTGTAGCATTGCCTCCGCTGCCGCCATCAACATTGTAACCTGTAATTTAAATGGTGTGCATAATAAAGGGTATTCTATTCTATTCTATTCTATGATGGAAGCCTTGGCTGCGGGTATGGCCTTGTCTTTAGAGGACTGAATCCTCTTCGAGGCCACACCCTCGATTACCGCCACCACGAACTCCTCGAACCTGGCCGCTCGCACTATATTGGAGCCGCCCTCGGTGTCCGACACACCGGCAGACGACTCCATGGCGACCCTCTCGGCCGGTTCGACTGAGCTGGCTCTGCTCAGCTCGCTGTCCTCCTGCGTGGGGACTACCCGACCCTTGCCCCCTTTTTTCCGGGTCCAGCCTTGGCCCCGGCGTGCAAGTTTTCTACGGGCCGAGCTCACCCCGCCGTCTGAGGAAGACCCCTGGCCATCCCCCGGATTTTTGTTCCGCTTCAGGAAAGGGTTCTTCCCTTTTCCCCCAGCGGCCCCCACCACTACGCCTTCCGGGCTGTTAAATGAGCCCGTCGCGCCCTTCGCACCAGATTCACCCCTTCTGTAGGAACGTCGAGTCCGTATCTCTGCCGCTGGTCGCCTTCTGCTGGGCTTCCCTCATGTAGGTGGGTGTTCCACCTGGTAGGGGTTGACCGCCGGGATACGGTGAAGAAAGCGGCGCTGATTAGCAGCGTCGTGGCGTGTCTACAGACACAGATATAGCAATCATTCACAGGGACGCGCATATCCGCGTCCCATCATCTTTTAGGCCGCAGTAGGCCGACCAAACGAGGGGCCCGTAGTAACGGGCCAACGTGTTGCTACCGCGGAGAGGGGGCCACGCCCCGGCACCGCCAGTCGCACCCCCTGACGGGGGTGTAGCGATAACCAAATGCTCGCACCAGATGCGGCATCGGACTCCGACGCCGCATCACTCCCCTTCTCTCCTCGTCTTAGGTTTTTAAGTGTATCCATATTTGATCCCACGAGTAAAAACTTTGTGTACCTGCTCAAAATCCGTGGTTCGCACTAATGACTAATTTAGCTACCCATTAATCAAGCTACCAACCTCCCTCACGGTGCGCCGCCGCTTGGAGGTTTGGGGTAATTTTTTATAGAGGTTTTCTTCCTCGCGGTCCGGGCGATTAAGCCAAGACCCTCGACCCCCGTCAAAGGTCAGAGACATGACCTGACAATCTTCGGGGCTACGAGACTAACGGTGGCAGAAGGAAATGACTTCCTCCTGCCTGCCCGGCGGCAGGGTAAGTGCACACCGAGCCCGCTCTTACTCCGCCGCTGTGCGTCTCTGCTCTAGCAGAGGGACACACGTTGGAGCGTACCTCCGACAGGATATTGGCATACGGACAACGGGACCCCTTCGGCATATAGCGCCTAATGGGGAGCCATTGCCCGTACCCCAGGGTGCACCGTCCCGGAGACTGGCCTTCCCCCCGGACGTATCCGTATGGGAACTCCAGCCCCCGGGCACTCGGGGAGGTTTCCTGTCCACGCACGCCTGCGAAACACACCTAAAATGACAATTGAACGCATTTTCTTTCATTTTATTTTAACTGTTCAGCTACGTTCACTGAGATGAATTAGTGAAACCTATGAAGCAATGGATTAGAATTTAATATGTTTTAAAACTCTCGTATTGTAATTGTAACTGTGTTACGCAATTTGGATGCTGGCTTATCTATTTATCTATAAACTTTAATATAAGTTATAATAATCAGCCTGAATTGTCCTACTGCAGGGCAAAGGCCTCCCTTTCCTTTTTCCACTAAACTCGATCCTGAGCCAATATGGTCCAATCCTTCTTAAAAGCATCTAGTTCGTCCCGCCATCTAGGCCTGGGTCTTCCGCGATGCCATTCAACGTTTTCAGGAACCCATGTTGTGGTGGTTTTATGCATCCGACTTGAGGAAAACCTGTCCGGCCCAGTCCCATTTGAGCTTGGCTGCTTTTTGGGTGACGTCCGTGATCTGTGTCATATAGGGCAGTACCTATCGTGTCACGTAACAGATCGTTAAGTTGGACACCGAGGATACTGCGCTCCATCGCTCGCTTGTCTCTGCTGAACTTTGACAGGATTGAGCGCCATATTTAAGGATAGGGCGAATGCACATGTCCATTAATTTGCGGTTATGGCAAATTAGAAGATCTCCTTTCTTATGGGTTTTCATCGATCAATTTATAGCTCTTCCAGTCTTTGTCAGTGCAGCGAGCAACGTCTTTTTCTTGTCTTTAAACTTTAGTAAATTAAAATGTGTGTATTTTAATTGCCCATTAACGCGTGATAACAAAACGTCGAGGTTTCGCGGATAAAACTTCGGGAAAATGGCGGTAAAGCAAAAACTTGGCTAACTAAATAAAATTGGAAATGTATAATTAAAACTAGTTTTACCTAACGACAGTCTAGCAGCCGACGTTCAAGGAAATCACAACAAACAAAAGAACGAATTTCTTAGAATCTTCGGTACCTACGTAGGTATGATACCAATGATGAGTCGAGCTGCAATTCATAATTTATTGCTACCTATTGACGAATTGCTGTCGTTATTTAGAGCGGGTGTGATGTTACATAGAGTGTATGGACAACAAGGTAAACCAAACAAAGTCAAGTAATTTCGACGTTTTAGAGAGTTTGTCGTTAAATCGAGTGGCGTTAAATGGAGTTTACACTGTAGTTATTGTTGATGGTGTAAAAAGTTTTTGAGGTCTGATATGCAGTCGCTCCATGTAAAATACTAGTATTCAGCTGCATTCGGTTAGACTGGAGGCCGATCCCATCATAGTTGGGAAAAGGTTAGGCATATAATGATGGTGTGGGAAGATTTTTCTTTGCACGGCTGTTTTTCGCAACTCAAGCTTGGCACTCACGGTCACTCCGCAGCGCCAAATGGCGTGATGTACATCCAAAATTTGATCGTGAGTGTCGAATCTTTAATCGATATTTTGGCGCGACGTCAAACCACAGATTTTCCGTGCGCACCGTAATCCATAGCCTCACGCCGTTTGGCGTCGCACCATTTGTCCGTTAGTGCGAAAACCGGTATGGTGGCATCACGATACGTGGCATACGATTATGCTCCATATTTACAAGTCAACACGAATCAATTTCCTATGCAAGTATTTCAGTATTTTGGCGGCGCCCATCATAGACTGACTGTGAATGCCCATAAACTACTGGCGTACATCCATTTGATTTAATCCAAATGGATTGGCCGTGAGTGCCTAGCTTAATCACAGTGGTACTAAAGCTGAATACATTAGTATCTGGTTAGATCAGATTAAACCATGCAATCAACTTTCAGTCTTTCATTTAATTTTTATTGGTAGTTAGTTCCTTTACGTTATTGAATGGGGTGCATTTAAATAGCCTCCATTACGAGCATTGAGATACCTATACTAGAGCCACTAGTGGTACCTACCTAGGTACTTCTGGCGCAACCTGCACAGGCAGTAATGTCATCTAGCAGCTTGCTAATTTGAATAATTATAACAGGTATTTTTTGGTGCTTATTAAGTTCGTGCCTATTCGAGTTGTTAGCCGAGGAAGCGTTTATGGTGATGTCCAACCTACACGTTTTTAAGTACAAGTAGTCAGTTCCCGATTCGCTCCTAGCTACCGTTGGGGGGCGATCTCGCAACATCCTCTTTTAAATTGCGAGTTATCGTAATTGTTTCATTGTAACAGATTGAGCTTACGTCTCGACGGACTCATGCATTTGAATGTTGGGTGCCTTTAGCGCTACGCATATCGATATGATACGGGCTATCAATTTCAATATTCAAAACCCTTGACCTGAAATAAAAAAAAAGTTTCGTTAAAAAGAAAGGCTGGTCAAAGAATACTAAGAAAGTGCCTCGTTTTAAATTCTATGTGATTTTTTATTGAAGGTAGAGTTTTCGAGCCTTGGCATAATGGGGGAAATGCGTGGGGAAGTTTTGGAACTGACGCATCTAATGCAGAGGTTTTCATGGGTGGATTATGTTGTGTTCGTGTTTATGTTGGCTATTAGTGCTGTTGTGGGTGTATACTGGGGTTTTATGAAAAAACAAACTACGCAAGCTGACTATCTCCTCGGTGGAAGGAACATGAAAGTGATTCCTGTTTCAATGTCCCTTGTTGCAAGGTAGGTTCCTAATGAAATTCTATATAGCCTCCAAGAGTTATACGAATACGTGCCCTAGGTTCTCTTCTTGATGAAGTACCAGTGTCTTACATGATATGAGAATGCTCTAAGTAGAAATAATGCCTATTATAATATCGACAAGCTTTAGAAATAAATTCGCCACTTGCCCCATATAATTCACTGTCAAGGTTAAATCGTTCAAAGTTTCAGATTTTCCGCCTTCAATCCCATCAACTTCCTTCCTAGTTTTTTTTTTAAATAATCGGGCAAAGTCACAGACTTGAACTAGTATTTTTTGATGATTACAATAAATGCACTGTTACGATTAGAATTGAATAAAATAATATTATGTAAAGAATCGAAATTCGATCTTCTATGCATCGGACACAGGACACTTTGCAACCAACAATCTATCTATCTGCCTAGCCTTTCCTCAACTATGTTGGGGTCGGCTTACAGTCTAACCGGATGCAGCTGAATACCTATATTTTACATGGAACAATCTGCCTATCTGACCTCCATAACCCAGTAACTGGGTAATACGATACCCCTTGGTATGGACTGGTTGTCAGACTTTCAGGCTTCTGACGACTCGTAACGACTGTCAAAGGTAAACGAATGACAGCCGGGACCAACGGCTTAACGTGCTTTCCGAGGCACGGCCGGAGGAGTCTCGGTATGTAAATATGGTCATCCACGGACCAACCCAAGCAAATGTAGCTTAACCTGATGAATCGACCCGTGCGGCTTGTATTACTTAGCCTCAATGGCTCCTCCTTTGCAACCAATAATGTATTGTATATTGTAACAACAATAGCTAAATGGTATGCTTTGAAACGGATGTAAGTACTTATAATAATTATATTTCCACATAATACATAAAATCACGCTATTTTTACAGGAAGGTAGAAACTATAGAACGCTACCTGCTACGATCCTTCCTACATACTCCTTTTGCTTCGTTTTATTTCCTGTCTGCTAAAATTAGGTATCATGATAAAGCGTGTTCACACGAGTAGATACTTAGGTATTTCTGATTTTGAGGTCGACACCACTTCTGACTTAGCTCACTCACAAAATGTGGTTTGCGAAGACATCATCTATGCCGTAGTCTGTAGGTACGCAGGTTGTTACTGCATTTACATCACCGATGAATCTTTGGGGCCTCAGAAAAATGTGCACCACGTTCTTTCTTCATCTAAAATGCCTTCACCAAAATTTTAATTATGCTAGATCTGATATATTGGCATTTTGAATGTTCGGTACCGGTGGAGGTGCATCACACACTACAGTAAGGATGAAGTGATCCAAAACTGATTTCTTTCCCCAGTTTCGTGTCGGGTATAACCTTGTTGGGGTCACCGACAGAGGTCTACATGCATGGGACCCAGTACGCGTATATTATAGGGGCAATTTTCTTGATGTCCTTCATCATGACCCAGATCTACTTACCCGTGTTCCATGACCTCAAGATTACTTCCAATTACGAGGTAAGCTGTTAAAACAAGTTTGAAGTTTATCTTGTCAAAGGTTAATTCAGCTAAAAAGTGCTTAGCATAACCTACAATAATATCAATTTATTGTTTTCAGTACTTATCAATTAGATTCAACAATAGAGTGCGATTGTTTGGATCGATTTTATTCGCTTTTACGTTGGTAAGTGATCCATCTAACCAGAGCATAATGATTGTTATGCATAAACAGCCATGAATTAGAATAATTTTGGTTTTTCAGATAGGCTGGTTACCCATTGTGATTTATGTTCCAGCACTGGCATTTAACCAAGGTGATGTTATGTTATTTTATTATTTTCAGCTTTACTAATTTCAGCTATAATTCTTAAATTGTCAACAGCTTGAAAAAAATCACAATTTACGATCGTTCTATTTAAGATTTGGTTTGTTAAATCATTTGTAACTATGGCTTAAGGAGTCCCACAGGGTAGTTTCTTAGGACCCCCGTAGTATACAGTAGACAGGTACTAACTCTAACTACTCACTTTCTGCATAATTTAAGAGTACTCATAAATATGGAAGTGCTATGTTCATACCTATTTTTATCCTTGGAATGACATCACTATTTCCTTGTAGAGGAATCTTAAGATAGAAAATAAATCTTATTTAATTATTATTTTTTAGTAACGGGTGTCAACATACACATAATTACTCCAATAGTGTGTTTGGTCTGCATATTCTACACAAGTGCGGTAAGTTATAGTAGTAGTATAAGTGCATTTCATCCTCAAGTTTGTGATTCATGTTATTGCTAAATCAAACGAGTGATTCATACACATTCATTGTATCCAGGGTGGATTACAAGCGGTAGTTTGGACGGACGTGATCCAAATTACGGCAATGTTTGGCGCGATGGCCTTGGTCGCAATAAAAGGGACCATTGACGTGGGTGGTATAGGAGTCGTCTGGCAGAGAAACATGGACAGCGGAAGGATTGAACTGCCAAAGTAAGAATAACACCAAACACGATGAACTAAATACTAGTATTCAGTACTGACGGTACGGTTGATCGTATTTTATTCGATATTAAAAATCCTCAGTATAAAATGCAGGAAATGATACTAAAATTGATCTTCCTTATAAGCATAGAGATTCAATGCAACAACATACAAAGCGAAGTACCTACTAGAGCAGGATCCAAATTAAAATATGGGTAAAAATTAAATGATTGCCGAAGGGTTTGTAATGGTCTGTCAGAATTGAAGTAAGTTCTGTGTAGGTAGTTTTAGCATACTTAACGTGATACATAAATTCCTATTATATTACTGTAGGTGTATTATCCTACTGTAGGTACTCTTCCTAGTATCTTTGTAGCATAATTCTAAGTGATTGCATTGTGTACTAGACACCCACAGTGACTGCTCTGATTTGAAGGAAACGTTTATCTTGAAAAATTGCACCTCGCTGACATACCTAATCGTATCAGTCGTAACTGCAATATTTATGGCTGAGAATAAGCACGTGGAAAATAACGTTGGCAACGAGCGTGAGGAATGTAGATAGAGTTTGCTTATAGTTATATTTTTGTCAGCATTCTTGATTTACTAAACCCTCTTTTCGTTATCTTTAGCTGTCACTGTAATTTAATTTTTTCTTATCCTTGTCGATGCAGATTTTTGTTGGGGTCCAGTTTAATTAATTATTTGTGCTAATTTGTGTGCAATAATTTGTACTTTAAAACTGTAATATCTGCAATCGCGTCAACCTGAACTGAACAGCGGCGAGCTAGGTCGAACTTTGAATAAAAACAAAAATTACATAATTTGAAGTTGGAGCTGGGCAACAACGAGGAACGGTCCGACCGCGTCCTGGACATTCTGCTGCTGACAACTCATCAGAACGAAGAAGAAAAGAGTCGAGAAGGCAGATTACCTGTAATACAGCATAGCAGCGACATAAAAAGAGACGAAAATGCAGTTTAACCGCCAAAAGATTCACCGGGGAAGCTGGACTAGAAGCAACATGGCAGCAACGTCGTAAAAAAGCCCATCCATATTATATCACCCGTCTCTCCACTATTCCAATGCTTATTTTACGGTGCATACTGGATAAGCTCGTTATCCCCTCCATATCCTAAGGGCATGTCTTCCCTACCATTACCGCGCCCCCTGGTCTACTCACTGATATATAATGGGCTTTGTTGCACCATGTAACATGAGGCAACAGGGGCTAGTGTGAATCTTTGGGTTCATTCGAGTGATCGAGTCTGGTTAAACCACGCTGGGATCGGTGCAATTCTTTCATTCATTCATTCCTTGTCGATGCAGCACCTCCAAAATTTTCTATGGCCAATTTTAAATTAAAAATGATTGTTTTGTTAAATAAAAAATACATTTTCTCAGTTGGGATCCAAATCCTCTGACGCGGCATACGATATGGAGTCTCGTGATAGGCGGCACGATCTACTGGCTTCAAGCTAACGCCGTCAACCAGACTATGGTGCAAAGATACCTTGCTTTGCCAACACTGCGGGGCGCTCAATGGTAAGAAGGTACTAAGTACAAAACAAAGAACATTCATTCTTGATTTTCATACGTTAACTTGAAGAACAAAGTACGATCTCGTCCAAAATTCCCAAATGCTAGCTGATACATCTTTGCTAAAGAAGAAATCACCAAAAGCTAAAAATGTGTAGTAGCTGCAAGAACTGCTATCGAATTTTTTGTCCGCAGGGCAGTATTCTTATTCTGCATTGGTATCTCCTTCCTCTATTGCTTCTGCCTCTACTGCGGGCTGTTGATATACGCAAGATTCTACGACTGCGATCCTTTACAAACTAAGGTAAGACCTGGTCACATTTACCTACCTGTTCATTTAGGTCTTAGGCTACATCACAATAGATGATGGATGGGTTGGTAGCCTACTAACACCAATGATTCACATCCCGCAATTGACTTCTCATTGCACGGGATTGAGAACAGTGTGGAACCAATTTTGCAATTTAAAAATGCATCTATTGAGCCATCATATATCATCATATATCAGGAGTGCGAAAGCTTTGATTGAAAGATTATGTTTCATCATCATCATGTAGGCAGTTAGGCACTGAACATCGTCGATGTAAACGACGTTGATGTAACCATGTCGTGTGGTTATCAGAAACACCTTGTTGACAAGAAAAAACGTATTCCTTTTCTCATTAAATTTTCAAATATAATATATCGTCATTCAAGACATCTATCTATCTTCTATACATTTTAAAATAATAATAATACCCTTTATTTCAGGCGACACAGGCCGATAGAAAAATACATAAGCATAACATATTTTTATGATCAAAATCTAAGGTTTAGGCTGAGGCTACATTAGGCCGCGACGCGACCTGCGACACATGAGCGATTAAAACAAATAAATGAATGCTCCCGTATATGGCTACACCGTGCATCAAATATTACTAGTAATCTTTGATTTCTTTATGCGATAGGAACAACATTACTGTAATCACGGCTTCGGCTACATCAACATGTCAGCGAAATCACCGAATATACGCCGGATTTTCGCTTATAATGCACCCGTAAAATGTTTATCTCGTTTCGTTCTTCCAGTCGCATCGCAAATCGCTGTATACTGTAGCCTCAGCCTTAAGACTACTTTAGTTGCATTATAAATTAAAGTCGCTTTTTGTGTCTGTCTGTGTAACTGCGTTATTCTTCTAAAATGCGCCACGGATTTTGTTGCGGCTCCAGGGCGGTTTTCACCATCACTTACGAATTTTTTTTTCCGGAAGGTTTATGTGAATAAGAAACTTAATTATAATCTCGCTGTCTTATCAAGTCTTAAAAACCGTGCGAAGCGGAGATGGCTCGCTATTATAGTTCTTAATAAATAAAATTTTGATAATAACGATATTGTTTCCAGTTAGCAAAGGCAAAGGATCAACTTCTTCCACTACTAGTCATGGACGTTCTTGGTGAAATCCCTGGCTTGCCAGGAGTTTTCATTGCTGGCATTTTTAGTGCAGCATTGAGGTGAATGTTTACTTTTATTTTTGGCCTGTTATTTTGTCTTTGAGCCACGTACTCGTATCAACAGAATTATAAACTGCGATGTAAACTTTACCTAACTTCATTATGTACGGTCTATTCCCACCTGAAAACGAGTCAAATGCCCGGTTTCTGACGACTTCTTAAACGGAGTTTAAAATCTCAATAGCTATTGATTCCACAAAATTATCTATTTAAGAGAATTCCTTCTTTATGCTCGGTTTTTGAGGTCCTCAGATATACCCTCGATATTAATTCACTCGATTTTTAAGCTAAATTCTTCTTTAGCGTATAGTTCAGAAGGACGATATCGAACCAAGAATCACTATCGAATAGATAAACTCCTTTTAAATACCTCAGAAACCGGGCATTAAAGAAGCAGTCGATTATTGATATTAATTACTATTACTACTTATGATTTGGCTTCTTGAAAGAGTAACAGATGACAATCATAATTTTCAGTTCATTATCAACAAGTCTGAATTCGATGTCAGCAGTGGTGTTAGAAGATTTCTACAAGCCGTACTTCAAGAAGACGTTAACAGAGAGGCAGGCTAGTTGGCTCATGAGGAGCGTCGTCATTCTCCTGGGCACACTCTGTGTAGGTAAATACTTTGAGCAACACTCTTAGAAAATCTAGAACTTTTTTCATTCTCCTGCCCTTATCCCAATCTATTTGGGGTCGGCGCAACATGTCCTTTTGTAATAAGAACATCTAGAACTTATTGTTGTAAATAAATGGGAGAAGAAAGAATGACGAACGATAAGGATGAAATTAAGTATTTATGTTTTGTGTAGGTACTAATAAAAAAAAAAGGTTTAAGATGTCATCCTGTTACTTGCATAAAAAAAAGATTTTTGCACGTCTCCATGACCGCTGTTTATTTAGGACTTTGCCTTTTCACAAAGTCAAAGTAATTTATTTGGCAGAAACACGGTACATCATAGGATGTTCATACATTAATGAATCTACATGTTTCGCCATTCACTGGCATAAAACATTAGATAAAAGATTTCAAATATCGATAAAATTAGATGCATTAAAACTAATTGGAATATATGGTATTATGTTGTCACTCAAAAAATCAATCAATCAACCTAGGCTTTTCCCAACTATGTTGGGGTTGGCTTCTAGTCCAACCGGATGCATCTGAATACCAGTATTTCACATGGAGCGACTGCCATATCTGACCTCGACAATCCAGTTACTGTCAGTTGTCAGACTTTTGGGCTTCTGACTACCCGTGACGAGTGGGTCTCGATATGTAATGGATGGTCACCTATCCACTAACCGACCGCGGCAAGCGTAGCTTAACCTTCGATCAGCTCGTGCGACTGTTATTATTTACATAGCCACGAGCCCTTCATTAGGTATATAGGTAGTCACTTTTAGTTAACAATAACATTGATACCATTAACATATTGCATTTGCATTCTCTTTATGTGTAAGTACCTCCTAACATTACCTAATTATGTATTGGCACTCGTTATCTTAAAGCGTTAAGGAGGATGCGCTGAAGTAGCCCGTGAAATTCAAATTTTCTTACGTTTTTTTGCAATTTGCAGGTCAGTGTCTGGTTGTATGTTGATTTTAATTTGAGACGCGGCCGTTATAATAATTAGAATCCCCATAAGTTACAATTGACCTCAAATCCAGCGATTTCATGAAATCAAGAGGTTTGAGGTCAATTCTAACTTATGGAGTTATATTGCTGATTCTAATGATTATAATTCTGTAAAGCCATATTAGCTACGGCCGCGTCTCATATTTTAATCAACTACAACTGACAGTGACCTGCAAATTGCAAAAAACGTTAGAAAATTTGAATTTCACAGGCTACCTTAGCGCATCATACCCTCTTAAGATCATATAAAATTATTTACGAAATCGACAAGTTTGATGGTAGTTAGGTACCGACTTCATAAGTTTCTTTCATTTCAGGGTTAGTATTTATAGTAGAGAAGATGGGAACAATCTTGCAGTTAACTATGACACTGGAATCTATGACCATGGGCCCACAGCTCGGAGTCTTTACAATGGGGATCCTTATGCCGTGGGTGGATGCTACGGTGAGTTTCAATATCAGCTCTAAATAGGATTTATTTTAACGGCTGAGCTACATGTTTCGAGTTTAACATGACGTCTGCCTTGTATCAAACCAAAATCATATCGGTCGAAAATTTAATATCAAAGCAAATAAAAAAAAACTGGCAAAGTGCGTGTCCGACCACGACCAATAAAGGTTGCCCTCGTTGAAAAGAATTTATCCTAAAAACAACTTAATATTGTAATCCTTTTTATGTGATAAAACTACAAGTTAACAATTTTCGGACCTGCGAATTTGGTATTAATTTCAACTTGATACCTTCACGCGTTCCTGACAAAAAGTGTCTTGACAGACTGACAGACTTGCAAAAATTTTTTTAGTGATAAAATTAAAAAATAACAATTTTCGGACTTTTTCCTTTACTTGTGCTGTGAGACCTTGCTTATTGCCTTTCATGATTCTAGGTCAACGGGAAGTACCCTATAGGTTTCGATTTACTTGCGAGTATCAAAATATGTCGCATAAATGGCTATATTTTGTTATTGCGTTGACATAGAAGCTTGATTTTTTTAGAACTCCAAGGGACCATAGACCTACGTATTTGAAATTAATTTAAATTTGATACCTCCTTTGTTCCTGAGAAAAAGGGTCTTGAAAGACTGACAGACAGACAGACGGACAACGAAGTGATTCTCTATGGGTTCCGTTTTTTCCTTTTGAAGTACGGAACCCTGACAATGAACTTCCTCTGTTGTATTACATGCTATACGATCGTATAGGTCATGTCGTGGTAGAAACAATCACTCAGCCAGCAAAGTAAGTTTGGTAGACAAGTTTAATGCCCCGAATGCACTGGTGTGCAACTGTCCTCACTTGAGGAGATTCTCTGCAACTGTCCTCACTTTCTTATCAAAAAACTTTGTAACCAGTCTTTTCTGTATTATTTACCAGGGTGCATTAGTTGGTGGTATGAGTGGGCTGGCTATAATGTCCTGGTGGTGTCTGACGTCCCAGCTCGCCATAGCCAGAGGTCAAATAGTGCACTCACACAAATCTCTATCTACTGAAGGATGCACTTACAACTTCACTACAGTTGAGAATGTTATTGAACAGTCAGTGTTCACGTAAGTCAATGCTACTAAAGTTACCTACCTATAAGTATATTTATCTATCTTAAACAATAAAAGTCTTGCTAGAAAGTATGAGGAGGGACAATTCGGTGATGCCTGATGGCATTTATGTTTGTTGTTGTCTAGTGCGCCTGCACTGCACAAGTGAGTATCCTTTGGACAGACGCGGATTTGCAGTCTTGGCCCCCCTGGGCCCAGGCCATGTAGTAAAAATAGGTACCAGCCGCCCCTTTCTCAGCACCCATCTTATAGACTGCATAATGAATTTACTGTATTGCCAACTTTTATCGAAATCGAGTTACTGATTTTTTTTTCGCGATTTCAGGTTTGGTTCCATAGTAAAAGTTGTTCATAATGATGAGTACAGTGACCCCTTAAGAGGATATTGGTCAATAACCAGTAACCCTGTATATACGAGTGATTTAGGAAGATTATTGTTATACGATGCGGAGCAGTGCGGCCCGCTATAATGTGCGCGAGCTTTAGAATATTTAGGTACTTTCAGTTATTTCTTGTTACATCACTTTTTTGTCAGATTGGCCGCCCTAGGCCCGGGCCTAATGTGCCTTAGGGCAAATCCGCCTCTGCCTTTAGAGCAGAAACATACAAATCTGAAAGTTACTGAAATTTGGGTTGCAGACACTAAAATCAGTGAAGGAGCGAATATTAAGAATGCCAGATCCTTAATTGCTTGTTTGAATACCTACTATAAAGTACACTTACCTTCTACGTTTTTTAAAAAGTATGGTGCGAAAGTTCCAGGTCTATTTTTCTACAAGTTCCTCCACTAGTAAACCTATAAGTACTCGAAAAGTCTTTTCAGTAGCCGAATTTTTCTAGAAACACATGCTTTAAAATTCAGACTCCTACCCTGATAAGGAACTGTGTCTGCACTATTGTTACATTTTTATCATTCTAGTGAGGAAATAAACCCAGTCCTCCGAGTGTCCTATATGTGGTACACCCTCGCCGGCATGATGGTCAGCATATGCGTGGGCGCCATCGTGTCGCGCATCAACCGCGCGAGGGGAACCCCGTATCTCCCCCCCGCGCCGCGCCTGCTAGCGCCGCAACTGAGGAGGTTCTACAAGGAACCTCCGCACCCTACTGATGAGCCATATATTAGTGCTTATGGACAGAATAAGGTTGGTAAAGGAACTTTAGTTTGTCGGTATTCTTTTAATGTAGGTATGGTCTTTTTCTTTGGTATCGGGATGAATCATATTATGACAATAGCTCTTAAATAGCCAGTCACCGAAGACGTAGACGTAGCAAGCCCGACCGCTCACTGCTCAGGGTTCGCTGGACACGTAATTAGTAAGTCTCTATCGTCAATCAAGGAGGAGACTTTAAAGTATGCACGTATGGTGAAAATGAGTAAGAAAGGAGTCTAAATTAAAAATAATTAATGTATTTTTATGTCTATAGTTTAAGGGCGATGTCTGAATAGCCACTACGCACCGAATAAATTCAGAAATGGAACAGAATTTGTATGAAATTATCTGTCAAGTAAGTTAATAGGAACTTAATCGTAGGTGGTGAAGCAGGCCCAAAGTGTTTTTGTATTATTTCATAGAGGTTTTATGTTCATGTGTACATAAAAATTATTGTACATATTCGTATGCCGCTTTCAGCGGCGGATGCGTCCTGAACGTAATTACAAAAAATACCAACTTTCTTGCCATATCCGACGAATATCCGTCTTTGTCTTAAAATTATACTCGCAATAGGGATGTTTCCTGAGTAAAAAAAAAAGAAGAAATTCTAGTTAGTCCGTCAGTCAAAAATAAAAAAAAATTAAATAATAAAAAA
This sequence comes from Cosmia pyralina, assembly GCA_946251885.1. Lineage (NCBI taxonomy): Eukaryota > Metazoa > Arthropoda > Insecta > Lepidoptera > Noctuidae > Cosmia > Cosmia pyralina. The sequence goes on from OX276343.1 coordinate 9,940,715, forward strand.
AATTCTAGTAACTTATTATTTTTAAGCTACCACTTAGGGAAGAGTGAGACAACTCCGACTCAAGTACTATTGTAACTTACTGGGGCTGCCTCAATTTATGTAAAAATACCTAAGTGTCCAATATTTTTTGATAATCTACATGGCGGACAAAAAACATTTTTGTCATCATTCCTATTAAGGAACTCACAGGTTCAGGGAAATCATCAACGATTAGTCTTCTGAACCAATTTTTCCTACCTGCTCAAATTATTACTACCTATGATTTTGTTACAGGAAGCCTGCCACATCAACTCTACCTCAATAAATATGAAACCAATCACGGAAACCGAAGAAATTAGCTAATCTTATACTTTGTTAAAACCTTAATTTGTGTAATAAATCGTTTGAGCAAAATATACTTTGTAGTTGCTTTACTATAACTGCCCCTAATATCAATGCAGTTATTATATTTCTGAATGTATCATCAAAAAAAATCAGCTAACCTATTTTCATTACCACCCCCCTTTCTGAACCACGTCAAATGACACAAGTGATAATTTTATTTTAGGCAACCTCCGTAGCTCGATGCAGTACAATCGTCACAATCACTGGCCATTTCAGTCCAAAATAATAAAAGGATGCCATTACATTTTATTTTTATTTATTTATTTTTCTTCAGTAAATGGCATGTACGTTTTTAGGTTCTTCATAATAAAAACCTTATTTGTTTGCTAAAAATGTTGATTATTAATTTTGTCAGTGTCTTCGAAAATACACACATCAAAAGTGTCTAGGGATCAAGCATTTTTATGCGGATTTCTTGAGATTGAGATGTGGCTTTGTAATAAATTTATGATTTTATAAATTTATATGGATCCTTTTTGGTGCATTTCATAATTTGAATCAGGAACTGTGAATCAAATTCGAGTAAAAGATGAAAATCAGCTGTCAATATTTTCCCTATAAAAACATACAACGCATTGAAGACATTATTAGTGCTACTGTTTCCCTACTACTGATTAAAACCAACGTTATTATGGAGCGGCGACGTCATTTAAGCAGGGAAGAAATGCTCAGAGCCGTGGGAATGATAGAAGCTGGTTCCCGGCAACGTACTGTGGCTTTAGCTCTGAATACAAGTCAGAGTGTTATCAGTCGACTTTGGACACGTTACCGAAGCACTGGTACCGTGGCTGAGCGCCATGGAGGACGGTATCGCTGCACCACACGGAGACAAGACCGATACATTCAAATCTTAACTCGAAGAGCTCCAACTATAACCGCCATGATGTTAGCCGTGAGGCTTCATCACTCTTCAGGGAACTTAATTAGCGACCAAACAGTTAGAAACCGCTTGCATGAAGTGAACCTTCATTCCCGAAGACCGCTACGGGTACCACCTATAGCAATGCACAATCGTAGGATTCGATATCAATGGGCTCTTGAACACAGAAATTGGGCAGAAGAACAATGGCGTTTCGTGTGCTTTTCTGATGAGTCTCGTTTTGGTATGAGACCGGATACAAGACGTATACGACACTGGAGAACCCCTGGACGCCAACAGCGATTAAAATCCTGCCAGGAAGTCCATCCTTATAGTGGTGGAACCATCATGGTATGGGCGGGTATTTGGATCGGCGGAAGAACTGAGTTGATTTGGATCAGAGGCAACCTCAACGCTCAAATTTATGCTGAGACGATTGTATCAGACGTCATCGTTCCTCTACAAGTGCAAATCGGTCCCTTATTTCAGTTAATGCATGATAATGCACGACCGCACACCGCAAGAGTTGTAAGACAGACTCTCGCCGCAGCTAACATCAATGTCCTGCCCTGGCCTGCTCAGTCGCCAGACTTGAACCCGATTGAGCATGCATGGGATATGCTACAGAGAAGAGCTCTGCCGAATATGGAGGGTATCCAGTCGCAAGAAGACCTTTTTTTGTTGTTGCAACGAACATGGGCGGCCATTCCACAGCGTGATTTGGATGAACTCATTTTGAGTATGCCAAACCGATGTTCTTGTGTTGTTAGTGTTCGCGGTAGAAACACGGATTATTAATTGTTTAAGTTACCCAATAAAATTTTAAAGAAAACTGTTATTTCAGTCTTTTTTTCGAACTTTAATGTTAGTGGTTCAAATGTCAAAAATCCCTTTATTAGGAAAATGGCAAATTTCTTTATTAATGCAAAGGTGACTTGGTTTATCGTTACTGTGACAAACGAAAACACTTTATTTGATGAATCCTTAAAGAAAATTTTAATTAATATCAATCAGGAGAAAAGTTATTGCAAAAATATATGTTGATCCCTAGACACTTTTGATGTGTGTATTCAGGCTTCCCTTTTTTGTCCGTATCACATAAAATAAACTTAGGGTCAACTCACACCGATAGAGCGGCGAAGGGCAGCGAAGCGCAGCTACCCGCTCGGTAGAGGGCTCCGTTTATGGAATTCGCCGGAATTCCCGCGGCGCCGCGGGACTCGTTCGAGTTTCTCATGCGATAGTAAGTATGATGGTAATGAAAATAAAGTTAAAATTCATATGACACTGAAACTGCTCTCCGCTTCGCTGCGCTTCGACGCTCTTTTGGTGAGAGTTGAGCCTTAAATGTATAGCAACGAACAACAGTAGTGTATATCATCTGAGCCAAGACGTAACAGTATCCTTTGAAGATACATTAAAGTCTATTTTAGACAAACACAGGAAATGGTCAATTGACACAAAAATAGCCCCTGACCATCGGGGAAAATCGCGGGCGGCAATTGTAAAATTGCTTTAACATCCATTCAAACTTTGACACTGGGATGTGCCTGAGCCGACTGTGAATTTAGTTATGTTGCATTTGATATGAACAAATAAAGTTACAATAAAACTGGACATAATAGAATAAAAAAAATCTGAAAAATACTAATATGTCTGAAGAAAAGTTACACGTTTCTGCAGTGAGACAATCTCTGCAACATTTTGCCTGGTTTGATTATGTATTGTTTATTTTTATGTTAACAATATGTGGTGGAATCGGAGTTTATTTCGGATTTGTGAAGAAACAGAGTTCTACTCAAGATTATTTGATGGGTGGACGAAATATGAAGTTACTGCCTGTCTGTTTCTCGTTAGTAGCAAGGTAAATATTATTATGTTAACGATGATTTTATCTAATGGTGCTCTACGAACGTTAATAAAATACCTATACTTAGGTGTGATTATTTTCACCTCATAATTCATATTATTCTGTTCGCATAGTACTAAAAGTGTAGGTATTATTATTTTTGCAAAATAATAACCCAGGTTGTGTTAATCCTGAAATCAATTTTCATTTATGAATGTCTTCTTCTTCTTCTTTGGCCTCGCCTTTTCCCGTTACGCGGGGTCGGCTTTCCCAATCATGCGATTTTCATTCGTCAATGATGTTTTATTAAATGTAACCTACTTACTCAATTATTTTTCAGTTTTATTTCAGGAATATCCCTTTTAGGCATTCCAACAGAGTTATACATTTATGGGACAGCTTATGTGTTCAATTTGATCGGCTCTCTTTTGATGTCAATAATAGTCGCATTTACATTTTTACCAGTACTTCATGAATTAAAACTCACTTCAGCCTATGAGGTAAGAACTTTTCCTACCAATGCAAAAAAAAAAAAAAAATCGTGATTATTTCGTTAATGAATTTTAATCAAAACTTTTTTACCTTTAATAATGTAATAATGGCAGCATGAGTACTTAGAACTCGTAAAATAAAAATAAAACAATATGTTTTTGACAGTTCCAAAATCAAATAATCAAAAAAAATAAAAGTGAAAAAGTTTTTTCGTTTGTTTGAAATGAGTAAATACTTAAAGGATTAATTTGATTAAGGGAAATAAATATAGTTTAGTAAAATGGAAGACTTGTTTTTATTATGTATGTTTGTGGAATTCAGAGTATTAACCATGGACTAGCGATACATACTTTAATATTCTGTTTCGTTTCAGTACTTAGAACTTCGATATGATAAACGTATGAGACTTTTTGGATCTGTGCTTTTCAGCGTTTATTTGGTACGTAGTCATATATAATGTAAATAATATTTAATTTGACGACACGGTTGGCGCAGTGGTTGAGCGATTGACTGCTGCGCAGCATGTCGCGGGTTCGATTCCCGCACGGAACAAATATTTGTACGACCTACAAGTATTTGTTCCGAGTCTGTGTGTTTTTCTATCTATAATATGTATGTATTTACAAAAAAAAAATGTATATAAGTAGTTTATCAGCCATCTCGTTCCATAACACAAGCATTAGGTTGCTTAGCTTGGGGCTAGATGGCGTTGTGTGATATGTCCAAACATATTTATTTATTTATTTATAATAATAATAAAAAAAAAAAAAAAAAAAAAAAAAAAAATATACAACCATAATATGATAAACTAAGTACAATACTTATTCAATAACAAAATTACTTATTTTTCAGATGGCGTGGCTGCCAATTGTAATTTACGTTCCAGCTTTAGCGTTTAATCAAGGTAATGTACAGACAACACCACAGAAGGTTACACCAAACTGTCAAATTGCTCCAAATGATTTGAAACCTTAAAAAGTTGACGTTTAAGTTCAAAATCGAATGAGAAAATTTGACAGTTCGACGCACAACCTGTTACCATGGATTTAGTACATGATTCTGGACCCCTGAGTTGAAATTTTTCGTAGGCTATTAAAAAAAACTCTGCTGTTCCATACATTTTGACCGCGTAGGTGGGTTTTTCACTTTTGTAGGAAACAGCTGATTTTTTTTCAAATAATTGACGAAAAATTTCACCGCAGGGGTCCAGAATCATGTTGTACTGAATCCATGGTAACAGGTTGTGCGTCCCTGCCACCCTGTTGTATAAAGCCAAACTTTGTCTAAAAGTCGATGTGCCATATTTACGACCGGGTACTACATAGGTGTGTACTAATAGTAATTTTAAAATTGTACTTTATTTTGCAGTGACTGGGGTCAATATTCATATTACTACCTCGATAGTGTGCATTGTTTGCATATTCTATACATCTTTGGTAAGTACCTAATTGCATTTTAGAACACTAAAGACCTGCATACTTCACAATGTCCAGAAAAATAAAAATAAAAAAGATTTTGTATGACAGGAGACGGTGAAAACGGTTGTTCCCAGAGGTTCACGATTCTATTCTTCTTCTTTTCCCAAAGGGTCCCTGAGAAAATAAAATATGTTTTAAATCTCCCTAGATGAATTCTCAACGGGTACACAAGATTTATCCAAAGTACAGTCAGTAAAAACAATAGGTCATAATAAATCTTGAATTCATGCAAGCCTAGTAGGTAGTTTTTGTTAAATACCAGCGGCTTCGCCCGCGTGGAGGTCGCAAAATTAACCCACGGAAACCTACTACCGGGATAAAACGTAACCCATGTGTCAATCTATTATCTATCTGTGTAACTAATTTCTTCCGAATCATATTTCAGTGAATACTATCTTGAATTTATGCAAGCCTAGTACTTACTTTTTGTTATGTTACTGATAAAGAGTCCTTATTTATCTATTCATTGCCTTTTATTTAATGAAATAACAAATATTTATAGTTTCTAATACAAGCCATTATTGCTGACTGTACCAAAAAATCTCATGGACCCGTCGGGTAAGAATTTTATATTATTTTATAATGTAATGGACCCGTTGGTAATCAAAGTACGAACTATTTATTTTTGAAAACAATAGAATCGTGGACCTTTAGGAACAACCCGGTGAAAATGGTCATAATTTTCCGTACTTGACTGGAATCACCCTATTTTTCTTTTTTTCAGGGTGGCCTGAAAGCCGTAGTGTGGACCGATGTAATTCAAACTATGGTAATGATAGGAGCTATGATAATAGTGGTTGTTAAAGGCACTATCATCGCTGGCGGTTTCAAAGAAGTGTTCCGAGAGAACTGGAATACAGGACGATTGGAAATACCACCGTAATTATTTTTTCTACTTAATATTTATAAAATGTGATGAGGCGAATATGTGCAAGATTCACTTTTTTGTGCATGTTATTTTGCCGACATCCACAAGTATATTACTAGTATATTAATAGAACCAACCTACCTGGAAGATCATTTTTAAAAGGATGGCGCGGCGTCGGTTGCTAGTTACAGTGCGCGCAAGTGCTAGTCACTGCCAGAGGTATGTGAGCGGTGAGACGATGGATTAGACACCTGACTTTTAGTCTTAAGTACAATATTTCATCGATTTTTTTATTTAGTACCTATTTGTAGTCGCTTTATCGAGAACATTTGGGGTTTGTTGTTTTATGTAATATCAATTTGTTTGTTTTATGCTAATTTCAGTGTAAGTCCAGATCTAACCGTGCGACATACGATTTGGTCTGTAACTATTGGCTCTACATTTTACTGGATCGGCAACGTAGCTGTAAACCAATCTATGATGCAAAGATTCCTTGCGTTGTCCGAACTGAAATCTTCGAAAAGGTTAGTTTATTAAAATTATTGTTGTGTTTTTATTTCACTATGAAAACTGCAATTTCCATCTACTCTTCCATAGCGCTAGCAAAAGAGGTCAACTGACCAGTCATTCAGTAGTCCGTTTTACCTATTGCTAAGATAGATATCCGATATTTTAATTCTAACTCAAGAACAATTTACTTCCATTGATAGCCGATTCTTCAATCTTTCATCTGTCTGAAGAATAAATATAAATAAAATAACCAAAAATAAAAATCATTTATTTCAGACAAAAAAGTCCATAGGAAAGGCAAGGTTGTTAGTATTACGAATTTTGCTTATAACTAATGTTAGTAATTAAAATTAAAAAGAACAAACTAAACTACACACACCGTCTACTCCTGCACAGCAGGCTCACCGGTCTCGCAACACATGGAGTTCAGAGAGCCTACTGAGTAGAACAGTATCGGTTCTCTCGCCAATCATCCGTTTTGACATAATTATATTTTATGCAAAAGCTGTCAAATCGAATTTTTTATACCTCCGCTAAAAGTTATCTGAAGATTGAAAAATCAACATCGATAAATCAGCCCTAAATTATTTAAATTTTCAAGGCCATCTGAAGTTTTCTAAACGAAAACTCGAATTCCCTTTCATTTTTCACTAGTAATTTGTGGGATCAAGTTTATATAATTGCGACTTGCTACGATATCCAACGATATTTGAATACTGTAATCCTGTTACGTGGTGATTAAAAAGATCCCATTAAATTTATTTTCAGGGCCATCTGGGGTTTTCTAGGTGGGGTCGTATTCATAGTTCTAATATGCGGGTACAGTGGTTTGTTGGCGTACGCTAAATACCATGACTGTGACCCATTGGATTCCCGGCTCGCTTTAGCTAAGGACCAAATACTGCCTTTACTGGTCATGGATGTGTTAGGAGACTGGCCTGGCATGCCAGGGATATTTGTGGCTGGAGTGTTCAGTGCTTCTTTAAGGTAAGTCTTTTAAAAAAGACCCAATGTTGAGGTCTAATTCTGTGCTTTGTTACACATATACATGCATTTTGCATTTTATATCTCGTACATGCATTTTGGCATTTTATATGATCCTTTTTAACTGTATTTCCTGCGCGTGTCCCAAATAAAATATTTTTCTTTCTTTCTTTTAAGTAAGGAACTTAATTTATATATTAAAAAAAAAAACGAGGTTGTCACCTTACAGTCCGCCAGTTGAGAGAATACGTTTTTGACACATGTCAGTTTCTTACGTTAACAAATATGTGTTTTGCGAATTTGATCCTTATGACTACTAGAAATTGTCCAACTGACAGGTGTCAGGAACGCATTCTCTCAACTGCCGGACTGTAATTTGAAACAATAGCAGTCAGAGTTAATAAACAACTACAGTGACACAGTGTAAGTGTCATTGTTGTAGAGAGTTAGAGATGTTCCTTTGAGCAACTTGCTAGACGCTTTATATAATCAGCCTATAATTTTCCCACTGCTGGGACACAGGCCTCCTCTCAGTGAGAGGGAGTGGGCTGTAATCCACCACGCGGACTAAACGCTTTAGTTTATGGCAGTTATTTCATCCCATGCTATGTGAGCTATGAAGGTACGAATTTGTAATAATTTGTTTAATTTTAATTAGCTTATACATCGTTTGAATATAGTTGGACGCGTAACCTAAGTATAATAGTTACAGGCTAAAACCAAGCTGAGCCCCGGCAGAGCAAATTTGTTCCTACCTATTTTAGGTCTACTTTTCGTGGAATGTGGTATTTTCCAGTAACTGATGAGGTAATTAATTGTGCGGCGGCCGCCCGGACTATATGTCAAAGTTATAGACTGCCTTTAAGTTATGGATGTTAAAGATAGCATGCCTATGTCCAGCAGTGGACGTCTTCTGGCTGAAATTATGAAATGATGAAGATAGCATAAAATTTCCGCGCTAAGTTTTTCACACATTACTAAACCCCTGTCCTTTTTTTTTTTTTTTTTTTTTCGTGGGGAAATTCTCATGGATACCCTCCGTCTGGGAACAACGGAGGGTTATGTCGGACTTTTACCGACTAAAACCCCACTGTTCCTTCTAGCACCATGAGTCGGGGGCCCGGGAGATACTTGTACATTCACCGCACCTCCGACTGGTATCAGCCCGCCCTGCCTAGCGGGCCCCATCACCAAGTGCGGCCGATCACACGACCGCACGTCTTCCCATTAAGGCGCGCATGTTATGCGTGCCACCTCTTTGAGCCTGTCTGCTCGAGTGGCGACACCGGCCCAATTTCGCCGCCCGCAGGCCCCTCCTTATGGTGGCTGGAGATCATTAAGCGCCCTTCGACGCCCCGCTGCTCTTCTGATGCGGGTGGAATGAGAGGTATGCTCTCTCTCCCTCTCCGCCGTCTCCTTTGCATGCATCACCTCCTCGCAGAAAGAGGCGACTGCATCCCACGCGTTTTCGCTTCCAACCATGGATTGAACCACGGCTGGAAGTGTGAGATCACCCGCACCAAGTGTCGCGACGAGGGCACATCGCTGTTGGGCCCAAGCTGAGCACTCCTCCAGCGTATGTTGCGCCGTGTCCTCGAGGCAGTCCACACAGTGATGACAAGCGGGCGTCCGCTCCCGACCTATGCGACGCAGGTACTTCCCGAAACATCCGTGTCCAGTAAGCACCTGCGTCAGCCGAAAACTGAGGGCGCCATGCTGCCTCTCCAGCCATTCCTCCATAACCGGCCTTACCGCCACTATTGTGGCGAGCCCCCACCTGGGTTGTACAAGTCGCTCCCTCCATTCAGCCACAAGGATCCGACGGAGCTCGGTCCTTCGTGCCTCGAATTCCCGGGGACCTGGACACTGACCACGCGCTTGCTCCATCTTCCGCCAGCGATAAAGAGACGCAAGGATTTTTGCGTCCAGATCCCAGGGCACTGATCCGGCCAGGAGAGTTGCTGCCTCGTAGGAGATCGTACGGTATCCCCTTATCACCCTAACAGCCATCGCTCTCTGCGGCCGTCGCAATATTGCGACGTTGCGGGCTGTCAGGGTGTCCGCCCACACGGGTGCCCCATACAGAGCCATGGACCGTACGATCCCCACGTACAGCCTCCGGCAGGAGGCGTTGGCCCTCCCAAATTGGGTAGCAGTCGCGCAAGAGCAGCTGCAACGTTCATCAGTCTGGGGACCATCCGACTAAACCCCTGTCCTGCCTGACGCTTCGGGGAATACTGGCGTGATGTTGTTATGTTATGTTATGGTAAACCTGCAAATTTTTTGCAGTTCCCTCTCTACGGGTCTAAACTCAATGGCTGCAGTTGTGTTGGAAGACTTCTGGAAGCCATTTTTCAAAGAGCTGACACATAGACAAACGCAAATTATGATTCGATCTGTGGTTGTTGTACTTGGAGTAATTTGTGTTGGTACGTATTTATGATTGTTCTTTTTATTTTATGATTATTACGTTTATTCTTCTTCGTTTATCTCGCACACACTCGTATAAATTGATCGCATTTTTTCCTTGTTTTATATCTTTATACATATACCTATTTGTACTCGTAAGTTTCTAATGTAAGGGAAGAGCGGAGCCTTCAACTACAGGCATATTATATGCCTAAATGGAGACTCCTCGACAGGCATTGTAAGCCAAATATGCTATATGAAATAAATTTATTATTTATTTTATTTATTTATTCTTTTGTTTAACAGCAGCCTGAATTGGAACTGCAAAGTTACAGCTTACATACAAAGTTAAATTGCTACGTGTGTTATAGAACTTTCCCCGAGTTCTATAACACAAGTAGCAATTAAAATTCTCTTCTCTACAATTTTTTAAGATTTTGTGAAAAAATCTTTAAAAAACTTTATTTGAACGATTCTGAGTAAATTTTTCTTAAGATATATTTTATTAATTAGCGTTCTTCGAAGCGTGTTTCCTTCGATAGAACACTATATACGAATTCAATATTTCCAGGTTTAGTGTATGTGGTAGAAATGCTGGGATCAGTTCTGCAGCTGACAATGAGTCTGTCTTCCGCGTCTTTGGGACCACTGGTTGGAGTTTTTCTCATGGGAATCTTCTTGCCCTTCATTGACTCTACGGTTAGTGGTTTTCTTTTATTTACTTTGCTTATTTCTACTTTTAGACTGACTTGATTTCCGTGGAAATTTCGTTTTTTGCATGAATTGATATTGTTAGTGCACGAAAAAAGTTATGAATGAAAACCGAAACAAAAGCATGAATATAAATAATTAAGACGACATACAAAAAAAAAACAACCGCCTTCCAAAAAAAAAAAACTCATCATTCTCCTGCCCTTATCCCAATCTATTTGGGGTCGGCGCAACATGTCCTTTTTTTCCATACTTCTCTATTATTCGTCATCTCGGTAGTCACCCCCTTTCTAGCCATGTCATCTTTCACACAATCCATCCATCGTTTCTTTGGTCTTCCCCTACTCTTATAGCCATCGACATTCATACTCAAAACTTTCCTCACGACATTTTCCTCACTCCTCCGCATCACATGCCCATACCATGACAGCCGATTTCCACACAACTTTTCAGTCACCGGTGCCACTTTTAGACTTCCTCTTATGTACTCATTTCTTATTCTATCCATTCGTGTAACACCACACATCCCTCTTAGCATTCTCATCTCAGCTGCATGCAACTGCTTTTCATTTATCCCTTTTGTGGCCCAACATTCTGGTCCATACAAGACAGCAGGTCTAACCATTGTTTTATATATCTTCCCCTTAAGTTTAAGGGGAATGCGGGAGTCGCAGATTGTCCCCGTGACCTGCCGCCATTTCATCCATCCAGTGTTAATCCTATGCTTAACCGTCCGATCTACTTCGCCAAAAACTACAAAGTGAAAAATAACTTTCATTTCGGAAGTCGGTGTCTTTGGTTTTGCATTTTAGTTTTTGCCACCGACTTCCGAAATTAAAGTTTTTTTTTCACTTGTTACTTTTTTTTTGGAAGTCGGTTGTTTTTTTTTTGTAAAAAAGTTTTTATTTTTCTCTTTTTAGTGGGTCAGTTTCTAATTTATCTAAGTTACAATAGCCTAATGTCAACTGCTCTTCACCTTTTACAAAATATTGCTTTTCCCGATGCAGGGACGTTAATTATTGAAGAGTTCTCCTAGTAAGAATCAGGAGAACTGGAGCTGATGGTGAAGTCACCATCAGCAATGTGACGAGCATAATAATTGGTAACCCGTGAAATATTGAGTAGTATTATTTCTAGCCATATGAGGGCAAATGCCTCGTGCATTTGCTCTAGGAAAGCGGTTACGGTAAAAAATACCCAAATCTCTATAGATGTGCCTTTAAACTTTGAGGGTTTCCCTCGATTTCCATGGCATCCCCTCATCAGATTCTGACTTGGTGACTATGGGACTACTTCCAGAGCATATCCTTTCAAATATAAAAATAATTTTCAAAATCTCACATAAAAATAAATATATATAGGGTGGCTGGTAATTAGTGGCCGATACTTAAACACATGATTATACTCATGATAACAAACAACTTTTACTATGGGACAAAACCTGAATTTGCGAAAAAAAAATCAGCTGCTCCCTACATTTTGACGAGTTATTCGAACATGAATGTATGGGGCAGCAGATTTTTTTTCGCGATTTCAGGTTTGGTCCCATAGTAAAAGTTGTTTGTTATCATGAGTATAATCATGTGTTTAAGTATCGGTCACTAATTACTAGTCACCCTATATAGGTACGCGACGAATTGATAACCTTCTCCTTTTTTGAAGTTAGTTAAAAAGTGAGTTGCTTACTACATAATACCTACCTATTTCTTTTTATATGTGTGTGAAACACAAACATAGCTTGCAGTTGTTCTTTTTACAATTCTGTGAGTGTATACTCCTTCTTTCTAAAAACAATCTTTATTCCCATATTATCAAAATTCTATTATTTTAGAGTGCATTAAGTGGAGGCATCATAGGATTATTAACAGCGTGGTGGATCGCTGCACAGTCACAACTGGCTCAGGCGAGGGGACTGATGCCGTCCAATGAGAAACTTAGGTTCACCCAGAACTGTACTTATGAGTTCGATCCACCCGTTTCTAATGTGGTTGATTCTGAAAGGTTTGTACTTTGATTTGAGTTAACTCTCTCTTAGAAAATAAGTAAGTAATGTAACTGTTCAGGCATATTTGTAGTTATAGGGCCGTAGCCAAGAATTCACTTCGGCGGGTTAGGGTTGCCAACTTATTTTAGAAGAAATAAAGAATTTCTGATGTCAGAGAAAGTAAATAAAGAGCACAGATTTATAATACAGCATTTATTGTTATTTTTGCGAAATATATATTTTTATAAATAATTCAGACAATTAAGAGTTAAATTGATGAAGAGCTTAGTTATTATCAATTTCAATAAAGCCCTATTTCTCTCTTCCTGCCACTTTGCAATAATGACCAAAAACAGGGCCGAGCATTTAAGGTTTACTATAATTGGGGCCGCTATGGAGAATACAGGATGCAAAAACGAGCGAAGCGAGCTTGAAATGTTTAGCACCCCGCTTCGAATAAGTTAGATTTTCTTTGATCATTCATACAGAAATAGAAGTTACCAGTATTTTATAGTACCAGTACGTAACTTTATCGACTTGTACAGAAAAGTTTGAGAAATTCTAGAAATTAGGATGCAAGTGCGAGCAAAGCGAGCTCAAAAAATTTTGCATTCCGCCTTGGATAGGTTTGACTAGGAGAATGTTGAAGTTGCAGGAATTCATTCAATTCAAAATTTTAGTCTGAGTCAATAATAATAGAATATTGTTTTTTTTTTGATTATACGCCTACGCGAAATAGAGTACAATTCTCTATATTAGAGGACGGAGTACCCAAGGGTCGAGCTCTGGACTAGGGACATTATGGAGCAACTTAGTTTTAAAATAAGCAAATAGCCATAATAGGTATTATTATATGTAACTAGCTGACAAATTTCAATAATTCAATTATTCATACAAAATTCCCATAGAAAATGCACTTTCAGTTTTCCCAAATTTTCCAATTTTCCCGGCAAATTTTGAAATTTTTGTCTTCATAAGAACCTTCCTCGGAGTTAACGAATATTTGAAAAATGATTAGCCGAATTGGTCCAGCCGTTCTCGAGTTTTGCGCTTAGCAACACATTTAGCCATTCATTTTTAGGGTTCCGTCGTCAACAAGGAACCCTTATAGTTTCACTATGTCCGTCCGTCTGTCCGTCTGCAGCTTAGCTCAGAGACTCTTAGTACTGGAAAGCTATAATTTGGAATGGATATACATATTTATTACGCCGACAAAGTGGTAAAATAAAATTATGAAAAAAATTTTTTAGGGTACCTTCTGTACACGTAAAGTGGGGATGTTTTTTTTTCTCGTCTGCCCGATGGTGTGGGGTGTTGTTGGATGGGTTTTTCAAAAATATTGCGGGTTTGTGAAAACAATTTTTCGATTTAGCGATCCGTTTCTGAAATATTGAGCTAATTTAAGCTTTAAAGTGCTAATTTTTGTTAGAGTCAAGTGTCCCCCCCGCCAGCTAAAAAACGATTAGTTTTGGATGGGTGAAAAAATTTAAGGTAGTGGTATATATATAAGGAAGTTAAAAGGAAAACTAAGCAAAGTAAGGGAAGCTAAGTAGGCTTTTCAAGTTTACGAGTTAACTCGTAAACTTGAAAAGTAAAAAGTAAAAATAGTCAACTTATAAAATGTACTTGAAAAGTAAAAATTTCGTACAAATTCCATTAAAAATTACTTATATAACGTTGTTAGTTGTGTAAAACAGGTAGTAAATATAAGTTTATGAACTATTTTTATTAATAGTGATTTCTAAATTAATTGTGCAACTACGGAACCGTATTACTGCACGTGGCCCGACACGCACTTGGCCGAATTTTTTATTATTTATATATTATTATTATTTTCGTTTTAGTTTTATGCATAATTATGTTAAAATCCTTTATAAAACTGTTTTTTTTTAAATTTTAATTTTGGTGTTTTTATTGTGTGGTGCTTTGAGACACCATTGAAAGTCAGCCATGTTGTTTCAGTGAAGTGCCATACTTATACCGGATCTCATTCATGTGGTTCACTGCGTTGGGATGCATGGTGACCATGGGCATCGCCTGCATCGTCAACTTGAGGCGAACCTCTAAAGTGCACCACGATCATCGCTTGTTTGCTCCTTTCATAAGAAAGTGGCTGGAGAAAGATAAGGTACAATTAACATTAGTTCTGTTTCTTTAACTTGTCGATGTTAAGGTTAGGGTGGGCTTTCAGCCGCCGGGGTCGCGGGTTGTTCGAAAGAGATACCGTGGCCCTGGCACAGGCAACTGAAGGAACACGGGTGGGTTTTATTCAGTAAAATTCTGACACGCCCTCCCGCTCCGCCCAGAGCGGAAGAAGTCATTTGATGATTTCCCACCCACAAAAAAAAAGGGGAAGACCAAAGAAAAGATGGATGGATTGTGTGAAAGATGACATGGCTAGAAAGACGACGAGTAATGGGTAACTCGCCGTCCGGTAAGGACCAGGCCCGGGTCGACGGCGCGTTGTGTTCTACGCGCGCCTCAAAGAGATGTCAGCAGTGACGGGGTACATAGGGCCGATGCCGCTGGGGTCGCGGGTTGTTCGAAAGAGATACCGTGGCCCTGGCACGGGCAACTGAAGGAACACGGGTGGGTTTTAGTCAGTAAAAGTCTGACACGCCCTCCCGCTCCGCCCAGAGCGGGAGAAGTCATTTGATGATTTCCCATCCACAAATAAAAAAAAAAGGTGGGCTTTCAGAACTATTTCAAGATTTTATGGAAATTATTACTTTGTCTTATTGCGTTATGATTATGATTGGTTACCCAAAAATACAAGTGCATGGAATGGAAAATTTTTGACGACAACGAAATATTTCTGTTCTCATTTTTCCCTGAAGTATTTGTCAGAAGTACTTTAGGTACTTTATTATCTGTGTATAGTATATTAACAATATCGTACCTAACTACTTGGATACGTGATCTTGATAAAAAATACTTATCTAAATCACAGTGGCCCCACCACTGTGACTTAGATTAAAAATCAATTAGTTCGGACGTCATATTGCCTTTAATTGTTTGTCACATGGTTTTATCTGCTTGATCAATCTTAATATTTTCCGCTAGTTATTATTACAATATTTACAAATGAATATTCTCCATTTGATCTACGAAAATATTTTCTTGACGTAGACCAACACGGAAAAAGGGTGGAAAACTATAGGAAGACCCATAGGGGGTGAGGGGTCTTCTCATAGTTTTCCTTTCTATGTTTTCCACCCTTTTTCCTGTATTTATCTTTTTCTTTTTTTTATTTAATAAACCAATTACAGGCACTTTTGAATTGTCAATGGGTCGGTCAGTCAGAAAGATGAAGCTAGTTGCCCATTCCAAAGTGTAGTAGGTTCCTATGGAGAAGAACGGGCAAGAAAGTTATCTACCTTTATTGTCCCATTTCACACAGAAATGGGACAATACAGGTTAATAAAAAAATACCAATATTTTTTAAGTAGACCCGACGAGTTGTAGGTCGTGGTTTCGAACCCAAGCAGGCGCTTTACTTTTTGTTAGTAAATTTTCATCACCACTGGTCTCAAAACGGTGAAGGAAAACATCGTGAGAAAACCGGCATGTCCTAGAACCAAAACTTCGCAGATATGTGACAGGCGGAGGCCTGTTTCCCAGCAGTGGGAACATTATAGACTGATTATGCTATGCTTAAATTTGGTAAATCAGAAGGTAGGTATATTATAATAGACATGATGACTAAAATTTGTTTTTTGTCTGTCACGTAGATTATTAAAAAATATTGGACACGTATTTTTTCTATTTTACGTAATCAAAAGATTAGGGCAATAGATTGAGTTAAAATGTGACATGACGTCATTCCTTGTTAGATTTTGTATGTAGTTTGTTATAGTTACCGTTGTAACGTAGCGAGCCCCCATTCAACTTTAATGCGGTTTATCTCAGTATTTTTTTATTAATATGATGAAGCAAAAGATACGTGTCTAATATTTTTTTGTTATCTGACTGACGGACTAAATAGAATTTCTTTTTTTTTTTACCCAGGCATCATCCCTATTTCTTAGAACGTCTTTTTATCCAACTAGTGAAATAGAGTTTAGTAGATGTCTATGCAACTGCTAATTCTTTCAGTTTTTGGTTGTTCATTCCAATATGCTGTGTAAGTACCTATTCTTGTAAGGTCTGTTTAGGCATAGTTCAGGCATGAACGAATCCTAAACTTCCGAAGTAAGACATTTCAAAAATAACTTCTGTTACAGATAAATCAAATACAATTAAAAAATATTCAGAAATGAATAATGCTAGTGAGAAAAACAATGAAGAAGATAAAGGATTACGAGATTTCTTCATGTTATGTTAAGTACAACTGTATGATAGAAGGATGGATACAGTTGAAGAAGAAGCGAAAAATATAATCAAATTAAAATAACAAGTACGTTATAAGTAGAATATGTATTTATGTGTAGCAAGAGGAATATGGGAAAAATACGGGTTGCCACGGCATATGATGAATAAAATTAATGGCCATATACCAGTGTTTTTCATTTATAAAACAAACTGTTACCCAATATTAAGTATTTGTAAAGTATGACAGAGCATATTGTGTCAACCAACAGAAAACGTGTTGCGCGGTTGCGCCGACCCCAAGTAACATGGGGATAAGGGCAGGAAGATGATGATAATTGTGTCAAACAAGAAGAATAATAAAACAAATGTATAATTTTTAACGTCATGTATTCCTATGGATAAAATGTTATAATTTTATAAACGTAAATATCAGGTACTTAAATTTTTACACGAAATAAATTATTATTCAAAGATCATTTAATTCATTATGCCTTTGGTCCACTCAGTATGGATAGTTTCGTGCTGTGTTGACCCTGAATATGCCAGCTCTGTAAAAAAAAGCAATAACTGTAGAATGTACATAGTTAGCAATTGATTCATCATTGTGCTGGTGTAAAAAAATCTATTATTAGAATAGAATAGAATTTTATACTACTACTACTACTACTACTACTACTACTACTACTATTGATATTATTTTACCCTTACCGTGACTTGTTGATATCGCTATTGCCCATAGGATTGAGGGTGCCCGTGCATCTGTCACGAGTAGCATCCCTGAGACTTGCGCATTCATTGGCCAGGAGATGGTTGTACTTCACGGTACTAGCCATATACTCGTAGGAACGGCTGTGGGAACATCCGACTCCAATTGCCAAGCACCCTGGCATGTTGGAACCTCCATTTGGGTAGAAGTCGGCGTCACCGCACAGGTCGCTATATCCAAGAACTGTAGTTTCAGTGTGGATCACTTCTACGTATCGAGCATCAGTCCGTACTATACGGTTGCGGTCTGAATTCCATAGGGGACCAGCAGGGTCCAAAGCTAGAACAGAACCGTCATAGTTACAGTAACATCACTTTGATCTTTATTTTTGTTTAAAAAATTACAAGATAATATAAAGCTTTACCTGTGATTCTGTGGACCCTGGATCCCGTTTCCCTACCAGCATTTCCAACTAGATGACCACCAAGACTGAAACCTACTAAGTGTACTCTGTTGTATGACATTCCTAATCCAGCGAGCCAGTTCACAAATTGGCCAAGGCCTCTGCCAACTTCTGCGGTACCGCCTTTCGCCGTAGTGTAAGATCTGTTGGCTAGAGCACTCCAATCGAGAACAATAACGTTGACATCAGCATTCTGGAGAAAAGCTGAAACATATATAAGGTAAAGGTAAGGTAAGGTTGTTGTAATATTCAATATTATATTTATATTTAAACTTTAGAATTAAGTATTGTGTGTTTATTTTATTTTATTAGTTATTTATATTTTATTTCATGCTGCACCGGTCGACGTCGTCGAAAACCAGTAGACGAGGTCGCTGAAAACTAGCGCTGGGACTCTGTCTCGCATAGGGTCGCAGCATTATGTTGAGCGATGGCCGTTTTGCGTAGATGTGACGCATATTTTCCCCCAACTTGTTCTTTTTTTTGTGTGACATTTCTTTGCGTCATATTTACCGCAAATAATTAACGTATTTTCTTTCTTTCTTTTTTCTTTCTAGGTAAGGTATAATTTACAAGGCAGTTGTGAGTGGAAAGGGGACGCCGGAAGTTATATACACATATAGTACCTTATTGGTGATGTTCTTCAGAAAGGTCAGGTGCGTAATACTCGCAACCGGCGTGCGTTTATGAACGTAAACGAGGCAAAAGGAGTATGTAAGGATTGTAGCAAGTGGCGTTCCGTAGTTTCTGCCTACCCCCATAGGTAGAAGGCGTGAGTTTATGTATGTATGTATATAAGAAAAAGTCGTATCTACGTTTTCAACAAGTTGTTGATGCATGATGTAAATGTAATAGCTCTTTGATTCTTAAATTAATGTACATTGCTGATTACTGAGCGAAGGTTTTGTAACTGGATTTAATTTACAAATAACATTACATAGTAATAAATCTTACCTTCAACGAGCATTCTATTCATTGTGTTTCCGCCGCTACCATTCCACCCATGAGCGAGGATTACGGTGATTTTTGAGAAACTAAAGTTCGAGTTTGATACGGAACCTGTATTACCAAGCACTAAGACTTGAGCTAAATTGGAATTGGCCCTGAAAAGTAAACAAAAAAATTCACAATATTTTTAAGTAAAGATAAAAGGTAGGTTTTCTAAATTTATTTTTAACTGAAATTTAGAGTCTAAATTAAAACTAACGTTAAGTACTAGAAAGATAGGGAACTTCTTTGCAATGTTAATAATTGTTGTATCAACTAATGTACCTGGTAAAAAGCCAATATGCATTATTTGCCGGATTTCTGGTAAATTGTTCAATAAATGCTAAATCTGCTGGCTCCTCAGTGTCAACAAGGTGCATGGTATTGTCGCCATCTCCCGGGAAGTAGAAGTACCTGTCACCATTCTTGTAGCCCTGAACAGGGTCTTTGAGGACGCCTGCAGCACATGCTGTGGATGAGAGACGAATATTTTTTTATCACATTTAGGTAGGTACTACGATTTTTGCGAGCTCATAGAAGTTGCGTGTGATCATAGAAGTTGCGTGTGTAAGTTGCTAGTGATTTACATTCTATCTATCTATTCTTTCTTTCTATTCAACTTTTTTTTTGTTTTTTTCTATTCTTCCGGGTCCTAGATCTACGAAAGATATACTGCAAAATATATTGACATGTATACATAGACATATGATTGTGGGCAGAAGAGCGCTTTAAGCTCCTACAGTTTGCAACTTTGAGACCTATCAGGATCTTAGAAGAAATAACAATATGTAGGCAGTTACATATCTTAACACAGACTGCTGGTTAATAATATTAGGCCTTTACCTATGAAATCGCTGTACATAGAAAAAATCAAACATTTTTTTTAAAAGACACATTGTCAGTAGGTACACTTTTGCCATTTCGTTGATGTATCAGCAGTGCTATTCTGTACAAATCTCACCGTGAAAACTGAGGTGAAGTGAGCGTGGAGTGAGCTGTCACTAGTGTCAATCCAATCTAGCATGGCAGAATGACAACTCACTTCACCTAAGTTTTCACGGTGAGATTTGTACAGAATAGCACTGCTGCAATAGAAATCCTTGGGATGGGAATCGATGAATTCTTTAAGTGCGTTTTTCACCTTCTCGTTGGATTTGATATTTTTCCCCGGGGCTCATTGTTGAGATCTAAATTTCCAGAACGGTAGCGATCAAACCAGAAACGCACCGTGCGTTCACTTGCGATACCTTGTCCATACACGTCGTTGATATTGCGTCCTGTCTAGATGCACCGTGGTGCCACGACCGAACTCGTATTTGAAAATAGCGCGCTGTTTCGATTTTTCCGTGGTTACAGAAACATCGATATCAAAGAAAAATCGAACGGCGGGAAATCAAATGAACAAATTGTTTTTTTTTGTAAATATCATACTATATGATAAAATTAATTTAAATTTGGAATTATAAATAGAATGAAAGACTCACACTAGCCGGTATCAAAAATCGGCAATTTATTTTATTTTATTTTATTAACTATGAACAACAAACAGTTACAAAATGCAATATTACAATAGAAAAACATTAATAACTTAAGTAATATTGTGATGTCATAGGTAAAGACCTATTATATTACCGTGCGGTGTTTAAGTACTCTTTATAGCTCCTTCTAGAAAACCTTTTACAGACCACAACATAATTTATGTACCTACCTAGTTTAGTTCTTACCTGCTATAACGACGAACAAAAGTAACAAACACTTCATGACGCGCAAGAGTAGCACTATCCAGTGAAATTAATTATGATTCGATTGTTTTTATATGAGATAGGTTTAAATATAAATGAGATTTGAATGTAAGATTATTGTCCATTTATCGTGATAAAGAGATAGGCAGAATATCTAAACGAAATGGCACAAAGTTTTTAAAGCAAAATAAAAATGAATTGATATGATAATATTGATTTGAAATTATTTTTTTTTATGATTGATCTATATGATAAAAATGAAATTCTGTTCGTTGGTAAGCGCTTCACTTCAGAACGGCTGGCCCAATTTGGCTAATTTTTGTTTTAAAATGTACGTAATAGTCCGAATCAAGTTCTTATGGAAATAAAAAGTTGAAATCTTGCCGGGAAAATTGGAAAAATCGAAAAACCTAAAAGTACATTTTTTTATGAATTATTTAAATTTGGACACGACAACGTCTGTCGGGTCAGCTAGTAATAAATAAAAATCATCATTCTCCTGCCCTTATCCCAATTTATTTGGAGTCGGCACAACAACGGTGTTTCTTCTTCCATATACTTCTCTATTAGTCGTCATCTCAGTAGTCACCCCCTTTCTAGTCATATCATCTTGCACACAGTCCGTCCATCCTTTCTTTGGTCTTCCCCTACTCGTATAGCCATCCAAATTCCTATTCAATACTTTCCTGATGACATTTTCCTCATTCCTCCGGATCACATGCCCATACCATGACAACCGATTTCCGCACAACTTAATAATAAAAGACAACACAACTCATCTGCCTAGCCTTTTCCCAACTATGTTGGGGTCGGCTTCCAGTCTAACCGGATGCACCTGAATACCAGTATTTTACATGGAGCGACTGCGACTCCACAACCCAATAAATGGGTAAGACTGGTTGTCAGACTTTCAAGCTTCTGACTATCCGTAACGACTACTACTTATACCTAGCAGATATAAAAAGGCCACTCACATGTCACAGCTCACCTGAATCGCGTATTTTTCATAAGTTTCTCAGGTTAGACGTACCTACCTATAAAGGATGTTCCAGAAAGCCGTGGTCTAAGGGCCTGGTACTGACCATCAAATTGAACAACTTTCTCCATGGGACCAACATAGTAATCGCGAAAAAATTATCAACTGTCCCATAGAAAACTTCAATACCTACTCGACGCAAATATATGGGACGGCTGATTTTTTTTTTCGTGATCACTATCTTGGTCCCATGAAGAAAGTTGTTCAGTTTGATGGTCCTCACGTTTCTGGTACACTTTGTGTATGTAGAACACTGATATAAATTTAATTGCACCTATTTTCTCATTGCTCATTGCTGCTCACGCTATGTACGGGTAGGTGGATTTAGCTGTGTGGATCTTGGACTTTAGACGAGTATAGCTGCAAACAGCACCACCATTGAGAAAAAATTAATAAGTCAGAAGATATGGAACATTTTGAACCTATGCTCACATTTTTAGTCAGATGAGGGAGAATTTAAATCAACACTAAACCTCCTAGGTTCGAAGTTATAGCAGTTAACGCCAAAAACTACCGTTTTTGGAATTTTCCATATCTCTAGACTTATTATTTTTAGGGTTCCGTACCTTTATGGAAAAAACGGAACTCTTATATGATCACTTCGTTATCTGTCGCCGGTCTGTCAGTCTGTCAAGACCCTTTTTCTCAGGAACGCATGGAGGTATCAAGTTGAAATTAATATCAACTAGTGGTATACGGTCCCTTGGAGCTCTAAAAAAATCAAACTTTCAAGTCAACGCAAAAAAAATACGGTCTTTAAGCTGCATATATTGATACTCGCAAATAAATCAAAACCTTTAGGTATAATAACTGCAATTTTAAGTAGGTCGTAATAATGCATCGAAATCACTTACTGCCGAGGTTTTAAAAATGCATAGGTCATTATCGGTAACTACTGGCAAGTTTTTACTCCACACACTTTACAACACTAGAAAATAACTTTTACAGCTGAGGCCATAAATTATTCGAGCGAACTGTACCTACATGACGGAAGGTCAATAAAAAAAAACCGGCCAAGTGCGTGTCGGACCACGCACAATGAAGGGTTCCGTAGTTGGGATTTATTTTAAGAACAAACTTAACATTGTAGTTGAAAAACATGTTCTCCCGTACATTCGAACTGTAAATGTAAGTTTGTACTCACAAAATTGATAGATTTACCATGTTATTTTAAGACCACAGACTTCTTATAGGTTTTCCTGTAATCTTACAGGTAAAGATCTATTAAGACCACAGACGTATGAAGTCTGTGGTCTTAAAATAACATGATAAATCTCTCAATATTGTGACTACAAACTTTCATTTACGGTTGGAATGTATGGGAGAACATGTTTTTCAACTACAATGTTAAGTTTGTTCTTGGGTTATTTCATCCCAATTACGGAACTCTTCATTGTGCGTGGTCCGACACGCACATGACCGGTTTTTTCTAATTTCCTCGCATTAGTGATGAAAAGTAGAGTGATCAACTCGGGTGTAAGTGATCACTTACATTCCATGTTTAACAATCTACTATCATAGCATTATCTTGTTAAGAAATCTGTATCATAATAACTTTTTAATTTTATTTCAGTTGTACATGCATAAAGTCTGTCATTTTTGAATTCGTAATTAGAACTTTACCATATGAGTGTAGATAAAATATTATTGTCAAGACGAATAGAGGGTTTTGGGCGGGTACAAAATAAAAGGAGGAAATCCTCATATTAAGTATTTTATTGTGTTTTTGTTCTTACAAGCGAATTCACTTCATTCTTTAAAAGGTTAATAATAATAACAGTGTAGTACAGTAGTATGGTCATAGTTTTAATTGTGTGAGCAAATAAGTAATATAAGTATGCCATTTAGTATGGGTATCTCCTGTGTGTGTTCACTCTGAATATACCCGATCTGTAAAAAAAATACCATCATGATTAAAAAATTCATGTTTATCGTAACCTGATGTTGATGAATCAGTTCAACTTCATGGACCTATATTCAAGGATATTATGGATACTTTTAAATTGTCATCTATTACTTATTGAAATACCAAAAGGAGCCCTCCATATAAGAAAGGTAAGGTAGTTAATTCATTGCTTTATCATCATTAAATCTAAACTTATTAGTAGTGATCATCACTGCATTATCTTACCTTGATTTAGATAGGTCACTGTTACCCATTGGGTTAAGTTCACCAGTGCATCTATCACGAGTAGCTTCCCTAAGAGTTGCGCATTCATTGGCTTGGAGGTGGTTGTACTTCACAGAGCTGGCCATGTACTCGTAGGCACGACCATGGGAGCATGAGTTTAAGAAGCACCCAGGCATTCCAGAGCCTCCGTTGGGGTAGAAATCGGCATCACCGCAAGGGTCAGTGTATCCAAGTAAACCAGTGTTTGTGTGGATTACTTCTACGTATTGGGCATCAGTAGCCACCACGCGGTTATTGTCTCTGCCCCATAGAGGACCAGCGGGATCCAGAGCTGGAAGCATTAATTAATTAAATTGATTGTTATAACTTCCTTAGATACTGTTATGAAATGTTTCAAATGTCTCTGGTCTATATACATAAGTTTGGAAATTTAAAGAAATGAAGTCGTTACCTGTAACCCTCTTCACCAAGCCTCCCGTTTCCCTGCCAGCGTTTCCGACTAGATGGCCACCAAGACTGAAACCTACTAGGTGTACTCTTTCATAGGACATTCCTAATGAAACGAGCCAGTTTACAAATTGACCAAGTCCTCTGCCGACTGCAGCAGTTCCGCCTTTAGCTGTAGTGTAAGATCTGTTGGCTAGAGCTCTCCAATCGAGAACAATAACGTTGACATCGGCATTCTGGAGAAAAGCTGAAACAAAATGTAAAATTACAAATCTTACATTATTTGAATTGACGAAAATCTCTACTGGATCTATCTCTATAAAGATACAGATATAATACCTGTTTATAAGATGACGTGTCCTAGCTTTAACGAGTTTCAGAAAAAAAAAGATTGAATAAAAAAACGTCTGGGCAGTAAGCCTCGTTATCATCTTGCTAACTTGCATACCAAAGACGCAGCATGAGCTATACGTACTGAAGTAGTAAGTGCCGACGCAAGAGAAGAAGATCCAGAACTACCGCATTGAAACATCAGTTCAATTGTTTTAAACCAGGATGCTGTTACATAGTAAACCCAGCTTTTAGATTTTTTTATTTGGTTTAGTCTAATCTAATAAATTCACGTTACCTTCAGTCAGATCCTTATTCATTGTGTTTCCACCATCACCATTCCATCCATGAGCGAGAAATATGGTATCCTTTGAAAAGTCAAAGTTTGAATCTGCTACGGAGCGTTCATCACCAAACCCAATGATTTGAGCTGTAGTAGGATTGTCCCTAAAAATTAAACAATTACAAAAATCTCTCGAAATAATATCATAATATTACGTAGTACGTCCGTAGATAGGTAGGTATTAGGTACATTTGATATGTTAAGAATTATAAATTAATTAATGAATTATTTTGTGAAGCATCAGGTTTTTCATATAAATTAAACATGAATAATAAATTTTATTAAATTCAATAATTAAACGTAATTTACTTAAGAAGTACGTGATTTTTTACCTAGTAAAGAGCCAATATGCGTTATTCGCTGGGTTTCTGGTAAATTGTTCAATAAATGCTAAATCTGCTGGCTCCTCAGCATCAACAAGGTGCATAGTGTCGTCGCCATCTCCCGGGAAGTAGAAGTACTTATCACCATTCTTGTAACCCTGAACAGGGTCTTTGAGGACACTTGCAGAACATGCTGAAATAAGAAAAATTGTCGGTAAACAATAAAAATTTTAATGGTTATCGTTGCCGTGTCTACAAGAGCATTTTGCTCAGTTTATAATTTCCGTATTAAGGTTTATCTGAAACTTGTGTACATTAGAATCACTCGTGTGTCCGTCTGTCACAGCCAAATTGCTCCGAATCCGAATGGACGGATTAAGTTTAAATTTGCTAATGAATTTCTGTGACTCAAACACGGTCGTGTACATAAATAAATGAATTTTGAGTGTGCATTACATTAATATGTGGGTCACTTTTAGGGGACAAATTAGAAAATTTAAAAAAGTTTTACAAACTGATGAATATATATTTTTTTATCATTTTAAAACAAATAGTTAGTTGTTTAAGAAAATTGATCAAAATTTGCCACACCCCCCGTATCTCCGAAACTACAGAGCCTACATTTTTGAAAAAAAATACATAAAAAACTTTTTTACAAAAAAATACAATCGACTTCCAAAGTGAAAAATAGCTTTAATTTCGTAAGTCGGTGTCTGGTTAAATGTATTTTCGTTTTTTGCCACCGACTTCCGAAATTAAAGTTATTTTTCACTTTGTAGTGTTGTTTTTGGAAGTCGGTTGTATTTTTTTGTAAAAAAGTTTTTATTTTTCACTTTTTAGTTGTGGTACCTACCCCACACAAATTCTAATACCACTACCTGCAAAACAAACTAGAACATTATCCATATAAAACTGGGGAAAAAATACGTATTATTGAAGCTAACTCAAAAACTACCCAAGCAAAGTTAATCAATTTTATATGGGACCAACTTTGATGTATACCCTCTCGAATAAAACAAAATCGGACGATTCTGTAAAAAGCAATGCGTGGTTTTTTTGTTTTTTTTTTTTTGTATGAACAAAAAAAAAAAACAAAAAAAAATATACGTGTCGAATTGAGAACCTTCTCCTTTTTTTTTAGTCGGTTAAAAATAGTTCTATTCTAGGGTATTCTAGGGTGTAGAAAATGGGAATGATAGTTTGAAAGATGTTGAGAAGAACATTTATAAAGAGTGGAAAAGAAAGGCAAAAAAGGCGGTAGCAGTTTCGAGGGCTAAGGCGCAGGAGAAGTTGTATGACTCACTGAACAGCCCTAGAGGCCAGAAGGAGCTCTACCGGATTACAAAAGCAAGATAAACGAGAACGAGAGATATTATTCACATTAAATGTATGAAAGACGACGCCGGTAAGGTTCTGTCCAAGGATGACGAAATAATAGAACGATGGAAGATATATTTTGAAAGGCTAATGAACGAAGAGAATGAATGGAATGGTGTGCTCAAAGAGGTACAAGCAAATATGGGTTTGGTGAGGGAAATTAGCATGGATGAAGTCAGAAAGGTAGTTAAAGTATGAAAAATGGAAAGGCCTTGGGCCTAGATTATATACCAGTAGAAATATGGAAGTGCTTAAAAGAAGATGGATGTATATGGCTGACTTTATTCTTTAATAAGTTGTTGCATGAAGGATCATCCCACAAGACAAGAATGGCGCAATAGTTCACTAGTACTACTACATTCTTCAAGAATAAAGGTGATGTACCAGACTGCGACAACTATTGAGAAATAAAGCACATGTCACATAGTATGAAGGTTTGGGAGAAAGTAATAGAGAAAAGACTGCGAGAGGAGAGTGAAATTACCCCAAACCAATTTGGGTTTCTGCCAGGTCGAGGAACAATGGACGCCACTTTTGTACTTCGCCAATTGTGCGAGAAGTACAGACGTGCACACAAGAACTTGGACATGGTGTTCATTGATCTGTTGAAAGCGCATGATAGGGTACCTCGGGATGTGTTGTGGTGGGCCTTGAAAGAGAAAGGTTTGCCCGGGAAGTATGTAGGTAGAGTTAATTCGTGCTATGTACAGTCAATCTCGTACAGTACGTCCGGTCGGCTGCTGGCAATACCGACGAGTTCAATGTGGCTGTTGGCTTGCACCAAGGGTCGGCTTTAGGTCATTGCCTCTTCGTGTTGATTATGGATGCTCTGACGTCGAACCTACAGGAAAAGGCACCCTGGCGCATGCTGTTTGCCGATGACATTGTTCTTGTCGGTGAAGATGTACCTGAGATTCGGAGCAAATTGGAGAAATGGAATTAGAAGCTGGAGAATGTTGGCTTGAAAATCAGCAGAACCAAAACTGAATATATGTTCTGCGATTTCGGTGGTATCTCCAGTTCTAAAGCCATAGCGCTTGATGGCGCGCTTCTCCCAGTCTGCTCCGACTTTCGGTATCTTGGTTCACTTGTGCAAAGCGATGGAGAAGTAGGTCGAACGGTTAAGCACAGGATTAACACTGGATGAATGAAATGTCAGCATGTCACGGGAACAATCTGCGAGTCCCGCATTCCCCTTAAACATAAGGGGAAGATATATAAAACAATGGCTAGACCTGCTGTCTTGTATGGATCAGAATGTTGGGCCACAAAGGGAATGAATGAAAAGCAATTGCATACACGAATGGATAAAATAAGAAATGAGTACATAAGAGGAAGTTCGAAAGTGGCACTGGTGACTGAAAAGTTGTGCGGAAATAGGTTGTCATGGTATGGGCATGTGATGCGGAGGAATGAGGAAAATGTCGAGAGGAAAGTTTTGAGTATGAATGTCGATGGCTATAAGAGTAGGGGAAGACCAAAGCCGCCCGGGCTCGCGGGTTGTTCGAAAGAGATACCGTGGCCCTGGCACAGGTAACTGAAGCAACACGGGTGGGTTTTAGTCAGTAAAAGTCTGACACGCCCTCCTGCTCCACCCAGAGCGGGAGAAGTCATTTGATGATTTCCCACCCACAAAAAAAAGGGGAAGACCAAAGAAACGATGGATGGATTGTGTGAAAGATGACATGGCTAGAAAGGGGGTGACTACCGAGATGACGACTAATATAGAAGTATGGAAAAAAGGACATGTTGCGCCGACACTAAATATGTTGGGATAAGGGTAGGGGAATGATGAATGATGACATAAAATAGTTCTAGATTACTGGAAAATTTATAAGAAGTCCCTAAGCAAATCTTCTAAATGATACATAGAGTATATAAAAATTATAGGTATTTAATAATATTTCGATATAATTTTTGTTTTATTTTTAACCAGCTGATTCGACAGACGTCCTGTCCAAATTTCATGTATGAGGCAAAAGATCGTAAAAATTGGTCCAGCTGTTCTTGATTTATAAATGGTGTAAATAACCCGACTTTGTTTATATATATAGATAGATTATAACAATATTTAGGCTAAAATTACCTGCTATAGCGACGGATAACAGTAACAAGCACTTCATAATACTCAAGTGAGGCACTATCAGCTAGTCTAAATAACTATGAAGTAATTGTATTTATTTGATACAACGTGTTTTATATGTGATAAAACCTATTTATCAGGATCAGGATCATAGTAATTATGTTTTATCGTGTATCTGCTATCAGTTTTTCTAGTTTTATCTCAGTAGGTAGTTCAATTCAAAATTTACGTAATATGATAAATAAATGAGTCAATTTCCATTGTATGCCTATCTGGGGCCACGGTCTGCCAAGATGACCAAAAAACAAACAGCACTAACAACCTTTTAAAGAAGCGTTTCGTCGCATTTTCAAACCCTCTTTGCTACGGCTTGGATAACGTTAGAGTTCTCAAATTTTCAGGATAAGATCATCATCTGCCTAGCCTATTCCCAACTATTTTGGGGTCGGATTTCAATCTTACCGGATGCAGCTGAATACCAGTATTTTACACGGAGCGACTGCCTATCTGACCTCCACAACCCAGTTACTGGGTAATACGATACCCCTAGGTAAGACTGGTTGTCAGATTTTCGGGATTCTGACGACCCGTAACGACTGTCAAAGATCCACGAATGACAGCCGGGACCAACGGCTTTATATTATTATATATATTAGCAGATCTAAAAAACGCACTAAGTTTCATTTGTTTAGCTTTTATACTTTGGATTTTATTCATACCTAAAATAAGTACGTCGATATCGATACTGACTGACTCACTCTTCAAAACCTCTAGGGCATTTCCTGAAGTCCTAGAAAGCTGAAATTTGGTATGCGGACAAGTACAAGAAAACACAAACTACAAAAAAATTAAGAAATCTGTAACTTTCACCCTCCTACCCCCGTAATTCGTATGGCAAACATACAAACCTGTGCACTCTGTGTCTCCTATGTACCAGCGAGTAGGTACTAGGCAGGTTTAGATTTCGTTTAAGAGGGCACATCAAAAATCTAAGACTTAATATACAGGTTGTCCCGTAATTAATGGATAACTTCTTAAAAGGTTAATGCATTTATCATTATGAACAACTTTTACTATGGGACCAAACCTAAAATCACGAACAAAAAATCAGGTGTTCTCTACAGTTTGACGTGTCCTGAGTGATTCAAGGAAAAGGAGGAGGAGGAGGAGGAGGAAGGGGTGTGGATTCAAGGTCGCCCAAGATGAAGGCACCTTTATCCCCGAGGAGAATACTCTACTTTTCAAACCATATACGAGACCATAAAAATCAATAGTACTAGAATCAAAGTATTTATTAAAATTAAAATTACTTAACCTATTTAAAACAATTAAAAGTTAAAGGTAATGTTTGATACATTAGACCAGATGTGGAAAGACAAAAAGACAAAGTTATGTTTTTATTCGGTACATTTATTGAAGTCGAGGTAGAGTTTATTTGAGTATTACTGTTAAGTAAAGTTTGAGAAACTTGGGTCTGCTGAAGATCATTTTGGATCGTGAAGGTGGGAAGGTGGTGCTTGAGGCAGCGGGCTAGATGAATAGTGTTTGATGTGGAAGGTTGTGGTGACAAAGGTGTCCAAGGATTAGTTATCAGAGTGATGTTAAATATGCCTATAACCTTTTTAATAATTGGGCTATCAAATGCAAACATAATTATTAAAGTCTGGCAGTTCCAGAGATTAGCGCGTTCAAACAAATAAAAAAAGTGTGTGAGTCACAACTGGAGATTACTTCTGTTTTTTGTGCCGTTCCGAGTTTCCGACTTTCTATTTTTCAGTCATTTCTGTCGGGCTGGGTTTCTTCAATAAATCAGTGCTATACAAAAAGCAACTTCAATGTGTAAAAGCACTCGTCCCCCCTAACTCCCCTCTCACCCCCTCCCAGTTTATACCCCTTACTGCTCTCATCCCCCTCTCCCTCTCATTCCCCTCACCACATCCCCTTCACCGCTATCCCCTTCCCCTCTACCCTCACCAATTCCTCCCCTCCGCCTCTCGCCCTTCTCCACACCCTCCTATACCTCTCCCCCTCTCCATCATCCTCCCCATTTCTCTCCTCACCACCCCTCCCGTCCATTTCACCCTCACCACACCCTCCTCTTCTCCCTTTTCCTCCTCACCCCCCCTCTCCTTCTTCCTTTCCCTCCTCACCACACCCTCTTCTTCCCCTCTCACATTCCCTCTGAGGGAAACTATTAATGACATCTTTATTACCTGCTGCCTCTCACCCCTCCTCTCCTTCTAACCCCCTCTCACCTCCCTCCCGTTCCCGCCCCTCTCACCCTCCATAGGGAGGGTGAGGGGGGGGATGATAGCATCCCCCTCACCACATCTCCTTTCCGCTAACCTCCCCCTCCCCCTCTAACCTCCTCTCACATCCCCTTCACCGCTTTCCCCTCCCCTCTAACCTCACCAACTCCTCCCCTCCCCCTCTTCCCTTCTCCATACCCTCCCCCTCACTACGCCCTCCTATCCCTCTCACCCATCATCCTCCCCTTCCTCACTCTAAAAAAAACTATTAATGACAAACTTTATTACTTGCTAAGGCAAGTATTTGTGCCAGTGCCAGTTAATTAACCAAATGAATAAGATTTTTCATACGAGTATAAACTATATTCCCTGTTTTCACCCCCACAGGGATGGAATTTTAAAAAATCGTTTGGGATATTGCCGTAACTTGACTGATACATTATTTACACCAATTTTTGAGTTAATCAAGCCCCGCAGTTAATCCTGCCCTGTAAAATTGACTACCCCTAATAACCCCCTTGGGGTAGATTTTCCAAAAACCCTGACACACGTTATTCTTTATTTTTGGTCTTAAGTATAAATACTGAGTTTCCGAGTTAATCGGACCGCGCGTTCAAATCCTCCATACAAACTTTGACACCCCCCAATTCATCCTGAGGGGGTAGTTTTGGAAAACTAAAAATGACTAACTTTATAATTTACTTAGATAAATATTTTATGGCAAGTGTCAAGTCTATTAACTCAAGGAATAAGATTTTTCATACAAACTTTGGACTCCCGTTTCACCCCCTTAGGGGTTGAATTTTGAAAAATAATTTCTTAGTGCACCCCTAGACTTCATAAGGAACCTACGTGCCAAATTTGGAATCTCTAAACCCAGCGGTTTGGGCTGTGCGTTGATATATCACCCAGTCAGTCAGTTTACCATTTTATATATGTTAACGGAAAAGTGTGTATTCCGTCATTGTATACAATTCCTAGAAAATGTGTACAATTCCTAAAAAAGATAGGAACTCTATGATATATTTTGTAATATGCACTTTTCCTAGGAAATCTATACATTTCCTAAATAGCAATAGGAAATGTATTACATTCTTGATGTTCGTATTAAATTATACGTAGATTTTTATGTGTGCTAGATGGGCCTTAAAAAGGAATAAATAATAGATTTTTGAAGTTTAATTATTAATAAGCCCTATGAATATTTTATATTTTACGATGTGATTGTTACAGCTAATTATGTCAACGAGAGCCATAAAAATTCTGATTTCTGTTTACAAACGTGTTTTATTTCTTCTATTCATAGAAAGCATTACTTTTTATATATTTCCTAGTATCATCTCGGAATTGCATAGAATTCCTAGGAAATGCATACATTTCACAGGAAATGTGTGTATTAAAGAATCTTTGAAACATTATTTTACACATTTCCTAAGTAGGCTCGGAAGTGCAAATACTCGTATTTTCTAGGAATTGTGTACAATTCCTAGGTTTCATACATTTCCGGTAACATATGTATTAATTTGTATATTATTTTTCATGCTTATTGTTGACCTGAGCATCGAATAGATGCACCATAGGCTACTTGGCTTCTTTGTACATGATAGATGCTGGAAGTGTAGACTAAAAGCACTGATTCAGATACAGACTTGATGCCCTTTGTAGTTTTCCATTTGTAAAAATCGTCGTAGGCTTTCATGTATGATTCCTTTGACTTTTCTGGGAGTAGATTGTTGACAATGCCAATGGCTTTGGATTTAATGTACTCCGGAGTTAAATCGTCACTCGACATTTTTGTGAGAATTTGTAGTTAAATAATTTGTTGTATAACAAAGCAAAGCAATTTTCAGTATTAGCGCATCTTTTTAATTTGTGTTCTATTTTTCTTTTATTGATATTCTACTCGTGGTGGTCAGTTCAATTTTCGAACAATTTATTTTTTAGTGCAGATCTTAATGGTGAATGCAGTTGTATGTTTTTTTTTTTATGTTTGTTACCTCAGAACTCCGTCATTTATAAACCGATTTGGAAAATTCTTTTTTTATTTGAAAGGATATACTTCCAGATTGGTTCCATTTTTATTTGAGGTTTACTGTTTTTGGAATCTAACAAAGATGTATGTAATCGTAAGTATTGGTCATAAGCGTTGTTATTGATTGATAGCGCAAAACGATAGCTTTGATAACATATATTTTGTGGCATGATTAATGACGACTTTGATTTTAAGATAGTAATCGGATTTGAAAATCTATCACCTGAGGTTGGGACATGAACAGTAATAACAATAAAACTTCTGTTTTTGTCTCGTTAGTGTCCTTCAAAACATCTAAAGGCTAGTGCACATTAAAGGTGCATCAGTCTGCAGCGCATCGCATGGCAAAACTGCGTTGAAGCACACACGAAGCTACGCCGGACGCCGGCCTCGCTGCAACGAAATAAGATTTTCTATACACTTCCTCGAAAACTGGTTCATATCGCACTACGACTAAGTTCACAATGCAATATATTTCACACGCGTGCGATTTTTCATTTTCCAACACGAGTGCGGGAATAAAAATTGCTACAGATAACTTATACATTATTATTGCTATTTTTAGAAAATCTATTGTATAAGGAGACGAGTGTGTGTAGCCACAATTGAATTGTTAGTTAATCATATGAGCGTTTTGGATGGTATGTCTGTTAGCTCGTAAGACCAATTGAATAAATAAATAAAAAAAATAAATAAATAATAAATAAAAAATACCTATACAAAGTCCAAATTGGTTCAATGCCCCTATTCACACCGTCTCTACGAGTATTCGGGGGTGAATGTTTTTTTTTAAATCTCGGCAAAGAGTTAAGCGTCTTTAAGGCGTTAATATTTTTTTAATATGTAAATAATGTTTATAAAATAGAATATCATCAAAAACTATGATTATTATTATAAAAAAAACGTTTATGAACAAATTATCATTTATTCGTGTTCTAAACTCAAAAATATTTGAATTTTCTATTTTTCCTATTAGGCTGTTTATCGGCTTTATACCTTTGCTTCTCCTTCAACCTGGCGAAAACAAAACGCGGAAAAAAACGAAAATTTTAATCATAGTTTCCTAATAATTCATGACATGACAAAAGTACAGGGTGGCCCAGAGAGAAATGCACTTTACTTTTTAGGTGCGGCGATAGCAGCGGTGCGTAGCGCAGTTTTTGTAACTTTAGTCATCATGAGTCATTACACGGGAGAGCAGCCCGCGTTTTGTGTCCGCGCATTTTACGAGAATGCTCGATCCTATGTGACTGTTCGACGGCTTTACCGTGTAGAATACGAGTTGCGGCGCATCAGTGAGTGTCAAAGCACTAAGCAATGGATTGAAAGATTCGCAAGGACAGGATCGACGCAAACAATGCGGCCTCGAGGTCGTCAAAGAGTATCACGGACCGATGAAAACATTCAGCGTGTTCGAGAATCTGTACGCGCGAATCCACGAATGTCGGAGCGCAAACGTTCATCGGTTTTGGGAATCTCTAGATCGACCTTGTAGCGAATTTTGCGGCTTGATTTGAAATTACATCCTTATAAGATGCAGCTAGTGCAGGAACTAAAGGCAGCAGACTTCGAATCAAGATTGAGATTTGCAAATGAAATGCGCAATGAATTCAATAATTTCAATAACATTCTTTTCTCGGATGAAGCCCACTTTTACCTTAACGGATTTGTAAATAAGCAGAACTGTAGATATTGGGCAGTAGAAAATCCTCGATTGAAACATCAGAAGCCACTACATTCACCGAAAGTTACAGTTTGGGTTTGGGTTTGTTAAAAATGGTCCGACTATTTTTTTTCGAGAACAATCGTCGCCAAGCTGTGACCGTCAATTCAGAGCGCTATACGGCCATGTTGAGAAGTTTTTTGATTCCAAAGCTGCAAGAATCTCCAGGTTATAACAGGAATACTTGGTTCCAGCAAGATGGGGCTGCATGTCACACTTCAAACGAGAGCATCGCCGTGGTAAGAGACATGTTCACACAAAAGTTAATTTCACGCTGGGGTGACATCTCCTGGCCACCAAGAAGCCCCGATCTCACTCCAGCAGACTTTTTTTTGTGGGGTCACCTAAAGAGCAAAGTGTACTCTAATAATCCAACAACTCTGCAGCAACTGAAGCTAAATATTCGGCAAGAAATGGAATCCATTTCAAGGGAATTTCTAACGAATGTTTTCCAAAATTTTGATGCCAGATTGGAAGAATGCTGTAACCGTGAAGGACACCATTTAGACGATGTAATTTAAAAAAAAAATCATTTAATTATCTTTAAAATTGTATTAAATACAAGTTCTACAAAATTATACAGTTTTTTTTCTTGAATTTTCAAAAGTGCATTTCTGTCTGGGCCACCCTGTATTTTTCGTTATTTTATTTTATTTCTTCAAAAGTGTATTGAAAAACGTCGTTTGATACACGTGGACATTTGTTATTGCAGTTCTAGGCTCAAAAACAACCTCGCCTACGGCTCGGGTGTTAATTCCGCCTCGAATGCAATAACAAAAATTCTCCACCTGTATCAAAATGTACTATTTTGATGCTTTACATCCCCTTCAATGATTCATGGAGGCGATCGATCCGTCCGTAAATTTGGTACGGCCAGGGTGTGGCCCGCCTGACGCCTCTAGCAAGTTTTTAAACTGAGCTTCTAGTGTCCGGTGTTTCATACAAAATGTGTGGAAGTTAAATGTGGAGAGAGGAGAATAGGCTAGTTGACAGTAGGAAAAATACCTTATGAATTTTATTATATAGAATAGTTGCGAGCTAATAGTATCAAAATTCAACCTAGTTTTGTAAATGATTTTAAATTCATTAATATTTTTTAAAAATAAATATGTAAAAATATAGCAATTGGTCGTAGCATTGAACTCGAATCAGAGCGCGACACGTCTCACCTTTAGTAAAAGTCACTTTGACAAAATAACATTGTTTCAGGGTGCAAACCTCAGGATATTTTCCTGTAAATTTAGGGGATTTTTTTAGAAAAAGTAAATAGCATTCGCATTAAGGAATAGTCAGGAAAAATACGATTGAAATGTATGAATTTAAGTAATATCAAAACGAAAACGTCAGATGCGTTTTGAAAAACGAGATGAGTGTTCGTTCCGCTTGCGTTTAATAAAATAAATAAAATCATTTTATTTCGGATAACTAAAGATCCATAAATTGTTAGTAACAGGATTAAACTTACAACACTATTGTTAGTAACTTAAGCTAAAGACAAATTATAGACAAGATTCAGTTTTTGGCTGATTCCTAATTTACTGACCGATATTGGTTAAAATTAAGACTTGTATCTTTACCAATACTGAATCAAAGACCACATAGCTCTTACTGGAAACATGTGACGATCCCTTTAAGGGGTGATAGTAGAGGCTATTAAGTATCAAATCATTCATGGGTACACGGGTCAAAAATGAACCACCTTAGAGATATTTTATTAAAAAAAAAAAAAAAAAAAACAGTGGACATACAAATTTGGATGATGGGCGTTTTGGTACCCAATCAAAATGAATTTACCATAGTTGGATAGCTTTTTTCAAGAGCACAAAAAACTACTATGGCACCAATCCCCTTTAAATTGTTCGTTTTGAAATATAGTCTTCAGAACATACTGGATATTTAGTTAGAAATAGAATTTAAAAAAATCGTATCGCCGGTTTAGCTTGACAGATTTTGATGATATTTGTACAGATTTTGAGCTAAATAAAATGCAGTTAACGGATGAAAATCACAACAAAATCGGTTTGGTATTTTTTCAGTAAGGGGTGATCTATCTATTAAACAATAAACATACAAATACATCATCAAAACATCAAAATGTATTAAAAAAAAACTAATGTTTTAGTAGTTTTTTTTTGCTTTTCTGATTAGTTCTTGTTCATGTCAATAGCAATAATTCATAAAATAAAAGAAATCTTGTACCACCATCATCTGCCTAGCCTTTTCCCAACTATGTTGGGGTCGGCTTCCAGTCTAACCGGATGCAGCTGAATACCAGTATTTTACATGGAGCGACTGCCTATCTGACTTCCACAATCCAGTAACTGGGTAATACCATTCCCCCCTTGGTAAGACTGGTTGTCAGACTTTCGGGCTTCTGACAACCCGTAACGATTGTCAAAGATCCACGAGTGACAGCCGGGACCAACGGCTTAACGTGCTTTCCGAGGCACGGAGGAGTCTCGGTATGTTAAGATGTTCACCCATCCACGGACCAACCCCGGCAAGCGTAGCTTAATCTGATGGATCGACCCATGCGGCTGTTATTACTTAGCCACGAGCTCCTCTAAAAGAAATCTTGTACCATGCTTTAATAATGACCCCAAAATCGTAAAAATTTTCGTATTTTTTGTCTTTCGTAACAAATTGCAAGTTTACTACATAAAATTATAATTTTATTTTATTTTTATTTTATTAACTTAAGAAAACTTACAGCTAGATTATGGATAGGATGACATAAGTGAAAGAAGGCCAATTACAAGTTTTCACTGATAAAATTAGGATAGAACAAGAGACAGTAGACAGGTAAGAAAAAGTAAGAAGTAAAAGAACTCGGAGTGAAAAATAGAACATGAGAAGTATCAGTGATTTTCGAAAAAGCGGTTACATAGTGTTTTTTTAGTTTACTGACACTGGTGGTGAATAGATCAAGATCACCAACACTCTGACACATCGAGTTGTATGATCTGCTAGCTCTTATCGTATAAGAGTTTTGTCTGTACATACACCCTACAGAGGGAACATACAGAGGACGATGATCCTAAACGTAAAGGATGGACGATTACGTAAAGATTCTCCGAGTTGGTTGCCGTAACACCCTTAATTTCTAGATTGTTCATTCTAGATCTTTGCTCAGTTATGATGCCGCCGGGGTCGCGGGTTGTTCGAAAGAGATACCGTGGCCCTGGCACATGCAACTGAAGGAACACGGGTGGGTTTTAGTCAGTAAAAGTCTGTCCCGCTCCGCCGAGAGCGGGAGAAGTCATTCGATGATTTCCCATCCACATAAAAAAAAGGCTGTGCATTCTAACCTCCACAACCCAGTTACTGGGCAACACGATACCCCTTGGCAAGACTGGTCACACTTTCGGTTTCCGTCGTCCGTAACGATTGTTCAAGATCTACAAATGACAGCCAATTGCTTAACGTACCTACTTTCCGAGGTTCGGAAGGGTCTCGGTATGTTATGGATGGTTACCCATCCACGGAATGACCTGGACAAGCGTTGTTTAACCCTGAAGATCGACCCGTGTGGCTGTTATTATTTGGCCGCGACCCCTCGTTAAAGTGTAGACACTATGCTAAACCAAATAATATTTTTTGATACTGACAATTGTCTTGTCGGAGTAGTAGGTATATTGTGGTACCTATGTCGCAGCCAACTGGTATACTGGTTTAATAACTAGTATAGAATCAAGTTCTTCTAACTGAACAGACAGCTGTGCTGCTGGGGAGTTTGTTGCGCCACTTCTTCTTCCCAGCTAAAGCACTAGGAAGTGATGAAGGGCGGGCGTTTTGTGGGGACTATCTATGTAATTTTGACATTCAGAAAGTGGTGATTCTCAGCCTAATTTGAATAAATGACTTTTAATTTTGATTTAATTAGCCGTTTGTTCAACCGCCCTAGCCTTTTCACTAAACGCCGCCATTCAATCAACGGCCTGCATGATGTTCAGCCATTCAATCAAATGGCTAGGCAAGACATTTCAATTTAAATTCAGTTCCATTTTCTGCCACCTGGCACTGAAATCCACAGTGTCAATATGGCGTCGACAAGCTACAATATTTCTGGTGTTTCTCACCAAAACCTAATCGGGGCACCCCGACTCCACATTTTCTTTTTGGCTGCTACGGTTTAGAGTATATATAAAAATCCAGAGGTACGAAGGGAGGGCCCCCACCCGCTGTGACAAAGCATGGGTGCGTATCCTTACGTAAGAGCGAAGTGGCTGCACTTTCCGCAGCGCCGGAGACGCTGCAGAAGCAACTTTAAAGTGTTTTGTGTGTTTTTCTCAAGAACGGTGCGTTACCTTTACACTGTAATTTTAAATTGGAATGAAATATATCTAAATGACCTACCTAAATACCCTATTGCATGCCTCTATTGTATAAAAGACTTAAGCATCAGCCAGCCAGTTCATTAAATGTTGTATTGGACGTATCATCGGCTGAATATCATTCAGGCCGTTGATTGAAAGGTGGCGTTTAGGGAAATAGCTAAGCGGTTGACCAAACGGTTAATTCAACCAGTGGGCTGCTACACCTACACCAGATGTTAACGAAAATGGTTCATTTTATAGGTACCTACGTGTATTGAAGGTTATTCATTTACAAAAGAATGGTGTGTACATCAGTCTGTGCACTATACAAGTGTACAGGTGAGATCTCTTGCAAAGCCATTCACTTTCTTGTTTAAATCTATCGGCATACCTATCACATGTCAAAGTGGTTCACCACTTGGCATCATAAGGGTACTTAATTAGAAAAAAAATAACGCAATTTCAATAAATAAAGCTTTAATAGTTATAATACTTCATCGGGATCATCGTGTCATTTAGAAGGGCCAGCTGGCGCTAGTGGTGAGACCGTAGATACCGTTTCTGTAATCATAAGAGACCAATATTAGAAAATTCCATCAATATTTTTAGCCTTATCCCAAAACATAGTTAGTTAAATTGCCTCGTGTTTCAGTCTAAACCAAATAAGGCTTCGTTTCCTTGCCTCCACAAGATGCAATATAAATTGGACTTGTGGAGGCAAGTCCAATTTATATTGCATCACCACGAAAAACTGATATAGGTACAGCCAGCAACAAAAGTCGATTAATACATGCAGTTTTTTAATCTTAATTATTAGGTGAAATATTTAATTCAAATCGGAACAGAAGTACTTAAGATTTTAAGATCATTAACTCTTAACAGTTAAACAAAAAAAAAAAACTGTTTATCGAATCATTTTGTGCTAATTTAGATGATGTCAAAAAGTAGCAGTGTTAACCGACTTCTGTTGCTGACCGTACTCGTAATTACGAAAATTTATAAAAGAAACCAATCTAATACTCGAAACCTTGCAGATCGATATTGCCACTTTACGAAGAAGAATGTTAGCTCAATTAAGAGGTATGTACTAGTTCTTTAAACATATTATAAACTAGCTGTTGCCCACGACTTCGCCCGAGTGGAAGTTCTTGTTTTCCAGACCCACCCCATCGCATCGCCTGCCGTTCGTTTTCGCTTAGCGTTCTTTCTGACGCTAATAATATAGTTAATAGCCTAGCCTGGCCTAGCTTAGCCTTCCTCAAGAATTGGGTTATCAAATGCAAAAAGAATTTTTCAAATCCGAGTGGTGGTTCCAGTGGCGCGCTCAAACAAATAAAAAACAAACTCTTCAGCTTTGTTATTAGTATAGATTAAAGTCGCTTTTCGTGTCTGTCTGTATGACCGCGTGGTTCTTCTAAACTACGCAGCGGATTCTGATGCGGTTTTACCATCATTTAGATATTTTTTCCGGAAGGTTTATGTGTATATAACATTAAAATTAAACTTAGGTACATAACTATACCGCAATGTTTGAAGACTAAGGTATTCAACCAGTGCGTCCTGCCCGTTATGATATACGGTACCGAAACGTGGACACTGATGGTCGGGCTGGTTCATAAATTCAAGTTCGCTCAGCGCGCTATGGAGAGGGCAATGCTCAGAGTTTCTTTGAAGGATAAAATCAGGAATGAAGTTATCCGGAAAAGAACCGGAGTAACCGACATAGCTCGCAGAGTAAGCAAACTGAAGTGGCAGTGGGCTGGCCATGTTTGTCGAAGGACCGATGGCCGGTGGAGCAGACGAGTCCTGGAGTGGAAACCGCATATCGGCAAGCGTAGTGTGGGACGCCCCCCAGCTAGATGGACCGACGACCTAAAGAAGGTGGCTGGGACAGACTGGATGCGGAAGGCGGAGGACAGAGTGTTGTGGCGCAGCCTGCGGTAGGCCTACGTCCAGCAGTGGCCTGCGATAGACTGAGTTGATTGATTGACATAACTAGTATAACAAAATCTCGATGGTTTTTCAAGTCGCTAAAACTGTGCAAAGCAGGGGCGGGTCACTAGTTATTCATAAAATGGTGAGTTAAAATCAAGTTATCAAATTACTTACCCTCGTTTTGAAATGATGCCGTTACCCATGTTGAAGGTACCGCCAGTACACTGATTATTCTGGGCTTGTTGGGTGTTGGAGCATAATCTGCCGACAAAGTGGTTGGTGCGGACACTGGACGCGAAGAGCTCGGGCGCCCTGCTGTGAGAGCAGGTACTGATCCAGCAACCAGGCTGAGGATTCCTGCCTCCGTTGGGGTAAAAGTTAGCGTTTCCAATTGCGTCGAAGATACCGAGGAGACCACCATCAGTGTGTATAGCTTCAACATATTGGCCGTCGTTGCCGTTCAAAGCGTTGGAGTTTCCGCCCCAATTGGGTCCGGCTGGGTCCAAGCCTGGAAAATAAAATTTGTGATTACTCATCGATATACACATTTTCGTAGCAATAATATATTTGTGAAGATGTACAGTTTAAATAAGTTACCTGTAACTCGAGCGGGTCGACCGCCTGCCGTCCGTCCAGCGTTGCCAACGACGTGCGCACCCAAACTGAAGCCGACCAAGTGGACGTTGTTCCAGTTACCTCCGGCGGTGTTGATGAGCCACACAAGGAAGTTTCCGAGGAACTGACCAACGCCGGGAACACCGATGGTAGCACTTATGTAGTTGGAGTTAGCTAGAGCGCGCCAGTCAACTACGATGACATTTACATCCTGAACTGCGAGGAAAGCAGATGTGATTAGGGGGTTCATCGCGGAGTTTCCATTGCTGTTCCATCCGTGGACGATGACTTTTAAGCCACGATTGGCGTTATAATTGGAGTTCCAAATAGAGTTAGCATTGCCATTAACAATAACTTGAGCATTGCTGGGGTTCTGCCTGGAAAATAAATAATATGTTAAAGTAAAATGCATCCAACAATCATTGTGATGTGTTCATGGTTCATAACTATAGTTTAATAATTTGGAATTTAAGACCTCATCCAAATATAAATTAAGAATGAACACTCGTTTGTTTTAAGAACTCTTCAGTTTAGGACCTCTTATAATATTTTTTCACGCCACCTGCTCAGTAATGTTAAATTATAATAATATGACATGCAATCCTAACCTAAAGCAAGCTATGCTCTAGCCGGGCAATAATGTTATACTGGATTTAATTATGACCCGCTGGTGAATAATGTGATTGGAATTTGGAACCTCAACTAAAAAAATATGAAAACTTTAACCATAAAAATATACGTGTTGAATTGAGAACCTCCTCATTTTTTTTCGTCGATTAAAAAGAGTTATTTTTTATATAAGTCGAACAAAGAGTTTTTAATTCAAAGTTACCGTCGACGAACAAAATAATGGAATTACGCCATTTAACCCGTCGCGCGCTAATTAGCAGACACAATTGAAATTCTATTGTTATCTGTACACATGGTGTACAATCGACATTTTAAGAGTTAATAGAGATACGAGTATTATAGTGGAATTATTATTAATAATAATTAGTAATAATAAATGTATATAATTAAATGGATGTAACGAAAATAATTAAACTGGAAATTTATAGCTTGACGTGTAGCCGTGTGTACCTGGCCAGTCTTTTTTCAATGAAGACGTCATATTAAGAATGTGAAAATATAACAATGAATAGTAGTTACCTAGTGAAAAGCCAGTACTGGTTGTTGGCACCATTTCTGCTCAGAACTGCCCCATCCACGGGTTCTTCCAGGTCTACTAAATGAGGAACGCCATCGCCATCAGGCATCCAGAAGTAGCGACTCTCACCTTCCACATAGTGGCTGTTATCCCCGGGAATATGAGGGATGGCGCCACCAGCGCACACTGAAAATCAATCATTAATTTTAGATCACAGTTTTCTGCAGCGTGATTGAGAAAATATTATGTGAAAAGTGATGTGAATGTCGCAACCTACTGGTTTAATTAGCCGTTTAGTCAACCGCCTAGAATTTTTACTAAACGGCGCCGTTCAACTAGCGGCCTGAATGATATTCAGCCTAGATATTTAATACAACATTTAATGAACTGGCTGGCTGATGCTTAGGCCATTTATAAATAAAATAAGGCCATCTGCTTCTGCAACGTCTCCGGCGCTGCGGGAAGTGTAATCCCTTCGCACT
Organism: Cosmia pyralina; assembly: GCA_946251885.1. NCBI lineage: Eukaryota > Metazoa > Arthropoda > Insecta > Lepidoptera > Noctuidae > Cosmia > Cosmia pyralina. Next base: position 9,984,021 of record OX276343.1, read on the forward strand.
TACGTAACAAAGGATAGGCAGCCATGCTCATCTTGCTGGTCGCGTCCGGCGACCAGTCTCAGCCGCTACAGCGGGCGGGGGCTGCCCTCCCTTCCCGCCTCCGGATTTTTATATACACTCTAGGGGTAGCAGTCAAAAGACTAGGTACGTGGAGACGGGGTGCCCCGATTCGGTTTTGCGTAAACGCATTTTAAACTGTGAGAATCACCAGATATATTGTGGCTTGTCGACACCATATTGACAGTGCGGATTTCAGCGCCAGGTGGCAGCAAATGGAACTAAATTTAAATTTGAAATGTTTGGGCAAGTAGTTAAACGTTATCGATCCAAGTAATTTGCCTAGCTGTTAGATTAAATGGCTGAATATCGTTCAGGCCGATAGCTGAACGGCTCCGTTTAGTGAAAAGGCTAGGCGGTTAACTAAACGGCTAATTAATCCAGTCGGCTGCGACGTCAATACTGAATGAGTACCATGACGGACATTTGTGGTGAACCACTTTTCAACCTTATTACCATGGTAATAAGGTCGAAAGTGATTCACCGCCAATTTCCGCAGTTGTACCTAATTGTTGCTTTTGCTAACAGTTTGGTTTCCAATTAAGATAAAAAAATATTTACTAGTATTCCCTGACTCGTGAAGATTATTATTTTTAGGGTTCCGTACCTCAAAAGGAAAAAACGGAACCCTTATACTATAGGATCACTTCGTTGTCCGTCTGTCTGTTAGTCTGTCAGTCTGTCAAGACCCTTTTTCTCAGGAACGCGTGAAGGTATCAAGTTGAAATTAATATCAAATACGTAAGTCTATGGTCCCTTAGAGCTCTAAAAAAATCAAGCTTCTAAGTCAGCGCAGTAAAAACATACGGTCATTTATGCAATATACTTTAATACTCCCAAGTCTTCCCGTTGACCTAGAATCATGAAATTTGGCAAGAAGCAAGGTCTTACAGCATAAGTAAAAGAAGAAGTCCGAAAATCGTTAATTTTTAATTTAAACACACAAAAATTTTTTTGGAATTACAAACTTAAATTTGCGGTTGGAGAATTGACCGTGACGTATGTACCTATGGGAGAAAATATTAAACTTTTTTTTTTCTTTTTGAAACGTCGCGTCGGGAAACAAGTAGGTACCTGTTTACCTCGTAAAAAGGAATGTCACGATAAGACCCGTTCTCGATGTTGTTTTATAATGGAAGAACATATTATTTTTCACCGGGATAAATTCTTTTCAACTACGGAACCCTTCATTGTGCGTGGTCCGACACGCACTTGGCCGGTTTTTTAACTCACAGATTTTTCTAAAACCGTTGGGAATCATTAACAAAATCATACGTGCAATTCCTATAACTACATAAAATGTAAATTTAAATAAGGTACGAGTAAGTAAACTTACATGCAACCAAAGCAGCCAACACTACCAGAAACTTCATGGCTTTCAGTAGAATTAAATCAGGTGAAGACGAAATAGTATTTATAAGCGTTTTAATCTTACCTAACCATTAGATCTTGTGTAAAATGTTCAATGAGTATGATAATTCCTAATGACGACTGCGATAGGCTGAATTGATTGCTATCAGTTGATATAACTTATTCACTTTGTCATAATATTGAGTTCTATATTATGACAAAGTGAATAAGTGAGTGAGTTTGTTTGTCAGGGTATTTTCTAAAACTAGTGATGAAATGAAAATAATTGAAATCCAACGTATCAAATTCAAGGTTAGAAAAAATATAAGGAAAACTTTATGAGTTTATGATTTTGTTTGCCTATTATGGTGTCGTTTTCCGACACCCAACGCATTTGTAGACACATAACGAAGTAATTAATTGTCTACTAATTTCTACGTTTTGTATTTGTTACATTTAAGGATGGGTGTAGAAATAAACTTAAGATTAGCCGGCTGAACTTAAGTTTATTTTCGAGGAGGGGCCGATGTTCGACCTAATGTGCATTTTCGATAAGCTATTTCATCTTTAGTCTGTTAAACTGTACATTACACTAAACGCAACGGCTAATAAATATTCGATCGATACGCGAGGAGAAGAGAGTGCGCATGAGCACGCGACCCATTCGTCGCAGAATATAATTTTCTCAAAACACGGGTATTCGCAAAAAATCATAATCTCATAACACTATACTTACCTAATTGCAAATCATCACATTCGCAAAATAACACATTCCCAAAACATTACATTCTCTTGTGCATACACGGTCCTCGGTTCGTTGTGTGGTCAGAGTTCTAACCTAACCTACTTCTCAGCCATTTTCATTCGCTGCTTCATTTGAAAATGCCAAGTGCCAAGGGGTTATTAGCCGACTAAAAATGGAAGATATTAACATTAGCCTCTTCTCGAAAATAAGCGTAAGTTTAGATGACTAATCTTAAGTTTATTTCTACACCCATCCTTAGCTGTGACATATCTACAAATATCCCTTTAGATGTAAATTATGTACCAATTTATGAACCTAAAACCCCAGGGGGAGCAGGGGGGGGGTTAGTTGCGAACCCCATAGGTTCACAACTACTGATTTTTTTCCATACCATGATGTTTTTTTACGTTTATATATATATGATATAAGCTTATATACCTATTATATAAAGGATTTTTCCTTATGTACACCCATGTGTACATTCGACACGCAAGGAGATATTAGGAATCCGAGGTACAAACAAACATATTACAACACCAACACAACTGACACAAATCACAGCAACATGCACGTACAGTCTTTTTATACCTATTTAAGTTTTAAAAAGGTAGGCTTTTAAATAATTTTTAACGGAACGAAGGAGCCTGGATCTCACAACACAGGGAATCTAGGTGAGGTCTAGAAATTCAATATAATGTAATCTTAGTGAAATAAATCTATTTTTTATTCTATATATGGAATAATAATACTACTGGGTCCACATCCAGTGGTAACAGGACTACGACTCGTAGATCTTGTGTTTCAACACAAGACCTATGAGAATGTAATATGGCCCACACCCTCCACGTCTCTCACCCTCTCACTTAGTTTCGGTTGTGGGAAAATCTGTATCTATACTAATAGTAAAGCTTTTTTTTTTTTGTGGATGGGAAATCATCAAATGACTTCTCCCGCTCCGGGCAGAGCGGGAGGGCGTGTCAGACTTTTACTGATTAAAACCCACCCGTGTTCCTTCAGTTGCCCGTGCCAGGGCCACGGTATCTCTTTCGAACTACCCGCAACCCCGGCGGCACTAATAGTAATGCTGAAGAGTTTGTTTTTTGTTTGTTTGATCGCGCTAATCTCTGGAACCACCACTCGGATTTAAAAAACTCTTTATGCATTTGATAGCCCAATTCTTGCGGAAAGCAACACATAGCATGGTCTTATATTTTGATATAGAATAACTTAGGACATTGAAAAAATAACAGTGTCAAAATATTTGTGGTCAAAATTACGTACTAGCACACTAGGAGCTGCGCCGCGCCCGCCGGATGCGCTGCAACGAAAAATTATGTTTTATGATTTACATCCCTCACCCCCGCTCTAATGTGTGCTAGCCTTAACACAACGTGGTCATTTAATTTATTCATGTTACTACGTAGAAAAATTAAGTTTTCTTGATTGATTGATTTCATATTAATACTTCTTGATTAGTTCGTTTCGTTGATTAGATTACAAATGAAGCAGATGTGTTCGCTACCATAGTGCCAGGGGTGGGTAGGCAGGTATGTAATAATTCCGTGGTAACACTTATTAGATCGTATAATGATTAGATAATAAGTAATGTTATTGTATTTCTACAAATGAAATGATCATCGTTGCAAGATATCAGTGGAACCAATACTTCCTGGTTTTCGTCAAAGTTTTGAATTTAGGTCGACTTTGAAGTGATTTAGTTCAAATGACACTAAAGCGTAAGTCTTTATGACGCACATTGACTAACACGCATTATGACCAATGATGATTGACGGCATAAATACGCGAAATGACCAATCGCTAAATGACCAACACGCGAAATGACCACTAAATGACCCGCACGTGAAATTTTAGGCGAAAGGACCAACTAATTCAAATTAAAAAAAATTCTTTCGAGCAAAGACTCATATAGGGTTAGTAAACAATACGAAACAATGCAGCATACAGTGGAGGTCTGCCTGGCTTGGGCGGAGCACAGCCGTGTTCTCGCGGAGGCGATCGGCGCCGGCGGCGGTAATCTCGCGCCCGAACCTGGTTCAGGCCATGGTACGGAGCGAGAGTGCATGGGAGGCCGTCTCCTCCTTCTGCGAAGCAGTAATGTTCTCACGCCCCTAGTCGCCGCAGGAGATGTCAGGGCATCTCCTGCGGCGGGTGGCGGGAATCGATAGCACATATGGACGGTGGCCTGAGATGGGACAGGCATATAGAAGCAGTTACCACTAGGGTAAGACGACTGATACACCTCTTTAAAACGCTTAGGAATTCTGCTACCTTTGACAAGTTAAAACTGGTTTACTTGGCCCTCTGCCAATCCATCATCCAGTATTGCATACCAGTTTGGGGAGGGGCCGCCAAAACTCTTCTAATCGGATTGGAGAGAGCACAAAGAGCTGTCCTAAAAGTAATAAGCAAAAAGCCTTTTAGATATCCCACCACAGAACTTTACTCAGAATTTAAAGTGTTAACAATAAGACAGCTTTTTGTGCTCAAATCTACGCTGAGAAAGCATAGTAATGTCCCCTTACCTGACCCAAGAAGACGCAAAAAAAACTTTCGTTTGCCGTGGAGTCCCCTGTAAGACGTCTTTTGCAAGTAGACACTATAATGCATTAAGCTGTAAGCTGTACAATATAATAAACAAGGATCTGCAAATTATAGGACTAACTAAAAATAAAATTAAACCTCTAGTGACGGATTGGCTTCTGAAACTAGACTACCACAAAACTGAGGATTTATTAATATACAACACGTAAACTTTTTCAGACACGCATAAAACTACGGATGCATACTCACAAACTAAACACACAGTACGTAGTGGTAATGAAACCGATCCCAAGATTTACATCGTAGGGCTGCGTACACCCACACACACGGACACTCACCCATACACACGGACACTCACTCATACACTCGGACACTCATCCATCCACACACACTCACCCATCCACACACACTCACCCATAATTATTACTGATAAAAACATACATACGTAGATACATGCACGCACTTTACACCGTAATATATAATGATTTAATAATTAGGAAGAATTATTTTGTAACTATATGCACCGTGCAGCGACAAATTTTTCACCTTTGTCCTCGAGCATCAGTCAATTTACGAGTATATTGTATGTCATCACTATGACTGAACATTGTTTCCCAAAATACAAGCTCTAGCTTAGTTTGGGAATCAATATCAGCATGTATTGTACTATACATTTTCAATTGTTACCCGCTTTAGCCTGCAAATTGGTGTATGTATTTAGTATCAATAAACAATTTATTTTATTATTTTATTTATTTATTTTATAGCCGATTCCTGACCAGCGTAGGCGCGGACTTGCGGATGGCGAGTAATGGGTAGCTCGCCGTCCGGTAAGGACCAGGCCCGGGTCGACGGCGCGTCGTGTTCCACGCGCGCCTCAAAGAGATGTCAGCAATGATGGGGTCCGAGATAGGGCCGATACCGCCGGGTTCGTGGGTTGTTCGAAAGAGATACCGTGGCCCTGGCACAGGCAACTGAAGGAACACGAGTGGGTTTTGTATTTGATATTGGTAATTTTTTCATCAATGTTATGCGTCAATATGTGTAATAAGAAGATTGGTCAATATGAGTAATTGAGATTGGTCATTTTGTGTATTGGCTGTTTTGCGTATTGGTTGTTTCGCGTTTTGATCCTTCTGCGTTATTTGCACCAATACATATTGATCATTATGCGTCTAAACCACGTAAGTGACATTACGTTTTCTTCAAAGGTAAATAATAATCAGTCTTTCTTGCTAAGGTAAGTTCCCCTAATACCAGACGACACCTAGCGCCGGACACAACTACTTTCTGAGAAGGTCGAAACGCGTTCGATACGAAGATATAATAATAACAATAAAATAATATTACAATCATAGAATAGATTAGCCAAAGTTCGTACGGACGTAAAAATATCGCGGCTATTTTTTTTCGCGCACTGTATTTTCAGCGCCCTGCTTAGCGCTGAGAGTTGAAAATCCAATAGTGTGTTTTTTCGATGTGTTGGGATGCACTCTGATGTTGTTAGGTTGGATTCTCGATGCACGGCTCAACACCAAGAGTTGAAAATCCAGTGCGCGATAAAATCCCGCCACGATATTTTTATGTCCGTGCGAGCACCGGCTAATACACGCGCTCGGAACGCTGATCGCCAATCTCGCTCAAGGCACAGATTAATACTGCATTGGATAAAATCGGAGTTAGTGTTAAGCCGGGTATTCATTAGGATATATTTTTTGATAAACTCCATCATCGTGTTTATAAACAAGTTTACCGTAAACGTTGTTTCTGAAACTTAGCCATCCACACTATGCCAGTTGTTGCTAGGATGTCGCCCAATACTTATTGGAAGCATCCCAGAGTATATTACTTTGTTGATAAAGCTCTATGAGCATCAAAACCTGGTTGTTGGACCTCACCACTTCCATGTTTCGAAACACCACACCTGTCAACTGTTGTATATAATACTAGATGTTTCGCCTTGCTCTCCACTCACCGTGGGGCGTGACACGTTCGCTCTGTCGCGCGTTCGTGTCATTTATACACTAGTTGACCGTCAAATCCGGCTGTTCGGCGTTTGGGCAAGTCGGGTAGGTACCGTTTGCATAAAAAAATCTGTGTTATTGTGTATAATTATTTTTACGTATGTTAGTCTGTAGATAAGGTATTTATTTAATTTAGTTGTTGGACTTTTAATTTAGTTGCTGGACTAAGGATATAGTACTTAGACAAATCAAACGGGACCAATCAGGACAGGGTGGGTTATCTTGTTTAGTTGAGGAGTTCCTGCGGCCACCTTCCAGCTTCACCATCATACTCTGGACTCCAACTAGGGCTATAGATTTTGTCGTGACAAATCCAACGAGAAAAAAACACAACGGGGCTATCTTGTTTAGTTGAGGAGTTCCTTTAGTCAACTTCTGGCTGCATGAACAGACCAGCTCCGTGGTACAAATTATTGCAATGTCACCGAAGTTACATAGGTATGCCAAGTCTCCGTTCAATCGGATGCTAGGATATGCTTGGAAACATGAATGAAGCCAGTTTACAAATGTTTGGTCCAAAATAATAAGCGTAGCTTAACCTGATCGATCGGCTCAGCTGCACGGGTCGATCAATCAGGTTAAGCTACGCTGGCCGGGGTTAGTCCGTGGATGGGTGACCATCTTTACAAGCCGAGACTTCTCCGTGCTTCGGATAGCACGCTAAACCGTTGGTCCCGACTGTCATTCGTGGATTTATGACAGGCGCTACGGGTCGTCAGAAGCCCGGAAGTCTGACAACCAGTCTTACCATGGGGCATCGTATTACCCAGGTCATTGGGTTGTGGAGGTCAGATAGGCAGTCGCTCCATTTAAAATACTGCTATTCAGCTGCATCCCGTTAGACTGGAAGCCGACTCCAACATAGTTGGGAAAAGCCAAGGCAGATTTTTGGTCCAAAATAAATGTATTTTTTTCTTTTTCTTATGTCACGTATCCACAATAACTATTCCTTTCATTTAATGGAAAAATCTTTATAAGATTAAATGTTTCATATCTAATATCGAGTTGATTTAAAATCAAAACAATAGCTACGCACCCCAATGTGTCGATTAAACTGATAACGTTGATTTACGGTGTAGTACTCGTACGTCATCACATCACAAATGGTAGGTACTATTTGTACGTGAGCAGATAACATTTTTAATACGAAATTGTGTGTTTGTTTTAAAATGGATTAGTCTTGATTTGATACAAACACAGTCAAAATAACGTCGGGAGCCGATCGGACCACTGGGGTCCGATTCACAGACAGAACTTTTTTGACATCGGACCATCGTGGTCCGTCTCGCAGTTAGAAAGTTATAAAGGATTTTGATTATGGATCATTATAAATATTCAATTAAAGGATTCCACGCCTCCTCTTCCTCTAATTGAATTGTTTGATTATTTTTAGGTAGGAATTGTTCGAATATTGGCACCCAAAACATACACGTTTATGAAAATTGCAATTACTTAACGTCATTGATCGAATTGTTTGATTAAAGAATGTATGCATATTTTCAATATTAGCTATCAGTGTTTTTAATCAATTTGGCACCCCTGTGGTTTTTGAATTTTCCCTCTTCCATTCCATTTAATAGAAAAATGTTAACAAAATATGATTTATAAACGCTTTATTCTACAAGTACCTAGTCATGTCCGCTAGAAAATAATATTTTTTCAATACACTTCCTCGAAAACTGGTTCATATCGCACTACGATTAGGTTCAAAATGCAATATATTTTACACACGTGCGATTTTTGATTTTCCAACACGTGCGCGGGAATAAAAATTGCCACAGATAACGTATACCTATACTTAGTCCAAATTGGTTCAATGCCTCTATTCACACCGTCTCTATAAGGAGGTGAATGTTTTTTTTAAATCCCGGCAAAGAGTTAAGCTTCTTTATGGCGTCAATATTTTTTGAATATTTAAATAATGTTTATAAATAGAATATCATCAAAACCCATGATTACAATAAAAAAAACGTTTATGAACAAATTAACATTTATTTGTGTTCTAAACTCAAAAATATTAAAATTTTATATTTTTCATATTAGGCTGATTAACGGCTTTATACTTTTGGTTCTCCTTCAGCCTGGCGAAGCAAAGCGCGGAAAAAAAGAAAATTTAAATCATAGTTTCCTAATAATTCATGACAAAAATATTTTTCGTTATTTTATTTTATTTCTTCAAAAGTGTATTGAAATACCTACGTCGTTTGATACACGTAGATATTTTGTTATTGCAGTTCTCGGCTCAAAAACAATGTCTCCTGCGGCTCGGGTGTTAATTCCGCCTCGAATGCAATAACAAAAATTCTCCACTTGTATCAAAATGTACTATTCAATACACTGAATAAAAATTGCCACAGATAACTTATACCAAATTGGTTCAATGCCTCTATTCACACCGTCTCTATTCGGAGGTGAATGTTTTTTTTTTAATCTCGGCAAAGAGATATACGTCTATAAGGCGTTAATATTTTTTGAATATTTAAATAATGTTTATACCTAAATAGAATATCATCAAACACTATGATTAATACAATAAAAAAAATACGTTTATGAACAAATTAACATTTATTTGCGTTCTAAACTCGAAACTATTTGAATTTTCTATTTTTCATATTGGGCTGTTTATCGGCTTTACACCTTTGCTTCTTCTTCAACCAGGCGCAAGCAAAGTGCCGAAAAAAAAATGAAAATTTAAATCATAGATTCCTAATAATTCATGACAAAAATATTTTTCGTTATTTTATTTTATTTCTTTAAACGTGTATTGAAAAACGTCGTTTGATACACGTGGACATTTGTTATTGCAGTTCTCGGCTCAAAAACAACCTTGCCTACGGATCGGGTGTTAATTCCGCCTCGAATGCAATAACAAAAATTTTCCACTTGTATCATAATGTAGGTACTATTCTATGGGTATGATAGCAGTGACTGTCACTTTCCGATTTTGGCGGCATCAAAGCAACTGTTAACGTGTAAGAATGGCCAAGGCATCACACATCGAAAAAATATAGAAATAGTTTCTAAAGCTATATAAATTAAACCCCATAAGCATTTATTAAGACACAGATATATGTCAATGGCCTTGAGTGGTTAGCTTGCGTGTTCTGTGCTGAGCACCGTACGTCCAGATAGTAATAGGACTCGCCCATCAAGGAGCGCTGCTGTCCCAAATTAGACGCATTATTAATCTATTACACATAAAACAAAAGGTATAACACGTAAAACGGGTAAAACACGTATATTAAAAGATAAATAATTAAATTATCTTTAAAATGGTGAAGATTTCGTAATAATAAGCCTGATAGCTGATTTTGCGCGATTCTGACATTTTTAATCCACGTTAGACTCATCTATATAAATAAATAAAAAGAGAAGTCCTGACTGACTGACACATCAACGCCCAGCCCAACCCTTGAACCTAGAAAGCTGAAATGCAAAAAGGTTCCCTTTATAATTTAGACAAGGATAAGGAAGGATTTCCCGGTAGTATGTTTCTGTGGGATATTTTACAATGTCGACGCGGGTGAAGCCGCGGGCCAAAGCTAGTAACTTTATAAATTAAGTAATAATCATCATCTAAAATATTCGCATGTTAAATTATTACGAAAATGCTCTAATTTTTGCAAATCATATACTACTCGTAGTCTTCAGTTTAAAATTATCGTCGCCTTTATTGACTATTCTCTTGGCGAAGTAGTAGGAGTAGGACACGCCGAAGGTCAGTAGCGTGTTTTCGGCATTTTATATAATCTGATGCGTGTCACTGACGTGAATGTCACTAATCACTTGTTTGTACACCAAATAATTATAATCATTACATAGCTATCATAATTCTTGATACAAATCAGTGATACGTAAAAGTATTGTGGTACCAGATTTTAACGAAAATGGTACGTGTATTAAAGATCATTCACGTATAAAAGTAATGTGTGTGTGTGTGTCTGTGCATTGTACAAGTGTGCAGGTGAGATCTCCTGCAAAGCTATTCACTTGATGTCAGGTTCACCACTTGACATCATAAGGGTAATTCAAAATAAAACAACGCAATGTCAACATATAAAACTTTAATCGCTATTATAGGTATTTCATCGTGATCATCGTGTCCTTTAGAAGGGCCAGTTGGCGCCAGTCCTGAGACCGTAGATACCATTTCTGTAATCATAAAACACAATATTAGAAAAATCCATTAATATTTTAGTCTTATCTGAAATTATAATAGTTATATTGGCTCGTATTTCAATATAAACCAAATAAGGCACATTTCCACAAAGTGTAATACAAATTGGAAATAACTGTTATAGTCATGAAACTTAATGGAAGATGTTCTCTGTGGCGCGGAAAGTTATTAATGTGCTAAAACAAATAAACCAATTCAATACTAGAATTCTTGCAGATCAATATTGCCAGTTTACGATGAAGAAAAATAGCTCAATTTGAGAGGTATCTTCTAGTTCTTATACAGGCTAGATTTTTGAGATGGGGCAGTAATCCTTATAAGAAATAGGATCGATTGTCATCAAAAAAGTTTTTGTGAAAATTGACCATTTTCTTGCTGACTCATCATCTGCCTAGCATTTTCTTGCTGATTTTCTTGCTGACTGTATAATTTAAAAAATCCGCCTCCTAGGACCATTTTCCTGTAGTTACTCGTACAACGGTTAAGGTGCCTGATCTTACTGCGCCATTTTAAAAGTACATCATGTATAGGTATATTATTCATAAAACGGTGAATTAAAATCAAGTAATGCAATTATAGAGAAAAGAAGTAAGACATAACTAATATAACAAAATCTCGATGGTTTGTCAAGTATTGTGGCGTAGTCTGCGGTAGGCCTACGTCCAGCAGTGGCCTGCGATAGGCTGAGTTGATTGATTGACATAACTAGTATAACAAAATCTCGATGGTTTGTCAAGTCGCTAAAACCGTGCAAAGCAGGGGCGGGTCACTAATTATTCGTAAAATAGTGAGTTAAAATCAAGTTATCAAATTACTTACCCTCGTTTTGAAATGATGCCATTACCCATGTTGAAGGTACCGCCAGTACACTGATTATTCTGGGCTTGTTGGGTGTTGGAGCATAATCTGCCGACAAAGTGGTTGGTGCGGACACTGGACGCGAAGAGCTCGGGCGCCCTGCCGTGAGAGCAGGTACTGATCCAGCAACCAGGCTGAGGATTCCTGCCTCCGTTGGGGTAGAAGTCACCGTTAGCAATTCGGTCGAAGATACCGAGGAGACCACCATCAGTGTGAATAGCTTCAACATATTGGCCAGCATTGCTGTTCAAAGCGTTGGAGTTTCCGCCCCAGTTGGGTCCGGCTGGGTCCAAACCTGGAAAATACAATTTGTGAATTTACTATTGACGCAACTCCATAGCTATAATATATTTATGAAGATGTGCAGTTTAAATAAGTTACCGGTAACTCGAGCGGGTCGACCGCCTGCCTGACGTCCAGCGTTGCCAACGACGTGCGCACCCAAACTGAAGCCGACCAAGTGGACGTTGTTCCAGTTACCGCCGGCGGTGTTGATGAGCCACACGAGGAAGTTTCCGAGGAACTGACCAACGCCGGGAACACCGTTGGTAGCTGTTATGTAGTTGGAGTTAGCTAGAGCTCGCCAGTCAACTACGATGACATTGACATCCTGTACTGCGAGGAAAGCAGATGTGATTAGGGGGTTCATCGCGGTGTTTCCATTGCTGTTCCATCCGTGGACGATGACCTTCAAGCCACGGTTGGCGCGGTAGTTTGAGTTCCAGATAGAGTTAGCATTGCCATTAACTATAATTTGAGCATTGTTGGGGTTCTGCCTGTAAAAGAAATAATACATATTAGAGAATATTTTCGAAACAGAGAATTTAAAATTGAAATAATTTAAAAGTAGTAGTTAATTATGATGGGCAGAAGGCAATAAATATAACTACGATTACCAAGTAACGACCAAAAATGTGTTAAATTGTTCTAAAGAAATCGCGATTATTATTTTGTTTTTAGTTAGTTACTTGACCATTATTGTTATTTTTTATTTGCAGATGATCATTGTAAATAAATAAGTTTGTTTTAATGAAGAAATCCTAATTTAACTATTTGATTTTAATTTTTTTGAGAGAATTTAAGAGACCTTATGAGATAGAGAGGGCGCCAGTGCAATAAAAGTGATAGTTATAACCGGTAGGTACAGTGTATAATTTTAATACACCTGGGGTACCTAATTGGTGCAGCCCACTGTAAATAACCTAGAAAATAAAAAAAAAACAATTACCAGTCATACTAGAAAAATTACCGCCATCTAGCGAGGAATAGCAGCAGCAGTAGTAGTAACAAAGTTGATACAACTATCGCAAAAAACCCGCCTCCGGCCGACAGAGGTCACTAAATTAAAAGATGGAAGAATTCACCAAAATACTTAAAAATATTCAAGACCGCATAGTTGAGCAAAAACTTAAGATTCAGAGTTTAAAAGAAAACATAACTCAATCTTTAAATGACAATATCAATGAAAAGTTTAATATTATTGGAAACAAAAAACCACTTGAAGAAATAATGGGAACATTGCAAAAACAATTAAATAACTAAGACCGTTTCAATAGAAGAAAAAATGTTTTGTTATTTGTAGTAGAAGAAGAAGAGAGAAAGGGTATCATGGACTGAAAAAATTAGCTTTTGGTATAGTAAATGAAAATACAGGACATGTTTTTGAACAAAACGACATAGAATTCGTCAGAAGATTAGGAAAGGTGTCAAAGATTAGATCGATTCTTTTAACATTCATAACAACGGCAAAAAAGGTTCAACTACTGAAGAATAAAAAACAGTTGGAATAAACTCCTTACTACATCAAAGAAGATTTTCCACCAGAAGTAATTGAAAATGAAAACAGTTAGCTGAACAGCTGACAGAGGAAAAGAAAAAAGGAAATAAAGCAATACTAAGATACGACCGCTTGATAATACTTAAGGATCATTCACACAACCAAAAACATGGCAACAAACGTAATTTATCGCTCCCACCCGAGTATACAAATTCGAACACAGAAGAACAGGTAATAAACAACAACCACATGACAAAGAAAACCAAAATTACCTATTCGGTTCCTGTAACTACAACCGAACAAGAAAAGACTACCTACCTACAGAAAACAATTCTCTCTTACCTAAACAAAAACAACTACAAAGACTACTGAAGCCAGCACTGCAGATGGAATCTAGCAACCAGCGCAACCTCTCCAACACCCATCTCCCCCACAACGGCTTGTCACCGCGGGGGCAGTAGACTACAACCCTCCATCGCAAAAGAAAACTAAATATTACATCGCTACTCGCAACTCAAGATCACTGTCGAACGAAATTAGATTAATCGAGCTTGAAAACGGAATATCGACTCTATAATGGGATATTATGTTTCCTTCAAAACACAATAATACTCTCGTTTGAAGAAAGCATCTCAATTCTTGCCTTATATACTATAAATAGTTAAGATATACATACTTACATTCCCTTTTAGTTACCTGTGTTCTTTCAACATGTAAGAAATCTTGCGGTGACTATGGTCTTAGCGAGCTAGAGTTGTCACTGTCAAGTGTCATTCATAGCGTCAAATTTTTGCCGCCAATGTATACGTAAAATATTTTCGCTCGATAATTTTCATCGAAAATGAGTAAAGTTTCAGTTAAAACTTTATTAAAAGTGAATAAAAATAGTGCTTGTGGTAAGTGAGATATAGTGTTACGCTGATCGTGAGTCAGCGAAGTGCCGAAGTGGAGATCGATAGCTCACAATTTATACATGGTCGCCAGTGCCTTCTCGAGAGCAACCGTTTGTTTTTCGGTTCTCCTAAGTCGCCTAATGGGGAAGAACGCTCTTCCCACCGGCGAAAAACAGGGTAATGAGATCGAAACTATTTCCTGTAAGACCGGCCTTCTCTATGCACTTACCTACAAATTGAATGAGTTGATGAGTAGCCAAGTAAGTGTTAAATTTCTGTTAACATGACACAATTTCCACATTATATCACTAACCGTACTCGGACACATTATTATCAATAAACTTCTAACCTGCTTCTTGCTAATTATTTACTTTAGAAGCGCATTGTTGTTTTCTAAACAACCCGGATGTGTCTAACTAAATAGACAGAAATATTACAACTTAAAGATTTCAGTGTAAATTATGATGATTAGGTAGTAATTCCTAAAGCAAATGCAGAATGTCTAGAGGAGCTAAAGCTACTCAAGCAGTTTTTGACATTCCACCATGAAAAGCAATCCGTTATAAGAAAACACTCACTCACCCCATGTGTTTCACACACTGCATTAGAAGTAAATCAGTACTTATGCCACTAAACAAAACTAAATCCTACAATTTAGCCCCCGCGGAGGGAGTTTTGGCTGGGATTTCTAAAGTAGGTCTAGAGCAGACAGAGCTAGCTGCTAAAGTAAGGTCTAAAGGGACTTGTTAATTGGGCAGCAACCTACCCATTAGGATTGTATCATACTTTCCCTTTCGGAAGTCCGAACACTCCCATCCAGAAGTGTATTTAAATTACAATTGTTTATGCTCGCTGGTGGTATGCAATTGTTACTTTCATTGTAACAAAAGATTTTTAAATCATTTTAAAATAATTCTTCTAATTTGTATATATTTTCTATTTCTGTTTAAGCTGTGTACTTTTTTAAGTGACAAATTCACCACACTAATAAAATATAAGTTCTTATGTAATATGTTATTAATGAATAAGTCATTGGAGTACCTGTATAAATTAATTAATTAAAGAGGTTCAGCACCTCTTATGAACTCTAATCTGCAATTAGAACATTAAAATTACTTACTAATTAAAAGTGACATCAAGTTTTATAGGTATTTAACTAATAAGAAGTGCTAAATAACAACATTATAATTTATAATGTTATTTGTTTTTGCTGTGTTTTGTAATAATTATGGAAATCTTATAGTTATGAGCAGGACCATCAGGATCATAATTGCTCTATCAAAATTAGAAATGCAACAAATACAGCCACTAAACAATTTAAAACTGACAAGATATTATTTAGAGCTGGTTAAATAAGAAGTAGTTCTTTGATTATTTTAAAAACATGATAAATAGGCCAAATCATAGCAACAATAAGTAGGCCAAGATTCATACTTTTGATAATATTCAGGCTGCCTATTGCCTAAGGAACCATGTAAAGGCTTGGGAATGAAAGACTGCAAACCTGTTCCTGAAGATTACAACAGGAAAATAAATACTGAAAATATTAACATTCAATAAAATTCTATTTTGAGATATTAAGTAGTAAAGCTACTAGTTAAAATAATGATACAAATTAAACCCATAATAATCTATGCGGATTTCTATGATTATGATTATAATCAAATAACCTAATGTTTACACTCTGTTATTACTAAAAAGTAAAACGGAAGCAATGATATGCTAATGAAGGGAAATAGTTCACACGACTCACGAATTGACAGAACACCCTTTTGACATTTCTTTAGTTTAGATAATTTTCTACTGGTCCACTAGGAAAAGTTGCATTTTTGATGCCTGTCTCTGAGACTGTGGGTCCTAACAAAGCTTGGGTGACGAGTGAATTTCCTAAGTCAATTCTAAACCTCAATCAGGAGTTAAAATATGTAGGCCTTCTTTTGAGCACTGCTACCAATCACAAGGAACGGCCTGCAGGCAAGGTTGAAAGGAAAATAATCAACACTCTGTTCCCTGAAACAAGTTCATATTCCATTAACACCAAAATATTGTTATCCCTGTATGGGAATACTTGTCGCTAGACAAATATTTGAGAAAGGCAGACCAGAACAAATGAAAAAAGGTTGCCTGCTGGTTTGTCAACAGTTAATGTGGTGGCCAGAGACTACTGATAGACCACAGCTCAGTTCCTTGACACAGGGGTAGAGTAACCAACTTCCTGTCCACACTTGCCGTAGAGGAAAGGTAAGGAGCCTACATGAACGGGCTACTCTATTCATCCAAGGGATGTCTTTAAAATATTGCTTTTAGTGATAAGACTGCCCATTGTGTCACCCTAGTAGTAAGGAGTACATAATAAAGAATATTCCATTCTATCTTACTCTAGTCAGGAACTTGACCAAACCAGAAAAAATGGCACTCGAACTTGCGAGAGATGTTTGCCATATATGCAGTATTGCCAAAAAGCCAGTCTTCAGAGTGCACATATTATAGTTCAATCCGACAACAGACCATTTGTCGCACATTTAAGATGGGCGAAGGATACGTCCCCTAGTGCTCCTGAACCTAATTAGCAAGATGGAAGTTAGCAGATTAGCTGAACATCACTCTGTTAGCGGTTTACCTCCCGGGGAGGTTAAAAGTGTTATAACGGCTTAGCCGACCGCTTGTCTAGGAACAGACCAGCCGAAGTGGCTCCTGTTGCTCCAGGTCCCAGGCCTCGGAGGCCATGTTACAAAGTGGGGCGACCCCGGCGTCGACGTTTTCACGTCAGATAAGTCGGCCGTTTGTGCGACAGACCGTCACATGGGACTCAAATGATGGCTTGGCAAGCTTCTGCGATGCGATTTCAGTCAGAGGTAACAGCATCAACTACTATTGGTTTTTACTTCGTCCAATTTAAGAGCGAGTGCTCACTCATGTGAACTCGGAAATGGGACGTCGACGTACTATGTAAAAATCGCCCCACACTGAACCCAGTGTGACTGGTTCCCGTACTTGGCGAAGAGAGGCCTCGGAGAGTCAGTACCAGTACAAGATCTATGTAAGATCGTCTTAAACCTGATAAGTTGCAACTCCTACCCTGGAAAGTTGAAGGGGGGGGGGGGGGGGGGGGGGGCAAACAGGTTGCAAGGGTTGGTAGGGTAGAATAAGAAACTTGCTAAAGTGTAATTGGAGATAATCTACACTAATTACTTATAAAGCTCCTATTCAGAGGTGAATGGTGAATGTCATAGTGTAGAGTGCATGGCATTAGTCCTAAATAATCTGATCCCAATTAATTTATTTTTATGCATAAAGCATATAATTATGGTACCAACCAACAGATGTTAGATCTAAACAGTTTTGTGTCCATTGTTTCAAAAGCATTATCCTTAGCTAAACCACTACCCAGAAAGTCATGAAATGAAATGAATGCCAAAATGATGAGGCTGCCAGAAGAGTTATATAGTTATATTATTATAAGATATCTCATAGCTTTTAGATGTTGAATAACAGTGCAACCAAGGTGTGGTTCAAAGACACTGAAGATCAAGATGTTTACTTAAAATCTACCCTAATCGTTGTTAGATTTACAATAACAGGTGTGGCTAAGCTTGCTTGAAACATTTTTAAACAGACTAAGATACTAGAAGCCTCCTGGAAGTAACATAAGGTAGTATGTGGTAGCCTTCGGGAGGCTGACTGGAGAATAGTTCATCGAATGAAACTAAACTGTAAGAGCCACTAGGCTTACAGAATTATTACTTTTGTAAAGTAGTAAAGGAGATGGTTATCTCTCATGATAAGTTAGAATGACCAGCCTATAAGGTTCCCTTTTTTGGGATAAAGGTCACCTCTCTGTGAGAGAATAGGGTTTATCATTAGGATAATTATTAATTCCCTACGAAAATATTTCAATATGTTTGTGTAGGTAGGTATATGATTCACATTTCAAGTCATTTTAATTGATAAATGAAGAGACTTGTACTAGAATCCTTTCTTAGATCATTTACATGTGTCTAATCTGTTGACCAACTAAATGTTTTTCAGTTTCAATGGAATTTTAACTGTGTTAAGAATGACATTGATTTAGTTTTTTCCACATTTATAAAAAAAATATGAGATTCAGAAATATTTGTACTTTTGATTGATCTCATAACTTCTAACTATATTACTTACTTAAACTTGTGTTAAGGATATGAGTGATCCAATGATCCTTTAGTAATGAGATTATTATTTTAATTCAGTTCTAAATCTTATTCTAATCTAATCTTATTATTGTGTAATCTCATTGATTTTAGATTATCTTTAAAGCTTGATAATTCATGTTCACCTTAAATAAGGTAAATAAATAGATTTGCTTCAACTGTCGACCAACCTCAAAGAGGTTGGTAACAACAATATAGTGATTAAATTGTGTCTCATAGCATGACAGTTGAACGTTTCTATAACATTTCATGGGATTTGATCATTTTTGCAGTTTCTAGGATAAATAGATGGAAAGCTCTTAATTATTTATTTGAATATTTAATGAATACCTACAGACCGAAATATTCGATCATTCCATTATAATATTATAATTCACATAGCGTCTACATCCTTCAGGTATTCTTTCACCAGCAGATATCAAACAGGTCTTCAAACGAGAGTATTATTGTGTTTTGAAGGAAACATAATAGAAATGTTTTGCATTAAAACAAAACAGTTATTATTATTGTTATTATTATTATTAAACAGTTATTATGTTATGAAGACTTCTATGAATGACACTTGACAGTGACAACTCTAGCTCGCTAAGACCATAGTCACCGCAAGATTTCTTACATGTTGAAAGAACACAGGTAACTAAAAGGGAATGTAAGTATGTATATCTTAACTATTTATAGTATATAAGGCAAGAATGGAGATGCTTTCTTCAAACGAGAGTATTATTGTGTTTTTCATAACATAATAACTGTTTTGTTTTAATGCAAAACATTTCTATTTTAGGTATTTTAGAGGTACGACGTCAAGGCTATGTAATAGAAGACCGGGGTACATATTTGTTTTACTATTATGGCGAATCAAAAGGCATGAAAGGAGTGGGCTATCTCGACAAAATATAAAGTGAAATTATTGTTCAAACCTTTATTGGATTATCGGAAAGAGTTGGCTACTTCACATAAAAATACAAGACAAATCGTACACAGTAATCCAAGTATATACATCCACAGAGAACGCCTACGAAACCGAAATACGACAATTCTATGATCGTCTTATATAAGCGATGGAAAAAAGCACGAAAAATATCATCCTAATGGGTGACCTAAATGCAAAAGTTGGAAAACCATTGCCAGATGGATAACCTTATAATGGGTGAATTTGGTTATGGTTACAGAAATCGAAGAGGTGAAAACTTCATAGAATTCTGCTATCAATATAATCTTAAAATAATAAACACTTTTTCCAAAAAGTCGTCAAATTTAAGATGGATATGGAAATCGCATACTAACAAACATACTATATTTCCACAAACCTTCCCAGACCATTCATAGAGAATATAAATTTTCTAAGCAATTCCAAGCACTATAGCGACCATCGTTTAGTTAGAGCCACCTTTAATTTTGATAAAATAGCGAATAACCAGAAGAATTTCAACAACAAACAGCTAAATCAAATCGACCACGAAATATTTAAAGCTCAATTTCACACCGTAAGGTGCCAAGATAATAACGATTCAATACAGGCTCAGTACAACACTTTAGAAAATTCATTACTAGATTGTGCAAAATAATCAACTGTAGCAAACAAGACAATAAGACAACAAACCATTATAACAGAAGAAATAACAGAACTTATAAACCGAAGACATTCACTAAAAACAAGGAACATAAAACAAGAACAGAAAAGATTTTGTTAAGCCAAGTGTACAGAATTATAAATAAAAAAATAGCACTGAACATCAAAACTCACATAATAAATACAATAGAAAAATACATACAGAAATCCGGAGCAGTCAAAAAAGCATTCAAAAACTGAACAATACGAGATATCTCATGACCCGGCTATAAAATTACAAAAAGAAAGAAGAAAAGTTACAAACAGGCAAGATCTACTAAAAGTAGCTACTCAATTCTACAAGAAGCTTAACTCTAAGACAAACTTAAACAGAGAGATGAATGTCTCAAAATACACACCAAATAACGACCCTGTTCCACCATTTAACGAAAATGAGATAAAGTTACCAATACAAAAATTAAAATCAGACAAGATCCCAGGCCCAGATGGCATAACAAACGAAATGTTACAAGCTGGAAAAGACAAACTGGTCACGCCGCTAGCTAAGTTGTTCAACAATATTATGGAGAAGAAAGAACAACCTGGACAGTGGACATGTTCCGAGATTGTACTGTTGTATAAAAAAGATGATCCTACTTTTGATATCCAATTACAGACCTATAAGCCTAATGTCATGCCTATATAAAGTGTTTTCTTCAACATTGCAGAGACGACTATCTAGAGTGATCGTCGATCACTGATCGATAAAGGCCAAGCTTTGGAGCAAGCAGGATTCATTAGTAACAAATCTACGGTAGACCATATCCACACATTAAAACTAATAATTGAAAAACACAATGAACACAACACTGTACATTGGCTTTATTGATTACTCAAAAGCGTTCGACTCTATCTCCCACAACTCTACATGGAGAGCGTTAGACTGCATTCAGAATACATCAGTATAATACAGGAGATATATACAAACAGCAAAGCCAGAATTTACGTGGACAGTAACGGACCTACTTTTGAGATAGTGCAAGGTGTAAGACAGGGGGATCCACTGTCACCAAAATTTTTATAGCTGTCCTAGAGCAAATATTTCGTTCGTTGACCTGGAACGACGTGGGTCTGAACATTTATGAACAATACCTACCCCATTTACGATTTGCTGACGACCTTGTTTTACTCTCTGAAGACCCAAACGAGTTATAGTTTTGCTGGAGACACTCAATGAAGAAAGAAAAAAAGTGGAACTGGAAGTGAACCTTGATAAACCTAAAGTTATGACAAACTGCAAAAAAACAACAATAACGCTAAACTCTATACCCCTTGAGTGGGTCAACGAATATGTTTATCTGGGACACTGAATT
This sequence comes from Cosmia pyralina, assembly GCA_946251885.1. Taxonomy (NCBI): domain Eukaryota; kingdom Metazoa; phylum Arthropoda; class Insecta; order Lepidoptera; family Noctuidae; genus Cosmia; species Cosmia pyralina. The sequence continues at coordinate 10,005,573 of OX276343.1, forward strand.
TCTACCAAAGATTGCACAAAGTTGGAAATAGACAGAAGAGTAAAGAACACATGGAGTAAATACTGGGCTATGAAAGAAATCTTCAAAAGCTATGCAGATCTGCTTGATGCCGTGTCTGACATATGACTGCCAAACATGGCCCCTAACTAAAAGTTCTCTACAAAAATTAAGAGTCTGCCAGAGAGCAATAGAGAGAAGCTATATGGGTCATAAACTAAGAGATATGGTCAGAAACAGCTCAATACGCCATAAAACCAAAGCTAAAGAAGTATCAGACAAACATTACAAATAAAATGGAAATGGGCTGGACATTTACAAAGAGTTAATGATGATAGACGGACCAAAACCATAACAAACTGGTATCCTATCAACAAAAAGCGAAGACGTGGTAGACCCAACAAGAGATGCAGTGATGACTTAACAGGCTTGATAGGAAAAACATGGAGCAGACTAGCTAGAGGCAGAACAAGATGGAGACAGATGGAGGAGGCTTTTACCGCACTAGTAAAAAAGTTGAAGTAACAAAGTAAATTAAATAAAGTAAAAATAACTAACTAATTATCAATTTTTGTACTAACATCAATAATAATTGCTAATAATTTTCAATTTATAATTTAATCGATTTTACAATTATTTATTTCTGACATTTTACTAATATTTCCTCAAAATTTTAAAATTTTTTTAATTTTTTTTTTTTTTTTTTTTTAATTTTTTGCCATGAATTTTTAAATTAATTATTTTTGATTTACTCTATTATCTGTGATAGTATTAGTAGTAAGAAAACAATAATTTATGTTTTTTATTGAAATTTAATTAAATAATATTTATTTTTAATAATAATGCATGTATTGTAATTCATTAATAAAAGCTTTTTGTTTCATTTTATTTTTATATTATTATGAGAATTTAGGAGAATTTCTTGGAAATATTCTCGAGAATGTTCTCGCACAGAAGAATTTACTGAAATTTTTTGTGGTTTAACGTTTTACGAAGTTGACGTCAAAATAATCTAGGCGGAGTGCCTGATGCACTCAAAACTATTACTGTAAAAAAATAATTTAATGATGTCTCATTAAATTCTTTAAATTCCGTAAATTCTCTTCCAAAAGAATATTCTCAAGAACTCAGAAAAGTCCTCGCTAGGAGAAATTACGTGAAAATATAACATTATCAAACTATAGCAGAGAAAATATTAAATTAAAAAGTAGTTATAGTTACCTAGAGAAAAGCCAGTATTGGTTGTTGGCACCATTTCTGCTCAGAACATCCTCATCCACAGGTTCTTCCAGGTCCACTAAACGAGGAACGCCGTCACCATCAGGCATCCAGAAGTAGCGACTCTCGCCTTCCACATAGTGGCTGTTATCCCCGGGAATAAGAGGGATGGCGCCACCAGCGCACACTGAAAATCAATAAATTTATTTTGGATTAGATTTGTCGGCAGCGTGATTGAGAAAAATATTTGAAAAGTGAAGTATCTAAATACTCAATGAGTTGTCTGGTTTATTAATAAGAATAATAATAATTTATTTCAGAGTATGTCCTGACGGATAAAGATTTAGTTTAAATGGTTATATGTTTTACTCACAGATGTTTCTAAAACTGTTGGGAATCATTTATATATACATATTAAGTCAATTCAAATTAAGGTAAAAAAACTTACATGCAACCAAAGCAGCCAACACTACCAGAAACTTCATGGCTTTCAGTAGAATTAAATCAGGTAAAGACGAAATAGTATTTATAAGCGTTATAATCTTACCTAACCATCAACAGATCTTGTGCAAAATGTGCAATGAGTACCTAGATAATGATAATATCATATGACGACTGCGATAGGCTGTGTTGATTGATATTATATGTAATTATGACAGTGTGAAAGAATTTGTGAGTTTGTTTATAAGGATATTTTCTAAAACGATTGATGAAATGAAAAAAAAAACGAAATTCGACGTATAAAAGTCAAGGTTTGAAAAAGTATAACAAAACAATACCTCCTACATAATATTAGTAGTTTACGTTAATTCGCGCTGGATTTAAATTATGTATCTGTATAATATTTTCTAGATTTAGTTTTTCATAAAAAAATCATAATTAATTGGTTATTGACATAGGTAATGGTTACATAAACTTATTTGAAGCCTCTGACTCCAGCACCCTACTTGCGTAACACATTATGAATCGGAATTTGAATCAATTTGAAACAAATTACTAATCCATTGCTTCATATATTCGAAAAATTTGTTTGCTCGACAACGTAAATAAGGCATTGAGTGTCGTTGAACTGTCAAAATGAAACCAACTCCGATTGATAATGTGTTATGCAATTAGGGTGCTGAACTAGGAGTAGTGTATGTCAGGAGAGTAACAATATTGTTGTGTGTGGCGTTTTGTAAGAATTTATTAGACAACAGTGAGTTGGGCGTTTTATGGCCTTTATGAATGAACAAGTTTAGTAGATAATAATATTGGTATACTTCACCTGCCATAATTTTCATTAACTTTTCACCGATCAGCTTCTCTCGTCTATGATGCGAATATCCTGTTAAGGGTTCCGTAGCCCTTTAGCTAAAACTGCATCCTAATGAATTCGTCACGTCTTGTGTTTGTATGCTTTTAACTTTTGTTCACCGAACTGTGAAACAGAAATCAGGTGAGTTCGCTTTCGAATTGTGTGCAGTTACGGAAATACAGTACGCTTAGAATAGTTACGGTGACATATTGAAAACAAAAAATGTGATTTTTCTTTATCGCATATGACCTTAAATGGTAAAAATGGTTAAATGATAAACGTTGTTCGAAATTATATCATTTGTTTATTTATGTTTAATGTTACATAAATGCGAAATAACATCAGATTAATAAAATATGTGGTCAAAAAAATTTCTTATCATGACTCGCATCGGGCCAACCATTATTGAATTATCTCGTTGATATGATTGAAAATCAAAGTAATAATTGCAGCTGTTTTGAAATGTTAGGCAGGAATTCAACAGAATTTGGGTAATTTGGCGAAAGATAAGTTAACTTATCTGGCATAATAAATGATTAAATAACGATATATCAAAACCAATTTGCACATAATAAACTTACCTACTATTTGTTTCACTACTAATGAAAACAATAAGATAACTTCATAATCAGTAAAAACACTGGCATCAGAGCACAGTAGCCATGAGGCGTAAATGCTAAGTTGTTCTAAGTTACAAAATCTTTGCTTTAGTTGTGAGTACGTGGCTAACCCATTTCTGGCTTAAGCGGCGACCTCAATGCATATAGTTTATTTTATAATATACAAGGTTGATATGAGCGAGAGGCATTAAATTAAATCACATATACTTTGTATCATTTTCAGCCTCTTTACTTAAAATCTGATAAATAGAAGCCAATAGTTTAGTCACAGGATTATTTTTTAGTTTTTTCTTTGTTGAAACACGACGTATCTGCCTTAACAGCTAAGTATGTATGACCCTAGATAACTATGCGTAGATACACCATAAAACGACATAATTTTTGACGCGACGTTGCCGTTTTGTTATGCAGGTCAGTGGAAATGTCTACAAAGGATGTTTACATTATAATTAGATCATTAAGCTATTTTATTTGTTCCAAAAAGTTTTTTCTTATTTTTCTTCTAAACTTTTTTTTAATAGTTCCGAGTTAACACTATGCATCTATAGTATATGTGGTTTAATTTAATGCCTCTTGCTCATATCAACCTTGTATATCGCTGCATAATGAAGTACAAAAAATTAAAATCAGACAAATTAACAGACGTTCAGTTTTTCCTGAATTTCAAAATTTTCCCGGAAACTATTCCAATTTTTGTTTCCATAGCAACCTAATGCATCCAAATAAACGCATTTTTTTTTTCTTTCTTATTTCTTCTAAAAGTGGGGAATCTCCTTGAATATCCTTTAAAAAATGTCCAATTCTGAGTTTTAAAGTCGTCAGATTTAGTGAACGCCCACAAGATTCTCCATCAAATTTGACTATATAAGTCATTAGATAAGACTAGCTGACCCGACACACGTTGTCCTGATATTTTAGATTATGTTTATATTACACAGTGTAATTAATTTATAAAGTTATGTCTTACGCGGATAAAAACTGAGGATCACGCAAAAAACTATCAAGCGTATTGTCATAAAACCTTCACCATTTTAAAAATAATACAATTATTTATCTTTTTAGTACACGTGTTTTAATGATAATAAATTAATAATGAGTAAAATTTTGCCAACGCGCCATGACGGGCGAGTCCTAATTACTGCGTGGACGTGTGACGCGTTATGTGAGCTCAGCACAGAACACGCAAGCAGACCAGTAAAATTCGTTGACATATATCTGCCTCTTAAAGAAGGACGGCCAAATCGTACCTGACGACGAGGCGGTGGTGTACAGATATGCCATATATATGAAAAAATCCATTATTTTTAAGGTCTTAAAAAACATAAGAAATATAAATATTTAAGTCGCCAGAAAAAAAAAAGATATATTCACATTTTTTTGTTTATAGCATAATTTGGAAATTATTTAGAATAACATGGTCAGAACGATTGACGATTCATTTTGCTTAGGAAATGATTTAGTACTCAAAGATTATAATTATTCACGTTTTTTTGAATAGTTATTATATGTAATTCAATTCTATATACTTTTGTATCAAATCAACTAGTGCTGTTTTTATTATGTATTGGATTTTTGTCATAAAAATAATTATGTTGGTTCATAGTAAGTATCAGCATTTTATTCAATTACATACAACGGAACGTCATAATATGTCATCGACGTGCGCCATTGATTGACAGTGTCAATCACACGGGTGTCAATTTGACACCCGGCGGCGATCATTCAATTTCGCATTGTTGTTATTGTTAGTGTGACTATCGTGATACATACTGTACTGTTTTGGATTTCCTTCTGTTGTTTGACCTTGAATTGACTGTTTTACGGACTGATAACTACCGCTTAGCTTCGCCGCTGTCGGATAAAAACTGTGTGTCGTCTGCCTAGCATTAAATCGACTTATTTATTTATTGTAACCTCAAAAGTGTTTTTTTTTTCATTATTAAAATATCTTGGCTATTTAGATATTATTTTCAAACGGGATGGTGTTTACTACATAAAAAAATAAAATCTCACTATAATTTGTTTCTGTACACTGAAAATAAAACTCAGGTCCAGCTTCTATAGAAATTTGGCCGATGTTCTTTACTTTTATTAAAATAAGGAAGAGATTTAGTGTATGTGAATAAACCGACGTTCGCACGAACGTAAAAATATCGCGGCGGGATTTTATCGCGCACTGGATTTTCAACTCTCGTTGTTAAGTCGAGCGTTGAGAATCCAACTTAACAATAAACCCCCGTTCGCACGGGCGTAATAAAATCGCGGCGGGATTTTATAGCGCACTGGATTTTCCACTCTCGTTGTTGAGCCGAGCGTTGAGAATCCAACTTAACAATAGCAGAGTACATTCTAGCACGTCGAAAAAACATCTGCAAACTGGATTTTGCACTCTCGGCGCTAAGCAGAGCGTTGAAAATCCAGTGCGCTATAAAATCCCGCCGCGATTTTATTACGCCCGTGCGTACGGGGGTTAACAGAGTGGATTCTAGCGCGACAAAAAACACACTGTTGGATTTTCAACTATCGGCACTAAGCAGAGCGTTGAAAATCGAGTGCGCGAAAAAAATCGCCGCGATATTTTTACGTCTGTGCGTACATAGAATAGAAATAGAATACTCTTTATTATGCACACCATTTAAATTACTGTTACAATCAACACACACACAACATCAACAACACACACAACATCAACTTATAATGATGATTCTGTAGTCTCATGCGGACACGTTACACGCTGTGGCGAGGAGCGGATGACATCCCCCTCCCTAAGGCAATTTACTGATGGCTACGTGCCCGGACGGACGTGCGTGCGGTGTTTAAGCAGGGAGCCGATACTGCAGAATAGTTTATAAAACCAAACAGTACACCTATAACCACCGAGCGACCTAGACAAATCGAAAAACACCTCATGTATTATCCACCGAGCCGTTTGAATAGTTTTTCAAGAATGTGAAAAAAAAAATAGTTTTTTTTTTAATTTACATCTCTTCTCGCTACCCAACCTTGATGACTGGTTAAACATTTTGCTTACGTTGGTTGCCTAAACTTGCTTGCCTGCCTTTTATGTACATTCCAGGAAAATAAACACTGTTCTTCCTTTACAATTTGTAGGGGACAGTAAGGGAAAATAATGTAGATAAACACTATGGTCGTTGAAAGCCACAACCACTACATTTTCATAATAACTTCGTACTTACACAATACTTACAAAAATGAACTGACGCTTGACAACGAACTCGACTCGTCACTAATTAATAATTCTTCTTCTTCAGGCGTTTTCTTCAGCATTATTGAACGTTACTGATGTAGGAAGGGTAGCGTACCAGCGTAGGGTCGCGTAAGGGGGTGTGTCGTGCGGTCTCGGGGCCTAGCCCCCCTTCCGCGGGAGCTATATGTGGCCCGTAACTACGGGCCCTTCCTTCGTCCAATTACTACACATACCCTTTCTTTTGGCTCTACTGTGATGGTGGTAAAACAACTTACAATAAATAAAACAATAGCACGTCTTCACCCAATCATTTATTTATACACAACCACATCAAATAGCATAAACTTCAACTAGAAACTTATATCCATCTCCCCGCTTACCTTCCAAATGTATTTTAACTTCGTGCTGCCCAATGCCGCCTTCTTTCATATAACCCAATCCATTACCTTCCAAGTCGCTCACAATCACAGCTCGTATAATTTCATTGTTGGCTGCTTTTACGGTGAAATCTTCGTCTCTTTTGATGAATGGTATCGGAATCTTATGGTGAACATCGTGGTAAATAAGGTGGGCTCCATTAGGGGTTCCTATGGAGAAGCTGCCACGACCACTGGCGTGTACTAGCATCGCAGAGAATGACAGAAGTACAGTAAAGAGAAGCAGTTTGGCGGCCATCTTGGACAGGTGTGTTAGTTGAAGAGTTTCTTGCTTTCTTTATATATAAGTATTTAATGTGTTAACGCATTGTGGTTTTGATAACTAATAGTCTTGTATGATTTGAAATGATTTTGGCAATTTGTGAATTCTGGTTATCGCATTTGTATGCCAGTAAGATCTGCTGCCTTATATCCTACTAGCTTTTGCCCGCGGCGTCGCCCGCGTGTATGTCGGAAATTATCTCACGGGAACATACTACCTGAATAAAAAGTATCCTATGTCCTAACCCAGGTCAGGTCATGGTCTCTCCCTTTCATCCAAATCCGTACAGCCGATAAGGCGTGAAAAGGTCGAGTAACTTTCGCATTTATAAATTACAGAAAATTCTAATGAGTATTATCTCGATTTTGTATTTTTATATTGTTCGCGACGATGCGTCACCAAACAGTTTTATATAGCTTTGTTTTTTTTTTTAACTTAAATTCATAAATTAATAGTGTTTTATAGTCGAAAACTGTGATAAATAGTGTTTATTAAGGAAATCGTAAGTACAACCCTGATAAACTCCAATTAAGTGGGCTACATAGCCGTAACTCATAGTTTTGTTGGTGCGTCCAGGTACCATAGATCAAGACCTAGCCCTGGGCGTACTATTAGAGGTCTAGTCTTCCTGAAAAGCCTACTTAATTCGATTTATACATATCGGAAACGTTAGTTTGCTGTTTTTTGTTAATTTGTTTTATCGATTTAGGTTTTCAGGGCGTGTCACGCCCTTAAAAATATAACTGTGATCTTGTAACTTTCATAGTGTTTCAGATCATTAGACCAGCTTGAGATACCTGTTTAATCCATTAAAATAGCTTCATTGGTTTTCGAGTAAATTAGCTTGAAAAATAATTTAAAATCTAAATGATAAACTTTTTTGTGTTTACACTGTAAAATCCTTTCAGTAAATAAAGTTACAGGAATTACAGGTATCTCAATCGCTAGGTAATTTAATGACAATTCTAGCAATGTATAACATATCATAATTTTAGTAATATTTAAGCTATATAAAAGCAATTTTTGTAAACTTTAATAATAAAATTCTGGTCAAAATAAACCTAAAATCAGGAGACGATTCGTGGCTCTCAATAAGGTAAAGTTTCAAGGTACCTAAGCGCGCAAGCAAAAATATAGTTTCGTAGCCATCGGCATGGTACCTATATATCGTCATTCTGTTCCGGAAGAGTTACGCAAGTCGTCTCCTGAAATCTCCTGAAGACTTATGAAACTGCTGTTATTATTTTCATCAACAAGAAACCCTTCCCCGTCAAGACTTCAACACATAGCTACTGGTCACCAGCTTGCAGATATCCTGAGCCCAGGTGTAGGACGTCAGCGCCGTTTGGACTAGGAGGCTTAACCTCATATAGGGATACACCTGGATAGGCACACACCCTCCTTTCAACACATCGTGTCCATCGATAACGCCCTTCCGGCACGTCTGCTGGTCCTTGCGAGCCGGATCATTGCAACTGGGACCATCTGCTGATCCTGTGGGAACATCTGCTGGTCCTTGCGAGCCGGATAGCTGCAACTGGGACCATCTACTGTTCCTGTGAAGAATGAAGATTTCCTAAAGCCTTATCCCTGAAGATTTATTATTGAAGATTCAAGATTGAAGAATGAAGATTTATTCCTGAAGCCTTATCCCTGAAGATTTATCATCGAAGATTCAAGATTGAAGAGTCAAGCTTGAAGACTGAAGATTTATTGCTGAAGCCTTATTTCCATTTCAAGTTTGAAGATAGAAAATTAATTCTGAAGTCGAAGATTCGTTTCGAAGATTGAAGATTGACCTTTGAACATAGAAGATGAGGTTTACAAGATCACAAGGCAGAGCACCAGAATCCTCGACGATGGAGGTGGGCAGAGAACGTAGTTCTTCGGGCATTCGTCATGAGCGGCCATCACGATCACCGTCCACCGTTGAAGAAACCGAGCAGCGCCCCGCCCCCCGGGAGGGGGAAGACCTGCCTGTACGAGCACAGTCTGAAGAACAGCTGTATACTTCAGGACAGGGAACCCAGTCGGAGGGAACTTCAGATGAAACATTGAATAGAACAATACAGCCAAATAGAATAGAAAAGGAATCAGAAGAAAACCACAGCCGAACCATGCCGATGACTACCCGGAGTGACGCCCGTACCGAACATAGCAAGCCGCCGTCGACTACGCATAGAACAACGCGGTCAAATAGAAAAATTTCAAGAGCACGTGAAGACTTATTGAAGATTAAGTTGGAACTTGCTTAAATAGCACTTCAGAAAGCCGAGGAAGAAGACTCCGACGGCGATTATATGGATAATAGAAGCTCAAATAATGAGTACGTGCGTTCCTGGCTTGAAGAGGCACTAGAACCAGAGCCGCCGAAAGGGGACAACGCCGCCGAGGGGGACTACAGAAATAGAAGCCGTGTGCAACAGCCCCCCCCCTGTGGTTGCTGATATTATAGTGGGCCTCCAGACGCAATCGAATTCTACAGTAAATGAAGTGAGAAACAACACAGTGCCATCGAAAGAAGTAATAGGAGACACCAAGGGGAAAGACTCACTCCGTCCTTTCATAACGGAGTTGACGTCCGCTATAGCGTCGCTCGCCGACAAGACAACAGAACAGTGGACATCGAACCAGCCCTCGGCGTCAAAGGCATCATGACCTTACCGAACTTCAGCGGAGCACATACAGAATGGCTTTTATTTCGTGCCATCTATGAAACAACAAGAAGATATTTCAATGATGTTGAGAACACAGCAAGACTCCGAAGAAGCCTGCGTGGACGTGCGTTGGAAACAGTGAGCTCAGAACTCATTGGAAATGCCAGACCTGATGACATCATGAAGGAACTCGAGCTGCAATTCAGTCGTCCAGATTCAATTGCTCAAGCTGAAATAGACAGACTACGTGGTTACCGCGCTGCAGCGAATCACCGAAAGATATCTGCAACTTCGTAAGTCGAGTCAGAAGCGGCGTAGTCACTCTGCGCGCACTGAAGAAAGAACATTACTTGATCAATGCTGAGCTGATGCGATTATTGACAGAGGAACTGCCGAATTCCCTGCGTGTACAGTGGTATCGAACATATACCGAGAGGAGAGGTGATGAAGTCACTGAAGAGTGAGAGATCTCACTCTTCAGCGACTTCATCACCGAACAAGCTCATTTCTGCAGCACCTTCGCCCCGCCAGAGAACATCAGCCCAGTTGAAGCAACATCCTCCAAGCGTGTTATACAAAGAACTCACGCAGCCAATAAATGCCGTGTCTGCGAGAAAGAGGGATACTACGCTTCTGATTGCAAGAAGTTCAAAGAGGGATCCAGTGACAAGAGATGGGAACTCGCGAAGAAACTCTGTCTCTGTTTTCGTTGCCCGCGAAGCCGTCGCAATGGTCACACATGCATAGCGAAGAAGTGTAACGTCAAGGGGTGTACAGCCACGCACCATCAGCGTCTTCACTGTAACAAGAAGCCTGCGGCAGCGGACGTCGAAAAGCCCGACGCTTCAGAACAGAAGAAGGAGGCTAAGGAAATGGTAGCCAGCTCAATCACGACTTCAAGTCATGCCTATGTAGTGGTATGTTTACCCACACATGCACGCCACTTGTGAGCTTATAAGTACCTATGACGTTCACCGTCCCCTAAAGTTCGAAGTCACGCGTTGTCACGACAACACATATTACATAGTCGTTTACTAACGGCTACTCGCGTCAATCATCATATATATCATTTCATACTAATCATCATAATAATTGTACCGTGTTTAGTTGTAGTAAATACATTATTAAATTCATAGTGTAAATCTGAATGGACATTTAATTTCTCACTATAGAACCTACATCACGTCCCAACAAAAGTTCTATACCTACCTCAAAATAGTACCGGTTCGAGTCATAGGACCGGCGGGAGGAGCTTCCACATTCGCACTTCTCGATGATGAATCTACCGTTTCTTTGATCGATGAAGAAATATCGGAGTAAGTCGGAGCGGAGGGCCATATCGACCCTCTGAAGATAGGTGCGATCGGTAACACCACGATCGACACTCCTTGTTCCCGAAGAATCACCGTCACTTTTGCAAGCCAGCTGAAGAATAGGGTGCCATTCAGAGCGCGCATCATACCGAAGCTCAATCTCGCACCGCAGACAGTCAGTGAAGAGGACGTTGCACATTGCAAGCATTTAGATGACCTGAGGCAACAGCTGATTACCGCCATGGAATCTGGAGGCAAAAGTCTTCGCGCACGTGTGGGAGTGGCGCGAGGAGGCGAAACGTCGGGGCGTAACTCCGCTGCCGCCAGAAATCACGGTACAGCGGACGGAGCTCCGGCGGGATCTCATGGCGACATGGAGAGTGCGATTGTCGCAACCCAGCGCTGGGCACGCCACAATTGCGGCGATAAGTCCCCTCTTTGAGGAGTGGTTGGAGAGGCGCCACGGCGTCCTCATCTTCCGCCTGACGCAGGTCCTCACCGGACACGGTTGTTTCGGGAGGTTCCTGTTTCGGATAAGGCGGAAGGAAACGCCCGGGTGTCACCATTGTGTGGATCGCCCGGAGGACACGGTGGAGGTCAATACAGCTCCATAAGTTATACGCTACATTTGAGGTCAATTCTAACTTATGGAGTTGTATTGCTGAATTTAATAATGATTATAATTCTGTAAAGCCAGATTTAACTACGGCCGCGTCTCATATTTTAATCAACATACAACATGGCACTGGCCTGCAAATTGCAAAAAACGTAAGAAAATTTGAATTTCGCAGGCTACCTTAGCGCATCCCCCTTAAAGCAAAACTCTCAACAATTGCGAACTAATAAATGCCTTGGAAAAATTGTCTAGTTGCATAATCAGTACTAAACTATCTTAACTTAACTTAATAAACTATCTTTTACCTCCTTAGAACTTGGCCCCTATTTTACATTTATGTTTTTGGTGGGATCTAAGAGTTCATTTTGCACTTATTATCACACAACCTGAACCACTTGGTCGATAAACTTGAAATGTTAAAATGAAAACATTAAATATTTACAGACTTCACTTGCTTAAGTACCTACTTTAATTATCATTTGTTAACGTAGGTAAAAATTGAATACTACCGTCATTTATTTTTTTCAATAAAAAAACATTTTTAAAAAATACGACCTGTACCAACCCTAGTGCCTAAATTTCAGAGTCCTGTAAATTCTAGACACCATAAGATTTGGATATGATATTTTAAATCGGTACTTCTTAGTGCCAAAGCAACAGCTTGTCTCGATATTGAATCCAAATGCCATGAAATAAGCCCATAAAAAAATAAAATCTAAAATATGTAAAATTCGATGTTACTCACTACCGGACCCGGTTAACGATAAAAATTGAGCGTTTGCTTGATAATTTACTTAATTTATAGCGTCAAGTAATTGCAATCAAAGAAATAACAAAAACGGATTGGGTCTAAAGTTATTGCGATTTCTATGGATTTAATGGAAACCATAGAAAAAAAAATAACAGTTCTACTCTTGCGCTAGATGGCGTTAATTCAAGTAACGGCACAGCGTTATATCTGATATTCGGCGAGTCGAGTCGAGCTACATATGCAAGTACGCATACATTCCGAACTACTGGGAATAATTTAATTCTTATTAAGTAATAAAAAGTAGGTTACCTACTTTATTCTTACAATATTTATTTTCTTGGTGCGGTAGTATTCCTTCAAATCGATGTATTCTTTTGAATATTTGCGAATTATTGGCAATTATTGCGAATACTTCCGAAGTTTTAAAAGACTGCAAGCAAAGAATGCAATGAGCCTAAAATGTCTAGTGCCGACCGTCGGCACTAGACTTTTTAGGCTCATTGCATTCCTTTTGATGCATAAGCATTCTTTGCTTGCAGTTTTTTTTTTAATTTCTGAGCAGATTTACGGCCGATATGAGACGACATCTGACATTATTTTGCTATTGTCAACTTCATATTATTTTTTAAATCTATTTATTGTTTCTTTATAGGTCCTTGATCGCGTTGATAGGTCTTGGTGGAGCAAAATGAAAATGAGTGGACTGTATAACATGTATAATGATTAAAATAAGTGAATTACAACGGTTAAAAAGCAAACAAGATAATATGGACATTAGGAAAACGCGTAAGCGCGGCCGTGTGTGGAGGCATGCAACAGCTGATTAGTGTGTGGCGCGGCAGGCGGGAGTACGCGCTCGGCCGTTCGGCCGGCTGACTCGCCGCTGTTCCGCACCCCTCGTTCACTGCCGCCAGCGCGCGGCGATGTTGAGGAAGCGGTCTCTACAGTCCTGGTCTGGTAGTGCTTTGCTAACTCTTGACAAAGACACCAGAGTAACTGATCTAGCTAAACACGTTTTTGTACAATACGAATTGATATTTCGACACGTCATAGTAGAGGGTCGCGCGCATGCGTTTGCACTCGCTATGTAATTCCCACGCAAATTATAACTGGCCTTAAAATTGTTATAAATATGACCTATCTTTTGAATGCTCTTGACCATTACTCTAGGATTAAAAGTCTCGTAGTTATTAGCTGTTGTAATCTTACATGTTTTTGTCGGTCAGAAATATTGAAGTTACCACCAGTACACCGGGCAAAAAGACGTTTTCACGTCAAAAACACAGCACCATCTCGCGGAAAAGTTTTCAGCAAGGAACTCTTTTGGTGGCTGAATGAAAGTAACAAACACTTAGCGCCATCTACGCGGAACTAATTTGACAGTTTTCTTCCTCATAAGTTATCATTTTCTTATAAATACACTTCTAATGTGGAATAGGTTTAGGAAAAATAATAAGTTTAGTTAATTGAAGAGCAATTTATTGGTTTCAATTAGCATTAATTTATCTTATAGTCCGTAGTTTAAAAAGGCCAGCCTGCTCCTGTCCTGAGTCCGAAAATACCGTTTCTGTAAAGAAAATAATTCAGTTAATAACTCATCATCATCATCATTCCATCATCATCATTCTCCTGCCCTCATCCCAATTTATTTGGGGTCGGCGCAACATGTGCCTTTCTTCTATACTTCTCTATTAGTCGTCATCGCGGTAATCACCCCCTTTCTAGCCTTATCATCTTTTACATAGTCCATCCATCGTTTCTTTGGTCTTCCCCTACTCTAATAGCCGTACTCATCATCATTATCTTGCCCTTTTCCCAATTTATTTAGGGTCGGCGTAACATGTCCATTTCTTCTATACTTCTCTATTAGTCGTCATCTCGGTAGTCACCCCCTTTCTAGCCTTATCATCTTTCACACAGTTCAACCATCGTTTCTTTGACCTTCTAAATTCAAATTCAAATTCAATTTTTTATTGCTCAACACATTACATAATCATACATTTCTAGATGTCAAGTGAATGCGCAGTCCACTGTGTTGCACCAATACAGGCATGCAAAATTATAAACACTGTCCTAAATTCCAATTAATACCAAAAATTTATAAAAATCATTAATACTCTCTCTCTATAATGTCATAAATTCAAATCAATAAGTTATGCAATGTCATAAATTCAAATTAATAAGTACGTAATGTCAGAGTATAATAATGTCATTATAAATAAGTAATGTCTAATACAGTCAACACTTAATTAATAATACAAACAAAATAATTTTAATAAAAATCGGACTCAATCAAGTATTCACCATAATTTTCTGTATTATTATTATACACACACAGTTCTATCGGACAGGTATTCATTAATTGTGTAGTATGTCTTACTTATCAGTAGATTAGTTAGTTGTTCTGTTAGTTCTCCTACTCATAATAGCCGTACTCATCATCATCATTTTGCCCTTATTATCCCAATTTATTTGGGTTCTTTTTCCGTTACATATGATTAATTACAATTGTACTTATTAGTTAATTTTGGTGTATATTCTATCTTCTATACTTACTAATATTATAAAGCTAAAGTTTGTCTGTTTGATTGAACGCTCTAATCTCAGGAACTAGGTACTGATTCGAATTGAAAAATTCTTTTAGGTTAGATAGCCCATTTATCGAGGAAGGCTATTGGCTTTATAACATCACGCTACGACCAATAGGAGCGGAGAATCAATGAAAAAATGTTACAAAAATGGAAACTTTATTCTTTTTGAGAGCTTCCGTTGGGTGCTTTATCTATGATAACTTTTGTAATGGTAATCAAATCTAAATTAATAATAAAGCTGAAGAGTTTGTTTGTTTGTATGTTTCAACGCGCTAATCTCTGGAACTAACAGTCGGATTTGAAAAATTCTGTTTGCATTTGATAGCCCAGTTCTTGAGGAAGGCTATATGCTATTTAACATCACGCTAGGACCATTACGAGCCGAGAAAAGAGAAAAATGGTCAGAAAGAACATTAAGCGAAAACGAAGTAATTGCTCGGGCAGGCGATGCGATGCGACAGGGTGGGTCGGGGGAACAAAAAATTTCACGCGGACGAAGTCGCGGGCAGAAGCTAGTATTATATAAAAGGAAACGGTGACTGACTGATCCATCAACACCTAGCTCAAACCAGTGAACGGATTGTGGTGAAATTTGACACATAGATAGTTATTATGACGTAGGCATCCACTAAGAACGGATTTTTGAAAATTTGACGTTTTAAAAGGGGGTGAAAAGGGGGGATATTGTTTGTATGAAAAATCATATTCCTTCAGATAATAAACTTGAAACTTTGCACGGATACATATCTAAGTAAATTGTAGTTTATCATTTTGAGTTTTTCTAAAGGGGGATTGGGGGTGTCAAAGTTTGTATGGAGGATTTGAACGCGCGGTCGGATTAACTCGAAACTCAGTATTTATACTGGAGACCAAAAACAAAGAATAACGTGTAACAAGGTTTTTCTTAAATCTACCCCTAACGGGGTGAAAAGGGGTAGTCAGTTACAAGGAAGAATTTTACTGCGTGGCTTGATTAACTTGAAAATTGGAATATGGAAACATTCCAAACAATTTATTAAAAACAACACACACACACACACACACACACACACACACACACAACAACAACAACATGGAACAACATGGTAAATATCCTGGCCTGGGTGGTTAATAATAATATGTATTTTTTTTTAATTCCACCCCTTTGGGGGTGAAAACATAATACAGTTTATATGAAAAATCTTATTAATTTGATTAACGAACTTGAAACTTGGCAATATTTGCCTCAGTAAATAATAAAGATGGACACTTTTAGTTTTTTAGGGGGTAAACTCAGTGCTAATTTAGTCTGGCAGTTTGAGTACTCTATGCGGCCTACCCAAATGTCCATTTTTTGATATTGTTTGTGGAGTCGTTGTGCTCCTGAGGTACTGAGTTGAGCTATTCGATTACTGACAAATGTTTGCACTGACTAGACAGGTACACTCAAATCGGTGTGATTCTTTTCTCAGAAGTACATTTCAGACGCTGATCTACATGGTCCTCACACAATCTAAACAAGATTATGTCTGAACTTTAAAACATACTTTGACCCCTGAATTTGTTTCGCCGTTACAGAATTAATCAAAGAATTGCGGGTTTCAGCGTTTTTATAAAATCATCCCCAAGGGGGTAAAATGGGGATTATTTTAAAATTCACATGTAATATTGATATTTTTCCTATTTCTTTTTATGAGATTTAAAGGCCTATAATCTATTTTAATTTAAGGTCCTTTAAATCTCTTAAAATTTTGTCATAGTCCGTAGCTTGTAACATTTAGTCTTTATTTAATTAAAATCGGTCCACTCGGTCAAAAGTTATTACAAATTAGTCATAAAATAACTTGGCTAACACGTACACATTCACTTACGGCACCAATGGTGGTCAACAACAAAAATTAATGATAATATTAAAATAAATAATAATTATTTTTAAGTTAGACATTTTGAACTACTAGCACCACAAATTACTAAATGAGTTGAGCACTAAACGAATATAAAACATTGTTTTATTTCTGTTAATTGTTTGATGTTGTCCGGGATGGAATGATATCTATATAAATAAAAAGAGAAGTCCTGACTGACTGACTGATTGACTGACTCATTAACGCCCAGCCCTAACCCATGGGCCTAGAAAGCTGAAATTTTGTACAGAGGTTCCCTTTATAATGTAGGCAAGAAATAAGGAAGGAATTCCCGGCAGTATGTTCCCGTGGGATATTTTCCGACATCCACGCGGGCGAAGCCGCTGGCAATAGCTAGTTTTAAATATGTTCAACGCTAAAATGTATTTATAGTTTTTGGTGCAAGCGGGCCTTGGAATAATAAAAACATTTTTTTTAGAAAAAAGATTATTTGAATATGATAATTGTCTGCCTGCCTATTTGTTACCTTTTCACACATGGATAGGCCATGACTTGGGTTCGGACACAGGATAATTTTTATTCCGGTAGTACGTCGCCCTGGGATAATTTTCGACTTACACGCGGGTGAAGACGCGGGCAAAAACTAATAAAGTATATAGCGCAAACGTATATAATAATATGTATATGTTTCTGTATCTAAAAAAAAGTCAGTCCATCATCACATAACATAATATTAACCGAGAATATTCAGGTTCCCAAGAAAAAAAACCCAACTTTTCCAAGTGCAACACAGAGAAAATAGGTGTTTTAAGGAACTCACCCGCGCTTGTTGATGATGGCATTTCCCATATGAAGGGAACCTCCGTTGCAAGTTCCAAGCTCAGCTTCCCAAACATTACCGCATTGTCTTCCAACCAAGTGGTTGTGGCGGACGGTGGAGGCGAACAGGTCAGTCGCACGACCGTGAGAGCAGGTGCTTACCCAGCAACCGGGCTGAGGATTCTTACCACCGTTAGGGTAGAAGTTTGCGTTAGCAATTGGGTTCATGATACCGAGGATGTGACCATCGGTGTGGATGGCTTCGACATATTGACCAGCGTTACCGCTCAACGCGTTGCCGTTGTTATGCCAGGTAGGCCCAGCAGGGTCCAGACCTGTAATCAAGTAGGTTTATTTATTAGGTGACTTCAATATAATGTGTGTTATCTGTTATGCAGAAATAACTTCAAAACATGGCAAAATACTCACCAGTAACACGGCTAGCACGGCCACCGACCTGACGACCAGCACTTCCTACAACGTGAGCACCCAAACTGAAGCCAACGAAGTGGACCTGGTTCCAGTTACCACCGGCGGTGTTGACGAGCCAGTTGATGAAGTTTCCGAGGTGTTGGCCTACACCGGGGACACCGGCGGCAGCAGTGTTGTAGCCAGAGTTAGCGAGAGCACGCCAGTCAACAACAATGACGTTACAGTCCTGGACTGCCAGGAATGCAGATGTGATGAGAGGGTTCATGGCAGTGTTGCCGTTATTGTTCCATCCGTGAACGATAATTTTCAAAGGTCGGGCGCCATTGTAGTTGGATGACCAGATTGTGTTGGCATTGCCGTTAACGATAACATTGGCATTGTTGGGGTTTCGCCTGAAAATATTTTATGCTATTTAGTGCAAATAAATTATGACTGTTGTTCTTTTTAAATATAAAAGACAGTTTATAATCTGCACGTAAAGGTCATGGAGAAACTGTAATTAACTATTATTTTGATCGTTTTATAACGAGTAACAACTAATTACTAGCACTGATCTAACATCTAATATTTAGATGTAATATGTATAAAAGACGTAACTTAAATAATGCCAACCTCTTGAGGGGTCATTGTACTCATCATTATGAACTACTTTTACAATGGGACCAGCTGTTCGTCAAAATGTAGATAGTCATTTTGAACAGTTATGCGAACATAAATGTAGAGAACGGCTGGTTCTTTTTCACGATTTCAAGTTTTGTCACATATTAAAAGCTGTTCATAATGATGAGTACAATGACCCCTTAAGTACCTATATAAAACATTAACAAAAATAAAATCAGCTGTTCGTCAAAATGTAGTCATTTTGACGAGATATGTGAACGTAAACGTAGGGAACAGCTATTTTTTTCGCGATTTTAGGTTTGGTCCCATAGTAAAAGTTGTTCATAATGATGAGTACAATGACCCCTTAAGAGGTTGTGTGTTATTTAAGTTACACCTTGTAGAGATATTAATCTGGATAGAAAAATATCAAAAATAGCCAAGAATTGAAATAACCGATTACCTGGTGAACAACCAATAGGCGTTGTTAGCTCCATTTCTAGAGTTCAGCAATGCTTCATCGACTGGTTCGTGGAGGTCCACGAGGACAGGTGTGCCTTCACCATCAGGCATCCAGATGTACCGGCTCTCCCCCTCCACATAGTGGCTATTGTCTCCCGGGACGGTCGGAAGAGCGCCGCCGGAGCACACTTGAAATTAAATCGAAAACATAATTACACCGCCGAAGAACTAAGAATATCGGAACGGAATGATCAAAAAAATTTAAAATAATTCAATGCCTCGATGTAGCGAAAATAAAAAGTTGAGAGGTGTCAAGGGACACCCGGATGGAACGAAGTTCGTTTCGATTATTAGTGAAGGAATTGTAATAATTTTTTTTTTTTTTTTTTTTTTAGTTTTTTTTTTTTTTGTTATATCTGGCTTGCTTTCTAAGAGAGAGAGAGAGAGACAGACAGATAAACATGCGCACGTCGCACAGCTTACAATAGCTTACTATAACAAAAAGTGTCGTTACAACTTTTCGTGAGAATTTTTTCCGTCTAGCCCCCTTTCACAACGCGCGATAAGGAACTTCGTTCCAATATAATTCTAAATCAACCTTTCATTTGAAAAGTTTCTTCACCCCGCGATTGGGGTATCGGTCGTCACCCGATCCCGAAAACACATTTCTTTTTTCTATAACAAATAATGAAATGATTTGTAACATTATTCGTCGGAATTAAAATTTTTGGATACATTTCTTTGAACTGACCGAATGGCCTAAACCGTGGTCCAAACTCACAGCGGTAAACCTCAATTTTTGTGTACAATAAAGTATATACTTATAAGTGTATACTTATACAAAAAAAATCTTATTAAAAATATTGAACTGATTCCTAGTTCATAGAAGAAATAGGTATATCAACTTCTGGATTAAAATAAAATTGTTGCGATGTTATAGGTACTTCTAAATATTATTTGTAGAATATAAGTTAATTAATAAATGTTGAGTACTAACACGCTACTAAGGCCGCAGCTACCACTAATATTTTCATGTTCACGAGATAATATGTCACTGCTCAGTAGGCGACTTTGTAGGGGTTTTTATAAATGGTGTTATCGTAGTACACACGGCTACACATCAAGCTACGCATTTCCAGTTTACACTGACCTCTCATTGTAAGGAAATCCTATACAATGCGAGATCAGCTTAATTGGAAATGTATAGCTTGATCTGTAGCCGTGCGTACACGAGTGCAAAATATTAATAATAATTACGGTAATCTGTTGATTGATACATTACAAAGATTTTTTTTAAAGATATGTAGTTTATCTTTCATTTACCATTTGCGTTTGTTTCCATTCTATGTGTGCATACGTTATGTTGGGTTAGTGGCTGGGGGCCCCAATTCCGCAGGTACACGTCCCGGAGGGCCACGATTTCGATTTTGATGTAATTTTTCTTTTTCTTTCTTCTTCTTTTTGTTGTTTTTCTTTTGTTTTCAACTTGTAACTCGACATAAAAGTGCTTCAAGGTATGATAATGATAAAATCAATCTGCCTAGCCTTTTCCCAACTATGTTGGGGTCGGCTTCCAGTCTAACCGGATGCAGCTGAATACCAGAATTTTATATGGAGCGACTGCCATTCTGACCTCCACAACCCAATTACTGGGTAATACGATACCCCTTGGTTTGATTGGTTGTCAGACTTTCAGGTTTCTGACGACCCGTAACGACTGTCAAAGATCCACGAATGCCAACAGGTACCAACGGCTTAGCGTGCTTTTCGTGGCACGGAGGAGTCTCGGTATGTAAAGATGGTTACCTCCCATCCACGGACCAACCCGCCCAGTTTAACCTGATGGATCGACCTGTACGGCTATTATTATTTAGCCACGAGCTGCTCTATGGTATGATAATGATAATACTGTAGTTTATTACGAGTATCGAGAGAAGTCCTCTTTTGTTTTCTGACCCCCAAAAAAAATATACGCCTCGACTTGAGAACCTCCTTCTTTTTTTTCCGTCGGTTAAAAATTAGGTTGACTCATGTAGATATAAACAATACATAAACGTAGAACTACAAAAAAAAAAAAAACATACGTGTCGAATTGAGAACCTCCTCCTTTTAGTTACTTTTCTGTGACCCAAACACGGACGTGTAACGTAAATTAATGTATTTTGAATATAGGGGTAATTTTTGGGGGGCAAATACGAAAAATAAAAAAAAAAGTTTTGCAATCTGTACCGTGTGATAATATCGAATGTGTACTGGACGGGCGTGATCGTTGGACACGGTGTGTTGAAGGAGTGTGTAATGCCTATCCAGGTGTATCCCTATTTGAGGTTAGGCCTCCTAAGTCCAAACGGCGCTGACGTCCTGCACCTATAGGCTCAGGATAACTGCAGACTGGCGACCAGTAGCTATGTGTGAAGTCTTGACGGGGAAGGGTTTCTTAAAGATGAAATAATAACAGCGATTTTGATAAGTCTTCAGGAGATTTCAGGAGACGATTTGCGTAACCCTTCAGGAACAGAACGAAGTAAAGGTACCATGCCGATGGCTACGAGTCTGTGTTTTCGCTTGCGCGCTAAGGTACCTCAAAACTTTACCTTAACGAGAACCGCGAACCGTCTCCTGATTTCAAGTTTATTTTTATTTTCCAAATTTTACAAAGTTGCTTATAAGCAGCTGAAAAACGACTATAATTACATAATATTATTAGGTCTTTACCTATGAAATTGCCGTTCTGCAGTATTGGCCATTTCAAATCAAAATAATTTTTGTTTGGCTAAGAATTCTAATTTCAAATTAATTTTATTTTAAAAACATGGATTTTTTTTTCCAAAAGTAGTCATTTGTTTATTGATTAGTGTTACATTTTCATCGCATTTCAATCTTTTTCGTCATCATGGATACGTTAAAAATTCGAGTAATTATGGAATATGAGTACCGTCGTGGCAGCAACACGGCACAAGTGGCACGCAACATCAACGACGTTTACGGAGCTAACACTACAAACCAACGCACCACTTGTTATTGGTTTGCTCGCTTCCGTTCTGGAAATTTCGACCTGAAAAATGAACCTCGCGGTCGTCCGAAGACTTTGGTCGACAATGACGAATTAAAAGCGATTGTGGAAGCTGATGATACACAATCTATGGCTGAATTAGCAGCAGCTTTCGACGTTAGCGTCAAAACAATATTGGTCCATTTGCGTCAAATTGGCAAGTTAAAAAAGTTTGACAAATGGGTGCCCCACGAACTCAATGATCGCCAGCGCGAAGTACGTGTCGAGACGTGCCTTGCACTGCTCAACAGACACACAAATGAAGGAATTTTGAACCGCATTGTTACCTGCGATGAAAAATGGATTCTGTTTGATAACCGCAAGCGCTCAGCAAGTTGGTTGGATCCTGGTTCAGCACCTAAACAATGCCCTAAACGAAAACTTACCCCTAGAAAAGTGATGGTCACTGTTTGGTGGTCTAGCGCCGGTGTGATTCTTACCAAACGGGGTGAGCATTACTTCAGATGTGTACTGTGAAGAACTGAACACAATGATGGAGAAGCTGGCACATCTCCAACCAGCATTGGTCAATCGCTCGTCTCCGCTGCTCCTGCACGACAACGCGCGACCTCATACTGCACAGCAGACGGTCTCCAAGTTGCAAGAACTGGGGTTGGAAGCTCTCCGTCATCCGCCCTACTCACCAGACCTTGCGCCTACAGACTACTACTTTTTCCAGAATTTGGATAACTTCTTGGCGGGAAAAAAATTCAATACCCGAGAGGCAGTACAAAATGCCTTTGAAGAATTTGTTGCCTCCCGTCCAGCTGATTTCTTTAAGAAGGGCTTCAATAAACTGCCACTGCGTTGGCAAAGATGCATTGATTGCATGGGTGATTACTTCGATTAATACAAATAAAAAATGCATGAAAAAAATTCGTTTAAATTTTTTCATACAAAACGGCAATTTCATAGGTAAAGACCTATTATATACTGTTAAAATCGTCATTAAATTATCCAGCGATTGAAACACCTGCAATTCCTGTAACTTTATTTACTGAAAAGATTTCAGCGTGTAAACACAAAAATGTTAATTATTTTGATTTAAAACTATTTTTCAAACTATTTTATTCGATAACCAAAGAAGATATTTCAACGGGGTAAAACCAATGAAGCTATTTTAATGGATTAAACAGGTATCTCAAGCTGGTCTAATGACCTAAAAAACTATGAAAAATTCACGATTACAACTATATTTTTCAGGGCGTGACAGGCCCTGAAAACCTAAATTGCTAGAACGAGTCACCAAAAAACAGCAAATTAAAGTTTCCGACCCCTATAAATCCAATCAAGTAGGCTTTTCAGGACTATAATGGTACGTCCAGGGCTAGGTCTCGGTCTAGGGTACCTGGACGCACCAACTAAACTATAAATTTCGGCTATGTAGCCCACTTAATTGGAGTTTATAGGGGTGGTACTCACGTTTTCCTTAGGAAACACTATTTTTCACTGTTTTCTAACTATAAAACACTATTTAAATTGATTTTAATGTTATTTTTGACTAATTTAAACTATAAACAGTTGTTTGGTGACGCATCGTAGCGAACAAAAACGTAGCTCACTCGCGACTCGGTACGTTATACGATGGCGGTCCCTCCGCTACTTGCGCTAGCGTGCGCCAGATAGGGTCTCGCCGCCGACACTATGGAAACGCCAAACTTTGCATGTTTTGATGATGCGTCGTCGCGAACCGAATGAAAGGGTTAGGTTAGGCATTTACTGTTAGGGTCTCAAATATATTTTTTTTATAATTTTAAAATAAATTATTTTAAAGTTATTTAAGAAAATAGACGAAAATTCACCATTCCCACACCTTATTTCCGAAACTACTTACTAAGCCTAAAATTAAAAAAAAAAAAACCACAGAAAATATACTATTAGATTACAGGAAAACCTAAGAAGTCAGTCTTAAACTAACATGGAAAATCCCTCAATATTTGTGTCAAAGTACACGTTTTTACAACAAACTTTAGCAGTTTGTTTGCTCTGTTAAAGAAATGAGCTCAATAAATTTGCCATTTATTAAACAGAAATTATGTCAAAATTGTTTATATAAATTTAAATATTACTTGCATGATACAAAGGGTAGGGATTAATGGGTTTGCAGACGCTAAACGAGACACAATATAACATAAGTTTTAGTGTTATGACTTCAAGCGCCCGCGAAAAAATGTACCCCCAAGCTACGAGCTGCTAGCTATTTTCTACCAACTCCCTTATTCATAAAAAACTAAAACGCTCTACAAACCTATTTTAGTTACAATAGTGTTTTGTCTTCTTCTTTCAAACTCAAATCATAATTCGAAAGAAATTGACAAAACACTATTTTACCTAAAAAGGTTCGAAGAGCGTTTTAGTTTTTTTTTTATGAATAAGGATTTTAAGTGTTTTAGAAACAGTATTGACATTTTTATTTTTATAGATTTACGTGACTTAGCTCATTATATTTTTGATGACATTTAAAGAGGAAACTGACTGTGAATGTGAGTATTATGCAGGCTAGATTGAATACATGACATTATAACTGTCTGAAGGTTTTGAGTATTTTGGCCTACGCAAATGTCCTGCAAAATATTGTCGTGTGACGGGTCGTTGAGCTCCCTAAAGGTTGAGCTACACGTTGACTGATGAATGCATGCCGTTGGTTGGGACAGGTGAACTTAAAGCTGCAATGGCATTTTTTTCAAAAGGACCTTCCAGACACTGCATTGTTAGACTCACATAAAATCCTAATAATATTATATTTGGACTTTAAAAGAGACCATGACCACCTCTGAGTTTGTTTCGGAATTTCTTCTCAGGGATCAGTCAGCTAGGAGTCAATGTTTTAAACTACCTAGTTTTAAAATATCGACGTGTAAAAGTACTTTAAAAGATCTACTTACAGAAATAAACATTTCTAGTCACTTAATAAAGGAATTAAAAATAATATTGTGATGGTGACTGCATCACCAATTAACTAAGATTCAGATCATCATCATCTTCCCGCCCTTGTCCCATGTTAGGTACTTGGGGTCGGCGCAACACGTTATACTTCCGTTCTTCTGTCAACCGTCACGCTATCATTAATTCCCTTCTCTTTCATAATTATCATTCCTCACACAATCTATAAATTCATCTAAGATTCAGATGATCCCAATTAAAAATGTGTATAAGTACAGTTAAAAAATCAAAACAACTAATTAATTAATTAGTTTAACTCTTAGACAGGACACAACATATTGCCTTGAGGTAGGTAATACAGTTGCCAGCACCCTAATTGCGTAACACATTATCGATCAGACTTGGTGTAATTTTGAAACAAATTGCTAATCCATTGCTCGCAAATGCATGCATGCATCGCATTCACATGCACATGCATTCGCATGTTCGCAAATTATGTCTGCTCGATACCGTAAATAACGCAATGACGAATGTTGTTGAACTGTCAAAATGAAACCAACTCCGATTGATAATGTGTTACGCAATTAGGATGCTGGTCACAATTAAAAATATGTGGAAAACTCATAGTGTTTATAGGGGGCGTTCATTAATTATGTGAGGCGATTTTGGCGATTTTTCAGCCCCCAACTTTTGGTGAGATGTCGTGAGATTTGGCTCGACCCCCTCCCTACCACTCTATTATTCTCACGTGAGATTTTTCAAAATCCGTATTTTTAGTGTAAAAACGTGTGCTTGATTGCGTTGGATTTATGAAAATAAACACAATTTTGCTTTTATTTTTCATAATATTATTGTACGTTTTTTTTTTGCAAGATACAATATAAAATTACTCTCCCCCAAGTCAGATTGGGAGAAATTCGGCTCGACCCCCTCCCCCGAACGCCTCACGTAATTAATGAATGCCACCTTACTAGTAACAACAGGGAATTTGAATAAGTACAAAGTTACAAACAGTGCCGAAAAGGCTACGGAATCAAAAGGACATTGCTCTGCGCCCATACATTGTTCGCCATGGAACCAAAAGCATCGGAAAATTATGTGTTGTATTGTTGATCATTAGTAAACTTCTATAAGATCTTATTTTTATAGCGGACTAGCTGCAGAATAGATATATTTCAAAAAAAGTATCAAATTTTGAGGTTATAATCGAACCATACAACGAATATTAGGTATAGACCTGCCAAATACTTTTCGGTCAAATTATCCTGGCATTCTAGTCAATCAATAAATTCAATCTCCATGTAAATCACATACCTAGTCAAATACAAAAAAAAAAAACAAATACAAAAAAACAAAACAAAAACAAATAAAAACACAAAACAATAAAAAAAATATACTAAAAAAAAAACTACACTAATAAATACTTTTCGTGTCAAATTATCCTGCCCTTACAAAGAGCAAGTGACGCAGTGAGAGCATAGGTTAGGTGAGAAACTGACAACCACCATTTAGTCACGTCATAAATAGTGGTGGAAAACTCGATACGATTTATCGATATTTTATAAGATTTACTATGGCCATACGTAACAAACTGAACTACATCAACTTTTGTCAAAGGATAATATGAATACTATTTCAACTAAGAAAATGTCCTACTTTACTTATAAGAGTGTTATATTAATACATAAAAAAACATCTGTAATTATCTAGTCTGCAATATTGTTTTTTTGAAGAAAATATTTATAATGTATTCAGTAACGATACGTATTTTTTACCGACTGTGGCGAAGCCGAAAAGGAGGGTTGTTTAAATTAACTGTCGTAAATAGTCGTTTAGTTAGAAGTAAACCACACACTTTTCTAAACGATCATTAGAAAACCCTGAATAATGATCATAATCAAATATGTAGGTTTTGTTCACTTCAGCATTATTCTAACTACCTATTTAAAATCGAGTATGACCTCATTCATAAAGTACCTACACTTAGTAGGTTTTTTAAATTGTACTTTTAAGGAATAATAATATATGGAATATGGAATAATGATTGATTTTTTTTTATTGATATATTCGAAATAAATTCAAAATGTTATTCAGATTCAAAAACATGCAACAATTCATTAAAAATTCGATCGATCGATTGCAATCGATTGGGCATCCCTAATCTTTTTCGATACGACATGACGTTGGTGAAGATGGCGGCGATTAATGTTATTAGTCGCGTAAAATACTTTAAAATGTTAATTTTTGCATGCAGCTAGTCCGTGTTACAAAAGTATTTGCAACTAATATAATAAAATAGACAAATAATAATTATCGTGTATGTCCGATATTTTTTGTGCACAGGGCGATTTCGGACAATGTCTTTTAAGACGGGATTGTAAGTAGAATAGCGAAGTCCACAGGTGCGTTGAATAAATTGATGACAACACGATCGATGATACCATCGGTTGTCGGAAAAACAATGGAAACTTGCTTGTTGCAATGGATAATACTCAGTCTGATATTTATTTTTGTTGTGAAACTCATGATGACACAAGAAACAAAATGTAGAGCTGTTTTCTAATAAAAATATGAATCCTTCATTGATTTTTTGGAATAGTTACTTTTTTATATATTTACGTACTTAAGAATATTCAGTACCTATGTACAGTGTGTATTACATGTTATTTTACATAATTGTTCTCTAAGGATATTGTATCTTATACCTACTATTAGGTCTTTACCTATGAAATTGCCGTTCTGCAGTACTGGCCATTTCAAATCAAAATAATTTTTGTTTGGCTAAGAATTCTAATTTTAAATTAATTTTATTTTAAAAACATTGATTTTTTTTTTCCAAAAGTAGTCATTTGTTTATTGATTAGTGTTACATTTTCATCGCATTTCAATCTTTTTCGTCATCATGGATACGTTAAAAATTCAAGTAATTATGGAATATGAGTACCGTCGTGGCAGCAACGCGGCACAAGCGGCACGCAACATCAACGACGTTTACGGAGCTAACACTACAAACCAACGCACCACTTGTTATTGGTTTGCTCGCTTCCGATCTGGAAATTTCGACCTGAAAAATGAACCTCGCGGTCGTCCGGAGACTTTGGTCGACAATGACGAATTAAAGGCGATTGTGGAAGCTGATGATACACAATCTACGGCTGAATTAGCAGCAGCTTTCGACGTTAGCGTCAAAACAATATTGGTCCATTTGCGTCAAATTGGCAAGGTAAAAAAGCTTGACAAATGGGTGCCCCACGAACTAAATGATCGCCAGCGCGAAGTACGCGTCGAGACGTGCCTTGCACTGCTCAACAGACACACAAATGAAGGAATTTTGAACCGCATTGTTACCTGCGATGAAAAATGGATTCTGTTTGATAACCGCAAGCGCTCAGCAAGTTGGTTGGATCCTGGTTCAGCACCTAAACAATGCCCTAAACGAAAACTTACCCCTAGAAAAGTGATGGTCACTGTTTGGTGGTCTAGCGCCGGTGTGATTCATCACAGCTTCTTACCAAACGGGGTGAGCATTACTTCAGATGTGTACTGTGAAGAACTGAACACAATGATGGAGAAGCTGGCACATCTCCAACCAGCATTGGTCAATCGCTCGTCTCCGCTTCTCCTGCACGACAACGCGCGACCTCATACTGCACAGCAGACGGTCTTCAAGTTGCAAGAACTGGGGTTGGAAGCTCTCCGTCATCCGCCCTACTCACCAGACCTTGCGCCTACAGACTACTACTTTTTCCAGAATTTGGATAACTTCTTGGCGGGAAAAAAATTCAATACCCGAGAGGCAGTACAAAATGCCTTTGAAGAATTTGCTGCCTCCCGTCCAGCTGATTTCTTTAAGAAGGGCATCAATAAACTGCCACTGCGTTGGCAAAGATGCATTTACTGCATGGGTGATTACTTCGATTAATACAAATAAAAAGTGCATGAAAAAAATTCGTTTAAATTTTTTCATACAAAACGGCAATTTCATAGGTAAAGACCTATTATAAACCACCACACCAAACTATCCAACTACTATCTGCCTTCTTGAAAGAGGAGTTTTGGCCGAAAGGTGTTTCGACGGTTTCGAAGGTGGTTTCGACGTTTCCGAGGACGGTTACGCGACTCCGTGCAGCGAAACACGACGCTGACAGCATTACGTGTAGTTTTAGTTATATTGTATTATGTATTAGTTTATAATTATTGTCTATATTATTTTGTGTATTTTGTCTATTGGCTTTCCCTTTAAGTTGCCTGATAATAAAATGATTGATTGATTGATTACGCTCCATCGATTTGGCTAGATTATGAGATAATGCTTGCACATCATTATCAGTAATCGGTAGGTGTTCCGTATACCCCTCCCTAATTATGTAGTTGAGCTGTGTGTAGGTAAACAAATCTATCACTTCTTTGACTGAGCCGATTAAATCAAATATGAATAATCTTTTATTTTGAATTGCTTTTTTCATTATTACCTACCAAAATCTACGAATTTTCGATAAGATTATTTTTCATGAATTGATAATTCTTGTGTTATGTAGATCTTTACCACAATGTATCTACAAGAGTGGTCAGCCCAGCAGGAACAAGTAAAGAATTTGAGGTCAGAGTAAGTGTTCATTAGGGCTCGACCATGAGCCCTCTACTATTCAACTTGGTAATGGACTATACGAGTATCACTTCAAACATACAAAAACCAGCACCGTAGTCACTACTACACTTCTGGACACATCTTTTGGCCCACCTTGTATTTTCAGTTTCGTTTGGTCTTAGCTAAAATTTTATATTAGGTCGAGCAAAAAGTTTTTATGCAGTTTTGAACCTGGCACATTCACAATTTCATTCAATAGTCTTTTTTTGAATTTCGAACACAGAATTTAAAGAAACAAAAGACAATTTGGAGCCTGTTTGTTGATATCAAATAATCGAATACTAAGAAAACTTGGTTTTATTGGTTTACTTGGATTTAATTCTTGAAAAAGTGATTGATATCTTTGGTTTTGCAACAAACATTACTTATTCTTAACATTGAGGTGAGGTTCTATCAATAATCTATGGATACTTCACCTGAAGTCGCCGCCCAAGCTGTGGCACTTATTCAGGCCGGACGCAGCCAAAGAAACGTGAGTGCTCAACTTAATTTAAGTCGATCTGCGGTCCGAAATGTTTATCGGAGGTACCTAGAGACTGGCGGCTTTGTTCGTCGCCAAGGAAGGCCACGATCTCGGGTCACAACTGAAAGGCAGGATCGATTCATCGTGACGACCAGCTTGAGAAATCGTCACCTTACCTCCATTGAGATACAAAACCAACTTCGCGACTTCCACGGAGTATCTGTGAGCGCTCGAACTGTTTGGAGAAGATTAAAAGAACGCGATATGGTACCACACAAGCCAGCTAATGGCCCCAAACTAACGCGAGCCCACCGAACAGCGCGCCTTCATTTCGCACGCAGTCATTTAAATTGGACACAGCAAGATTGGAGCCGTGTACTCTTTTCTGTTGAGTCTAAAATTGTGTTACATGGCAATGATGGAAGGAAGAAGGTCTACCGACGTAAGGGAGAGCGTTTCGCACAATGCTGCTTTGAAGAGAGGGTTGCTTATGGCGGTGGCTCATGGACTGTCTGGGGCGGTATATCCGCGAGCGGCAAAACTCAACTTGAGGTTGTTACAGGACCACGGCTGCCAACATTAAATGCTGAAAGGTACATTCGTGAGTGCTTAGAACCTCACGTGATACCATACGCGGACTTTGTGGGCCCAAATTTCCTTTTTATGCATGATAATGCAAGAGCCCATGCGGCCGGCATCGTCAGGGAATATCTTCGGGATGTGAACATCACAGTTATGGACTGGCCAGCCAGAAGCCCAAACATGAACCCCATTGAGCACATGTGGGACGAGCTAAAAAGACGTGTTAGGGCTCGTCAGCCAGTTGCCCAGACGATGCAGGAGTTGAAAACTGCCATAGAAGAGGAATGGGAGATGATTCCTCAAAATTTCATAGAGCGGTTGATAAACTCTATGCCTAATCGTATGAGAGCTGTGGTAGATGCCCATGGAGGCAACACGCGTTATTAAATTAAACCTTTATTTGATAAAACATGTTTTTTATTCAAAAATCAATTGCCTTTAACAAGGTGCATATCCGACTTGTTAGGCGTAGCTCCATGTCGTATGGTATTCTGAATTCAAATTTAAAACAATACGATCGAAAAAGATGGTAAAATGTATCAGGTTTAAAACTGCATCAACAGTTTTTGTTCAATCTAGCAATCATATTTCGGTAGGGGCCATCGAAACCTAAACTCTAAGGTGGGCCAATAGATGTGTCCAGAAGTGTATATGCTAATGATGTAGTTCTTATAGCCGAATCGTTGGCAGAAGTCTGATTAGACCTGACAACATAGCAAAAGTCCTTGGAGAGGAGAAGGCTGAGAGTCAGGAGACAAAAGACCGAATATATGTACTTTTCCGAAGCTAATGTCAGTGTCATACCATGCCCATCCGTTGAGAAAAGACCTCTCAACAGACTTGAATAGTTCAAGTATCTATTACTAGCACCAAAAGCCTGTGTAGAGATACACAATATAATCCAGGCAGCCTGGCTCAAATGGAGATCGTTGTCTGGCATCTTATGAGACTCCTGTATGCCAATTAAAGTCAAGGGCAACTTATACAAAAGGGCAGTAAGACCAGCCCTATTATATGGATCCGAGTGCTGGCCGATGAGGAAGATGGATGAACAAAAAATTCACACCACAGAGATGAAGATGCTACGCTGGTCTGGTGGAGTTTCTAAAATGGATAGAGTTAGAAACGAATATATTCGTGGTACTTTTAAAGCCGCTGAGATAAGCGAGAAGTTTAGAGAAAACTGCATGCGCTGGTACGGACAAGTGATGAGGCGAGATGATGACAATATGACTAAAAGATTCATGAATATAGAAGAAGGGAAAAGAGGCCGTGGACGACCACCAATGACTTGGCTACGAACAATTAAAAATGACATGATAGAGAGTAACACAACTGTAGAGACAACCCGCAAACGTACGGTGTGGCGCAGAAGTACTAGGAGGGCTGACCCCAAATAAATAGGGATAGTAGCCAGGAGAAAGAAGAGAAGATAATAATTGTGTTACCATTATGAGAAACCCTAAAAACTTAGGATGCGATTCGATTATTGATCAGTATTGGAAAACTAGCTGATCTACTACTAACTAGCTGGTCTTCATCTTCTTTGCGATCGCAAACATGGTGCAGACCTACTCGTTCAGCTATTTTTTATTCACGATTTTACTTTATTTTTTTAGCAAAAATTATCTTTTGATTTTTTTAGAGAAAAAAAAAATCTTTTTACAATGTGAGTTTTTTTTAACCAGTAATTGATGTGGCAGTTATCCTCCGTTAGAAATAGATCGTTTTTAATGGTAGAAAAATTGTAGCGATCCATCCACACACACTTTGAACAGTCCTTAACAGATAACTAAATTGAGACGAATCGGTGTTCGGATCCTCAGAGTTGAGCGAACCTGGAAGAAAAAAAAAACCGGTCAAGAGCGAGTCGAACTCGCGCACCGAGCGTTCCGTACCATCATTTATATGTAATTTTTGTTGATGATTTCTGAAAAACTGTGCTATTTATAGACATCATTTTATTTTTCCTGTAATTTATACATAAACTTCTATTCCATAGTATAATTTTAGATTTTTCTCTATGCAAACTTCGGAGATAAGGGGGGAACGGTATTTTTTTTAACATCTTTCATCAAAAGTAGAAAACTATGCGGCCTAAAAAAAGAAAAAAAAATGTTTGAGAATGTGCAAACAGCGCTCTTTCATATGACACCCCACATGCCCTAGCAGCCCCACTTCAAATTTTTAAGACCCCGTTTCAGTCCCTGTTACAAAAAAATACATATATATTTTTATTTGTTTCTTATTTGCAAAATAGTTGGGCAAACGTCATCCAAAACTGTTACAAATTTCAGGTTGATAGTAGGTCTTGAGATATCCAGTTGTGACAGACGGACAGACAGACAGAGTAAGGGTTCTTTTTTACCATTTTGGTACGGAACCCTAAAAAGACTTTCCAAGCTTTACAGGTCTGCATGGAATTTGGCAGATATAGGGTGGCACCTAATTCCATAAAGCTTAAAAAACAATAATTTTATCAAACATTCACATCAGTAATGACATTTATCTATTTAATAAAGCATAACGAAAGTATCGCTTTCATATGACGGGCGTTATTAATTGTTCGTTTATCTGAAAATTACATATTAATGGCATTCTTTTAAATGACGTCACCGGCGCGGCGGCCTTCATCGTAAACTAGCTTTTTGCCCACGGCTTCACTCGCGTGGAGTTCGGAAATAATCCCACGGAAACGTACTATCGTAACGCGCACTCCAGTAACGCTTCCAGTCGGCATGATTTTTTCCGATATCTTCCACAATCATCGTCATATTTCAGCCAATTTACAAAAAAACCTTAATATGTTATACACCTAAACCTTCCTTATGAATCACTCCGTCCATTGGTGAAAACTGAACAAAAATACGTTCAGTAGTTTTTGAGATCATCGCGAACATACAGACAGACAGACGCGGCGGGGGACTTTGTTTTATAAAATGTATATCATACAGGGTGTGTCGTAATTAATGGATAACCTCTTAAGGGGTCATTGTACTCATCTTTATGAACTTTTACTATGAGACCAAACCTGAAATCGCGAAAAAAAATCAGCTGTTTAGTACATATATCCACATCAAACTAGTTAAAATGTAGGGAGTAGCTGATTTTTTTTTTCGTGATTTCAGGTTTGGTCCCCTAATAAAACTTGTTCATAATGATGAGTACAATGACCCCTTAAGAGGTTATCCATTAATTACGACATACCCTGTATGTATACCGTAACAAGTTGTCACAAGCCTCCTAACTTCGGAAAGCAGGTGAAGCTAAACACGTCAGGTGCATCGTAATTTAGTAAAATAGTCATACTCCTTATAAACTCAAAGCATTTGTTTCAATTAAATCAATTACAGGCACTTTTGAATTGTCAAAGAGTCGGTCAGTTAGTCAGCAAGTTGAAGCTAGTTACCCATTCCAAAACGTAGATCTCTATGGAGAAGAACGGGCAAGAAACTCCAAGGACACTCTTTCACATCAAGATATATTACAAAATAATTTAAACAAGATATATTAAGAATAATGTACCTAGACATTATTCTTGTTGCTTCTAGTGAAAGCAAAGAAAAAAAAAACCTTTTTTAAAAAAAAAAAACAAAACAACAGACTTTCAAAAAAATACTACAAAGTGAAAAATAACTTTAATTTCGGAAGTCGGTGTCTTTGGATCTGTATTTTTACAAAAAGTAAAATTATTTTTCACTTTGTAATATTTTTTTGAAAGTCGGATGTTTGTTTTTTGTAAAAAAGTTTTTTGTTTTTCACTTTTTAGTGGGTGGGTCAGTCTGTAATTCATCTAAGTTACAATAGCCTAATGTCAACTGCTCATCACCGTTTACAAAATATTGCTTTTCCCGATACAAGGACGTTAATTGTTGAGGAGTTCACCCAGTAAGGAACCAGGAGAACTGGAACTGATGGTGAAGTCACCATCAGCTCCATTTCAACATATTTATTGTGACTAGCATAAATTGCTTAGCAATCATCGAATCGCAACCCGTGAAACCCGTATTATTGAGTAGTTTCGATGGCCATCTCTGGTCTTCCTCATCAGTTCCACTTCACTAAATGTTGCTTTCCGGGAGCAAATGCGCGAGTTACTATAAAAAAATACCCAGATAGCTATAGATGTGCCAATAAAATTTGAAGGTTCCCCTCGATTTCTCTGGGATGCCATCATCAGATCCTGGTTTCCTTATCATGTTACCACCCTTGGGATATCTCCTTTCTAAAAAAAAAAGAATAATAAAATCGGTTCATAAACGACGAAGTTATCCGCGAACATATAAAAAAATATAATAGGTCTTTACCTATGAAATTGCCGTTTTGTATGAAAAAATTTAAACGAATTTTTTTCATGCATTTTTTATTTGTATTAATCGAAGTAATCACCTATGCAATCAATGCATCTTTGCCAACGCAGTGGCAGTTTATTGATGCCCTTCTTAAAGAAATCAGCTGGACGGGAGGCAACAAATTCTTCAAAGGCATTTTGTACTGCCTCTCGGATATTGAATTTTTTTCTCGCCAAGAAGTTATCCAAATTCTGGAAAAAAGTAGTAGTCTGTAGGCGCAAGGTCTGGTGAGTAGGGCGGATGACGGAGAGCTTCCAACCCCAGTTCTTGCAACTTGGAGACCGTCTGCTGTGCAGTATGAGGTCGCGCGTTGTCGTGCAGGAGCAGCGGAGACGAGCGATTGACCAATGCTGGTTGGAGATGTGCCAGCTTCTCCATCATTGTGTTCAGTTCTTCACAGTACACATCTGAAGTAATGCTCACCCCGTTTGGTAAGAAGCTGTGATGAATCACACCGGCGCTAGACCACCAAACAGTGACCATCACTTTTCTAGGGGTAAGTTTTCGTTTAGGGCATTGTTTAGGTGCTGAACCAGGATCCAACCAACTTGCTGAGCGCTAGCACTAAGTCTAAACTTCACAACGTAATACAAGAAATTATGCTCGTGCGCATTTTTCTTGTATTTATTGGTGTTTTTTTGATATTACGTTGAGTTACGTTACATCAGTAACTTCGCATATTCCAGAAATACGGAAATTCCAGAATAGGCTGTACTTTGTGACATACAAAACAAAGACAGTGTTGTGTTCTTCACTATGAATAAATTGGTGCAAAGAAGTCAGCAATGCCCTCTTTGACAAGAACTATTTTTATTTTCATAATGAAAGTGATGAAACTGACCCCATCTTCTTACGAGTTCGAGAAAATTAAACTAAAACAAAGGGAATTTGAATCAACTTCAAACAAATTGCTAATCCATTGCTTCATATGTTCGAAAAATTTGTCTGCTCGACAACGTAAATAACGCAATGAATGTTGGTGGATTTTTTAGTGCTATAAATATTGCGGCTGTGAGAAAATACCTAATTATTATGCGGGATTCATTTACGTGATACGTGTAGATTAGGAGGAACGTTTCGCAGATTTTGAAAAATGAAGGGATCCAGGACTGACCTTGATTTGATTTTCAAACGTCGTGGCTGTTGATGCGTTTTCTGGATTTCTTGGGCCCAAGATCTCTTCTTCTTCACGAAAACACTGCACTCACTCCCAGTTAATGTTCGCGGTGATATATTTATAGCAAATATGGAGTTATAGCAGTTTTATAGAATCACAGCACTCACGTAAAAATTGAATGTTCAAAATTGAAATTGATCGGCTTTCTCACACGATGACCATAAGCGAAGTGAAGACGCCAGCGCCTCGTCGCGGCATTTT
The DNA here is from genome assembly GCA_946251885.1 of Cosmia pyralina. Taxonomy (NCBI): domain Eukaryota; kingdom Metazoa; phylum Arthropoda; class Insecta; order Lepidoptera; family Noctuidae; genus Cosmia; species Cosmia pyralina. The sequence continues at coordinate 10,042,055 of OX276343.1, forward strand.
TCGAAGCTTGTCGAAAGTGCTCGAAGATCATCTTGTCTCTTCATCAGGTTATAGGGGTGAAAGGGATGGAGACAGGAAGTAGGAAAACGAAACGCTCGCTCCTTCATAATGCTAGTTTTTTAAGGATTTTTTGGAATATAAGAGTCGTATTGAATATGTTATAGTTTATGGCGTCAAAATGAAACCAACTCCGATTGATAACAATGTTTTACGCAATTAGGGTGCTGGTGTCGAAATGAATGTGTAGTTAATAAATTCATTCAATAATTAAATTTGTATTATTAATCTCATTCCCTTAATGTAAGTAGGTATCATCATGGACTATTTGCATTGAACTACTTTTCAACCTTATTACCTATTTAATAAGGTCGAAAAGTGGACATATATACGCACCCATATAAACTTATAGATATATTTGTTTTAGTTCATTGCTTGACGAATAGAGGGCGCTGATTGTTAACAAAAACCGAAAACGTCAGTTACCAGAGTCTATGATCAACCTCGCTCTTGCGAAACAAGTAGTTTTGTATGATAAACTGCACGTCGCACATAGACAAAACGAAAAGACGTAAGTTGACGCTTAACTATGAGTTTGCATCATGGACCTAATAATTTTGCATTGAAAACATTCAACTTGACATGTTGCAATACTTGTCATGTCAAACAAATCTCACGATTTGTTTTGTTGAATTAGCGTTCGCACTGCTCGAAACATGAGTAAGTCCTATGGCAGATGTCAAGATTTGTTGTTGGCTGCATTCGCACTGTTGGTCAAATTATGTCTCGCAACATAATTTGACATAAACTTACAACATCGAAACATGGAGTCAACTGACAGAACTTATATAGTTACCATACGCTTTGGACAGAACACGATAGTCTATAAAGCTCTTGGTAAGGGAACCCAAAGGGATTTTGAGCAAGCATATGCAGGGCGAAAAGTTGATAGCTGAGTAAGAGCGGCATTTGTAGAGGACACCGAATATATATAGGAAAAGTTTCAGATAAGAGCCTCTTGGTCAGGAATCCACTTTAAGATTTCGAAAATGGGCCAAAAACGAATCGATCTTCAGAGCCGTTGATTTTCATATGATCATGTGCGGCCTAACCCATAATGACTAAAGTTGGCAAATCTGATGAAGAAATTGTGGGCTTCCCCTAAATCTGGCGACTTTGAAAAGTCAGATTTGGACAATTTTTAAAAGGATATTCAGGGCGAATGAAAGTTATTCTGTCCGACAGAGTTACATGTCTTGATTGTGAATATATAAGGTGCTATAAAAATATCTGCCACGGCTGCAATAGGAGACAGTATTGTGTAAATAGATTACAATAGTGAAGATAAATGATTGACCTCATGATATAATTTTTTCATACAAAAAAACGTGCGAATTGATTTATTTAAGAAACCGTCCCGCAGTAAATAGTGTTCATTCACAGTACAGTTAGAAAGAGGTAGCAATTGTTTTCGTTGACGAAGCGACACATCGCGCGTAGTTTGTGACCAACGTTCTGCAGAACAAAGTAAATGTTTATTTAATTACTTTATTTTATCAAATTGATTTAACTATTCCGGGGTATGACTTCTCTATTGTAATCTATATACACAAAACTATCTCCCATTGAAGCCGTGGCAGATATTTTTATAGCACCTTATATAAATATCTGACGGCTTGACAACTTCGTACGCGTGGAAGTCGTAAGACACCACAATGTATATGTCGCAGCCAACTGGTTTAATTAGCCGCTTGGCGCCATTCAACTAGCGGTCTGAATGATATTCGGCCGATTCGTCTAATCAACATTTAATGAACTGGATGGCTGATGCTTAGGCCATTAATAGGGCCATCAGCTTCTACAACGTCTCTGGCGCTGCGGGAAGTGGAACCCCTTCGCCCTCACGTAACAAGGACAGGCGCCCATGCTCACCTTCGCAGCTTCGGCTTGCTGATCACCGGTTCCAGCCTCAGCCGCTACGGCTCGCACATGCTTGTGCTTTGTTACAGCGGGCAGGGCTGCCCTCCCTTCACGCCTCCTGATTTTTATATAAACTCTAGGGGTAGCAGCAAAAAAAACTACGTTGAGTCGGGATGCCCCGATTCGGTTATGCGTAAACGCATTGAGACTGTAAGAAACATCAGAAATATTGTGGCTTGTCGACACCTTAGTGACAGTGTGGAATTCAGTGCAGTTAACAGAAAATGGAACTAAATTTAAATGTCTGGGCTAGGCAAGACATTATTTATTCATTTCTATTGACATTATCTATCCAACTAATTTGCCTATAGCTGATTGATTGAATGGCTGAATATCATTAGCTAGTTGAACGGCGCCGTTTAGTGAAAAGGCTAGGCGGTTGACCAAACGGCTAATTAAACCAGTTGGCTGCGACATATACAGGCTGTAAGTGTAAACAGTGGCAACCTTTTATTGGGTTATTGTACTCATCGTTATGAACAACTTTTACTATAAGACCAAACCCATAGTAAAAGATGTTCAACATGATGAGTACAATGACCTCTTAAAAGGTTGCAGCAGTTAAAACTTACACCCTGTACATCCTAAAAAACAGTCACATTTTTAAAAACTTCTCAGCAGCCAAAATACGCAGAGTCTCAGGACTGGTGACGCGGCGCGGGAGCAAGGACGTAAGTTGTCCGTGTGAGAAGCAGCTCCTCCTGAGGTCGACACCCGCAGCCTTCAGTAGCGATTACTTTTTCCAAAAATATTCACTGTAGGTACAGTTTTGTCCTACGATTTTATTACATAGTTTTCGTGATAAAAACCATTTGGCTAAATCACTGCCAACATCAGTATGATTCACAGATCATAGATAAGTGAGCAAAATGTCAAACAAATCTTAAAATATGTTGCTAGATTCATAGATACCTACATGTCGTGAAAAAGCATGTGATGTAACATGTCAAAATGTGAGCTATATGGGATACAAGGTAAAGCACTCGATTGCTACCTAAGCAATAGAAAACAATGCGTTTAAATAAACAAATTAAATGATTAACTTGTATCTACACCATTCAGGTCTACTCTTTTAATAAATAAGTTCGGTGTTCCTCAGGGAAGTGTACTAGGCCCTCCTCTCTTCCTTATTTGCATAAATTATATTCCTAAAGTGACATCACTTCAATGCATTCTATCTATTCGCGGACGATATTTCAGTTATAGTACCGGAAAACTCAGATAGTAACACGAAAATTCATTACACAACACTATAGAATCAATAATGAACTGGTTAAAGGACAACAATCTAACAGCTAATGTATCTAAAACTTAAATTTTACAATTCTCTAACTATAACAATTCCCCTTAGACTTAAACTACTCGTATAAAAACACTAAAATTGAAGAAGTCCTTGATACCAAATTTTTAGGTACTTATTACCTTAGATAGACATTGTAATTGGAAAGCACACACAACTCGCATATGCTCTAATTTAAATAAATTTGTTTTTGCTCTAAAAAAGCTTAAGAAGTTATCAAGTCAAGAAACTGCTATGGCTGCATACCATGGGTACGTCGGGTCAGTTCTTAGATACGGGCTTCTTGTATGGGGAAATTCTTCTCAGGCTAAAAAAGTCTTTATGACACAAAAAAAATGTGTCAGAGCAATTTGTGGGGTCGGTCGGACCGTTTGAATCTTGCAGACGTCTATTTAAGAAATTAGGATTATTAACTCTATCTAGTCTGTACATATTGCAAGTAGGAATATTTGTTAAAAACCACTCTGAGCTATTTACTAAAGCCATTGAAAATAAAAAAAATATAGCCGACCCCAACATAGTTGGGATAAGGCTAGGCAGATTGATTGATTGAAAATAAAAAAAAATCCTTTCAAGAGATCCAACCCGATTGGCTGTCACAAGATGTCGAAGCACACTATTCCAGAACAACTGATATAATAGTCTGTCAAAATCTATAACCAAATACCTAAACAGATCAGAGAGCTACCATTAAATTATTTTAAAATAAAACTTAGGAAATGGCTCTATAATAATGTGTTCTACACTATAGGTGAATTCTTAAATTATAAGCTAAATACAAAATAATTAAGCTATCTTATTTATGGCAGGTATTTAAATTCATCAATAAATAATATGATCTCACTATTCCTACATAAGATTTATTTAATATTTTTGTTATTTACATGATCTCAGTACCTAGTAATAAGTGTTTTTGTTTATATTTTTATTTTAAATGTGTTTTTTTTTTGCATGCTGAAAAAGTAAGCAAAATATGTGGAACTATTTTAAATAAATAAATAAATAATAAATAAATAATAAATTTAAGACCTTTTATGTAAGTACCATATTTTATGAAAAATAAAGATATTCTATTCTATTCTAATCTTAGTGTCAAATAATATGAAACGTCAAACGTGTTTCACGTCAACAAGTTGCGTGACAATGCGACAATGCGAACGCGAGAGAACGGAGATTTCAACATGTTTTTTAACGGAATGTTTCGTCGGTGCAAACGCACAGTTAGATATTTGTTTTAATTTTTTAAATCGGTGTTGTAGCTAATTCATGAATGTGTTAAATTCTAATTTGTTAAGTTAATTACTACGTTCAATTGTGTGCTTAAATAACTAAAAAAAGTTGTGAACTAATTACCAAATATTCTTCGATTTTTTAACATTTATTTTATATGACCTCGGGGCCATTTCGGGGACGTATTCCACATTGAGCACCCGCTTAAACGGTACCTGAGTGAGTGGCACCTAAGGTATTCCACATACGGCACCTAGCTATGTTTTTCGCAGGTGCCATTAGTGGAACAGTTTATTATTTAAAATTTTATTCCACAAATGGCACCTACGGATCAGTAGGCTGTATTAGTGTTGGGACGTTTATTTTTTTAGAACGTCAAAAATACAAATTCGGTTAAAACCAGTAGAGTTTAATAACATGATAATAAAAATATATTATGATCAGCTAAGCGCCACCTATCTAACAATGGCGTGCACAGAGATTTCTGACGGGATATGCACGGCTGCTAAAATAAAATAAAAACATAGGCACTAGTTTCAGATTTTTCTCTCGGTGGCCCGCCGACTACCTACCCTACCTGACTTACAGCAGGGTGCCATTGGCTTCTCACGATGTTTGTTTGCGACCACCACGAACATCATACGAATATCTAAGTTATTTAAATCTGAATATCATATAGGTCCAAACATTCTTTTTATCTTGATTTGTAAACAACATGCAAGGAAAACAATACAATGTGTTTGTGTGTACACAATCTGTTAGTCCTAACAAAATAAACGTCCCAGCACTAGTACCTACTGATCCGCACCTGTGAAAAATATCGAAAGGGGCCATAATTATATAGAATACCTCAGGTGCCGTTTGAGCGGGTGCCCAAAGTAGAATACGTCATTTCGGGTGGGGCAAAATGTTTAGCCTCGGGTAAATTTGTTACATATACCGAGTGTTAGCCTTTGTCTCTGTCTTATTATTTACATGTAAAGAGTAAAGTAAATAACCACACTTTTGCACTTTTTCAATGTTTTTCGTTGTTATTTTCATCATATTGCTCATAAATAAAAACTATCGTGATTAATCGCTCCAGCCATCTATGAATTTTATTTTAGCAAAATAATCATTCTATCAAATTACTTACATCTAAATAAAAAAGTAGCGAAATAGGAAAAAATATTCGAAAAGAGGTAAGTAACTTTGTGAATTTATTCTATCGAACCAACTTTATGAAATCGTGTTTCCATTGTGTGTACTTCCTATTATATCCCCAATAATACCAATATATTTCCCTAGATTTTAATTTAATTGTTTATTACTTCAAACAAGGGTTATAAAAACGTGTTTATGTGTATAAAAAGCTCGGTGCGCCGTTAAATTTATCTTTTTTCTGCAGATGCAATTAGCCGACGACGATCGCACGGACGTAAAAATATCGCGCACTGGATTTTTAACTCTTGGTGTTGAGCCGAGCTTCGAGAATCCAACCTAACAACAACAGAGTGCATCCTAGTGCGTCGAAAAAACACACTGTTGCATTTTGAAGTCTCGGCAATAAGTAGAGCGCTGAAAATTCAGTGCGTGTAAAAAAATCGCCGCAATATTCTTACGTCCGTGCGAACGTCGGCTTATGGTTCGCCACTACCAAGAAAAAACCAGCTTATCAGAAGAAAGGAAAAACACAACGAGAAAAGAAAAAGAATCAGAGAAAGAAGACATGGAGTGGTTGTACCCTGAATATTTGGTACTCGAATTCTACAGAGGGTTTGGTCACTTACTGTGCATGTTTTAGATGGTTCAGACGGTTCTTGTGCCGGCAATGTGGATAATGGTGACGAGACGCCTTCACATTAGCTGCTTTTTGCTCGGTTTTAGACACAACACAACATACACAAAGACAACAAGACTATACGACAGGGTATGCCTATTATGCCCCCATTTTGCCTCGGACCCGGGGCAGAACGGGCAGTTTTTTTTTAAGTTCTATTAACTCTGAATTCTAGTACACTAAGAATTATACGGTAATTTTAAGGAACATTAATGAGAGTAATAAATGAAACTTGTTTTTCTAAGGTTTTATTCAAGACTAGCCTGCGGCTTCGCCCGGGTCCGAAATCCATGTCGGAAAATATCCCACGGGAACGTACTACCGGGAAATGTTTCCTTATTTCTTGTCTACATTATAAAGGGAACCTAGGTATGTGCAAAATAATAGCTTTCAAGGATCAAGAGTTTGGGCTGGGCGTTAAAGAGTCAGTCAGACAGGACACAGGACATCTCTTTTTATTTATATGTATAGATTTTCCGATTGCGGGCCCGCATTGCCCCGGCTTCCATCATGTGTAGTATGTGTATTTTTATCAATAGTTATTTTGTTTATGAAAGATGGGTAGCGACAGACATATTGAATGTATTTTAATTCGTTATCTTTTGCGAGTGTGTCATATTTGGGAATACTCTATAGTAGTATCTAAATAATTTTAAAACGAAACCAAATAATAATAAACGGTGCTTTCAAAAATCTTATTTATTAAGGTTGAACGAAAGCGCTTAAAAAACTTCTTAAAATCTTTAGCCCTGAGCGAAGGGTTGCTGCCAGTTCGTCCTGAAGGTGTAGATACCGGATTGACTGAAAAAGAAGAAATGCTTTGTTAGTATAATAAGTTTAGTATAACGGGCTGGTATCCGCAACTCAATGTCCAAGTGCGTATTTTTAACCCCCGACGGAAATAGAGAGGTGTTCTAAGTTTCACATGCGTATCTGTGCACCTGTCTGTGGCATCATAGTTCCCAAACAGCTGAACCGATTTAGATTTTTTTTGTTTTGTTTGAAAGGTAATGGTCGAGAGTATTCTTAGGTATGATTCAAGAAAATCTATTCAGCCGTTTGAAGAATATGCTCTTTTCTAGTTGATGAATGGATATGAGCATCTTCCACAGGTCTGATCGAGTTGAAATTTGATATTCTGTTACTTCAATGCTATTAGAATAACCTTGTGTTTAGAACATGTTTCCATCCAACCATTCATTACCAATTGTGTCGGGGGTTTGTTTTAATATTAAATTTAACTTTTTACTTGTGCGTAATGTTTAGTAATTAAATTAGTTAGTACATACTAATTTCAACTTTAATTCTTTATTCATGTTTAAAGAAAGTAAGCATTGCATAAAACTATATTGCAATTGCCTTGATTTTTTAAAGATGCACAATTTCTTACCCGCTCTTATCTTCGAGACCTCCGAAGACAACGCCCTTTACACCAGAGCAAGTCTGAGTAATGGCTTCGTCATAGCGTTCACAGGCTGTAGCGACAAACCTGCTGCCACCTACAGCAGAGATAGACTCAGCGTAGAAGGCGTAACCTAAGATGTGGGAGCAGGCCGAGTCGGTACCGCAGCTCGGCTGATAGCTGCCGCCGTTGGCATAAAAGTCAAGGTCTCCCAAGGGGTAGTCGTAGCCCAGGATTCCAGCAGTAGCGTGGAGAACCTCAACAACTGCAGCTTGTCCAGGCTTCAAGATGTCAGGGTGGTGAGTCCAGCCGTGGAGGGATGGATCAATAGCTGTTTAAGTAAAAATAATCAATTGAATAGTGGCCTACTAATAATAATAATAATCCAGCGTAGTCATATGTTGGATGACACTACTTGATTGCCTGCGCATTGAAATGCAGAGCAGCCATGTCATTGCCCCCCGTCGCAGACTATTATAGTACCACCACAGTCCGACACAAACCAAGCTGACGAGGGAAGTGATGACAGTGCAATGAAGAATTGAGGAGTGCTTTGGAAGGTGCGATTCGGGAATATCGGTTTATGTCGCCCAAGCTTAGGCCACGCTTACCTCGTTTGCCCATGCATAACAAAAATAGGGCGCTGGTGGCGGCTCTAGATTCGCAGTTGTCAAACTATTTCGATGACTGCGAAGACCTTACCGATACTCATTCGATTCTGTACTGCGCGGCTGTAGCGGCATGTCGTGTAGCTCACGTCAAATTTGCTAATAACTCTAGAGCTACACGACCAAAAGCAGTCGTATCAGCTTGGCAGTGCAGAATTGAGCGGCGTATTGGTGGGGCCAGAGCGCTCATCGGCAAACTAATCTGCTTCAGGGAGGGTTATACTCGCCCCAGAGTGACGTGCTTTGTGAGGCGGGCGATCTCAGGGACTGATGTCAGCCCTCAGGACTGTATGTCCCGTGTCACAGAGTGCATCGACTTCCTGAACTAGAAAGTGTATGCATGAGCGAAAAGTATTCGTAGGTATAGGCGGCGAGTAGACCGATTCACTCAGAATCGCACTTTCCAGAGCGATGAAAGGTGGGTTTATAGGGTTTGGGAGCGACCGAACCAAGGTGTAACTGACACGCGCCTTCTGGCACAGTATCTTGCCGGTGCCTGACAGTCACACCGAAGGTGATTGGGCTCGGGAAATGTTGAGCGAGCCTACGATCCAATATTAGAAATGGAGGCTATTATAGTCTCCAGAACCGGACGGACTACATAACGCCTGGATCAGCAACTTGCTCTGAAATACAGCCTTGTAAAATCAGAAGGGTCGTACTACAGGTATGTGCCCGACCCAGTTTTCGAAAATGGAAACATTAGAATAGAATAGAATACTCTTTATTATGCTTTATTTATTTTATTTTTTTTTGTATTACATTGTACTGGGATCGATCCATCATCACTGACAGAACTATTGTTGCCAATAAGCCTGATGTAGTGGCGGTGGATCGAATGGAGTGGCGCGCAATAATTATTGACATTACAGTCCCGCATGACGGGAACCTCGTGAAAGCCGAGAAAGATAAACCAATCAAGTATCTTGACTTGGCTCGCGAGGTTGTCGACATGTGTGATGTGGACTCAGCAATCATTGTGCCGAAAGTCGTATCAACTAATGGCTTAATTGCCAAGAGCCTCAACGAAAACCTGAGGAGGCTCTCGATGGGCAGCTGGATTAAGGCGAGTAGTGCCGCCAACTAGCGCCACCATTGAGAAAATCATCAGTGTGGAGATATGGAAGATTGTGCAATTTCCTATGCTCACATTTTCAGTCAGATGAGGTAGATTTTTATGACCTCAACTGACCTACCTCATCTGACTAAAAATGTGAGCATAGGAAATTTCAAAATGTTCCAATCTCCAGACTTACGTTTTTTTTCTCAATGGTGGCGCTAGGTGGCGACACTAATCGTCTTAAGGGCTTGATTACGAAAGCGGTACTTCTGGACACGGCTCGCATTGTTAGGAGGTTCCTCTCTCTGGAGCCCTGACCCTAGCTTGGACCCTGTTCCCGATACTGGTGGACTACTATTTTTTATTTATATTTTTAAATGTTTTTATATTCTTTTTATTCTAATATTTAAAAATGTAACATAAATGTGTAAAATGAAATAAAGGAAATAAAAAATAAAACAGTGAACATGATGGAATGAAGAATGTAAAGAGAAAATCAACTAACCAGTAATGTGAGGTACCACTCCATTGACACGATCTGCAGCAATGCCAGCAATGTGTCCACCCAGGCCGACACCGACGATGCGGAAGTTATTGGGTCCGTAATTGAACGACGAGGACAGGAGGTTGATGAACATTGCGATGCGTTCAGCGACATCGACAGCGTTGCTGAGTCCCTCAGTGTACATGCCTGACACCGAGCTCCAGTCGATAGCGACCAGGTTCACATCTTGAGCGCTGAGGTGAGCTGGAATACAGGTATACAAGGTGTAATTGAAATACCCCAAAAGGGGGCTTTTCAGGGAGATTCCTGAAACTACCTACCTTACTATGGGGATACCTTACGCATCCTGTCCCTACAACAAACTACATTGAACAAAAAATATTGCTAGAAAGCGACTTTTATTTTTGTTGAAAAAGGTCGATTTATGGGTGCATACAGCGGTACAGGCGTTGGTTGCGTATTTAAAGTTAAGTTATAACATATAAAACTAGTTTTCATAAAAAGAAGTAAAAAAAAAGTTGGGACGTTGACCATAAATACTTATCTCTGTAATCGGCTCTCAGTAAAAAAAATATATATACACTTCTGGACACATCTATTGGCCCACCTTAGAGTTTAGGTTTCGATGGCCCCTACCGAAATATGATTGCTAGATTGAACAAAAACTGTTGATGCAGTTTTAAACCTGATACATTTTACCATCTTTTTCGATCGTATTGTTTTAAATTTGAATTCAGAATACCATACGACATGGAGCTACGCCTAACAAGTCGGATATGCGCCTTGTTAAAGGCAATTGATTTTTGAATAAAAAACATGTTTTATCAAATAAAGGTTTAATTTAATAACGCGTGTTGCCTCCATGGGCATCTACCACAGCTCTCATACGATTAGGCATAGAGTTTATCAACCGCTCTATGAAGTTTTGAGGGATCATCTCACATTCCTCTTCTATGGCAGTTTTCAACTCCTGCATCGTCTGGGCAACTGGCTGACGAGCCCTAACACGTCTTTTTAGCTCGTCCCACATGTGCTCAATGGGGTTCATGTCTGGGCTTCTGGCTGGCCAGTCCATAACTGTGATGTTCACATCCCGAAGATATTCCCTGACGATGCCGGCCGCATGGGCTCTTGCATTATCATGCATAAAAAGGAAATTTGGGCCCACATAGTCCGCGTATGGTATCACGTGAGGTTCTAAGCACTCACGAATGTACCTTACAACATTTAATGTTGGCAGCTGTGGTCCTGTAACAACCTCAAGTTGAGTTTTGCCGCTCGCGGATATACCGCCCCAGACAGTCCATGAGCCACCGCCATAAGCAACCCTCTCTTCAAAGCAGCATTGTGCGAAACGCTCTCCCTTACGTCGGTAGACCTTCTTCCTTCCATCATTGCCATGTAACACAATTTTAGACTCATCAGAAAAGAGTACACGGCTCCAATCTTGCTGTGTCCAATTTAAATGACTGCGTGCGAAATGAAGGCGCGCTGTTCGGTGGGCTCGCGTTAGTTTGGGGCCATTAGCTGGCTTGTGTGGTACCATATCGCGTTCTTTTAACCTTCTCCGAACAGTTCAAGCGCTCACAGATACTCCGTGGAAGTCGCGAAGTTGGTTTTGTATCTCAATGGAGGTAAGGTGACGATTTCTCAAGCTGGTCGTCACGATGAATCGATCCTGCCTTTCAGTTGTGACCCGAGATCGTGGCCTTCCTTGGCGACGAACAAAGCCGCCAGTCTCTAGGTACCTCCGATAAACATTTCGGACCGCAGATCGACTTAAATTAAGTTGAGCACTCACGTTTCTTTGGCTGTGTCCGGCCTGAATAAGTGCCACAGCTTGGGCGGCGACTTCAGGTGAAGTATCCATAGATTATTGATAGAACCTCACCTTAATGTTAAGAATAAGTAATGTTTGTTGCAAAACCAAAGATATCAATCACTTTTTCAAGAATTAAATCCAAGTAAACCAATAAAACCAAGTTTTCTTAGTATTCGATTGTTTGATATCAACAGACAGGCTCCAAATTGTCTTTTGTTTCTTTAAATTCTGTGTTCGAAATTCAAAAAAAGACTATTGAATGAAATTGTGAATGTGCCAGGTTCAAAACTGCATAAAAACTTTTTGCTCGACCTAATATAAAATTTTAGCTAGGACCAAACGAAACTGAAAATACAAGGTGGGCCAAAAGATGTGTCCAGAAGTGTATATTGAAAGGACGAGGAGTATAAATAGGTATGAAAGTGACTCTTGGCTTCGTTACCGTACGTCCTTTTCAAAAACTTTTTTACTAAAAAATACAACCGACTTCCAGAAACAACAATACACAGTGAATAAAATTACTTTAAAAAAAGTAAAAATCGACTTCAAAAACCAATAACGAATAAAATAACTTTCATAAAAAACTTAACAGCTTCTGAAGCCTTTGCCGAGTTAAGGTGCATTGAAGAATTGAAGACAGCGACGCGACTTCAGAGTTAAGTTTTTTATGAAAGTAATTTTATTCGTTTTTGGTTTTTGAAGTCGGTTTTTACGTTTTTTAAAGTATTTGTATTTTACCATTTTTAGTTGAATATACAATTACATAAGCCGTCTTGACGAACGAAAAGAAGAATTATCAAAAAATCGGCTTAGAAATGCCAGAGATACAGTACATTTATGCATATAACTTCGTACATAAGAATAATTACATAATGTATTATCTACCGAAACCTTTCTGAAAGTATGCAGATCACGTTAGTGAAAGAATTATCAAAATTGGTTCATTAGTTTTTTTAGAAAATCGCGGACATTCAAACATACATACATACGGGTCGAATACAGAACCTCCTTTTTTTTAAATCGTTTAAAAAGAAAAAAAACTAAACGTAAACAAAAACTAAGGTTATGTAGGTCACGTGTTCTGGCTGGGGGGGATGTACTACTTCAAATTCAATAGGTACTTTAAATTTTAAATAAAACCATTACCTGGAACAACGAAGGCATTGAAGTTTCCGGTGACACTGTCACTGTTGCTGTGGATGGTCATGACAGTGCGACGGGTGGGAGAGAATGAGGACGCCATGATGGAGCCTGGGGCGGGTACCAGAGGCTGACTCAGTGACGGATTACTCCTTAAAACGAAAGTCATATATTTAATTAGCTCATAACCAAACAACAAACCTATTTTCAGCCAATTCTTTTTATTTTCTTTTTAATATTCATATTTCTCTTTCTTTCTTTAATTGCTTTTCATCGCTCATAAGTCTCATAACCAAATAAAATAATGAAAAATTCTAAAGTTTTTCAAGTAAAAATATTAAATTATTTTGTGCACAAACCTCGTGAATAGATGGAATATGACATCGCTGTCCCCAAGACCGGACACTGTAAAAATAAATATGTAACACTGTAATATGTGTTTATTTTCTTTTCTTGTGAGATACCAACTTTGCGCGACGTAACTTTTAGAAAGTTTTGTATCTAAAGGCGCAACCTCACCGGCAGCATTCCTGTAATCTGACAGTTCAGATTCAAGCATTACATCAGTGAGTGAGGAGAACCGAGCATTATAGTGCGCAACATGTAATGATAAATATTATTTTTGTAACATTAAATTCACCGGGTCCATTCGCCTGTACCATGTACCAGTAGTGAATGGGAACACCCGTGATACAATTTATAACATGAATGCGAATCTTATTGCATCTTCGATCGGATTGTTACAATACAGGCGAATGCCCCGGCGAGGGAGCGCCTTTATAGCGCATCGGATTTTTATTGACAGAAGATGACAGACATTTATTTCAAATATCAAATGGATATATCAAAACGTAATCCCGTAATCCCGTCCGTTGTCGTCGTCTCCTCTCTTGTTTTGTCTTTGGTTGAATATATACCTACATCTATTCTATACCTACATGACATATACAACGTGTCGTTTTGCATCCTCGTCAAATTTCAGGGTGTGCTACAGAACATCAAACCGAACAACTTTCTCCATGGGACCAATATCGTAATCGCAAAAAAATAATCAGCTGTTCCATACATTTGCGTCGAGTAGGTATTGAAGTTTTCTATGGGACAGTTAAAAATTTTTTTGCAAATACGATGTTGGTCCCATGGAGAAAGTTATTCGGTTTGATGTTCTGTACCACACCCTGAAAGACGAGGATGCAAAACGACACTTTGTATAATAAAATCGTTGCGAAGTCAAAACTGTACATTGAATATTTTTGCAAAAGAGTAGCCATTACTTTTTTTCAAAAATATACGATACGATTCTAATGTCGAAAATATAGTTTTTAGAATTTTTGTCTGTTTGTATGTTCCAGCATCACGCAAAAACTACCGCATAGATTATTCTGTTCAAATGCATAGCGTCTGGTCAGTCTATATGCTATAAATTATCACGCTATTTGATAAGGGGGATGAGCAATATTTCATATTATTATTATTTATGTTTGTATTCCTCTACAGTTTACCGCAAATTATCAAAAGACGAGCCAACCGGTTAGAACATTGCAGACAGTTACAGATTTAAAAATGTTTTAATTGAAAAACATCACGCTATACCTTTATGGGGCTATGCATAACATATACAGGGTGGATTTTTGAGATGGGGCAGTAAGGGTTTGGGGGGTTTGGGGTAGTGGGATATGATGGGTTCCTTAACCGTTGTAACTGGAAAACGGACTTAGGAACTTTTTGAGAAATTTTGATCGACATTACATTTACAGTGAGCAAGAAAATGGCCAATTTTCACAAAAACTTTATTTCAGACCTCGATCATGTGATGTAAACAATACGAGTAAGTACACATTAACTATAGGCTATGTAAGTAAAAATTTTTAACCTAATAAAAAAGAAATCATTCATGTATATTGAAATCACCTGACGTACCGGGTACATGCAGTTGTATTTTAACATGTACCCAATGCGCCATAATGGCGCAACAGGGCTTCTCACTGATAACCTTTAGAATGCCGTTGATGCTCCCATGCACTCTGCGCATCATGGACGCAAGCCTTTTTCACAGGATGGTAATGAAACCATCCGTATGTGCTTCGGCAAACATTCCAGATACACTGCAGTAACGTGGAAGACCCAACAATGACTCGCTGGTCCTGGCGTGTATTGGATCATTAAGTTCCTTCAAAATGGTTGAGCTAATTGGTACAGATCCATGCGTCATGTTCGTGAACGGGCACCGTCAGTTGGGACTGGTCGCCTCTTTTTTTTTAGTTGTTTTTAGTTTTTATCTTTTTATTAGGGACGCTTTTTAACGTGCACGTCTTTCTACATTGTTTTCACATGTATATTTTATATTTTCAACATGAATGATGTGACCAATATTTTGTAAAAATAAGAGTGTCCGTGGACTTTCTTGCCCGTTATTTGGAATGGGCAACCAGCTTCATCTTTCTGGTTGACCGACCCATTGACAATTCAAAAGTGCCTGTAATTTTTTTATTTGAAATAAATGCTTTGAGTTTGATGCCAATCGATCCTGTTTCATATTAGAATCAAAAAATATGATGGACCAACTGAGGTTTGAATACTAGAACAGTCAGAAATCGCACAAATCTTTTCCCATACATTTCGTAGAAAAAGAGACTCCCAACTTACTTTTTATGATGGATAGACTGGCCGCTACAAAAGTCAAGAATCGCAAAAACTTTGCCCAATTTGTCTAGACGTTCTAAATTATTTGAGGACATGTTTTCTCAGAATGTCAGAAATCACAAGCAACAAACTATCTATCTTCTATTCTCAAAGCAAATAAAAGTATAAGGCGTATTTGTTCGAAATTCAAAGTTTACATTTTTTTTTTCGGTCAGGCTATGGTCAGTCTTCATTGTTTTATAGGGTTCCGTAGTTAACAAGAAACCCTTATAGTTTCGCTATGTCCGTCCGTCTGTCCGTCCGCAGCTTAGCTCAGAGACTCTTAGTACTAGAAAGCTATAATTTGGCATTGGTAAAAAAAAATCTTTTTTAGGGTACTCTCTATACACGTAAAGTGGGGATGTTTTTTTTTCTCGTCCACCCCATGGTGTAGGGTGTTGTTGGATATGGGTCTTTCAAAAATATTGTGGGTTTGTCGAAACAATTTTTCGATTTAGGGATCCGTTTCTGAATTATTATGCTTTAAAGTGCTATATTTTGTTAGAGTCAGCCCCCCCCCCCTGCCAGCTAAACGGTTAGTGTTGCATGGGTGATTTAATTTACGGTAGTGGCACGACGTTAAAAGGAAAACTATCACAGCTAAATAGGCTTTCAAGTTTACGAGTAATAGTCAAATATTTATGAAACAACAAAAAGCCCTCTTCTTAGTCCGTACTATTGTGCAACTACGGAACCCTATTACCGCGTCTGGCCGCTTTTTTACATTTTGTTTTACTATTATTTTTATAACTAGCATTTGCACGCGGCTTCGCCCGCGTTAACGTCGTAATATATCCCACGGGAATGTACCACCGGCATTAAAATTAGGTACCCTTTGTGTCAATCTAGGTTATAAACTGTCTGTGTGCAAAAGTTAAGCCAGATCCATTTAGCAATTTTTGCGCCAATCCAGAACAAACAAACGGACAAAATACTTTGTCAATATGGTTAGTGGTTAATTGGTTAAATAAAAATAAATGTCTATGGTTAGGTTATATTATCTATTGTTTTATTATAGGATAGCCGTTCGTCAGGAATTATCTGTAGGAATGCATGAGACTAAAACTACAGACTTACGAATACGAGGAAGTGTTATAAAAATATGGCTGTTATTTTTAACCGACTTCAAAAAGGAGGAGGTTCTCAATTCGTCGGAACCTTTTTTTTTTTTTTATTTTTTTTTTTTTTATGTATGTTCCCCGATTACTCGAAGATGGCTGGACCAATTTGGATTTTTTTTGTTTTATTCGAGAGGGTATACATCAAAGTTGGTCCCATATGAAAATGATTAACTTTACTTGGGTAGTTTTTGAGTTAGCTTCAGTAATACGTACGAGTATTTTTTCCACACTTTTATATGGATGATGTTCTAGTTTGTTTTGCAGGTAGTGGTATTAGAATTTGTGTGGGATAGGTACCACAACACAACAACAACAAACAACTAAAAACACAACACAACAACAAACAACTAAAAAGTGAAAAATAAAAACTTTTTTACAAAAAAATACAACCGACTTCCAAAAACAACACTACAAAGTGAAAAATAACTTTAATTTCGGAAGTCGGTGGCATAAAACGAAAATACATTTAACTAGACACCGACTTCCGAAATTAAAGTTATTTTTCACTTTGTAGTGTTGTTTTTGGAAGTCGGTTGTATTTTTTTGTAAAAAAGTTTTTTAGTATATTGTGGTATCTTACGACTTCCACGCCAACAAAGTCGCGGGCAGAAGGTAATGAATTTTATCTTGGCGATTATTGTACACAGATTAGATTGGTTATAATTAATGTACATATAGATATAAATTATAATTAACCTTGATTATTTTAGAATAAAATAATGAATTAATCATGTTAATTCTTAACATAGTATAAAATAAGTCGCTTCCGCTGTCTGTTCGCTTAGATCTTTTAAACTACTCAACGGATTTTAATGCAGTTTTCAGCAATAGATAGAGTGATTTAAGAGGAAGGTTGTTAAGAAGAGAAAAATCGGAAAAGTTTCAGGGAAAATTTGAAAATTTCGGAAAATTGAAAGATGATTTTCTATGGGAATTTTGTATGAATTATTGAAATGTGGACAAGACAACGTCTGTCGGGTGTCAGCTAGTAATTAACTTTATTTATAAACAAACACTCGGAGTCTTAATACAACTTAGAACTACTGAAAGCTTATCCACGTGTTAGCATTTTTGGTATAAATAAGGACTACTTGTATTTTTGTAGTATTAATTATCATCATTTATTATATTTACATTATAATTCAATGTTCGTGTTCGCGTGATTTAGAAGGTGTATTGACTACTCTGTGATTACCGGGAATATAGAAAGCCCGCCAACACGGGATTCTGAGGTTGGTACGCCTGATTGAGATGGCGGATGGACTAATCTGGGATTCCCGCCAAAATGGAATCAATGTCTGACGCGAACACGAACATTTGAATCACTCTGCTTTTGGTGTCTGATCGAGAAAGGTGGATTTGAAAAGTGAAGAAGATTGCACTCTCTTTGGTTATCCTGTAACTAAACTGTAAATGTGAATAAACGAGCAATTATTGAAGAACAGCTGTATTCTCATTTCTGACCTTTTAAAAGGTCAGAAGTGGGATCACACCAGAACGTGCAAAGGTTTTGGTGAAAACCTAACGCCCATTTAAAATAAGCTACGTAAGAAATATGCCAAGCCAGCGATCGCGAAAACGCGTAAGAGACTCTGAGTCTAAGAACTCCAGCAGTGAGTCTGAGCCATCCCCAGAAGGTCCACATCGTTGCAGATCACGGCGCAAGCGCTCGATACAGGAAAAGAGCACAAGGCGGCGGCGGCGTCCCCGGACACCTGAATTACCTGAGAACCCGGCAGAACAACTACGTGCTGGGACCAGTAGTCAGCATGGCAATAGTCAACAAAGTGCACCAGTTGCTCCCAATCACACTGCACCACCATTGAAAAGTAACCAATTTACTGTTTTAGACTCTAGTTTTGCGGATGTATTTAGAGAGCTAGTTCAATCTATTCGTACGGACGGCAGTTCAGAACGTTTTCCGAGTATGAACGTTGTGCCTGAATTCGACCCAACAAAGCGAAACCAAAGTATTGATGTTTGGATTACTAAAGTTAATGAATGCGCGAAGATTTATAATTGGACAGAAAGACAAATCGTTCACTACGCGTTACCGAAATTGGTTGGACTAGCTCAAAAGGTTTACCTAGTTTATTATTTACATGGACAGAGTGGCAACAAAAATTGCGTTTAGCATTCCCTGGTGATGACAATTATGGTCGATTGCTGACGGAAATGCTCGCCTGCAAAGCACGTTTTGGGGATAATTTAGAGGAGTATTACTACGAAAAGATGGTTCTAATAAATAGATGTAAAATTGCTGGTAAAGATGCCATTGTTTATTATTTGGTATTGATGACAGATCGGTTAGAACTAGTGCAGAGGCTGTTCAGTTTAATGAGCCAGATAAATTGTTAGTTTATCTTCGCAACGTAAGAACCACTAAAAGAAATAATAAGCTTCAAACTCAAACTCAAAGCATTTATTTCAATTAAACCAATTACAGGCACTTTTGAATTGTCAAGGGGTCGGTCAGTCAGAAAGATGAAGCTAGGCGCCCATTCCAAAGCATACGTGCTTGACGTGACTCCACAGCCGGGCCCTTCCGACAGCAAACGATCGAAATCTTTTAAAGATAATTCGTATAGGGATAATAAGGATAAGGTAGCAAAGTGTTATAATTGCGGGACAGAAGGTCACCCCTACTATAAATGTAAGCACCCAATTAAAAGATGCGAACAATGCCATAAAGTAGGTCACTTGGTAACAGATTGCCCTACTAAACATGAGTCCCAAAATAATAAGACTGTCTTAAATATTTCAAAGGAACAAGATAATGATGCGAAGTATTTTAAAGTTGCAATAGTTAACGGACAGACTTTGAAGTGTTTCGTTGATTTCGGCAGCCAAATTACAATGCTTAGAGAATCGGATGCGATAATGTTAAATGTAACGTTGTCTTATAGTGATTTACCGATTTTGAGAGGTTTCGGAAATTCTCTAGTTCATTGTATAGGAAAATGCGATGTCGAAATTGATATAGATTTGGTAAAAGCACGCGTAGAAGCATTGATAGTCCCTGATCATTTTTTGAAAGTATCATTGTTGTTAGGTCAAACATTTACGGAACAAAACCATATCGTAGTTTACAAAACGAAAGACGAATTAATTATTAAAAGCAAAATGATAAATGAGACTACATGCGTAGAACTTTATGTTTATGAGACGGTCACCATAGCAGGCCACAGTGAAGTGGCTGTATACTCCAACCCACTATATGACGGCGAAGTTTTGGTCGAGCCTAGCCTACGGTCTCAGCCTCAAAAAATGTACGATATTATGGCTTGTATTTTGAAACTAATTCATGGTAGGGCAACACTTCAGTTGGAAGGTTTAATGGAAGCTGACTTTATTTTAAACAAAGGTACCCTCTTGTCTCGGGCTCTCCCACTAACCCAAATTAATTGTTATACCGTCAATGAAATTGAGCAATGCGTTGGTAGTGACTCTTCGGATAGTATTATTGATGCTAATATGGTATCCGTAAGCGACCAAATCAATCAGAATGACTTACTCCAATTAATTTCTCTTCTGAACGAATTCAGAGACTGTTTTGCTTTTTCCACGAAAGAGTTAGGCTGTATTACTAACACTGAGATGGATATAAAGTTGAGCGATACTACGCCGGTGGTTTACAGACCGTATCGCATGCCTTTTACGGAACGACAAGTTGTACGTGATATGGTACAGGAACTTGAGGACTCTGGCATAGTTAGGCCGTCAACTTCAAGCTATGCATCACCTGTTCTCCTTGTGAAGAAAAAGTCCGGGGAGTACAGATTATGCATTGACTATAGGGCTCTCAATAAGAAAACTATTAAGGAGCACTATCCCATTCCTAGAATTGATGATCAGCTAGACAATTTATCTGGTTATAAATATTATACAACTTTAGATTTTATGTCAGGGTATTACCAGTTATGCATGTCCGAAGCCTCAAAACATTTGACAGCTTTCATAACAGCCGATGGGCATTACGAATTTAACAGAATGCCTTTTGGTCTTGTTAATGCGCCGTCTAATTTTCAAAGGGCAATCAACAATATACTGGGCAATGCAAGATTTAAGGAGGCCTTCGCTTATATGGACGATGTAATACACTCCTGGACACATCTATTGGCCCACCTTAGAGTTTAGGTTTCGATGGCCCCTACCGAAATATGATTGCTAGATTGAACAAAAACTGTTGATGCAGTTTTAAACCTGATACATTTTACCATCTTTTTCGATCGTATTGTTTTAAATTTGAATTCAGAATACCATACGACATGGAGCTACGCCTAACAAGTTGGATATGCGCCTTGTTAAAGGCAATTGATTTTTGAATAAAAAACATGTTTTATCAAATAAAGGTTTAATTTAATAACGCGTGTTGCCTCCATGGGTATCTACCACAGCTCTCATACGATTAGGCATAGAGTTTATCAACCGCTCTATGAAATTTTGAGGGATCATCTCCCATTCCTCTTCTATGGCAGTTTTCAACTCCTGCATCGTCTGGGCAACTGGCTGACGAGCCCTAACACGTCTTTTTAGCTCGTCCCACATGTGCTCAATGGGGTTCATGTCTGGGCTTCTGGCTGGCCAGTCCATAACTGTGATGTTCACATCCCGAAGATATTCCCTGACGATGCCGGCCGCATGGGCTCTTGCATTATCATGCATAAAAAGGAAATTTGGACCCACATAGTCTGCGTATGGTATCACGTGAGGTTCTAAGCACTCACGAATGTACCTTTCAGCATTTAATGTTGGCAGCCGTGGTCTTGTAACAACCTCAAGTTGAGTTTTGCCGCTCGCGGATATACCGCCCCAGACAGTCCATGAGCCACCGCCATAAGCAACCCTCTCTTCAAAGCAGCATTGTGCGAAACGCTCTCCCTTACGTCGGTAGACCTTCTTCCTTCCATCATTGCCATATAACACAATTTTAGACTCATCAGAAAAGAGTACACGGCTCCAATCTTGCTGTGTCCAATTTAAATGACTGCGTGCGAAATGAAGGCGCGCTGTTCGGTGGGCTCGCGTTAGTTTGGGGCCATTAGCTGGCTTGTGTGGTACCATATCGCGTTCTTTTAACCTTCTCCGAACAGTTCGAGCGCTCACAGATACTCCGTGGAAGTCGCGAAGTTGGTTTTGTATCTCAATGGAGGTAAGGTGACGATTTCTCAAGCTGGTCGTCACGATGAATCGATCCTGCCTTTCAGTGTGTGACCCGAGATCGTGGCCTTCCTTGGCGACGAACAAAGCCGCCAGTCTCTAGGTACCTCCGATAAACATTTCGGACCGCAGATCGACTTAAATTAAGTTGAGCACTCACGTTTCTTTGGCTGTGTCCGGCCTGAATAAGTGCCACAGCTTGGGCGGCGACTTCAGGTGAAGTATCCATAGATTATTGATAGAACCTCACCTTAATGTTAAGAATAAGTAATGTTTGTTGCAAAACCAAGATATCAATCACTTTTTCAAGAATTAAATCCAAGTAAACCAATAAAACCAAGTTTTCTTAGTATTCGATTGTTTGATATCAACAAACAGGCTCCAAATTGTCCTTTGTTTCTTTAAATTCTGTGTTCGAAATTCAAAAAAAGACTATTGAATGAAATTGTGAATGTGCCAGGTTCAAAACTGCATAAAAACTTTTTGCTCGACCTAATATAAAATTTTAGCTAGGACCAAACGAAACTGAAAATACAAGGTGGGCCAAAAGATGTGTCCAGAAGTGTAATACCGTCCAAAAGCATAGAGGAAGGCTTCCAAAAACTAAAATCAACTCTAGAATTATTTCGTACTGCTGGTATTACGCTAAAGTTGTCTAAATGTAATTTTTTAAAGGAATCGATCGATTATCTTGGATTTGAAGTATGTGCCGACGGGATTAGACCGGGAAAAGCTAAAATAAACGCTGTCGATGTATTTCCTCGCCCTACTGACCATCACAAAGTTAGACAGTTTTTAGGACTTTGTAGTTTCTTCCGCCGGTTCATACGAGGGTTCTCATCAATAGCTCGACCACTCACAAAACTTTTGAAGAAAGATGCAAAATGGCAGTGGTCGAGCTGTGAGGAGAATGCTTTTATGGCTTTAAAAGGCGAATTAGTCAAACGTCCAATTTTGGCATTCTATAACCCTGCGTCCGAAACTCAACTCCATACGGACGCTTCAAAAATGGGCATTGCTGGTATTTTATTACAAAGAGCTAGTAAGGATGCCCCTTTTAATGCAGTAGCGTATTATAGCACCTTACCTTAAAAACCTTAGCGGTCGCGAGTTCGTTACAACGATTTAGAACTTACCTATTAGGCATACCGTTTACTATCGTTACGGACTGTAATTCTTTAAGGGCCACATTTGAGAAAAGAGATATTTTACCTAGGGTGGCGAGATGGTGGAACATTATGCAAGAGTATGATTTTAAAATAATTTACAAGTCGGGTTCCACTATGTCCCACGTAGATGCTCTTAGTCGAAACCCAGTTGAGCTTGAGTTGGTTGAGGTACGGTGCATTGAAACGAAGTGGATCACGACGGTACAACAGAGCGACCCTGAACTCCAACGTATCATATCTATTTTAAAAGATGATGGTACAAACGATATACTAGAAATTAAAAATAACTTTGTGATCAAAAGAGGATTATTGTATAGAAAAACTGAGGCAGGAGATCGCTGGGTTGTACCAAAGGGGGTTAGATGGCAGGTATTAAAGGCCCACCATGATGATATTGGTCACTACTGTTTCGATAAGACATACGATAAAATCAAGAGCAATTTCTGGTTCGCCAAAATGAGACGGTTTATTAAAAAGTATGTCCAATCCTGTCTGCAATGTGCTCATGCAAAAATACCAGCCGGTAAGAAGGCGGGTGAACTTCATCCGATTCCTAAAGTTGATCGTCCCTTTCATACTCTGCATATAGACCATTTGGGTCCCTTTGTGCGAAGCAAAAAGAAGAACGCATATTTGCTTTTAATTGTTGATGCGTTCACAAAATACATCATATTAGCCCCGGTCAAGAATACAAAATCAGTAAACTCCATATCTGTTTTGAAAAATTATTTTCACACTTTTGGCGTTCCCACACGAATAATTTCGGACAGAGGTAGTTCATTTACGTCCAAGCGTTTTGAAGAGTATTTAAGTATGTTAGGTATTAAGCACGTTCTGAATGCGGTAGCGACACCACGTGCTAATGGGCAAGTGGAACGATACAATCGCACCGTCCTATCTGCCCTAACCGCAGCAAATTATAATAAACCAGAACATTTATGGGATGAATGTGTATCCGAAATACAATGGGGCTTAAATAACACCCTAAATAAAGGTATCGGAAAGACACCGTCTCAAGCATTATTCGGTATCGATTTGGTTGGCACACCTAATTCATTATTAAATCTAAACGTAATTGATGATTCTGAGGAAGTAGGAAATGACGTAGAAAGAATAAGAGATGAAATATCACGACATGTCGAAAAGAATCAATTAGAACAGAAGAAACGGTTTGATAAAGGTAGGAAGAAAGTTGCTTTTAAAATCGGTGATTTAGTTAGGATAGAAAGAGAAATTCCGTCGACCGGAAAAAGTAGGAAATTAGTCCCTAAGCTTCGTGGTCCTTATCGCGTTGTAGAGGTATTGGATAACGATAGATATAAAATAGAGGATACCCCACTTTCCCGTAAGGGTAACAGAAACTTCTCTGGTGTCTTTTCTGTTGACAAAATTCACCCGTGGTTAGCCTTTAGTAGAAATAATGAGAGTGATAGTGATTCAGTCTCGGAAAATGACGAGGATTTGTGAGGTGCTCTTTTAATTGGGTGATGATAGGGAAAACTAATGACGTTAGTAAATAGTACGAAAATGATTATATTATCATACATATTTGTATTTTATATAAAATTAAAAATAAAGTTTGTGCATTAATTAAAATACAAATTGATTAATTACTTAAGTTTAGAGTAGACATTGTGAATTTCATACAATAATAATTTAATATGTGGGGCAAGCTGTAGACATGCAGGGGCTACAGTGAGTCATTTAGTTGTTGTTATGGATATGAAGAGGCCGTAATAACTTATAAGTATTAATTTACTGGATGCGTTGTGGACATGAAGGGGCCACAGCGTGTCAAAGTATCGTACACATGTAAATTATGCTTGCACCTATGGTATTGTCACTGGTGTGCTGTGGACATGAAGGGGCCACAGCATGCTTGAACTGCTGTGGATATGTAGAGGCCACATTAGTTCCTTTAATGATGGTGGTGCAAGTGTAATTAAGTGAGAACGATGTCCGAATTAATTTGTAATAATAACATTACAAATAAAATTATAAAAAATGTTTTCATGTAAATCAAATACATTCAATGTTTGTTTCCGTTTAGTACCAATAGTGATGAAGGCCTATAATTGTTCTAGAAAAAGTTTCTTAATTTTTAAAGGTTTGTAATTACTTTAGAGTGCGGTGCTTTGGTTGTAAGAATTATATTTAGTATAATTCTTGCAACCAAAGTACTGCATAATATTCAATAATCTTTAGGAAACATTACTGTTTTAATCCATACCTATGTGCCTTTAGACATTTTAAATAACTACATTTTGTTCATTAAAATCATTCTTTCCACGGGACGTGTAAGTGTCAGGAAAGGCCGACTGTTAGCATTTTTGGTATAAATAAGGACTACTTGTACTTTTGTAGTATTAATTATCATCATTTATTATATTTACATTATAATTCAATGTTCGTGTTCGCGTGATTTAGAAGGTGTATTGACTACTCTGTGATTACCGGGAATATAGAAAGCCCGCCAACACGGGATTCTGAGGTTGGTACGCCTGATTGAGATGGCGGATGGACTAATCTGGGATTCCCGCCAAAATGGAATCAATGTCTGACGCGAACACGAACATTTGAATCACTCTGCTTTTGGTGTCTGATCGAGAAAGGTGGATTTGAAAAGTGAAGAAGATTGCACTCTCTTTGGTTATCATGTAACTAAACTGTAAATGTGAATAAACGAGCAATTATTGAAGAACAGCTGTATTCTCATTTCTGACCTTTTAAAACACGTTAGTAATAGTAAGTAGGTCCAGAGGCCAGCACATCAAGCTACCAAAATCTGTCAAATTTCTTTGATAGATTTTCAACTTTATAACAAAGGAATAAGGTTTATATTCAATTGGGAAAATTTGACAGATTGGGGTAGCTTGATGTGCTGGCCTCTGTTCATAAAACTGCAGCCGTGTGATTCTGTAAGATCTCATTCTAAACTTCGAATCTGAATTCACTGTGAGTTTCTTGATTGGCATTCTAGAAACTTGGTTGATAATTCGAATTTACACTAGCGCTACCCTTGCGAGCGTGTCAGCGAGTTGAACTAAATTGACCGTAAGATTTTGACAAGATAAAGTATGAGATGACGTAAGAAGTGGCATTCAGTAAGGTCACTTCGATGCTCACTTCGCACTCGAACCCGATTCAGTAGTGTTATTCTGTAAACATCTCACCGTGATAACTTAGGTGAAGTGAGCGTGAAGTGAGCCGTCATCCCACCTGATGCTAAGGGTTGACACTATTTACAGCTCACTTTAAGACCATTTCACTTATGTTTTCACAGTGAGATATTTACAGAATAGCACTACTGTGTCAAATAAAAAGCGTCTATTTTACGAGTGAGAGTGAATAGCGATGTGAGATGCGATTTGATGTTCGAATTTTACACAATCGACGTACAGGATACAATTGTATGAAGCCGATATTTTAATCACAGAAAGGAATTATGACTGAGTTAGGCAATTAGATGAATTGAGAAATAAGTAGGTAGGTATGACTCGGACTCTTAGTGCCCGTTATTGATTGGTCTTTTCTAGATCAATTCCAAAATATTTCAACAGTTTACTTTTGCAGGACGAGAGCTGTGTTCATCTAAATATATAAAAGAAGATTTACATTATAGATGAAGTACCGTTGTTTTACTTTTCTCACAAAACACTCGACCAACATTGTTTAAAGTCATAAAAATCCGCTATCACAAATCTGTCAATACACAGGGTGGCAGGGATCGGTGTCGGATCATAGAGAACACCAATTAATCAATAAAACATTAAAAAGGATGTTTATCTAATTAAAACTTTTTATATTTTTTATTTTTGCTTTTGTTATATCAGTAGACTTCTGGTTGAACAAATTCTCGTGAAGACACATTGATCATATTAGCTGATAATGATATCAGCGTGCTACACACCTTTTGATTTTATAAAAGAATAAAGGACCTGACAGACGTTGTCCTGTCTAAAACGATTCTATAATCCGACTGCAGCGCCACCTACCGGATCCAATTGTATTTTCAAACCATCCATGAACCCATTGAAATATACACACAAAATTTCATCTATATCGGTCCAGCCGTTTAGGAGGAGTTAGTATACATATTAAGATAGTCGCCGCATTCATCACGAGTTATTCGTCTTCAAGTCAGCGATTATCATGTCAAATAAAATAAAAAAATCCTTGTTATGATGGGAGCATTCAAGCCAATGACTACTAACTAGATACCTGGGGTCGCGGGTAGTTCGAAAGAGATACCGTGGCCCTGGCACGGGCAGCTGAAGGAGCATGGGTGGGTTTTATTCAGTAAAAGTCTGACACGCCCTCCCGCTCTGCTCAGAGCGGGAGAAGTCATTTGATGATTTCCCATCCACAAAAAAAAAAAAAAAACTTGAAAGTATTGCCTGAACAAGCAGGGTGGCAGGGAAGGGGCATCGACGTGTAACCTGTTACTAGAGATTCAGTCACGGACTAGAAAAAAAAGAAAGTCTTTTTTTCTATTAAACTAGCTGTTCTATAGATGTGACTGCGTAGATATTGCACTTGCTATGGCTGTACTAATTTGCACAACATAGACTAGGTCAAATGAACGTTAGATTCGTACCTGCAACAGCAGCGCACAGGATAAAAACACACTTCACGAGCGCGGCCATTATTCACAAACTAACTCTACCAGATTTACCCCGAATTTATATGAATACAATTTATCATAGATTACAGGACAGTTAAGCCAATAAAAGATAAATTTTAAAGTTGTACAATAAAACTACTAAAACCTAGTGATAAGAAGCTACCGTTATTGTTATTCTATATTTAGGTAGGTACACACGGCTACATGTGAAGCGGCACATTTACAGTATAAGCTGACTTCTCATTGTACGGAAATACTATACAATGCGAGATCAGCTTATACTGGAAATATGTAGCTTGATATGTAGCCGAGTGTAGGTACCTAAAACATGCGAAATATAAGGAAAACGAGATACGAAGTTATAATATCAGCGATTGCTGGAAATGCTACTAATTTTTTAATTCTTTATTAAGCCAGTCTGTTTCATGTCCTGGCGTGAGGAAGTAAAGGATTAAGTTTTTTAATGGATTATTATTGATTAAATTCAGTCATGAGTTAATTTCGTCGATGTTCGCATTACTAGTGTGAAATGCTTTAACTGCTCTAAAACTTTAGCCCTATTAGCGTTGGTCGAGTAATATTTGTATTGCTGTCCAAGTAAGTTATACAAGGTGTAAGTGTAAACAGTGGCAATCTTTTAAGGCGTCATTGTACTCATCATTATGAATAACTTTTACATGGGACCAAACCTGAAATTGCGAATAAAAAATCTGCTGTTCCCTACATTTTGACGAATTATACGAACATAAATGTACTGAACAGCTGTTTTTTTCGCGATTTCAGGTATGATCCCATGTAAAAGTTGTTCATAATGATGAGTACAATGACTCCTTAAAATATTGCCACTGTTTACACTTACACCCTGTATAGATGCATCTCCCATCCACTGATACCAATGCACATGCACATTGTTTTTCTTTCTTCTCCTGTTATACACCACTAATTTTTGATTAGTACAAATACTTAAAGGGCTTATTAGAGAAGGTCTCGTTATTATATATGTAAAGTCTCAATAAATAATATTCTTAAACAGCAAAGTAATTATCGTTTGTTTATATCCCAAAATGTCACTCAGCTTATGGAAATATTGTATACTCGTAGGTTACATAGTAGTATTCGTTAAACATGGAAAAGCATTGCGCGTAGTATTTTCTAGTAGCAATTGTTATGAATGATTCATTCAATTATGAATTTACCAATTATGACAAATTTTGGTGGACAATTTTGGGATTTAATTTTTTTTACTTTTAACTACACAAATATATTCAGTAACGGGTACGGTAAAAACCCATTTTTTTTTGTACTAATTAAAAAACAGTAGTGTATTATATTGTTTAATTAATGTTGTCTAACAAACGATACGTCCAGTAGACGGGCCAAGAATGATCACAATTTAAATCTAACATTTCTAAATAAAATCAAAAGTTATTTGTTCAAACTAGGCTGAGAATCAGCACTTTTCGAATGTCAAAATAACATAAGACAGTCCCCCAAAACGACCGCCCTTCGTCATCTTTCTAGCTGGGAAGAAGAAGTGGCTCAACAAATTCCCCAGCAACCTGATAAATCTTTTATTACATCAGCTTGTGAACGTTCATATCTAATGATAATCATTGTTTTCCTTAATTATTTCTTTATCAATTATTTTTAAAATATTATTAGGTAGATAAGTATCGATACCGTATTTTCTTCTTGTGACGTCACTAGGCGATTAAATCATTATATCCGAAGGAAGTAGGTATCTTACGAGAGACCCAAGTTCACCAACAGATATTTAATTTTTAAACATCTGTTCAAACCATAAACGGCTGTTTAACAATATTTTGCTGTTCACCACGCACTAACCATTGAGTAAGTACTGTAATCGAATGATTAACTTAAACGAAGTAGCCAACTCAGTTTAACCATTGGTTTATGATTCCTGACGTGAAGTTTTGCGTTGTGCATCACTTTTATATAGTTAGAAAATAAAAAAAGCAGAAGAAGAGGATAATGTGTTAGATGATTTTGAAGATATAGAAATAATTTTATACGAGTATTACAAACACAGCGCAATTATTTCGAGGAATATGACGAGAAAGCATTTGGTATAAGAACTTAGTGCTTTGGAATTACTTGATTTAATTGAAAGGAAGTTTGAATATCCTAGCGACAGGTAAGTTTTATAATAGGAAGACTAATACTATTTAATTATGTTTGGGGTTACTGTAGATAGCAGTGGGTCAAAAACTACCTAGGTAATTTGAGGCTAGATTTATGATGTATTTACTCTTTTTACTCTCACGAGACATTAAGTAACACCTACTATTTATGTTATATTAATTTTCAGAAACGGTTCTCTGTCATCCATAAATCAGCTGCTTCTCACTCTGAGGTACTATGCCACAGGGTCACCAGCTGATTATCGGACAATACGCTTTTTTTTAAATTTTCTATTAGCTCTCTGTACTTTTTACGAGTTCCGTAAGTACTGATTTCTCGTCACTGATGAAATAAATTTGATGTACTGTAAACAGTATATTTGCATTTATCTTCCCTAAGCACTAGTTATAATAAAAATAAAAGTAACACGATACGACGAAAAAATTATGATATGAGTTTGATCACAGAGACAATGAAAATTGATCGACGTTCACATTCAACATTCACAAAATAATGATAATACCATTCGACCATTCGGTCATTTTCGACAAATTCATACAAAACGTTTGGTTATTTAACCGTTGGTTACAAATAAATGGTGAACTCGAAAAAAACGCAGTTTGTTTAACCAATTGTTAGATGCTAACAGAACGGTTACGTAATCAATGGTTATGTTGTAGTTGGTGAACTCGGGTCTAAGGTTAACAAGAGTGAAAGTAAGTGTTGTAGATATCTTAGGTTTAAATAAAAGTGTCACTTCTAGGGAAACAGTTATGAAACAGCTGATGCAGCGTTATATAAACTATTCGAGAATGAAAATAATGGACTGTTTTATTTACTATTCTGTAAGTCCCTACTACCTATCTGTCAAAAAATCTAAATGAAAATTAAAATATTTTATTTCACATAAACCTACATGGGTACTTATGAAACGTCAGAAGCCATAGGTGTACGGATCCAATTGGTCGTTTCCTATGGAGAAGAGCCGGAAGAAACTCCACGGTTACGGTTACTCTTTTAAAAATAATTGACTTTTAAAATGTTTTCATATTTCAGTGATAATAGGTATGGGAGGACAGTGTAGCTTAGTCAATGAATGGGCCAAAAGGGGGTGTAGAGTAGTGTGCCTACCCTACCTGAGTGATTCCTTCAGAAACTGGTTCAGGGTGCTTTAGAAGGGAACGTACTAAAAGTCCTGACGTCGAGGAGCTGAGCCGGAGTGGGGGGGTGGGGGGAGGGGGGCAAAAAGTTCCCACATGGGTTTTTCGATATTCTCTCAAAAACGGTGCGTCGCGTCGTATTTTCTACAATTTTTATTCTATACACTTTTTCCGAATTCCCATCCATTTGTGAGCTACACGCTCTGGAAACTCGTCAAAATGTGGGGAACAGCTGATTTTTTTTCGCGATTTCATGTTTGGTCCCATTGTAAAAGTTGTTCATAACGATGAGTACAATGACCCATTAACAATTATGATTTCAACTTCATTCTGTATAACGAAGTTAAAAGGATAACTATCACTGCTAAGTCGGCTTTACAAGCTAACCTTACAGGAATAGATGACCAACTTACACTGCAGTTTGAATGTATAGTAGAACCTGTTTTTCAATTACAATGTTAAGTTTGTTCTTGGGATAAATTCATCCCAACTACGGAACCCATAGATCATATAAAGGTCTGTGACGGAACCCTTCATTGTGCGTGGTCCGACACGCATTTGGCCGGTTTTGTAATATGCTTTTTAACCGACGAAAAAAGAGGAGAAGGTTCTCAAGTCGACACGTATTGTTTTCTTTTATTTTTTATGTATGACCATGCATAACTTTTTACATAGTCCGATTTGAAAAAAAAAAAATATTCGAGAGGGTACTTATACTCAAAGGTGGCCCCATATAAAATTTATTAACTTTGCTTAGGTAGTTTTTGAGTTAGCTTCAATAATGTTTAGCACCACTCATTTATCGAATCCAATACATTGAGTTATTAGTGCAGTGGGCTTAGTTACTAGTTAATAGTTACTAGTAGTTGGATAACACATTTGTTACTGGAAAGTTTCACCAGTATGTAATGGCACAGGAATGACTTTTATCTATAAATTTCTGTGTCTTTGGTCTGTGATACGCCTAACATAATCGTGTTGATGCCAATCTAAGAAAAAAGACATTGCCTTCTCTCAAATTTCACCACAGCACCTAAGTCCATTCATCTACCTCTCCCGCATCTGCATCATCGGTAGTGTGCAAAATTAACACTCTTGGCTCTGCTTTCAAAAATCCTTACACTGTTCAGTGACACTATCTGAGTAATTTATGCTAACAAAATTAGCAGAGGACTTAAATTTTGTTACTGTATTTTTTAAGTACCTACGAGTAATAGTAAAACAGTAGTAGTTAGTAATAGTGGACATAATAGGTACCTGCCCACTAGGTAATTTCTAGAATTAGGTGGACTTACCGAATTGATCGTTATAAGACTCATTAGGGGCTTAGGACTAAGCAACTCTCTTTAGCCTTCGTGGATTTTTAGTAAGACAGTAAAGGATTGATAGGTAAATAAAATAAAAGTTGTATGTTGGATCAATAAGTTCCCTTCAAAATGAAAAAAATCCCGTCATGTTCGACTTCAGTAGGGACTGGTCGAGTGCGATTGTCGCAACCCAGCGCTGGGCACGCCACAATTGTGGCGATAAGTCTCCTCTTTGAGGAGTGGTTGGAGAGGCGCCACGGCGTCCTCACCTTCCGCCTGACGCAGGTCCTCACCGGACACGGTTGTTTTGGGAGGTTCCTGTTTCGGATAAGGCGGGAGGAAACGCCCGGGTGTCACCATTGTGTGGATCGCCCGGAGGACACGGTGGAGCATACAGTGGAGGTCTGCCCGGCTTGGGCGGAGCACCGCCGTGTTCTCACGGAGGCGATCGGCGGCGGCGATCTCTCGCGTCCAAACCTGGTCCAGGCCATGGTGCGGAGCGAGAGTGCATGGGAGGCCGTCACGTCCTTCTGCGAAGCAGTAATGCTCGCGAAGGAGGAAGCGGAACGCGTGAGGGAGAGGCAACAGTCGCGCCCTCGCGCCCTTAGCCGCCGTAGGAGACGCCCTGGGCGGCGGGAATCTATCGCCGATTCCCGGCCACCGTAGGCGCGGGCTTGCGGACGACGAGTAATGGGCAGCTCGCCATCCGGTAAGGACCAGGCCCGGGTCGACGGCGCGTTGTGTTCCACGCGCGCCTCAAAGAGATGTCAGCAGTGACGGGGTCAATTGGACCGATGCCGCCGGGGTCGCGGGTAGTTCGAAAGAGATACCGTGGCCCTGGCACGGGCAACTGAAGAAACACGGGTGGGTTTTAGTCAGTAAAAGTCCGACACGCCCTCCCGCTCTGCCCAGAGCGGGAGAAGTCATTTGAAGATTTCCCATCCACAAAAAAAAAAAAGTAGGGACTGGTCGTCTGTAGCTGCCACGGCTTATTTTAATTTAGTTTAATTTTTCATTTGTTTTTTTTTTTATTACGAACGCTTTTAAAGTGCACGTCTTTATATGTTGTTCTCACGTCTATATGTTCAATGTACCCAATATTTTAATTTAAAAGAGTGTCCCCGGAATTTCTTGTCCGTTCTTCTCCTACCTACTACGCTTCGGAAATGGGCAACTAGCTTCATCTTTCTGACTGACCGACCCCTACTATTTTCAAAAGTGTCTGTAATTGGTTTATTTGAGTTTGAGTTCTTATGAATTGTATTATTGTTTTATTTTCAAACACCGCACCAACCTACAATCATATCCAATTTATGAGGCGATAACCAAGAAAGAAAGATTATCTTTCAATTAATCAATAACAAGATGCTTTCAGATTGATAAATATAATTAACTACATAAATGGCTTCTCTATCTTAGTAAGTATATAGGTAGATATGCAACCAAATAATTAGTTAGATAATTTGCCTGGTACTTATGCTTATCATACTGACAGTGGTCAATTATATGGTTAATTATCAAAATAAATAATTAATACATTTGTGAAGTGACCATGAACAAATTAACAGCTTTACTATGTTTTTCGATTCTTGGTCTTGGCTACGGTGAGTTTTTAGTGTTTTTCAGTGATTTTCATTATTTTATGTTTTTTGTCTTAACAGAGTTTTAGATAAGTATCTACTGCTCCTTCCGGTTGGTACCTAGTTCATTATTAACCACATCGTTTAAAGTTTTTGTAAATATTAGGCTTCATTATATTTCCTGGCATACTATTTTTAGCAAAGGATAGGTTTTTACCTCTGGCTCTCATCCGTTGAATATAGATTGGTATCTACAGTCTTTAGTCTTTTTGTGAAATTAACTAAAGGAAAATGTGAAAATTATTGAACAATACAAAACCAACACAATAGAAAACCTTTGCAATAACATCATTTGCCTAGCCTTTACTCAACTATGTTGGGGTCGGCTTCCAGTCTTACCGGATATAGCTGAATACCAGGATTTTACATGGAGCGACTGCCTATCTGACCTCCACAACCCAGTTACTGGGTAATACGATACCCCTTGGTAAGACTGGTTGTCAGACTTTCGGGCTTCTGACGACTCGTAACGACTGTCAATGATCTACGAGCCGTGCCCGAGGCACGCAGGGGTCTCGGTATGTAAAGATGGTCACCCATCCACGAATCGACCGCGGCAAGCGTAGCTTAACCTGATCAATCGACCCGTGCGGCTATTATTACTTAGCCACGAGCCCCGTCCACCTTTGCAATAATAATACCTTAAGATAATGATCTTTCACAATGCTAATCTCTTGTTTTTCAGGCCTGCCAAGCCCACAAAGGCTTAATTTAGAACACCGAGAACAGTACGGCTCAAAATCACCAAGACATGATTATCGGAGTGTGGTGGAGTCATCGATATCAGATGGTGACATCATTGAAGCTATGAGATACGATCCAGTTCGGACAAATGTCTATCACTTATTTACAAGGTACGAGTAGGTACCTATTATTTGTTAACAACTAACCAACAACCAACCTTCTAATTAACGCACTTGCAAAGTGCAACATGTTGCATACATTGCAAATAAAAACATATTTTAATTAGCTTGTGATCAAAATTATGTTTACATGCCTTGCATGTATTGCATTATGCCTGTACTCACCTTAAGTTAACAGAATAGTAAGTACGTAAACACCTTTTGTTTTCAGGGATAATCCAGTAGTAAGCCAGCCTCTCCTTTTGAACAACCCTACTCTTCTCCAAAAAACTAACTACAGAAACAACAAACGTACAATTGTTCTCATTCATGGATGGTTGGAATCTGTTATTTCTGATTTTAATAGTGTACTTATTCCGGGTATGTAATTTATACTTAATATCAGTTAGGTATCCCATTTTGATAGCCAGATGTTCAGCAGTTTCTTCACATATCCCACGGACAAAGTGCTTTTAAGAAAGCCTCTAGTGTACATGAAATACGTAGCTCTTGGACGTCGTGCCAATGTTAATTTTATGTAACAAGTAATCACTAGCTAATGAATACCTTTACTTTAGTTCTACAAACATTGTAACTAACAATTTGTATTCGTATCTCATTTTTAGCCTTTGTTGTCCGTCCGTCCGTCCGTCCGTCCATCCGTCCGTCCGTCCGTCCGTCCGTCCGACCGTCCGTCCGTCCGTCCATCTGTCTTACTGTCACAGGGCTATATCTCATGAACCTTAATAGACAGGCAAAACGTAATAGGTAGTCAGTTAAAATTTTCACAGATTGTGTATAAAATTTCTATTACGGCTATAACAACAAATAATAAAAATTAAATTAAATTAAAAATTATAGGGGTACACTGGCGCCTGTAACACATAATGTGTTTATACCTAGCGCAGGAGTCAGGGCTTCACTTTGTTTGTACACATTTTTTATGCCAATAAAGAATTTATTTATTATTAATTTATTATTTTCAGTATTCCTCGCCGCTGAAGATGTGAACATCATCGTGGTAGACTGGAGCCTCGGTGCCAGTGCTATTGACCCAAGGATCCTCATCCGTAACACCATTGCTTCTGGTGTAGCGGTAGGAGCGTTCATAAACTGGGTGAACCAGGAGTCTGGCTCCACCCCTGTCATGTACCACATTGTTGGACACGGCGTCGGTGGCCACCAGGCTGGTATTATTGGTAGAAACGTTGATGGAGATGTTGCGTACATTACAGGTGAGATTATGAAGAAATACATTGGAAAATATACAGTCAAGGAAAACTTTATAATTTCTACTATCTGAACCGTCAGACGTTGTCATGTCAAAATTTTAATTTCCATTTTTCGGCTGTTCCTTTGGGTTTTTCCTTATTTTTTTTTCTTAAACCACCCCAATATCGACGCTAAAAAAAAAACGAAAAAAAAAAAAAAATCGGTCGAGCCATTTTGAGTTTTTGCGAGACTAATGCACGGCAATTGAGTTTTATATATACATAGATGTAGGTAATGATGATGATCACAAAAACAATTGGATTGGCCTTTATAGTAGTTGGTGTGAAACAAGTTTTTCAACATAATTTCAGCTCTGGATCCTGCTTTCCTCGGTTGGGCAAGCCACCCCGACCGCTTCAACGCTAACGACGGACAGTACACGGAAGTGATTCACACGAACTATGGCATTAACGGCTTCCTAGCAGACCTCGGTGACGTGGACTTTTACCCCAACGGTGGTATATCCATGCCTGGCTGCGACTCCCACGCTTGTGACCACGCAAGGAGCTACTTTTACTTCGCGGAGTCTATCACTTCAGGAGGGTTCACTGGAAGGCAATGCGTTAACTACTTCGCTGCTATAATGAACTCGTGTGACGTTTTACCTGGTAGACTGCAGATGGGAGGACTAAAGCCTAAAATTGGGTAGGTATTCTGGAATCTTTGTGATTACCAAGCTTTTATCAGAAACTTTTTTCACTTGTCCCGGTGTCTGTCTGTCTGTAATCTAATCTTGCAAGTTAAATTTGACTCAGTTCCCGGTTTCTGATTGAGCTGAAATTTTACATTTATATATAAATTAGCTTTTGCCCGCCGCTTCGCCCGCGTGGATGTCGGAAAATATCCCACGGGAACGTCCTACCGGGATATTCTTCCTTATTTCTTATCTACATTATAAAGGGAACCTCTGTGCAAAATTTCAGCTTTCTAAGTTCAAGGGTTTGGGCTGGGCGTTGATGAGTCAGTCAGAGATAAAAACAGAAGTCTCTTTTTTTTAAGCTGATCTGATGATGGAGCCGGAAGGTGGCCATGGGAATACAGTAATAAAACAAGGCAATCGAGTTGGGGCTCGTTTGATTCGTCTTGACAAGCGCTCTGGTCCTAGATGATATCCAGACACATAAAAGCTTGTATTAATAAAAATACACTAGTTTTAAATTATTCTCGAATAGACCATTGTTTAATCTAGTACTTTCCCAATCACAAGTTCTTACAACTCTTGATCTACTGGATAAATTATACTTTCATCGTAAACACGTGGAACATGTTGTTCTTGTAAATAGGAAAACAATCTCAATGCTAGATTGTACAAACAATTTTGTTTTCTCTTTCAGGAGGACTGGTGTATACTTGCTAGAAACTAACGCTTCACCTCCCTTCTCTCAAGATTGAAGAAAACAACATAAAAACACTCAAAATTATTTATTACTAGGTCTAGTCACTTGCATCACAAAGTTTAAAGCAATAAATAGGATACTGATTCATTATAAGCATGAGAACTGAAGTTTATAACCTAAGATAAATGCGTTTTTGTATCTCATAATGCGCATTAGTAAGTTATCACAATTGATTGGGATGTTTTAAGTTTTTGGGACCCCTTCTTTGCGAAGACTCTGTTGGGGTTTCTTGAGGCAAGGAACTGCTTGATTCAGTGGAACTAACTGGTTTGGACGTACTATTAGTAATCGGGGCTTCTAAAAGACTGCTGAGTAATGCAATGCTTTGCTTTGCAGTTTGATACACTCCAGCAAAGAACTTGTTTGGATCAAATTCAACATCCTCGCCATCTTCACTGTTGTCATCTGTATTGTTTTCTTCTTCCACGGCTCTGAAATTAAGTCACAAATTTGAATAATCATTTCAAGATTCCTTCTTATTAATAATAACACAAAACACAAGGAAAATAAATGGTTTTATTCGAGAAGTAGGTACTCTTTTAATCGTGGAATGTATCCTTATTTCCGCGAAAATATCTTTCAGAATCTTATTTTTGTTATTATTCTATAAGTTGTGATTATCACGTTAATTCAAGATTAAGATATAACAAAAATATCTTTACCAATTGATAACGACATTGATAAACGAGGGGCGCTCAAGGCCACCTCCGTAATCCAAAAAGTTGCTTTAGTTTTTTTAACTGTCTACGAAGTACATTTATGCATCGGGAAGCAACTAAGG
The DNA here is from genome assembly GCA_946251885.1 of Cosmia pyralina. Classification (NCBI taxonomy): domain Eukaryota; kingdom Metazoa; phylum Arthropoda; class Insecta; order Lepidoptera; family Noctuidae; genus Cosmia; species Cosmia pyralina. Next base: position 10,080,275 of record OX276343.1, read on the forward strand.
AGATTGGCCTATAACATACTCGTGAGTATGGACTGTAGTATAGGTATTTAGGTAACTGAAATTCAGCCCTAATATCCAATAGATGTTATAGCATCTCCATTTTTCGCATTCCTACTGTTAAAGATTCAATTTTCTAAAGTATTTTATTTCTGTTTTTAATGCTCACAGAATCATCTATTTCAAGAAGATCATATTATTTATTAACTTACGTTTCTTTTGGTGGCTCCGTCATTTCCATTAAACTCTCGTTAGCCTTGAAGCAGCCTAGTGGAACCTTCTTTTGGGATACGAAGATAGTACCAGGTTCAAGGTTGACGCAACCTCGGAGACCATCGGCGGTAGGAGCCATGTGACTGAAGGAGGCGCACATTTGGAAGAGCACACCCATCACAAGGCACAGAGGCTCTGGGTTCGATGCTGTAACAGAAATAGTAAGAATTTTAAAAGGAAACATGAAAATACATAAAACGAAATGTATAATAGCAACCTAACTTTTGATAATATTTAAAAATAATTAGATTGCAAATTTTTTAATCGACAAATTGTTGTAAGTGATTAAAATTACGTGTGGAGTCATCGATTTAAATCGTGTTGAGTAACGAATCCAAAATTGTCAATCCATCCTTTCTATAAATCGTAAGGTTATAATTTTCTAAAATTAAAAATGATCACAATCGAATCGAACATAATATTACTTTATGAAATTGTGGGAGCTTCCAAATTGAATGAAAACCGAAAGGATGTAAACCGCGAGAGTAACAGGCATTGCATTCGACTTTCTCGCGAATTTATCCGAGAAACTTCTAGATGCAGATATAGGTGATTGCAGCTGCTCAAGTGGCGGAACAACTTTCTATAGAAATGCAGGCGAGCGCCCTTATTGAAAGTTCTATTCGAACAAACCAATAGATGTGGTTACAAATTAGAAAATTATTTAAAATCAAGAACGTGTCGTTCCCAATTGACTCTACAGAATAAGATATTAGTATTAAAAGATATGTCGAGTCGGTGAAATGAATTTGAAAACAATAAGACACCATTATGAAAAATAATTAACGTACCCTGTATTTTTTCATAATCAACTTTCTTTCCATGTGAGATTTGTACAAAGAAGCCTTCATCCTTCGAAAGATACCTCATGTGGATGCATTCTGAAAGTTATAAAGAAAGCATTTGTCAATATTTACTATCACATTATTTATATGATGAACCATAGAAAAAGATAACATTTTGGCAGGCAATAAAAGTTATTATAAAGGAGAAAGGGAGGCCTTTGCGCTGTGGTGGAACAACACAGGCTAAAAATAAATGAAAATTAATAATATCATATCACATTGTCTAAGTATCGCATTTTCATCCATGTTATATTAAAGAAATACGTACTGGCTCCTGCTGGGTCATAGGAGGTGATGTTCTGGTCGATGCAGCAGGCACAGGCCGGACCCTTGCACTTCCACTTGCAGGATGGGTCTTCTCGAGGCTCCGCGGCCGCTGGTACTGCTGGGTCTAAAAGCTTCTTGGCATCTTCTAGGTTCAGGAAATCTGTGAATGAAATAAAAACGACTTTTAACTTAGTATGTATTTAAAACATTCGTATTTTGAATCATAACGCTATTTTAATTACAGCAGAATTATTTTATGATGGCAATTGAGGTCTCCATTTATCATTGTAAAATAAAATTATAGTAACGTTATTGTTTGCTGGGGATGTAAATTTTTTCTCATCCTTCTTTAATTTGGAGTAGAGCTGATGATTTCAGCCCAGAAAGATCTTATGAGACACTACATATTATATGGTGGAGACTCACAGATGAAGGTAATAGCGAATACTTGAACTTAATTTTGATCTATATTGAAAACTTTTCTCTTTGTAATAATATAGGTACGATTGTGTTGGACGTAATCCTAATTAGATTTTATTGTATTGTTAGTATTGTTGCGCTTTCTAATCATACAATGAAAGTAGATCGAGTTGCATGCTAAGCCAACGTCTAGGTAGGTACCGTATATTACCTACTTTAATTTTCTTTTTTTCTTTTGGCTTTCAGGAATGATATCTCATTAATTATATGACATCATTTTCAGAGCCGAAAAATAACTCCTCGAAAGAGGGTAAAATAGAAAACAAACGAAATATAATGTTCGAACAGAAAAACATTTGTCTAAAACTGAGAATTTTCTTCCACTCGGCCATAAATGGAACAAATTCATGTAATTTATTCTGGATATACCTAACGTCAAATAAATCTGAATTAAAGGTCATTGACCCGCATATATTTATTCAAATACATAATTCCGAAAACAGAAATAATGACAAAACTTGACCCGAAACGACCTTTATCGTGATCCTTGACTTTTTTTATTAATAAAAAACGATTCATAATATATTGTCGGGGTACCTACGCAGAGAAATTAAGGAAAGAGCAATAAACTTTATTTCAGATTTAAGTGGCGGCCACCATAGCGGCAATGCAATGAAAACTTTGGCTTGAAAGACCTGCATTTCTAACAATAACCTTCACTAAATGATAGTCTTTTCGCGACACATAACCACACGTCAGTTTAATAATACATAATCATAAAGTATGTACTGTAAGTAGTGTGTACATGTATGTATAAGGAAAAAAACATTCGTCAATTCAGCGGGTGACATGACAAGTCAAAAAAAATTCCAAATATTGTTTGGTCACTTTCACGCATGCGTAGTTCTAACTTTCACTAGTTGGGTGCGCTTGCGCCTTGTTTTGTTCATGGTTCACTGTTACTGTAGATGATGGAACAATGTCTATTTTGTCTTGTTATGTAAGACATGTGTCACGGTAGGTAAGTTTTCTTTTGTTTTTGATTGTCATTTTAGTGTAGATAAATTTTGTGTTGCTCTGGGTATGAAAGCGTGACAAAGGTTTCTGTTTTTCTCGTAAGCTAGCTTAATCGATTACTGTTTTGAATATTGCTATCGTAAAAGGTACTCTGTCAGTCTAATTGACTACTTCGTGATTAAATAAATTACCTTTTTAATTTTTTTTTTTACATAAATTATAATGTTTGTCAATTCGTTTATTCGTTAAGTTTGCATGCTTAATTTTAAGCAAATCATGTATGATCTCCTATGCTGTATTATTACCTATGTATACTAAATATATATATATATACTATTATTACCTTTATATACTATTTACGCAAATAAATAATCTTATCTTATGGTCAGTGAAAAGACAATCATTAAAATTTGTTTGTTGATCACAATATTTTCAGGAAATCATAATACTCGTACGATTTAAAAACTGCAGGTGCAGTGCAGTGCTGTGCTGTGCAGTGCTGGTATTTATTAGCAGATTTCTATCAACATTGAATTATAATTAGACCATTAATTACACGGTGAATTTCCTCCCATTTCATATTTACGGTTGTTAGAGATTATTATGTGTAATAATCTCCGCATGACGTGACCGTACGCTTTATTCCGCTTCTGCATTTAGCTCAACAAAAAAAAAAACTGCCAAGATAAGTTCGTGCAGTGTGCTTGCTTATTTCAGGCTTAATATTATTTCAGCAAATGTTAAATGTAGAGAAGTATGTTTCCTTCCTATTAAAATTGAAATATAAAAATGTAGTCTCACGTTTATGAATAAAGAAAAGAAAGAAAGTAAAAAAAATACAAGAAAAAGGGAAAGAATAAAAAAGGGTACATCTTACTCATAAATGTGAGGGTGTTATGGTTATTAATTTTTACACCCTCTAGGTATCTAACAGGAACTACTAGCTGTGCTACTGTATCTTCATTATGTTTTCAGAGCAAAAATGGGTAATTAAACGAATCATGATTTACTCGAACAGGTAACTTATGCATATTTTTTTAAGATTCATTTCACCTTCAATTATAAATATGCGTATAAGTATCCTCTGGGTATATTATTCTTCTGGAATGAAAGTACCGTTCGTATGTTCAAGATTTATCGGATCCATTTGAAATACAAAATATTGGATGTTTTTTAAAACTCTCCGATGGTAATTCCCACTGTGACCGTTGTTTTGTCATGCAAACATTTATTATTGTGATGTTTAAAATTAATTACTGTACTACATTTCTATAATCCTTATGTACTCGTATGTTAGCTAAGTGTACAAATAAACATTTTATTTATTTTATTATTTCATTCTCCTGCCCTTATCCCAATCTATTTGGGGTCGGCGCAACATGTCCTTTTTTTCCATACTTCTCTATTATTCGTCATCTCGGTAGTCACCCCCTTTCTAGCCATGTCATCTTTCACACAATCCATCCATCGTTTCTTTGGTCTTCCCCTGCTCTTATAGCCATCGACATTCATACTTAAAACTTTCCTCACGACATTTTCCTCACTCACTCACTCATTTATTTTATTATTTATTACGGTTTATTGTAGCTAGCTATGAAGGGAGTTATCGTGGATAAGCTATTTTCAATGTTCCAATAAAATTATATTTAAGTATTAAATCAAAAACTTTTTAAAGAATTTCTCCTAGAAAAATTTTCAACAATAAAGTAAAATATGTACAAGTATCAAGTTCCTTATGTACAACGGTGCATTAAATTATAATAAATAATTAATGCAATATTCATTCACATTCACACCGTATCTGTTATTCATTAGACGCAACCTTAATAGCTTCCTGTCGCACACAGCTGTCAATCACGCTTACATTAATCACTGCAAGCCAATTGTTGCCCTAATACATACACTTTCTATTGAGGTACATACTTAGAAGATAAAAAGTACTTACCCAAAATGTTTGCACAGTGGGCAACCGCAAGTGCAGCGAAGAGCAAAGAAAGCGTGAGTTTGACCGACATGTCGATCAGCTGTCACTGTCACGATGGAAAACGAACGAAAAAGTCAATTTATTTTATACTGCGTTTTATAAAGGAGCTAGGCTCGTGTGCTTGGAGAAGGCGACCGTCGCAAGCGTCGGCAATACACTGCTCCTTCCCAGAGATCTCGCTCCGGCCGTTTCACCTCGCTCACAATAGAAGGTGAAATTTAAATAAAGCATAACGCAGTATTATAACGACATGCATTAGTGAGTTGCATTGAGAAAGCGGCTGTCATCCATACTCCCCTAATTGAGCCATGTTTGTTTTAGTATTGAGGAAAACTACAGTATTTTGTATATAGGCATTTCAGTACGTACTTGGGTATAACGTAGGAACTCGAAACTTGTTTGTTCGCTTTCTCCCAGTCGTAATAAATGCTTCCATGTGTTTATAAGGCAAACAATAAAAGTGGTGACGGTGACTACGTCACTTGTAATAATGATAGTGTGTTTAAGAGAAATTTTAGTGTAGGTACTTACCCAGCTACTGTTAAGCACTTGTGCATAATTTTAGAACTTATATTTTATTTATAGAAGGGTTGTTTATTTGATAGTTTTTTTTTCATAGTATCTTGTAACTAAGAAAAAAAAACCGGCCAAGTGCGTGTCGGAAAACGCACAATGAAGGGTTCCGTAGTTGGGATGAATTTATCCCAAGAACAAACTTAACATTGTAGTTGAAAAACATGTTCTGCCATACATTCCAACTGTAAATGTAAGTTAGTACTCACAATATTGAGAGATTTACAATGTTATTTTAAGCCCACAGACTTCTTATAGGGTTTTCTGTAATCTACAGGTCTGGAGGCCTGGTCTGGGTCTGGTCTGGAAGGTCTGGGATCTATTTTCTGTATTTTGCAAAATTTTAAGCTTAGTAGTTTCGGAGATAAGGGGGAATTAACAATTTTCGTCTATTTTCATAAATAACTTTAAAACAATTTATTTTAAAATTATTAAAAAAAAATATTTGAGACTGTCATAGTAAGCCCGTTCATTTGATATGTCTTAATGTATAGTTTGCAAAACTTTTTTTTTTAATTTTCTTGTTTGCTCACTAAAAGTGACCCCCATACCTATTCGAAATTCGTTTATTTAATTTACCTGTCCGTGTTTGAGTGACAGAAATTGATAATGCGTACCAAATTTCAACTTAATCGGTCCATTAGATTCGGAGCAAATTGGCTGTGACAGACGTACAGACAGACAGACAGACACACGAGTGATCCTATAAGGGTTCTGTTTTTGTCCTTTTGAGATACGGAACCCTAAAAACTAATGAATAATATTTATAAATTGAATATTCTGGCTAGAAATATTATTTATACACTCGTTACTGCGATCGATATCAGCGTGAATGTAATTTACATAATTTGTTTTGTTTTTAATTCGGTAACCAAACTGTATTATAATCAATGTTAATTATGCGAAATCAATCTATATGTATAGTTGGCAACATGAGTCTATGAACACGATGGTACCTATAGTCTTTACTTACGTGATATAATATCATTAGAACGTGTCATTGACATTATACCAGAGGGCTGGCCTATTTATAGGCCAAAGTATCAGCATTGCCAACCAACGTGGCGACGCTGCCAGCCTTTTGGGCACTATTCCCATAGACAGCGATGGGGACGAATTTTTTGATGCCCTATGAACTCTTCCCCTTTTTTATTTTTACTATACAGGGTGTTTGGTGCATCGTTTGCCAAATTGAATTGGCCGAAAGAAGAGGTCATTTGCTATCGCTTCAGGCTCAAGTACTCATTTTTGGCCACACCGGTTTTTTATTACAACTTTCTAATTTTTATTTTGAAAAAATCCAAAACTCAGCATTAAAGCTTAAATTAAAAAAAAGTTTTAAGTGTAGTCGTCAAATTTCATTTTTATTTACATATGTACTGTTGTATGGCTCTATCAAATTTAAAATTACTTGCCAGTTACATCTAGTTTTTTTTTAATAAATCACAAAGTTTTTGGAAAAATAAAAAATGAACTTAAAACTCAACTTTAAATAGCTATAAAAAAAAAACTAAAAGCGATCGGGATCTTCGAATTATTTTAAAAAGTTCTCTAGTCTATCCCCTTTCCAACGGTATGTAATGTGTTAAAAAACTCTTTTAATATCTTTAATAATTAGCTAAATGTGTAGTCGAGACACATCAGGCTGATATTGGATATTACGTTTAAAACACTAGTTTTCGCATAAATTACATGCTATTAGTAGATAGATACTGTTATCTCACGTCTTACGTAGTCTCTTATCTCGTTCTTACATAGGGAACTTTCCTCGAAATTGAAAAAAAAATACATTATTACAAAAATAATCATTTATTAATAAGTAATTTAATTACATACTAATCTTACAAGAATTAGAATTTCTGCAAACAGAGTTGCCCTTATTATTAGCTGATTTGCCAATTTTCAGTGAAGACAGGTCTTTTGTTTTCCAACATGACGGTTGTCCCGCTCATTGGAGAATAACCGTCAGGGAGTACTTGAATGATGCATTCCCGGACTCATGGATTGGGAGGGATGGCCCTATTCCTTGGCCTCCACGTTCTCCAGACTTAACTCCGTTGGATTTTTACGTCTGGGGACGGGCCAAAGAACTCGTCTACGCCACGGAAGTTGAGACAAGAGATGATTTAGTCCAACGCATTGAGGCGGCTTTCATGACGATCAAAGCAGAAATGCGTTTACACACCACTACAGTTGAGATAAGACGAAGATGTCGCGCGTGCATACGCAATAGTGGTAGACAGTTTGAACAAGACTTGTAAGATTAGTATGTAATTAAATTACTTATTAATAAATGATTATTTTTGTAATAATGTATTTTTTTTTTCAATTTCGAGGAAAGTTCCCTATGTAAGAACGAGATAAGAGACTACGTAAGACGTGAGATAACAGTATCTATCTACTAATAGCATGTAATTTATGCGAAAACTAGTGTTTTAAACGTAATATCCAATATCAGCCTGATGTGTCTCGACTACACATTTAGCTAATTATTAAAGATATTAAAAGAGTTTTTTAACACATTGCATACCGTTGGAAAGGGGATAGACTAGAGAACTTTTTAAAATAATTCGAAGATCCCGATCGCTTTTAGTTTTTTTTTTATAGCTATTTAAAGTTGAGTTTTAAGTTCATTTTTTATTTTTCCAAAAACTTTGTGATTTATTAAAAAAAAACTAGATGTAACTGGCAAGTAATTTTAAATTTGATAGAGCCATACAACAGTACATATGTAAATAAAAATGAAATTTGACGACTACACTTAAAACTTTTTTTTAATTTAAGCTTTAATGCTGAGTTTTGGATTTTTTCAAAATAAAAATTAGAAAGTTGTAATAAAAAACCGGTGTGGCCAAAAATGAGTACTTGAGCCTGAAGCGATAGCAAATGACCTCTTCTTTCGGCCAATTCAATTTGGCAAACGATGCACCAAACACCCTGTATATTGTACATTAGAAAGTTGTTAATAAATTATTAAGTTTATTTATTTTAGATAATGGAAAAATAAGCAGTGAATTATCCAGTCATTATGAATAGAAGAGAAAAAATGCTCAAAACTCAATAGAACTAACTGGAATAGAATCAATTATGGCTTAATTTTTATGACATGTGGTACTGTTCTGCAACAGAGGGGCTTGTGGTTAAGTAGCAACAGCCGCACGGGTCGATCGATCAGGTTAACCTACGCTTGCCGGAGTCGGTCCGTGGATGGGTGATCTTTACATACCAAGACCCCTCCGTGCCTCGAAAAGCACGATAAGCCATTGGTCTCGGCTGTCATTCGTGGATCTTTCATTACGGGTCGTCAGAAGCCCGAAAGTGATAACCGGTCTTACAAGGGGTACGTATTACCCAGTAACTGGGTTGTGGAGGTCAGATAGGCAGCTGCATCCGGTTGGACTGGAAGCCAACCCCAACATAGTTGGGAAAAGGCAGATGATGATGGTACTGTTCTGCACTGTATATTCAAATACTCGTACTACTACTTCGCATGGTGTTTACGCTTTGACAAAACATCGAGATTTCTTTATTATAAATTATGTTTGTTTAACCTCCCGGAATAAATTCTCTAAGTGATGGTGGACACTGTATCAAAATCCCTTGCGTGTTTAGAAGAACAACGTGGTCACACGGATAGACACGAAAACCTTCTTTAATTTATATAAAAACTTTTTTACAAAAAAATACAACCGACTTCCAAAAACAACTACAAAGTGAAAAATAACTTTAATTTCGGAAGCCGGTGTCTAGTTAAATATATTTTCGTTTATTGTCACCGACTTCCGAAATGAAAGTTATTTTTCACTTTGTAGTTGTTTTTGGAAGTCCGTCGTATTTTTTTGTAAAAAAGTTTTTATTTTTTACTTTTTAGTTGTGGAACCTACCCCACACAAATTCTAATACCACTTGCAAAAAAAACTAGAACATCATCCATATAAAAGTGGGGAAAAATATGTATTATAGAAGCTAACTCAAAAACTACCTAAGCAAAGTTAATCAATTTTATATGGGACCAACTGTGATGTATACCCTCTCGAATAAAACAAAAAAAAACCAAATCGTTCCAGCCATCTTCGAGTAATCGGGGAACATACATAAAAAAAAGGTTCCGACGAATTGAGAACCTCCTCCTTTTTGAAGTCGGTTAAAAATGTAATATTAGAGATCTGATGGACTCTGGATTTGTGCCCGATTTATGGCAATAGACTTGCCCCCTATTACATGGAAAAACAACTTAAACATATCTGGCGAAATGTGGGTGTAAGGTATTCTCTGCCTAACCCTTTGTGGGGTAACAGGGCGTGATGTTATGTTATGTGTTTATTTTCTACTAATAATTATATCATGGAGAGCCAAGAGAGACAAAGAAAATTTACTAAAACACACAACAAACCATCTTGGATTTTCCTTGAAAAATATAGCTTTTCATTTAAATTTTTAACTAAAATACTTCACGTCATGAAGTCAAACAAAAAATAATAGCATGTACATAGAAAGCTAGTGTTATTCTGATTCGTCTGCATGTCGGTCTGACGGTGCACAGTCAGGTGCGCGTGCGCCACTGCCCCACTTGCGGGTCGTTGTCTTGAAGACGTTGTAGACCACGTTACGTGATAGAAGTGGCGATGGTTGCTAATTGTTATGTGGTGAAACATTTGGTTTATTGATAAAATAAAGTGGGAAAAGGCCCATAAAATCTTTAGACTTACCTACAAGAAGATTTACTTAAATCTTTAGGCAAAGGTCAGAATGCTTTACCTAGGAGTCTGTATAGTCCATCCATATGTTATCCCATCACTGGGATCAAATACAATTCTTGATAACTTAGCTATTCAGGACATAGGTAAGACATCAGTCTGTTAATTATTTATTCAGAAAATCATTCATAATTTATTGTATGTCATCCTATCGAGTAACCACAATAAACTAAATTCAATCGATTGCCTTTGCAATTACATTTAATGCACTGTGACGCACGTACTTCCAAGTTCATGAACGTGCAAGCTGTTGAAAGATAGGATATTTATCCTTTATTAGTTGCCAGCTATAAAAAAAGATTCGTGAAATTAACTTTAATTAATTCTATAATCATAATACTGGCCAGTTAGGGTAAAAAATAACGTAACTAACTTAAGATCGGGTATTTCCCGTAATTTTAAGAACGTTCGATTTCAAGCGCAGGCCACACTGGGAACGAAGATAAGTTCGTTTAGTTTCGCTCACGCAGCTACCGCGTGTTTGCATACTTCGGTTCGCACATACCGCGATTATGAACCGAAGTCAACGAGTGAAGCTAATCGAACTTAGCTTCGTTCCCAGCCACATAAAATACCTCTAGTTTCCGTACATTTTTGACAAGTTTTTTTACATTGATTGTCGCTGAGCTGAGATTGCGATTAAGTAGGTATATTTTGAACGTTTTTAATTACGGGAATTGGTCTTCAGTTATGCACGTATTATTTAGGTATGGTAAGGTTTCCTGAAAATCAATCAATGCCCAGCAGCAGCTACAGACAGCATCCTATTTAAAAGCGATCATTTCGCGAATACATGTAATTTTTTGTTCGGAAAACCGGAAAGCGCCATCTGTCGGTGCGACCACGTGTTCAGGTTCACCGAACAAAAAGTTCGAACGATCGGCGATCGTGTATTTCAAAGTCAAATAATTTATTTCAAATAGGCGCATAAAAGAACTTTTGAACGTCAAATTTTACAAAAACAAAAAAATAGAATTGTTTCTAGTCGCCCCTTCCAAAAGGTAGTTTTGTATGGAGAAGAATGGGCAAGAAACTCCACCGTTACTCTTTTTCAAACTGTTTTACAATATTTTGTATACATTAATTAAATCATTATAAGTGAAGACGACGCACTTAGAATAAAAATTACTATACCACAATGGTTTAAAGAATTTAAAATGAAGCAATGACAGATAAATTAATTATCTATATAATATACTCGTAAAACAAAGTCGGGTTTGTTCGAACAATTATAACTCGAGAACGGCTGGACGGAATTTCATGGTTTTTGATTTGTTGTATTTGTTTCCGTCCCGAATAGCAGAATAACTATTAAAAACAGGAAAATCCACAAAAAAAAATATGAAGAAAGTTAATTTACTCATACATGAAATTTGGACAGGGCAACCGCCTCTGTCGGGAATCTTTCATTCTATTTAGAATTCTAAATTCAAATTAATTTTATAATCAGTTGTTCATTTGTTTTCCCGCCGTTCGATTTGTTGTAATTTTGACAGGACAACGTCTGTCGGGTCAGCTAGTGTGATATAGATACATGATGCTCGCGCGACAATGATTTTTATTTTTTATTTACATAATATCCTCGCGTATGTACGATGAAGGGAAGGGAAGGGGCGGGGTAAGCCTTCCGCTATACATAACAAAAACCTATCACGAACATATGTATGGAATTTATTGAAACATAGCTTGATTCCGGACCAGCATACATAACTGTTTTTGTTACAATATTCGAACATACTTTTCGCCGTTTATAGCTTGCTAAAAAAAAAATTAAGACAGGCACGCGTAACTCATTAATTAGCAATAAACTCGATTCCTACCATATAAACATCGTTTATTGATTTAATCTTTATTTCAATAATGAAGTACGCTCGATTGGAGTTAGATAAGTATTAATATACTTCTTTTCTAGCTTCTGAGCAAATTAAAGCCAATTAGTTGCCAATTATTATAATATACTTCTTTTCTAGCTTCTGAGCAAATTAATGCCAATTAGTTGCTAACCTCATGTCAAGTGGTTAGATTGGCCTTTTATTTTGATCAATCAATAAAAAACTACAACAACATAATAACTACTGAAATTAAACTTGACTTGGTACGTTACCACTTAACAAATTTCATATGTGTTCATCTTACAGGTTTTTTTAAAAAAGAGAGTTACGTGGGAAGTTGAATCAACGTGTGTTTGTAGGAAGCAGTGGCCCAATTACAGAAGAAAGAAAGAAAAGTTGAATATCGATTATGGAGACCGCTTTCAATTGCCTTACTTGGCTTTCGAGTATTTTTATTGCCGCATATATTACTTACTATAAACATCAGGGTTCATATGATATGTACAGACACACCTTAAACGTTTTTCGTTGACTCCGTAGGTATCAATTATTTTCTGTGGTGTTGAAATATTTTATGAATAACCTAGATTTTAAATGATTTTTCATTTATTTTGTGAAAATTGTGTATAAGTGTAAATATGTATGTAAACACTGTCTCCGTTATTCATAAAAAACTAAACCGCTCTACAAACCTATTTTAGTTCTTTCTTCTCTTCTTCTTATTTCTTTCGAAATATGATTTGAGTTTGAAAGAAGAAGACAAAAAAACTTTTTTTACAAAAAAATACAACCGACTTCCAAAAACAACACTATAAAGTGAAAAATAACTTTAATTTCGGAAGTCGGTGTCTGATTAAATGTACACTTCTGGACACATCTTTTGGCCCACCTTGTATTTTCAGTTTCGTTTGGTCCTAGCTAAAATTTTATATTAGGTCGAGCAAAAAGTTTTTATGCAGTTTTGAACCTGGCACATTCACAATTTCATTCAATAGTCTTTTTTTGAATTTCGAACACAGAATTTAAAGAAACAAAAGACAATTTGGAGCCTGTTTGTTGGTATCAAACAATCGAATACGAAGAAAACTTGGTTTTATTGGTTTACTTGGATTTAATTCTTGAAAAAGTGATTGATATCTTTGGTTTTGCAACAAACATTACTTATTCTTAACATTAAGGTGAGGTTCTATCAATAATCTTTGGATACTTCACCTGAAGTCGCCGCCCAAGCTGTGGCACTTATTCAGGCCGGACACAGCCAAAGAAACGTGAGTGCTCAACTTAATTTAAGTCGATCTGCGGTCCGAAATGTTTATTGGAGGTACCTAGAGACTGGCGGCTTTGTTCGTCGCCAAGGAAGGCCACGATCTCGGGTCACAACTGAAAGGCAGGATCGATTCATCGTGACGACCAGCATGAGAAATCGTCACCTTACCTCCATTGAGATACAAAACCAACTTCGCGACTTCCACGGAGTATCTGTGAGCGCTGGAACTGTTCGGAGAAGGTTAAAAGAACGCGATATGGTACCACACAAGCCAGCTAATGGCCCCAAACTAACGCGAGCCCACCGAACAGCGCGCCTTCATTTCGCACGCAGTCATTTAAATTGGACACAGCAAGATTGGAGCCGTGTACTCTTTTCTGATGAGTCTAAAATTGTGTTACATGGCAATGATGGAAGGAAGAAGGTCTACCGACGTAAAGGAGAGCGTTTCGCACAATGCTGCTTTGAAGAGAGGGTTGCTTATGGCGGTGGCTCATGGACTAACTGGGGCGGTATATCCGCGAGCGGCAAAACTCATCTTGAGGTTGTTACAGGACCACGGCTGCCAACATTAAATGCTGAAAGGTACATTCGTGAGTGCTTAGAACCTCACGTGATACCATACGCGGACTATATGGGCCCAAATTTCCTTTTTATGCATGATAATGCAAGAGCCCATGCGGCCGGCATCGTCAGGGAATATCTTCGGGATGTGAACATCACAGTTATGGACTGGCCAGCCAGAAGCCCAGACATGAACCCCATTGAGTACATGTGGGACGAGCTAAAAAGACGTGTTAGGGCTCGTCAGCCAGTTGCCCAGACGATGCAGGAGTTGAAAACTGCCATAGAAGAGGAATGGGAGATGATCCCTCAAAATTTCATAGAGCGGTTGATAAACTCTATGCCTAATCGTATGAGAGCTGTGGTAGATGCCCATGGAGGCAACACGCGTTATTAAATTAAACCTTTATTTGATAAAACATGTTTTTTATTTAAAAATCAATTGCCTTTAACAAGGCGCATATCCGACTTGTTAGGCGTAGCTCCATGTCGTATGGTATTCTGAATTCAAATTTAAAACATTACGATCGAAAAAGATGGTAAAATGTATCAGGTTTAAAACTGCATCAACAGTTTTTGTTCAATCTAGCAATCATATTTCGGTAGGGGCCATCGAAACCTAAACTCTAAGGTGGGCCAATAGATGTGTCCAGAAGTGTATTTTCGTTTTTGCCACCGACTTCCACAGAGCACTTGCCACAGAGTTCAAACAAAAAAAAATTAATCCAAATCGGTCCAGCCATCTTCGAGTAATCGGGGAACATACATAGAAAAAAAAAAAAAAAAAAAAGGTTCCGACGAATTAATAACCTCCTCCTTTTTGAAGTCGGTTAAAAAACTAAAATAGGTTTCTAGTGTTTAAGTTTTTTATGGGTTTGTACATAAATTAATGACTTGAGTGAAAACTAAAATAAACTTACTAATAAATAAAATAAATATAAATAAATATGTTTTTGGACATATCACACAACGCCATCTAGCCCCAAGCTAAGCAACCTAATGCTTGTGTTATACATTGATTACATAATTTATTATCTATACCTAATTTAAAAAGTCCAAGAAACTTTCACTTCTATTTATAAATGCATGTAACAACTAGGTATACATAACTAAACAAAATACATACTCATATTACACACAAACATATAACACAATACAATATAATATGGTGCCGTAAAGGTTACAGCATGGACCCGCTAACTCGTGTATACGTATAACAAGAGTGGTCAGAATTCGATCCCGTCCACTTTCTCTGCGGGAAAGTGACCACTCATAGACCAAATGCCAGTGGTGACCGACCCGACTGGTTTAGTATGGACGATGAGAATTGGCCACTGAGTCGGTTGGCTATTTTGGGAATAAGGATATTATGTAAATTATTACTAAAGAGCAAATACTTTATTTTTGTATTTGAAACGAGATTGAACTAAACTTTTACCTGTTTGAGTTGATTTTCATTTAATTGTATAAGTTTTTTTTCTTATTGGCTATTCAAATGTATGTAAAAACAATACACAATATTTTTGGTGTTCAAGTCTATAATATTTTTTTTTTATAAATTAACGAGTCGGTAGTGCAATAAAGTAACTCGATGCATATATTCTCTGGAAAGAAAATGAAGTAAAGTAGATCACACATTATGTTATTTATTTTATTTGCTTAAAAAAGACATTTTATTCGCTTAATCAATAATTTAATTTTCTTTTGCATAGAAAACTGTTTTTGGTTAACATGCAAATAATTCTATAGTTTGGTTTTTATTCCGTGCTTCCAAGAGCTTTAAAATGAATTTGTTTACGCCAATCCGTAGCGTCATTATTATAACGGAGAGCATCGTTCTGTACGAGACGTTTCTGGAAGTTATACGAAGAAATGAAACGCATGCCTGAGAAACAATCACCGTTTCTTAATTTCCGTGGAAACGTTGCAACATGTGTGTAGTATTGATTTAGTTATGTAAGGTTTTGTAGCGAAAATATTTGGATAAGAAAAAATGCCTTCAAATTTAAGTAGAAAATTAAAAAAAATGTTTAGTTTTAATAAAGTATCGTGATTACTAACTGTTGGTACAATAAAATAACGCTTGTACACACAAAAAAATACGTCAAGAAATTAAAAAAGATACAAACAAACAAAAACAACTGCATCCGTCAATTAACCTAGCGAATCGTTTTCACACCCCAAAAAAGCTCACATTAAGTGCCTATCATTTCCTACACAAGTAACGCTGTAATCAACACTTCGAATGCAGACTTTACTTGACACTGAATTCTACATACCCGACCAACTGCGTCTCTGCTTTCACCTATCCTTCACCGTTCGTACAAGAGTGAAAGAGAGGTCCAACGGGCAGTTTTCCTTTCTCACCCACTGTTATACGTCACTGCACATTTCTCCCGGAGCGACTCGAGGCTTACAACAAATCAGTGTAGCTGTTACTACGGTGTCGTCTGCGTTTTTAGATCCGTAAAGTGTGAACTCTTAATATTGTAATATATATTGTACTCGTAATATAATATATTGTATTTATTAGAACGTGATCGTGTTTGATTATATTCGAGTGTTGAATTATTTGATTGATTATTGAAGTTTTGAACTAGAAGGTAAGATTCTGTTTTTAAATTTTGGTTGTTTTTCTATCCAATATTTATGATAAGATGACATTTTTTTGGAAACAATTTTTTGGTATCAATTTTTTAACACCAAATAAAATATTTTATCATTTTTTAATTCCAACATATATTTTTCCATCAAAGTAAAGTATAGATAGGAAGAAAGTTCAATAGCAAAACATACATATTTATGTAAACACGCATGCATAACTTCTCATGTGTCGGTGCAATGCGCAGTGGAAAAGACTTCAACGCGTTACTAACTCAGCATTGTACGAAAATTATGTTTTCCAACTTAGACATTTTATTTACGTGTGTTACTTAAAATATTTAGTGAATGCAGGCTGTATTAGAGAAAACATTGTAGATGTCATAATTAGAAGTTATATGCAATATATACTTAGGAATAGTAATAATGATATTTATAACAAATAATCGACACTCCTATATTGTCTCTTAATATTTGCAGGCAGGGAGCCAGTCTTCAGGATGAAGCTCTCCCTGGTTTTTGAGTTGCTTCTAATATTCATACTCTTGGCCTTTGCCGCGTCGAAGAGCGTTAGTAAGTATCCTGGACTATACATCACTAACTAATAAATAATCATATTCACATTAGTCAAGCTTCAGAATTTAATTTTCCAACAAAAAATTGTGTACCTATGATTGATTGCTGTCGTGTCCGTACCTCGAACGCACTATTTATACACACAAACAGTCAATTAAACGTATCAACATTTTGTGTGCCCAATACAACGTATAGGTGTCCTTTAAAAAAACTGTGAAAGTCATCATCAAATTTTTTGTGCTGAATGGCTTTCAAACATCGTGTAGCGTGTTACGCATTGATAATTTTTTTGCTAACGAGATGGACACGTGAATACAATGTATTATTTGCTGTGCTGCATATGTCATATGTTTTTCACCGATGTTTTATAAAAATGTTTCATAATTTGTTCAAGATTGTAATTTACACTTTGTATGGAAAGTGTTATATCTATTGACAAAAGCAGTTAATTACTCACAATGCTTTACAACGATACAGTTAATATTTTTTCAGTAATTAATTAAATCAAATCATAATCAATCGAAGACTAAGCTTATAATTAATCAGAAATGAAATTTATCTTAAATACCTACATTATAAATAAAACAACGTAATTTTTAAATTAAAATTTCGCTGTGTGAACAACAATAGCAAATTATTTTTGAAAGCGATTCGACAATCAATCGAGAAAATTTACTTAATAAGCGTTACTTTCAGGAAAAGAAAAGAACAATGTGAAGAAAGGGATCCAGAACAGGAATGATGATGACAAAATTGACCAGAACGACATCAACAAATACTGCAAATGCGTGGAGTCATATTGCAACTGCTGTCGGGAATTTAGACTGCCTGTTGTTGAACTACATGGACCAGGTAATGCCTTATTAAGTATCTGATAAAAGACAAAATACCCATTTTACTAAGACTAGGCAACACGCGTTGATGGATTTTTAAAACTCGGCTCTACGCTGAAAGTAGAAAATAGCTAGCTTTTATTTAGGTGTCGCCTAGTGTTAGTGAAAATGGGCATTAGAATAGTATAGATATAGTGTCTGATTTCTAAACTCATCCCGTCTTATTACAAAACAAGGTTCATCTTCAAACCCAGGTTTAAACCATGGACCCTTTTCTGAATTTCGAACTTTATTCCGACACATTAAGTGGTCAGTTTTACAAAACTGACAACTTAGTACCGGACTAAGTTGTCAGTTTTATATAAAGAACTGTATTTCTATCAGAGCTAGGTTCTTTTTACAAAAACTGGCTCGATGGTTTAAACCATGACAGAAGAAAAACCTTGTTTTGTAATAACACCGATCAGGTTTTACATGTAGTCAGTACTACTTATCAATATCGAAGGCGATACTCATGACTTAAGTGAAATCAGTCGAATAATATTTTAATTATCGATACTGTGTCGTATTTCCAACTCAAATTCATTTAGGAAATTGAACACAACGCGCCAGAAGACGGCGCCGGCGCCGTCTTCACAATAATTATTCATAGACGTAACCAATTTCACATTTCTGTCCTCCTTCCGTTTAGTAGCTTTAGTTGCTAACGAAGAAAATAGAATTTTCTAGAATGTTCTTTTACGCATTAAAAGCTGTTATGTAATTTCATTCATGAGTTCTGAACTACTCGTAAAAGTAAGACAAGGTCAGTTACAACACTTGCACTGATGGTAAAGTCCGCAATATTGATCTGACTCATTTCCAGTATGGAACAAACTTACCGGATCTTTGACTTGGAAATTACGTTGAAGCTGACGAAATCTATGAAAATACTAGCTGACCCGTCAGACGTTGTCGTGTGAAAATTTCAATTTCTATTTGTTTTCTTATTTTTTTCTCTTTTAAACCACCCCTGTATTAGAGCAAACAAAAAAATAAAAAAACAAAACTGTCAAGCCGTTTTTGAGTTTTAGCGAGACTAACGAACAGTAATTGATTTTTTAAACACATACATAAGAAGATTTAACTGTCAGTAGTTTAAGATGAAATTTCACCTTTCATTACAAATTAAGAAAGTGGTAATAAACGTTGTTACAATCATGCCAGATCCATATTAATTACTGTACTAATATTAGTTAAATATATTTTGTATTCTTCCAGGATGCGCCTCCTTGATGTACCTTAACGGTGACAAAATGTCCGTGTCGTTGAGTTTCGGAAAGAAGGTCATAACAAACCGGACTCTGTCGAGTAAGTTTTTATGTTTAGTTTCACTTTTGATTGTAGGCTCTTTTTTTATCGTGGAGAAATGCTCATGCATACTGCACTACCACGGGGATATAGTGCAGTTATGTGGGACTCTAACCCATTAAAACTCCACGGTGTCCTCCTTTGCCGCTTACGGTGGGAACACGGGTACGCGTTAGCACTCATCCGTGAACCCGCCGCGGCTGTCCGTCACCGGACCGCCCTCTGCGGAGTACTCCCCATCACCGGCGCACCAGAACAAATTGCACGCCCTGACCACCCCAGGGACCAAACTAGCACATGGACGCCAGACGACCCCGTGTCTGGGCACCCTTGGTCCCCCTGCTTTGATTATAGGCTGCTGAGACTTTTATGGATGCCATAAACCTCATGTCTCTAACGTCGGCTAGAATGAGATTACTGTGCTTCGACACAGTGATTTATTGCAAATTATAATTTACCTAATATTATGTTTTTTTCATAGGCCGCAAACCCAGCCCTGTCTGCATGCCACTGCCAGGCGGTGTGTCCAAGTTTTGTGGACGAGTATACAACATCGCCAGAGCTGGTGAAGAATTCAGAGCTTGTCTGGGCTTAGAGCTTCAATCGAAGAGTACAGTGGAAGCTGCCGTTCGAGTTTCCTGCTTCAAATTTGGTCCTAGAGGCGTGACCTCTGAGCCAGCTGACCCATTGCCTTTAGTCCCTCAAGATGAGAAGTCTGAAGACGATGATGATGATGATTATGAAGATGATGCATTTGGACTCGGTGCCGAAGAAGATGATGACGATGACGACGACGATGATGATGATGATGACGGTAGGTGTCCTATCAACAACTTCAAAACTAAACTATACTAAGGTAAAATAAATGAAGTTAAAATAGTGAATTAACAACGGTCTTTTATATTTTCCAGGTACACTCGACGCCGTCAACGACGTAGACAGTGCCGATTACACAGGGTTCAGTCTTCTCGGAGAAGATATATTGGGAGACCTGTTTGGATCCACTGGTGTAAAGAAACCGAACAAGAATAAAAAGAAGCAAGCACCTGCCCCGTCTACAACGACAACCACTACCAGACGACCTCGGCCCTCACGAAGGCCTTCAAGGAGACCTGGTACCAGGACTACAACACCACGCCCAAGACGTACTACTACTGCAAGAGTAACTAGACCTTCCGCTGGAAACAGACGACCAACTCGCAGACCTAACAGGAGACCGACTAGGAGACCAACTACGGAAAGTACTTCTACATCAATCCTCACAACAACAACCACTACAGTTAGTCCAAGCTCACCAGTAGTATCAAGTTCAGTTACTGCTGCTATTCAAACAACAGAACGTAGTTCAGCCATGAGTACTATTCAAGAGCAATCACTTGCACCAGTTTCTATGATGTCTGAGAATCCCATGTCAATATTACTGCCCATTGCAACTACTCCTAAAAGTGTAACCGATTTTGAAGATCCTGGTCTAGAAATGTCATTAGCACATATCACTGGTCAATTATCTGCGTTGCCTGTTACGCCAATGATTTCAAATGAAGGAAAAGATTCAAACGTGATGAACGAAGAAAAAGAACCGGCCAACTACGAGAAAGTGATTACAATTACCCCAAAAACACCGTCAACCATTTCTTTCATTCCTACTTCTGAGGAAGCTGTTAACGATGACATGATTCAAATTGTACAAAGTCTTGACTCCGCCTCCGCAGAAACCATGCCTGAAAGAGAAACGACATCTGGAGACGAAAGTAGAGCTTATCTGTACCAATTTGGTGCTCCCGTCCCAGCAAGTTATTATGATGGTCTCACCGTACCTCAGAAAAAGAATAGGAACAAACAATTTAACATGCATGATTTAGATGTACTTAATCTGGGTCAGATCGGAGAGACCTTGGGCGATGAACTGGGAATATTTGGTAAAAATAAGAGACAACATAGAGACAACAAGGACACGAAAGTTCATGATGAAAAGGATCACAGCAATGACTACAACGACTTTGTTGATGACTTTAGTGAATTGGCTTTGATGATGAGGAAGTCAAATGACAATAAGAACAATAAAAATAAGAAGGATAGAAGAAGACAGAATAAAATGATGCGCGAATGGTCACAAGTATGACGTCATTAGTCAGGCTAGTTTCTAAGTAGCTCTAGACATTATTTATTTTTGTACTTTAACTTATTTATTGTGTGTGTTGTAAATAGCAAAATTTTGTATGAGATAATTTATTTTGCATGAATGAGTAAAAACTTTTCAATTTAATGTCTTTGTTATTAATCCAAATATCATAAGTACATATCCCATGATGATTGAATATTATAAAATCTGAGTTATTCGTTGGTAAAACGTATTTCTTTGCATCAGTTGATTCAGCTGATTGTGTTCTGAGTTAAATGAAATAATTATTATAATAAATAAAAACAAAACCTTTCAAACGGCCAAAAGCAATAGAAGCAATCACTGATTGTTGTGATCTAATAATGACTATTATTTGTTACGTTCATATTTACTAAAGAACAAAGTTAGGTATATTGGATGCAGTAATAAATACAAGATCAGCCAAACAAAGATGACATCATATTGATGTTATAGTCATTTGTTGTACAATGGGAAAGATACTTCAGCAGTGGTAGGTGTATTTTAATCTACCTCTACTGCAATAGTTTTTCTAAAATTAAGCAGTAATGCTAATGTAATTTCAAGAGGCGCCCAGAAATAACAACAAATTGTTAAAATATTAATGAGATATTCGCAGAATATTGCAATTTCCTATAATTGGTTCATGAAAGAGGCACATACTCCTGATATATGTTTATTAAGTTCAGTTACGTTTATGAAAATTTACAAAACAATTGATCATATCCATAAACACCTTCACACTACCTAACATGTATCTATTGATATTAAAATCATTAATACTTTAACTGTAATGTTTCGCTTCATTACATGCGTGCACTCAATACATTATGTAAAATCATAGTCATTGATGCATAGTCAAATAATATTCAAAAAATGTGTTAAACGTAATATTTCTAAACAGAACAAAATCAAGTAAAGTTAATAAATATTTAATAAGCGTACGCAAAATGTTAATTCAAATTCAAACTTCATTATGAATATTTCAAACTATATTTTCTCATTTTTGTGTTCAGTTGGTATATGGATAAGACGTTTGATAATCCATTGTATGTTACTAAAATTATATAAATAATAAAAATATTATCAATAAATAAATTAAGCATATGCGGTGACTTATTGCACAATCACTTTCATTACTCAGCTTGCACAAACATTAAATAATATACGTTAATGTAATTTATCTATACCAATTCTATTCACGTATCTATATCGAAAGTACCAACGCAACATAATATAGTTTTAAATTTCAACTTTCTCTCGTACTGACATTAAAATTTAAAACTTGTTCCTGTCACTGACTGTACAGCTTTAAATAAACATTGAATGTTTAGTGGTCGACCGTTAAATACTCCCGGTTACTTGCTACGCCTACAATCCGTAATGAGGAGTCAGGCTTAACTGTTCAACTTTACTTTTATTGCTCACAGAAAATGGGCCCTTCAGTAAAACTATTTATATTGCTAATGATATCCACCTACCATTTGGGATTCGGTGAGTGATTATCTTACAAAAATAATACTACTTAAAGAAAAATCTGAAATGTATTATTATTTAATTTATTAAATTTTTTCCATATTAAATACATTTTTAAATATTTCTTAAAAAATATTTAAAAAAACATTTTAAAATATAAAAAATAGACAGAAACCTCCTCATGATGTGAGCCGTGTTATTATTATTATTACATTTTCTTCCAGGTGACAAAGCGTATAAAGTAATAAAATTCAAAGTGCCTCAAACGATATGGAGGGCAGCGTTCCAGCCGACTCCCGTACTAAGATCTCCAGTTACCATTACTGTGCCTATAAACGTTCAGGATGAAGATATCGAAGACGATGTCAATGAGATTGAAGATGGGGTTCAAAATGAAATAGAAAACGAAGTTCCACCAGTCGCTGACGCTGTTGTTGAGACTGCCAATGTAACTGCAGTCCTACAGGATCCAGTACCAGAAGTCAGTACTGCAGCACCAGTTGCACAGAACCCAGTTCTTCAAGATGGAATAGCGAGTCAACAACCCGAGGGAGATGTTCCTGGTCAAGTCATAAGATTCCCTTGTGCCTGTCGAAGTAGACAGTGTGGATGTTGCACAGGCGCTCTTATGGACCGATTCAGAATGAAAGCGTGTGGAAACATCACCTTTATACCAGAGGACTTTGTATTCGACGTGAGGATGAGCATCAACAATAACACTGTTGTGCGACGAAGAGTTTCAGGTGAGAATAAACATAACTCGGTTTAAGAAAGTTTCTAGTCTTTTGTTTTGAAACATAGTTTGGAATACAAATAAGGTTTCTATGTAACGAAGTCATATGTAGCTATTTAAAATCAATGACATAAGACAAACGTGTTAATAGAAAGTCATTTCAGCCAGCGACCCACCGCCAATATGCTTCAATCCTAGACGAGCTCCATTTGTTCGAGTTTGTGCCGAAATATCGAATATACAAATCAGAAACAGAAACGCTCATGCCTGTTTAGACATCAATGCAGATATTGGAGGATTTCCGGTTTACTCAGCGTCCTTCAGATGTTTCAGGTAATATTTAAATACTACCCAACCGACTTATAAGCAAAAATCATCTAATAAGAATCTAAATATTTGTCATCTTTACAGACTTGGAGCGTCTGGAGTACAGACAGGATTAAAGCCGAGACCAGTTTCATCAGGACCGAAACCAGTCAGTCTGTTCGGCAATAGCAACAATGACGACGATGGTGGTGGTGGTGGCTTCTTAGAAAACGCCGCTGGCAACGTTTTCGGTGGAGACGGCTTATTCGGAGGTGGAGGCTCTAGCGACGACGGCCCTTTCGGTGGAATCGGTGACGCATTTGGAGACCTATTCGATGGCGACTCTTAATCAATTGTGATTGTAATTTACTTACCAGTATTTTAGTAACGTACACATAATTTATAATTTAGTTAAGTTTATTTATTGTTACCAATAAAATGTAAAATACCTACATTCATAAAGCTGAGAATTTTAATGAAATTTATGCTAAAGTGAATCAATCTGAACTCAACGTGAAAGTGTAAATAATGAGATAAACAGATCTTTCTCTGCACATGTTGAACCGGTTCACTGTTGTGCATGTGAATTGGAGTGTCGGGCTTGTTCAGACGATAGGCGCGCGCGCAGATTCGCGCCACAAAGTCAAGGAAAATGTATTTAGTGATTTTTTTATTCGCGGCATTTTGTCTACAAAATATACAAGGAGGTAAGATTCTTCAATCACTAATTTCTTTAAATCTAATTTCCATATGTTAATGAATGAATGATATTTATTTGCAAGAATATAGGTACATAAGTTCTTAACATCTCATGGGTTTCACTATACTCTGCATTTCATCCGTACAAATATTTATATTTTTTTTTATTTAATTAATTCTAACAGTGAAACTTTTTGTTGCAGCAACGATAGAAGATCATGTAAACAAAACAGAAGTGTCACAATACATAGATGGTATGGAAGTTCCAGACGATTTCCTGTTAATGCTAGATCAGTTACGGAGTAACTCTTCACTGATGGCGACCGCGTTGTCTAGACAGAACCAGGAAACTCAGAACGGGACCTCTTCAAACAACAGGAGATGTGTTTGTGACAAGGGTATCTGTAAGTGCTGTACTGGTTACTTCTTGGATTTGCTGAAGCAGAAGGCTTGCATGCGAGTGACGTATCACCCGGGAGACTTTGCTTTCGATGTGGCCATGTCGCTCAACAACAGGGTGCTCTATGAGAACTCTTTGTCAGGTGAGCAAACATTTATAGTATTCGACTATGTTAATTGTGTCGTTAAAAGTACAAAGACCTGTAAATCTTCTTATTTTTAATTTTCGAGAAATAGTTTTCTTATAGAAATGATAATGATGATGGCAGTTTTATTATTCATGAAAATACTTGTTATAATACTGAGGTGAACGTAATAAATTATCTGAACAAAAAATCCTAATAATGGCAACGAACCCAATTTTAAAGAAATATTAAAATGTTATGGAATATATTTCAACAAATCATGGGTAGCTCTATCTATGCAAGGAAGAAAACGCAGTAACTCCCGTACAAATTGCTGGGATTGACTTATTTTTTTAACCAAAATCGCAGACTCCATTCAGTAGCTTTATCTAGAATTTGTGTTATTGTGTAACTAAAAAAAAATGCTTTTTTCAGGAAAGAACCCCAGACCAATCTGTATAAGTCCACCAAGAATCGACAATTTAAAAGTGTGCGCAAAGTTCTACAATGTGTTCTTCCCAGGACGTAACTTTCACTTCTGTTTGGCAATGACAGGACAGTGGCGCTCGTTCGAACTCTTTAATTTCGCTTTTGACTGCCTCCGGTGAGTGAAACGACTATTTATCGACTAAAGAAATTAACCATACTTTCTACTTGTTATGTGGTAGCTGTAAACAAGTTGCGTGGTTATAAATCTTAAGAACACAAGGATTAAGCTTGCCTTTGTACAGACGCCAGCATATCAAGCTACTACAATCTGTCAAATTTCTTAATAGATTTTCATCTTTATTCGCTAAAGCATTAGGTTCAAGGTTGATTGGGAAAATTTGACAGTTTCGGGTGGCTTGACCTGCTGGCGTCTGTACATTTCAATAGGTCTATATTACGTTGTTTCAATCAACTCACCCTATCGCAGTTGCGTTGCGTTGTTTATAACTATTACCCAGCATAAAGGGATTTCTAGAGGTGTACGTTATTCCTCTGTTAAAAGTGCTTATTAAGCACATTATCCTGTGCTACAAAACAACGATGTGTTCGTTTAAGTATTGTAAATACTTTTGTAAAAAAAAAAAAAACACATTCTTGACTCGACTCCTTCTCGTAAATAGGTTAATGTGTACGGAACGCTCGCTGTGACTAACTCACAAATCTTTGATGTTTCTGTTAAATGTACTTTCTTATTTATTGCATGTATGTAAATAATTTTGTACATTAAATAAATAATACTTTGTCTGCAAATAACTGACGTACACAGAAATAATCATTAAGAGGGTCATTTACCTCGAAATCAATAAGTGCCTATTCAAAGGGTAGTTTTTAAGAATAAAATTGGATTATCCTGACTTACATAATAATATTTCAACTGTCCGCTAAAGCTATCTTGGAAGAAAAAATACACAAGCAATTTTGATACTCGGTATGTACAGTCAACAAAAGAGATATCTAGGAAGGGCACACCAACACATTTGTAAGTGAATTGCTTCAATTTTGTATATATTACTTTGTTTTTGCACAAAATTGTATATTTTCACGAAATTGAACATAAAGCAATTCACACACAAATACACAAGTACACCCTGCCTAGATTATCTCCTGTGTTGACTGTACATTTATTTAGTGTTGAAAACAATCTATTATCATATCAAATCTCCTTGTGTTAAACTTCCGTCAGAGCTTCAAAGTCTTCGTACCCAATTGGGATGGGTTAATGTCGCAGCCATACTTTTCCAATTCTGTTCATATTTTAACTTGTCCAGCTGGTCACCAACGTTTCTTAGGCCTGCCTCGGTGACGACACCCAATAAAATAAACTATTCTATCCTCAGGATGGGAGCCAATGGGATAGCGATGGTGAAGCCGTACGACGATGTGGGAATCCCGATAGCAAACCCGCAAGGAGGAGTGGACGCAGTGGTGGATGCAGGAGAGGATGACATCGAAGACTATGACGAGAACGTTGTCAGATCGATACTAAGTCTGTTCGACCGGTGAGGGGAAAATGGAGAAGATTCTGGTGTTTGTGAATGTGAATAGGAGAAGCGTTATTTATTAAATTATTTATTTTGTATACTTTGTTTGCTCTCAACCTGCAGTATCACATTATTATGTCAAGCTATTAACGTTCGGAACTTAACATCGTGAGGAAACCGGAATGCCTTAGAGATATTTCTCGACGGTATGTGAAGCCAAGTCAGAGGCATATGGCATTGGCGGCGTAAAAACTCTGACACCAGGTCAGTCACTCGAAAAAGAAAGAAAGAATGTTCGGCAACTTTAAGTACTGTATGTCGATTTTCAGAACTACAGCATAATATCACAGTCTACAGTCGTCCGACGAGAGCCCGAGCTGCATACGAAGTTTACTGAACTTCGTACCTATGCAGCTCGTGCTTCGATTCTTTATCACAATACTGATAGTATTGTGACTTCAATAAAAGTTTTGTAGATAGCAAACTGAAATTTAAAGTATAATAATAATATGAATGTAAAAAGCAGAAAGTGCTATATAATCCTTAGAAGGAATCCGATTTTGTAGACAACAATTCTCTACCTCATGGCAGTGGCTAGTTTGACTTCGTAAACTTCCTAGTCGCTCCATACAGGGGGCCAACCACCACCTCTTAAAGCAGTATTATTTTAATGTTACTTCAGTGTGAGAAAGAGATGGAGCTATACAGGACGTCTAGCTCCATCTCTTTCCCACACTCCTGTAAGATTAAAATAATACTGCTTTAAGAGGTGGTGGTGCTCCAGATTCGAAGCAGGTCATTAGTTAGGAAAATTGCTATAGTTTATCGTCATCACGCAATACAAGGTGACTACAAAATGAGTAGGTACGACAATGCCATCGCGTTTGCTGCATGTGTTAGATATGTAGGTGCTGCAGGCCACTATGGCTACAAATGGACTGATTATCACAGAGCACAGTTCGATTTCTGGTATTCAGACTGCATATTTAAATAATTTGATTACCACTTAAATGTCGCTCGGCGATGCAATAAAATAGAAAATGCGGAACCGGGTAGTCAAAGAATATCAAACTCTAGCGTAAACAAAACCATGAGATAGAAACGTTACTCATTTATTTATAGATTTTTAACTTATTTAGGTTACAGTCAAAAGTCTTAATCGGTCAAAAGTACCTACTTTTAACTGAAAAAATCAGGCAAAAGTAATTTTGACTGAATACGTTGGTCAAAAGTGGTATTGTCTGAAAATTTGTAGTTAATAGTGATTTTAACTGATAATAATGTGGTTTTAGGTGATTTTGACTGACGCTCATAGTCAAAACCACTTTTAACCACTAGATTATCAGTCAAAATCACTTATTATAACTACTGAGTATGTAATAAAAGATTTTAAAGGTAAGGATGTTGTAAATTCGTTTATTACGAAGGTTTAGGTTAAAGTTTAGATATTTAATAAAAAGAAGGTGTAAGAGTACATATTAAAAAAAAAATTACTTTACAATAATCACAATTACGTTAATTCTTTTTGAATCATTATTATCGACTTTATGTCGACCACCTTAACTTTATAAGAGTTTTGACTGATAGAACCAGACAAAACTATTTATAACGAAATTAGTCAAAACTACTTTTAACCAGCTCCACCTAAAATTAGTTTTGACTATAATTTCAATCAAAAGTCCTATTGTCGAGAGCTTACAGTCAAAAGTACTTTTGACTGGTTATGAGTTTTGACTGCAACATATACATTATGGTTACTTCTTCCCATGAACATAAACGAGGCAAAAGTAGTATGTAAAGATCGTAGCAGGTAGCGTTCTATAGTTTCTGCCTACCATGGGAAGACGGCATGAGTTTATGTATGTATGTTATTATAGACTGTCGTATAGAGCTGAAGCATAATTTTGGTTGCTTAAATGTTTCAAGTATAACCCCAGAACACCGTAGGAACAGCTGCTGGTGGCTTCTTCTTTTCGAGTCGATGGCAAACTAGATATTATTTTAGATGAGTTGGGCCCAGTAGTGGCGTTTTTTAGGTCCTCAGATATGCAGGTGTAAGAGCACTCAGGACATTCCAATATATGGAAAATGGTTTGGTAAGGAGCACTGCATTTACAGTGGGTATCGGTTGGGTGAACAATCCCCCATTTCGCTAGATTGTGCTTGCAGCGGCCTAATATGGGTCCGCAATGGATTTATAGAGGCATGAGGAACAGGGTGTAAAGTTCACTCATCCTCTATTGAAAAGGGAGGATCCTCCGACCAGACGGGTGTTGTGTCTGATGGGCAACTGCTCCACGGTTGATGTCGTGACGTTATATATATGCTAATCGCGCGGTAAACTCTGATTGCGCGATGCAGGATTGCGTGACGTAAGTTTGACGCGTAGTTCGTATGTAGCGATGTAGATTCCGCCACAGATTGATTGCTTTCCTTAAAGGCCAAGTACATAGTAGGTAAGGATGAGAAGTGAGCTACAAGGCGCTCTATATATATTTTAAAAGATAGGTACAGACAACAAAAGAGATATCTAGGCAGGGTATACTAACATATTTGGATGTGTATTGCTTTATGTTCAATTTCGTGACAATATAGGTTTTTGTGTTGGTGTGTTACAATTAAACATGAAGCAATACCATACAAATATGTTAGTGTGTCCTGCCTAGATATCTCTTTTGTTGTCTGTACCATTATATTCAATCATTATTTATAATTTTTCTACATTTATATCTGTATTTTTTATGATGTACATAATAAAGAGTCTATACATAATAATAAAAAGACACATAGAATAGAATAGAATAGAATACTCTTTATTATGCACACCATTTAAATTACAGGTTA
Source organism: Cosmia pyralina (assembly GCA_946251885.1). Lineage (NCBI taxonomy): Eukaryota > Metazoa > Arthropoda > Insecta > Lepidoptera > Noctuidae > Cosmia > Cosmia pyralina. Next base: position 10,110,123 of record OX276343.1, read on the forward strand.
CAATGTTACACACACAACACAATGGGCGGTCTTATCGCTAAAAGCGATCTTTTACAGACAACCTTTGGATGGAGTATGGGGACAAGGAGAGACAATTCTGTAGGTAGTCCGTGGTGTACCATATACATATACAACATATATATATATATATATATATATATATATATATATATATATATATATATATATATATATATATATATATATATATATATATATATATATATATATATATATATACTTATACAATAATAAACATGAAACAAGAGAAAGGAACTATACATGTAATAATGACACAATCTACACATTATAAACAAAACCAAAAAACGGGTCTTCTCGCGATATTCCTTTTTACGAGGTAAACAGGTACAAACAATATAATCTAAACAAAACATCATCATCACATAATCTATACATAACACAACATCACACCTGTAATCCCCGGGTTAGGCAGAGGTGTAGGTATCTATAGTACACTCACATTTCGCTAGTTATGTTTAAGTCCAATGTAATAGGGGGCGCGCCTATTGCCATCAACCGGGCACAAATCCAGACTCGGGACTGCTACTGACAAATTCCAGATGGAAAAAACCCATTAACACTGCTCGATCCGGGAATCGAACCCAGGATTCTATCTACCTATTCCTGTACATTTCCGTTTTTTTTTTTATTGTTTGGCATCTCGTAGTGTGACCATGAGAGGTCTCGACTACTTAACCGGACTTTCCTGTGGGTGCCTTTAAGCGAGCTCAAAAGCCTCCAGCCAGGGGCATATACTAACTAAACTTATAAACTAAACAACTGCGCTAGTCTACGCTACGCTAGGGAGTCGTTGTCATTAACAATAGAACAGCAAGGCAAAGCAATAGGCTAAATCAAGTTGGGGGAATTATTATTAACAGGGGAGTTTAAAGCTACAGGCTCAGCTACGCCACCAGCTGGCTCGATTAAACCGATCAAGGGACATGAATTTACATTTACATTTACGTTAGATGGTCTTAAACGCGGTGGGCCTCGGCGGCGAGGCCGGAATGTAGATGTACAGTGCTAGTTTCCCTACTACTTTCCTGGAGGAGGGTGATAGGGTCATCGGGTTCAGTGAGGGCATGTCGCGGGCGGCGGATCCTACTGATTCTACTGGGGACATAGCTAGCGGACTCGACAGCCAAGGGGTTGCGATGTTTCACGGAGGAATCAAAGAAAGGCTTGGAAAGGCGTTTCAAGTACGACGGACGGTCGGAACTTTAAGATCTAAGTGAAGGTTTTCGTTCCGAACGAACCAAGGGGCTCCCGTTACCTTTCGGAGGAAACGGTTCTGAAGGGTCTGCATGCTATGGATGATGCGGGGCTTTGCGTACGCAAAGACTGGGCCCGCATAGGTCATGATAGGTCGAATGCACGCTGTGTAAATACGCAACTTGCACTTAAGGGACAATTTGCTGCGTGCATTCAGAACGGAGTGTAAACGACTGAGAGCAAAGTAGGCCCGCGAACGAACCTGCTTTATGTGCTCTGAAAATGTTAAGTGGCTATCGAGCGTCACACCTAAATATTTGGCTCGCTTCTCCCAAGGGATCTGCTTGCCAAACATGGTGATCGGCCGAGGCGGAGTACATTCCCGTAAGAGCTTTGATGGTTATTTAGGTGTTAATAAATCACCGTAGCTGTAATTTTAATGCAGTCAAATAACTACTATAGACATCTAGCGGTGTGCACATGAAACTTACCCATGAGGTGGTGAGGTAGGAACTAACTACACATATTCAGCTCGATTTAGCTTTTGTCCATACAGGGTGAAATTTTAATCGCTTCTATCCTCTAAAGTGGTCCTTGTACTAATCATTATGAACAACTTTTACTATGGGACCAAACTTGAAATGCGAAAAAAAATGTTATTTTAAGACCACAGACTTCCTATAGGTTTTCCTGTAATCACAGGTAAAAAACTATTTTCTGTTTTTTTTTTCAAAATTTTGGGCTCAGGAGTTTCGAAGATAAGGGGGCAATGGTCAATTTTCGTCTATGTTCTTAAATAACTTTGAAGGAATTTATTGTAAAATTATATAAAAAAATATATTCGAGACCCTCTTTGTAAGTTCTTTCATTCGATATGTCACACGGTACAGTTTGCAAAACTTTTTTTTAAATTTTCTTATTTGCCCCCCAAAAGTGACCTTCATATTCAAAATTCATTTATTTACTATACCCGTCCGTGTTTGGTCACAGAATCTCATATGTGTACCAAATTTCAACTTAATCGGTCCATTAGATTCGGAGCAAATTGGCTGTGACAGACGGACAGACAGACACACGAGTGATCCTTTAGGGGTTCTGTTTTTTCCTTTTTTAGGTACGGAACCCTAAAAATAGTCATGGTCATATAAAACTTGAATCCAGCCATCAATAAGATGTCAATTACAGGTAATCGCGGCAGATTCACTATTGTTCAGGACTAATACGAGTAAGTAGGTACTGAATAGGACCAAGCAAGACAGTAGTTACCTACCTACCTGCTCGTCTAGACTACTCATTGGTACCTATCTTTCCGTCTACCCCCAAAGAGCGACGACCGTAAAGTTATAATGAGGCAGGCAGTTTTAACTAAAAATATGATGTCTAGGTACCTCTATTATAAAGAAAGTACCTACTCACAGTAAATAGCTTTCAGCTACTATCTAGCCTGACAGATCGGCGTATGATCAAAGGTCAGCATTACTTGCATAAGTCGCGATATTAGACACACTTACAAGAGCATTTGTCATGCGCATCATTACTCATTTACACATCAATGAAGATGCGTGAAAATATATACGTGAAAATACCTAGCCATTATCCGAACAGTGGTGGTATCGCATCGATCCGATGCGCAGGAGTTTCTCTCTAGAAAGTACCGCAAGTCAGTCGCTCGCGCATCGCATATCTTGCATACAAATACTGAGTTACCTTTGGAAGTATCGACATAGGGTATCGGAAACCGATCATTTGAATTTGGTCCCTAGAGCTGTGGAGTTGAACGAACTTCAGTCAAAATGAAAACGAAAATGTTTGCGCTGTTTGTTGTTCTGTGTTTTGTTCAATTTGGTTCAGGTATGTGCACTTTTTTTTCTTAATTTATTCAGTCGTGCCTGCATGACTGAATAAGTTTGAATCCTAAGAATGTCTCTGTCGTGCAGTTTCCTATTAGCATTTTATTCAGACAGTGTTTATTACCTACATAACGTTACGGTATAGTTAACTCAATTGAGTTACTATGTTAGTGGACAATTTAATCCTACTAAATGATCAATTAAACAAAAATGTTTGCGGTTAGATTATAATCACTCTTTTTCTCTTACATTTTTAGGCGATACATCTAGAGTTATTCGGCATTTCAACAACAAAGAGGACAATTCAATGGATGTGACTGACTTTTCTATTTATTATGATATAGACTCGAACACGGTGAGTGGTTCCTTCTATGCGTTTCATTATGTAGGTGAGCCGACAATTGATTCCTGGAACTATGACTATGCTTGTGACAAGATCCTACAGATCCATTTAATTTAGAGTGCCTAGCAATGATGACATTATAACACAGTCAAAATTGCATCCTACGTGCCAGACAGAAAGTTGCAAAATAACGCATAGCAAAGCAAAATCTCTTATTCCCGACCTTTAATTTCTTTTGTTAACTTTAGACTTAATGCCGGATTAGAAATGTTTTGTTAATTGTGCTTTACTTATCGATTGTCTTGCTAACATTGCCATTATTTACCTTCTTATTTTCTAGACAATAAAAAAGATGATGCCCCGTCCCTGGTACCAGCCTGGTTGGAGACTACGGCTGCCGTTCAGAGGCGGGAAGTGCGATTGTGACGGACTCAAATGCAACTGTTGTTCAGGAATGCGCATCCCAGCGTTTAACTTTGATAGACAAAGTATGTATGAACATTACTTGGATTTCCCAGCATACGAATTTCATCTTTTCAGCACAGTGTGAGGTGATGCGTAGATATAAAACAAAATAATGTCTTTGAAAATGCTTTGCGTCGCCTACGAAAAATGTTATGCGTATAACCTACATAATGACTTATGATACCTTCTTATACGAACATGAGTAGGTAGTTCCTAGTGTGTAGCTACTAGGTACACGCCTCTGTCTTAAGGCTCCCGCAGACAAGCGCGACACGACTCTGATGGAACAATTACTAATGAAAACTTCATGGAGCCTTTACGCTTCGTGGAATACCTACCTACACAACTGTAGTTTTATAATATGATTGTTATCTTACCTTACCAAAATTACTTTGTTTTTTACAGCCTGCGCTGAGCTGACTTTTGATCCCACAGAAGGATATTTGAGCCTTGATGTGAAAATGAACAACGAGAGCATTTACCACAAATCTTATTCAGGTATTTAAATACATTGAATTAATTTGTAATCTATTGAACAAGGAGCGCTAGAACAAACGGTCACAAATTACCTACCTACATCTCAAAAGCTCTTAGGTATATAGATAGGTACCTAGATCGTCTTTTTTAATTTCTCATAACAATTATCCTCATGAAGAACGAAAAGATAATAAGCAATTCAACAATTTTTTTTTTCTCTCAACTTCCAGCAAGTAACCCGCCGCCGTTCTGTATACCCATCCCGATTCCGTACGTGCCCATCACTATTCTGGACATGTGCATCAGACTGTTCGACATCACTATCGACTTCACCAAGATGCACGTTTGCATGGATTGGGACACTAGAGTCGACAAAGCTCCAGTTCTGGTAAGCTCGGAATAACTTAGCATGTTAGGCTCATAGGTTTGAAGCATGTCCTAAGCAGTTCTACTAGGCTAGGCTACTAGGCTTACTATAAACTCTTATAACAGGGCAGTAGTTGAAAGGTTCCAGTGTGAGGGAGAGACGGAGCTATATACGACCTATATCACCATCCTTTTTTCTCAACGGATCCATGATGGATCCATTATGTTTTTCACGTCATAGTACGGCCCCAGAAGAACTTACCTATTAGTGCAAGTTCCTGTTTTTTTTTTATTTATTTATTTATTTTTTAATTTTATTTATTGCTTCATCATTCTCCTGCCCTTATCCCAATCTATTTGGGGTCAGCGCAACATGTCCCTTTTTTCCATACTTCTCTATTAGTCGTCATCTCGGTAGTCACCCCTTTCTAGCCATGTCATCTTTCACACAGTCCATCCATCGTTTCTTTGGACTTCTCCTACTCTTATAGCCATCGACATTCATACTTAAAACTTTCCTCACGACATTTTCCTCATTCCTCCGCATCACATACCCATAGTACCTATACAGGGTGTCTGTATTCGGACTGGCGAAAATTAAGGGGGTGGTACAGACGATCAAACTGAACAACTTTCTCCCGGGGACCAACATCATAATCGCGAAAACATTTTCAGTCGTCCCATACATTTGGCCGAGTAGGTATTGAAGTTTTGTATGGGATGACTGATTTTTTTTTCACGATTACGATGTTGGTCCCCGGGAGAAAGTTGTTCAGTTTGATCGTCTGTACCACCCCCTTAATTTTCGCCAGTCCGAATACAGACACCCTGTATATAAAATCATACCATGACAACATATTTCCGCACAACTTTTCAGTCACCGGTGCCACTTTCAAACTTCCTCTTATGTACTCATTTCTTATTCTATCCATTCGTGTAACACCACTCAACCCTCTTAGCATTCTCATGTCAGCTGCATGCAATTGCTTTTCATTCATCCCTTTTGTGGCCCAACATTCTGATATAAACAAGATCAACCATAATAATAATAGGTTGGGGAAAAAGTTTCTTCGCATTTTTTAAGAAAATTCAAAACATTTTTTAATATACATTATTTACATTTATCTAAAGTATGTAGGTACCATTTTGTTCGATAACTTTTTGCCATCTTGTAGGTAGGGACATGATCCTATTGCTATAGAAATTTTGGGACTTCTGATCAAAATACCGCGACAAGTGGTTTTGGCAGTCCTCTCGTGATGTTAACCTGACACTGCCTAAAGAATTCTGAAGAGACCGAAACAGGTGGAAATCTAAAGGTGCAAGGTCAGGACTATAAGGCGGATGCATTAAAACCTCCCAGCCAAACTCTCTTAATTTTTGCTGAGTGGCTAAAGATGTGTGAGGTCTAGCGTTATCATGATGAAAAACCACACCTCTTCTGTTGATTAATTCCGGCCGCTTTCTCTCAACTTCTTGCTTCAATCTCATCAGTTGTTCGCAGTAGAGTTCAGAATCGATGGTCCTGCCTGGTGGTAACAGCTCATAATGAATAATGTCCTTCCAATCCCACCACACACACTACATCACCTTGTTGCGAGTTAACCCGGGTTTCGCCACAGTCTGTGAAGCCTGACCGGCCTTTGACCACGACCTTTTTCGCACGTTCTTGTCGTACGTGATCCACTTTTCATCACCAGTTATCAGCTTCTTCAAAAATGGTTCGGTTTCATTACGTCGTAATAAAGAATCACAAATGAGTACACGGTTCATTAGGTTTCTTTCAGTGAACTCGTGAGGTACCCAAATATCGAGCTTTTTTGTGTACCCAGTTTTTTTCAAATGCGCCAAAACTGTTTTGTGGTCAATTCCCAGTTCTTCAGCTACGTCGTAACTACTGATATGCCGATCTTGCTCCACTTTTTCAAAAATGGCATCCATTTTATCCGTAATAGGGCGACCAGAGCGACGTGCATCTTTCACATCAAACTTTCCGGATTGAAAACGCTTAAACCAAATTTGTGCTACTCTCACAGACACTGCACTGGGTCCATAAACATCGCAAATTTTTTTCGCGGCTTGCGTTGCATTTTTACCCTTTTTTGTAGTAAAATTTGAAAATGTATCGAATTTCTTCATTAGATTCACTCATCTTGACAGTACGAAAAACAAATGAAAATCACACATTTTCCTAATTTGAATTTGGAATTATTTTCTTTAAAATTTAAACTTTCAATGATACCAAAACCAGCCAGATACAAATAGTATAGCCAAAGATATTTTATTTTAAGTTCATACATACTATAATGCGAAAAGACTTTTTCCCCAACCTAATATTATATCCATCCATATCCATTATACATTAAACAACAGCTGTCGATAAGAATATCTAACAACAGCTCTGCCCATACTCTGCCAAAAAAAAAATGACAGCTTGTTTATGGTTGTACAGACGCCAGCCAGCAGGTCAAGCCACCCGAAACTGTCAAATTTTCCCAATCAACCTTGAACCTAATAGTTTAGCGATAAAGTTAAAAAGCTATTAAAGAAATTTGACAGATTGCAGTAGCTTGATGTGCTGGCGTCTGTACCTAGTAGGGTTTACAAAAATTTACTCGCACTATTTTGTATTATTTAGTTGATTGTTTTTACTATTTTTTATTTGTCTGATAGAAAAGTTTTCGAATGTTATTCGTGATCTCAATCACATTACCTACATACTAGTTTAGTAGATTAATAATAATTTACCATAACTCTTCGTTCCAGGTGCTTTCTTCTATCATAATAATTACCTGGTCGGAAAATAAACAATTTATTTTATCAATTCTATTATTTCAGATCCTTCACTTTGACTGCATGGACTTGGGTCTCGGTGGAATAAGTTTGACAAAGCCAAACACAAATCAAATTACAGGAGGAAGTGATCCCAATGAGCCACCACAGCTCAATGCAGATGTTTACGATCCGGTTACGGAAAATGCCAGTGTAACCACGCAGCATTCTGTATTTAATAATAGTGTTAAATATATTTAAGTAATTTATTATAAATGATTTTTTTTTTCATCCACGAAAATAACTCATCTTACCTTACACCTCTTTGCGTCTTCTCTCAGCCCTTTGCTTTATAGTGAAAAGCAAAATTATGATTGATTACTAAAATATTAGTTAATCAGGACTGACAATATTGTCTCAGATGAAACACCTCTTCCTATTCCTTCGGGGAAACAGGCGTGGTGTTATTGATAGGTGTTATAAAATTTTGAAAGTTATTGTTTTGTGAAATAGTCTCGTTGGGCCAGATTTTTGTGTAGGCGAAAGTAGCGCCACTACTTTTCTACTCTTTTTGCCGGTCCATGCTTATTATGATACCAATATCCCAAGGGATCTGGTTGATCAATATTATGAAGTACCTACTGGTATAACCACCAGTGCATGCAATTATGTATAAAAACTTTTTTACAAAAAAATACAACTGACTTCCAAAACCTACACTACAAAGTAAAAAATAACTTTAATTTCGGAAGTCGGTGTCTGGTTAAATGTATTTTCGTTTTTTGCCACCGACTTCCGAAATTAAAGTTATTTTTTACTTTTGGATTTGGAAGTCGGTTGTATTTTTTTGTAAAAAAGTTTTTATTTTTCACTTTTTATTTGTGGTACCTACCCCACACAAATTCTAATACCACTACCTGCAAAACAAACTAGAACATCATCCATATAAAAGTGGGGAAAAAATACGTATTATTGAAGCTAACTCAAAAACTACCCAAGCAAAGTTAATCAAATTTATATAGGACCAATTTTTTATGTATCTCGAATAAAACAAAAAATTTTCAAATCGGACGACTCTGTAAAAAGTTATGCGTGGTCATACATAAAAAAAAAAACATACGTGTCGAATTGAGAACCTCCTCCTTTTTTTTCATCGGTTAAAAATGAGCGGGTATCCTGTCACACACACCTATCCTACATATCAGTTGGTTTACATAAACCAACTGATATGTGAGCTCAGCAATACCAATATCTGATGCTCCATTGACGGTCACAGTATCATTATACACTTCTGGACACATCTATTGGCCCACCTTAGAGTTTAGGTTTCGATGGCCCCTACCGAAATATGATTGCTAGATTGAACAAAAACTGTTGATGCAGTTTTAAACCTGATACATTTTACCATCTTTTTCGATCGTATTGTTTTAAATTTGAATTCAGAATACCATACGACATGGAGATACGCCTAACAAGTCGGATATGCGCCTTGTTAAAGGCAATTGATTTTTGAATAAAAAACATGTTTTATCAAATAAAGGTTTAATTTAATAACGCGTGTTGCCTCCATGGGCATCTACCACAGCTCTCATACGATTAGGCATAGAGTTTATCAACCGCTCTATGAAATTTTGAGGGATCATCTCCCAATCCTCTTCTATGGCAGTTTTCAACTCCTGCATCGTCTGGGCAACTGGCTGACGAGCCCTAACACGTCTTTTTAGCTCGTCCCACATGTGCTCAATGGGGTTCATGTCTGGGCTTCTGGCTGGCCAGTCCATAACTGTGATGTTCACATCCCGAAGATATTCCCTGACGATGCCGGCCGCATGGGCTCTTGCATTATCATGCATAAAAAGGAAATTTGGGCCCACATAGTCCGCGTATGGTATCACGTGAGGTTCTAAGCACTCACGAATGTACCTTTCAGCATTTAATGTTGGCAGCCGTGGTCCTGTAACAACCTCAAGTTGAGTTTTGCCGCTCGCGGATATACCGCCCCAGACAGTCCATGAGCCACCGCCATAAGCAACCCTCTCTTCAAAGCAGCATTGTGTGAAACGCTCTCCCTTACGTCGGTAGACCTTCTTCCTTCCATCATTGCCATGTAACACAATTTTAGACTCATCAGAAAAGAGTACACGGCTCCAATCTTGCTGTGTCCAATTTAAATGACTGCGTGCGAAATGAAGGCGCGCTGTTCGGTGGGCTCGCGTTAGTTTGGGGCCATTAGCTGGCTTGTGTGGTATGTACCATATCGCGTTCTTTTAACCTTCTCCGAACAGTTCGAGCGCTCACAGATACTCCGTGGAAGTCGGGAAGTTGGTTTTGTATCTCAATGGAGGTAAGGTGACGATTTCTCAAGCTGGTCGTCACGATGAATCGATCCTGCCTTTTTTGTTGTGACCCGAGATCGTGGCCTTCCTTGGCGACAAACAAAGCCGCCAGTCTCTAGGTACCTCCGATAAACATTTCGGACCGCAGATCGACTTAAATTAAGTTGAGCACTCACGTTTCTTTGGCTGTGTCCGGCCTGAATAAGTGCCACAGCTTGGGCGGCGACTTCAGGTGAAGTATCCAGAGATTATTGATAGAACCTCACCATAGTGTTAAGAATAAGTAATGTTTGTTGCAAAACCAAAGATATCAATCACTTTTTCAAGAATTAAATCCAAGTAAACCAATAAAACCAAGTTTTCTTAGTATTCGATTGTTTGATATCAACAAACAGGCTCCAAATTGTCTTTTGTTTCTTTAAATTCTGTGTTCGAAATTCAAAAAAAGACTATTGAATGAAATTGTGAATGTGCCAGGTTCAAAACTGCATAAAAACTTTTTGCTCGACCTAATATAAAATTTTAGCTAGGACCAAACGAAACTGAAAATACAAGGTGGGCCAAAAGATGTGTCCAGAAGTGTAATTATCAGCAACGCGGATGTTACAGTGTTGCTGAGCCCATCGATCAGTGCCTTGAGGAGGCTTCTCCGTATCTGTGAGGAGTATGCGATGGGTGGCCCATGGTCTCAGGTACAATGCAACCAAGACTGAGCTCTTGGTCTTTAAGGTGAGTAACAAATTTTATGACACAGTCCCACCTTAGGAGGTGTGTAACACGGTTCAAGAACAGACAATAGCACATCAGGTTATACCAAACTGTCAACTTTCTCCAAATGATTTTAAACCATAAAATGTTGATGGTTAAGTTCAAATTCAAATGAGGAAATTTTACAGTTTGTAGTAACTTGACCTGCTGCTGTGTGTACTTGGGACACTGGGTGACCAACAGTTTTGCTCGATTATACGGATTTGGAGAAAGAACGCAGACCATTGCCAGTTAGATGTAACATGCTATGTTTGCACGATGTGCAGAAGATGTAAAAATTACACTCTTTAGCAGAGGCGGATTTACCCTAAGGCACATTAGGCCCGGGCAAAGAGAATTATAGTCATTGGGCCCGGGCGTAGGGCGGCCAGATATCAAGGACGGCCAATCTGACAAGAAACTGATGTATCAAGAAATAACTGAAAGTACCTAAGTATTCTATAGGCTCGCGCACATTATAGCGCGCCGCACTGTACCGCATCGTTTACAATAATCTTCCTAAATCACTCGTATATACAGGATTACTGGTTATTGACCAATATCCTCTTAAGTGGTCACTATACTCATCGTTATGAACAACTTTTACTATGAAACCAAACCTGAAATCGTAAAAAAAAATCAGTAATTCGATTTCGATAAAAGTTGGCTATACAGTAAATTCATTATGCAGTCTATAAGATGGGTGCTGAGAAAGGGGCGGCTGGTACCTATTTTTACTACATAGCGTGGGGCCTAGGGCGGCCAAGACTGCAAATCTGCCTCTGCTCTTTAGGCATATTGCCAGTCTATTTTCTCTGTACACGTGCCCCCTATGAGTCAGATAAATAAAAAAGTCGTACAGTGCTCTGCGAATCCAATAGAACAATGCCTTCAGGGTGATTTTGGGACTACCGCGCTTTTGTAGTGCGTCGGGGAAGTTCGCAGAAACCGGGGTGGCGTGCCGGATTTTTACGCGCTCATGCGTTTGCGTATAGCGTTCCTGATGCAGCGAGTACAAGATAGTCCCAACAGTCTTTTGGCTACTGTGGCCAGCAGGATGGACAGCTCCAAAATGTGGCATTGGATGACAACTCACACAGCGTCATTCCAACGCCTTAAATAATTTTATATAATTATATTTGTTTTTATTATATTTTAACGTGCATGTGTATTATGTTATTTGTGTTTTTTATTTTTATTTTTGTAACTTAGATGGACTATTTGTCTGATAATAATGTTTTACTTACTTACTTACTTAGTTATTAAAATCGACTAAAAGAAGCGGATTCACAGTAAACCAACTAAAAGCGCTACACTAAGATTGACAAGACGTAAAAAGATGACTTTGAAGTTTGACATTTGATTGAGAGAAAAAAAAAAATTAAAGCAAGCAGGGAGGTGTGGAAACCGAAAAGTTGAGGGTTCTAACTTATTTTTATGTATTACTATTTGTAAATGTAGCAAGTCTTCCCCAAATTTAATGGTAATTTAGTCTTCCTTTACCTTAGATTCTGAAGTGCACTTTAAATGGGCGATAATGATGATTATTATGATGGTGACGGGTTAGTACTGTTCGCATGTTAGTTAGTGTTATGGTTTTAATTTTACATAATTCCTGTTTAAATTATTGATTAACCCTCATAGTTTGTATTACGGACTGTTGTAGACGTAGTGTATTTGGTATATTCTGCTTGAGTAATGGCTGAAATGTGATATTGTACCGGTTTTATTTGACACTTATTATCATGAGTTGTATGTGCATCGCGAGAGTTCAATAATTGCTTGGGATGAAAATTTGTAGCTCCTCTTTCTCGCCTCTCTCGTTATCTCGCCCAGCTTTTTGCAGATTGTTGTGAAACAATCTCACAATATAGACCATCACTGCGAGTAGACTATTTCATTGTTGATTAATTGCTGGTTTATACAGTGCGAGCTGCTGACTAGAAAGTAGACAGATGCTCGCAATGTGTACTCGCACGTCAGTAGCTTGGTTTGCCTTGACTGTTTACACAGTGCGAGTTACTGCACTGCAGCTGACGAAAACAAACTGTCAAACTTGCAAGTGCAAGTAACTCGTATGATACATCCACACTGTGGGAGTTGCTGCACTGCAGCTACTCGGTAGGCCGACTTGCACGCTAGCTCGCAGTGTGTGAACTAGCCATAATATGTAGTTGTATATTTGAGAACACATTCATAGTATCTATCAGTGAAGTAATTTGACATAAACTTAAACACTTAAAACTAACTAAACTTAACCTACCCCCCCCTAACTTAACTTTAACTTAAACTTAAAATTCAAAAACATATCTAAAAGTGTATTTACTACACAATAGCCAGGTTTGTAGTTGTGTGTTAAAATTTTTTAGAAGTATAGTTTGCATCATTTAAATTTTCCGCTCTGAAGTAGGCTATAAATGACTGAGTAGTCAATAACTACACTAAAACAGTAGTGAGCCATGCCATGTGCATCGGAAACCTTGGTTTCAGAGCACCAAATTTATGTGATGCGAACTATAAAAGGTTTATACAATCAACTACTCTTAATAATAACTTGTGATGGTATGTTTGTTAGCATTTTTAGTGTTCTTACTGGGATTCCATACTTCAATACCTACTTATATCATGAATGTAAAAGTGAGTTTGCTTATTTTTTCTATAAAAAAAAAATAATACAAATAAAATACAGAAATAATTCATTCAATGTTTTTATAAAAATATTTAAAAACTAGCTGTTGTCCGCGACTTTGTCTGCAATCTAGGATGAAAAGTAGCCTATGTCTTTCTCCAGGTAATGGTCTACCCATGTGCCAAATTTCATCCAAATCCATTTAGCCATTTTAGCATGAGTGTAACAAACAAACTCACTTTTGCATTTATTATAAATGCAAAACAAACTCACTTTTGCATTTATTATAAATGCAAAAGTGAGTTTGTTTGTTACACTTTACACACACACTACTCTTGACATCCTAACTAATATTATATTAGTTAGGATGTGAACAGTAGTATCAAAATGAATAATTATTAATGAAATAAATAATAATAATTCAATGTCAATCAATCTGCCTAGCCTTTTCACAACTATGCACCAGATGCAGCTGAATATCAGTATCTTACATGGAGCTACTGCCTATCTAACCTCCACAACCCAGTTACACAATACCCCTTGGTTAATAGTAATCTTTTTATGTATAAAATCAATTGCTGTTTGTTTGACTCTCAAAAACTTAAAAACGGCTTGACCATTTTGAATATTTTTTTTTTTGTTTTGTTTGCCTCTTGGTTTAAAAGAAAACAAGAAATTAAGTTTTTGACAGCACAACGTCTGGCGGGTCAGATAGCTGGTAATAATAATTCAATGTAACATAACAAAATTGAATAATTTGTGACAGGCAAGCAGGCTACATTTTACAATTAACAGACAAAAGCTAATAAGCAAGCTGTCATTTGTGGATCTTTGACAGTCGTTACGGGTCATCAGAAGCCCGAAAGTCTGACAACCAGTCTTACCAAGGGGTATCGTATTACCCAGTTACTGGGTTGTGGAGGTCAGATAGCAGTCGCTCCATGTAAAATAATGGTATTCATCTGCATCCAGTTAGACTGGAAGCCGACCCCAACATAGTTGGGAAAAGGCTGGGCAGATTGATTGAGACAAAAGCTAATAAAGTTAATAGAATATTTATGGTCTATAATAACAACAAGTAACATTATTAAGGGGGATGCGCTGTGTACAGTGTACACCTATTTTAAATCTCAGTAAACTTTAAATTCAAAAACATATCTAAAAGTGTATTTACTAAAACATCTTTAATATAGGAGAATGGATTCCTTGGGGGCAACACCTGAGGTCATCTACAACTGGGTGGACATCACATCAGACTTCTTCAGTCATATTCAAGGTAAATATTAATTAATATAAATGTTGATGGATGGAGAGGGAGAGGAAGGCCAAATGTATATATATGTATGGTCTGTTTCAAAAGTATCTTATGAAAATGTAAACAATTGGTCAGAAAACATACTAGTGGATTCCAATTTTTAATTACAATTTAATAATGTTATTACAATAGCAATTTTTGAGTTTTGAGTGAAAACTGGTGAGATTTAACGTTTTGAAGGACACTAACGAGACAATAGTAGTTTTATTGACATTACAGCTATGACCGTATACTGCCTTGCTAAGCATATAAGTCCTATCTGCCAAATGTATTTTTTAATAATTTGTAACAGGGTGCTAAACAGCAGAAACAAGTAGGACAAACTGGAAACATGGTTATGATTAAGTAAATGCACCTAAAGGACGTTTTATTTTTGTAGGTACCTCAATACTAGTGTTGCCATGGTGTCAAAAAAGCAAAAAGTAAAAATACCAAAAAATATCATATAAGATATTTACGCGTAGTCTCCTTCAAAGCATTAAAGTTGAAACCTACTAGTAGTAGTTACTACTACTCTGTAGTGAGTGATTAGTGCATAAGAATTTAATCTGAAGAGGGTTTGTATATACTTTCATGAGATACTTTTGGTACAGACAGCAGTAAAGTTTTTTAATAAGGTTTTGGTATAATATCAAGAATTCTATAAAACCCTGAAATATTTTAGATCTTCAACTTGGCGAGTTACTTCACGATGGCCACTTATTTGGTCTCTTTGAGGCCATGTCAGCCATCGAGATGATGGACCCTAAAATGGATGCCGGCATGCTCTGCAACCGAGGGAATCCTAAACCACTGAACTTCCAGCAAGCTGTTGCTGTAAGCATTTATTATATTTAAGTATTGTTTTTCTTATATAAGAAAATTAATTACTGTCCGTTAGTCTCGCTAAAACTCAAAACCGGCTTGACCGATTTGTATTTTTTTTGTAATTCTTATGTTTTTGTGTAATACAATAATATTAATATGAAACTTACATAATTATAATAAAGAAATGTCGATGTTTTTTCAAGCCGTAAAAATTGTGCCAAGCCGGTGTGGGTTGCTAGTGTTGTATATTTCACTTGGTTGTTGATTTCTGTTTTAATCATTACTTGTTCCTTCTCTCTACAAGAATGGCTTTTCCTATCAGTAGAGTGAAATTAAATGATATTGTTTATTCTGTAAATAGGATATCGGAATCACTTTGACACGTCATATTAAAATAAATGTCGACATTTCCTATCTGACTACCCTGAGAAATGACTAATACAAAGTCAAATATAAAACAGAACTAGAAATATTTGTAAGAACCATGAAAAATTAATTAGTCCTGTATTCCAGAATGATTTTTATTAATTGATCTTGATTTAAAACTGACATTTAATTAAGTACTTAATACATATTAATCTTAAATTAAAAAGTTCGAGACTAATATTCTATATAGAATACAGGCCTAGTCTATGCATAATCAGCCTATAGCATTCCCAGTGTTGGGACACAGGCCTCCTCCCCGTGAGAGGGAGTGGGCTGTAATCCCCCATGCAGGCCCAATGCTGGTTGGTAGATATCACATGTCTTCGAATTTTTGGTTCTAGGACATGGCGGTTTCCTCACGATGTTTTCCTTCACCTTTTTGAGAGCAATGGTGATGAAATTATTTACACAAAGTGATGCGCCTGCCTGTGTTCGAACCTTACAACTCGTAAGTCGGGGCCGTTTCCACTGGGCCACGGCCACCACTGCTAGGCCTAGAACTTATACTTTTTGTAAAATGAAATTATTTTTGTTATTTCACAGGCTGGAAAGTTAAAAATAGATGATCTTGAGCCAGCAGAGCTAATAGGCATCATTGATGCCACAATGGCCTGCATAGTCTCCTGGTTGGAAGGCCACTCACTGGCTCAGACTGTGTTCACAAACCTCTATCTACATCAACCACATTCTATTGTAAATAAGACTTTGAAGGCATATTGTATTGCTATCTACAAACTGCTGGATTGTATCAGGGATTGTATTAACAAGTAAGTTGATTTGATTTTTTATTTGTGGCCTGAATACTAAGCACTTTAAATGCAGAAAAGAAAAGTTTGTTGCACCACTTCTCCGTATAAACACTAGGAAGCAGTAAAGGGTACTAACATTAAAAAAAAAAAATATATTAAATGGTTAGATAATGAACAAAGGTGAGCAAATAAAAAGGAAAAAACCTCTTGCACTTTAAAGTCAAATACCAAGAGTGAAAAATTTGTTCAATTAGGGTATCGCCTCGTGTTCCACGCGCGCTTCAAAGAGATGTCAGCAATGATGGGGTCCGATAGGGCCGATGCCGCCGGGGTCGCGGGTTGTTCGAAAGAGATACCTTGGCCCTGGTACAGGCAACTGAAGGAACACGGTTGGGTTTTAGTCAGTAAAAATCTGACACGCCCTCCCGCTCCGCCCAGAGCGGGAGAACTCATTTGATGATATTCCCATCCACAAAAAAAAGGGATTCGGCAACTCTATAGTTGTTACAAAAATCTATTGAAATTGTAACTGAACACGTACATTTGCTTTATAACTTTTAACACAATACTTTCATTTCCAGTCCATCAGATTGGTTTCATAATAATATCTTACCAAATAATCTCCCACATTTCCAGGGCCCAAGTATTTGAAGAAGAAGACTTCCAACCGATGGGTTACGGTTATCGTCTGGGCTCGAACCCGCAGTCAGGCAACACGTATGACGCGCGTCTCGAAGTCAGTGAGCAAAAGTGCGTGTTAATGCTCAGGGAGCAAGAGGAGGAACTCAATAAGAAAGCTCGGAGTTGTGATGATGAGGTGGGGGTAAAAAATGATTTGTTTTTCAAAAATATTAACAGTAATTTTAAAGCCCTTTTGATCCCATTGACAGACTGAGATATTGCTAAACTAATGAATGATAACTACTAAAAGAGCTGATAATATGTCATCAGTCTTCATCAGCAAAGAGGATTTAAAACATATGAGCATCAAAACTATTAGGTTGGGGAAAAAGTATTTTCGCAAAATAGTATGTATGAACTTAAAATAAAATCTCTTTGGCTATACTATTTGTATCTGGCTGGTTTTGGTATCATTGAAAGTTTAAATTTTAAAGAACATAATCCCAAATTCAAATTAGGAAAATGTGTGATTTTCATTTGTTTTTCGTACTGTCAAGATGAGTGAATCTAATGGAGAAATTCGATACATTTTAAAATTTTACTACAAAAAAGGTAAAAATGCAACGCAAGCCGCGAAAAAAATTTGCGATGTTTATGGACCCAGTGCAGTGTCTGTGAGAGTAGCACAGGTTTAAGCGTTTTCAATCCGGAAATTTTGATGTCAAAGACGGACGTCGCTCTGGTCGCCCTATTACGGATAAAATGGATGCCATTTTTGAAAAAGTGGAGCAAGATCGGCATATAAGTAGTTACGACGTAGCTGAAAAACTGGGAATTGACCACAAAACAGTTTTGGCGCATTAGAAAAAAACTGGGTACACAATAAAGCTCGATATTTGGGTACCTCACGAGCTCACTGAAAGAAACCTAACGAACCGTGTACTCATTTGCGATTCTTTATTACGACGTAATGAAACCGAACCATTTTTGAAGAAGCTGATAACTGGTGATGAAAAGTGGATCACGTACGACAAGAACGTGCGAAAAAGGTCGTGGTCAAATGCCGGTCAGGCTTCACAGACTGTGGCGAAACCCAGGTTAACTCGCAACAAGGTGATCCTGTGTGTGTGGTGGGATTGGAAGGGCATTATTCATTATGAGCTGTTACCACCAGGCAGGACCATCGATTCTGAACTCTACTGCGAACAACTGATGAGATTAAAGCAAGAAGTTGAGAGAAAGCGGCCGGAATTAATCAACAGAATGGGTGTGGTTTTTCATCATGATAACGCTAGACCTCACACATCTTTAGCCACTCAGCAAAAATTAAGAGAGTTTGGCTGGGAGGTGTTAATGCATCCACCGTATAGTCCTGACTTTGCACCTTCAGATTTCCACCTGTTTTGGTCTCTTCAGAATTCTTTAGGCAGTGTCAGGTTAACATCACGAGAGGACTGCCAAAACCACTTGTCGCGGTATTTTGATCAGAAGTCCCAAAATTTCTATAGCAATGGGATCATGTCCCTACCTACAAGATGGCAAAAAGTTATCGAACAAAATGGTACCTATACATACTTTAGATAAATGTAAATAATGTATATTAGAAAATGTTTTGAATTTTCATAAAAAATGCGAAGAAACTTTTTCCCCAACCAATTATATATAAAGTTTGCAAATATTTTGCTGGTTGCAGTTTTTTGTTAATGTGAAACATCGAATGCGGTGGGTCAGACCGGCTGTTGGCGTGGCAACGAGGCCAATAGCCAATATCCAAACGAAATTTAAATTAAGATTATTCAAAAAAAAAAACTAAGTGTTTTGTATTTATATAAACCATAATTTCTGTACAAAATAGTTTCGATGTTTCACATCTGCCAGGCGTCCCGCGACACGGCTCAATTCTTGTTATATGGTGACATTAAAACCACCCTCAAAAAACACCTTCTTAACAATCTCTAAAAAGGCAACTAGTCTTCAATGCAAGTGGGACCTTATATCAATAGCATACTCGCTTGAATTATAATTATTGCGTAATGACTGCAATAACTTGTTTTCAGGACAATCTATGGGCCGCCCTGCAAGCCCGCATCAGGTTCACGAGAATGTTCTTCCAAGCCCTCCTCATGATTACCAAGAGGGACTCCCAATCCGGAGCCGATTGCGTCGCTCTGCTCAACGGCTGCACCGAGATGATGAAGGTCATCATCAAGACCTCGGGGAAAGGCACACAGCCTGTCGAGAATTGTGAGTTGTTGTATGATAAAGCTCTTATTTTAACTTCAATACCTTAAAATAAATTATTTTAATTTTGTCACAAATCTTACTACTATTATAAATGCGAATTTGGATGGATGGATCTATGTTACTCAATCACGCTAGAACGGCTGAACGGATCTGGATGAAATTTGGCGCAGAGATAGATTAAAGTCTGGAATAGCACATCTATAGTCTACTTTTCGTCCCGGAAAAATGTACGGTTCCCGTGGGATAATTTCCGACATCCACGCGGGCGAAGTCGCTGGCAAAAGCTAGTTTTACATAAGTACACTTAAAAAATCACCCATTTTATTGTTAGGTACATATTTTGTTATGTACCTAGAGTAAATTTTATTTACTTACTAAAGTTATTGCAATGGTGTTAAATGCAAATGGACTTTTTGATCTCCATTGACAACTTAAGCAGTCACATCAATAATATTTGGATCAAACACTGGCCCATGGAATCAGTATAAACTTTTTGTTTATTGAATATTAATCAAGCTCTGGGTTGTTGATTATTTTAAATATTTGCTTAGTAAAATGTATGACCATAAAGATCGGCATTCACGGTAGAGCTATAACGTCAAAGGGCGTGATATACATCCAAATGATTGTGAATGTTAAAATGCGTTGGCGTGAAATAAAACTGCATTTCCAATCGCTCCATAATCCATCGCGCTGCGTGGCGTGACACCATAGTATCGCGCCGACGCTGACGGACCCTGAATGCGCATACCCACATCCATTTTTGATAATTGCGGCGCTGATGGATCGCAAAGGTCGGTCGATTGGTTTTGGTTTCGAATCGAGTTGAGTTTGTTTTGTGGGCCGAAATGGTATCCGGGCAATCTGGACGCGAGGCATTAATTGAATTCATAGAAAAATACAAGGGCCTCGAATGCCTGTGGAAAGTGAATGATTAAGATTATAGAAATAAACATAAAGTAGAATAGAATAGAAAATAGAAATAATGAGAAAAACAGATGCTAACGCAGACATCATCAGAACTCATGACAACGTCTGTATATCAACCCGGCAAAACACGAAATTAATGCCATTTGGAGTGATCGTAAGTGGTCTACATGTTTGGCGTCCATCCATTTGACTTCACCGAATGGCGCTATCGTGAATGCCCCACCTTAGGTTTTGTTATCCTTCGTCGGGGTCGCGGGTTGTTTGAAAGAGATAACGTGGCCCTGGCACAGGCAACTGACGGAACACGCGTGGGTTTTAGTCAGTAAAAGCTGATACGCCCTAGCTCCGCCCAGAGCGGGAAAAGTCATTTGATGATTTCCCATCCACAAAAAAAAAAAGATTTTGTTATCCAAAACATAGCGTTAGTACCAGCAGCCGTCTACCTTGTTTGATAAATTTTATTGTTTCGTGAAATGTTAATAACAATTAATCAAATCAAAATGATTTTTTAATAATAATTTTGGGAAGGTAACCTTTCTTTATAAGTTACTTTGCCATTCCAGCCGACTCCCCAAACCCAATGGGGTTCGAGCCGATGATCAACCAGCGCCTGCTCCCGCCCACGTTCCCGCGCTACACTCGCATCAAGCACCGCGCTGAGGCACTACATTACTTCGACGAGCTGGTAGGCAGGCTGCGACACGCCTGGAAGATCACCTCCTGCACCAACTTCCATACCGCGCTGGTAACATGATTATTAACGAAATATCGAGAATTTATCATAATATTTTGACTGTATTGATTCACTTGCTGGGTTCAGGCCTCTTCTTTTACAATATAAAAATAATAATACCATTTATTTCAGGCGACACAGGCCCTTAGATAAATACCTTAAGGGGGATGCGCTAAGGTAGCCCGCGAAATTCAAATTTTCTTACGTTTTTTGCAATTTGCAAGTCAGTGTGACCTCATGATTTCATGAAATCGCTAGATTTTAGGTCAATTCTAACTTATGGAGTTATATTGCTGATTCTAATGATTATAATTCTGTAAAGCCATATTAGTTACGGCCGCGAATCATATTTTAATCAACATACAACCTGACACTGACCTGCAAATTACAAAAAACGTAAGAAAATTTGAATTTTGCGGGCTACCTTAGCACATCCCCCATGAGCTAAGCATACATATTTTTATGATGAAAATCTTATTAATAAATAAGGCTTAAGACTATTTTCCAAATTCTTAGTATATGCTGCTATTTATCATTATTGAATTTCGAAAGCCTTTTCTTCTTAGCAAGGGTTACTTAAAAAAGGTCACTGAAAGTCAAGATGATTTCACTTTATTTGTATCCAATACCATTTGAGAAGGCATATTGACATCGGCTCGAAGTTTCGAAATTGGCCATCCACGCCCACTTGAAAAATTCGCCCTGTATAGGTGACTAGTAATTAGTGACCGATACTTAAACACATGATTGTACTCATGATAACACACAACTTTACTATGGGACCAAACCTGAAATCGCGAAAAAAAAACCTGCTGTTCCCTACATTTTGACGAGTTATGCGAAGATTTCAGCGATTTCAGGTTTGGTCTTATAGTAAAAGTTAAAACAAACATGTTATCATAAGTACAATCATGTGTTTAAGTATCGGTCACTAATAAATTATCAGTCACCCTATATACATACTGAGTCACTCAAAGTCATACACACACATTAACACGAATTAGTATAAAATTGATTTACATCCGACACCTTACAACTTCAGGCCCAGTTGAAAACCAACGTCAGACACTAATTGTCTGTAATATTTGCTGAACTGGGCCTTTTTAGCGCAGCCGTTCGCAAATTCCTGCTTTTTTATTTTTAAGGAGTATTCCTTAAAAATAAAAAACTAAACTAACTAACTAAATATTCTTCAAATCAGTACAAAAAACTGTATAGTTTTTTGTACTGATTTGAAGAATATTTTTTAGTCTGTGCTGCACAAATGTATTGTCTTTCTTTTTTTCATATAGCTTCCTCGCTGTGGCTTATAACTAAAACCTCCATTCACACTCTCCACAGGACTTCTTCATGGAGTTCAGTCGCCAACGCGCCTGCATTTTATCCCGCTCGGCGCTACAGTTGCTGTACCTCAGCCCGTCGCCCGCCAACACGGCGTCCATGGCTCAGTCCGCGATGTCCGGCCCGCAGGGACAGCCGCGTCCTGTGCATCCTTTTGTGGAGATTCTGAGGGAGTCCGTGAAGAGCTTTGTCAACCCGCCCGCTCTGACTCCCAAGTCCCCCATGGTCTCTACGCCGCAAGTAAGTTGTTTAGATAAATCGAGCTTTTAGGCTTATTTAATGGGAGTTTTATTGAACGTTAATCAAACTCTCAAAATATTTTTATGTTTCTTGTCATATTCTACACATAAGGCATATGCCACATGCCTATCTTGTGTTTTAGTTTTTTTTTTTTTTATGAGACAATCCGGGCTTTTAGGCTTGTATATGTCCCAATAATTATTATGTAATTTATGATACGTATCCGAAAGTGGCTATAATTTTAGACTGGGATATGTTGTTACACGCTGTAGTGTTTTAGTTTTTGACATTTGTCGTGATTAATTCTACAAACATAGCTGATAAGTTAATTGATACTAACACTGAGTTTGTTATTAAATATATTTATTGATTTGTTATAGGCGCGTGAGTTCGTGGAGAACTTCCTGGCTCGTTGTGTGCGTCCGTTCGCGGTGTTGCTACAAGTGTGCGGACACAACCGCGCGCGGCAGCGGGACAAGCTCGCCTTGCTGTTGGACGAGTTCGCCGCCTTACAGGAAGAGGTAATGTGTTGATTTGTGAAGCAAAATCCAAGTAGGTATGAGCGTCTAGCTGATGTATTCCCAAGAAATAAGCGTGACAATAGTAAATTATGTCAATTACCGTGTTAAACTACGTTGATGCGTTGAATGACGCAGAAGTGTTTATTGTATGACCCCAATTATTTACAATAAATTACAAAGTGGCGGGAAAGTTTTGACAAGAAAGACTACGAAGACTACGGTAAAGAGTAGACTACGTTTTTAATGGATAAAACGTACTAGTGTGACTGAGTTTTTATCAGAGCAAACATTGTTGGATTGCTATGGCTTTTGATTATTCTGATTATGTGAATGTTAATATAAATGTTTGCATGCCGAATGGTGAAATATGGCTGAGGTGTAATGTATCATAACTATTCATACGAGTACCCATATTTGCAAAATTAATGTCTATTCTATAGTTTGTATTGCGTAACTAATGAACAATGTTCTAGTGTTGTTGCGTGTGTTGCAAGATGAAATGTCTTATGGCAATACTAGTACACACGGCTACAGATCAAGCTATACAGATCCAGTGTAAGCTGATCTCGCATTGTACAAGATTTCCTTACAATGAGAGGTCAGTGTAAACTGGAAATGTATAGATTGATGTGTAGCCGTGTGTACGTAGTCTTTTCCCAATTATATTGTTAACACTTTCATTGCTACCTCTATTTAATATTCATGTGCCGCGTAATATTACGTTTACGACAAACATGCCGCGCGGGTTAGCGGCACTCCATAATGAATTAATTAAATAATTTTAGCAACATATAAAATTTGTTTTTTTACACTCAGCAGGCCGCCTCAAAAATCATCAATTTCTACAAATCAAATTGTACACTGTCATTTTGATTAGAAAATACAGCTTTGTTTTCAAAATATTACTGAAAGCTTCAAAACACCAAGTGTTAACTATTGGACCATTTGCAGTCAAATCAAAGACTTTTGAAAATGTGTATTTATTTAAAACGGGGCGACTGCCACTATGTGCTTCGATAAACCAAAAAAAAAAAATAACTGCAAAATTTTGTCTAACTATGTGAACATAATTTCCCATAGAAGTTGCTCATAATGATGAGTACAATGACTTATTGAGGATTCCAGTTATTTAAATTATCTTGTATGTAGGCGGAGAGTGTGGACGCGGTAGTGAGCGGTGCGGCAGGCACAGGCCCTCGCGCGTGCTTCGGCACGTGGGTATTGTACCACGTGCTAAGGGTCATGATCGCGTATCTGCTGTCTGGATTGGAGCTTGAGCTGTACAGCGTGCACGAATACCATTATATTTTCTGGTGAGTTGCTCTTTTGGTTTTGTTCAGAAATACTACACACCACAACATCTGACCCACTACTACTATACCACAGATTAATACAAATGGGACACTCCGCAGTTTAGGTATAAAGCTACAAGTACGCGGCGGGCTCATCTCACTGGGTCAATTGATTGTGGGCTGCCGCGCACCGGCCGGCTCGCACGTTAGTTCGATACTCACTCACGCGCCGCGTCGTAAAAGAAGACAACCCTAACGAGTCAGAAGGTATAAGAGTTACGCGATAGAAAGAGAGGCCACTTATAGGTGGATATTACTGTAGGTAATGAAGCGTTGTACGACCTGAATTGCACTTTATTGTGTCGTAGCAAGTCGCTTTTTATTTAAATGATTTTGCGGAGTGAGTCATCTGTATTAATCTGTGACTATACACTTTTGGGTATACAGACGAGACATGTATTTAGAAAGAATCGGACCTACATTTATTTTGATTAAATTAATTTTAAACAGATTTATTCGGTTTCAAATTAATTTTCAGAGACAAAAACGCAGTTGTAAAATAATCCCGTAAAAGTGTGTGGCATTACTTACTAGGTTTTTTTTCTTTATAAAAAGCCCATCAATTAATCATCCCCATTTTTCTTACACCTCTATATCTCCAAAATTAACACAACCATTCCCAACATTCCAGGTACCTCTACGAGTTCCTATACGGCTGGCTAGTATCAGCTTTAGGCCGTGCTGAGAACTTGGCAGGTGATGCAGCGAGGCGAGACAGCCGGGATTTACGCAAACAACGCAAGAGCAAGAAAAGAGTGCGGCCTTATGCGAGAGAGGGACTGCTGTGCAATGTGATGCAAAATATGTGCGGAGGGTATTATAAGGTATAGTTTCTATGTATAAGACAGATGTAGTAGGATAATAATATAGTATCAGCTTTAGGCTGGATTGAAATGTAGTGGGTGACGTAGCTAGGTGAGACAGCCGGGATCCACGCAAGCAACGCAAGAGAGAGACTGCTGTGCAATGTGATGCAGAATATGTGCGGAGGGAGTAAGGTTTAGTTTGAGCCAGATGTACTAGGAAGTCTCGGATCTAGACTGAGAACGTAGCGGGTGAAGTAGTGAGGCGAGACAGCCGGGATTCACGCAAGCAACGCAAGAGCAAGAAGAGGGTCTGGCCTTATGTGGAGAAGTGACAAAATATGTGCGGAGGATATTATAAAGTATCTTAGTTTAAAAGCCCGCTGTATCTAATTAAAAATTGCGCGGTACTCTAAGCAATACTCAAAAAATTGACACTACATTCAGTTTGTAAATTAGATGATCTACACTTGAAAATGTTTTACAGGATATACAGGCTGTTCTAAACCATCAAACTGAAAATTTTTCTCTAGGGGACCAACATTTTCAGCTATCCCATGCAAAACTTCAGTACCTACTTCTACCCAAATGTATAATTTGTTTGTGTGTTTAATTTTTTCTCGATGACGATGTTGGTCCCATGGAGAAAGTTTGATGGTCTAGAACACACCCTTAAGTTTGACAACACCTTTCTGATACACTCTGTATTTGGTTATTTGACATGGTCTTGTAATTACACTAGATGACTAGAGGCTAGTTTAGTTTGTAAAAATCAACTATCAACACATTGGGACTCTTTTACCCGGTCTAAAAAAATTTTCAGACAGTTTGTTTCGGTCCCTCAACACTTATTTCTGTTCAACAACAGACTTTGTACAATAATAATTACTGGGAAACGTCTTTTATTTTTGGTGTGAAAATTCGCTTTCGTTTCGTTCCATCAACACTTTGGTTCCTGTCCCTCAATTGATAAATCATTATGTAAATTAAAATTGGGATTGGACAATAAAAAAATCGTCTTCGTTCCTCAGGCCCTAGTCGCCTTCAAGCTACAAGGCAAGATCCGCCAGCCGCAGTCGGAGTTTGACAACGAGGCAGTACGCTACAAGCACCGGTTTGCGCCTCTCTCTGTGCTGACCCCGCCACAGGTGCACTACCACGAGTTCTGCGAGATGACGCAGCCGTTGCAGTGAGTACACTACTATCTATACATATTATAAACTAGCATCCGCCTGCAACTTCGTCTGCGATCTAGGATGAAAAGTAGCCTATGTCCTTCTCTAGGTCATGGTCTACCCATGTGCCAAATTTCATTCAAATCCGTTCAGCCGTTTTTAGTGTGAAAGCGTAACAAACAAACTCACTGTCGCATTTATAATATTAGTTACGATTGAGGTTGCTTTTCGTGTCTGTCTGTGTAACCCCGTTGTTCTTCTAAACAGCGCAACGGTTCTTAAACCGGTTTTCAGCCGCCGTTTTGTGCCGGAAGGTTTATGTGTATAATACATTAATATTAAAATTGCTTGTAGTAAAGAAATCTCGATGTTTTGTTGTCGTAAAAACCATGCGATACAGGGGCGGGTCGCTAGTTTAATATTTATTACCCCCTTTATGTGCCTTATTTAGTTATGCAAACGTAAAATGTATGGAGCAGCTGATTTTATTCGCGATTTTATGGTCCCATTGTAATAGTTGTTAATAATGGCGAGTTCAATGACTCCTTAACGCTTTCAAGCCTACTAAACGGCCATAGACGTCATAACAATAAAACTTCTATCATGTCTTGTTCAGTGTCCTTGAAAGCGTTAAGAGATTTTCAGTTATTTTAATGACACCTTCAACCTTGTATGTATTAGCGTGGGGTAGAGTTTATTTCATCTCTTTTCTAACTAACTTGCAGATACGAAAACCCCGTGATACTGTATCTCGGTGGATGCAAACACTTCCAGCAGGCTCGATCTTTACTTGAAACCATCACAACGCCTGATCAGGAGGTAAGCAGTCACAATTTACATCTGTTTAGATAAGATTAACAGGAGTTGTTCGTAACGAAACTGCAAGTGGCCTAGACTTTGTAAAGTGTGATAGGCAGCTAGCCGAGGCTTTCGAATAGAGAGTACGAGATCAGAAGAGGGCGTTAACGTAAACTTCAATTTGCACTGAAACTGTATAGCGCTTTCTGGTGACACATTCCATACAAAGTGAACGTTAGCGCGATCGCGTAAGTATAAAAACTCGCTCAGTCTGAAACTCGTCCTATTCAATTTTCACGTGAATCTAGTTTGCTACCAAAATATTTTGGTATTTTAAGTTTAGTTCGAGGGATGTGCAGGCATACTATATGCATCACAATGTCCTTATTTAATTTAGTTTATCATAAATGTAAGCTTAGCTTATGGCTAAGTAATAACAGCCGCACGGATCGATCGCCCTGTGGACCATCTTTACATACCTAGACCCCTCCGTGCCTCGGAAAGCACGTTAAACCGTTGGTCCGGCTGTCATTCGTGGATCTTTGACAGTCGTTACGGGTCGTCAGAAGCCCAAAAGTCTGACAACCAGTCTTACCAAGGGGTATCGTATTACCCAGTAACTGGGTTGTGGAGGACACTTTTGTTTTAAAACATTATTTTAATTTTTTTTTTTCTTTTGTTTTTGTGTTTCACGAAGTGTGTCCAAATAAACGTTTTTCTTTCTTTCTTTCTTTCTTTCTTTCTTTAGATAGGCAGTCACTCCATGTCAAATACTGGTATTCAGCCGCATCCGGTAAGACTGGAAGCGGACCCCAAAATAATTGGGAAAAGGCTAGGGGGATGATGATAAATTATCGAGCTGTAATAAAATAACCGTTGTTCCTTTATTTCAGGTTCAAGATCTTCTGAAGGTAGCCAAAACAAACTTCGTAGTATTAAAATTATTAGCTGGAGGACATAAAAGGGACTCGACAGTCCCACCGGAATTTGACTTCTCAGTTCATAGACATTTTCCTATTATCAAACTAGTGTAGTTTTAGACATGTTTTAAACATAGATTTATTTCAAGAGTTGATACTTGCGACGTAGATTATGAACAAAGCAGCTATCAATTTGACTCTGAGGTAGGTGTCCAACTAGTCCCTTCGTCTGGTATTTATTGGTCAGTAATATAACTTTGTATCGATGTTAATAGTATTCATTATCTAATTATTCTATCACTGGTTAAAAATATAATTGGACAGTGTTTTAGGCCTGTGCGTTTAAAAATTCGTCAATATTTCATCACCGATTTTGTAAATAATATAGTCGAGTGCAATTAGACCAAAAATACTCTAAGCTAAACCTAGCACTACGTTTACAGGGTCTAATTAAATTAGCTAGCAAAACTCCGCAGACGTAATGCGACAAAATAAAAATGAAAAAGATTTGCTGGTTTCTTTTTAGGGTCAACGACCGCTGTTAGTAGTATTGTTTACTTGAAGTGTGAGTTGAGAAATCTGTTTTTTTTTTTTTTTTTGTTATATCGTGTTTAGATGACGACGATACCCATCACGTCTGTGAAGTTTACAAAAAAAAAAAAAAAAACTGATTTTTTAAATAGATATTTCAACTACACTGCGGTTGATGACCCCATCATCAAATTAATATTGTTTTTTTGCTTTATCATGTTTAGATATCCATTACGTCTGCGGAGTTTAGCTAACTAATTTAATTTGGCCCTGTATGGTGGTCGGATTTTCATAGGACCTGTTTGTTGAGCTCCTAAAGTGAGAACAAAGTAATTTACGCCGATGTTTTTTTTTCTTCTCATTCTTTTGAGTAACTAGTAATTCTACGAATTCATGTTACGGCAGAATAGTGAGACCTGTGTGCAACCATTCACAACCTATTTGGTATGTCTGCTTGTCTATCGTTTTCGAAGCCTTCCTATTTTTTTTTTTTTAATCTCGAATTTCTTTATTAAGAGGCATGATAATTTAAGAAAAATATAAAATATAATTAGATCCGCAGGAAAACCAAGGTAACCGACATAGCCCGAAGAATTGCCAAACTTAAGTGGCAGTGGGCAGGGCATTGCTCGCAGAACATATGGCCGATGGGGCCGAAATGGTTCTGGAGTGGCGAACGCGTACCGGAAGACGTAACGTTGGAAGGCCTCCCACAAGGTGTACCGATGACCTTGTAAAGGCCGCAGCAATCGGCTGGATACAGGAAGCACATAACCGGTTGAAGCGGCGGTGCTTTGGGGAGGACTGTATCCAGTAGTGGACGTCTTTCGGCTGAAATGATGATGATGAAGAAATCCGTTTCTGTAGACAAATACCATTCTGGGAGATGAAAATTTAGGTCACGGTTAAGGTTAATTAAAGGTCATCCATTAATTTGTAGAAAAACCGTTAACAGGACACTGGGGGAAAAAATCATCGACGTCGATTTTTTTTAACAGTTCTGAAATCATGGACATCAAAAAAGTCCCATGAAAATCCGTCCACTCCAAGCTAATTGCGCCCGACTAGTAAAAAAGTCTCGAATCTTCTATGTTAAAAAAACATTGTATTCTTGAAGTCTATTAAATATAATTATCAGAATATTTTATTGAAGTACAGATTATGCTATGAACCCCGATAATGCAACATTATGTAAATTATTTGTACTGTTTTATTGTAATTATTATCGTGTGTATAGACGGAAATGTAAAATCAAGATAATTTTTAAATGTGCAATAAAATAATTCAAAGATCAAAAGTTTTTTTATTTTTCTCTTTGCGTAATTTTATTATATTTTTCAAGCCTTCGCTGTCAGTTTCTACCACTCTTGCTCGAAAAACTCATTTTCAGCGTAATTGGACTAAGGTCACGGTCAAGGTCAGTTGAGGTGAATCTAGACAAACATCCCGCAAGAGGGAGATAAATAATTTCGTTATTTTTGACCTAGGACGTCTAGTTTGCGAGGTATTTGCGAAAAAATCCAGGTAGAAGTCCCTTTTTTTTGTCTTTTTTTTTTAATTTTCTTGTCATCTTGCAAAATTCAGTGGCTAAATGAAGTTATAACAGTGAATAATGTTAACACAGCTTCACGCAGTATAAATCCAAAAAAAGTCAAGGTCAATTGACGTCATCCAAACCAGGTAATCCATTTAGGGCACAACTTACGATTACGCAAAATCATAGAATCTAGTCTACTGGGCTGACATGAAGTCAAGAGGGTTACCAATCTTACCAAAAACTTCCAAGAACAATCCCTAGACAGTGGTCAAAATAAAACTCATAAATATCAAAGCATTTACTTATATATTTTCAACGCAATTTCACAAAATTAAATGTTACTTAGTTTAAAACAGTGTTAGATAATGATGTATTCTTCGAATATTTCTATTATTATTGGTTATCTTCATCGGTATCTGCATCCGAAACGTCTGTGTAGCAGTCGGTTTCCACGGCTTTTACCCTCAGGAAGTCGCTGGATTGAGGACCTGGAATCAAAGTATTAGGGCTGATTGTAATATCGTATGCAAATGAAAGGCGTCGAAAGGTTTCCAAGCAAAAATCTTAGTATTAAGAAGTAACCCACAGAATGAGTTTATTTTGGGTCTGTCTCCATATAATATTATGTTTCTATAATATAATTCAATATTATAGATAATATAATATAATTCAATATTATGTTTCTATAATATCATCAACCACGACCACTCTGTCAAGAGTGAACGACTAAGGAGGAGGATAATATAATTACGGCATTTAATCATTTTGAAGTTTGCTTTACGACCGAGTTCGGTCGAAAAGTCCTAATAGGGACCCTAGACGGTCAAAAATGCTTGACAAGCCCGAAAAAATCACGTGCTTGTCAAGCAATTTTGACCCCATTAGGACTTTGCGACCGAATTCGGTCGTAAAGCGATCGCTACCCGTGTCGAGACTGCAGCCCCTGGACATAGGACTCTTTCAAGCACCACCATAGCGACAGGTTGTCAGGTAGTTAGTAATAATAGTTCTGTCTATTCCATCGAAGCGCGTGCGCTCACCGTATCAGAATACCACCGCTGCTATATTTATTTTTAAATGTCGCAGCATCATGCTGATATGGTGCCTTTTGGCCTCGTACAGGACTTTTTTTAATTTTTTTTTTTTTTTTTAAATAGTTTATTATTTGTATTAGTTTAGTTGGTGATCTTCCTGTGCGAGTCACAATAAATACTTTTTCTTTATTTCTTTTCACACGGCCGGCATGCTTTTTGTATGTCCTACAATCGGTCAGATTATTTTGCCGAGTTTTATGACTGTTTAAGTGTTAATAAATGACCTAAGTTATGTAGGTCGCGTAATAGTGTTAATACATTTGATATCAACTGTTTCATTCAGCTCCTACAAAAAATCGTCCACAGATTGTACGCCGTCTGCGAACGCTCTTAATGCTGAAGTCGGCTGAGACCTTGTAATGCGGCTGACGCGGTTTTGGAAAGCCTAATAAACAAAAACTATAATCGTCGGATTGATTAGCGGATAAGATAAGATCTGAGAGCATGTTAATTTTGGCTTTAAAAAACCGGGGTGTGCTTTACGTTGTATGGAAGAGCTCATAATAAAATTATTGATGCGTCATATCGCTAAACCCAGAGAAAACCAAAAGATTTATGTCTAAACCCAAATACAGCCCTACCAACTTATCTGTGAACTGAAAGAGAACGGCACCGTCGATGCGTCGACACAATCGAATGACATGCGTCGGTACAATCGAAGACATTTCAACATGGCGGCCGTAGTTCCAATTTTCGCCATTTCACAGATAAGTTGGTAGGAGTGTACCTGCTACATTATCATACCTTCGAATGAATGAATGAATGAATGCTTTATTTGCCAGAATCTAGGAATATAGGAAGTACTATAATGACTCATACCAGATACTGCATAATAGGATTACGGCTAAACCTAGCCTTGTATAACATTCAAATTCAATTAGGTCCACGTGACCTTCATTTGACCCGGCCGTCACCTGTTTCTTTGCACTGAGACTGTGCCAGACCCTAATTTTGTTTTATTTTTAGCAATTTACTTGTAGTTTTGACTTCGAAAAAGTAAATAGATTTAAATGTTTTTTTTTTTTGTACTGAAACGAGTGAGAGGTTCACTCTGGTAAAGACGCAATGCTCTACTCTTTGGGTGTCGGAACAGGGAATTCCATTCCGCTTGTTAGAAAATGATTTCTGTATCATGTAGGGCCTTACCGATACGTTTAGAGGTAACAGCTTGAGCAAAGCTGTTTGGTCTGCTAACGTCGGTATTATCATAATCAGTCCACTGCTGAACATGGGGCCTATGTCCAAAAGCACGCCATTCTAAGTCGATGAAACAGTAATTACGAACTCTTAGGATACAACCTGTTTCGCAGGATGTGCAAGGTTTGCCACGTTAACTGTGCGGTTCATTTGTTTACAATCAACTCATCCGTGCGCAGCGTGACCGTGGGTCGCAGTGAACGAACCCGCGTACATTTTCATAGAATGCGAAGCTAAGTAAGTAAGCGTGCGTAGCATAGCTGTGGGCTGCAGTGGAGCGGCGCCTAGCCGGCCACAAATAGCTACACGCGACGATACACGCGCTCATGATTGACATTTGAGTTACGTAGCACCAAGCCCACACACTGATAGCTGACCTGCGCCATGCTAACACGTGCTCTGCCAACTTGTAAAGCGCTTGAATGCTTGCGATGGTTTGGGAGAGAGAAGGGCGTGAACGGGTATTTAGGAGGTAAAATGGCTGCCGTGGCTTCGAAACGTGTCTAAGCTTCGCTCGGGCGGCGCATTCGCGGTAAACCACACGTGTATCTACCTCTGACGTCATAGAACCACGCAGCCATACGTAGCGTGCGCATGGCCTGCTATGTGCTGATAAGTATGGTAGGTAGCTCGTATTAGGTAAACAAAACTAAGGAAATCAAGGTGCTAAGGAAACGTGTGAAACATATCCGTACGCAGCTATCAAACAACTTACATGTTTCAGTATAAACGGTGTTGGCACCGAAGTCTTGTATAGGCGTCGGAGTGACGGAGCGGTCGTCTTCGACACCCCCTTCAGCGTTGTCCTCCTCATCGTCATCATCACTCTCTATCATGATTTCTATTTCTTCGCACTCTTCCACCTGGAATTTTTTTAAAATCTTTGCTAGAATTAATTGGTCATTGAATTGATATGATGGGGGTATAAAACTACGTGGATTTTCGTTTAAAAGATTGTTGAGCCATGTTTTAACACAATATCGCAAGTCTATTTAAACGAATAATTTAGGTAGTTGTTAAAAAATTGAGGTAAAGTTAGTGGCAGCAACAGGTAATCCTGTTTTAATTACCTACCAACAAACAATGTTGACGACATTTGTAAAAACATCTAGTGAAAGCAGCTGCCAATTTATTAATTCTTCAAAGAATAACTCAAGGCTTTTCTAGCTAACACGCTAGCACGACGAGCTAAAAAAGATATGTACGTGGAAACAAAAGATCGTCATCATCAGCCTACACGAGTTCACTGCTCAAATAAGGCTCTCCCATCGCACTCCATTTAACTGGACCCTCGACTACACTCACTTTGCTACGAACAACCATCTTGCGAAGATCGCAAGCCGCTCCATCTAACCTGAGCGCATCCTATCCTAACACAAAATACCTAAAGTTCACACTATGTGTAAGTAACCTAACCTAAACTAAACTAACTAAACGTACTTAGTTAACTAAATTGGAAGATTCCCTGACCTGTATATCAAAAGACAACTGCTTATTCTTATAGTCAAGGAGTGCGGAAGACGAAGACTTCTGTTTGTGGTGAGCCAAGCGCCTGACGTTGCTAGGAGATGGCGTTCCCTGGTCAGGGTCACCGTCGCTGACCAGATACTCCACGTCGAGATTCAGCGGCAGATTAGGATTGCCTGACACCTTTCGTCGACGCAGTTGGCATTCTGATTCGTCTGCCATTTTGTTATGGTTGTAAAACTGAAAAACAGAGAGTCAATTGATTGAAAACAAAATCGTGTACACGATGACCATATCGGTTAGCAAGTGTTACTATAGCGGCCGAGCGCTGCAAGCAATAATAGTCCTTATGGTGTATAAATGTTTCTCCGATAGTATACTAGAAGTAAATTATTCCTGTGATTGGTCTGAAGAATCGGCATTTGTTTTGCTTTTGTAATTACTTCAATTTGATAATTTGAAGTAAGTAGGACCTAGTGCTATAATATAGGTAAGCATTTATTGCTAAGGGTTTGTTTCACCATCTACGATTAAGTTCTCATTAACATAGGTACTTGGCAGATCATTTCATACAAATTTTGTTCCATTTTTGAGTTTATTCGGTTAGTAGGTAGTGGCTATTCAGAAATTGTGAAATAGTCCCTAAATTTAAACAAATATCATTCTGCCCATCCTCTTGACATTTCCGTCACCTTTTAAGAATAACACTACAAGATAAGCTATTGATGAATCTCTTAACAGGTTGGTCAAGTTATAAAAAGAGTCAACGTGACAAATTAAGGACGTCATAAGTTGGAAAGCGGTGCAGGTAGTGCTATTAGCTCTAAGAAAGAAGATTGAAGATACCTATTTGGTTACTAGCCTTAGATTCTAACGTATGGCACTCGTGGTGGTACACCTTGTGTTGTCATCTGACAATATGCTGAGCTGAGGCTCTTTTGGCATTGCAATCTTTGTTTAATTTTTTTATAATTTTAAGGTGTAATTATTTATTGCTGTAATGCCAATTAAACGGATTTTTCTATCTTTATTTCTTTACTAGGTGTACAACAGTGCCTAAATGCTCTTTATGACCGTGAAATCAACAAATACCAACATCTTTAGAGTGCATAAATACGAATTTATGCTACCTAATAAAGTATTTATTTATAATGTAGCGTACCGGCTTATAGGAGATTTAATAATTATTGAAAAATATGCTTACCAAAATATGGAAATCCTTCCAACCACACCAGCTGTTGTCTTTTAGTTGATAAAACAAGTCTTGAAATTGTAAATTGACGAGGTATCCATGAAAATCGTGGGTGGACACTGGGGCGGGCGGACGCTAAGTAGGTAGCTTGCGGGCTCTAGAACGAAGCCCTATGCCGCTAATCTGCACTGTTTTTTTTCCAGGTGAGCAAAACATTTTGTTGTTTGGGTATTTAGGTATTAGAAAAGTAGGTAAAGGCACTTTTTTAGTAAGTGTGTAGGTATCAAATTGTAAAGAAACAAATGAACATAATGATTTCAAACCTACATTGTTAATAACAGTAGCATTTGCTTATTAAGGGTGGGTTGCACCATCTTACTTTAACAATAACAAAACATCGCACCTTCAATTAAAGTATACCTACCTGTTAGTCAAAAAATGGGTTGCTCCATTTGACAATTTAATTTGTTAGCTGACGTCATAACTTTAATAGTAGGTAACCAGGCCAGGCGCACTCCTTATTTTTAGTATGATGCTACAAGTAGGTAAGTACGCGGCGGGCTCGACTTGTCGAGCTAATTCGGTGTGGGCTGCTGCGCGCCGGGCGGGGCGCACGTTAGTTCGATAGGTACTCGCTCACGGGCCGCGTCGTAAAAGAAAACAACCCTAACGATTCAGAACGTATAAGAGTTACGCGATAGAAAGAGAGGCAACTTCTAGGTGAATATAACTGTAGACAATTAACGCTGTGCGACCTGAATTGCACTTAATTGTCTCGTAGAAAAAGTCGCTATTTATTTAAACGATTTTGCGGAGTTAATCTTCTTAACTTGTACTATTATGTATTCTGTGATGTTACCTTAACCGCCCACGCTTCGCTGGTTAATGTTATTGTTAATGTTAAATATCTGTCACTTCTGTCCGACGCGTACCTACCCTGATACTTTAATTATGCTGATAAATACGCCACACATTTCGCAGTAATCGTTAAAGTCAGCGTTACAGTTAATGTCAAATTTACGTACTTAAATCTTTAGGTACTTTAACTACATTATGGTGCAACCCAGCCTTAGTAAATTCGTAGATAGCAGTAACAGCAACTACCAAGATTTTCATTAACTTTTCACTTCTGTTTGATAGGTGTTAACGTTTACTGTTTGAGGAAGGTCACATCATTTGATAATCTCATAAGGTAGAGAAAAAATAAAAAATCAAACCTTGTACTTGGCACTTATCAACAAATTACAATATACTGCTTTACTAAAATCCTACTTTACTAGGTTAAGTAGAAACGCTAATCCATTTTTATAATTGAATTGCAATGTTTTCACTAAAATTCTTATCTTTCTTTCAATAAATTCACTATTTTAATCTTCGATTTAAATGTGTCACGGGCTATTTTAATCGTTGCGTTTAATCCAAATTATCTGGAGAACATAATAAAAATGAGGAACATTAAAAAAAAATATGTTTTTCCCCGAATGTTGGCGTTCGCTGACACTTGTACGGATTCAACACTTCATGATATTTTTGTCGTTAGGTGTGCATAAATTACTTCAAAGAAATGTATTGAAACACGTCAGTTACCGACATTGTATGCCCGAACCTCCAATATCATATTTCTTTCTAAGACAGTTATTATGGTGAAAAGGATACTTATATATAAACATAATTATGTGATGTATGTCATATTGAAAGTTTCTGGATTCTGACAAATAAGACCAGATATATTTATTGTTTCTCAAAGTATATACTTACCTACCCACATACCTAATTTATTTTTGCATTCTCTGGAACCATTGTAATAAGCAGTTGGACCAGTCTGCCTTTGGGACTTCTTCAATAGCTTCGTGGAACGCATTCACCGCCGATTCAGGGTTCGTAAAACGTGTGCCTCTAAGTTTGTCTTTTTTAGGAAACAAAAGGAGTCGCAAGGTGCGAGGTCTGGGCTGTATGGCGGATGTGTCATCAGCTTTACATTTGAAGCTTTCAAATACGCTTCCGTTATCTTAGCGGAATGTGAGGACGCGTTATCGTGGTGAAGGACGACATTGCTTCAAGGACGCTTTTCGCGAACTTTTTCTAGAACTCTGGCCAAGCAAGTGTTGACGTACTCGTACCAATCTGCGGTCACTGCTCTTTGCTCTTCAAGCGACACTGTTGTGTAAAGACCTTTTTTCTTTTTTTTTTTGTGGATGAGAAATCATCAAATGACTTCTCCCGCTCTGGGCGGAGCGGGAGGGCGTGTCAGACTCTTACTGACTAAAACCCACCCGTGTTCCTTCTACTGCCTGTGCCAGGGCCACGGTATCTCTTTCGAACAACCCGCGACCCCGGCGGCATCGGGCCCATCATTGCTGAGATCTCTGTTGTGTAATTTGCCAAAAGAAGAAGTACTTAACTATTTTCTTACATTGGCTTCGACTTTTCTTAACTATCGTCGACAAGTCTTCAAAAGGAAGGACCCATTCTGCCGACTGGCTTTTTCTTTCCGGTTCAAAGCAGTACATCCAGGTTTCGTCACCTTTCACGATATTATAGACAGCCAATGACTGTCCTCCATTAAACTTTTATCATTTTACGGCACCATTCCACACGCAGTCGTTCTGGTTTTTCGTTAAATCATGCGGTATCCATCGAGTGCAAAGCTTCCGAACCTTCAGATGCACATGCAAACTGTTTTGCACTTGGCTCATTCTTGACTTTTTTTTTCTTTGCCTAATACAGTACGAATTTGCTGACAAGTATTTTTTTTTTGTCAGTTTCAATCAATTGTCGTGCGATATCAATATTGGATTCTGTAACTACCGTCGCCGGCCGACCTTCACGTACTTACAACGTCATTCATGGAGTTGATCACGTCCACGTTCAAATACTCTGAACCACGAATACGCAGAGCTGCAATATGGGGCTTCATCACCAAATGCCAATTGAAGTCTCTTGTTGACTTAAGCCACAGCGAAAATCGTAAAAAATCATTGAGCGCTTCAGGAGTTAAATTCATTGTAATAGCGACACACATTTTCTAAAGGACGCCGTAATGAAAAAAACAAATGACAGTCAAGTTAAAAAGTATTCCCAGATAGTTCCATTTTAGAATCCCGTAATTACTTTTTATTTTTTAGGGTTCCGTACCTCAAAAGGAAAAAACGGAACCCTTATAGGTTTACTTCGTTATACGTCTGTCTGTCTGTAAAGACCTTTTTTCTCAAGAACGCGTGGAGATATCAAGTTGAAATTAATATCAAATATGTAGGTCTATATACAGGGTGTCCAAGAACCTGGCGTCCAACTGGATTCCCACGATGCCCCAAGTTCTAACAGTACTCAGAAAAATATTTTAAAAAATCCACCCCATGTACTTACAGAATTATACTGATTTCAAAAAAAAAGGGGAAATGAGCACCCTGTGACATACTTTTGAATGCTGTGACTGCTAATGCTGATAATTTCGATATTTCTTGGAGGTTTTGTAATCTAGGGTATTGCTGTGTCTAAATAGAATGTAAAAATAATGTACTTATTGTACCATTTTAAAATAAAATATTATTTTAACTAAAGGTGATATGGAAAACTATTGAATTTCGCAACTTTGACCGACTGTAGTGTAAAAAAAATGTACCAAAATAGTATGGCAAGTGACGTCAAATTTTGACGCGTTTATTCCTCTTTTTAAAAAGGTATAATACTTACACATTAATTTGAAAAAAAAAATTTTTGATAATATTTTTACTCAACAACCCAATTTTTACGATGTCTAACAGAATTCTTAGAAAGAAAAATTTACGACGAATTGAATCTAACCTCTAAAGAATTACTATTGTATGCTCATAAAAATAACAACAGGCCTCTCAAAAAACAGGTTAGACCGTAAGGGACGGTATGTGCATGCATCTCACCATAGTGATTCGTTATTACAACAGGAGGGAGCAAGACAGAAACTATCTTTGCGATTTGCTGGTTCTTCTTTATGGTACCCCATTATTCAGGTAAGAGTGAGGGAGAAAAAGGTTAGAGGTGCGAGTGAGATAGATAGTGACGCTATCTGGGATCGTGCTATTTAGGATAACAGTACGGTCAGTACGCGTCACTGCCTCCTGCCGTTACTACGCACCTCTCTCTTATTGTTACCATTGATCACGTACTACGATTTAAAGCTTTGTTTATTGGACTCGATTACTCTTTGTGCTCTGGACTTTGAAATGAACTCTTTACGACGACCTTTGCCTGTGTTTGGACAGTTTGTGTTTTGTGTGTGCTACCATGGCGACCTACACTCCGCAAGAATACGCAAATATGCACTACATTTATGGAGAATGTAGAGGTAATGGACGAGCTGCAGCGAGACTTTACAGAGAAAGGTATCCGAGGGCTACGCGATATCCCGACCATCGAGTTTTCATTAATGTGCACAGATCACTATGTGACGGGCGGTTCCCCAATCAAGTAGCTGGTGAAGGACGACCCGTAAATGACTTCATACGCGATGAAGTTTTAGAGGCGGTGTCGGCAAATCCAAGCATCTCTGTGCGAGGAATAGAAGCTGATACGGGGATACCGAAGAGCACAGCACACAGTATTCTCCAAAAAGAAGAATATCATCCGTACCACGTACAGCGAGTGCAAAGTCTTTTACCTCGAGACTATCCGAGCCGAGTCGCGTTTTGTGAAACAATCCTGCAAAAACATCGAGAAGACGAAAACTTTATCGACAAAATTTTGTGGTCAGATGAATCAACATTTAAGAAGGATGGCTACATGAACCTACACAACTTGCACGAGTGGCATGTGGAAAATCCGCACTTGATGCGAGAAGATAGATCCCAGTACCGGTTCAAAGTGAACATGTGGACCGGTATTCTCTGTGGGAATATTATTGGTCCATTTGAGATGCCCGAGAATTTGACTGGCGAATCATATTTAAATTTTCTTCAAAATGATTTGCCAAACTTACTAGAAGAGACCCCACCAGATATGTGGTTCCAACACGACGGCTGTCCAGCACATTTTCGCGTATCCGTTAGAGAGTTTTTGGACGAGCAATACCCGAACAGGTGGATTGGGCGATCAGGAACAATCCCGTGGCCAGCCCGCTCACCTGACTTAAATCCGCTGGATTTTTTTTTCTGGGGAACTATGAAGGAGCTCGTTTATGCGAAGCCCATTAATGACATCGCTGACCTTCGTGAGAAGATAACACAAGCAGTGCAGGTGATACGTCAAAAAAGTTACTCGCGAAACATAAAGCGGTCCTTTTTAAGGAGAGTGAGAGCTTGTATTGCCGCGGGTGGTCAACATTTTGAACATTTATTGTAATAAAATATCTTTAAACTAACATTCTTTGCTTTTATTCTACTGGGAACCCATCTACCTGTGTGTATTTCCTTCTTGCTCACTCTTGGAACCGAAGTAAATAATAGTAGTAACATAACAGTTTCTAAGATAAGAAAGGGTCCGACAGTTACCGTTAGTAGGTAGGCACTTCGTAAAAATTGGGTTGTTGAGTAAAAATATTATCAAATTTTTTTTTTTCAAATTAATGTGTAAGTATTATACCTTTTTAAAAAGAGGAATAAACGCGTCAAAATTTGACGTCACTTGCCATACTATTTTGGTACATTTTTTTTACACTACAGTCGGTCAAAGTTGCGAAATTCAATAGTTTTCCATATCACCTTTAGTTAAAATAATATTTTATTTTAAAATGGTACAATAAGTACATTATTTTTACATTCTATTTAGACACAGCAATACCCTAGATTACAAAACCTCCAAGAAATATCGAAATTATCAGCATTAGCAGTCACAGCATTCAAAAGTATGTCACAGGGTGCTCATTTCCCCTTTTTTTTTGAAATCAGTATAATTCTGTAAGTACATGGGGTGGATTTTTTAAAATATTTTTCTGAGTACTGTTAGAACTTGGGGCATCGTGGGAATCCAGTTGGACGCCAGGTTCTTGGACACCCTGTATATATAGTAAACGCAATAAAAAAATAAGGCCATTTATGCGACATGTTTTGATACTTGCAAGTAAATCAAAACCTACGAGTAGGTATTAGGGTATTTTTCGTTGACCTAGAATCATGAAATTTGGCAAGAAGCAAGGTCTCACAGCACAAGTAAAGGAAAAAGTCCGAAAATTGTTAATTTGTAATTTTATCACGGAAAAATGATTTTTTTGGGGATAAAATATTAAGTTTGTTTTTGGGATAAATTCTTTTTAACAACGGAACCCTTCATTGTGCGTGGTCCGACACGCATTTGGCCAGTTTTTTTTTTTACTGTAAGGATCAATTCCAGAAACTTTTAGTATTTTATGTTAGTACATTAATATCCCCCACGTGGACTTTAGAAAAAAGATAATTTTCTGTTTTCATTACATTACAAAAACTCGCGCCTTCTTCCCATGGCGGTAGGCAGAAACTACAGAACGCCACCTGCTACGATCCTTACATACTCCTTTTGCCTCGTATAGGTTCATACATCTGGTCATACACGCACGCCGGTTACGAGTATTACGAACCTGACCTTTCTGAAGAACATCACTAATAAGGTCACTATATGTCTTCCTAGGGCGTCCCCTCCCGGCGTTTCCACTCACATCTGCCTTGTATGTACCTTTAGTTAGTAGCCTTTCATTCATCCTGTCAACATAACCAAAGCATCTAAGCATACTCTTTTAAATTTTTGTCACTAGATCTTCTTAACCGCACCGTTGCCATATCACATCATTCCTCATTCATACTAGTCACACCGCATGCGTCGCAAGTAACGCATTTCAACAGCATTTATTTCTGTTTCATAATTTTATTTTTCGTAATTATTTTGGTTTCCCTTATCCCGGCTATCTGTTGCAACGATGCTATATTTTTAGATAATTACTTTAAGTACCTAATTAATTACACATGTTGGTACTTAGTTAATTAATCATAAATTGACGTCGTTGGACATTCATTTTTGGATAAATAAAATAAAAATATATGTAAGTACAGACATCAGGTAATGAGATTTATGTAATTAACCGATAAGATAAGCATAGGTTAGTGAAATACTTTGGTAATACTATGTTTATTATTTATTGAGGTAATTTTATGGCGGTCGGTGGTTGCAAAGTTTCTAAAATACACCACTAATTTTTAATTAGTACAAATACTTAAAGGGCTCATTACAGAAGGTCTTGTTATTATATATGTAAAGTCTCAATAAATAATATTCATAAACAACAAAGTTATTAGCGTTTGTTTATATCCCAAAATGTCACTCAGTTTATGGAAATATTGTACAGGCTACCTAATAGTATTCATTAATCATGGAAAAGCACTGCACGTAGTATTTTCTAGTAGCAATTGTTATGAATCATTGATTCAATTATGAAATTTATGAGTTTACCAATTATGAAAAATTTTTGTGGACAATTTTGGGATTTCATTTTTTTGATTTTTGACTACACAAATATGATCAGTAACGGGTACGGATAG
The DNA here is from genome assembly GCA_946251885.1 of Cosmia pyralina. Lineage (NCBI taxonomy): Eukaryota > Metazoa > Arthropoda > Insecta > Lepidoptera > Noctuidae > Cosmia > Cosmia pyralina. The sequence continues at coordinate 10,152,818 of OX276343.1, forward strand.
AGCCCCATTTTTTTTTGTACTAATTAAAAAATAGCAGTGTATACCTAATATACATTTTATTGTTCTTTCTATTCCTAACATACACGTATAGTTGCCGGCACGAGTCGTGAGCACAAACTCGAATCTTAAACCTATCGAATCTCATCCTATCACGGCAGGTTGCACACGGGTGGGAGCAATTAAATCAATATAATTATGATCAAACATATTTATATACAGATAGAAAACAGAATACAAGAGCACGCTGACGAGGGCAGTTAAAGTTAAGATGCAAGTTGTGCTCACGACTCGTGCCGGCAATTATATCTACGTCAAGTTAACAAAACAGACGTGTCAATCCTTTGAAACGAATACCTATTCTATCTAGGTACAGTAGGCTTCAAACTGTATGGTGGTTCCGAAGTGGGTTACTCGCTGCGCAGTACCCCACCCTTCACCCCCGCGGTCATATGAATTTGTTATAGTGTGCGCGCAAGTGCTAGTCACCCTGAGGTATGTGAGCGGTGAGACGGGGGAGGGCGCGATTGACAAGATTGGCAGACTGAGTTACCTTGGCCTTTATCTACCTATCCCGTCTCACCGCTCACACTTCAGGCGGTGACTAGCACTTGCGCGCACATTTACTGCGCAGCTACTCGCCGCGTGTTGAGAGCCGCCGTAAAGGGTGTGTACATTAAGTTGTTTCAGGGCATGTTCTTAACCTGTTTAAATAGTAAATTCATTGTTTCGTTGACTTTAGGTGAGATTTTTGTATTTGGATAAAATGCTCCGAGTTAAAAACAATTACTGAATGAATTTCTTCGTCGTTTGATCATACTATCAGAATAAATATTTACAATAGAAAATCTTAACCTAAATATACCTATATGCCTGTTATATGTACCTACCTAATAAGTTAAGGGCCTGTCACCACCTACGATTAAGTTCCTTACCTACTTGGCTGATATTTTCATACAAATTCTGTTCCATTTTTGAATTTATTCAGTGAGTAGTGGCTATTTAGACATCGTGAAATAGGCCCTAAGCCTAATAAACTAATACTTACTTTATACCTAATCTATCGATTATTTGTCTTAGGGCTGATTTTTCAATAGTCAGATAACTTTTATCCGAAGAATAAATATGACAGTTTGACATATTTTCTATACAAAAGCTGTCAAACCGCCATGTTTATTCCCTAAATAAAATTTATCTGACGGTTGAAAAATTAGCCCTCAAATAAATAAATAATTTTAAAAAGCTAGGGAGAACTTACATTAAATTACTTTTAAGATACATAATCAACTATAGGTATAAAATAGAAAATTAAAACAAAAATATTCTCTAATCCCGTAAAAAAATTGTATGAGAAAAAAAGTGTTTTGGCCGCCTACTCTTACCTAACTAACACTAAATAACCTTAGTCATGACCATAGGAGATGTTGGTCTTTGTTTGTTGGCCAGTTTGACATGACGACATACCTACATCTATACATAATATATTACCTATATTAAAATAGTAACAAAGTCAAAACAGTACTTTGAATATTTTTGAAAAAGTAATTGCTGCGAGGTGTAGGAACGAGTCTGATGCTGAAAATATAGTTTTTATACTCCATCGGGTTAGGTAATTAATTAATTAATGGTAATACCTGTCACTTCAGTTGTCATACTACGTCACAATTTAGCAACTTTATAATTAAGGTAAGGACAGGGGGGGGGGGGGGGGTAAGTACTATCTTTTTGGGCTCGCTCCACAATTTTTGTTTACCTGTAGTTAATTACCTAACCCGATGTACCTACTATATCATTTCTGTCAACAGACAAACATGTCTGGATGTAGGTATGTTACGGATTGGCGCAAATCGGCTATACGGATTTGGATGAAATTTGGTACACAGATACTTTATAATCTGGATCACATAGAGTACTTTTAATCCTGGTAGTGCATTCCCTTAGGATATATTGCGACATCCAAGCGGAAGAAGCTGCGGGCAAAAGCTATAGTCTACCTTAAAAATCTAAATTCAAATTATTCGTCAGCAACGAGTCTCTTTAACTTCACTTTCAGTTGATACACTTGTAACGTCTACATCATCCACACTATCCACATCAATCGGATCATCCAGTGGATCATCCAGTAGATCATCCAGTTGATCATCCAGTGGATCATCCAGTGGATCATTCAATGGATCATCCACCAAGTCATCCACCGGTGTAGCAGTTCTCGCATGTTCAGTATCCAAACTGTCATCAGTAGCTGCACTATTGAACGACAGCCTCCTTATATCAAAAGTGGAGTACCCATAAACACTAGAACTGCTAGAATTATTGCTGAATTTACTAGCTCTGACAGCAAAGTACCGACTCCTATCTTCTATTCTGTAGAAGTCCATGCTATTCTTCTTCTTGATGAGGTTGAAGTTGTCGTCGAGGGGAACGAAGTAGGTTTTGACGTAGCCAGCCCCTTTCACGAAGGTCTCACCGCGGCAGGTCGTGAGGATGCCACATTCGTCTAGTATTATGGCTGTATTTTCTGTCACCTGGTTGGAAACACGTTAGTGCAGTTATAGATGGAAACTTCCTGAATTATGGTATTGGGAAATGATTTCATTTTCTAAGGCCTCTTAAAGGTTCTCTAGAAATTGTTTTGTTGTGAACGGAATGTAGGAGCCTGGATCTCACGACACAGGGAATCCTAGTGTGAGTTCCAGGAATCATCGCATTCGAATGTAATATCACAATAAATTATTCTTTATTCTTTTTTATTCTTTACCTGAATTTTTCCAGATTCGCCAGTGGAGTCCATTCGTGACGCCATATTCACAGCATGTCCCCAAATGTCGTACAGTGGCTTCTGTGACCCCACCACGCCAGCTGCTACTTCACCATTTGATATGCCTATAATCGTTAATGTTTAGTGCCTCGTTGGTCTAGTGGTCGCAAGCACTACTGCTGAGCATGAGGTCCTGGGTTCGATTCCCGGGTCGGAAAAAAGTTTTATTGGGTTTTTTCATCTAGAATTTTAGCGGCAGCCCGGAGTCTGGATTTGTAGTTGGTTGATGGCAATGCCTCGCCTCCTGCTACATAGGACTTTAATAATATAACTAATTAATAATATAACTGCCGAAATGTGGGTGTAAGTACTTAGGCATACCTCTGCATAACCCTTCGGGGAATACAGGCTCACGCCTGATAAGTTATGTTTGATAATGTTTAGATAATTGTATAATCAGCCATATATATAGGCTTGTAAATAGTGCAGTACACCAGGTAAGCAGTTTTGTCGGTTAAGATAAAAAATTTACAAATCTGAAGACGTTAGACGCTTAAACTCACCAATACGCAAGTTCAAGCTCTGAAACGAGCCTCGATTGAAGTTCTGGACCTGCATCATCATTGCCGCAGCAAATTCTACCATGGTCAGCACCACGGCTAGACCGTATGGACTGTTCTGTCGAATACTGACGTTGGATAAGGAGTCCGTAGATTCTCTTCTACTTGGGTCCAAGCCACAAGCAGCCATGTAGGTCCAACCAGCCAGTTTTATCTTCTCCACCTTGTAATCTGAAGTTCCCGCAAGCAACAACTAACAGAAAATATATAATTTCATAATGAATATGTAAATTAAAACACTAAAAATGGTTTTAGGAATTCATGCAATTAATTACGTACTCTATCAAAATCTGATATGATTTCATCCAGGATACTCAAGAGGAATTTGTCACTCATATCAGCATCGCCTTCTACGCCCAGTTTGTAATCAGTTAGAGACGCAAACATTACTGCAACGTTGTCATACTTCTCGTTATACAATTCATCTAAAGATCTATTCAAGTTCAGATATACTTGGACTGAAAATGAAACAAAATTTGATTACTTCCAATCAATGTTAAGAAGATATAGTATTACAACTCGAGTATCTACGCACCTACATGAGCCGGTAAAATGTTTTCCAGAAGCATGTTATTTACTTTCAACATAGTCTCTGCCTCTGTTTGCTCTGCACTCAACTGCAATTGCCACAAGTGGTCCAATCTGTTCCTGTACTCTGTAGTTCTATCAATCCAGTACAAAGTTACAGTTATAACGACAACAGCTAAAGTGTGAGATATTCTGGGATCCAATCCAACATTCCAAGTCACGTCGTCGATAAAGAGTGACGTTTTGATCTCCCAAACGATCCATAGGTAGAAAAATGTCATGCCGCCAGCGACAATCCATTTAAAGATGAAGAAAACCCTGCTGAACAAAAAGTTCAAGAGCAAGGCCAGACCCCAACACTGAGTCACATGCTGGAAAAAAAGATAGTGTGAACACACCGAAATAACAATAACTACGAATAGATGAAAAATATAGAAATGTGATTACCCACGACGATATGCAGTTAGATAGCACAGTTTCACCCTCTGGCACCTCAACTTCTCTGCAAGCGATGACATTCACCACAGACGTCGCAGCGAGTCCAATGCTTATAATCAGATATATGGCGGTCCTTATAACAGCTGATCTTATAATTTTAGAAGAAATATCATAGATCCATCGCAGGCATTTATTTCGCGGTTCCTCATAGCCTTTATATTTGGTCCAGAGAAATTGGAACCAAGTGAAGGGCTGCAATATGATTAGTGCAAGTAGGAGAGCACCAAGTAGCGACCATGCGTACCATTGAAAGCCTTTAAACCTGAAAAGACAAACGCACAATTATTATGATGATAAATCCATAAACCAATCATGACATTTTCTAAATAAAAAATATAATTGTTAGGCTCGTGTTTACCACTATTTCATCTGATGTTTCTGATGTGTGTTTTGTGTTTGGTGGTCTGTGTGTGTTGTTTGTTTGTGTTTTGTGTGTGGTTGTGTTGTGTTGTTTGTTTGTTTTGTGTTTTTTGTTGTTGTGTTTGTTTGTGTGTGTGTGTGTGTGTGTGTTTGTGCTATGATCAATTACCTACCTATGAAAACGCGCGCTATGGAGCGGGCCAAGCTCAGAATTTCTTTGAAGGATAAAATCAGATATGAAGTTATCCGGGAAAGACCTGGAGTTACCAGTATAGCTTGTAGAGTAAGCAAGCTGAAGTAGCAGTAGTTTGGCCATATTTGTCCAATGGCCCGCGGAGCAGACGAGTCCTGGAGTGGCGACCGCGTATCAGTAAGCATAGTGAGGGATCCCCCAGCTAGATGGATCGACGACCTTAAGAAGGTGGCTGGGAGAGATTGACTGGGTGCGGAAGGCGGAGGATAGGGTGTTGTGGCGCAGCCTAGGAGAGGCCTATGTCCAGCACTGGACTGTGATAGGCTGAGTGGATTGATACCTATGTGGTCGACGGTAAAGCACGCTTACTTAGAAGTCCATTCGAGTTGAAGATATCCACGTTACAGATAGCTTATGTGACGACTTACCACGTCGTAGTCAGTCCATTAATCAACAACATCAGAGTGAAGATAGTCAGGCAGCATGTGATGTAATACTTGAACAGTGGGTCAGGTAGCAACAGGAATGTCTTCTCCATTTGTAAATTCTTGTACATCAATGTGAATCTGTTCAGCTTAGACTCATTTCGGAAATGTTCCCTGTAATAATTGTAATTTTAACTGACAAGTAGTCGCTCCATGTAAAATACTGGTGTTCAGCTGCATCCGGTTAGACTGGAAGCCGACCCGTTGGGGTTGGGGGGTTGGGGGAGGGTTGGGGTTGGGGTGGATAGTTGCGAAAAGATATAAGCAGATTGATTGAATGAAGATTCCAATAAAAATATTATGTATTTAGTTTACTTTCTTTTTATCGTGGAGAAATGCTCATAAGGGTGCAAACATATAGAAGCAGGTTTCCAGTACAGACAAATCTGTGCGTCAAGTTTAAACCTGTTTATTTATAAGTGAGCGCATAAGATAACAAAGAAATTAATACCTGCACCGATCTGTACCGAACCCGCCCGTACCGGAAACCTGTTCCTTTATGTAAGCACCCTACTGCACTATCACGGGGAGATAGTGCAGTTATGTGGGACTCTAACCCACTAACGGCGGGAAGACAGGCACGTGTTAGCACTCATCCGTGAACCCGCCGCGGATGTCCGTCACCGGACCTTCCTCTAAGGAGGATTCCCCATCACCGGCGCACCAGAACACGCCGTGACCACACTGACCACCCCAGGGACCAAACCAGCGCCAGACGACCCCATGGCTGGGAACCCTTGGTCCCCTTGCGACGGGATATTATGTATACCTACCATTTGTTTTTTGTTATTTGTTCGAAATCGAAAGACCTCACATAATTATATTTATGTTTAATAGGAGTACGTACCTAGAATGTATGGAGAGCTACGAACAGCTCTAAGTCGGAAATGGATTAGAATAGAACTTACTTGCCGTTTGTCATAGCTTCAATTTCCTTTGCCATTTGGGCGTCAGCGGCTTTCAACATTTGCTGGTATTCCACCAAATTCTCATCCATAAACGTCGTGGTTCTTCGGAAGTTATTTGCGATTCTATTTTCCGCTCGCTACTAGAAATACATAAATAATATAGCAAATTATTGTGTGAAAGTGTCTTTTGTAAATAAATGAATGAATCGGACTTACTCTAGTAGAAGTGTTGGTTTTTGTTATTATTTTATTGAAGCCGACTGATGCTCTCCGAAATGGTTTGTATTCGAGAGCCTGGAAAGAAATATTTTATATTCGTTTAAATAAATGGTCTAATATATATTAAAAAAAATTGGGCGTGTGACACCGCAAACGTGATAGAAGTGAAACCTTCCTAGAAAATAAAGAAAAAGAGAGTTTTAGTGTGAGGGACAGAGATCATAATTATCTTTGTTCTGTCTCATGTAACGAAATGTGCTTAACCTTAACTCTTCTAATTATCCAATTGCCGCCTAAGAAGTTTCACTTCAAAATGTTGTATATTTGTAGTTTCTTAAATATTTACCCTTGCTGGTCTCGACAGAAGATATGTTTCCAATTTATTTTGAGCAATAAAAGGATCATTTTGAGATTCAAAGTTTGGTTCAATAATATATTCTCTGGCGTATTCCAGAAGTAATTCGAGAGTTTGTTTAGTCACGTGCACCTTTCTGAAAAAATAAATTTTACGTCATTATTGCAACAATATCATGTGCACCTTTGTCCTTAATGTGGTTATTAACAATATTGTTATCTGAGGCATTAACGTCATGTTTATTGATTTTGCTGTTTACTATTTTGTCAACGACTTTAATCTCGTTGGAGTATATATTTATGTTCTACTAGTTGTTCGTGCCTGGCGTCGCCTGGGTGAATTTCATGTTTCTATCTCCAAATACTAGGGAATTTACAAAAAACAAGTAAAACATGAAAACAGTTTTGACATACCCAGATTTACCAGTAGACTCCATTTTGTTAGCTATTGTAACATCTTTTGACCAAATATCGTATTGCCATTTTCTGATGCCGATCAAGCCACTAAGGATCTTCCCCGAGTGAACGCCTATCCTCATGTCAATATTCAGCGATCGCTTTTCTCTGTATAATTTTAAACAACCATTTTATTTTATTACGTGACAACAAGTAATCTGTAAATATTTTATCATCATCATCATCATCTTCCTGCCCTTGTCCCATTTTACTTGGGGTCGGCGCAACACGCTTTCTCTTTCCATTCTCCCCTGTCAACCGTTACGCTGTCATTTACTCCCTTCTCTTTCATATCATTCGTCACACAATCCCTTATAGTGATATTTCTTATAAACAAAATTATTATTGTAACTTGAAGTTTGTAGTCCTTCCTGTGTCTCTTTATGTATTGAGCCAATAGCAAACGATGTAAGTCAGTTCCGAATAATTTCTTCAATACATTGCGATACAAATCAATTGATAAACTGTTATTAATTTGAAAGTATCATTATCTTTGATTCCTTCCACGATATCGGCAACAGCTAGTAGTAGTACGTGTGGCTTTGCTGAATACTGACGTTGCAACCCAGTAATAGCAAAAACATTTACAGAGACAGTAAACACAAAATGATTGTTTATCTTATCTGTAAACATATGTAATGAGGCTGTCGGTACTTTCAATTTTTGAACTTTGAGCAATAAAATTATTTTAAATTCTGATCTACATAGATTGATTTTGGAAAGATAAATCCGCACATTTTATTTTCTCTGGGATCGGATTATCATTACTGACAGGACTTATAATAATTGTCACCAATAAGTCTGCTATGGTGGTGATAGAACGATGGAAGTGAAGATCATTGTACTTGCAAACTATCTGATAATGTTTAACCATAGATTCCATTATGGTTAAACATTATAATTATCTAAAGTAAATGTATTCACACCTGACGTCTTTGATGATGTGGATCATCTCCAAGCCAAGGTCTACGCAGTTCTTGGCATGCTGGGCACTTGGCTTTGGTATACCGCTGACGCAGTAGTAACAGTCTCCCAAGAATTTTATTCTGAGTACATCATGTTCCTGAAAATAATCTTTATTAACATCTGTCCTGTCACTAACAAAATATCTCCAAGATGTTTAAAATTTGTACTTTATTGCTAAAATCTTTGAACAAATACACAAAAAAAAAATACATTCGAATTGAGAACCTCCTCCTTTTTGGAAGTCGATCTCTAGTTTTTTGAACTGCCTTTTCATCAACAAATATGGGTTCCCCTTTTACACATTTCTTTAATTAGTTTGATCGTCTAACTGTTGTGGTAGCTATCATACTGACGTGCGTGCCCTTCTTTGGAACAGTAGCACCAAAACTAATTTATGTCAAAATACGAACCTCAGAAGCTTCATCAAATCTCCCGAACAGCTCGTTCAGTAGCTCCACCATCCTCATTGGTGACAAAGTTGTTGATATCATCGTATAGTTCACCACATCCGCATACAGAATGCTCACATTATCATGCTCTTCCACGTAAAGCTGGCTGTAAACGACCGATAACTGTATTTAAGGATTATTTATGTTAATGCCCCGAAAAACGCAGACGTTCTCAATATTGTGTATATTTATGGCATAAACACTGGTAATCAAATCGTATCTCTGATTGGGTTTCTGTCTAGACTAGACGTAAGAAAGCGCACATTTGTATTGTCCGTGTCTACGTTAACATGCATGTAATTGTGTAGCCTCTGTTGGCGATTCAATAAATAAATAAGAGAGGAAACAGAAAAAGAGCAAAAAACCGCGTTTCTACGCACGCTAGAGTCAGCCCCTTATTCCTCTCAGTTTTGTCCCGAGAGAAGTGGTGGCTCCAATTGAGATGTCGTAGTTGTTGAGTTCAAAACCAGGCAGGCACTTTACTTTGTGTGAAGGAAAGCATTGTGAGGAAACCGGCATCCAACAACCACCGACCCGCACTGGACCCGCGTGGTGGTTTATGGCCCACTCCCTCTCATATGAGAGGAGACCCGAGTCCCAGCAGTGGGAACGTTATAGGCTGATTACGCTTATGAACTCTTAATCAGGTACTAGAAAAGGTGAACTTACTTGAAAGATCTTAAATTACTACTTATGGAGCGTGTTTCAATTCCCATGAACATATTTCTGATGTCTTGGCGCACTTTGGACACTATGTGCTCTGGTAATATGCTCATCATCAAACGTTCCTGAAAGCATCAATTGTTATCAAAAAACTAGGTGATGAGATACAAAGATTTCATTATTTTAGACGCATACGAGTAATTTACATCAGTTGGAATAAATACAAAATATATGAGGCATTTAACTTAGAGCGTTTATTGTTCTGCAGCAATTCCTATAATAAGCTTTTGAAACTTTTATAGCAATAGCTCTATGACATGCTAGCGTCAATCAATCAATTTGCGTAGCCTTTTCACAACTATGTCGGGGTCGGCTCTCCAGTCTAACCGGATACAGCTCAGTATTTTACAAGGAGCGACTGCCTATCTGACCTCCACAACCCAGTACATCTCATCTTCCTGCCCTTATCCCATATTACTTGGGGTCGGCGCAACACGTTTTCTTCTTCCATTCTCCCTGTCAACCGTCACGCTATCATTCAAATCCCTTCTCTTTAATATCATTACTCACACAATCCATCCATCTTTTCTTTGGCCTTCCTCTGCCTCTCCATCCATCAACATGTATATTCATCACTCTTTTAGTCACATGCGTTTCGTCTCTCCTCATCACATGCCCATACCAAGACAAACGATTTCCTTTCAACTATTCTGTCACTGACGCCACTTTCAAACTTCCTCTTACTCGTATATACTAATTTCTTACTTTATCCATTCTCCACAACCCAGTACCTGGGTACTAAATACAGTGAAGCAATTTTCATTTCGTCGATAGAAATTCGGACCAATTATGGTCAACTTTAATGATTCCTAGTTAGTCAATGAAATTGTTTTGATCGGGAAAATCAAATCCTTAACAAATTAAATACTTATCGGATAGAAAAGTGATAAACTGAGATAACTTATAGAAAATCATTAGAAAAAAAGAATCTCACGATTGCTATGTCAAAATATAGGTACCTAATCAATCACTATTGGATAATCGATCCAAATGTAGGTAGTAAGTAAGTGTGTCTTATCAGCAGATTAGATTAATTTACCACTGTTTTTATGTAATTCAGGGAAAAAACCTAAACAAATGACACAATTCATCATGGCAATACACAATGCCCTTGCATTGTGTATTTAAACCTTGAGACTTTCTGAACATAATTATTATTGAAAACGAAAGAAGGTCAGCAAAGCTAAATAAATTGCCTTATTTTACACTAGGTAACTTCTGCCAGCGGCTTCACCCGCGTGGTGATCGGAAATGTACTACAGGAACGTACAAAAAAAGTACCTTTCCTATATAGCACCGTGTACCTTACCTAGGTTCAGCTGCTACGGCGTGAAAAAGAAAGAAAAGAAAGAAAAATGCGTTTGATTGGCATTACAGCAAAAAATAAATTCACCTTAAGACTATATAAAACAATGATTATAATGCCAAAAGGGCTTCAGCTCAGCACAATGTCAGTTGGCAACACAAGTTGTACCACCTGACGCTAATTTTCAGCTGCAGCCCACGAGTACCATACGCTAGAAGTGAATAAACACAGGGAAGTGTGTGTCCATTTTATAATAAATTAAGAGAAAAAATTTAATGTTGTTACATGCATGTATGTGTGTGTTGTGTTGTGATTAATTAAAAACTAAAATAATAAAAAGAAAAAGTAACAGACAGATAGAAAAACAGATAGTTACTTTTAGCATTTATAATATTAGTATGGATGTAGCATATATATTATAACAAAAAGGTGAGCGGAATGAGAGCTGTCCAAATACTTTCAAAAATTTCTGATTTTGTCTGTTATTAGAATAGTTCCTGGGCAACCAAGCTCTGCTCGGGTGAAAATAGAGAAAATGAATTTTCCCAGATATGAGACTTAGCTAGATCGATTTTGCGCTCCCGTAAACCCCTATAGTATAGTTAAAATCTCGCTGCAGGCTTGGTCATAAATCATAATCGGAGTAGGGATGTGCGCTAGTTGCGCGCGCTCAAGGCCATTATCGATAACAGAATCATTAAGGTTATCACGTAAACATACTGCAACGTATATATAAAACTATCGATATCACTCATCGACTGCAGTAATGCACAGGACTACGTGTGGGCGTGGCCTGCCCATAAGGCCCGTGAGTGGGAAAGAGAGCGAAACACTCGAATGATTTATGACCGAGTCTGCAGCGAGATTTTAACTATACTATAGGTATATTGCAACTTTCACCGAAATCGTTAGGCCGTTTTCGAGAACGTGATTACAAAATATCATATAAACTAATATTGCTCATTTAATAGTCTATGATAGTAACTGAGTAAGGGCATTGTTCAGCAACATTCAAACCGCCGCCGCCGGTTAGGTTATAGTTGGTGTATGTCAAACATCCTGAGGAAGGAACTGATTAAATATCTCAAAGATATAAATATGTATAGATATACAGTCAAATCCGTGAACTCGTCGAAAAAAATAGCGTATAACTGTTCGCCGCAATTTGCACGTACTTATACTAGAAAAGCACAATGACTGGCGTGAGTATACTCGTAAGACATCAGCTGTCACGCACACCAGCCTATGAAAGTTGGCCTGTTTGTTCTTTTGCCGCGCGACACTCTATCTAGACATTATATACCTAGTCCGGCCATAAGTTCTGTTACAAATGAAAATACATTTATTTTGTTATGATGTAATGTAATTTTAATACAATTATATATAACAATTTTAATACTGATATGTACAGTCAACAAAAGAGATATCTAGGCAGGGTATACTAACATATTAGTATGTGAATTGCTTCATGTTCAATTTTATATATATTACTTTGTTTTTGCAATACTCCTACATTGTATCACACCAACACAAAATTGTATATTTTCACGAAATTGAACATGAAGCAATTCACATACAAATGTGTTAGTATACCCTGCCTAGATATCTCTTTTGTTGACTGTACATATTCCCTATATTTGTTGAAGCCTCAGCAAAAAATTAAAAAAAAAGCTATTCAAAATGGCCGTCTTTAGCTTTGATACAGGTCTTTAAATTGTCTGGCCACGAATCTTGGATTTACCCACTGTTTCCATGGGAAATTTAGCCACTGCTTGCTCCAGAGATTTCTTATGAGACGCAATGTCGGCGTGTCGTTTATAGCAAGCCATGTCCTCTAAAACTGATCATAATTTGTAGTCTAAGGGGTTCAGATCTGGGCTAGACGAGGGCCAGTCTCCAGCTCTTATAAAGTCCGGAACGTTGGTTTCGAGCAGGCTTGGGTAGTTAGTGCCTTGTGACCAGGTGCAGAGTCCTGCTAGAAAGTCACCGGTACATTTTTAAAAAGTGTATTGCTGAGAGGTTTCACAACACGACCCAAGACGGTCTCTTGATACACTTTGGCTGAAGTCTCTCCTTTTTCACAAAAATTAAGCTTTGTGACTCCTTGATAACCATTACTGACGCAGGATGATGACCACGTTGTACCTTTCCGAGCTCTTGGGCGGCTTCTTTAGAACTGTGAGCGTACACTTTGTCATTATGCTTGTTGTATAGTGCTCAACAAACGTGAAAATTTTTTCATCAGTAAAGAGGATTGTTTAAGCCGAATCATTCGTTTGATGAATGAAATGGTCGAGCCTGGTCGAGCCTGCCCGAACCGTAGTTACCTGGCCGCCGCGCGTGATAATAAAGCAATGACATACAAATGACAGCTCAGTTTCGATGTTGTCCTGGACCGAGTAACCCGGTGGTCCGGGGGCTTTGAAATTCCCCGGGGGAACCAAAGAATTCCAAATTCCTCGCTAGCGAGTCTTCGAAGAACATTAAATAAAAATAAACTTAATTAAATAGTAAAATAATATATATATTCGTCGCGCAAACTGTGGTGGTAGTGATCTGAATCCTGAACCCAGAGCACAGAGACGGGAGGCTTAGAGGCTGACTTCGGAGATCGCTGAGGTAAGACCTTTTGTTTGTTAAGGGAATGATTTGGCAATACATACGTCCCCTGGGTCCTCTTCAACCGCCATTTTATAATCTAGAGGAACCATTATTGGTAATTTTTTCCCCATTTAATTCCTTTGTTTTTAAAGCATTTATTGTCAACCCGCTAATCATAATTAATTAATATATGAACCGCCCAACCAAGGATCTTTCTGTGCCTTTCACCTGCGTATCAGGACAGAAAGCGTTTTGATCAATCCTCTTTAACTGTAGGGATTGATTTAGGGTATGTCCTACCCTAAAAGCGCCGAGCTTCAGCACCCTAATTGCGTAACACATTAGCGATCAGAATCTGAATCATTTTGAAGAAATTGCTAATCCATTGCTTCATATGTTCGAAAAATGTGTCATCTCAACACCGTAAATAACGCGATGAATATTGTTGAACTGTCAAAATGAAACAGATTCCGATCAATAGTTAGTTACGCAATTAGGGTGCTAGTCTTGTTTTATTATACCAACGCGACAGAGTTCTAGCGGGAATCTTCATTTCTCGCGATAAGACTTAATGGGGTTTCGGTGAATTCTGGCCTTAACACATTAACAGCCTTTGTAGTTCTAACAGCACGCGGCCGCCCCGATCTTTTATAGTCTTCAACAGAGGAAGTGTTGGTATCTGTCGATAGTACGATATACGAACATACGGCTGATATCAAGCTTTTGAAGTGTCTTGAAAATTACCGACGGCTCCATACCTTACTTTGTGCAAGGCAATCACTAAATCACCTATTTTATTTAACACTCCATTCCATAGAGTAATTTGATAAAAAACTATACGATAAAAATATGTGAAATGGAGGGAAATCGAAAGAACTTTTTAAAATAATAAACGCGTTCCAAATTTAAAATAAATAAAAAGTTGAAAAAAAGAAAAGTTTTTATGTAACAGTATTTATGGCCAGACTAGTTATAATCAAACAAATATCTAAACGGCCGTTTTAAAAGTCGGTGAACACCGAACTTCTTACCTCCTGATCCTTAACAAATTTTAGTCTCAGCGTGCTTTCAACACACGCTCTTCTGTCCAAAAAGGATCTTCTCGTCACTATTTCATTCATCAATCTAAAGTACACACCCATGAGATTTACACCAATCAGATAAATTATATCCGATGATACCTGAAACAGAGAAATTTGAGATGAGAAAATAGCTTCCACGACAAACTTAAATGTAGGTAACCTACCTATCCTGCGCTCGCAGTTTAATTTCCAAACATGAAACATTACTTTAACACCCCCATATAAAGTTCAGAATGCGATAAATTTTAATTTATTATGACTTTTTCAATAGTACCGATCATTCTGATATCCACTTAATTTTCAGTCGAATAAAGTTGAAATTAAGTTAAGTGTAAATAACATCAATTGGAAACAAAGATTTGAATAAGGAATTGGTAGATACGTCCGGTGCATACTGGTCGATCAGCCCTATTACCAATTTGCTCACTGGATAAATATTATTACCGTGGCATGAAATATTAACATAACATAATAACATCACACCTGCAGTCCCCAAAGGGTTAGGCAGAGGTGTACCTACAGATCAACTACATTTCGCAGGGGTTTCGCATTAAACGATCAGTCGGAAGAGTACCACCCAGTTTTTAAAGGCCTGTTCAAGTCTGCAAAAAATCTGCTGCCAAATCACATGTTATCTGTGGTCCATAATAAGAAAATTCAGTCATATTATTATAACTTTGGCTTAGCAAACTAGCGATAAATACTTTTCGCTAAACTATACCAACAGGAAGTTTCGGAATTCTTTGCAAAATCGTGTGTTCTGTATACTTTATTACCTATAAGCCTCTTTATCTGGCGGGTGCGGGTGGCGTGATTGATAAACCACCGATTAGAATATTAAAATTGAGTAAATAGTAGAAATAAATATCATCCCAAAAGAAAAACATTGGAAATACCCAAACGGGATTAAATGTTCAAGCCAATAAGGCGATTATGAGTAAGGCTGCGTCTTAACCAAAAGCAACTGTTGCGCGAATAAGGCAATCGTGGCGTTCATTTTGTTCGGCGAACCCGAACGTATGGTCGCGCCGACAAGAGAGCGCCTTCCAGTTTTCCGAACTAATGTTTTCCGACTCTAATGTCTCGCTGATGGTGGCACGTGTTGGATCATTTAGCTAATCCATGCGTCAGGTTCGTGAACAAGCGCTGTCAGTGAAGGCTGGTCATATTACCTTAGCGGCCACGGCTTATTTTAATTTAATTTAAATATTTGAATTGTTTTTTTTTTTAAGGACGCTTTTAACGTTCTGCATCGTTCTCACATGTAAAATTTCAACATGAATGATGTAACCATTATTTTGTAACCATATCTTGATTTAAAAGAGTGTCCGTGGAGTTTCTTGCCCGTTCTTCTCCATAGGTACCTACTATGCTTTGGAATGGGCGCCTAGCTTCATCTTTCTGACTGACCGACCCCTTGACAATTCAAAAGTGCCTGTAATTGGTTTAATTGAAATAAATGCTTTGAGTTTGAGTTTGAACAAAAAGTGACATTTGAACGCGACGATCGCGTTTTCGCGCGAAAGATTATTTCGGTTAGGACGCGGGTAAAAGTTCACTTTACAAACACTGACTTTTAGTGTTCATCGTTTGGTAGCACTAGTTTTAACCAGAATGACTGATCAAAATTATATTTGATAATTATTATTAATTATTAATCCACTGTGGTCGATATTGTAGGATCACTTTGATACCTTGATACCAAACAGCGCTATAAGCGCTTTAATAATATCTACGCGCTAAATTAATATGTCATGGGTTTGATTGACTTCTTCGACTAGGAAATTAAGTAGACGATAGGCCGGATGATTTGATTGCAATAGAATTCCTCCCTATTAAATAGTAACTTATAATAAAAAAAGCTATTGTGCCCTTCGAAAGAATCAACCATCGGTCATCAAAGAAAAAGAGCATTTTATTGTTAGAAATGAATATTACTTACCACTATACCGATCTGAGGATCCTGATCATAAGTGAAGAAGGCGAAGATCAGCACATAGATAGCACTGACGAAGATACCGAGGAATATCGCCAAGAAGTTGTTCCTCATTGGAAGGAAGACGTAGTTGGAGAGAAGAGCCATGGTCGCGTAAGCAGGTCTTAAAGATATGCCTTCGAAAGAACTGTAGATGCTTACTGTGATATCTGCGGGGAAAAAGACATACAATTTTTAACAGATATTTATGGAAATTAATGTATAATTCACTACGAGTCATTGATTTTCATAGAGAGCTGTGTTCATGTTGCAACCATTTATATTGTTTCGAGCAGAAATGTTAGAATATTAAAATATATTGGACACGTATTCTTTCTTTTTTTAGGTAATCAAAGATTACGGCAATACATTGAGTTAAAATGTGACATAACGTCACTCCTTGTTAGATTTTATACGTAGTTTGTTATAGTTATGACGTAGCGAGCCCCCACTCCCCAACTTTAATGCGTTTTATCTAAGTCATTTTTATTAATAGGATAAAGCAAAAAAAATCGTGTCTAATATTTTTTTATTATCTGACTAACAGACTAAATAGATTTTCTTTTTTTTACCCAGGAAACATCCAATTTTACCGCTCTACAAAATTCTGCCTCGTGTAGACATGCTTTGTTGAAACCAAATAGAAGGAGGAAGCTATTGTTATTGGTTGGAACAAACATGTAGCTGATGCCCACAGGGAGGTCAGGCGTGGTGAAGATAAAAGATAGGATACAGGCGTACCAAAGTAGGAAAGTTTTTATCGTATTACCAAGTAACTGAGTGTTGGATGTCAGATAGGCAGTCGCTTCATGTAAAATATTGGTATTCAGCTACATCCAGTTAGATTGGAAGCCGACTCTCTGAAAAAGGCTAGGCAGATGATGATAAGGGGCAGGTATGCATTGCTTTTAGGTCGGTAAAGCTACAAAAAAAAAATCTTACCCGTAAAAACGAGATCCAAAGTCACAATAAAAGTGACAAGTGTTGGCATCGAGAAGCATTTCCTTTTCATGGGATAGTACAAAGGTTTCCAAAGGAATATGAATGGTATAGCTATCCTTATTACGTACATTCCCATCGATAAATATGTTGATGTTGATTGAATTTGCTGTAAGAAAACCGCGATTGATGATAATGTCTTGTCAATATTTTCGGGCTTCGTGACATCCTGTAAAGTAGCTCGAAGAATGAATATTTGGACATCACAATAAAAACAAAGATGGACAACACAAACGCGATTTACGAAATGGCAACAAACTCTTAATCGATGACCAGATTTGGAGTAAATTATTTTTTTTTTTTTGCTCTTGGGATGCATTTACAAATAATATCCTAGAAAGTAAATTGAAAGACTTCATTCGAGATAGCAATAAACTTACATGATCGAACATTCCTGCGTTTCGTTTTAAGTAAGTAGTAAAAATAAATATATCAAAAAACAGACAAATACATAAAACTTTAACAGAGAAAACAATGGAAACTCACCTCGGAAAATGTACTAGCAATAACTAAAACTACGTGTATGGTTGAAAAAAATACTAATAAAGATAAATAAATATAAATTAGTGTTTCTCTTAGTTTGTCATCATATTTTCTGTACAAGCCTTCTAGATCTTTTTGGTCGAATTGGTCCTAAAAAATAAAGATTTACGGTTATTTTCATCGAGAGTTCAAGACATGCAAAGGGCTCTAGCAAAAGACCGAGTTAGCACGTAGCAGAAACATTTGAAGTTGTATGAAGATTTTAAGACTTTCAGTACTTAAGGTCATTGCACACATATCAACTCGGAAAGAGATCGTCACCGTATCGCTTTTCGCCGAGGCGATTGCTCTAGACAAGGCGATTAAGTTACGATTCCGATTAGTGTGCGTTGCAGTAGAGATTTTCATACAAAGAACACTGCACGGTTCGAGTTGATACGGTGACGATCCCTTTCCGAGTTTATAGCTGTGCTATGACCTTTATTTGGGATTATAAAATAAATGATTATCTGTAAACACTATCATTTAAAAAATGCATAAATTTGAATTAGGTCCGACTTTAAAATACTGGAATCAGCAAATTTAATGTATCAGATTATAGCACAATATTAAAATTAAACTGTGAAAGTGTGCACTCATCTAGTACATCTTCTCTAAGTCATCTTTACAATAAGAAACCATGAGTGTACTTGAATTTTTTGGTTCCGATGACCACGCATTACATCTGCCTAGCCTTTTCCCAACTATATTGGGGACGGCTTCTAGTCAAACCGGATGCAGCTGAATACCAATACTTTACATGGAGTGTTGCCTTTTTTTTTTTTTTTTTTGACGCTGGGAAAAATGCATTACGCATGCCCACCCGTCGGGGGATGGGTGGGGTATGTGGGACTCCCCGGTAAATCTGGTATACCCACTAAACGACCCAGCGGCGCTCCCGCATCGCCGTGACGGGAGGGTCATGGGAAACTGGCTCAGCCTTTACATCCACAACCCTCCCGGCGCATGCCCGCCTAGCTGGCGGGCCCCGCTTGCCCCCCAGCAGGTTGAGGGGCTACGGGAATGGCCGGGAGCACCTGACCATTCCCGTCCGGCACCGGTGGAGGTCCGTGCGATACAGGCAAGGGTGCCCCCGCACCCGTTGCCTGCTGGCCTCCACCTGGGAGGAGTCGGAGATGAGTATCAAACTCACGTCTTCTTCGACCCCTCCTCCGCCTTCGGAGCGGCGCCGCGTGAGGATCATCCTCCCGCGCCCGCTCCGCCGCCTCCTTCTGGGACATGACGTGTTCGCAGAAGGAGGCGACCGCCGCCCAGGACCTCTCATCCACCAGCATGGCGTTAACCACGCCGGGGAGCGAGAGGTCCGGTCCTATCACCGCGACCAGATCGCGGCGCGTCTCGGACCACGACGGGCACGACCCGAGGGTGTGCTGCGCCGTGTCCTCCGCCGCGCCGCAACCGTGGCACGACGGCGTCTCCTCCCGTCCGATTCGGTGCAGGTACGACCCGAAACAGCCGTGTCCGGACAGCACCTGCGTCAGACGGAAGGAGAGGAACCCGTGCGACCGCTCGAGCCAGTCTCGCAGCACTGGCCCGAGCGCATCGAGGGTCCGGCGGCCAAAGACTGCAGTGGCGAGTTCTCCCGTCCAGTGGACGACGATGGCGTCTCGCGACTCCCGTCGGAGGGCCTCGCGCTCTTCCGGGGCCGGGCGTTCTCCTCTCGCCCTCCGCCCCGCCGTCCACTCGTATACTCTGGCGAGCACCCACGCCTCGAGTTCCCAAGGGGGGGTGCCGGCCAGAGCACAGGCCGCCGCAAAACCCACCGTCCGGTAGGCCCGCGCGACCCGCTGGGCTATGGCCCTCTGTGGCGCCCGCAATGCGGCGGCGTTCTCCCTCCTTCGGAGGGAGTCTTCCCAGATGGGGGCACCGTAGAGGGCCATGCTCCTCAAGATGCCGGCGTAGAGCTGCCGGCATCGCGCGCTGGGCCCGCCCGAGTTGGGCAGCAGCCACGAGAGCGCCCCTGCAGTCTTCAGCAGGCGCGACGACAGCCCGCTGAAATGCGGGCCGAAGCGCCACCTGCTGTCGAGTACGAGGCCCAGATATTTCATCTGGGCCTTGATCTCGATCCTGACGCCCTCCACGAAGATGTGGGCGTCAGGTGGGGGGCGCTGCCGAGGTCCGTGGAAAAACACGGCCTCGGTCTTGTGCAGCGCCACCGTCAAACCCAGGCGACGGATCCTCCCTGCCACCAAGGATCCGCCCGCCGAGGCCAAGTTGGCCGCCTCCCGGAAACTCCCTCCCCGGGCGGTGAGGAGAGTGTCGTCCGCGTAGCAGACGACACTCGTGCCTCGGAGGAGAGTTCCCCTCAAGAGCCAGTCGTAGCCGACGTTCCACAGGAGAGGTCCCACGACCGAGCCCTGCGGAACGCCGGCCCCGACGGCGTATCGCCGGACTTGGCCAGTTCTGTCCACCAGGACGATCGCCCGGTCGTCCAGGTAGCTGGCCAGCAGACGCCGCATGTACCGAGGCACTCCGTGGAATCGGAGCGCCTCCAGGATCGTGGAGTGGGGAACAGAGTTGAACGCGTTGGCTATGTCGAATGATACGGCCAGCAACCCGTCCCCCGCCTCCATCGCCTCCTTCGCCTGGTCCTTCAGGCGGGTCAGCGCGTCCACTGTCGAGCGCTCAGCCCGAAAACCGAACTGAGCGTCCGACAAGTCCGGCCCGATGGTCCGCAGATGGCTCTTGAGGCGGGCAGCGATTATCCCCTCGAACATTTTCCCGACCTCATCGAGCAGAACGATAGGCCGGTATGCCGAGGGGGAGTCCGCACATGGAGTGTTGCCTATCTGACCTCCACAACCCAGTTACTGGCTAATACGATACCGCTTGGTAAGACTGGTTGTCAGATTTTCGGGCTTCTGACGACCCGTAACGACTCTCAAAGATCCTAGAATGACAGCCGGGACCAACGGCTTAACGTGCTTACCGAGGCTCAGGTGGGTCTTGGTATGTAAAGTTCCAACCACGGACCAACCGCGGCAAGAGTAGCTTAACCTGATCGATCGACCCGTGCGGCTGTTATTACTTAGCCACAAGCCCCCCCTTGGTACCGATTATCATTTTCTTTAAAAAAAACTCTATGTAACTCACCCTTAAATATTTCCAATTCCATTGTTTTCCATGAGCTAATTCCACTTCTTGCATTCTGAACTCATGTAACGAAGATAGAAGGCTGGTGGCTCTGCCAGAATTCATAGAGTACCGTGCCAGGAGCTCTAGGGCTCCCACTTGGAGCACCACTGACCCCATTGTTCGAGAAGATTGCTCATCCTAAGAAGAATGAAGTGCTTATTAGGTACTTTAGATATGGGCCTGTAAAACTTTGCTGGATCTGACAATGGGAAAAACTGCTATATTATCAGAAGTATTGAGGTTAGTAAAACAACATTTTTAAAATTTAGTTTTAACTTCTTTTAGTTTAATGAATAATTGATAAAATAAAAATCACTTATTGCAAACCAGTATACCCATACGAAATACAATATACAAATAACATTAAGCAAATAAAAACAATACCATTCTAAACCACGAAATACGATGACGTAGAATGGGGTTACATTGATACTACGGGGTTACTTTGATAACAACTTTCGTCTTATGGAAAAATCTATATATAGGTATAGATTTTTGGAGGCATCAAAAGTTTTTCTTACGAGTACCTTAAAAATGTCCACTAACCGGTACACCAAGAAAACTTTATTCACACATCAAATAAAATTAGTTTTTCGTAAGTCGAAAGTTGTTATCAAAGTAACCCCGTGGTACTAAAGTAACCCCATTCTACCGTATTACGCTTGTTTTATTTTTTGGTCTAAGTATAAAAGATGGTGGTCAAAAATAATATTCCCTTTAAAGGCGTATGTGAGCTATACGTTCATGCATATACCCTAAAAGTATCTTCTTTTAAGAGCTCCCATTGTGACACCTTATGTAAAATTGCTACATCTAAAATCTGTAATTTATATATTATAGTGTACATAGTTAAGAGTATTCTATTTTATAACCTATTAACACTTTCCTTTCTGCTGGTATTTCCCCCACTTTCTACTAACAGCGAGCTCCTTGACTATCGCTATTATCGCATTTACTTTCTCCTTGTACAAATATTGTATACAGTCCACTTTGTTGCACCTATCAAATTATCATACCCACGATACCTTTTTGCATTTGTTTTAGTAACGTTTAGTAGGTACTCAAATATTTCTGGTGGTATCTATATTCATACTCTTTCACAGAAGAGCGGTGGCCGCACTTAACGGCCATAGTGTCGGTTGTCAAGAAAATGATGACGGCGGCAAAGATTTAAATCGTTAGATTCGCCCTTCCGCGTCAAAAGATAGTCGCAATTCTGTTTCGTTTTGACACCGACACGCAATTACTACGCACGCACGCACTTGATTATGCACTTGATTATCATGGAAACAGCGTTTCCATATCAAGCTCACTATTCTCAGTCCGAACACTTTTTCTTATGACTAAGTACGGTGAGGACAAATCTAGCGATTTAAATCTTTGGGGGGCGGGGTTTGACTTAATGTCAAATACTGGTGAAAATGACCGATTTTCATGACGCGGTAACGGTCACTTACCTAGGATACCTTAGCTTTAGCTACAACTTTTTATCTGCGTAGGATCTGTCGGCAGAGTTCTAACAAAGTGCATTCTGAGGATTTAGTATTTAAAAGATATTATGGAGTGTCTTCTTTGATTAGTATTGTATGATACTTGCAACAAATTATCTGTTAAGTTAACCATTAAACCGCGTAGATAATGTACATTATTATTTTACCTACGCACAATTGCACATTGGTACCTATTGAATTTGCCAGTGTTATACTTGGTACATATAAATTAACATGTCTAACATGAATTGGAATCTTGCTACAGACAATAATTACACGCACCAGAAAATTACACATTTGAAAATTTAACGTTATTTGCTAGAAATGTAAGGCTGACAGCAGACTTCAGTCAAGAAGATGGCGCGCACAATCGCAACAAACCAGTCAATTCATTGGAATGTAGTTAGTATCTAGTTTGATATACCTACTCTATTATAAATTTTATGTTATCGCATTCTTTATTGTAAATATCTGCTTATTAATCTGTGTTATCCGTAAGCATAGATTGGATTTCATTGGAATCGCGTTGAGAACGTGCGAAACTCTTGAAGTTTTCCCCTTATCTATCATTTTCCTCAGAAACAACAACAAACATTTAAATAAGATCTTGAAAGTTTCAAATAACGAATATTATTTCAACGCCTAAACTAGGCGACGCCTTGACTTCGTGGAACTAAATGAAATCGATCCTAATCAGGCATTTATTCAAATCCTAACAAAAGTCAACTATGTTTTTATGTCCGTATGATTTCCCCAAACGGAATTGCTTTTCAGGGGATATAAGGCACTTGTCCCACCGTCGATGAGGAGGCGAGTAGGTGGCGACAATTTTCTCGCCCAAGAAACTTATAATAGATGTAAGTCCCGTATCAGTAAATGAGATACAATCATCATCATCATCATTTCAGCCTAAAGACGTCCACTGCTGGACATAGGCCTTCCCCAAGCACCGCCACTTCAACCGGTTCTGTGCTTCCCGCATCCACCGGATTCCTGCGGCCTTTACAAGGTCATCGGTCAACCTTGTGGGACGATAAAATGACGTTGAGTTGATAATAGTTGATCGCTGATTGTTCACACTACCGTTTCTTGAGCTAGAAAACTGTCGATAGCTGCAGTGCCGGTTTTAGCATTACAGATGCCCAGGGCGAGATTTCTGCGGCGCTTTTGGAGAGTAAAAAGGGGCGAAAAATGTTTGCACTCCGCCTCAGAAAGGATAGGTTTTCTTTTGTCAATTCATACAGAAATATGAGATACTTTGTCGACGTATGCAGAAAATTGAGAATACAGGATGCAAGAGTACCTATGCACCCCGTTTCGAATAGGTTAAACTTTCTTTTGAACATTCATACAAAAATAGGAGTTATACTTTGTCAATACATGCAGAAAGTTGGAGAATTAGGAGAATGTAGGATGCAAGCGCGAGTGAAATGAGCGCAAAAAATTTTGCACGCCACCACGGCTAGGTCAGGTTTTCTAAACCAACTGAACATAAATTTTGTCATTGTTAAAGATTTGATTAAAAAAGTACTCTGCATTCACCAGAGGTGAAGGGGCACCTCATCACGGCACCTTCGGCGCCCCTTCAACCCTGGCACCCTGGGCGGTCACCCAAACTCGCCCTAACCTAACATCGCTACTCGATAGCAGGTCACTTCCTAGTCGGCAGTGGGTCTGACCCACTGCCGTATAAGAGAGTTTTTACACATTTTTTAGACAGGTATCGTTATTACCATGATACGAAGACATGAGAATGTCGCATGTCAACACAGACATGTGACATTTCGGACAAGAAAGTGTTGCAACAGTCACACAAAAACATTATTTGTTAGAAGCAGATTTATATCAGACGATACGGTATCACGAAACTACCGGCCTTATCCAACCATATTGAATTATTTTTATTGATAACAGGATTACTGGAAAACAAGACATTGGCGTTAACATACTTCTGCAATGTCATGGGTCGCGTCCGAAATTGATAATTAATCAACGCGTATGACGCAATCATAGAAACAAATAAAAAAATCCGTGGTGTTCCGCGTAGATCTACGTTCGTACAACGGGCTAATAAATCTTTTAGGTCTTTCCGACTCGTCTTACGGATTCATTTCGCGTCATTGCCTCAATAGTGGGTCTTTTTAATTTTTATTGACAAAAACCCTTATCAAACTATAACACACAAACAGACTGTTTTGCCGCAAACTTTCATTGATGTAGACTCGGTTTTACATTATCTATAATCGGTCGTCCAAATAAAATATGCTTTGTTTTATTTTTAAGTACTTATGCGTTTTACAGCATGAATTTATTGTAGTCACTTACTTTTAATTTTTGATAGCTTTGGTGACAAACTGTTTGGGAATCTTCAAGGAGATAAGGTAGAAACTGGGTGGCTCTCAAAATGTTCGGAACTGAAGGTTATTTACCTCTAATATATACAGACAAGAGTCGTTAATAGAACCTCGATGGGCAACACAGGTTGCAATTTAAAGATAGCTGATACTTGTTACTTGTACGATTCGCGATTTGGTGAAACTCATAGTAAATCAATTTTAAAATGATTAAAACATTGTTAGAATTTAGTTGGCTCCATATAATAATTATTCAAAACACTCTAGCATTATTTTCATTTTCATGCACTGATAAATGGAAAAAACATAAGGTTTCAAATAGAACGTTGACATCCGCCGCGCAATTATCGGGGAAAAACATTGAACTGTCAATTATCACTCACAAAATCCATAGCGCTATCAACGTTTTATTGAAAAAGCACTAAATTAAATATAAAAAAAAAACAAACACTCACCATATTTGTCAACAAAACGGTACTATCACAGAAAATGCACAAAACACAACACACGGCACTGACGGATATTAGCACAAACCACTAACTGAATATAACTGACACTGACTGACTAAGGAATAATGATTAATTTTGATAAGCGCCACTCAACGGGCAAAGATATTAGTAGATTGTGCTGCGATTATCGTATTAAATGTGATTCAATCAAGTGATGAATTAGGAACTGAAATTTTTGGTTGAATTGTTTTCATTCGTATCTGAGACGTGTTTTGGTATTAATAATTTGTTTCTATGACAATCTGAATCTGCCTAGCCTTTTCCCAATTATGTTGGAGTCAGCTTCCAGTCCAACCGGATGCAGCTGAACACCAGTATTACATGGAGTGACCGTAACAGTAGTTTCTATGAAAATCTGTGGGATAAAAATAATTCTATCATATAAAATCCTGTTGTTTAAAGCGTTATTTTATAAGATGCTTAATTAATTAAGTGGCTGATCTAAATTAGATATTATCATTACAATTAAATAATTTTAAGTGTAATGTTTAAGTACTATCTAATTTAAATATTATAGATATTTAATTTGGTTGTCTATTGTTTGCCCGAAGATTATATGCCATAATCATCATTTTCCCGAATTTTATTTACCCGAATTTCATTTGCCCGAATGTTTCATTTGCCCTAAAAGACATATGACATACTTTTAATTGCCCGAATTTTAGATACCATAAGATACGAATGCCATAAGTATTGTTTGCCTTATTTTTATGTGCCATAATAATTATTAGACATAATATTTAAATGGCATAATATTTAAATGGCATAATATTTAAATGGCATAACAAGTATTAGACAAATATTTAATATAGTTTGATTATTAATCTTGTTTTTAATTCTAATACTTACCTACTTATTAGCTTTCTGGTTGTCGATCTCGATGGGTGCGCAATGTTTGGTATAATAAGAATAAACTTATTTATTCTGTGCATGGTTTTTTTTTCTGTGCATGGTTGATGGTGGGCTAGGTCGACGGAGCCCCGCTTCGCGGGGTCTATTCGCTCGCTTCGCTCGCTCACACGACCCCGCCATCCCCTTCTAGCCTAACCTGTCCGAGTCGGGGTGCCCTAAAGTCCCAATTGCATCCAATTTCTCTTGATATAAACAACCGTTACACACCCGATGTCGATGGCAAATTATGTTATGGCATATCATAATTATGGCATGTGATAATTAGGGCATGTGATAATTAGGGCTTACAATGATTATGACAAATGATGTTATGGTAAGTGACTTTATGGGAAACAATGATTCTGGCACGTGACTAATATGGCAAATGAGAGTAGAGCAAATGAGTATTATGTCGTATGATATTATGGCTGTTGACTATTATGGCAAATGATATTAGGGCAAATAAAATTCGGGTAAACGGCGGTATACCATTTAATTTAGATACGGAAAAAAATGGATGATTTATTATAAGTAGGTAGTCCTATTTAGAATAAATTGTCCGTTTTTTCCGTTTTACGTGATGGGAACCCAGAAAAGTAAAATAGAAAGTGAAGTTTTTTAAATAAAACAAAATTATTAAAGGTTTCTTAATGACGCGAAGTGGTGAAAATAACAAACTATAATTTATAAAAATAAAAAATCACAGTTCACTAGTTAAATATGGGTATTGAACTTTAAAATTTTTCATCATGCTACCCTACACATGGCTTCATAAATAAATTAACAAATTTTAAAATAATTGAAATCCATAAAATTACAATTACCTGTAATGGCTGTAATTGAAACACGATTTGCACCATCTTTCAATTTTCTATTTACCTAACAGGATTCTAATTTTACGAGCACACTTATGGTTTACTGGAACACTCAGAAACAACTGACGATACATACCATACCTATATCACTAACACCTTTTCGTTTACACAATATGACCATTGTAGGCTATAATTAAGTGGGTTGCGTTTCTATATTTGCCAATTCTTTATTAGTTTAATGGCACAGAAGCTGATACTTTTGCAGGTCTAATTTAGTTATTGTTTATTTTTTTTTTTTTTTTATACCTACAACAATATAGGATAAAATATCAGTTCAGTTTGAAATTGGAAGGAAAACTTTTTAGTGATGTATTTTTCAATACACTTCCTCGAAAACTGGTTTATATCGCACTACGATTAGGTTCACAATGCAATATATTATTACACATGCGTGCGATTTTTCATTTTCCAATACTTGTGCGGGAATAAAAATTGCCACAGATAACTTATATACCTATACTTAGTCCAAAATGGTTCAATGTCTCTATTCACACCGTCTCTATTCGGAGGTGAATGTTTTTTTTTTATCTCGGCAAAGAGTTAAGCGTCTTTACGGCGTTAATATTTTTTCAATATTTAAATAATGTTTATAAATAGAATATCATCAAAAACCATGATTATTACAATAAAAAAAAAAACGTTAATGAACAAAGTAACATTTATTTGTTTTCTAAACTCAAAAATATTTGAATTTGTTATTTTTCATATTAGGCTGTTTATCGGCTTTATACCTTTGCCTTTCCTTCAACCTGGCGAAAGCAAAGCGCGGAAAAAAGAAAATTTAAATCATAGTTTCCTAACAATTATATTTATTACTCTTAATTATTAAACAATAATTAAGAGGAGGTCGTGGCTAAGTAATAACAGCCGTACGGGTCGATCCATCAGGTTAAGCTACGCTTGCCGGGGTCGGTCCGTGGATGGGTGGCCATCTTTACATACCGAGACTACTCCGTGCCTCGGAAAGCACGTTAAGCCGTTGGTCCCGGCTGTCATTAGTGGATCTTTGACAGTCGTTACGGGTTGTCAGAAGCCCGAAAGTCTGACAACCGGTCTTACCAAGGGGTATCGTATTCGGGGTAATGGGTTGTGGAGGTTAGATAGGCAGTCGCTCCATGTAAAATACTGGTATTCAGCTGCATCCGGTTAGACTGAAAGCCGACCCCAACATAGTTGGGAAAAGGCTAGGCAGATTGAGTTTCCTAATAATTCATGACAAAAATATTTTTCGTCACTTGTATCAAAATGTACTATTTCAGACACAGAAATAAGGACAATTGTTAATTTTACTTTAAATTAAAAAACAGGATGGAAAATTAAAGATTTCATAGATCAAGGAGTGTCAAAACGGACATGATAAGTTTGTTAATGGTTTTTCATAAAAAAAATGCTACGATAGTGATGAATTTTTAGAATCGATTCGGTACTGATTAAGTTTATAACATTAAGATTATGATAAGTTTATTTTTAAACCTTACTAGCTTTTGCCCGCGGCTTCGCCCGCGTGGATGTCGGTACATATCCCATGGGAATGTAGGTACTACCGGGATTAAAAGTACCCTATCTTATTATGTGTTGGTTTACGCGGCGTACGCCAGTATATAATGTTCCCAGTCGGCATGATTTTTTCCGACATCTTCAACAATCATCGTCATATTTCAGCTAATTTACACAAAACCTTAATTATACACCTATACCTTCCTTATGAATCATTCCGTCTATTGGTGAAAATCGTATGAAAATCCCCTTGGTAGTTTTAGAGTTTATCGTGTTCCGACAGACAAACAGACGTGGCGGGGGGACTAAATTTGTTTCATAATATTTAGGGAAATAGTGCATATCTATGCTATTTATAGATAATGGTTCATATGGTAAAATATTCATTTATTATTATGTTTTGATGGTATGACTTACTTTTTATTTTATGGTTAGTAAAGAATCGAACTTCCGAGGTGTTGTGATAAACTATACGCTTACAGCAATTAAACCTTTTCCTTCTTCTTCTTCTTCTTCTGTACTTTCTCTCAGTCTTCCTCTTTTTTTATACCTATTTCATCTTCCGTCTTACTCTTCCTGTGAAATTTTAATAGTCCGCAGTTCATCCCAATACAGTTGTGAGCATGCTAGCTAGGCTGATGACACAAAACACTATGCCAGACATGAAACATGAAAAAACTTTTTTACAAAAAAATACAACCGACTTCCAAAAACAACACTACAAAGTGAAAAATAACTTTAATTTCGGAAGTCGGTGTCTAGTTAAATGTATTTTCGTCTTTTGCCACCGACTTCCGAAATTAAAGTTATTTTTCACTTTGTAGTGTTGTTTTTGGAAGTCGGTTGTATTTTTTTGTAAAAAAGTTTTTATTTTTCACTTTTTAGTTGTGTACCTACCCCACACAAATTCTTATACCACTATCTGCAAAACAAACTGCATCATCCATATAAAAGTCGGGAAAAAATACGTATTATTGAAGCTAACTCAAAAACTACCAAAGCAAAGTTAATTAATTTTATATGGGACCAACTGTGATGTATACCCTCTCGAATAAAACAAAAAAAAATCCAAATCGGTCCAGCCATCTTCGAGTAATCGGGGAACATACATAAAAATTAAAAAAAAAAGGTTCCGACGAATTGAGAACCTCCTCCTTTTTGAAGTCGGTTAAAAAGAGAGAGGAAATAGAAACTGATCGATTTCCATATTACGGTACAGCAGCCGTGAGAACAGTGGATTGCAAACAAACGATGAACACATGCCTCTAATTGACTGCGAAGTTCGTTTACTTCGTTACCGACTTGTATGAGCTGTACTTGTGTGGTTGCGTGTACCCACGAGTACTCTCTGTATGCTAATTGGTAATATAAATAAATATGACTGTGTAATATTTTATTGTTTAAGGCTGTCACATTTTGTCCCTGTGCCGCTCACACGGGACCAAATTTTTATGATTGTTAAATGAAAAGATGCTTTTTTGAAAAATGTAATCAATTAGCGAACTAGTAAATAATATTAATTTAATAGGTACCTAATTATTAAAAAAAAATCTATTGTGTTACCTCAAAATCAAAATACACACATCAAAAGTGTCTAGGGATCAACATATATTTTTGCAATAACTTTTCTCCTGATTGATATTAATTAAAATTTTCTTTAAGGATTCATCAAATAAAGTGTTTTTGTTTGTCACAGTAACGATAAACCAAGTCACCTTTGCATTAATAAAGAAATTTGCCATTTTCCTAATAAAGGGATTTTTGACATTTGAACCACTAACATTAAAGTTCGAAAAAAAGACTGAAATAACAGTTTTCTTTAAAATTTTATTGGGTAACTTAAACAATTAATAATCCGTGTTTCTACCGCGAACACTAACAACACAAGAACATCGGTTTGGCATACTCAAAATGAGTTCATCCAAATCACGCTGTGGAATGGCCGCCCATGTTCGTTGCAACAACAAAAAAAGGTCTTCTTGCGACTGGATACCCTCCATATTCGGCAGAGCTCTTCTCTGTAGCATATCCCATGCATGCTCAATCGGGTTCAAGTCTGGCGACTGAGCAGGCCAGGGCAGGACATTGATGTTAGCTGCGGCGAGAGTCTGTCTTACAACTCTTGCGGTGTGCGGTCGTGCATTATCATGCATTAACTGAAATAAGGGACCGATTTGCACTTGTAGAGGAACGATGACGTCTGATACAATCGTCTCAGCATAAATTTGAGCGTTGAGGTTGCCTCTGATCCAAATCAACTCGGTTCTTCCGCCGATCCAAATACCCGCCCATACCATGATGGTTCCACCACTATAAGGATGGACTTCCTGGCAGGATTTTAATCGCTGTTGGCGTCCAGGGGTTCTCCAGTGTCGTATACGTCTTGTATCCGGTCTCATACCAAAACGAGACTCATAAGAAAAGCACACGAAACGCCATTGTTCTTCTGCCCAATTTCTGTGTTCAAGAGCCCATTGATATCGAATCCTACGATTGTGCATTGCTATAGGTGGTACCCGTAGCGGTCTTCGGGAATGAAGGTTCACTTCATGCAAGCGGTTTCTGACTGTTTGGTCGCTAATTAAGTTCCCTGAAGAGTGATGAAGCCTCATGGCTAACATCATGGCGGTTATAGTTGGAGCTCTTCGAGTTAAGATTTGAATGTATCGGTCTTGTCTCCGTGTGGTGCAGCGATACCGTCCTCCATGGCGCTCAGCCACGGTACCAGTGCTTCGGTAACGTGTCCAAAGTCGACTGATAACACTCTGACTTGTATTCAGAGCTAAAGCCACAGTACGTTGCCGGGAACCAGCTTCTATCATTCCCACGGCTCTGAGCATTTCTTCCCTGCTTAAATGACGTCGCCGCTCCATAATAACGTTGGTTTTAATCAGTAGTAGGGAAACAGTAGCACTAATAATGTCTTCAATGCGTTGTATGTTTTTATAGGGAAAATATTGACAGCTGATTTTCATCTTTTACTCGAATTTGATTCACAGTTCCTGATTCAAATTATGAAATGCACCAAAAAGGATCCATATAAATTTATAAAATCATAAATTTATTACAAAGCCACATCTCAATCTCAAGAAATCCGCATAAAAATGCTTGATCCCTAGACACTTTTGATGTGTGTAGTTTATTTCACATAAACCTATACGGGCACTTACGAGTATGAAACGTCAGAAGATGCACGGTTCCAAATTGGAAAATTCCAACCTAATAAACTCAATTCAAAAAGTATTATCTGTTTTTGAGACGAGTTAAAAAAATGCCACAATAAAAATGTGTTTTTAATGAATACAAATTAATATTATTTTCTAGTTCGCTGATTGATTACATTTTTCAATTTTTCAAAAACCCGTGGTCCCGTGTGAGCGAGAGAGATGACAAAATTTTGCTATTGTAGTTTAATATTAATATTCACCAGTCAGTCTACTGTAGACAAGGTAACGCGTCTATACTCCATTTGCAATGAGATTAGAAAAAATATACCTTTTTTACAGTCCGTTCAACCGATTTTGACTTTTATTCCGTAGGCATAAGGATGGTACTAAAGGCAAAAAAGTGGTTACAATACCAACTGTTTTCTGCAGCTGCCATTTGTCATGCCACCAACCCAATAGAAATCAAAATCGGTTGAACGGACTGTAAAAAAGGTTTGTTTAAAAGTCTAATCTTATATATGATCAAACGAACTTCTCTGAAGCGAAGTTCGATCAATATTATATGAATCGCTTCATTCGAAGATATAAGATTTAATTATATAGGTATTTACAATGTAGTCCCTCTATTTACTTGGTAACTTCGCACAAATTTTAGAGTTTTTAAACGAGTAACTGACTAGAAAAAACTTCCGGTCGCTCCGATTTGCCCCACCCCACCACGTGCGGCGCGCCATCTTGTTGCTGCTCATTTTTTTAAAGATCTACAAAACTTTCTCCCTTTGGGCAATGTTAGGGAGGGAGGGTTATCATATCTTCGAATGAAGCGATTCATATAATATTGATCGAACTTCGCTTCAGAGAAGTTCGTTTGATCATATATTATATTTTCATCGCTTCATTCTTCAGATATAAGATTTAATTATATAGGTATTTACAATGTAGATGTTAAGAGCAGAAAGTTTTGAAATAAAAGTCATATGAATAAACAAAATATTGTTTTATTCTTTATCATACCAAAACAAAAAATAATCAATTTTCTAGGCTCACAGCCATACGTTTAATTTAATCACAAAATAATTACATAACGTTAGATTCATATATTAATTTATATTTAATGTAAATAGATCATTTTACTGGGTCCTTGACGATAAGCAAACGGATCGAGCGAATTCACCTTCGTCCATAATCGTCCTGTTATAGAAACGAGCAAAAGAGTTAGAAGAGTTAGTCCAACCGGCGGTCTTACGAATAGTTTCTATGTTGACGCCGGCGGAACGCGCGGCCGACGTGGACGCGTGACGCGTGCTGTGCGCCGTGAACACGCCTGTGTCCACGCCGCTCTCTGACAGCACCTGCTTCACCCATCTACTTATGGACTGTGTTGTGGCGGGCCTGTGTGGCCGTTTGTATGTTAATAGCAGATATCCCGTCTCTGCAGACCTAATATTTCTAGTTAAAGAGATATATTCTGAGAGTGCTGTAGCTGGGCAGATAGCAAGATTTTCCCGAAAAAATGGTAGAAATAAGACAGGCTGGTCTCTACCAGCCGCAGAAGTTTTTATTATATCTGCAATAAAAATTCTTATACCAGTTTCTGAAAAGGTAATGTTTTCTAATTTAATTAAAGAAAGAGTTTGAACTCGATGGGCAGTACAAATTGCCAATAAGATAACAAGTTTTTTGGTTATCTTTTCCAGTGATAGTTCTTTATTAGGAAACCACTTCGAGACTAGGTCTAAAACTAACTGTGGGTTCCATGTACTGGAGTATTTATGTCTCGTGGGCCGCAATTTGTATGCGCCTTTGAGAAGGCGCTTTACGCAGTCATCTGAACCAATGTGGTTTCCTACTAAGGATGATATAGCAGAACGGTGTGAATTTAGGCTACCGTATGCACAACCATTATTAAACTGGTTTGTTAAGAAAGTTAGTATAGATCCTAACGGCGGTTTATAGACGTCAATGCTATTAACAGTACAAAATGCCCACCACAGTTTCAGTGAAGTATTATACTGTCTAATAGTACTGTCAGAGAATGAGGCTAACATCAGCGTTGATGTCTGGTCACCGGCGCCGCGTTGGATGAAGGACTGCCGCAGAGCCTCGCGACAGCCAGGGTAAGGTCTTTGTGTAGGGGATGATGATCTCTGAAATGAGATTGAAGAAGGTGTTTATTCGGATTAAAGTAAATAACATCCGAAACAATGAGATTCTGCAAGAGTGGGAACCACGGCTGTGATGGCCAATATGGGTAAACTAAGATGCCGCTTGCTTCATCGTCGATAATTTTCCTTAGACATTTTAAAATAAGGGAAAACGGTGGAAATGCGTAAAAAAAATATGAATGCCAGTTAAGTGTAAACGCGTCTACAGACACCGCGTCAGGGTCTTGTTTCCATGAAACGTATATGTTACATTTTGCATTATCCCTAGAGGCAAACAAGTCTATTGTAGGTTGGCCGAAATGACGTACAATATCCCGGAAGGCATGATCAGAAAGTGTCCATTCGGTATCCGGGTTAATAATTCGAGAGGCGGCGTCCGCTCGGTTATCTTTGGTATTGATATACGATGCAAATATCCAAAGACCGCGTTCCTCGCACCATTGCCAGATGGTTCGTGCTAAGTCGTTCAAGTGGGGAAACTGAATGCCACCCATTCGATTTATATAGCTAATTGCAGTCGTATTATCGATACGAAGTAAAATTGCGCAGTTGGTGATATCATTCGCGAATGACTTGAGACCTAGAAAAGCGGCCATTAGCTCTAAATAATTTATGTGGTGCGCTTTTTCTGAATCTTTCCACTTTCCGTGAACTTTCTTATTTTTATAAACGGCACCCCAACCAGATCGAGAGGCGTCAGTATAAATCTCGAAGTCAAATTGTGGTTGCCGCATAGAATTGTATGTAGTCGCAATATTTTGTGACCACCAATTCAGGTCCTTTAAAATTATGTTAGGAAGGTTCATGCTCTCCTCATAGTTATTATATTTAAGCAGAGCTAGGTATTTTTGACGCTCTAAAATCTTAGTGTACATCCAGCCGTATTTAACTGCTGGGCAAGCGGCAACCAAGACACCGATAAGTTGAGCAAGTTCGCGAATAGAACAGGAAGATAATTTCGTAAACCTTGTAACCAACTCGCTAATTTTATTTCGCTTATCAGAGGGAAGACATAACCTCAAAGTTCTTGTATCATAGTAAAAACCTAGAAACTTGCAAGTTTGTTGCGGTGACAAGTTACTTTTTTCATAGTTGACGACGAATCCTAGACAATTTAGTAATTTTAATGTTTCATTAACATTATTTGCGCATTGTTCATACGTATCACCAATGCATAGAACGTCATCTAAATAAAAAACTGACTTGTGACCGCGGCTTCTTAAAAAAGCTATTACCTCCCTCATAAACTTAGTGAACACTCGAGGGGCCACGGATAAACCGAATGGGAGCGCGGAAAACTGATAATTTATGACTTTGGTCGAGTTTCCAGGTTGAAACTTGAAACCTAAATATTTACGGTCGGACGGTCTAATAGGTATAAGAAAATAAGCGTCCTTTAAATCGATGGTAGCTAAGTAACCATCACGTGGTATTAATTTGCATGCGGTGCGATAATCCTCCATCTTAAAATGGTCAGTAAGGATAAACTTATTTAAACGTTTCAAGTTTAATATAAAACGTTTTCCGCCGTTACTTTTCGGAGTAAGAAAAATAGAAGAAATAAATTTGTTTTCTGAGGCCTTACACTCTGAAACAGCTCCTAATGCCTTCAAATTATTTATGGCTTCTAGCATATCAAGGTTTTCACGATGTGAAAATTTGTTTTTAGGTATAAGTCGCTGTTCAACAAGATTATTAAAAGGGATGGTGTAGCCATTCCTAATCCAATCAAGTATGACATTATTATTTGTAATATTTAACCAACAATCAAAAAAGTGGGTAAGTCTACCCGCGTGTACCTGTGCTATTGACCTTGAGCCGGGGCACGGGACTTGTCCTGTGCCGCTGCTCGTGGTGGGTGCGATGGGGTCGAGTACGGGCGGCGAGTCGCCGGCGGTCTCCTGTAACCTGCCCGCCCCCCCCTGTTCGCCGGCTGGTACCGGGGAGGCGCTGACCAGTTTCCCTGGTAGGCCGTGGGTCGAGCTGTTTGGGGACACGCAGACTTTTGAGGCTTCGGGGCTGGTCTTTTAATTTGTAGGCCTTGTTTTTCAATGGCTTTGGCTGCCTTGATTTTCTCCGATAAGGATGAGCCGAAAAGTGTTTCGTCCCTTTCTGATTCACTTATAATGTGGAGAAAAGACTTGTCTAAACTGGGTGTTATAAGTTTAATGCGATTTTTTGATTGTAAATTATGTAAATCGCATAATAATCTGCAACCATTACTAAGATGTTTAAGTGCCTGGGCTTTGTCATCCGTCCTTAAGAGGATATCAATGCCCCTATTTACGGCAGTAATTCCTAAACCAAGTTGTTGTTGGTTTGCCACCAGGGTCTTATCGCGATTTCGAATCATATCCGGCACGGCGGCTGATATTTCTGCGTTTAACTTCGGGGCTTGTAGAAGCCTGCAATTATCAGGAACTAGGTAATCGTTACAGATTTTATCTTTACTGTCCTTAAGCATGCCCTTCTTTAATAAAGGGAGCCACAATTTTGATAAATTGTCATTAATATTAGCCCCATATTCGGGGGCGTCGGAAGTAGATTCACCGAGAGCCGACAGAAGGTCCGGATCTAATTCATCCTCTCCGTCCGCAGGCTGACTGGAGCACTCCGGTGCCAGGTCAATATCTTGGTCCGTAGGTTCCGAGGGAGGGGCCGGCGCTGGGTCTTGCGGTAATTCCGGCGCCACCGATGTGGTGGGCTCCAGAACTACATCATGGTTAGCCTCCACGGCCTGCCCCGGGTCTTCGTTACCTAAAATAACGTTTCGTCATTTAGGTTGTGAAGAACAAATTTTGAGGGTAGTTTGAAAAATAAAACGAAAAATCTATCTTCGTTTTTTGTTGTGCAGAGAGACGATACATCTAATTTAGATTGTTCGTTTATTCTGCTAAATAAATATCGTTGAAGACTCGCAGTCAACCCCGATGCAAACATTTTGAGTTTTAGGTATGTCAGAGTTATTGACTCGCAGTCAATCCCAAAGCAAACCAAAACTGTTATTCAATTATAAATATAAATAGGTATCAGTTAACAAACATTCTAGAAAGAAATAACACGGTTATTTACCTTCGTCTTCTGATGAAGAATCCAGCAGAATTCTGTATCTGCGTCGTTTTTCTCGATCTTCAATCTTCCTTATTTTATTTTCATAACGTGCAATACGAGACTGCGCACTCCTTTTCGGCATCTTGTATCGAGCTGGGTGCGCGTGCGAGCGTTACCGAGCACAAAAGAGGAATGAGCAGCAACAAGATGGCGCGCCGCACGTGGTGGGGTGGGGCAAATCGGAGCGACCGGAAGTTTTTTCTAGTCAGTTACTCGTTTAAAAACTCTAAAATTTGTGCGAAGTTACCAAGTAAATAGAGGGACTACATTGTAAATACCTATATAATTAAATCTTATATCTGAAGAATGAAGCGATGAAAATATAATTGTAAATGGAGTATAGTTTATTTATGCTGAATATGTTGAACTGGACAGTATGGAAAAAGGCTTGCAAATAAAAAAATAAGGTCGATTATTAGAGATAAAAATGGTGATATTAAAAGGCTTTCAGACTAAGTACCTACTTATAATTTTACTATAAACTTCGCGCTTGCTTCACAGATTTCTATCTGCCTAGCCTTTTCCCAACTATGTTGGGGTCGGCTTCCAGTCTAATCGAATGCAGATGAATACCAGTATTTTACATGGAGCGCCTGCCTAACTGACCTCCACAACCATTAACTGGGTAAATAATTCGATACCCCTTGATAGGACTGGTTGTCAGAATTTGGTTGTCTTTGGTTGTTTGGGCTTCTGAAGACCCGTAACGACTGTCAAAGATCCACGAATGACAGCCGGGACCAACGGCTTAACGAGCTTTCCGAGGCACGGAGGAGTCTCGGTATGTAAAGATGGTCACCCATCCACGGAACGACCCCGGCAAGCGTAGCTTAACCTGATGTATCGACCCATGCGGCTGTTATTACTTAGCCACAAACTCCTGCTACACAGATTTACAGAATCGAATTCGGTACCTACTTGGGACCGCTTAATCAATGGCACAGTCAATGGTGCCGATTCTCTTGTCACAAATGCCACTAAACTAGACTAAAAATCACTAAAATTTAGTTTATTCCTGTCAAACGACGATTTCCCATTCTGAAATTGACTAAAGTGACACAACTTAACTATATTTTAGTTTGACAGGACTAAGATTGTACGGAGTTATTAGTTTAGTGAAAATGGCAATTTTGCTATTCTGAATTTGACTGTTTTCACACGGTTTTCACCTAAAATTTTAATTGTCAAACTAAATCAGACTATGTTTAATCGCGATTAAAAAGGTGTGGAATAAAATTAGTTGATATGAACTAAAATTCACACAGAGACCTTGACTTCGGATGCAAAAACAGTAGTGTATTTTTTCTTTTCTTTTGCATATATCTCGAAAACGGTGAGTCCTATCGTAAAAATAATGAAAATTTGGCCCCCCTTTATAAAAGCCATGAACCCCTATGACTCAACATGTAGGCACCAAAAAAAAAAAAGTACCAAAAAAAAAAAGGTACCAAAACAAAAAGGTACCAAAAAAAAAGGTCCCTACATTCCATATAAAACACGTTGAAGCTGCCCCCTCCCTGCGCCCCTCCAGCTCTAAAAGATATTTGACCCGGTAACGACAGCGATGTCGGTGAACAAAATATGACAAGCCGTCAATTCATAGTGATTTTGTTAGTTCCAATTAAAGCCACCGGGTCAAATATACTACAGGCACTATACCACGCGGAGTCACGATTGTCAAACTCGATTTTAGTTGTGTCAAAATTGTTATTAAATTTAGAGGTTTTTTTTGTCAGAATAGCGCTAAGATTCTCATAGCAAAAAGTAAGGAATTTTAGTGATAGTTTAGTTAGTTTAGTTCGGTGTACAACAGAATCGGCACCAATATCTATGAAAACTTTGTAGTCTGAGGGAACAGGTGTTCAAGGCTCAAAAACGCTGTATAAGGGCTATGAGCAAATTAATAGTAACAGATAGCTGCTTACCTGTATTTAAGTCCCTAAAATTACTAACATTCCCATCACTATATATTTTCGAGGTGGCTGTCTTTGTTAAATCAAATATGCATCTTTTTAATAAAGTGTCTGAAAATAGAAACCGGCCAATCAGGAGACAGTATAAAAATTTGCTAATTGTTAGTGGTTCCAATACCGCCCTATTAAAGAAAAGTATTATATGTATGGGTCCGATCATATTTAACAAAATACCCGATGTAATAAAAAATGAGACATTTCCACTTTTCAAAAAGAAATTGACAGATCTATTAATTAATAAATGTTATTACTCAATTAGCGAATTTTTGACCGATAAAAATTTAAATTTATAATATGACATCCCTGTATTCCTGACTTGTACCAAATCATATTTTGATTTAACTTTATTGACCTTTACCTTGACGAATTTGTAATCCCATTTCATTTAAACTTGACATTATGTATTGTATTGCCTATTTAAAATTATTTACTGAATTTCATTTTGACATGGTAATCTTGTTTGATATGATTGAATTGTTATTATACCTTAAACTTTTTGCATGCCTAAATTTAGGTAGTTAGTAAGGATCATTTTTAATTATAACATCTATAACTGTACCTACTTTCTACGCAAATAAAGATTCTATTCTATTCTATTCTATTCTAAAACTCATTTAAAAAACGGCTTGATTTATGCAAGAAAACTTGTTACAAAAAAAAAAAACATCCGAATTCTAAAAAAAACACTACAAAGTGAAAAATAACTTTAGTTTTGGAAGTTGGTGTCTTTGGATGTTATTATATTTGTACTAGCTGCGCCCCGCGGTTTCACCTGCGTAGACCGGGATAAAAAGTAGCGGTATGAAAAATAGATGTTAGCCGATTCTCAGACCTACTCAATATGCTCACAAAATTTCATGAGAATCGGTCAAGCCGTTTCGGAGGAGTACGGGAACGAACATTGTGACACGAGAATTTTATATATAAGATTTTAGTTTTTTGCTACCGACTTCCGAAATTAAAGTAATTTTTCACTTTGTAGTGTTTTTTAACTTTTTTTTTGGAAGTCGGTTATTTTTTTTTTTTTTTTGTTTTTTGTAAAATAGTTTTTTATTTTTGACTTTTTAGCTAAGGTACCTGCATCAAATCATATACGTGGCTACTTGCTATGTAAACAATAGTGACATGAAGTAATATAACATCATCCAGATACACAAAGTGAATTAAGTACGTAGGTACTATCGAAGCTAAGTTAGTAAAATGTATATGGGACCAACCCGCAAGCTTCTTCTACGAAATGGAAAAAAAATATTTTCAAAATGGGTCCACAATTGATGAAATATCAATGAACATTCCTAATAAAATTAAAAATACATACAGACGAACATATCCTTCCTATCTTCCTTTTTTGAAGTTGTTTAAAATTTAATTTTAGACTTATTTAAAAACGAATTGAAAATACTTCACCAAGACAGGTGGTTCCGCAGAATCGGGGGATTCCATTCCATATGAAGCTGCCCTCTTACGAATTTCATAGGTACTGTTGTCTAGTGCACCCGTTGCCAAAGGTAAAGCATTACGAGAAATCGGCTCTAGATGGCGCTCAAGGATACTTAATGTTTACGAACAGTTACAGTGAAGAAAACGGACATAAATGCGGCCTACCAGGCGTGACGCGGTTTGCTCGAGTCCCAAGTATAGAATTTGGGGATTTATATTAATTGCATTTGGCATATAAAAAAAAAACGCACAATAAAGGGTAGTTGAAAAGAATTTATCCCAAAAATAAACTTACCATTGTAATCCCAACCATTTTTTTTTTATGTTTGATAAAATTACAAAACAACAATTTTCGGACTTTTTCCTTTAATTAAGCTGTAAGACCTTGCTTCTTGCCAAATTTTATGATTCTAGGTCAACAGAAAGTACATACATACATACCTAGTATGTAGTATGTAAACCTAGGATTTGATTTACTTGCGAGTATCAAAATATGTCGCAAAAATGGCCGTATTTTTTTATTGCATTGACTTAGAAGCTTGAATTTTTTATAACTCCAAGGGACCATAGACCTACGTATTTGATATAAATTTCAATTTGATACCTCCACGCGTTTATGCGAAAAAGGGTCTTGATAGATTGACAGACAGGACAACGAAGTGATCCTATAAATATTCTGCTTTTTCCTTTTGAGAAACGGAACCCTAAAACTCAATTGTCTAACACTTATTAGTCTACTAGATAATTTTTCCCTCTCAAAGAGAGGAGGCATGTGTCCCAGAAGTGAGAACATTGTAGGTTGATTGTGAGACAAGGGGATTTTCTTGTATCGCAGATGCGCTTACAGACAAAGGTAGCTTCTAGAAACTACCAGCCGGGGCAACAGACGATCTACCGTTTAGACACGTATTTGTTACGTGCGGGAATCGAATCCGCGTCACGTAGCGCTAAAAGTCAAGGCAGCCACTGCGCCAATCCAGCTGTCTGGCAATTTAGACACTTTTAGGTTCTGTAATTGTAAAAGACCAATTTTATTTTCATTTGTACCAGACATTGCAGTAAACTGTCCAAGTATTTTGTAATAAGCAAAAGAATTGGTATTTCCTAGCATTGTCACTAACTAAATAATATTCTTTAGCGAAGTTGTTACAAGTTCGTTTCCAATCTAACTTTTCGTTTATCGTGCAATCCATTATTTTTGTTTAAGAATGCGAAGATTTTGTAAATTACGTACAGCTACGAGCGAAATAATTGCCAAAGTTGTTTTGCTTCATTTGGATGTAAATAATGGAAGTAATACTTAGGTACCTACCTACCGGCTTTGAACAGTCGTAAGTGCAAAAAGGTAAGTACATTTCTTAAAAACATCCAGATTGGAATTCTCCAATCCTCTGATTATTATTACCATTATTTATCTAAGCGTGGCGATTGAGGTATTCTATTTTAATAATTCCTTATGTTCAGCATGATACTCGTACTTATATAATTATTGCATTAGTTTTCTCTGAACCTCTCCAATTTTTTTTATAATTCTAGTTTTAGGAATGCTTATTAAGGCGCAGATAAATACCCACGGCCTTAAGTGGGTTACAGTAACAGTACTCGCCCATCAAGGAGCGCTGTCCCAAATTAGACGCATTATTAATTTATTATACATAAAACAAAAGGTATTGTATTAAAACACGTATACTAAAAGATAAATAATTGAATTATCTTTAAAATGATGAAAGTTTCATAAAAATACTCTTGATACTTTTTGCGTGATTCTCAGTTTTTTGTCCGCGTTAGATATAACTTTACAAATTAATTACACTATGTAATATAAACATAATCTAAAATATACACATATTCAGTTTTTAAGAAGATGCTCTAATCTAACATATATTTTTTCCAAATCATTAACACGAGTCGTGATCTTTAGTTTGAAATAATTAAAAGTCGGTTATAGTCGCCTTAAATCACAATGTGGAGCGTCTGTTTTTCGTCGCAGACGATTCAATTTTTTCGTAAATTACAAAGAATAGTGAAAAAGAGAGCTATGTATTTCTGAATTATTGGCTTAAATTCGGAGTTAAGTTGTTAGGCACACAGTGGTACTTAACATTTAAAATGAACTTAAATTAAACACAAATCCGTTAAAAAGATTTGTCTACAATGTGATCGGAGAGAATCAAGATTACCGAGAACAAAATACATCTGCCCTCTTCATGTGGCCGCGTTCTGCATCATTTGTCAGTTAATATGTATTAGAATACACCTGTCCTGTCTGCAGATGTAATCTCACTGCGGTCAGTTTCTACCTGACGAGTTGTTATGGTAAAAAAAGCGCCGTCCCAAAATATTTCTCAGTAGAGATGAATAGAGACATACAACGTGCCGCCGCAATAACGACATTAATTAAAGACTAGTAAGACTAGAAAGACTAGAAGTAGGGCTAGTGGCCAGTAATAATAAAAAATATAATAAGATAAAATCTATATAAATAAATAAAAAGAGAAGTCCTGACTGACTGACTGATTGACTGACTCATCAACGCCCAGCCTAAACCCTTGGATCTAGAAAGCTGAAATTTTGCACAGAGGTTCCATTTATAATGTAGACAAGGAATAAGGATGAAATTCTCGGTACCACGTTCCCGTGGGATTTTCCCGACATCCACACGGGCGAAGCCGCTGGTAAAAGCTAGTAATTAATAAATAGAAAAAAAATATATAAATTTCAAA
Source organism: Cosmia pyralina (assembly GCA_946251885.1). Classification (NCBI taxonomy): domain Eukaryota; kingdom Metazoa; phylum Arthropoda; class Insecta; order Lepidoptera; family Noctuidae; genus Cosmia; species Cosmia pyralina. Next base: position 10,196,168 of record OX276343.1, read on the forward strand.
CAAACTAGAATAAAATAATAACCAAAATTAGGATCACTCTATGCAAAGGACAAATTGATGAAGCTATTGTTTTATGTTGTTGTTGTTAAGTTATAAGTTGGATGATTATATCGTAGATAAAAATGCTTGGCAAAATGCTGGTCCTGCTCCACAGCCACTTGGGTCCACTTGTTAACATTTTAATATATGGAAGAGATGCTTAACTTTTTTTTCTGACATTACGATTATTATTTAATATATATTTTTTTTTTATTTAAATGGGTCTTAGCTGTCGAATTCTTCAATAGTAATTAATGATTTTCTTACCTTTTGGTAAGTAGTAAAATTTTATTCATCTCAATTCATTTGAAAATATAGTTTTGTATAAATTGATAACCATGGGGCCATTTATTATTGTATTAGGATGTAGGTAAGTTTGACTTGAAAGAGCATGGCAGTTGGGAGTTTGTCATTCTCACTTAAATGTCTCTCTGGCTGATGGTGGCACGTGTGTTGGATCATTCGGTTCCCTACAAAATGTTTGAGCTGGATGGTACTGATCCACGCGTCATGTTCGTGAACAGGCGCCGTCAATTGAGACTGGTCATCTCTTATCTGCCAGGGCCTATTTTTAATTTTATATTTTGACTTGTTTTTAAGTATTTTTTTTTTACATTGTTCTCACATGTAGAAGCAACAAAAATAATGTACCTAGGATTTTGTATTACTTATCTTGATTTAAAGGAGTGTCCGTGGAGTTTCTTGCCCGTTCTTCTCCATTGAGATCTAAGTTTTGGAATGGGCATCTACTCGTAGCTTCAACTTTCTGACTAACTGACCGACTCTTTGACAATTCAAAAGTGCCTGTAATTGGTTTAATTGGAATAAATGCTTTGAGGTTGAGTTTATGTCAGCTGGTAAAAGGCCGTTGACTGACACTTTTTTTTGTTCATAGTTTGTCTATTGTTCTGACCCAGCTGTGAGTACCTTCTTGAGTGAATTTTTTGCCAAACCCCAGAAAAGTACTCGAGTGGCGTGACCTTTTTGTCTCTCGTTCGTTTTAATTTAATCTCTGTGACACTGGTTGTTCCAAGATGCTATTTTAGAAAATTGTAAATAAATCAATAAATCATAACGTTTAATAATATTAAAATATTTTTAAACTTAAAGGCGGAACCGTATACGCGTGTCAAATTAATGTCGTCATTGCAGCGGCACGTTGTAGAATGTTTATGTAGCAAGAAGGCATTTATAGATAGGTACAATAATTACAATAGGCTATTAGGCAACTTGTGAAATGTGGGTGTACACCTCTGCCTAGCCCTTCGGGGATTGCAGGCGTGACGTTATGTTATATTGTGTGTACAATTATTACTACCTAGTGTGAATGTATTTTTAGTAGGTACTGAATCAAATGCAGTGAACAGAAAATATTTTATACCTAGCAACTAGCGACCCGCTTCTGCTTCGCACGGTTTTTAAGACTTGCCAAAACATAGAGATTTCTTTATGTTAGGCGAGTTTAATATCAATGTATTTTATATTTATATATAAAATACATTGATATTAAACTATAAAAAATAAAAATATAAATAAAAATATATATAAAAAGCTTTATAGCTTCCGGAATAAATTCTCTAAATAATGGTAAAAACCACATCAAAATGCGTGGCGTAGCTTAGAAGAAAAACGCGGTCACACAGACAGATACTAAAAAGACTTTAATTTATAATAAATGTATTGATACACGTCTGACGTATCCTGACGAGTTCAAACTTCGCGCAAAATTTATACAGCGCAGTAGCATTCTAGTCATATTGTTTAGGAACCAAATAGTGACATGATCTCATGTCACCATTTGGTTTGCGCAAAATTTTGCGCATATTTTTTCACTCACACTCAGATGAGTATGAGTGAGAAAATATGCGTAAAATTTCGGACAGCCTTTGTTCAGACTCGCCAAGATACGGCGGCCATAGTACAGTACTCTAGGTATTGTCACCTCGTAATTGCTCTTTTCCGCCCTAAGGTTGAATGTCACTTACACGTCATAAAGCGACAAGGTCTATTTGTCTATGTAGAAGTGGGATAGTTTGAACCTTAGTGAAGTTTCAATTTTCTGGGAGTTGTTGTCACAGATGATAAAGCAGTATTACAAGGTCGCTATATACGAGTAGGTACTTATATCTAACAATATTAGAAAACGTTTTTAAAATAGTTTCAACTGAGGTATCCTCATGTTTTTGAAGTATAACAGCCACGCGGGTCGATCGATCAAGTTAGGCTACGCTTGCCGTGCTTGGTCCGTGGATGGGTTATTATCTTTACATACCAAGACTCACCCGTGCCTCGGTAAGCACGTTATGCCGTTGTTCCCGGCTGTCATTCGTGGATCTTTGACAGTCGTTACGGGTCCTCAGAAGGCCGAAAGTCTGACAACCAGTCTTACGAAGGGTTATCGAATTACCCAGTAACTGGGTTATGGAGGTCAGACAGGCAGTCGCTCCATGTAAAATACTAATATTCAGCTGCATTCGGTTAGACTGAAAACCGACCCCAACATAGTTGGGAAAAGGAAAAGGCAAGTTACAGAATATATATTTTTTTATTTTGGACTAAATAATTTTGCAATTTAACATAAACACAATTACGAACTAACAAATCCAAACAATAATTAATTTTCAAAGCCGAGCATTATACACAGCAAATAACTTTTTCTGACCTGTTTGATTTGTGTTTGTAAATTGATGTGCATGATTTGCAGAATGAAAACTTTTGTGCTTTGAAACGAGATCGAGTTAGATAGGCTCTTAATGCGAGGCTTCTTTTTTTTTGGTGTCGGTCTTATTTTAATAAGAACCTTAAAGAGGTCACTATTCATATTGCTGTTTATTTTTCTTTGGATTGTAAATCAAGGTTACACAGCATGAGATACAAATAATCAGCTGTCCCAAACATAACTTCTATACTTACTCGACCCAAATGTATGGGACATCTGATTATTGTTTTTTATGTTTTAGATAACATAAAAGGTAATTTACTGTTTGCTGTTTGTTTGTTTGTTTGAACGCGCAAATCTCTGGAACTACCAGTCGGATTTCAAATATTCTTTTTGCATTTGATAGTCCAAATGTTGAGGAAGCCCCCCCCCCCCTCCCCATAGGACTCTTAGGAGCCGAGCAAAAAGAAAAAAAAATCTGAAAGTAATTGAGCGGGCAAGCGCTGCGATGCGACGGGGTGGGTCGGGGGAACAAGAAATTTCACGCGGACAAAGTCGCGGGATGAAGCTAGTGTAAGATAATCTCCAAGGAATCCGGATAAGGCCTGATATACACGGTGAAGTAATAATAAAAGTTGCACCGTCTAGCTAAACAGAGTTTAGTTTAAATGATGTAATGAGTCAGAATTAATGAATATTTATTTGTTAAACACAGGTACAATACATTGGTGCTCCCGTTTCATCAACTCTATGCCAGCTGGAATTTTAGCGTAGTCGTGCTGGGAAGGAATCTTACCAGCACGACCTGTAAATCTACGATAATTGAGAGCTATGAAATTCCTAATTCCTCAAAGTTTATAGGCCTAATAACGATTTGGGTATTTTTTATAGTAACTCGTGCATTTGCTCTCGAATAAAACTGATGATGAAGACCACAGGTGGTTTTTAAATAAACGATATTATTATTAAAAAAAAAAAAAAAAAAAAAAAAAAAAAAAAAAAAAAAAAAAAAAAAAAAAAAATTAGTGGTATACAGTAGTACAAATTAAAAGGATTTTTTACCATCTAAAGTTATAATGAATGCGTTCATGGTCGTGCTACGAAGTACAACACGTAACAATTCAGTTGACTCTCTATGTTTTGCTAGTGGCGTACAAATTGTATTATGTCACGTCATGTGTTGCTTCAATCTTACTGTAGGATGTCATAGGCAAGAACTTATAATATAAGTCCCATTTACACGACGCAAGTTAAAGATCGCCTACATATTATTATGTAGGCGATCTTTAACAAAAAAAAAATATCTAAACCTAAGCCAACTGAAATCTAATTAAACCTAACTTATATAACCTCTTATTTAAAGGATTTTTCTCTTTTCTTACTTTTACCAGAGAGTACATAAAATCCGTGGATGTTAGAAAGGCGACTAGGCGATGACGTCAAGAGCACTAGCGTCCAACTGTCTGCGAATCTGCGAATACCGCGATGACCAATCCGTTTGCCAAGCGTTGTTAGAAGCTGTGAATATTAAGTATCACTTTAACATTTATTTAGCAGTCATTGGGAGGCCGATGTGCAGCAACGGACTACTTACCAACATTTACCCCAATTTTTTTGGAGTCGGCGCAGCCTGTCTTTTTAACCGACTTCCAGAAGGAGGAGGTTCTCAATTCGACTGTATGTTTTTTCTTCTCTTATTTGTTTGTTTGAAAGGGTATGCTCTCAAGGTGGTCCCATTGTAACTAAGTCAGAATCTGATGAGGGGATCCAATGGAAATCGAGGGAAACCCTCAAAGTTTATAGGCCTAATAACGATTTGGGTATTTTTTATAGTAACTCGTGCATTTGCTCTCGAATAAAACTGATGATGAAGACCACAGGTGGCTATCGGAATTACTCAATTATACCTAAATATTTATGGTTGCTAAGCAATTTATGTTCGTCACAATGAGTATGGTATGGTGCAGTTCTCCTGGTTCTTGCTAGGAGAACTACTCAACAATTAACGTCCCTGCATCGGCAAAAGCAATATTTTGTAAAAGGTGATGAGCATTTGACATTGCCACCATGCGCAAGCGGTGCGCGTCCTTGGTGCGCATGGTGCGGGCCAGCTCCAACACTGTCCTGGCGATGATTGCTCAGCGACTGGATTGTCCCTACGTTGGGCATTGTTGTGGCAGGCATATTGCTGGTGCTTGAATGTAAAATATCTAATAATGTAAAATGATTTGCTTAATATTTGCTTTTGACATAACTTAATTTAATTATTTAATCCATTGTAATATTTAATTAATTATTATTAACTTTGACATTAGTTATTTATTACTGATATTATTTATTATACATTAATTATTACATATTTAATCAGTTTTTATTTTGAATTGTGTTTTTGTATTTAATATGGGTCAATGACCTGAAATAAATGAATTTTAATTTAATTTTAATTTAATTTAATTTAATTAGGCTATTGTAACTTAGATAAATAGCAAACTGGCCCACTGAAATGTGAAAAATAAAAAACATTTTTACAAAAAAAAAAACAACCGACTTCCAAAAAAAAAAAACAGTACAAAGGTAAAAATAACTTTAATTTCGCAAGTCGGTGGCAAAATACTAAAATACAGATCTAAAGACACCGACTTCCGACCGAGTGTTTTTTTGGAAGTCGGCTATTATTACTTTTTGTAAAAACGGTTTTTTTTCCACACCTCTTTTAGTCGTCATCTCAGTCATAATAAATATATATGGACGGTAACGAAACTACGTACAAACGGTTGAAACGGCACACACACAGACGCGCGTACCGACTAGGCCTCAAGCGATAGTCGCGGTGCTCTCGGTATATTTATTGTGGCTTAGGTGTCGTCGATGCGCTGTGTGTGTGCGGTTTCGTACGTTTCTTCGTAGTTTCCCTACTGCCCATATTTATCTTGTGTCTCAGTAGTCAGTTGGTCACGCCCTTTCTAGCCATATCATCTGTCACACAGTCTCCCCATCGTTTCTTTCATCTGCTTCTACTCATAAAGCCATCCAAATTCAAACTCAAAATTACTTTCCTCACGACAGTTTCCTCATTCCTCCATATCTTATGCCCATACCATGACAAACGACTTCCACACAACTTTTCAGTCACCGGTGTCACTTTCAGAATTCTTCTTCAGCAGCGGAGGACTAGAAGCTGGTAATTTATGATGATGATAATTGAACAGAACTTTTTTTTTTTTTTTTTTGTGGATGGGAAATCATCAAATGACTTCTCCCGCTCTGGGCAGAGCGGTAGGGCGTGTCAGACTTTTACTGACTAAAACCCACCCATGTTCCTTCAGCTGCCCGTGCCAGGGCCACGGTATCTCTTTCGAACTACCCGCGACCCCGGCGGCATCGGCCCAATTGACCCCGTCACTGCTGACATCTCTTTGAGGCACGCGTGGAACACATCGCGCCGTCGACCCGGGCCTGGTCCTTACCGGACAGCGAGCTGCCCATTACTCGTCGTCCGCAAGCCCGCGCCTACGGTGGCCGGGAATCGGCAATCGATTCCCGCCGCCCAGGGCGTCTCCTACGGCGGCTAGGGGCGCGAGGGCGCGGCTGTTGCCTCTCCCTCACGCGTTCCGCTTCCTCCTTCGCGAGCATTACTGCTTCGCAGAAGGAGGTGACGGCTTCCCATGCACTCTCGCTCCGCACCATGGCCTGGACCAGGTTTGGACGCGAGAGATCGCCGCCGCCGATCGCCTCCGTGAGAACACGGCGGTGCTCCGCCCAAGCCGGGCAGACCTCCACTGTATGCTCCACCGTGTCCTCCGGGCGATCCACACAATGGTGACACCCGGGCGTTTCCTCCCGCCTTATCAGAAACAGGAACCTCCCGAAACAACCGTGTCCGGTGAGGACCTGCGTCAGGCGGAAGGTGAGGACGCCGTGGCGCCTCTCAAACCACTCCTCAAAGAGGGGACTTATCGCCGCAATTGTGGCGTGCCCAGCGCTGGGTTGCGACAATCGCACTCTCCATGTCGCCATGAGATCCCGCCGGAGCTCTGTCCGCTGTACCGTGATTTCTCGCGGCAGCGGAGTTACACCCCGGCGTTTCATCTCCTCGCGCCACTCCCACACGTGCGCCAGGACTTTTGCCTCCAGATCCCATGGCGGTAATCCGGCAAGGAGGCACGCAGCCTCACAGGAGACCGTGCGGTATCCCCGGACTAGCCGGATGGCCATGACCCTCTGGGACGCGTTCAACCGGCGGGCTGGTTGCAGCCTCAGGGAACGCGCCCACACCGGTGCCCCGTAAAGGGCCATGGACCGCACGACCCCCGCGTAAAGCCTCCGGCAGGAGGCGTTTGGACCCCCCAGATTGGGCAGGAGCCGCTTCAAGGCAGCCCCGGCCCGCTCCAGTCTGGGAGCCAAACGTCGGAAGTGCTCCACGAAGTTCCATTGGCTGTCGAGGACGAGTCCCAGGTACTTCATCGTCGACTCAACCCCGATGTGAACCCCTCCTACCGTTATTTGGGAACCCGACGGTGGCGCGTTCCGAAGACCATGAAAACACATGACCTCAGACTTGTGCAGGGCCACCTCGAGTCCCAACTGCCGGATCCTCTCTACGATTGTCGCAACCCCGCGTGTCGCTAGTTCAGCCGCCGCCTGGTGCGACCTCCCCTGCGCCAGGACCAGCGTGTCGTCAGCGTAACATACAACGCTGACGCCGCTAGGGAGGTCGGCGCGCAGCACCCAGTCGTACCCGATGTCCCACAGATGTGGCCCCAGGATAGATCCCTGTGGGACACCGCCCGACATCTCTCGCCGGTTCCACTCTCCTTGATGACCGGTGTAGATGACGGCCCTGTCCGTCAAATAGGCCTGGACCACTCGACGGAGGTAGGTTGGCATCCGGTGATACCGGAGTGCCTCCCTGATGCAACTCCAGGGCAGGGTATTGAAGGCGTTGGCGATATCTAGAGACACCGCCAAGACGACCCCGCCCCGGGCCACAGCATCCCCCGTCGTGAGGGCTCGCACGCGCATGATGGCGTCCACCGTAGAGCGCCCCCTGCGGAAACCAAACTGGCTCTCCGCCAAATCCCCCCCCCCGGCCATCGGCCCCTCCTGCACCAGCCACCCGACGAGGCGGTCTGCAATGACTCTTTCAAAGAGCTTGCCCACCTCGTCGAGCAGCACGATGGGCCGGTAAGCGGACGGAGAGTCCGCAGGGCGCCCCGGCTTCTTAATGAGGACCAGTTTCCCTGCCTTTCAACGAAGTGGGAACTGGCCCCTCTCCAAGCATGCGCTTAGGAGCCCCCCTAGTCGAGGCCCGAGAGCCCCAAAGGCCAGAACCCAGGCTCTTCCTGGCAAGCCATCGGGTCCTGGGGCGGTATTTTTGGCACTCAGCCTACGTACCGCCGCTCTCAGCTCTACCTCGGTCACTTCCGGAGCATCGTCGTTGTCGTCGGAATTGAACAGTATCTACTTTAGGTTTATCTCTTTTTTAACCCCCAATAGAAACAGAGGGGTGTTATAAGTTTAACGTGTGTACCTGTGTATCTGTATGTGGCATCGTAGCTCCCAAACGACTGAACCGATTTAGATTTTTTTTGTTTTGTTTGAAAGGTGTCTTGACCGAGAGTGTTCTTAGCTATGATTCAAGAAAATCTACTCAGCCGTTTGAAGACTATCAGCTCTTTTCTAGCTGATGAATGGATGTTTGGTGAGCATCTTTCACAGATCTGATCGAGTCAAAATTTGGTATTCTGTTACTTCAATGATATTGGAATAACATAGTAATCTTGAACTGATGCTGCAGCATTACCTGGAATTTGTAGGATACCCCATTCCTCACCAACTTACAGCTGAGGTTTAGTATTTGGGCTCAATGAAATGGTCTCAATTATTAGGTTATATACATATGGCAATCAAGGTCTGGTGATGGAGTAACAAAAAAAAGAAGGGTGTGTCGGGGGTTTTTTAAATTTTAAATTTAATTTTTAACTTGTTCTCTCTTTTGTTCGATGTTTATAATGTTGGAATAGTATGTTTGTTGTGTTTATTCAAATGAAACCAAACGTGTGTATGTATTAAGAAACAGCGTAAACCTTGTATAACTTTGCATTATGTTTTGGTTTCTACAAAGGAAACATCTTCCCATCCCAGATTTTATTTTTCTTAAGAAAAACCAGTCTTATTAACTGTTATCTGATTATTTAACTTAATTAGTAACATGATAATATATTATCTGTAACTTTATATTCTAAGTTTATTGTGTTGACCATCGTATTGGTCGGGAGATCGTAAGAAAGTATAAACGAGCGAGTCTCACAATCAAAACAGTTTTATTCAGTGTTGATTTAATTGCAATAAAATATACACGGCGATCGAGCGGCAACATTATGTGAGAAATAACTGGTAAGTATTTAAAATATATCGGACTTATTTTTTCGAATGGTCTTAGGTTTGATTCCTAGGTTGGGCAAAGAGTTTTTTCGATTGGAACATTTTCAGTAGCAGCTCTGAGGCAGGATCCGTGCCTGGTTAATGAGTCTAGGCTCGCCACTTATAAAATGAGATTTAAACATAACCGGCCAAATTTGGGTTTATTAAATTAGATCAGTGCTTATCACTTCGTATAACACAGGCGTGATGTTATCACACTAATATTATAAAGGCAAAAGTTTGTGTGTGTGTGTGTATGTTTGTTACTTCTTCACGCTCAAACGGCTGGACCGATTTGGATGAAATTCGGTATGTAGACAGCTTATACCCTGGATTAACACATAGGCTACTTTTTATCCCGAAAAAATGTAGTGCTCCCGTGGGATGAGCAAGGAATTCAAATATGTTTGTTACTCTTTTAAATTCAAACGGCTCGACCGATTTTGATAAAATTTGGTGTGGAAGTAGCAGACATCCTGTATAAACATAGCACCCATAGGCTACTTTACATCCTGAAAAAATGTAGTGTTCCCGTGGGATGAGCAATTTTTTTGTGAATGCTTTTCTCACCGATTAAATAATACACGTTTTAGTGTATCTCATAAACCGTGGGTAACACCGCGGGGCGCAGCTAGTTAATTATAAAGATTGATCAAAACGTAAACTATCGTGAACCCTCAGTTTTACTAACAATATAATTATATGCATTTCACTATTTGTTTAGGGCAGAAAGGGTAAGTCAATCGTCAGACGCAGCGCTCGCTCGTAAGGTATCTTAAACTTTATAATATTCGATAACATTGAAACATTACAAAAGTAATTTCTGTTGATTTATTCCCATTTCAATTTACAAATAAATTCGTAAAGAAAATGTTCGAAACAAAACAAACTTTATCTCAATACTTCAGCCGAGTAGATATGTTGTTCAATTAAAACTTGGAAACGATGTTTTATTTACAGAAATCTCGTTCAATCTCGAACAAAAGAAGTAATCTTTGACGATTTCCATTCCGTTCTAAGGGTTACAGCTAACAACTTCTGTCTAACGACTTTTGGGAGTTCGCGAAAAAATGCTACGCTGAGCCTACGAAAAAGCGTAGCGCTACGGGCCATGATATTAGGTGGAATAACGTAGCAATTTCCTCGTAGCAAATTAAAGATCATTACTATAATTTTAAGTTTAAAGTTTACATTTAACTAATTGCAACATTGCGTTGCATTTTACTACATTGTAACCTGTAATTTAAATGGTGTGCATAATAAAGAGTATTCTATTATATTCTATTCTATTCTAATTACAGTCTATACTGGTTAAATAAAACAAAATGTAAAAATAAAAATAAAACGAAATCTTCGCAGCGTCTAAACAAAATTCGTATTCGTACAGCACAGGTTAGTTTTTCGTGTGCATTTTCAATTTACTTTACAAAACCCCGCATTACACTTAATTCAATTAAAATGTGCACACAACGTTTGGGGGCGAGCTTCAGTAAAAACAGCTTTTGACAGCGCGGCTTCGGAGCTTATGCGAAAATTTATAGAAAATTGCATGGTACACGCGCGTTGCGCCCATAGGGTGCGCGGGAAACGTTCGGGGGGTGTATATTTAGAAATGCTTCTAGCCGCCAGCCGGCAGTCCACGCTTGGCGCGCCAACTGAGCGCACGCGTCCCCGTCTTCCCCTTTCACTATCGCATCGTACCCCGATTCCGTAATTAACATAAATTGAAATTAATTAATAGAGCATTACTGGTGTGTTGTGTGCCCCGAACTGGATTTGATCGTGCTCTGTGCTACCCTGTGGACTATTAGTATATTTTACCGGTTTTCAGTGACTGTATGATTATTTAATAATTGCTCGCATCTTTATCGTGAATGGAGTTTCATTGAAAAATTAACTTCATTTCTTGGATACAAGGTATGGGAAATAATTGCTATTAATTTTTTTAATTGTCCGAACAAACCCTTCTGGGTATTGTAGGCTATAATTAAGTGATACGACGTCAATTTAATGGGACGTCGAGACTAACAACTATGTTTTAAATCGAAAGAAGGATAATATATTTTTTAGTTCTTAACTGCTTTATTATCAGAATTATTTTAGTGTATAATTTGAGTTTAAAAGCGTCTGATATTATGTGAATGAAATAAAATGACTTTACAAAACAATCATTCTCCTACATAAGAAATATTGTTTACGAAGGTAGAGGTAGCAATGCAACGTTCGTTAACTTAAACTTTTTAAATAATGTTTTTAAATGTGTACAGAAAAATTAACCAAACACCATAACGGTTAAAAGTTTCTTTTAATCGAAAATTTAATTGAAATCTGTTTTCAAACGCAACGCCTTTAGCATTTCCCATTACATAAAAAATAAATATCTAATTAAAATAATTTACTTCTAATGATAACTATAGTGAGTGTCACATAAATATGACACATTTGTAAACACGGAAATATTACAAAAAGAAATATGACAGCGGCTTTGAATGGGTTAATAAACGCCGCTATGATAGTTTTCATGATGATAAAATAAGTCATTTTTATTCAAAAACCAACCTAGTTTCATGTAAATTCGTATAAATTTAATATTTTATCGTATAAATAACGGTTTGTTTAGTATTCAGTACGATAACAAACGATACAGATGTACATTTTATGTCTCAATAAGTAGTCCAGAGTTCCAGACATCAAATATTAATGACTTATTGTCTTTGATAAGAGGTATCATTGTGCGCTATATATTTCGTTTTATCATGACATCTTATTCCAGTTACTTTTGATTTATATTATAGTTTCTATTATTATATTTTGTTTGTGGTATTAGAACTAAGTTTTAGGAATTAAGGGTCCTATTGTGTCTAGAAATCTTTGATGAAAAACTTGCTGAAATTGAGTTTGAACTTTGTTTGTATTCAGAATTGAGCTTTTGTCATTTGGAAATCGCAGCCTCGAGATAAGTTTTTATGATAATGATTTTATTATTGGACACTATTATGGACTAAGTTATTTTTTTTATATCCATGTTGGACACGAAAATACTTTATTTTACATACACACAGATAAATTCTAACACACCCACTAAATATCTCTTTAAGGTTCAAAGTTCAAACGTGATATTTTCGCATTACTAACAGCCAGAATTTGCTTCGACCGTGTAATGCCTTCTCAAAGGCTACTATTTGTTTAATAGTAAATCTTTAACATGTTAAAACGGCTTCTCGGTCAGTGAGCTGTTCAGGTGGTTCACGTGAGGAATTTCCACTTTGCAAACGTTAGAAGCCGGAAATATTCAACATATAGAGCTTTGACTACGACCTTAGAATTTAGTTATCTAGCAAATTGTGGGGTCTAGCGAAATTTACGTTTTTAGAAGGTATTTCAGTTCAATGATGTTCGATCATGCTTAAATCTTTTCATGATAGGGTTTTTAATATGAGTTTTGGAGAGGTTCGTGGATTATTTAAGCATTTTATTATTTTTTGGTCTGATAATGTTTTTCAGTTTTGTTCAAAGTACAAGTTTTTGTTTTATTTTAAATCATGTATGATGAAGTTACATTACAGTTAAGTTAGTTGTAATTCATTTACTTACAACAACAAAAAATAAGATTAATTTTAAAAAAATAACTTATTTCTGTACTTATTCGAAAATAAGTCAATGAACAAAATTGATTATAGGTATGTGGTCCCTCTAAATTTTTGAGTGTAGCCTTTCAATAGAATTTCTGGAGCAAAAAATCGTTGGGAGCGTAGCATTTCTCTCAAGATTTGTTATTTCTTCAAGTAGCTTTCATGTTTGCCGCAACCCCAGAAAATATGCAATAAAATATTATTCGCAATAAAAAAGCAGAAAAATCTAGTATTGGATTCAATTTTGGAAGGGTAACTGAAATAAATAAGGGATTATTATAAACACTTCCTACATGAAAATTCTTTCGATGACTCGAAACTGGAATACCTATGAATATTTTATTTAAATTAAATTGCTTTATGATGAAGATACTTTTGACACACTTTTGAGGTCAGTTCACACTGTAGTGTCAATATTTTCCATATTCATACCATTCAAATTAAGTTCCGATAATATGATGTTACATATGTAATAAAAGCCTACATAACTTATGTAGAGCGAAGTGATATTAGCATCCGAGTGTGAATTACGATGTAAATTTAAAATTAATGAAGTAATTCATTAAAATATGCTGTAAAAATAAATATTTATCTACTTGCTTCCAAAAATAAGTAAGTAAGTACCTAATCATTTATTTACCAAAAACTTAGCTTAGGCTAAGTTTTTGGTAAATAAATGATTACAACATTGATGTTACTTAGGTAACATCAATGTTGTTTCATTAAGGGATGAGTATGGCTATTACAAATGAGTAAGAGCCTCCGAACCAGGAAACTCCTGTATCTTGAAGAACACTGTTCTTTAGTGGGATTGATACGTTTTATAACATTTTTATTACTAGCTTTTGCCCGCGGCTTCGCCTGCGTGGAGGTCGGATATAATCCCATGGAAACGTATGTATACATATACTATCGTAACACGCACGCCAGTAGGTACCGCTCCCAGTCGGCATGATTTTTTCCAACATCTTCAAAAATCATCGTCATATTTCAGCCAATTTACAAAAAAAACCTTAATGAATTATACACTTAAACTTTTCTCATGAATTACTCCGTGCATTGGTGAAAACTGTATGAAAATCTGTTCAGTAGTTTTTCAGATCATCGCGAACATACATACATACAGACAGACAGACGCGGCTGGGGTCTTTGTTTTATCATACAGTTTGCTCAGTAATTAATTAGTGAGTGGGTTTAATGGTTAATTGTGAGGAGTTTTTAAAGAATGGAGTTTTAAGTAAAAAGTAAAAAAAAATTTGGTTGGTTTGGATTTTAAAAATTTCAAAGTTAGAGGCTCTTTTACCAAATTTCTGGAGAAATAGTTTCAAAATCAGGCATTTTTATCTAGTCAAACAAGTTTGCCAACAGCTTAATTCCATTATAAGTACACTCGGCGGAAAAATAAAGTGCGTTGCACTATGTAGGTGCCTAAGTAAGTAATGCGTTTGAGGAAAATGACCGATGTCGATATCGACAAACTTTACCAGCATTCATTACTAATCGAAAATTTATTATTTATTTATTTATTTATTTAACCTTTTCGCACACAAAACGTACAAAGGCGGACTTAATGCCTTAGGCATTCTCTACCAGTCAACCAAGGGTGGTGAAGAGATTAGATGGCAGGTGCTCAGTATGAAAGGAATACTTATATAAAGAACACTAAAAATATATCTTAATTAATTATAAATAGACTTTATACAAGCACATAAATAGGTTATAAACTAATAATACACATACATACACTTACTATAAGATATACTTACTAAATTTAATTGTTAAACTCGTTATAGTTGACTCAACTGTGCGAACAAACATGAACTTACGGAGTAAAAATATTTAATGATTACTTAGTATTAAATTGCTTATTGTGTGCGTGCGGTTAACTAATATTTGATTAACAGGTTTACTATGCAAGAATGCATCGACGTGAGACTTAAACGCAATGGATTTACACCGCACTTTGTTGATTTTACGTTATGTATCTTGGATTTACTGCAATTTACGCATAATGTTCGGCCTCATATTTAATAATATTCAGAAAAAAAAACCAGAAACTTGTAAAGCAACGAAAAGGTTTAAACTTTTTCCTTATAGAGTGTCATTTTCTAAGCAGTAGGTATGACAATTGGCAACCCCATCGCCAACAACAATTTTACGAAAATTTAATTTCCTTTTACCATTTAGAACCCTCCCAAGATTACAAAATACTATAGGTACTTGCTTATACATATTCCTTGTTCTTGCTTCGTTCCCAGACAATTACATACATAATAACAACTATATTTAAAACAGTAATGTCTTTTTCTAAAGTAGTACTTGCGTTAAAATTTATAACCTAGTAGTGTAATAACTGCAATTTTAAGTAGGTCGTAATAATGCATCGACATCACTTACTGCCGAGGTTTTAAAAATGCATAGGTCATTATCGGTAAGTACTGGCAAGTTTTTACTCCACACACTTTACAACACTAGAAAATAACTTTTACAGTTGAGGCCATAAATTATTCGAGCGAACTGTACCTACATGACGGGAGGTCAATAAAAAAAAACCGGCCAAGTGCGTGTCGGACCACGCACAATGAAGGGTTCCGTAGTTGGGATGAATTTATCTTAAGAACAAACTTAACATTGTAGTTGAAAAACATGTTCTCCCATACATTCCAACTGTAAATGTAAGTTTGTACTCACAATATTGATAGATTTACCATGTTATTTTAAGACCACAGACTTCTTATAGGTTTTCCTGTAATCTACAGGTAAAGATCTATTTTCTGTATTTTTTTTTAAATTTTAGGCTCAGTAGTTTCGGAGATAAGGGCGGGGGGGGAATGGTCAATTTTCGTCTATTTTCTAACTTTAAAATAATTTATTTTAAAATTATAAAAAAAATATATTTGAGACCCTCATAGTAAGCCCTTTCATTTGACATGCCACATGGTGTAGTGCATGGTGCATTCTTTTTTTAAATTTTCCTATTTGCCCCCCAAAAGTGACCTCTATATTCAAAATTCATTTATTTACTTTACGCGTCCGTGTTTGGGTCACAGAAATTCATATGTGTACCAAATTTCAACTTAATCGGTCCATTAGATTCGGAGCAAATCAGACAGACAGACGGACAGACAGACAGACAGACACACGAGTGATCCTATAAGGGTTCCGTTTTTTCCTTTTGAGGTACGGAACCCTAAAAAACAAGTTCCTAATTTAAATACTTATAAAAGGAACCTTCATCGTTCTAATTAAGTCTAATACTTGCATGTAAAAAGTTGTGCGTCCAGTATGTTGGGTTGTAAATCGAAGTAAGTCAGTTTATAAGTGTACTATTACGGTCAATTAGTACAGCAGTCGGGTTTCTTTGATGGTATTGGGTTGTAAACAGAAAATTGATCCGGACCGCCCTGGAGATGATGTGTAGTTTTATTTGAATGCACAAAGTATTTTGAGAGTGGATCAATGGCCATCAATCGTGTTCAATTTTGTTTGCTTCAATCGGCTTGTTTGTTGGTCAACTTAGAGTTTGGAGGCATAGTTTTTTTTTTTTTAATTTATATTGCTTCGATCAATGCGCATTTAATTACTGTCTGGTGCGACTTCACTTTTAAAAATAGAAGGCCAGTAAATGCCGTGTCCAAAGAATCAAAATTCCTGTCAAATGCATCGAATAAACGTAGACATAAATAAAGACATACTATGAACAGTAATTGAAGAAAATATCATTAATACATAACCGTTAAAAAGTCACTGAAATCAATCAAAACAACATCACTTTAATATCGCGGCAAACCATTTCCAAAAGAATCTTAAAAATGTATGTACCATAAACACACGCTACGTATTAAACTTTTAACCGAGCGAACAATATCGTTCATTATTTACCAGAAGAATGGCTTTTCTGAACAACAGCCTGAGCTCAGCCCGCGGGCAATGAACACCAGGTGTGGCTCAAATAAATAGCCTCACATATAGCCCAATACATAACCACGTTCACCACCAATTATTACGATTAATTGGAAACTAGTCAGAGACTTTATTTTTGTTTCTGATCGTTATAACTGTAGGAAATAGTCTAATATATGAGACGTCGCCCCGAGCAATCTTCGGCCCACGGATTATTTCTATATGTGTACGTAATTTTTGTGGAGAAAATTACACGGTGTGGTGGCTAATAGCGTAGTTTTAAACAGAAGTGCGCTTAACGGTGGCACGGAAATATTGGAATACGATGTAGAAATTATAATCTATCAAGTATTTGTATATTATTAGAGGCATTAAATCAAAACTGTGTATGAAATATCTGTATACGAAGATGTACTTAATTGATTGTTTTGACTGCGTAATTGCAATATCTCCAAGACAAACCGAATTCCTATACCATTTATTTAAATTTTATTTTTGTAATACAAATTATTAGTATTATGATTTTTAGGGTTCCGTACCTCAAAAGGATAAAACGGAACCCTTATAGGATCACTCGTGTGTCTGTCTGTCTGTCTGTCTGTCTGTCCGTCCGTCCGTCTGCCACAGCCAATTTGCTCCGAATCTAATGGACCGATTATGTTAAAATTTGGTACACATATGAATTTCTGTAACCCAAACACGAACAGTTAAAGTAAATAAATGAATTATGAACATGGGGGTCACTTTTGGGGGGCAAATAAGAAAATTAAAAAAAAAAAATTTGCAAACTATACCGTGTTACATATCAAATGAAAGGACTACCTATGAGGGTCTTAAATATATATTTCTTATAATTTTAAAATAAATTGTTTTAAAGTTATTTAAGAAAATAGACGAAAATTTACTGAGCTTAAAACTTTGAAAAAACATACAGAAAATAGATCTTTATCTGTAGATTACAGGAAAACCAAAGAAGTCTGTGGTCTTAAAATAACATGGTAAATCTCTCAATATTGTGAGTACAAACATACATTTACAGTTGGAATGTACAGAAGAACATGTATTTCAACTATAATGTTAAGTTTGTTCTTGGAATAATTCATCCCAATTACGGAACCCTTCATTGTGCGTGGCCCGACACGCACATGGCCGGTTTTTTTTATTATAACATTTTAGGCGAGCCGTCAATCAACACCCAAACATTTCTGAAAGTTTATTTTAAAAAAATTAACATATAAAAATATAGATATTATTTTATGAGTGACATAACAAGGTCTCATATCTCACCAATACTAGGTAAGGTTAAAGTGTGTTGACTTGCGAATATCCTCAGCGTAGAGGATTAATGCGGCATGAAAGTTCACAATTTTATTCCATTATCGGACGCTGAGAGAGAGCCTGGTAACGCAGTTCTCATGTAATCCCGGCTCCACGGAAAGCGCTAAAAGTTCGTCCAACGAAGTTTCTTCGTACATTCATAAACATTTTACTTTTGCAAGTTCCGTGTCGAGGTCTGTAACTGTGTATCACTTGATATTTTACATTTAAAGCACGTGTTTGCCAGTAATATTGTTCTTACAGAATTGTCGCTTTTTGAGTGTTTGAATCTTAATAATTTATGGCTGTTGAAACTTTTGGCCGGGTATTAAGAATTTTCGGAAGTGTCTACGGGCATTTCGTGTTCTTGCCCTATCTGTATGGCGGATCTTTTATGGGCCCCTGCATTTTGGGTGGTATTTACTCTATGGATATTTTAAGCATAGCTGCTTTTTACTAATATGGAGGGATTAGGTTGCTAGGTTATTGCTACACACTGGTTGAAAAACACTGCTAAACAACATGAATTGAATGCATTTCCCAGATTAAGGGGTCATTGTACCTGCTCATCATTATGAACAACTTTTACTATGAGAACAAACCTGAAATCGCAAAAAAAAAACAGCTGTTCCGTACATTGATCTACCTATATCATAACTCGCCAAAATGTAGGCTCAGGTTTGGTCCCATAGTAAACGTTGTTCATAATGATGAGTAGGTACAATGACCCCTTAAGCGGTTGTGCCATCAATTCTGAGACATGTTGTATGTATGAAATTAGAATTCAACGTCTGTGAGAGTCGTCTTCTTATTACAAAAAGTTTAACTTAAGTTACGAAAAATAAGGAAAAGTGTCTTTAGATACCCAGCATTCGCTGTCTCACATCACTCAATTAACCCGAAATTGCTATCAACTTAACCCTTCAAAGCCATAACATAAAACACGACATCTTACTTTTACGCCCCTTACCCTCAAATAAAGTATTTATTGCACAAAAAACAACGGTAGGGTAACAAAAAAGTACGAAAAGTTGTCGTATATTATATAATTTGCACACAACTCACGTTCATACGGGGGCATACGTGAACGATATGAATAAGTTATTCGCCTGGCCTAGTCCAGGCCACTGTGGCCTGTACTTACGGCCTGCTGGATTTTAATAGTTTATTCCGCTTTTCAGACCAAAACTATGTGCAACACGTTTGTGGCTCGTTTAGACTTTTATATTCAGGATTTGTTACTTTGCTTATTTTAGAGCAAAGTTGAGAGAGAGAGAGAGAGAGAGTTTAAAGTGGATGTTAAGGTTACTTAAATGTTCTAACTGGCCATATTCAGTGGGATAATATTATTATTTAGATATTAATTTATGAACTAATCAACACAACATTTTTGCTTTATAAAAACTAGCTCCGCCCCGCGGTTTCACCGGCGTAGACCGGGATAAAAAGTAGCATATATGTTAATCCAGGGGATAAGCTATCTAGTGGAAGTTAGACGAGGTTTGAATCAGATTGCGGTAGCCTGCAAAACCCTCAGAGGGCTTATCGACTGTCCTGAGCTACATAACCTATTTTGTCAATTATATGTGCCTGGCAACTATATAGGTCACCGCCACAGTAAGAGACACAAATTGTTTGCTCGGCCAGCATGTCGTACGGTCGCTAGAGCAGAGTCGCCGGTGTGTCGGACTCTGGAAGCCCTCAATGCCCTCCTGGCAGTCAATCCTGATTGTGATCTGTTTGCCGATGAATGGAGAGAGATAAAGCGAGTGTGTCTAAAGTTTTGCGAGAGAAAGTATGAGAGAATTTCCACTGTTATTTATTAAGTATGTAGTAGATATTACAATATTAGTATTGTGTTTCTAGGTTAATTATTGTAATTGGTGTATAACCGTTTTAATTAACTATAAATAAATAAATAAATAAATACCAAATTTCATCCAAATCGGTCCAGCCGTTTGAGCGTGAAGAAGTAACAAACATACATAAACACACTCACACAACTAGCGCCTTTATAATATTAGTGTGATGTCATTTTGGGGACTTCCTTTGCCTCTACCAAATTAAGGTAATTTTGAATTTAATCACTTTTTGAGTTTGACTTGGATTTCGTCGTCATTAATCATAGCATAGCATGATTCAATAACTCCGTAATAATATTATGTAGGTCAAATAAATTTCTCCAGTCGTTAAAATATTCATAAATCAAACACAGGATGACCTATTAGCTTCAAGTTACATCGTAAAAATATTAACGATAACATCTTTCGACGTAAACGTCGGACATTTTGCATAGTTGATGGTCATTGGACACCGTTTTGTTAACTTTGGTCATAAAAATTGACCCGAAATGTGGACTATCGGCTCCTGTCATCTGGTCGTAGGAGGAAACAGAAGTTATGGACGAATTTGGTATGTTATGGTTATGTGGGTGTTGGTCTAATAGAGCGATGGTTAAATTAATAGAACGTACTGTTATGCTACTGATACCTGAAGAGATTATGAACATCATCAATATCAGCCTCTTGCTGAACATAACCTTTCCAATTATACGTCACTGAGATTGATCCTTTGACCTCTCGTCCACTCATTAATTAGGTACTCGCAACTGCAGCAACTATAATTCATTCAAAGATTTCTTAGAAATTAACTGAAAATTCAGAACACAAGCCCTTATTAATTAACGCACCATATAGGGTAGCAAAGCTGTTGTAGGCTTAAAGTTCTGTATACCGGTAGGTGGAGCATTAGCACCGAGAGACTTGGCTGCGGTTGGCAGGATTGCCAACACATTAGCAGGTAATACAAGTGCTTACTTAGTATTTGTGTACGTAAAAATGTCGATATTTATAGCTAAAAATTCATCATCTGCCTAGCCTTTTTCCAACTAAGTTGGGGATGGCTTCCAGTCTTACCGGATGCAGCTGAACACCAGTGTTTTACATGAAGCAACTATCTATCTGACCTCCACAACCCAGTTACTGGATAATACGATACCCTTTGGTAAGACTGGTTCTCAGACTTTCGGGCTTCTGACGAGCCGTAACGACTGTCAAGGATCCACGAATGACAGCCGAGACCAACGGCTTAGCATCCTTTACGAGGCACCGAGGGGGTCTTGCTATGTAAAGATAGTCATAAATGAAAATGAAATGATAGATGGTCAATGGTCATAGATGAAATGCTAGCTAAAAATTACATAAATATATTCTATTTCTTCTTAGTCCAAGATCGAAAGAGCTGAATATATTTTTGAATATTTTCTTGTTTCAAGAAAACATTCTCATCTCAAATTTGAAAAAGACAGACAAATTAAAAATCGAACAGATTACGTGTGACTCCGGATTTTTAATTTTAGATGCTAATATTTTCTTGTTTCAGACATTTTACAGCATGATTTTTCAGTAGTCGGGTTTTAGTTTTTGTACTTAGTTTTTTTACTTAACTGACAATGTGACATATTTTTCAAAATTTAATTAATGAAATGCACCGACCCAGCGTGGTATGACTAGACTAGATTACTCGAATGAACCCAAAGATTCGCACTAGCCCCTGTTGCCTCATGTAACTTGGTGCAACAGAGACCATTGCATATCAAGGAGTAGACCGGGAGCGTGATAATAGTAGGGTACGTTGCTCTTAGTATATTGAAGGATTATAGAGCCTACCGAGTACGAACCTTATAGTAAGCAATGGAATTCTGGAGAGACGGGTGATATTATGGATGGGCTATTTTTACGACGCGACGTCGCCGCCAGATTGCTTCAAGTCCAGCTTCACCGGTGAATCTTCAGTCTCGACTCTTTTAAGTTACTGCTTTGCGTAACACGTACACGTCGATATAATATTTGTCAAAATTAAATAAAAAACTCGTTTTCACGATAGGTGCCGTTTTATAAAACGCACTAAACCTATGAATAAATCTTGTAAAATTGTCGGCTTGACATATGTCTCCTGTTGCCTGTCGGTTATATTAAATAGGCCCCTGAAAGTTATAAGGGGAACCCTTTCCTAAGCAGCAGGTTAATGCAGGGCTAGGCTAACAAAAACCAGTGATTTATTTTGCATTGGACTTAATTCAGCACATCTCTTTATTTCTTGAAACTGACTGATCAAGTAGTAATGAAGTCATGCAGAACCTTGAATTTGATGCTTCTGTTTTATGGGTCTTTATAATTATAGATTAGAAGGGAAGAGGCCTACGTACGCTATACCTATGGGGGTTAGTAAATTAATATGTAGAGGTGTAATTATAGACTCTGTTGGGTTGATACGGGTTAAGCCTATAAATATATTGGCTACCTGCCTTTTGCTAGAAATTTTCCTAAATTTGTTACATACTTTATTTATTTTGCGTATATGTAATTTTAGTATGTACCTAAGTATGTATGTTTGTACGTGTATTACCATTTTACTAAAATCGTAATTTATTAATCACACCTCGTTTCACCGATTAATTTGTTGTGCACAAATTATGCGACTCTCAAAGAATGTTGTTCACAAATCAATATCGAGGAAACCAATCCAAATAAGATTAATAAAATACGTTACAACACAAAGCTAATTCGATATACGAAAACGATCAAAGAAGTCATAACAACAATCAATGGCTTTATTATTAACCACTCAATTTTCTATTATTGTATTTTTTACCGGGCACAATTGAATAATCGCCGAATATCCTTTTATCGTCCCGGAGGGCTGGTAACGACCCGATACGTCAGAGTTAAGGGTGTGCGATCAATATTCAATATCCGGCTAGAATTCGCCTCTTCCGATCGCCGGATATACAGGATATACTAACTATTTACATGACCGGATTTATCTGTGCCGCACTCGTTAAAATTAAGTGAAAATATTATTGTATTTTCATGTGTGAAAACCGAAATGGTCAACGAATTTTCCGGCCATCGCATTTGTCCGTGAACGACTACCACTCAAACGCAAATCTCTACTAAAACGTGAGAGGATTTTGTCATAATCACCACTACTAGTATACTGATTAGTGATTGTATTTATACCAGGGTTAAGTTGAAGCATGTAAATATTTAACCAAATATCCGTCGGACAAAACGCAGTACTCAAAAGCAAATGAATGCACAAGTACAAAGCAACAACGTAGCAATAATAAATGAAGCTAACGCTATGCAGCTGCAACTGTAAGTGGCCGGCATGATAATAGAGGTAGTTGACCAACAACGCCATTAAGTAATCAATTCCCTTCGCTTACTCACGATAAGCAGTCGACACTTTCTTTTAAATTCTTTCCCAGATTAACTCGGTGACAAATAACTGGAAGGAAAGATTATGCAAACTTTCTACGAAGGTTTGAATACATAATATCCTTTTTTTTTTCTTTTTTTTTTGTGGATGGGAAATCATCAAATGACTTCTCCCGCTCTGGGCAGAGCGGGAGGGCGTGTCAGACTTTTACTGACTAAAACCCACCCATGATCCTTCAGTTGCCCGTGCCAGGGCCACGGTATCTCTTTCGAACTACCCGCGACCCCGGCGGCATCGGCCCAATTGACCCCGTCACTGCTGACATCTCTTTGAGGCGCGCGTGGAACACAACGCGCCGTCGACCCGGGCTTGGACCTTACCGGACGACGAGCTGCCCATTACTCGTCGTCCGCAAGCCCGCGCCTACGGTGGCCGGGAATCGGCAATCGATTCCCGCCGCCCAGGGCGTCTCCTACGGCGGCTAGGGGCGCGAGGGCGCGGCTGTTGCCTCTCCCTCACGCGTTCCGCTTCCTCCTTCGCGAGCATTACTGCTTCGCAGAAGGAGGTGACGGCTTCCCATGCACTCTCGCTCCGCACCATGGCCTGGACCAGGTTTGGACGCGAGAGATCGCCGCCGCCGATCGCCTCCGTGAGAACACGGCGGTGCTCCGCCCAAGCCGGGCAGACCTCCACTGTATGCTCCACCGTGTCCTCCGGGATACATAATATCCTATTTTTAGAACGCCAACTAGGGTAGTTGATCGTGTGCTTACGGCTTTGTTGCTATGGGATTTAAGTATTCGATCGGCGATTTAGAGGTCGGATACTCAAGGTCAAATATTAATCCTATAAATTGATGACGCAGATCTTGGGAAAGGCTTATGCTCAGCTTTGAACTGAGATAAGCTGAGTTAATATAATTAATAATAATATAGTTAATAATGTGAATCGATTCATGGAGTGCCCTCAACTGCCTGAACGAAGAAGCCGGATTGATGCTGTTAATCAACCAATGCAAACTTTTGAAATAATAATGAGGCGTATTAGTCTAGGTCCGCAATTCGGGGAGAAGTTGTATAAAAGTAGTTACAACCGATGTAGAGAGATCAAAGTATAATGCGACCATTATCCACAGGTTGCCAGTACATCACCAGCGGGCATCGTAACCTACATATCTTGTTCAATAACTTTTGCCGGAGATACGAGTCAGATATAGAATATAGTTTACATTAGAATAGGACCACAACGTGCGAATTTTATGAAGCATTTTGTGTTATGTAAAGTGGAATTGCAAATCTATGGTGGCAACACCTACGCGATTAATAAACATGGTAGGTACCGGGCATCGTGATATTTGGTCCGCAATCTATAATCGTGATCGGAATTATGCGTTGTTTTATTATAATTATCTTCAAACTGCTGGCATGACTTTGATTGCCTTGTTGGTGTAGTGGTTGAAAGCTCGTGACTGCAAAACGATATCCTAAGTTCAATCCAGGGATCGGGCAAAATGTTATCGAGATTTCATTTGATTGAAAATTAGGTAATTGGTTATTCGGAATTTCCCCCAGTCATACTGCAATATAGTCTTTATGTTTGCCCGCTATTCAACGGGACTCCTAAATCCAATGAAATTTAAGAGTACGTCTTAGCCTACCCCTTTGGTAAATACAGTCGTGGTGATGTTACCAACTGAATTCCACCCTCATATTTGTTATTTTTAAATTCATTAACTCGTCGACCAGAGGCAATAGAAGCCCAGTTAGGAACTGTAACAGAGAGGGATTAGCCATCTGACCCATTTTTGCTCGATGCAGGAATCTGTTACAAAAAATTCCCCTTTGCTAACTCAGACTGACCTCGCTCAGTCTCCTGAGTGACGCATGCGCTTATATCAATCTAAAACATTGTATGTAGCCATTTTAAGGTCATTTAGGTTTTTGTTTGAAACATTTTAGAGGTTAAAAGAGGGACACTTTAACTTAGTACTTTAACGGAGTGTAGTACTCATGGAAATTAACAAGTTTTACCATGGAACTAACATTGAAATATGAAAAAGAAGCTGTTCTCTACAAAGTGCAAAACCTACGCGATCGAAATGTACGAGACAGCAGATTTTTTTTTTCATATTACAGGGTTAGTTCCATGTTAACAGTTGTTCATTTTCATGAGTACTAAACTCCGTTAAAGTATATTCCTCGTTTAACCTAACACCCTGTATACTGTGGGATGGCAGGTAGGTATGTCAGATTTTGGTGAGGTATATTACTACATATTACTATATCGAATCTTTTATTACAGGAGTGGTCCATGATTTAAAAAAAACTTTTTTACAAAAAAATACAACCGACTTCCAAAAACAACACTACAAAGTGAAAAATAACTTTAATTTTGGAAGTCGGTGTCTAGTTAAATGTATTTTCGTTTTTTGCCACCGACTTCCGAAATTAAAGTTATTTTTCACTTTGTAGTGTTGTTTTTGGAAGTCGGTTGTATTTTTTTGTAAAAAAGTTTTTATTTTTCACTTTTTAGTTGTACAGTACCTACCCCACACAAATTCTAATACCACTATCTGCAAAACAAACCAGAACATCATCCATATAAAAGTGGGGAACAAATACGTATTATTGAAGCTAACTCAAAAACTACACAAGCAAAGTTAATCAATTTTATATGGGACCAACTGTGATGTATACCCTCTCGAATAAAATAAAAAAAATCCAAATCGGTCCAGCCATCTTCGAGTAATCGGGGAACATACATAAAAAAAATAATAATAAATAAATAAAGGTTCCGACGAATTGAGAACCTCCTCCTTTTTGAAGTCGGGTAAAAAGGTAAAAGTGTTTGGTTATTTCCATTAAATGTCAGACGCACACATGGGAATAAACATAAAATGCCATCATCCGATGGCGACCGCAAGCTTATAACAGTACTTGTGAACATATGGGGTTCGGTGGACATTTGAGCACATAAAGACATGAACCTATACATTGAGACATGTGACGGGTTAAAAAGGTGCGTCGAATTTGGAACCTTCATCTTATCGACCATTCCTAGAAGTCGATTCAATAAAAATGTATTACCTATACGAGAAGGTCCTTTATTATCCTCTAAAGAGCAAATATTTTAGTGATGGGCACATTCGTATTAAGGTGAAGGTTTTTACGTGAAACCTTCAAAATTGTGTTCTCATACGTACTATTTTTATATCGGTATCGTCAAGAGCCATCGTCCGGCTATAACCAGTAAGGTTTATAGGTGTACCTTGCACAAGTAGCATGTTGCTAGCCCATCGTCTAAGGACAAAACCATAACCCGTTTCCCTTCAGCTGACTTTTATAACTTGCGCATGATAAGCTGCTCCTACGCGGTATATTTTTATTTTTTACTAGTTTGTGACCGCCGTGATCAAAATCGCGATATAAGCAAATGAAAACTATGGACGACTTTTTGACCTTATGACTATGATAATAAAGTTCAAATGTGGTTCACCGCAAATATCCGCCATGGTACCTAACAGGTAGGACAAAAGTAATCACCCTATTGGTTTGTGAAGTAAACTGATGCAGAATACACGTCAACATAATAAAGTCATGGAACGCTAACTCCTCAAGACTCCTCAAGAACGTCGACGAAGCATTTCCGCGTCGTCTAATCTCTCGCTTTGGTGATTTGCACTGGCCGGCCAGATCACCTGATTGGACCGCTCCAGCCTTTTTTTTTGTGGGGTTTCTTGAAATCCCTGATTTATGTAAACAAGCTTCGGACTTTTGAAGAACTTAAAGAGAATATCTGACAGGAATGCGAGAACCTATCGCCGGAAGTTCTGACACAAGTGATGGAAAATGCCAAACCCGCCCGTATGGTCAGGTCATCAATACGGTATTTTACTCTATATGAGAAAAAAAATAAAAATATATTATTTAGATAGCTTAGGCAAAAAGCAGTCGGAAAATGTTAGTTTTAGTTCATAAAATAACAATATAAATTTTAAAATTCAATTCAGTTTTCAGTTTTTTTTATGTTTTCTAACACCATGAAAGTAGCCGCCATGTTATTACGTCATACGGCTGTATAAATTAAATAGTGTCAATGTGAACTGATCAGCGTAGGTATATAAAGTGTTTGTTTACTCAGCCAACTGACGTCATGACCACAGAGCAATATGGCGTCCACTGCGTCCAGCGTTTTCGCGCGAAATTTGAAAATGTAAAATTTAAATGCATTTATATGGCACTTAACGATTGAATAAAAATTTTGAGTTTTTTTTTAGTGGCTTATTAGCATTAAAAAATCTAATTGAAACACTTTTTAAAAATAGGTGTAATACCTATTCTGACGGCGGATGGAAGAAATTCAAATTCATTACATAAACATAATCCTTATTTAGAACCAAAATTTTTCATTCCTAAAAAAATTTACAGTAAAACAACATCGGGTGATTACTTTTGCTCCATTAATTTCATTCTTGAGACTAGCACATCCTTAAATTTATCCCATTACTAATTTTATTTTTTTAAATAATTAACTTGTAATTACACTTCTGGACACATCTTTTGGCCCACCTTGTATTTTCAGTTTCGTTTGGTCCTAGCTAAAATTTTATATTAGGTCGAGCAAAAAGTTTTTATGCAGTTTTGAACCTGGCACATTCACAATTTCATTCAATAGTCTTTTTTTGAATTTCGAACACAGAATTTAAAGAAACAAAAGACAATTTGGAGCCTGTTTGTTGATATCAAACAATCGAATACTAAGAAAACTTGGTTTTATTGGTTTACTTGGATTTAATTCTTGAAAAAGTGATTGATATCTTTGGTTTTGCAACAAACATTACTTATTCTTAACATTAAGGTGAGGTTCTATCAATAATCTATGGATACTTCACCTGAAGTCGCCGCCCAAGCTGTGGCACTTATTCAGGCCGGACACAGCCAAAGAAACGTGAGTGCTCAACTTAATTTAAGTCGATCTGCGGTCCGAAATGTTTATCGGAGGTACCTAGAGACTGGCGGCTTTGTTCGTCGCCAAGGAAGGCCACGATCTCGGGTCACAACTGAAAGGCAGGATCGATTCATCGTGACGACCAGCTTGAGAAATCGTCACCTTACCTCCATTGAGATACAAAACCAACTTCGTGACTTCCACGGAGTATCTGTGAGCGCTCGAACTGTTCGGAGAAGGTTAAAAGAACGCGATATGGTACCACACAAGCCAGCTAATGACCCCAAACTAACGCGAGCCCACCGAACAGCGCGCCTTCATTTCGCACGCAGTCATTTAAATTGGACACAGCAAGATTGGAGCCGTGTACTCTTTTCTGATGAGTCTAAAATTGTGTTACATGGCAATGATGGAAGGAAGAAGGTCTACCGACGTAAGGGAGAGCGTTTCGCACAATGCTGCTTTGAAGAGAGGGTTGCTTATGGTGGTGGCTCATGGACTGTCTGGGGCGGTATATCCGCGAGCGGCAAAACTCAACTTGAGGTTGTTACAGGACCACGGCTGCCAACATTAAATGCTGAAAGGTACATTCGTGAGTGCTTAGAACCTCACGTGATACCATACGCGGACTATGTGGGCCCAAATTTCCTTTTTATGCATGATAATGCAAGAGCCCATGCGGCCGGCATCGTCAGGGAATATCTTCGGGATGTGAACATCACAGTTATGGACTGGCCAGCCAGAAGCCCAGACATGAACCCCATTGAGCACATGTGGGACGAGCTAAAAAGACGTGTTAGGGCTCGTCAGCCAGTTGCCCAGACGATGCAGGAGTTGAAAACTGCCATAGAAGAGGAATGGGAGATGATCCTTCAAAATTTCATAGAGCGGTTGATAAACTCTATGCCTAATCGTATGAGAGCTGTGGTAGATGCCCATGGAGGCAACACGCGTTATTAAATTAAACCTTTATTTGATAAAACATGTTTTTTATTCAAAAATCAATTGCCTTTAACAAGGCGCATATCCGACTTGTTAGGCGTAGCTCCATGTCGTATGGTATTCTGAATTCAAATTTAAAACAATACGATCGAAAAAGATGGTAAAATGTATCAGGTTTAAAACTGCATCAACAGTTTTTGTCCAATCTAGCAATCATATTTCGGTAGGGGCCATCGAAACCTAAACTCTAAGGTGGGCCAATAGATGTGTCCAGAAGTGTATTATAAGATATTATTTCTGAAAGTTTTGCAAAATACTAAAGTTACAAGAGAGTAAACCTAGTAAAAGTCTAATTGAACATCCGTGAAGTTGTTTTTGTATGTTGCGAGTACAAACAGACAGGCAGGGGTTCTCCCCTTTTTATAACATGACTAAGGATTTCGTGGTATGCAATACTTTTAGCTTTAATTATTAAATACTAGCACAACGCTAGTGGTTTTATACGTGTTATAATAATATGCTAAAATCCCAGTAAAATGTTCATACTCGTGGTGAAAATCTTAATAAGATCCAACGGAAGTATACAGACTAACTGAGATGCATTCGAAGCGAGTTTGTTGTGTTTGTCTATTCCTTGGGATATAACGTCACTGAACTCTTTGGTAATCTTCTTAGTTAACTTATTTCAAAATAAGTTTTCAATACACTTCCTCGAAAACTGGTTCACAATGCAAAGTATTTCACACGCGTGTGATTTTTCATTTTCCAACACGTGTGCGGGACTAAAAATTGCCTCAGATAACTTATACCTATATCCAATGCCTCTCTTCACAGCGGTCCTCTCTATTCGGAGGTGAATGTTTTTTTTTATCTCTGCAAAGAGATATGCGTCTTTACAGCTTAATATGTTTTGAATATTTAAATAATGTTTATAAATAGAATAACATCGAAAACCATGATTATTACAATAAAAAAAACGTTTATGAACAAATTAACATTTATTTGTGTTCTAAACTCAAAAATGTTTCAATTTTCTATTTGTCATATTAGGCTAGTATCGGCTTTATACCTTTGCTTCTCCTTCAATCTGGCGATAGCAAAGCGCGAAAAAAAAAATGTAAATCATAGTTTCCTAATAATTCATGACAAAAATATTTTACGTTATTTTATTTTATTTCTTCAAAAGTGTATAGAATAACGTCGTTTGATACACGTGGACATTTGTTATTGCAGTTCTCGGCTCAAAAACAACCTCGCCTACGGCTCGGGTGTTAATTCCGCCTCGAATGCCATAACAAAAATTCTCCACTTGTATTAAAATGTACTATTTTAATAGTTTATTGAAAAAAAAAATAATTTAATATATTTTTAATATAATATATCATTTTAATATATAAGTATAATAATTAAAAACGTCATCGGAGACAAGACCAAAAAGTTTTAGGAGCTACGTCAATTGGACTGGCTGGAAATAATGTGTCTTGTGAATTCAATTCTTTTTTCTTATATCAACTCAAAACAAGTAAATAACAGTTTGTAATTTGTCTTTTTCAGGTAAGCTTTATTAATTAAGGAACACTGAAAAGAAAATATTGGTAAGCTGGCTCAAGTTAATATTAAACCACAATTAAACATAATACCTAGAAAGGGGTGGGGTACACCGACCGCGCTAACTGTTACCATGATTTCAGTAGGCATGGTTCTAGAGTCTAGACCATAGATATAAGAAAAAAGTGCTAGACCCGGCGTTGAATAATTTCCTTAAATTGTGACTGTGTAGGTATGCACTTTTGTATGAAAACAGTAATTTTTTTAAAATAACCAACGAAATTTTCAACCAACAGCAATGAAAATTTCGTTGAACTTATTACCATATTATATTATACAGAGTTAGTTTTCAATGACCAGCCAAATTTTCACAAGATGTTTCTACCCATGAATATGAACAACTTCCACTATGGGAGCAACTTTGAAATCACGAAAAATAAAACTGCTGTTTTTTTCGAGTAGGAAGAAAGAGTAGAGAGAGAGAGGTCGAGTAGGTATTGAACTTTTGTATGAAACAGCTGTTTTTTTCCTGATTTCAAAGTTGGTCCCATAGTGAAAGTTATTCATAACTAGCTTTTGCCAGCGGCTTCACCCGCGTGTATGTCGGAAATTATCCCACGGGAACCTTCTACCGGGATGAAAGGTACCCTATGTCTTAATCCAGGTTATAAACTATCTGTATACCAAGTTTCATCCAAATCCGTTCAGCCGTTTTAGCGTGATTGAGTAACAAACATCCAAACATATAAACTTTCACATTTATAATATTAGTAGGATGTACGGGTCGAGTACCCTGTGAAAATTTGGATGGTCATTGAAATCTTACCCTATAGAGGTAGGTATGTACACGAATAAGTACAATTTATTGTGCTACTGAAGTAATGTTTCACGTAATTAGTGACAACACGATCATATCTAATATGACGTAAGTTAGGTAATAACTAATTATCAATAGGTCGTCGTATAATTTATTATTCAATAGGTAAAGCTATCAAGGGCTGTCAATAGTACTTAAGTTCAACACCCAAAGTTAACAAAACTTGTAACTGAAGAATTTTATTGAAGAATAATATCTTAAAATTGTCGACGACTGATGAATACCTAATCATCTTTTTAGGGTTCCGTACCTCAAAAGGAAAAACGGAACCCTTATAGGATCACTCGTGTGTCTGTCTGTCTGTCTGTCTGTCCGTCTGTCACAGCCAATTTGCTCCGAATCTAAAGGACCGATTAAGTTGAAATTTAGTACACATATGAATTTCTGTGACCAAATAGGGACGGGTAAAGTAAATAAATGAATTTTGAATATAGAGGTCACTTTTGGGGGGCAAATAAGAAAATAAAAAAAAAAAGTTTTGCAAACTACACCATGTGGCATGTCAAATGAAAGGGCTTACTATGAGGGTCTCAAATATATTTTTTTTATAATTTTAAAATAAATTGTTTTGAAGTTATTTATGAAAATAGATGAAAATTGACCATTCCCCCCCTTATCTCCGAAACTACTGAGCCTAAAATTTTGAAAAAAATACAGAAGATAGATCTTTACCTGTAGATTACAGGAAAACCTATAAGAAGTCTATGGTCTTAAAATAACATGGTAAATCTATCAATATTGTGAGTACAAATTTACATTTACAGTTGGAATGTATGGGAGAACATGTTTTTCAACTACAATGTTAAGTTTGTTCTGAAGATAAAATCATCCCAACTACGGAACCCTTCATTGTGCGTGGTCCGACACGCACTTGGCCGGCTTTTTTTTTCACAAGCAAGTATTGGCAATATTTCGCAGACATCCCCAAAAATAAGTTTAATAAAAGAACTTATAATAGGGCAAGATAACTTAAAAGAACATTATGTGTATTGTGTACACATACCTATGATCCACAATAAAGAATATAAATATAATGTAATATAAAAATATAATATAATATAAGATCCCAGGGCCGCCAGACCTTACTTATTTCCTGATTAACAAAATGTATGGGATAGAGTAGTGTTAGTATGTATTTTAAACCTACGCATACCTACTTTCATATATTTTGTTAATCAGAAAATAAGTAGTCCGGGCGGCTCTGGGATCTTGGACTATAAGTAGGTAATATTATTTAATAAACTAAAATTGAAGTCCGAATACAAATAGGAATATTATTTTTATCTCTCAAAGAAAAATAATAGGGAATTGTTTCGAAGCCGGGCGCGGGCAACGCTTTTAAAATATTCGTACCTAATTATTATTTTATTCTATGTTCATTCTGAAAGTAGGTAAATATTTCAGTTCTCATTAATTATACGCACTTATTACTAATGTTATGATTAACTTATAATGAAAACGCTTAATCGTAATGTTTAAGTATTATTATTAATGGTTCGACTGATATACATATTATAATGTAAATTTACATTTTTCGAGTAAATATTATTTACATTAGCAAAGTTATGATATTGTTCATGTTAAATGACGGTATGTTTTTACCCAACTGCGCCAGAAGGAGGGTTATGTTTTTCGAGAGTATGTATGTATAATTGTTTGGCACGCTCTGCGGCCTGAACGGCTCGATGGATTTTAGCTTGAGAGGTATCGTTAGATTCGTATTTACTGTGAGAGTGACACTGGGTATATCAAAATTAAAAAAAAAAAATTAAAATGGCGGATTTTTGGCGCCAAACTCTGTCTTTTTTTTCTCACAAGCTGTTGAGTGGGGTATCAAAATAAAGGGTTTTAAAAGGTGATTACAAAAATATACAACTTATATGGTTAAAAGTAATTTGAAGTGACAAATCGTAAAAAAACACGTACCAAGAACTAAATCCCCTGCGAAATCTTGCGTAATCTTAATGTATTTGTGTGTCATGTGTATATAGGTTAGTATACAAATTCATTATATAATAAAACTAAAAAATAAAGAAGTAATTAAAAAAAATTTAAAAACCCAACTGCGGTAATTAGGTACTTTTACCCGACTGCCTTTTCTTTCTTACTTTGTTTTGTCTCTTTACCACCTTTACCAACCCTTTAGATAAACCTGTCTGGATACATTTAAGCTTATTTTCTTGTCCTTTTCTCACGAGTCCACCTTGTGAAAGGATGTAATTCTTTTTTTTTTATCCGAAACATCGGAGCAGGTGCTTTCTTCTCTGACCTTTTTCAAAGTTTCTGCTCAATAATTACGGCACTGGACGTAACCACCAATGCAAAGACTCCAGTTTCAATCCAACTTGGTTATAAATATTGTTGGCTCGTGAATTAATCTCGCAATTGCCCTCCTCGGCCTCACCGCGAATCAACATGGTATCAGTAGATATTTGCTGACAGATACGATTTTGCATCAGTACGCAGCCGCCGCGAGTAACATTATCTCAACCGCAGATCTAGCGCTGGAAACGTTCTTATCCCGCTCTGGTTTCTTCACCACGTATCATTAGTTAATTTATGTTGCTTTCTGTTCAGAATTATGTGGCCAGCGTTATCTATGTTGAGATACTCGTCCGAGTAGCTACGGGTCGACGTCCTTGCGATCGCATCTCGCTCGACCGCGCCGCAGGTGCACCGCGTACACCTGCCGGCCCGCCAACTTACCATAAAATGCGATTCGAACCAACCCTGTTGAAACAAAGCTTCATCTCACTCACACTCGCACAGATAAAAGGGACGGCCGCACAATCACGACCGATATTAACTCAATATACGTCGGACGGAACGCGGCCGAACGGAATATCAGTTTTTACCGGCGCAAAAACTATCGGAATTTCAAGTCTGGGTTAGCTGCCGGCCGTAATCACCCGCCCGGGACTTACTTTTAAAACAATATCTCCGCTTTATATTTCATCGAGGCAGGTGTAATTTATGGGATGTTCTCATCCTTTTTTTCTGTGAGTTTTGATTTTTCACTTGCCTTCGCCCCTCGGTAGCATTGATCGTGTTCTCAGAGTTTTGTTTTTCTACTGTCTACGGTTCGTCTCGGCGTCTTTCGCGGTGTTTACTTCGGAGGTTAGATTGGATTTCGCCGTCTCTTTTTAACATTCTTTCGTGTTGTGCTCGTAGCTAATCGTACAATCAGTTCGACAAATAAAAAATCAATTATAAACAACAATATAGAGTGCGAGATGGAAAACATGGCGCTGCTTGAGGCTTAGTCATTGTTGTGTAGAATTAATAGGCATCCCAACGGGTCGCAATCGCAATATCACAACATCGAATCAATAAGAAGCGTGTCTGTGCTGTGTATCTCGTTCGGATAATAACGGTACACTATATTATTTTTAATCTAAGATTTATTGCGCTCTCAGGCGCTTTACTCGCGGTAACTTAGTTTAAGTTAATAGTAAAAGTTAATGTTATGATGCTTCTTGAATAAAGCAACTATAAAGATATCCTATTAAGTCAGTCATTCTCATTACTTAGTTTCACATAAAATCTACCTTATAGGTTAATTATCTCGGGCTAAGTAAGCAGCTTTGGAATATTAAACAGCGGGGGCGATATAAATATACAAAATGTACGAGCATATAAAATAATAAAGCGTGGTATTCTTGACGAGGCTTACAAAACTTAATACAAAAGTTACATTATCTAAATAACGGAAGGCCGTACCTTTACCTACGTATGTTTAATGGAGTGATGTGAAACGCGGCGAGGAGTTTTTAAAAGCAAAGTCACGCCTCGGCTCGATGAACAATACGTCTTAATTAAATCGTAACTACGGCGTCAGAACTTACGGCCGTACCTACCATGTAATTATTTAATTATAAACGTTCCCGCGAGACAATCAATAAATTTAAAGCCGAGTACGTTTGTCTTGTGGAGGAAATAGTGGAAATCAAAGTTGAGTACGCTCACTAGTGTTCATAAGTAATGAATCGGAGCTTACGTGCGATATAGAACAGTCGGGTTAAAATATATGTCGCCATAAGGACATTCGTAGTTTTTCGGCACATACGAGTATCGTGTCGTGCTATATATTATAGTAAGGTCGGCAGAATAGAAAAAAAATAATTCCCGTGCGTCACGAACACGCGTGCGAACGTGATGCTCACAATTTTGATGTTGATAAAGTCGTATAATTGGCGCTAAAGTTATTAACAATTAATTTATTTCAGCGAGCTTTACGTTATTGGGTATTATTTCAAACGAGAAGCCTATCAAAATATATACAGTGAAACCTGGTTAAGTGGGTCCTGGATAAGTGAGAAACCTCTATTATTGAGAGTTGCAATGAGGTCTCGGTTCTGTTTCATTAAAATACCTCTGTTAATGGGACTTTTTGAACCTGGTTAAATGAGATTTGAATTCTAAGACTTTTTCGATGTTTACGTCTATACTTGAGACTGTAGCTCAATTACCTGTATAAGTGAGACAAATTAATCAGGTTTTAACACGTTTTGACACGTTTCTTTACATACATTTCGCGTCGGCTTTCGCGCATGCTTTGTTTGTCAGTACTATCTCAGGTTTTGACCTAAAAACAAGGGAATAAAAGTGTACATTCATACCTACATTAAATTCATAACACCAAAAATACGCATTTTTCTTAACATTTCCACCTCTAAAAATGGAATCACATTTCGACCTCTGTTAGCGGGGGCCTCTGTAAATGAGACAACTATAATTTTAAACCTGCTTAATTGGAAAACTAGATTATTGGAAACCCTCAATAATTGGTACATATGTCTTGGTCCCTTGAGATCCCAATTAACCAGGTTTCACTGTATAGTGTATTTATCATTTCAGCATTATCTTCATCTCTATGTTCGATGTTCATGGGCGCTGGCGTCAGGCTGTCACCTATGCACTTCTGCGATCTCTAAGTCCCACGCGATAAACGGTTCGATGAACGTCTTTCTCAGGCTTTTATTTCTCACAACTAGGACCTGAGAAATACTAAAACAATTCTTCAAGTTAGAACATGATAGAGTATGCGTCAAAGTAAATTTACAATTTGTTATACAATGGCCAATTAAGATGCCGTTCCCAAAGCCACAAATTAGGATAAATGTACATCTTTAATTTGTTCGCGAAAGCCAGAATTATTTATGGCATAATTATATTAAGTAATTATAGTGCAGTGAGATCCACCAGAGGCGGTGGTTAGGGATTTACAGCGCCTCATCACGCTAACAATAGGCCGGACTGGGCTGCATAGTTCGTACTCCGCATTCGTTTTGCTCTCCTTACGTTCCAGCAGTCTAGACGTAATAATTCTAAGCAATATGCAGACGTATCGCATAATTTGAAACGGCCCATTATCGACCTGTCCTTCTTCCAGCTTAAAGTACTTTTTGGAATGGCTCAAATACTCTGTTTGATGTCATCTGATATTTTTTGGGCATACGAGAAAGTATTATGAACTTGACTGCAGCATTAGTTTGTATTAATGAATGCTAACAGCCTCCAAGTCCATGCGGCGAGTTCAACCGAATTGATTTTTTTGTGTGACAAAGTTAATGCGAGCCCTAATAGTCATAACTGGAACTCGTTCGGTGCGGGAGAACAAATCAAATAAAAAGCTCTCACTTTGAAGGGAAGTATGTGAGTTTAATAAAACAAAACATGAAGCGCACTCATTTCTAATTCCAGCGAGTGCGGCGCCGCCGCCGCTCCTTAACATTCACAGGGCGGCCGCGCGCGGTAGGTGTATTTAATCTGAATTATTCCAAACAGACTGACAGAATGTCTAAGCGACACCCACAAAAAAAAAAAACAATAAGTTGGCTACCGAAAGGAGAAAAGTTTCGAATAAAGAGAACTCTTTGTTTGGTGAAGAATATTAAAATGGCAGGATGTCTCCGAGTCGTGCCAAGTCGCTGCCGGATCGCAAATATTAACCGCTCAACTCGCTTCTGATTAAAGAGAAGCGATTTTGGACAGGATGACTGATGCGCACGTGATTTCGAGGAATAATGTTGTTTATTAAAATATGGACGGACATTTTAACTTCGTGATAGGAAGGGCCCGCTTATTTCGTGCATACAAATTAGGGTGCGCTCTTAAAATCGAATAAAGTGAGTGTTTAGCCTGAATTTTATAGCCAGCAACTGATTTATGGAATCTTGTTACATGAATGTAAACTGCCTACACTTAGTCAGTTTGAGTAAGAGGAACATGGAAGTTCTGTCGACTAGTATCGATAAATTTCCTTGGCCCACGTTTGCGTTTGCTAGAAGCGTAATTATCTCGAATTAAGCGAGTCATTACAGGAGCGACTAACGAAGTCGCTCGTCCCGCGCTCCGCCATCGCCTCGTAACCGGAAGGTTCAGTTTCGCCCCCGAATACGGCGACGACTCGCAATCATTAACGCGGTACCGTCGAGCACACAATATTCGGTGCCTATATTTAATTTCCTTTTTGTAGTAATGACCGTCATTGTACATTTCAGATTACGTACTAATTAAGTTGCGTGTTCGGATCTTACGTCTTTTATCCGAAGACGTTAGTGATACATTGTAATTTTGTTGCTTCCAGTTAGCGTAATAATGTAATATGTGTCGCGTGAGCGGTGAGACTAGGGACAGACACCTTGCACCGTGTCTGATCCAGTCTTGAGCAATCATCTAAATATAGAACTCGTGTCGAGATGATGGTACTTATGCGAACGAGCCTGCGGTTTGTTCGGCTTTTCTGCGGTTGCGCGTTTTTGTTCACACCTGCGGTCAACTCCAGTTATGAGATCTCGGCGCGAAAGCTCCCGCCTCGAATTCAAAATAATTATGTTTGTTGTAGAACTTTCGGGCAGCCATATTTTGTGTTGAGGATATCTAAATGGTTCGTCACCTACCCATTGTGACTTAATAATGAAAACATTTATTTTTTACAGCTCCATAAAGACGAAACATTTATCTTTCTCGGCATTAATGCGCTAAAATCGTGTCGTGCTACTGTCGCCATAAATCATTATCATCAAACAGTATTCCGAGCCGGCGACGACGTCGGCTTTCATCGGACGCTTTCAATCTGGCCCTCCTTTATTTCATTACAATAAGTAATTCACTCGCCTACCATTCAGTCACTTTTCGGTAAACATTTTCTGAAATTGGCAATAAATTCCCCTCTAAAATATCGTCCTGTCGACTGGAACTCAACCTTTCGTAACAAAAGACTGAGATGTCGTCCTATGAAGATGTTCACTTGGTTTTGTTTGGCGCAACAATAGTTTTATTTAGCTCCGAGCCCACTGCCCACACGCCTCGGCTAATGGTCAGGATTGTATGAAGATGTAAAAATGAATGGCCTATCTTATAAAGGGCTAATAATAAGTTCTCATGCGCCTGCGATCGACGCTATTGTTGTTATTTTTTGTGTGCGTGTGGATCGTGGTGTATAATGGGGTAGGTGTCAATCGCGGCCGAGGTAGGCAGGTGTAGTCCGAGCCGCGCCGGGAAATAAAAATGCTCATAATTTCATTCTGCAGCTGCCCGTCAAGCGAGCATCGATTCGAACCGGCCCCGACCGTCCTTTTGTAACACCGAATTCCACAAAAATGTAACAGAAATACAGAGGATCATTATTTTTAATTTGTACATAATCGTAGATACATAATGTTTAGCAATTAAATGGTTTTAGCGTGCCCTCGCTAAACTAATATATCTAGGTTGGTGTTACAAACCGCAGCTATTTTCCGTTCGTGAAACTGTTCAGTGTTTTCAATAATATTCGGTTCGACAACGTAAAATTAACCCTGATTTAGATTAAATATGTCTATACGAAGGCTCATATTAGATTTGCCTTCTTTTTTATGCAGTAGTTTCAAATAACGTAGATTAATTAATACGTTTTTATTTAATAATGTAGATTTATTTATTTATTTCTTTAAAACTCTTATACTATCATTACAGGTTACAAACCTAATGCGATAGCTAAGACTACTTGTACCTAATAATGATTAACTAAGTATTTAAAATAACCTTACATTACTAACAAATACACACTAGTACATTAATACAAAATTACTGATAACTAAAACGATACAACTTAACCTTATACAATATTTAAATTATATATTTAAATTGTTTTGTCTATAGATTAAATAGACTAGGTTCTACTTAATTATTATTTATTTGAGAATAAACATTGATAATGTTTTTAATTGACCTTAAAAGCCTCAATCAGAACTATCAGTTAACATTTAACTCGCTGTCTAGCTAAATATAATTTCGTTTACCTATAATTTAATTTAACCCCGCCCAGCAATTTGGAAACCTTATCAAATTACCTAAAATATTACAAACTATTTTTTATTTAGTTAGTGTACCTATTACACAGAAAATCACAAATAAATTGAAGTTGCTAGAGGTTAGCCGAGCGAGGGCACCCGAAATCAATTGTACGATTAATTAATCTAAATCAGACACTTTAATAATTTTGTTTCAACAGTGGCGGCTGGCATCCAGCTGTGCTTAATTCCAGCCGATTTTCATATTGAAATACTGTGTAGGATATTAACATTAAGAAAAATCCTAGCACGCACGTGCGGCCGAGGCCCGGCGCACCCGCCACTAATCTCTACTGAATAAAACATAAGATGCTCGATAACCTACTATTAGAGTTAAGGCACATTTAATACGGCTTTCTATTATCGTGCAATATGGAGTGAGTTAGTGTAAATAGCGCGGGATTGTACATAATCGCACGCACGAGCGAATAACGCACCCGTTAGAAAATGTTAATTAAATCTTAATAAAAAGATGCGTGCGCCGTGTGTACTCTCGAGTGAAGGGGAATACTTAATGTTTAGACAAAGGGAAATATGGGTTCGCGTCTTTATGTTATGTTTTATGAGTATAGCGGAGTTGCGGGAAGCGCCCCGGGCTACGTCGTGATAGGACTAATGTAGAGGTAAAACTGACAGAATTACCTACAGCCTCAGTTAGTTAAACATAACTACATTATTGATTTTGTGTGCTTTACGTTTCTCTAACATGTTCAAGACAATATTGGAAATTTGATATTGTTTGCTTTCGCTTTGGTATGTCGTAACTCGTAACACCGCACATGAATACCTACATATAGGACGTTTGCATATAGTCAATTCAAATTAGTCGTTATTATGTATAACTTTTCATTGTGAACGATGCGCTCGAGAGCTTATCTGTATAATTATGCATTAGGCCGCTAAACAGGAACGTTAAATATTAATTTATGTGTGGCGTCGTTCGCACAATCTCATGGTATCAATTAAACCCGCCCACTTATCTCGTAAACTCACCAAAAGTCTGGTGTCTATTCCCCGATCAATTTGCTTTATCTATGGATAGGTCTTATCGTCGAATAAAATATTTACAGCACAATAAAGGCGATCTCCCCGCAATAATAAAGCTAATAACTACGATAATGAAATTTATGAACGCCAACGCAAAGTCTATCGTTATTTTTGTTGGTGAAGTTAAGTTATCTATTGGATGCCGTAAAATAATTAGTTATTTATTACACAAGTTACTTAGAAATAATTTTTCAGTTGTTAAAACTCTTACAATTTTAACATTGAGTTTGGTATTAACAAGAGAGCAAGCAAACCGTATTTTAATGCAGTAGGTACTTATTAGACATTGATAGAGGCAATTTCTTAAAACAACATGGAAACCAAACAATTCGCTTTGTGCGGCATTTCATTTATAGTTTGCGCCTCCTATTGATATTCCTTGCACATCGGACGAGATATCAGCGGGTGGGTATAAAACTTTACGTGAGTGTGAGTCGAGTCCCGAGTGACAACGATTCGCGAATCGCAAGCCGCGAACCGCCCCGGGCAACACCTACAGGGTGCTACTGGGAGTTGATTGCTAACAAGTGAGCCACAGACTCTGCAAATGTTTGCCGATGTTAATATTAATTTACAATCCCCTTTACCTACATATTACGCATATTATAATATATTCCCCTAAAGCATTAGAATTTACGAAATACGCAACACTTTTATTAAATACTTACTTAATTTTTATTGAAAACCACGAAGTTAAACTTGATCTCTGATATGAACACGATCAAATGTGAGATCAACAATAAATAGTATAAAATTGGTTATTAGAATTTTATTAACAATCAATGCTTAGTTTTAAAGTCGTTACGGTTTTGTAAATAAAAACAAATTATTTACATAATTTGAGCTTTACTTTTATTGAGCAAACGAAAGTTTGTACTTACTAACAATTTTTTTTTTTTAATTTGTCAACGTTTCCAACATCGGTTGGTTTTTAGAGTTCCGAACCCGAAGGTTGCCAAACGGAACCCTATTACTAAGCCTCTGCTGTCCGTCCGTCCGTCTGTCTGTCTGTCAAAATCATCAATACATCTTAGATAATTAGATTTGCTGTGGTTTTATCTGATTTCGAAATTCAGACCAAACCACGGAAAATCTAACTAAGAGAGATATATTGATTATTCTTACACATTATTTGCATTGGCGAAACATTCAGTTATAAACATATTGATATCTCTGTCAGATACATTGACAGAAATAGAGATGAGATATGTTTTGCCTGTGCAAACGCGCGGTTATGGTTCTATTTACGTAAATACATGTTTGTTATTGTCGCGAATCATATTTTGATCAAGATAGAACCTGACACTGACCTGCAAACTGCAAAAAAACGCAAGAAAATTTAAATTTCGCGGGCTACCACAACAGATGCACCTTAAAAGTCCCACAATAAGTAATAAGGGGTGAGTCAACAACCGGGCAAAAGTCCAGACTCCCGGCAGCTACTGAGAAGTTTTTGAATGAAAATCTCTGAAAAGGAGGACTTCATGCTCTACAGTAGCGCTTGCCAACAGACCGACAAGATAGTCAGTTAAAATACAATTTTTTTTTTTTTGAGTGGCTTCTCGCAGTTGACCATTGAAAGTCCAGAATGCTTAGCCGGACTATCCTATGGGTGCTTTAAGCGAACTTAAAGCCTCCGTCCAGGACTTACAAACTACTTAAGAATAAGCGACTATACGTCGCTGGGGGGAGAACAGCCAGAAGGGGCAGGCTGGATCATAACGATGGGAGAAGAAGAAAGGCTCAGCTGCGCCACCAGCAGGCACAGCTT
Source organism: Cosmia pyralina (assembly GCA_946251885.1). Lineage (NCBI taxonomy): Eukaryota > Metazoa > Arthropoda > Insecta > Lepidoptera > Noctuidae > Cosmia > Cosmia pyralina. The sequence goes on from OX276343.1 coordinate 10,238,832, forward strand.
CACCGTGTAGAGGGCAGGGAGGACAGTTACGATTACGACCTCGGCGGCGAGGTCGAAATGTAGATCTAGGTGGTTTGCGTTTGCAAACCGTACTGGTGTTACTCTCTTGAAGGAGGGTTATGGGGTCATCAGGTTGGAAGAATAAAATGCTACTGTAATAAATAACTCTTCCTTGATATCTTATAATATATTATGTAATTTCACTTAATCTTCTGTCTATTCATCCGTCGTATTCCGTAATTTCATAATCATTCTTATAAGTACAATGCCCCGAGTGCGGTCTCGGTTGAAGCAGCTTTAGTAATTGTTTAGTATGAAGTAATTACTTTCAATTTGTTCTAACTCAGCTCAACTTTACGTCGAACTTAATTTTCTAATATAATAAAGATAAAGCCGTGATTGACGTTGATTAGTCAGCTAGCAAGATTACCTTGTTCAGTACCTAAATGCTGAAATATCGTGTAAAAGCGGTCGATCGTCAGTTTCAATAGTGAACTTACGAAGCAAAGTATGACTGAAAAGCCGAGATAAGACCTAAAAATATGTCTTTTCATCCCTCAACTTTTCTCTTTTCTGTCTTAGCTTTGCTTTGAAATTAAAGAACATTTAACAACTTTTATTATTCGATATCTACTACTACATATTTTAGTTTTATTTGCGGAGCTTGTAAAATAATTTCAAATGCTGTAGCTACAAACGTCACTGTACTTATTATAAAGAGCTTTCTCCAAACAAACCAGAAGTTATAAGTTTTACTAGCTGTTACCTGCGATTTCGTTTGCGATCCAAGATAAAAACTAGCCTATGTCCTTCTCCAGGTCATGGTTTGCCCATGTGCCAAATTTCATCCATATCCGTTCAGCCGTCTTTGCGTGAAAGCGTAACAAACAAACTCACTTTCGCATTTATAATACTTACTAGGTTTCACCCGCGTAAACCGGGATATAAAGTAGCATATGTGGTAATTCAGGGTGTCAGCTACCTCCATATCAAATTTCATCAAAATTGGTCCAGCCGTTTGAGCGTGAAAAAGTAACAAACATACAAAGACACACACTCCCAAACTGTTACCTTTATAATATATTACTTTATAATATTACTGTGATATTATAGCTAGGATATAAAACTCGCTGAAACCCTTTCCCCGCTACCCGCTAGCATCAACACCACACCCCAAACCTCGATGCAGTAGGCAGTTACCGTCACGATCGCTCGCGGGCGGCATCGTCTGAGGGTGGCCCACAATTCATTGTGCTTTGTTTGTCTAGCGTTTCCTGCATCGTTCACTTCACCGATTAGTGATGTTCATGCAAATTGTCGAACTTGTAGTGAAATATAGAGCTTTCGTGAAGAGTTGAAGAGGCGATTTGTTTTGGAATGTGATGGGTTGAATTTATAATTATTTTTTAAGTTAATTAAGCGTGTTCTTCTTCTTTTTGTGTTGATGATTACATGATAACGATATTATGTTTTACATGAGCTTATAAGTATCAAAATACAAATAAAGCTTGGAAGCACTGTACTTTATAACCCGTCGATTTATTATAGTAGTTATTTTTTTTTTTTTGGTATAATATATCCTTTTTAGTGTAATTTTGGTATCCCTGAAATACGGAAATCGAGAAAAAACAACAAAAAAAAAAAAAAAAAAATTCGTCAAAAACCATCGCCTAATCAAGTCTTCGGGACCCAGTGGGATGTGAGAGTAATAGGGTGGGGAACACCATGGGATGCCTCAAGGACATTGAACTTGACCTCAGGGTCATTGACCTTGACTGCAAGGTCAATGCCCTTTAGCTAAAGGTCAGTGACCTTAGAAAAATCGCTGATTTTGACCTCAGGGTCATTGAATTTCAAAATGTCCTTGACCTCAGAGGTATGAAGCGTCTATTCTACCCAAAAAAAGTTGATACTGTAAAAAAGCGACACTTTTCTTTGTTTTTTTCGAGTTCAAGGTAAATTTTTCACCGTCTAATATTATACGAGTCATTCACCGCCTCATCTAACCCAAATGATTCACCAACAATAGAGGGGATCTGGCGCTCGGCGGTCGCTGCCACGGCACGCTCGCTTTGCTCGCTCGCCTTCGCGCGTTAATGGTCACTGTTCTAACCTAACCTAACCCAAATGATTCACCAACCTTAGGAAAACCACGGATCTTGCCTGTTACTGCTCCTGAGAATAGTGGATCTTGACTTTTGGAATTTTGACCTTGACCCGAAGGTCAATGACCCTGAGGTCAAGGTTAATGTCCTTGAGGTGTCACATAGTGTTCCCCACCATATTACTCCTACATCCCACCGGGTCCCGAAGGCTTGATTAGGCGATGGTATTTGGTGTTTTTTTTTTTTATTTTTTTTTTCATTTCCGTATTTCAGGGATCCCTAAATTACACTAAAAAGGATATTTATTATACCAAAACAAAATAACTAGTATAATAAATTAACGGGTTATAAAGTAAAGTGCAGCCTAAAGCTTAGGTACAGCTTTTACAATGTCATTCTTTAACGTCTATTGCAAAGAACACAATTATTCAAGTTACCCACAAGTGCCAAATAGGTAATACTTACATGTGAGTTCATCCACAGTCCATTGTGCATTGTTTGTCCTAGCGTTTCCTGCATCGTACACTTCAACGATTATTGTCGAACTTGTAGAGAAATGTAGTGCTTTCATGAAGAGTTGAAGACACGATTTGTTTATATTTGTTAATAATGATGTAACTACGTAAGTTAAAAATTATGTGTGTTTGAAAGTTGAGGTTGAGCATACAGCTTCTGGTAATTATATATTAGTTAATTTTGTGTCTTGATTTATCTATTCTATAATGTTTGAAAGCAAAGACAGAGTTTTAAGTTTTTATCCTGGGATTGGTTTTGTGTCTTAAGTAGTCTTTTCAATAGAACATAATTTATATAAGTTCCTAGTGCCAAACAAAAAATACTTTCATGTGAGCTAATCCACAGTTCCCTGAGCTTTGTTTGTGTAGCGTTTCCTGCATTGTTCACTACAGCAATTAATGATGTTCATGCAAATTGTCGAAGTTATAGTGAAATGCAAGAGACAGTTTGTTTTTGAATATGATGGGTTGGATTAATATACGTAATGATATAAGTTAATTGTGTTTGAAAGTCTTCATAAACACAGTTAACTTATATCATCACAACCAATCACATATAGCAAAATCTTAAAGCTCTACGAAGGTATGTGATTGGTTGTGATTGGTTTAGTTTAGTATCATCAATGACTTTTAGAGTGACGGCAGCAAAGAAGAAAGAGTTAACTGCACTTTTTACGAAATTCACTTTTTTACATAATTTCAAACAGAATTCTTTGTTTTATCATAAGATTTTTTTTCTATTTATTTCTTAATTTTTACTTATAAATTTTAAGTCACATATATAAAAACAACTATACATATTTTACACAATTATTATATTGTAATAAGACACGTAGTACCGTATTTTGAAAAAAAAAAAAATGTATAGAACAGTAATTGGCCTTGACCATTTCCTTGGTAACACTCGTATCTTATTAATTAAATGCGGTCAAATAGAAAAGATACCTTTGTTTTTTATTAAATATCACAGTTTTGCGTTCAAAACGCTCTCCTGTAAAATCATGGTTTTGTACATAATCGTACATTACTTTGCGGCCGTCGGTATGTAACGCAAAGTGCTGAAAAATAATTTCCAGATAGTATTTTCCACGTGTATGTAAAATAAAACATGTAAGTAGGTACACTTACCGTGCTTTTGTCTTCACCCCACAGAAGAATAAGCCTTCTTTTATGAATCGTCTCCAAGTAAATAGTCTAACTCCTATCTTTAGCCTACTTTATTTTTCAAATACAGTTTCGGAACGAAATGAAATATCTTCCGAGTATGCGTGTATTTGAATAGGAGGCACGGAATATAAAATGAAGGTTTTAGATTTTTCGCAAAGTAGTCTTAAAATATGTACGTTAATGTACTTGAATACGAATGTCGTCTCCATCTAGACAATTTATTTTAACTACTCGCTTTTGTCTGCCCTTTAGACAAGGTTTTATGGAAATGCGTTGACAACGTGAAGAATTTTTCTTGAATGTTTTATTTATGCGGCTTTTGTAGTATTTGATCTACTTTTGCTGAAGTTTAGTTAGGTTACTTAACGGTATTCGATCTAATTTAAATTCAGCATTGTTATTTTGTAAAATACTTATAGAGGCATGAGGAAAAGGGTGTAAAGTTCACTCATCCTCCATTGAAAAGGGAGGATCCTCCGACCAGACGGGAATACAGGTGTTGTTAAAATCTATAACTAGGGGCTTGTGGCTAAGTAATAACAGGTTAAGCTACACTCGCCGTGGTTGGTCCATGGATGGGTGACCACCAAGACTCCTCTGTGTCTCGGAAATGGTCCCGGCTGTCATTCGTGGATCTTTCACAGTCGTTACAGGTCGTCAGAAACCCGAATGTCTGACAACCATGGGCATGGGCCATGAGGTATCGTATAACCCAGTAACTGGGTTGTGGAGATCAGATAGGCAGTCGCTCCATGTAAAATACTGGTATTCAGCTGCTTCCGGTTAGACTGAAAGCCGATCCCAAAATAGTTGCGAAAAGGCTAGGCAGATGATGATGTTGTTAAAATCTACTACAGCATGCGTGACCAGAAAATCATGCAAATACCTCCATTATGTGCGGTAGACTGGTCTTCCTAATGCACGCTCATATTACCCACAGGCTTACAGTCATTTTAATACGACAAAGGCCTGCACCGATCGCACCGGATTTAATGCTAAATACCAACTTATCGTGTGTGTGCCTTCGTAAATTGTATGTAAATACATGAACACCTGCTGAATATATTTGTATAAGCGTTAGTCCGCAAGGCGTGTTTGAGAATGCTCAATAGGGTGCATTTGACTGTGTAAACCTATTAATATGGGCAGTCCAGTATGATGCAGTGAGGTGTTATGTAAATTGCCTAGGGATAAACGTGTGACAACTCATGAGAACTACTCGGGACTTGTTATTATAATGGTAGTTTGTTTATTTTTAACGTCAGGCCCTTGATTGGTATGACAGAGGCGAGTGGCGAGAGCTTGACATTTTTGTACAACATGGAAATGAGTATTTTCCATTCAATTGTTTTTATGGAACTAAAATTTGTACATGAAGCTTAGAAACCAATTTAATGGTAATGTAATAATAATATTAGGTAAATAAAAATAAATTAAAAAAAACTCGAGGTCCTTTCAAAAATGCTATTTTGAGATATTATAAATAAAATTAGGAGCTCGTTGCTAAGTAATAACAGCCGCACTGATCGATCCATCAGGTTAAGCTACGCTTGCCGGGGTTGGTCCGTGGATGGGTGACCATCTTTACACACCGAGACTCCTCCATGCCTCGGAAAGCACGTTAAGCCGTTGGTCCCGGCTATCATTCGTGGGTCTTTGACAGTCGTTACGCGTCGTCAGCAGCCCGAAAGTCTGACAACCAGTCTTACCAAGGGGTATCATAATTACACATGTAATTGGGTTGTGGATGTCAGATAGGCAGTCGCTCCATATAAAATACTGGTATTCAGCTGCATCCGGTCAGACTGAAAGCCGACTCCAACATAGTTAGGAAAAGACTAGGCAGATTGATTGATAAATAAAATTATGAATTTTACAGAAACCATCAGAATACCCAAAAATATATCTAAGTTAGGTTTAGTAATTGGTAAAACAAAACCCACCAATAAGAAACTATTCAAATTTCAGTACTAGTTTACGAATGATTAATCATTAGTGAAAGTTGCGAAATAAACCGCCTCCAGTTTGGCTAAATTTTAAAGTTCTATTATTGTATTTGAAAACCCCTAAAAGTTTGGTTTAATTTACAATAGAGAGTAATGACTGGACATATTAAACAAACAATGGTCTTTTTTTGCGCACCATTACGAGTTTGGTCCTGCTGAATTTGTACGAATAGGGGATTTGCAGTTTGCTGTCATTATTGCTCCCAGTACGGCAGTTTGTATTTAATAGTATTTTTAAACGACATGAATAGGGAATTCTGAGTATTGAGATGTAGGGGTTGATAACGTGCCCTCATAGTTTTTTATGACATTAACTGCACAAATATTGTAATGGGACGTCCTAATTTATTGTCGACAATTCAAACGGTTTATATTTTATTATTTTTAAATTTTAATGTCAACAAAAAACCAACAGTGTCCCGGTACCGAGGCTTTAGCCATGTATTAAGTTTCAGCTTTTCCGGGGTAAAAAATACTGGCTGTATGAATTTTTAACTTTTCTGAGAAAAGATACCTACTCTTTTAGAGGCATGAGCAACAAGGTGTAAAGTTCACTCATCCTCCATAGAAAAGGGAGGATCCTCCGACCAGACAGGTGTTGTGTCTGATGGGCAACTGCCCCATGGTTGATCTCGTGACGTTGTATATATGCTAATCGCGCGGTAATCTTTAATTGCGCGATGCAGGATTTTTGCGTGACGTCATGTCACTTTGATGCGCAGTTGGTATGTGGCGATGTAAGTACTTACATGCCGCCACACTCTATCTTCTTCCAAATGCCGCGCTGCCTTTGGCCGGCTGCATCAAAATTGATTCAGTAAATTAGCCGTGTAAACTTAATAAAAAAAAAGACACAGAAATTACTTGCCGGCTAGGAGAGAGATATAGAAAGTAAATAATAAAGAAAGTCTCCAAACTCATGTATTACATGATTACACAATAAATCCAATAGATTCTGATGACGCTATTAAGCACGCATCTAATCAATAAGAGACACGAGATACTCATGTAAGACATATAGAACTAATAAAACAAAACCATTATCGTATACGAACCTACAATCTTGTTAAGTAAGCCTTGGTGTACGTATAATGATATTGACAAGATTTCTTTTTATCTAACGCTCCCATCAAGACGGTACTCGTGATAATAGTAATACAAGAAAAAGTTTTTAAGTTATCGCCACTGTCAGTAACACCAATCTTACATCTCACGGAATGTCCGGATAGTGACGTTTCGAAATCGTCACTAGACGAATTATTAGCCGTTAATGCATCGTCGTAACATTTTATGGGTTTACAACCGCGCCACTTAGGACCAAAGCTCAAATTACCTTAAGCTTATCCTATTAAACCGTTATTTTGTTATCTAAAAGTATACCTGGCTTCTTTATCATTTTTTTTTTAGATACATTTTTATGCTTAATAAGTTTTATAGCTATTTTATTGATAAATTATTAATAGATTACATTGTCCCGTGACTGTGTTACGCGGTATAAAAATTGAAAATGATAATTCTTCGAATATTTGAGTGCCAGGTCAAAAGAGCTTTGACATTAAGATAATCTTTATTAAGAGTAAATTGACGAACGTATAATAAAATTATAGTAATACAAATGCCTAAAGATTAGAGACGTGGTATAAAACTATATAGCTTTTTTATGCCATCGATTCAATTTAAGTACCTGGGTGACCGAGCTCTGCTCGGGTGAAAATAGAGAAAACGAATTTTCCTAGAAATGAGACCAAGCTAGATTGATTTTTCGGCCCGTAAACCCCTATATTGCAACTTTCATCGAAATCGTTAGAGCCGTTTTCGAGAACGTGATTACAAATATACCTACCAAATATTGCTCATTTATTAGTATAGGATATTGCTCATTTAATAGTATAAGATTTAGTATTATAGATTATACGCCGTATTTTCAATTTCGTTTCGCCATTTCTTTCGAAAAGTTAGATAGTTGGTAGAATGTCAATATTTTTGTTTGCCGACAACATTGATTGCTCCACATATGACTATCGAAGCGAAGCAATGACTAAGAGCAATAATTTGTTATCGATAGCAGCAGACCGACAAAATGACCGGGATTACCGTTACCAGATTCAGTTGATGACGAGATAGAAATCTATTAATAACATTCGGACAGTGCCGACGGACAGATCCATAAATGATGAGTTTCATTTCAGATAAGATCATATCGGATATCTCGGATGATTGATGGAACTCCGCCTGATATTACTTAGGAATTCTATTAAGTGTGCTCGAGTATTGTTTTCTAGCCCATTATACACGCATTAGCATAGTTCGTTACTTAATTTGATACCATCTATAATACATTGTATATTACTCCGTCCTATGTGGTAACTATCTAACTCATGTTAGTAATGTATTCTAATTAATTTTCAATTAGAAAAGGTATTTTGAATACTGTGGAAAATGGAAACGCTTGTGAAGTTCTCTTTGTATACAAATCCTGTGGAGGATCCAGATAAGTAGTATATAACTTTGAAGAAAGTTTCCTCCGATTCATAATTCCTTTGAAAAAAGACTTCTTCTGTAAAAAACTGAAAACCTCATTAGTCTAAAATAAAAGTTTCTCATTACGAGATTATTACTACCTCCCTGTAAGTACTTATAGTGGTTCAGAGAAAGATATTCTTGTACTCCAGGTGTATAAAGCAGAAAAAACAAACAAAAGTCATTCTAATCGTGTAAGAGATCCATTTGATTGTGTCGAGTCATCGCCGTACGATGTACTAAGCTTTATTGTTAACATGCTTCAAAGAAAAACAAATGAATTTAAATCACCAGGTAACATTGAGTCGAGCGGAAACGCGGAGGCGTTGTTACGAACAAAACTTCGAGGCATTGAGTGTATTTTGTATTACTATCTCTTTTTCACACCACCATTAGCCTAGAAAAGAAAGAGATGGAAGGAAAAGATCAAGAAAATTCATGAAAGCATGATGTAGCTAGTAATTTTTGCTAATTTTCCGACGTTGAAAGAGTTCGCAAGATGTATACCGGTTTTATTGCTCTTTATTTTTCTTTTGCATAATCTATACCGCACTTGCAGATACTTTTTGTAAATATACCGTTCTACTTAGATATTCAAGTGAATTGAATGAAGGAATTGTAGCACGTACTAAAATGATAAGTTTATAGATCATACAAAGTAATTGGCACGAACTAAATACACTACCAGATAAACTAAGACAAATGGTATAATCCAAACTGGATGACGAAACTAATAACTTTGTGGGTTTTAATCGAAATTATCGTATTATAACACCATTGGGTTAGGCACGGCTGTCCTTCAACAATCTGGATAATAACTATCATTTGGGTAATTGCTATTAATTAATTAAAGGCACCGTACCGAATTTGAAGCCTTCCGCTAACGACCCTAATGACTTAAATGCTCCACACGCGTTGAATCTTGTCGCCCATTGATTTAATAGGAATAAAATGTTTTCGATTGAAAAAGGGAGGAGTGTATGTGGAATACTTTAGCGGGACCACACACCGCTGTATCTCTTGCTGCTCTAATGATATGCACATTTATTTTAAAGTTAATGTAATACATTTTATACATGGGTGTTGATTCTATATAAGCTGTTGGTTTAATTGAAAGGAATGAAGAGCTTTTGTAAATTTTATCAGGACAATGTGTTTATTTATTTATTTATTTCATTTGGGAAAACAAACAGTAGTATACTAATCATAAACAGTGTTGTCTTAAAATTAGAACTTTACAAATATACTACCCACAACATTTTCCACAGATTACTACATTATATAATAAAAACAAGCTATTAGCAAACGTGAACTGTAGCAGGGCTACCTTAGTGAAAAAGAAGTTCTAAAAGATGTAACAAACAAATAAATTCATGCACAACACAGGTCCCTAGCCTATTAATAATGATTGTGTGCCTATGGAGCCTACAGCCGATCCTTGAGAATCTTAACAATATCAGTTTTAAATTTATATCTGCTTAGGAATAATATGTCTATTGCACCAAAATGCGTATTGTATGTGTCGACTAAGCGGTACAGTGGTGAGCGCACACCAGCATTGGATCTACAAAAGCGTGTTGTTGAAAGAAACTGTTCTCAGCATTTTCTGGCCTATTGTCTGCTATGCTTATGGGAATCATCGCTCTAGCAATAGTTTATGTGGATGAATTTATTTGTTTCTTATTGGCTTTTATACTAAGGGTCAAATATTTATTTATATCCAATATAGGTACACTGTTCACAGAGCTCGTGGCTAAGTAATAACAGCCGCATGGGTCAATCGACCAGGTTAAACTACGCTTGCCGGGGTTGGTCCGTGGATGGGTGACCATCTTTACATACCGAGACTCCTCCGTGCCTCGGAAAGCACGTTAAGCCGTTGGTCCCGGCTGTCATTCGTGTATCTTTCACAGTCGTTACGGGTCGTCAGAAGCCCGAAAGTCTGACAACCAGTCTTACTAAGGGGTATCGTATTACGCAGTTACTGGGTTGTGGAGGTCAGATAGGCAGTCGCTCCATGTAAAATACTGGTATTCAGCTGCATCCGGTTGGACTGGAAGCTGACCCCAACGTAGTTGGGAAAAGGCTAGGCAGATGATAGGTACACTGTTCACTTATTCAATAGATACAGAGGCCAGCACATCAAGCTACCCCAATCTGTCAAATTTCTTTGATAGATTTTCAACTTTGCTACAAAGAAATAAGGTTCATATTCAATTGGGAAAATTTGACAGATTGGGGTAGCTTAATGTGCTGCCCTCTGTACTTATGGTTTTTAACCTGAATCGAATCTGAACGTACAGGATTGCGACTCAAAGCTTCTGCTGTTTGGTTATTGTCACTTCAAATATGTATGCCAAACACTACAATACTAAATAAAACACTCTTCAAGCTCTATAAAAAGCCTTTCTTATTAGCATAAACCACTTGTTTGTATGTACCCACACATTTATTTGGCACTCACTGTTTAGAGTTAAAAATTTCATTTGAATCTGGCACTTTGCCCGCGATAAGAATCGTGTTCAACTTGTTTATACAGTCAAGTTTATTATGCCTACTTAACATAAGCGTACTTACTTAGCATCATTGTGTATATTCTTGCCGACTTATGGCTGTCTATCACTTTACTTAGTAGCAAAAGTTAGGTTAGTTCGTCTGTTTTTTTCTTTTCATCGAATTATCAGAATCTTTTTGGCTATATTGTAAGTTTAATTATCTTTTTTCTATAACCTACATAAGGTATTCTATTGCCAACCGAAGGTTCTTTATGTAGCCTTCATGCTTTAAAGTAGTTCTATTATGAGTTTTTGGAGCTACTTTGCGAAGGAGCGAGACTTTGTTTAGATTCTTTCAAACTTTGTTAAGTTCACGAGTATGATGACTGGGGAATAGATACGTATTGTTTTAGTATACCTTTAAAAGTTTCAAATCCAATTGCAAGATTGCACAGTATAAGTTTAGTAGTAGCAGTTATTTGTTTTGCGCCCAAGAGAAATAAAACAACTCATTACAACTAGCGTCAGAGTCTGGCAAAGTTCACAAAATGAAAAAAGTACAAAGTTCAAAACTATTATGAACGAATTGTAACAAAATAAAAAGTGAACGAAAGTCACGTTTCTGTGTAATGGCGATTTATGATAAATAAAATATCCCGGATTAATTCCAACATCGTTCTACACACTATAAACGATATTTAAATTGATAAATTTACTGCGTGTACTCTTAAATTTATGCGATGTAAATCTTTATGTTAATAAAGTAAATGTTAGCGTCGGTTTATCCCTTGTACATTGATCTCGGTGAGTGTACAAGCTAAACAATGATAATTTCAAAGGGCCCACGTGTGTTCCGTGAATCGAAACGTGGCGCGTTGGGCGGCGCGGACAACTACCTATCCCTCCACTAATCTGCATATTGGACTTCCAAACATTATATGCATACGTCTACATCATAACATCGAATTACCAACCTTATGCCTATACCAAAAAGGTTAATAATTGTCATTTTGAAAACGCATGGTGAAAATCCCGTTGTCGCATGCTTTGTTCTTGATTTTCTGACAGCGATGAGTTCATACATTTCATGGCAAATACATTTCATGGCAATGTAAAAAGTACATATTTTTCATGGTCACGTCATCACGTGACCACAAGTAGGACATTACCTTCATAAATTTTTAATAAATTTATTACATGTGTCATGTCAGCTTATTTATGTGTCCAAAATAAGTATAAAAAACCTGACAAGTCAATTCCAATAATTTAGCCTTACAATATTTGCAAATAAAGATTCGAGCCTCCGTTTCGCAGCAAGATGAATCTTCCTAGAAGGATAATAAAACGGACAATATTTCTCGTTATATCGCGTGATGGATGGTCTTAGCAGCCAGGTAGACGTGGTGATTATTAAAGTTTTTTTCGCCCAAAAAAATCTACCCAAACATAAACACTTCTATTATTCAGAGTACAATGGCGGACCAAAACTGGCGCCGAATTCCGATTGGTTACGCTAGTTTAACACAGTTAATCGTTATTTTTTACTTTATGTCCGTAGTCGTTATTAACAATTTCATCTCATTAATAAGCAGTGGAGCGAAAGAGAACACATTTGAGCGGCAAGCTCGTGTTACACTCGATGGTACCGCCACAGGTACCGCTCGCATTAATAATGTTAAATGTTTTATTCAGATCATATTTTACCATTGCATCAGTACAATATAAAACTTCTAATTGATATGATGCTCTTCATTAGAACGGTGATTAACCTCGCCCGCCTTTGTCTAATGCTTCTTTCCCAATTTCTCTTATTGCTATCATTAAAACGAATAGTTGTTTTCACGGTAGAAAACCCAATTTGTCTGATTTATATTTAAAGCATTCGGCTATTAGCAAATGTTTGCCCGAATAATAATACCACCCTGTGTTCAGCAACCGCATAACCACTCAAATCCAATTCACAGCATCGCTTCCTTTATAGCGTATAACAATGGATAACGCTAATTTATTTCGACATCGAGTATCGTTGGGCACAGACCCAATATAGAAAAATTAAGTAATTCATTCGGGTTGAAAGGGTAGAATGTTTGTATCTGACGTAGAAAAAAGCGGTACCTACTACTTATACAGGCAGCAGTCGGAATGGGCGCGCATGGCTGGCTCCCTACGGGCGGGCACCGCTCACTCTCCCGTCCGACGCATTCTTATTCTGATGTTTAGATAAACATTAATAAGTCCCTAAGGCATTCCCTATTCTATATGTATCTAAAATGGCGGTTGGCAAGTTAAATTATTTCCGGAAAACGAGTTATGCACCATACACCCGAACTCGAACGATGTGAAAGAATGTTAAATTCATTATGCGTGTGTTTTGTTAAGATACACATCAAATTAGTGCGCATATGTATGCGTAATGCATTGTTTATGTAATTTAATGGTGATAAGGTAATTTATTCATGTGGAGAGCCATCAATTGTATGGTGTCATCAAAAGTCGAGCGGCGTTTAGAAATGAAAGAATCGTAATGAGAGTTCCCAGGTAGAAGTCGGTCGGGCGGATGAGTGTTGAGCAAGCAGACGCGCGGAGTTACACCAGCTAATGAAGATATGCAAGTACACTCGACCGTGTAAACAAGCGAACCCGGAGGCGCTTTTTCTGTTTGCTCCCGCGGGATTAGTAATTTAAAAGTCAATGCGGACACTCGAAAGGGTCAATCGCATCGCTCGGCCAGTGTATTGAAAACAGATACCCTTTTCTGTATTCCGGTGGTGGTCCATGAAAGTTATAAGGGCTGAGTTGTTGAACTATGTAATTGACTTGGTTCTGCGGTCGCAGGCTTTGTTCTCCGGAGGGCGGATAATCGAAAACGCCTCTGGTTAGCCCGAATGATGGGAGAGAAACAATGCGAAGTTGATATGTGGATTCGCCAGACGGTCCCTTGTTTGATTTGCAAAGAGCTATTTGCTCGTCGAAGACTGCGGCTGGAGCAGGAAATTGGACCTCGCTGCCGGTTTCGACTACGCTAACACTTGTCCAATTACTTCCTTTTCAACAGTTTAACTGTTAAATACGAACACTCGTTTTAATAAAGGGCGAAGCTCGTTTCATCGCAAACATGTGTGACAGAACAATTTCCGTGAAACACGAAATAGTCGTCGGAAAAACTAATACGTTTCACGAAAATAAAAGGAAAACAGAGAGATGCGACGCCGGTCATAAAATAGACAAAAGCGTTTAGCTAAAGCACGAATAGTGATCTATTTAGGTCTGCTCGCCATCATTTTTATTTTCTCGCACAGAACATGTCGGCTGTCGCTCCGCATTTATGCCGCCGAGCGCCACACGTAACATTCGACGGTGTTTTATTTTGGGTAAATGTGGACGTTCCAATGATTGACTTATCCGGGGGTAACTTGAGAGGCTCTCGCAACGTGCCGTTGCGGCCTGACGCTGCCCGGCGCGGCCCGCTCGCCGGCCGCCACCGACTCCACAGTTGTAACATTATCCCAGCTCTTCGACGACAAACACAACTCAAACACTGACAGCTATCTTAAAGTGAAAGGTCGTTTAAATATCTCTGATACATATATCACGGATTTCATAATTCAGTCGGATGTGCGTCGACCAGGCGTAAAATTTCTTAAAGAGATATGATTCCCAAAGCGCATCTCTGTTGCCGTATCTCTTAGATCATGGTTGCTTAATTTATTCAATGTGTTTTTAGAAAATATAATATTCTACGAGCTTGAATCAACTTAAGTTGACTTTAATAGTTGAAAGCAAGTAAACAGAATAAATCTCCGACAAGTCGGTCGTGTTGTGTTGCGTCGTCCACAGCGACTATCACTAATCTATCTTAGTTCAGAACGGACCGCCTCACACAAAATGCCTTTGTTTTACTAAGGGAAGGAAATATCGATGGTCTCATGTGATTTAAATGTCTTCTGTTTTAAGAGAAAGCTAATACGGATGTAGGTAGGTACCATCTGTGTGTTGTCTTTTTCAAATGGTCCCGACTCGGGAGTAGTAACTTGATCCGGGACTCCGCACAGGATGAGTGAGTGTGTAGCAAAATAAACTTTATTGTATTGACTGAACAAAGAAGAGACTTCGAAGAATATGAATGTAATGACACGACTGCAGCGAACGAAGCTTAGCGCCAAATGTAAAGGAAATAAAAACGTGGAATTCCAGCCGAGTTTGCTGGCTTAACGCATCACCATAATTCAATCGTGGCCCGTTCCTTTGCTACCAAAAAGAGCATCGAATTTATTACAAAGCTCTTTGGTTCGGGAACCCCTACCTATTATTTATGGCACTCGGTTGGTCTGTCACAAAAAACGGACGGGTGCTTCGAATATCTCAGCGGGCGACTCCGAAACATAAGCTGCAATAACACGCACTTCCTACGGGCTGAAAGCACGGTAACCGGCCGCGGTTGCACATTTGTTACCGGCATTTAATGTATTATAAACCTTGTGACAATGTAATATAAAACATTTTTAAAGTCCATTAGGTGGTGTTCGTGCCTGGGTATGCTTAAATAAATGATAATCCGGATTTATTGAAAGTAGGCTGCAGTGTAGGAGATATGTTTCAATGCGAGCCATGTGGTGGCAAATGTGGGAACCCCGCCAAGATGTTGTCCTACTAACGACTTTGTTACTTCATTGTTATGTTGATATAAATGTGTTTGTTTCAAAAATAAACTCTTTTATACGCTTGTTTATTTTTTATTCAGTAGCACATACTTTTTCATGAACCATCACGATAATGTTATTTGACATTTCGGATTTCAAGTGTGACACATGTTTCCGGTTGGATAGATTTAATTTGGAACGAATACTCCGATCGAGTGCACTTACTCGTACGTTTTCTGTTCAAAATCCACGTGCAGTTTCATCTTATTATTTTTTACCTTTAAAAAGCTTTTAAGTAGCACCGGAAACGAATATAAAAAACATTACCTTCCACAAACGCAGTACCGTTCAAGATGTCATTGAACCGCCTTCAGAATTAGGCAGAGATCCTTTCTTTACAGGCTGTTATAAGTCCTCTTTTGTCATTGGAGAACACTCGAACAGCAAAGCCATTTAGAACCGGCTTTAATTATACGAGATGTTCGTACGAAAGACGCGCGTAAACCAACCCCCGATGTTTATTGTAAAGACAGATTGAACAAACAGAAGGCGGTGCCGTTCAACAACGATCACTTTTAATCCCCGAAATGAGACAAATATCACGAACCGGGTCAACGGCTATCTTCTCACGTTTGTTGACGACTTAAAGTGTGATAATATTTATTAAACGGTTCACTCGAAACGACCGACGACGATAAATAAACTCCATAAGAACATTACGCGTCACGCAAGATTTACTGTGCATGGGTAACGACTGCTTTTTTACCGAAGCCGCATTATAATGTTAAATATTTCGGTCGCGATGTTATCGTTTGTTATTTTACTAGTAATTAGTATTTATTACCGAGTGGCTTCGTGCGTCTGATCTCGGGGCGATCTTCTAGTGTGAAAGCGGCTTAATGTGAATTATTTGGTTACGGGACGGATGAGTAAAAACAGTTTTAATTGCTTACAATTAAAACTGTTTTTATGTGAACTACGTGGACTTCTAGATGTGGCATGCGATAATCACAGAATTTATGTTGTTATAGGTGTTGATGATTGGTACACACGGCTACTTATCAAAGCTATATATTTCCAGTATAAGCTGATCTCGCATTGTATAGGATTTCCGGACAATGAGAGACCAGCTTATACTGGATTTTTACGACAATGTTCAAAGGTTCCATCTTGCATCGTTTATTTTCGGAAAAACCGAACTTTGCCGAATTAAATGTGATGGATGACTGGTCCAATAAAGGTGTAACGGAATTAGTGCGTCAATCCTAACTATCCTATTTATTTATTTATTTAACCATTTATGTACACACAAATAAACAGACAAACAGAAAGGAACAGAAAAATACGTACAAAGGTGATGCTTATTTCGAAAGAAATCTCTTCCAGCATACCTGCGATAGGACAGTGTATCCTAACTAATATTATAAAAATGAAAGTGAGTTTGTTTGTTTGTTACGCTTTCACGCTAAAACGGCTGAAAGGATTTGGATGAAATTTGGCATATGGGTAAATCAAGACCTGGAAAAGAACTTGGCTATTTTTGTCCTGGATAGCAACCTGCGATCCAGACTGCGCGTGACTAGATGGGAATGTACTCGTAAATCAATTTCTATTGGTCGATACTTATTCACATTTAATTCGCTCTATTTCGGTTTTTCCGAAGATTAACGAAGGAAACTTTGAGCGTTGTCGTTAAAGTTAAACTATTTCACGAAGTCGTGTTAGTTATTGCAATTTAAACCTTATGATTAACGAAATAACAGTTTCAAGACAGGACTTAGTGAGATAGTTTAACTATGTCAATGTTCAAGTAACTTCGGAATCGTAACAATTCGAAAACATTATTCTTATTTCGGATGACGGCATCGTTATTAGTCTAAATATTTCGCATCTTCCGAATACCTTCGCGTTGGTCCCAGCCCACACAAATAGTAAGCGTGTTAACGAATTTGTATAGCGAAAAAAAATCTGCTACCGTCTTGATTTTGCTACCATTTACCATCTGTTCCCGGAATGCGATCCTTCGAAATGAATGCGATAGTTAACGCTTAAATAAACCGAGGCGACGGCGAACCTGCCGCATCGCGAGTCGCGACCCTTCGCTCCGTATAAATCATATGATAATTGAATCATATGCTGCGTGTCAAAAGTAATTAACAGACGCTGCGATACGCATCTCGGGCCACATGTGCTTTTTTAATAACGTCGCCTCTCGTTTCCTCTCGCACACGCGACTCGCGCTCGAGATAACATCGACATAGCATTTCTTTATAATACTCAAATGAAAATTATCACTCTCCATTTATTGCGCCGAGATGACTTCATATTAAGGTCATTGTGAGAGTAAATTGATCTGTGAGCCTCCGCCGAGCGGGCGCGGTCGCAATTATACAAATCTAATTGAACCAAGGGCATTTTTCTGCTGGTACGATAATAGCTCTAATGATTAATAGTTATAAATATTAGTTTAGCTTATGGCCAATTAAAATAACGAGAATGAATACCATTAAATATACGTGACAATAGGTTGTAAACTTTTAATTTAAATATATATGTTCGACAGTTTGTTTTCTATAAATTTTGAGAAGCTATTTATCTGGCTGATACTTAAATTCGTTCCATTAGCATTGCATCCCGTATTGAATTCTGCCGGCGGCAAAGATTGACAATGATTGGCCTAGGGCAGCCCCAAACGACCGATGCGATGGGCTATAAAAATGTTTCGCAGCCGTACACCAATTACCTTAATGTAGCTACCATCAAAACAACGTTTTTAGCGAATCGTTCCTACGTTTTTTTCCCACGAAACGTTTGCTCCTAATGAAATTAAGAGCAAACGTATGAAAAGGAACACATTCAACGAGAAAGCGTTTTATGAAAATGAGAAAACTCTCAAATATATTTGCGTATCGTTTTGTAAAAAGCTGTTTCATCGACTAGCGACGTCGCAGCCCTTGCTAAGGATGAAATATTAGAGGTGTCGGCCCCGCCCCGGCCTGTAATGAGACCCGCAGGAATACCAAGCAATATCTTAATAGTACCTTCGCCCGGGGTGACAAATACACGGCGTTCGCGTGGAAACTGTTAATAATTTATAACCGCCCTGTTTTACGATGTTTCCAACACCGCGATGACAGGACGAGGCCAGGCCGAAGATATTGCCCCAAAATACATCGCCGCTAAGTGGAACTATTGCTGACGACCATCTTTACATACCGAGACTCCCGGCTGTCATTCGTGGATCTTTGACAGTCGTTACGGGTCGTCAGAAGCCCGAAAGTCTGACAACCAGTCTTACAAAGAGGTATCGTATTATCCAGTTACTGGGTTGTGCAGGTCAGATAGGCAGTCGTTCCATGTAAAATACTGGTATTCAGCTGCATCCAGTTAGACTGGAAGCAACAGATTGATTTTGTACTGAAACCTTCACAATTCCCGGGCTCAGTAATTCCGCTATCATTTCCACAGGAGCACATCAAAGTTATTTTCGCATTAGGCGAGTAATAATGCCGCCTAAACAAACTTACGCGTGACTCGAGAAATGTGGAAATGATTTATGAAATATTTGAGTTGAAGCTTCTAGCTTTATTATATGGTCAACACTATCGAGAACATCAAAGGTGTCGAACGATGGAGCTCTCGCCTGACTTCAAAGAACAATAACCAAGGATATCGCGAGCCGGCGCGGAAAATAAACACGTTTACGAGTAGCCCGCATTAATTTATTTTGTCGTAGAAACAATCGCACTTCGTCCTCACTTAAGAACGTTGCGACTGAAAGTTGAATATGAAAGGGCTCATAAAACGGTCGTAAACTCTATGAAGAGTGACGATCGTGCTTTTCGAGTGTTCGGGTGTAGGCACTTTGATTTGTGTGAGGCAGCTGGCAACGTTAATAACTTAATTCGTCAGAGTCTACGCGACGGGAAGAGGGCTTTAAAGGATGACTACATGTGCAGGCGCCGAGGAAGCGTTATGTTGTGCGCGGGAGCAGGGATGACGCTGTGACTTCGACGGGACGCTTTGAAAGTGCGACTGTTGAACGATTTGTGTACATCGGCAACTACTTGAGTTGAGAGCTTCGTCTAATTGACTGCTAACCGCGATAAACATTAATCAAGCCGTCCAAATGATCATCAAGATGGCCGTCAACGAAATGAAGCTTTAAAACGTCCCTGATATAAATATATACTTTTATTTTTAGTAATAATTACACGTGAGCAAAGTATTAAGTCATTGTAACTTTAGTGTCGCAATAAACTTTCTACTCCAATAAAACTTTTCACGCTTAAATGAAAATTTCCCCTCGTGCTGATGAGGCGCGGTCATCAAGAACACATTAATAAACTTATATAAATTCTTATAGTCGCGTCTCATTATGAACTCTATAAATTCCTGAGGTACTCGAAAGGTGCTTCAAGCGCCATTCCTATGAGAACTGTCATAATTATTTGTACACACTCGTTCGTAGGGCGACGAGATGTGCTTCGGAACACTACTTGAAGTTCAGATAGTTGTCTCCTCATAATAATTCATGTCCCGTCGTGTCGCTTCGATGGAAGCCACTTCACTACTTGTTAAGAGTCACGGGGACTCACCTTTTACATTATTTTTATAAGACTCCTTACGGTTCGACGGTTACACGAAGTTATTCCTGTTAATTTCTTTGTGCGAAAATTGGACTACTGTTCATACATTTTTTATATGACAGTTTTTGTATGGAAGGTTCGAATTAGTTATTGATATTTTTACTTCTATAATAACACGCTCGTGAAAAAAGGGTAACGTTGATATTAACAGTACTTTCTGATGCGTAAAAATCGAGTATAGGCCAAAAAGGGATAAGTAGAGCAATTTCAGGAAACGATGCATAAGCTTATTACGCCTTCTATAAATTGATCATTACCGAATCCGGATCATAAATATGAGAATAAATCTTCGTAGATAATTTAAGAAAAAATCGTAACGATACATCACTAGTGTTCCGGCGGAAAAGTCTACAAACGATACGGAAAATCGTTATCGAGTTAACTTGTAAAATCAGAATACAGAAATACTGTAAAGATCTTGTGTATTCCTTCGCTATGTATAATTGGCGACACGGTTACAGTTTTAGCTCTGAAATCGATAAGTCGTGTTTGATTGCACGCCCGGGGAATATTCAACGAGTCTGCTATTTTGTACCATATTTACACCGCAATATACTTAGGATACATTGCATTAATTAATGGAATTTGCATTGTGTGTTATCCTACGTAGTTCGAACTTCGGCGTCGCGCTTGAAGCTGTGAGACTCAGGACGACAATTATATTAATTATGTACTGATAGGTGCACTAACTGCCTGCTTGCTAGTAATTAGATGTGTGATATTCAACGAGAAATGCTGGAGATTATGGATTGAGATTATTGGTTGGCTAGTGTTAAAAGTTTGGTTCGTTAAATATTTTCTTTTCAGTTTCTGATAGTCAAACTTTCAGTTTCAACAAATAGTGAATGAATGTATAAGTGATAGTCGTCAAAGCGGTGTCACAATTCGGAACTTACTTCCAGAAACCGTGTTTAAGGGTCAACGAATTGTAACTCCATTAAAAGTTTCCTTGTTTTCGAAGTAAACACGGCACCACTCAAAGGAAGTCCTTAAAAATTAATGGAGACATCCTGATTACTCTAAAGATCCAAGGTATGAGTTGTATTTAGACTACCGAGTCTATTTCTGTTGACACAAACATCTTTACGATTTAATCTTCCTTATAACTTTGCATTTCCTTTCAGTGGTTAAGTCGAATTCCTGTTGATATTTTCTTAATCCAACAGCACATAAATATCCGCGCCAGAGGGCGTGACAGCCACTAAAGAATCGGATAAAGAACCTGCATGCGGGTAATATTGTGACTGTCGCCGGCATAGCGCAGTTAATATCTGAATCCCACAAAGGAAATAAAGTCCGATACGAAAAACGAACGCGAGTTGAACAGAGTGCACCGCGCGTCAGATTATAGGCATAAATTATTAGGCACTTTTGTTCAAGTCAAAGAGCTACTCGCGGCCATTCAATTACGGATCAACCGTACAAGGAGTGCCGAGTCTTTTTCAGATGTTTGTGTAAGGGATTAGTTGGGATATCTGTGCCGGTATCTCCGTGAGATAAGTACGAATATACGTCAACGTCGGACGGCTAAGCCGATTATTTTAAATGTATTCACTTCCTTAATGGACGTCGTTTTTCACGTCGTGCACCGTGAGCGGTGAGCCCTCTCTCATACTGACTTACTGAAGATTTTCGGTTATGATCCGGTCATTGACTGTTGGATATTAATGCTCACTTATCCGACATTTATTAAATTGTCGGAATAAGGGAGCGAGGGCAAGTGGATGAAAATATCAACTTTTATAATTGATATGTCCACTTGTCTCAATTCTCGAGTCTCGACTCGACCCTTTTGAATAAAATTCTTAATGAGAATGAAATATGGCTTTTAAATTGTAGTACCTAGTAGGTAGGCCTGTAATATTAGAACGTTATATTTTTGTAGAGGTCCTGTAGATAAATAATTATTATGCGTAGGTTCCCCGAGGGTCAATACTGAGACCACACACGAGCCTATAACATCGAATGCCTGCACGATCGTGAGCATTTATAAGAAGCTGCGTAGGATATTGAAATGGACCAAAAAATAAAGTAATAACAGGATCACGGGCGGCCCACCTGGGCGGCATTGACAAATGCTGCTGTTAGGCCGCGCTCCCTCGGCGCCCGCGCTGAGGCCCAAATAATATACATATCATTATTTCGCCTCGTGCCCCCATAAATATTACTTACAAATTCGCCCATCCAGCGAGTAGCGAGAATGCCGGCGGCAATTTTTCAAGGAAATATCGCTCGGGAGCCGCCAACCGCCCGGGAATAGGCGACAACATGCAATGATGCATTGTTTTATTTGTGTAGCATGGCTGCTACTTGAGTGAATTGGAACTCAATACTCTTTACACCCTTGTTACTTGTAAGCTGTTCTTAAGTTTCAGAAACATTTTAGCGTTCAAGTTCTTTTGAATTACATTCGTCTTTGATGCAAAATTATTCGCTACATTTCATATTTACAAGCGAATGTCTGTCAAATAGAATAATATAATTAATTCTTAATGTTCAGCTAAATTCAAATGTATTTCAAATAACACGTGTTTAAAGATTATTTTACACAAACGGCTATTAATCCAATAACGGTGGACAATCATAGATATTTATTTATACACGAACTCGCCACAATACAGGGTACTTTACGGCAGGTGGGCATCTAATTAATTAGTAGGGTGAACTCATCCAATTTCGTGATAAAACAAAATATGTAATAAAACTTCGATACTTTAGTAAAATCTTCTTTTTTATTTCAATTAGGAAAATAGAGCAGTCTTTCTTTTACAATAAGTAATTAGGATAGTAAACTTACTTAGGACTACTATTTTAAGACATATAGCTAATAATCGAAACCTTTGTTAAAACTTAACGAAACGGACTATCACGAAATTAGGACTATCACTTATTTGCGTGAGTTTACTATAGGTGGCCCCCTAGCCACGAGGGTCGAAATTAAATGTAGGTATACTTTGCATTTTTTCACCCGCCATAATGCCGCATGCCGTCAGTCTCCGTGTAATTAATAATAAAATATACCAGTAGAGTAATGGTAGGCACATATTTATTTGTGCAACGTTTTAATATTTTTTATGCAAATGGGTTGGGTCGGATTACTTATGGTAAGAGTGTTGTTCTCTTCGTGAAAAATGTTTTGATTATTCTTCCACGGGGAAACCTTTTTTAAAATAAATTAAAAACGTATTTTCAGGTAGAAATATGGTTAAATAATTGTATTACAGAGTCTCTGAAAAATTTATAGCAATAAATAAAAATAATAAAATATTTTTCTTTCTTTCTTCTTTCAATATTTTAGTAAACAGTACCACGTGGGGGATACGTTGACAGCTGTCAATCTTGGATATGAAACAATCTAAAGCCGCACTTCCTGCAAGCACTTCCACTTAAAAAATAAATTGTATGCAGCCGTGGAATACATCAATGGAATGTATAAAAATAACTTGTGGACTCACCAGTACCCCAGTACTGTCACACCCGCTCGCGTGTAGACTCGCCAAAGTGGGGGAGCAAGTATAACGCTTGTCTACATAATATTACCGCGTTATTACAAGTCACCGCGGCTGCATGTCAACTCACCGCTTCGGGGTGACTAACGCTGATAAGCGTCACGACGTCTGCACACGGTCTTGTATGCAATTTTTTTTTCTCGTTTACGTTATACGCCATACGTCACGAATGTCAACGAGACTGTTGTAGCTTATATTCATATAATAGTAATTCCATGGTTGTAGCTTAGCTGCGGGCAATCTGTCATAACTCGTTGATTAGATTGTTTGTAAACAACTGTCAATTTATCCTAACAAGCAACCAGTTTTCATTACATAACAGTTCAGAACAAACACATTTCTAACTAGAAAAGCCTCGGGCAATTCCTAAAATGACAAATGGAGCAGACATAATTTCAATAGCCAACCACTATAATGCAATATAAGTTAGTGCATTAATAAACGTTGAATATGAAAGCGTAAGTAGTACAAAATTATAAATTGTTTGCAGTTTGCCGTCAGACTGTACGGTAATAAAATTAAATGGCGGCGAGTATGTCTGTCTCGATCATTTGTGATTGTTTTAATGCTCGAATTTGTTGCGAGTGCTCGAATGTTGCGCGTTGAATTAGACATTAGACTGACGTATATTATGTCGGCGGGAAAGATATATTGTTAATTAAAATAGTTTGTAGCCTAATTATAAATGTGAAAGTTTGTATGTTTCGTTGGATGTTTGTTACTCAATCACGCAAAAACGGCTGAACGGATTTGGATGAAATTTGGCACACACATAGTCTGTAACCTGGATTAACACATTGGATACTTATCACCTCGGTAGTATGGCGAAGCCGCGGGAAAAAGCAGGTTATTAGCATAAATATTTAATAACAGGTTGTAAATAGCACAGTGCCTGCTAGTAACATAATCAACTTATAATGTTCCCACTGCCGGGACACAGGCCTCCTCTCGGTGAGAGGAAGCGGGCCGTAATCCACCACGCGGCCCCAGTGGGGGTTGGTAGATGTCACATGTCTTGGAATTTTTGGTTCTAGGACATGCCGGTTTCCTCACGATATTTTCCTTCACCGTTTTGAGAGCAGTGGTTATGAAATAATTTACACAAAGTGAAGCGCCTGGCAGGACTCGAACCTACGACCTACAACTCGTAAATCGCGGCCGTTACCACAGGGCCATCACTGCTCCTAAAGTAGTGCCTGCTAGTATTAAAACTTAAGAATTATGTTATAAGTACTGAAAGGTTTGTTTTGAATTCTTTGTAGGCAATTGAAACTCTTGACATCTAGACTCTCCATTTTCTTCGTAAACGTCTTTTGTAATAATACCTATCTTTCACCCCTCACACGAGTAAGGTGTGAATCGGGTCCGTGAGTCATTTTACCTAATATTGTACGTGGTATGAGTTCTATACCAAGAAAATATTTTTTTATTATTAACGTTGTTCCATCACTATTAAGTAATAATAAAAAAAATATTTTCTTGGTATAGAACTCATACCACGTACAATTTTAGGTAAAATGAGATTCACACCGCGCTCGTGTGAGGGGTTCATTTGAATAAACACAAAAGGTGAATAATTAAATTCTGTATACACGAATTCAAACTACGTTATTTCTTAAAAATAAGACTCGTCCGTCCTATAGACAGGTGTTCATGTACAGTGAGCTGCATCAATTGGGTACCCCAGTTGTGTTAAAATTTTAATACAACTGGGATACCCATTTACCCAATTGATGCAGCCCTCTGTACATATCAGTTCAAAGTCTAGGAACTCAATAAACATTAGATAATTAACAATAACAACACCTAAGACATTCGTATAAAAACTATGGTCAGTACACCTGTCAAATAGTTTAAACAAGTTATGTTGGACGCAATCACATTGCTTGAGACAAGTCGCAGCTGTCCGCGTTACATCTTTGATACAGGTTTTATAAAGAGTTGCTCAACGTTTATAGTGAATACAGGTGCATAATTGCGGGAGATTCATAAGTGTTAATACGATAGAGCTATTCGTAGAACTCAGCTTGTCTTATGGGTTCTTGGAAGACCTGATGTTGCTTTTTTTAAGAACTACCAATGTGGTTGACTCATTGCGATTATAATACCAGTTTTGTCTTTGTCAATGCAGTGCTTACTAATGATGCAACTGTTAGAATCTTACTTATAAATGTAATTTTCATTAGTATCGATACAAATTCGGAATCAGACAACAAACGAGCAACATAAAATAATAAAAAAGATAATATAAAAGAGATATCATTTCCTCCTACCGAGCCATATTCACATAGAGACACAATTTACAATTTGAACAGCAATATCAAACCAATGGATGTTTATATTAACATTACGGAAAGGAATGTAAGCTAGACGCTACAAAAGGCCAGTATCAACGATATAATCAATGAAAAACTACCTGTTATACATATAAAAGTGTATGCAGGGACCAGAAAGTCTGTACACAAAAGCATGTGAATAAATAAACTGCCCACGCTAACTTAACGGCCTCCCACACTATTCAAAACACTTAATACAGTCGGGATATATATATAAAAATATATTCTAATAAAAATGTTTACTTGCAATCAATGGATAATGCGATAACTGTCCATAAACATGCTGTAAAATTTAAGCACGGGTTTAAGAACTTCTTTTGAGTATGAAAATGAAGAAGGTTCGATAAGCTTCGTCAAATATTCAACGTTTGTGCTCCGTAATCAGATTATTTCAAACATCGGGTATCTTGGTTAGGGTGGGAACGTTCTTACTAGTGTGTGGTTGTTGTTGTCCAGTATTTGCAATCTTGATTTTAGGTTCATTGGGAGGAGCTCGTGGCTAAGTTATAACAGCCGCACGGGTCGATCCATCAGGTTAAGCTACGCTTGCCGGGGTTAGTCAGTGGATGGGTGCCATCTTTACATACCGAGACTCCTCCGTGCCTCGGAAAGCACGCCGTTGGTCCCGGCTGTCATTCGTGGATCTTTGACAGTCGTTACGGGTCGTCAGAAGCCCGAAAGTCTGACAACCAGTCTTACCAAGGGATATCGTATTACCCAATTACTGGGTTGTGGAGGTCAGATAGGCAGTCGCTCCATGTAAAATACTGGTATTCAGCTGCATCCGGTTAGACTGGAAGCCGACCCCAAAATAGTTGGGAAAAGGCTAGACAGATTTGATTTGGGAGAATATTGTACTACATTGTTGCTATCGTTCCAGAAAAAGCATTAATGTTTTATGAGATTTTAATTTCAAAATCCTAGGGTACACAATAATGTGAGTTTCTAAAGCAATGCCAATAGGGATGATACCTGGGTAAAAAAAAAAAGAAGTCAGCTATTGAAAAAATATTAGACAGGTATTCTTTGCTTTATTATATTAATAAAAAAAATATTTACATAAAACGCATTTTAAAGTTGGGGAATGGGGGCTCGCTACGTCACAACTATAAAAAACTACGTATAAAATCTAGCAAGGACTGACGTCATGCAATATTTTAACTCAATGTATCGCCGTAATCGTTTGATTACGTAAAAAAAGAAAAAATACGTGTCCAATATTTTTTAATACCTAAACTAAGAATAAGAAGGACAAAAAAAAAATCGTCTTCATCCCTATTATGTTTGTAACTTACAAGAGAAATATTATAAATCAAAAGTTCAAAGACGCAAAAAGCGTGATCCATAATTTAAACGCCGCCTGTACCTATATGGAAAACCTTAATTAAAAACATCATTAATAAATTCATCTGGCGAGATGTCACAACCATCGACATAGTTCTCGCGAGACTCAAGTCGAAGCAATGTAAAATTTAAAAAGTTTCCGAAGAAAATTAAGGATCGCGACGACGGAGGTTTTGAAAGCGCTGAAGACTTGCATCACGTAACTTTGTTAAGCACGGTGAGTTACCTCGTTAACGGGCGCGACGAAATATTACAGAAGTAAAACTCAAATTAATCTAGGATGCTTTTTTCCTAAAAGGATATTCCTCTGCTAATGAGCTAGATTGTTAGCCTTCGCTCGACGCTGCCTTTGTGGCAACTGCCTCTGTTTAGCTTTCTGAAAACTTCATTAATGTGAATAACATTGTTTGTTATTTTTAAATCACGGACTAGAAAAAAAAGAAGGACTTCGCGCCACGCGTATCGAAAGTGAAGCACCGTTTCGATCTATGTGTGTTTGATTTCACAAAGATGCCGCCGTCGTGTCACGTAATGGCGGCCGGTCGGCATACTATGATGTAAATGTGTGCGTGAGACGTGTTTGTACAAACGGACCGCCAAACTTACTGTGCTTCACTTTCGATATGCGTGGCGCGGAGTCCTTCTTTTTTTTCTAGGCCGTGTTTTAAATGTTGTTTTTTCTATTTATACAATAGTCATGTTTTCGTTACTGGGTAAAAATATTAAGAATCACTGAAAGAAGTTAACAGAAACGAAGTTATATATGTATCTACATAGACCCAACTGAGACAAAACCAAACGATACTCAATCTGCCTAGCCTTTTCCCAACTATGTTAGGGTCGGCTTCTAGTCTAACCGGATGCAGCTGAGTACCAGTATTACTCGTATGCATGATGCGACTGCCTATCTGACCTCCACAACCCAGTAACTGGATAATACGATACCCCTTGGTAAGACTGGTTGTCAGACTTTCGGGTTTCTGACGACCCGTAACGACTGTCAAAGATCCACGAATGACAACCGGGACCAGCGGCTTAACATGCTTTCCGAGGCACGGAGGAATCTCGGTATGTAAAGATGGTCACTCATCCACGGACCGGCAAAGGATAACAAATAATTATAGCAAAAACAGCAAAAGTTATAGAAAGTTACTTAATGTTATCATGTTACAAACTGTTGCTCTACAAAAAGTAACATTTTGCATTTTGATGCATCATGTCTAGGAAACTTACATCTGACCAATTCGAAAACAAAATCCCGTGCACACGATGATCACATTCTGTTAGCAAGCATTACTATCCTCTAGCGGCCAACAAAAACAAACGATACTGAAACGACAAAAAATAAAATTTAATTGGTTTTTGATTGGTGAACATTCTGTCAATAATAATTTCTTTATAAATTTTTAGATATCTTAGTTCTATTTTCAATTCATTTTTATTTTTTCCCGTCCGTTTAATAAGTTCACGTTGATGAGCATCTGCTCGTCGTTTTTTCATTTCTACAATCTGAATTGAAAAATCACCTTTTATGAGAATGATATTTCAATTTCAGCTTACGACTATCAGTCAAAGTAACCCCGCAGTGCGATTTATACCGTTGTTATTGGGTAATAAAGACATAAAGGCTCGTAGCTGGTCCCCTAAACAAGGTGTGCTTATCTTACTATCGATTGGAGCAGCTGTAACGGGCGGGACATATTACCCTGATTCTATTAACCGCATGAATACGGGTGGTCTCGGAAAAATTACAACCTCTCTGCCCAATTCGACCATTTTTTTCCAAACCCACTTTATTATTCATCCATTCAAATGTCTGTATAAACAAGCCGAAGTGACTCTATCTACTAAACTTCACGCTTGTAATAATAAACGACAAAATAACATAATTTATGCTTCTACAACTTTGCTACAGCGTTCTGCATTACAATGGTGTCGCAGAACAAAGTCAGCTGGGAAATGTATCCGAACGCGTTCGTAGGACGAAATAGAAACGTTCACTTTTTGGTTTTAGAACTTTCTTTCAAATTCTTTTTTCAAAGAGGTTGTAATGTTGGCGCCATTTTATTATTAAAATAATTTCTTTATAAAACAGGTCGTTATAATGAGCTGGTCCCTGGTGTCTGTCCATTATTTTTTATCTTCAGAGTTAATGAGGTGAATTCCTGTAGCAGATAATAAGCTGTAGTGTTATAATTAACGTCACATAAAAGGTATTAGACTATTATTTATGTAATTTTTATCTTCTTATTGAGGAAAACACATAAACAACGAAGCAGAAAATATTTTGATGGTAATGACATTCCTAACCCTAATTTGATTTTATAAACTAAATGTCATTTGTATAAATGTCAGTGACGTATGGTAAAACCACTCGAAACCGCAAACAGCATCAAAACTATTTGTAACCACTGACCCATCAATTTAGCGGTCGTATTTATTTACTCAATCGCGTTTGATACATTTACAGTGACTAAACTGGGTTACAATTTTTTAAGGTACTCGTGTTAAAAACAGACACACGATCCGGCCATTCTACACGTGCCAGATAAATTCCCAACATTTCTCTCATCTCGCTACCGTAACCGTACAAACGTTGTAGTGCCTTTTTGTTCCCAACCGATGGAATTACAGCATTAATCAGCCGAAATGAACCTTTTAGCTAAATGTCAAAAGGTTTACGAAGATTTTGGTAACGAGGCACGGAAACAAAAGAATGTTCCGTCTGCACGGCCAGCGAGACGGGGAAATGAAATAACTGCGGTAAGCGCTCGATATGAAATCAGAGGTCAATTTAATAGACTAACCCGTAAAGACTTCTTGTGTATTTTAAATTGACTTTGCCGAACTCCAATCTGTGCTAAAAATAAATCATAATCTCAGAAAATGAAAGATGGACTTTCAAAATTAAAATCAGGCTTTTTTAAACGTTTTTTTGGTAAAATATTTTATGTCAGAAACTCGATACTTTAAGTACCTACCTACATCCGTGAAGATTGATGCATGATGCAGTCGGACGCACCGATAGCCGACAACCGGCTTTCTCCCTGATAAGCGGCAAGTCCGCTCTTTGTCTGACCACATTAATTTAAGGCTATGATAAACCCGTTTGGAATTGTTAAATTGATTGTACTCACTGTGTTATCGTAAACTTTTTTTATGGCCGCGCTATGCTTCACCGCTGTAAGTAACAAAAGTAAACATTTAAAAGCATTTGTAGAGCGCCTCAAGCGAATAAACAGAGAGATGGCTCAAATCGGAATCTAAATTTCCTGTTAGAATTGACCGAATTTGAACTCGATTCAAATTCCGGCGGGCGCGGGATTGTAGCGTTCAGGTGTAGCGTGGAGGGCGCCGGGCGCGACCGGTCAGGCGGCCACCGCGCCGGCCCGGCCCGGTCGTCCGGCTGCCGACCGTCCAAGCACACATTTCCGCTTGATTAGAGGACGTGCGAGTCGCCGAGGACACCTGCGCCATCTGTGTGCCGACTTTTCAGTACGCTTTGTTTTGGAATTCTGAACATTACCCCGACGAAGTTTTATCGGTGAGGACCGACGCGGCGACGCGATGCGGGCATGGTTTGACTTTTGCCCGAGAGAAACGAAATTTCACTGCGATATATTTCGTTTTATTTCATCAGCGTCCTGCAGCGTCATTAGTCCTCTTGAAATTCGGCGTACGTGGGCTAATTTTCGTAATGCTTTTACATCTCTTTCTGTCTAGCCCTTTGCATCCCAATTTAGTTTATGAAAAGTAAATATAAATAATATTTTAGGCATAATTTGCTTGACCTTTTCTATCATATTCAAAGAAATGGGAAAGAAAACGAATTATGGGGGTGTATAGAAGTTATTGCTTGTTTATGAAGGTCTGTTTTTATAGGGCCCTAAGGGAGGAACTTCTTTATCGATGCTTTATAACGTAACGGTTATCCGGAAACATAATAAAGTTTGTGGGTTAAGTGCATTACAGATGTAAATGAATGCTTTTATTTAAAACATTGTTTCTTTTGTTTCAGGATTTTCCGTGTTTACTTTGAGCTCATGATCTCAAGTATCGCCGCGTTATAACATCAAGCCCTGCACACCATTAGGTAAAGCACATTTAGATTAAACATTCTGTAAATAAATATAAACTTTATAACAATAACTGCAGCAAAACAAATCGTCAAAGCAAAAGAAAATCTCATTCAATCTTACAAGCTTTTTCAGTAAACAACACAAAATGTTTATTTATGCAAGCAATACCAAAGACGTTGAATAGAAAAAGTGAAAAAGACAAAACAAGAAACAATTTGCGGACCGTTTACCAACTTGTGCTTGTGAAGGCATCAATCCGCCATCAAATTGCGTAGAAAGGGGTAATTTGTATCTTTTTTTCAATAAAGCAACACCTGTGCCGCGGCCATTTGTGTTCCCTCTAAGCTTAAAGCTTTGTAAATGTTGCACCATTTGTAGCGGAATTGAAAAACTGTTTCGTTTCTCAGTCGCTACAGTTTGTCGTGCGTGTGGACTTAGCCTTATTTGTCACGATGCTCTTTTGTTTACTTTTTGTTGAGTACATAACATGTGTCGTGTCAGTGTTGTTGTTTAATAATAAGCTTTAGACTTCGTAATTGCTGGAATAATACTGGGTTTGTGCGGGTTTGCTGGCCATTCGATATTTCCTTAATGCTTTTCTTTAGTTTTTTAGGGTTCCGTATCTCAAAAGGAAAAAAGGAACCCTTATTGGATCACTTCGATGTTCGTCTGTCTGTCTGTGTGTCTGCCAGTCGGTCAAGACCCTTTTTCTCAGGAACGTGTGGAGGTATCAAGTTGAAATTAATATCAAATCCAATTCGTAGGTCTCTTAGAGCTCTAAAAAAGTCAAGATTCAAAGTCAACACAAAAAAAAAATACGGCCATTTATACTAAATATGTTGATACTCGCAAGTACTTAAATCATATAAAGTAAGTTTAACAACTAAAACCCGACTACTGTAAAATCACGCTCTAAAAAGTATGAAACAAGAAAATATTCTCATCTGAAATTAGAAAAAGACAGACAAATTAAAAATCCGGAGTCACACGTCATGTGAGGGGCATAAATCGAACAGATTACGTGTGACCCCGGATTTTTAATTTGTCTGTCTTTTTCTAATTTCAGATGAGAATATTTTCTTGTTTATACTTCAATGTGCGTGAGCCGACCCGCACTTGACCGGTTTTTTGTTATATCGCCCCTATACCGTCCTACCTATTATTTTGTTTTAAACTCTTTTGCAAGCCTTGTGAAATAAGCTATATTCAAGTAATGCGTCAATCAATCAACTCAGCCAATCGCAGTCCACTGCTGGACATAGGCCTCTCCAAGGTTGCGCCACAACACCCTGTCCTCCGCCTTCCGCATCCAGTCTGCCCCAGCCACTTTCTTCAGGTCATCGGTCCATCTAGCTAGGGGGCGTCCCACACTACGCTTACTGATACGCGGTCTCCACTCTAGGACTCGTCTGCTCCACCGGCCATCGGTCCTTCGACAAACATGGCCAGCCCACTGCCACTTCAGTTTGCTTACTTTGAAAGCTATGTCAGTAATATATTGCCCTCTACTGTGTCTAAGTAATGCGTGTCAGCAAAATATTGCCCTCTACTTTGTAAAATGATACGCAAACTGTGGGAAAAGTTTGAATTTAAGCATGGAGGACCCCATAACTTTCTTCAGATCTCTCTTCAATTCAAATTCTCAACACACATACTGCCGTCAAAAAAAAAAACAAAAAAAAAGACAACTTTTATGTGCCTGTCTAAAATTAAAGCTCTCAAAAGAATACCTCGTTCAACAATACATCGCATCACTAAGCAACGACAAACCCAGTCAATTGGCCTTAATAAATTACTAATAGTAAAATAACTATTATAATAAAGATGCAGCGTATATTTTTCCTTTTATTTCTTTATGGCTATTCAACGAGCCATGTTTGTTCCGTACACTGCCGTTCAAAATATATGACCAATCATTTTTCAACGACACTCGCTTTCAGACAGATTTAAAGCGTGGTTTGAATGACGCGTATTTCCAATGTGTCAATCACACGTATGGTCGCCCTCAAAATGTACAGTGGCGTGGTACGTCGGGGATTCGTCTAAAATTGTCGGCCGCCAATGTACTGATTAGAGAGAGTTTAGCTTAGCGTGTAAGGACTTAATTAGGTTAGGTTTACGTTATTAGGCATCTATGTCTGATGACTTAGTTAAAAAGTAAACAAACTAAAATGTCACTTTTACAGAAAGTATGAAAGAAGAAATTTCTCAACGTGAAAAAAAATCATACTATTAAAAGTTAAGTTTATCTATCCGCCTGATCTTTCACGTTTACGTCTTTTACCATGGCTAATAATGATATCCTGATTTTGTAATAGGGGCACACTTCTAGTACTTGTATGAAGGTATTAAAATGTCAAGCTTTATTAACTCAAGCTAAGGCATGACATTTTTTTTTTGTAATAATCGATGCTGTTTGCAACGTTGGCACACTAACTAATGTCCTAAGCAAAACCAACACCATTAAAAAAGGTAGACAAACAAACTGTATGAAAAAGGTAAGGGTTAAAACTGTAGGTCATTTTTAGGTAACTGACTTGTAAATATAATGACAACAATAGAACATTCGTGATT